>JAPTOF010000027.1:0-2400000 GCA_028554755.1 Cordia subcordata | reverse complement strand
CAGGGGGAGAGGTAAAAAGAGAAAAAAAGGAGGAAAAAAAAAAAAAAAGAGGTAGAAAATCCAAGATGAGAAAAATGTGTTCTAAATTGTACAAGGAAATGTATACATCATCTAGTGTCTATGCCACATATTTGTTGTTCTACAATTTTGTATTACGCTTTGTAATTTTTTGGCTACACACTTCATTTTAACGTGAAATAGCTAATTTAATCTTGTTCGCTCGTGTCTCGGGTTTATCTTGTGCTTTGTGATCTGCAGATTCTCATTGTGACAATGTTTGGAGAGAAAGAAACAACAAGATCCACCAAGGCAAGATGCTTAATGAAGAGCAGATTTTCACCTGCATTGCTTTTGGCGTTGAATGAAAAAGTTTAGGAAAATCTATATGAATGAGGCCAAAAGTAACTCTTGAGAGGTGCATGCTTTGGCTCTAACCTGATAGTGTTTTACTGTAAATCTTTTTCTTATATATGAGATTGCTCATTTACTAGGCAAAGAAAATGAGAAAAGGAAAGCAAAAGTAAGTCAAGTTTTACTGTAAAATCTGTTTTCTTTATGCACATATTTTTCTTTCTCCCTACATTTCTTGAAAGGCCTCTGATATTTGCCCCTAGATGACTACGCATGTACTAAAGAAAAAAAGATTGTCGCCCCCAGGGGCATAGGTGAGTTGGTAAGTGGCCAGGTGATTAGAGTGGTGACACCCTGACAACGCGGGATCGAGTCCGTGTGGCGGCAGTACTCCGCTGAAATATTGCGGGGGCTGTTGCTGGATTTCCACGCCCGTTGGTCCTCTCCCTGGTCGGGCTGCCACTCACGCACATCCCTCGATTTACCTCCCGCCTGGTTAAGGGGCCTCTAGCCAGGTGGGAAAGGGGTTCTCCTTTGGTTAACCCCTTTGACAAGAAAAAAAGATTGTCTCTGGCCAGCTTGTGTAACCTGATATTACATAGGAAGCAAGTTGGATCACATAACTACGAACCCTTGACATCACATTGTGGTTAGGACAAACTTTCACCTTGTCCGGATATCGGGGTACAAGAGTTCGAACAAGTTGAAAGTTTGTCCAAATTGCTATATGATGTCAAATTTGTTTTTGTTTTTTTTGTTGATAACGAGGTAACTTATTTTTAGTGGTAATTATTGAGTTGAATAAATGACCCTGCAACTTAATTACTAAATAAATAAAAGTACTTAACTCGTCATGTTTAACCCATTTTTTATCATTTAAGGTATTTTCGGAGAATGTGATGTCAAGTTTTCGTTGTTACTTTAAAAAGACAAATCTTATACGACAAAATGTGAAGTCAAGTTTTATGGTGTGAGTTTTGTTTTTTTTAAAAGCAGGAATGGTTAATAATATGTTGTAGGATGAAAAAAATTAATAATTATTCTGCATGAGCTTCAATAACTACTTTTTAAGAAGCCTGTGTCTCAATGCAAAAAGTGTCGTGTATGTCCCATGGCAATGGCTCGAGTCAACCATGAATGATAATCACAAGTTCCTTCAATTTAATTTCAATACGAAAAGAACTCTAAAGAAAAATGTGCCTACGTGGCAACTGTTGATTTTTTTGTTAATAACATATATATACATATATAGCAATGCGATCAATTTGTTGTCGATTCATTATTGGGTGTTCTTCAATCATGAGAATCTTACTTATTTTTATTTTTATTTTTGGGATCAGACAAGAATCTTGTTATTATTTAACCCAAGCGACACGAACATTTTGTAGTACATGACAACACAGATGGCTTTAAATTATATTTAAAAGCATCAAATCAATTTCTTGCCTACCACACATGGCAGCTTTCATAAGTTTACGTTTTAAAGAAATGCAATCTTCATGGTGAATTGTTTTTCTTCCGAAAAAGAATACAGCCTAGGATTATGGTCGTATATAAATGAAATCGACTATATAAATATGACGACATCACATTTGTCGGCTACTAAACTATCGACATTTTTATTTGTTTTTATGTAAGATTGTTATCTTATAGTTTTTTTTTGTTTTTTGGTGGGGGCGGGGAGGCAGAGATGGCCTTTTGATGTTTAACTGGAGTATCAAAAATAATTTTCACCAAATTTATTAATCCAAAATATATTACTTTCACTTACATAACACATTAAATACACTTTGTTAAGAACTTAATATCTTCTCTACAACACAATATTCTAGAGGTGAGTCTTGTTCAAGAGGTGGTTAGCAAAAAAAAACTCTTTAGACATCCAATCCAGTAAAAAATAATTAATCAAAATTATCAATTATATTTATAATTCCCACTCAAAAAACAAATATAAAATTTTTTCGAGCATTACACTAATCTGGATAATATTAATTTCTTAGTCAATTTTAACTTGAAACATGAGCAAGTCATTCACTCACCGCCTAAGACTCTAACAATTCCACTAATCCTCAAGATTTTCCCAAAAAAAATATATATATATATATATTATCGTATTTAAATTAAAATTTAATAATTTAAATTTGTATAACATTATAATATTATGATATAATATATTACGAGACAATTCATACGGTCAAGAAGTCACCCTGACGCATAAATCCCTGCGTTGTGTGGCTGTCCTCATCTGATTGTGAGTGGCATATAGCATTTCATCTACCAAATTTTATAAGCTTTATCATTATTATTATTATTATTATTATTATTATTATTATTATGCAAATGAAATCCAAAGCCACACCTCTCGCGATTGGTGGGTCCAAATCATATCTCCACCACACTTTTTTGCTAATTCTAATTCCCAATTGCGCTTCCAGAACCTTCCAAGAGGATCTCTTCACTCTCTCCCTTGGCTATCAAAGGTGGCACTGGAGATCAACAATAGATCATTCTGGCGGACGAGATCCTCGTTATCTAAAAATCTTCTCAACTTGTTTGAAAGATTTTCGAAAATGTGAACCTCTAATAGTAGTGTAAAATCAAAATTAACTAATCAATTCGTATAATTATTGACCCCTGTAGACACAAGCCAGATACAAAATCCTAACTGTCTCGTCATTCACCCACAGTTTTGAACGAGAACCAGCATTTGCTCCCGAAATAACTTTTACAAAGAACAACTTTACGAACACAAAATATTATGATTTCTATAACCTTCCATGCAAAAATTTCAATACTTTGTGAACTCTATTTATAGATATATCTCTTTTTAACGACTTTTAACGACCCCTTCAAAAGCAGAAAGCATAGCTTTGCAAAGAACATTCAAATTAATGTGCCACTTTTGCCCTCCCTTCATTCAAATGCACCCTTCCAATTCTTTACACCTTGAATTCACTCTACTCATCATCTCTTTCTCACTCAACTTTGTGCATACCTCGTCTAATTGTAGTGCCTGAATTCAAATAGTTCGGTACACAAAACTCTCGCTTTCCGAAATCTTGATCATGAACCACCCTATATACCAAGTGAAAGAAGAGTACCCAGGGTCAAACACAAGTGATTCATCATCATCAATGACGATGCCAAGGCCACAATCAATGGAGGGGTTGCATGAAATAGGCCCTCCACCATTCTTGACCAAGACCTTTGACATGGTGGATGATCCAACCACTGATCAGATTGTGTCATGGAGCAGAGGAGGCCACAGCTTTGTTGTATTGGATCCTCATGCCTTCTCCACGAGTCTTTTGCCAAGATTCTTCAAGCATAATAACTTCTCTAGCTTTGTCAGACAGCTTAACACTTATGTAAGTACTTTCTTAATTTTCTTACTTCCTGCTTCCTTTTTTAGCTTAATTTTGAAATGTTAACTATTGAGTTAGACAGCTTTTTGCAGTAGAATTCTGAATAAAAGTATTGTTGAATAAACGTCATTAATTGTTTGGTCTACGGTGGTTGAGCTTTCAATTATTTTAAGAATAATATTAAATTTTAAAAAATATAGTGTAGTTTTTTCTTTAATGAAAAATGAAAAGAATAATTTCTGACATTAAGTAAAAACCGCTTCTCATAGGCCTTTTTGGAAAAGCTGCAATTTAGAGTTTTTAATTTTTTAACTTTTTTTAACTTTGACTTTTAGATACTTTTAGAAGTAAGCCAAATAGATTAATTTCAATTTTTGAACTTGTAAAAACCATTTTTGGACTCTGAATCAAATTAAATTATTACAATACCATGGGGTGTAACATGCAGCTTATGAACTACTTTTAACTTGCCCTTAATTTTCCAGTGTTTATCTTTGAAAATTGTGTGTGTTGATGAGCCTTCAGTTTTGGCTTTCACTTAAGCAGATTATTAGTTGAACATAATGATTATTTTTGTCAATTTATACATATTGTTCAATTTTTCCACCAAAGGTATTCTCTCTGGATGTGGATGATGATGCTTCGTGGTTTCACTCGGTACAGAAGCGTCAAGAATATATAATATGTAAGACACTGTTTGTGAAAAAGGCCATGACGTTATTATTGGCTCCATGCCTTGTGGCCTTATAATTTTATGAGATTCTGCAGAATGTTCCTTATCTTGGTATATACCGATCACTCTTCGCGACCCAGGATTCTATTTTTTTTTGTAAATCTAATCCGGGTTCGTGGAATGTGGAATCTTGATTCTTGCAGGGGTTTAGGAAAATTGATTCAGATAGATGGGAATTTGCCAATGAGGCATTCCTGAGGGGTCAGAAGCAGCTGTTGAAGAATATTAAGAGAAGAAGAGCACCATCTGTGCAACCATTTTCATCACAGCAAGCTCTTGGGCCCTGTCTTGAGGTGGGGAAGTTCGGGCTAGAAGCCGAATTGGATCGGTTGAGGAGGGACAAGCAAGTGTTAGTGATGGAGTTGCTGAAGCTGAGGCAACAGCAGCAGAATGCTAGAGCATGTCTTCAAGCAATGGAGTTAAGGTTGCAGTGCACAGAGAAGAAGCAGCAACAGATGATGAGTTTCTTGGCAAGAGCTATGCGAAATCCGGAGTTTATTCAGCAGCTGGTCCAGCAAAAGGAGAAGAGGAAAGAGCTTGAGGAAGCAATCACCAAGAAAAGGCAATGGCCGATTGATCAAGGGAGCAGTAGTTTTAGCAGAGTTCAAGGATTCAATACCATCAAAACCGAGCCTCTGGAATTAAGTTATACTAATGAATTCCAGGTCTCGGAGCTGGAGGCGCTTGCGCTGGAAATGCAAGGATTTGGTAGAGCAAGACGAGAGCGAAAAGAAGAGCAGGAAGAGCTTGATGAGGGGTTCTGGGAAGAGTTACTCAATGAAGAGTTTGATGAATGAGTTAGGTGAAGAGCAAGATGTAAATGTATTAGCTGCAGATAGGTTTGGGTTTCTTACTGCTAAGGTTCAGGCCTCCAAGTTAGATGTTATGAAGGGATCCGATAACTTCATCAAACCTACATTATTAGTCTACTGTCCATAAATCTTTCTCGTAACTTTATAATATTGTGCGAGAATATACGTCTTACTAGAAATGGACTTATTTTGGGTTTGAAGTCGTCCATTTTTCTTTTGGGATCATTGAATTAGTTCATAATTCATTGTTGTACCATTCTTCAGTTATCCTACAAGTGTTTCAGCTTTATCTGTATATTTCTAGTATGGCAGAATAGCTTTAACCCCATTGAACTCTATAATTACCTTGCTTCTGATGTTTTTATTCCATTTTTCTCTCTTTACCTCTCTACTACAGCGTATGTAGAAAATTGCATCACAGAACATATTGAATTCTTGGTGATCATTCAAATGATTATCGGTTCAAATATGGAAGTTAAAAGTTACGTATATTAAACTCAAAATGAGTCCAACTCTTTTTGAGTTTTGAGTATATCAACAACCATATGTATCAAAAAAGGGTAAATTTCACAAATAATTCCTATTGTTTACAGAAAGTGTCAGTTTAGTCCCTATTTTTTTAACAGTGACGTATTTAGTCACTAATATATTCAAAAAGTATCACTTTGGTCCCTACTATTTTCAAAGTGACTAATTTGGTCCTTGATATTGCAAAAAATGAATTAATTAATCCCTATTTTAGCCTTAAAAAAATTTCACCTAATTTTAGCTTAAAAAATAATCATTTGATATTCACATTACCAATTAATAGGGATGGAAGTTGATATTTTTTGGAAAAATTGATTTTTTTTTTTTTTTGTAAATATAAGGACTAAATGGGTTACTTTTGAGACAATAAGGACCAAATTGACTTTTTTTTGTAAACATGGAGGACTAAATGGTCACTTTTAAAATAATAAGACTAAATTGACACTTTTTGTAAATAATAGGAACTATTTGTGTAATTCTTCCTACCAAAAAACTTATTAAGATAGTACGAGAATTTTATTAAAGTGGCAGTTATTAACTACAACATATTCCTTTTGAGTGATCTTCTTTAGGGCATGTTTGGATTGGTTTTTTCCAGAAAAAAATGTTCTTTTTTCCTTGAAAAAGTTATAACATTTTTGCAATAATTATTTGATATGGTTTTCAAAAAAACTGAAATTCTGAGAAAAGTTCAAATACAGTTTTTTTTTAAAAGTCAGAATTTTTTTGGCTTCTAAAAATTTTTTTTTTCAAAAGCTATTTAAAAATGCGCTTTTAAAAAAAAACCAATCCAAATGGGCTCTTATTTTGATGAGGCAATTAACATTATGCACTTGTGATATTTTGTTATTGATAACTAATTTCCCTCAATTCTTTTTATAAACTTTGGAACTATTAAGTATATTTTCAATGGTTTAAGTTCACAAAAATTACTTTTTTGTTAATAAATTAAATTTTAGATGAGATGATCACTTGATAGTAAGAGATACTTCCCATTTTAGGCCAAAGAAAATACTATTAGGCCTTCGTCATGGTTACTCAATGTGCCAACTAGAGCTTTTGATTTTCTCTAATTCTCTTTATTTGTAGTTTTCTAGATGGCTCAGATTTTACACAACTATTTATTCACTCGTAATGAAGGCCTATTCTGCAATTGCCCCTAGCATTTGAAGTATAATGATATATTATAAGCCACAAGAAACAATAACAAGGGGGTCCCCCAGGGATACCCTAGCGGTAAGAGTTAGAGACAAGCATGACTCATGACCTGGGTTTGAATCCAGTCCATTGACCTGGGTTAAATATTCTTGACTTACCTGGTGCATAGAATAGGGGCGTGCTATGCACCTGGGGTTTGCCAGTTGGTGGTCAGACTCCGCCGGATATTCCGGTGGTCGGGTTCCGCCAGTTGGATTTCTCTCATCACAAAATAAATAAATAAATAAAATAACAAGGAGTATGAAATAATGACAACCAAGTTTAGTCTTGATTCAAATATCTTGTAGATTTGTTTTTCTTTTTTACAATAAAAAAACTCACTCTAAAAAAATCATATTAAATTTGTTTCAAAATTAGAAATTCTGCGATACAACAATACACTTTAGTATGCTCCACTAAGAAAAAATTTAACAATATTTATAATGAGAAAGCATAAGTTTGAATTCGATGTAAGTTTGAATTCAATGACCTTTAAATATGACGAATCAACATCTTCAAACTAGACCTATTAATACAATATCAACAGATGATCGTGTCAAGAAACATGATTCAGAAAGTGAAGAAAGCTACAAAGAAGCTTGTGTATTGTGTATTTTCTGAATAAATTATATGTACACCTTGATCTTCTTTTATAGAAGCCTAGCTACCAAAAATAAACTAATTACAATCAATTACAATTAATGCTAATTGCGTATCTTACACCCTAATTGATTTACCCTGTACTAGAAAGGGAAGATACAATAAAATATCTTGCATCATGAAATATCTTCAATACCCCTCAAACTCATGGTGATGTAAAGGACACTAGCTTGAGTTTGCTAACCAACTACATATGCCATGCTGAAGGATGAGCTTTGGTGAAGATATCAGCAAGCTGGTTAATGGAAAGAGTATATTGCAAACGAATAACACCACTAGCAATATGTTACCAAATGAAATGGCATTCACATTCAATATGACGTGTGCATTCATGGAAGACATCGCTGTGAGTAATTTGGATAGCACTCTGATTGTTACAATGAAGTATAGCAGCGGAATCCTATGGTACTCCCATGTCAGTTAATAACCACCGAAGCCACACTTCTTGTGTTGCATAAGTCATGGTATGGTATTCTGCTTCAGTACTTGAACGAGCAACAACTATCTACTTTTTACTCCTCCACAATATTAGAGATGTGCCTAAAAGAAAACAGTACCTAGTCATAGAACGGCGATCAGTAGGATCACACGGCCATATTAGAAAATTCACAAATAGTAAAAGGCGATTGATAGGAGAAAAACAAGCCGTGAAAGAGTGCACCTTTGATATATCGAAGGATACGAAGAACAGTAGCGTAAGATGTGGTCCGAGAAGCAAACATAAACTAGCTCACCAAATGAACATCATAGGAGATATCGGGGCGAGTAACAGTGAGATAAATAAAACTACCAACTAATTGCCGATACAAAGTACCATCTGAAAGTGGTGCATCATCCATGGAGTAATTCAAACATTTGAATCAAGTGGAGTAGATGTAGTTTTGCTATCAGTGAGACCAGCTTGAGCCAAAATATTAGAAGAGTACTTGGCTTGTGTAAGATATAGCCTATAGTGTCAGAGCAGACTTCAATTCCCAGAAAGTAGCTAAGATTTCCTAAATCTTTCATTTCAAAATTACAGCCAAGAAACTGTTCTAACTCAGAAATGCCAGTAGGATAACTGCCTCTAATAATCATATCATCCATATATAGCAATAATAAAATAGTACTAGACGTCGAATGAACAAAGCTAAGTCATGTTCACTCGAAGTGAAATCAAGTTCACCAATAACTGTACTGAATTTGGTAAACCAAGCCCTCGGTGCTTGTTAAGACCATAAAGTGTTTTTTGTAATCAACAGACCTGATGGGAAGAGTGAGGGTAACCAGGAAGGGGCTTCATATAGACCTCTTCAGTGAGATCCCCATTAAGAAAAGCATTCTTCACATCCATTTGGAAGAGGGGTCACTTACGAACTACAGCAACAGCAATAAGACTTCGTACTATTGTGAGGCAGCCAACTGGTGTAAAAGTTTCTTAATAATTAATGCCCTATTCCTGTGTGAATCCTTTGGCCTTTAATCGAGCCTTGTGTCTTTCAATGGATCCATCTGAATGACTTTTGATTTTGTATACCCATTTATATCCTATGACATTCTTCTCAAGTGGAAGATCCATTAAATCTCAAGTATGTTTGGCCTCTAGGGCCTGCAGTTTTTCTATCATAGCTTACTGCCAAAAAAGGTCAGTTTTAGCATCATAGTAAGTCTATGGTTCATGTAAAGAAAGAATAGTGGAAAAACAATGATAATCACAGAGATGTGATGGTAGAGATGTTACCCATAAAGATCGATGGAGACACTGATCGGAGATAGACTCTGTAGAGGGGACTAACTTAGGAATAGTGGATCCACTAGTAGAGTCAGTTGGCTCAGGATGAGCTGATTCATTAGAAGGATTAAAATCTCGACTTACATCACTGTCATTATCCAAGAAAAATGGAAGAGATAGATCAGAAAAGAGGATAGAAGTGGTGGGTAGAGAAACGGAAAAGGATAAAACAGAGGAGAACGAACGACTTTCCCAAAAAATAGCATGATGAGATATACGAAGTCTTTTGGAGATAGGATCCCAACAATGATATCCCTTATGCTCTATCCCATATATCAAGAAGCAACATAATCTAGCACGAGGCTCAAGTTTTGTCCTTTCATGTGGAATAAGAACAATGAAACATACACACTAAAAAATACAAAGATGTTCATAGTTAGGGGGTTTACCATGGAGACACTCATAAGGTGTAAGATCTTCTATAATTGTGTAAGGTAAACGATTGATGACATAGACAGCAACAAAAGCTCCTTCCCCCCAAAAACGCACAGGATAAGAGGTAGAGACAAGAAATATTCAGGTAATATTAAAGATGTGTCGTTGTTTTTGTTCAACTTGCCCGTTTTGTTATGAGGTGTAAGGACAAGAGTGATGAGAAATTATTCCATGCTGTAGAAGAATGGCAATAAATCTAGAGTTTTTGTATTCCATAGCATTATCAATTCGAGAACTTTAATGTGTTTGGAGAACTCTGTGGGAATCATAATGGTGAATTCAGTATAGATACAAAGCAAATCAAAACGATTATGTATAAGCTATAACCAGATAAACTGAGAGTAGTCATCAACAAAAATAACAAAATATCGAGATCCTTCCATAGTAGGAGTAGGCAAGGGTTCCCAAATATCTGAATGAACAAGATCAAAACAACTAGAGAAAACAGACTCATTGGAATTAAATGGCAAATGAGGTTATTTTCCTAATTGACATGATAGACAGTTTAATTTATTCAAAAAGATATTGCCTATAGTACCACTAGAAACTAAAGTTTTTAATTTTCCCAAAGATGCATGCCTAAGTCGTGAGTGCCATATCTGGAGTGATGTTACAAATTAGTGAGTAGTAGAGGCTACAGAATGAAGATGAGCAGGAAGATGTAAATTAACCAGTTCAAAAAGCCTTTCAACTTTGCGACCTATCCTAATCGTTCGCCCTGTTTGTGGGTCCTACACATAAAACAACCAAAAGAGGAAAAGGTGACAGTAAGACCTAGATCACAAAGTTGGCCAACAGAGAGAAGATTTAGTGTGAGATTAGGAACAAAGTATGTATGTATAAGTGTGACATATGGAGTGCTAACAACCCCTATATAGTTAACAGATATAGTAGTATCATCAGCAATATAAATTGGTGGTATGCGAGAGGTGGAAATAATATCTTTTAAGTGACGAGACTTAGCAGTCATATGATTTAAGAATGCGGAATCAAAATACCAAAAGGACTTACCGAGTGTAGTAGAGAAAGCAGTGGATGAGAAAGAAGACTGTGCAAGAACCTATTTGAGAATATCCTGAAGATCATTGATAGAGATGGATGAGGATGGAGGAACCAGAGAGCTAGTAACCTCTTCAGTGGCAGCAATATATCATAGTAGGAAAGTAGAGGTAGGTTTAGTGGATTTATCATGTGAAGCATTTCTCACAATTTTGTTTCGATTACTGAAACATTCTTTCAGAAGATGATGGATACTTTTCTTCTTGCAGAACTGGCAAATTCTCTCTAAACAGTGTCTGAAACTGTGTCCGTGCTTAGAGCAGTGGCTACATTCCCTTTTGTGGTTTCTACTGGTGTGGTCAAGAACCATCGGAGGATGTGGCAAGTATAGCTTCAAAAGACCCAGACTATTTGGATTTAAGACATGTTTCCTCAGACAACAACTCTTGTATGGCTTGTTCTAAGGTAGGAAATGGACTATGGTGTAATAAAGAAGCACGAACTGGCTCAAAATCATCATGAAGTACCATTAGAAATTGAACTAGACGCCCTTGATCTCTCCATTTGGTGAATTTTTCAGTATTAGTGTACATGTCTAAGTTGGCTCTAAAGATGTTTATTGATCCCAAACTACATACATTTGGGATAAAAAGACTGTTGATAAACTGTCTAGTGTCCTGTCGCATATGGTAAAGAGTGGTAGCAAATTGATATTGATGAGCTCTATTTGCTATAGTGTATCTTTTAGCAAGAAAATCCCATACCTCTTTCACGATGCCAAATCTTCCAAACTAGAGACCAATAGACGAAATAAAGGTGTTACAGATCCATGTGATTATTTGGTGATTTTTACTATCTCAGTCTTCTAATATATCAGTAAACTTATCATTAGACTCATTCTCCTTCTTTTCTAGTTCCTTGACATCGCCAGTCACGATGTGCCATAAATTCGTCCTTTGAGAAAACTCATCATGGCCTGAGCCTAAGGTATATAATTTCCTCCATTGAATGTGATGTTGACAGGCTGAGGGGTATCTGTGCTATCCATGAGAATTGGTATTTTGGTTAAGAATATGAAAAAACAGAGTGCAAAAATAAATCCAGAACCCTAAAAAACCCTTGGAAGGGTTCTCTTGTTTTTTTTTTCCGAATTTTTTCTTTTTTAATTTTTTTAGTTACAGAAAATAACAGAAATTAAAACAAAAGACAAAATGATAAATAAATGCTAACTGTGCAAGGAAGCTGACGTGGCTGACACATGGCAGTGACGTGGCAACACATTGACCGATGATATGGCAGTGCTGCTGTGGCACCTGGGTGCTTGGTTGCTAACGGGGCACTGACGTGGCTGCTGATGTGGTGATACCCTGTTTGGTTGAGCACAATACAGAAAAGTCAATAAAAAAGGTGCTCACCTTTGACCGGCACGTGTAGGCCTGTCGTAGCTCTGATTTCAACGAATTTTATATTGCCAGAATCGTCTCAATGAGTACTTTATGATGGTGTGGTGTGTGTAGCTTTTTGATGTTAAAAATTTTTTCAAAATAATAAAACCAGAAAAAAATTTTAATACAAAAACCGTAATGATTGTGAGAAAAAATTTGATTTTAACAATATATAATAGATATGATTTCAGTAGATAATGATAGTGGCATAGGCTACCAGGACGGTAGCTCTAATACCATGTCGAGAAACATGATTTAGAAAGTGAAGAAAGTTACAAAGAAACATGTGTATTGTGTATTTTCTGAATAAATTACATGTACACCTATAGCCTTCTTTTATAGGAGTCAAGCTACAAAAATAAACTGATTACAATTAATTACAATTAATGTTAATTGAATATATCATGCCTTAATTAATTTACCTTGTATAGAAACGGTAAGATACAATAAAATATCTTACATAATCACAAAATATCTTCAATAGATCGATCTCACTTAGAGTTTATAATTAATTGGTTTTTCTATGTATAAAATTTGTTTGTGTAGCCCGTGTGTGACTGAAATTGCACGAGAGAATCTTGTAATAGAAGAACCCGTGAACCAAGAGTGGCCCAGATTTTGGCTATATTTTCCCACTCATTAATATATGCCTCTCTTGCATACTCAATTTGGAGAAAAAAAATTAGAGCACGTTTTGGATTGGGTTTTTTTTAAAAGCATTTTTCTTGAACCTTTGAAAAGAGTATGTTTTTCTTTTTAGAAAAGTTAAAAATTTTGGTTTTTATAAAAAAATTGTAATTGAATTGTCTTCAAAATTTCAGAAAAAAAATCTACTCTAAATATTTATTGTAAAAAAATTTACATTTTTCTAACAAAAAAAAAAACTTTTTATAAGAAAAGCTAATCTAAACCGGAGTTAATGGTAGACAGATGCATGCCAACCACATAGCTCGACGGGAGCACTTTCATAGAAAATTGAAACAAAGTTCAAAACTTGGATTATTATCAATCAATCTTGCGAGTCATATATATCGTACTATCGTAGTATCAAAGCTAAGCCTTATGCTTAATTATGTCATTTATTGTTCCACCTGTGACTTCTTTTTCTTGTATTTTATGCATTAACTTTAGTATGTTTTTTAAAAAAAAATTTCCATTTCAAGCGAGGTCAAAACCGCTTATATGTAATTAGCGGGACTTGAATCCTAGACCACTCATACTAAAAGTGAGAAACATATCACTTGACCACTGAATTTTGAGTATGGAATTTCTAAATTAATCTAAACAAGCCTTGTGTAGAAAGCTAGCTGGTCAAACACAAATTTAAGGGATTGTCACAAAAAAAGTCACATAGGATTCCAAGATTTTTTGAAGCCAAATTGAAATGTGAAGCTCCCGACCAAGAGAAGCTGGGGACCTATTTCCGGCATGCAGAGGCCAGAGGGCTGATAGATGAGTTATGTAGTCGCAGGCAAAGCCAAAATGCAAGCTCTTTGGGACTTACAAAAGGAAAAAGAAAAAAAGGAGTTTGTCATCCTTCGGCTTACGCACGCCCTTTAAAGAAGCGTTTTCTTTAAACTACTCACCCCCAACTCAACTTCCGTAGCCGTGTGATACGTTTGACCAAAGTTGTTTATGTTAAAAAGGCTTTGGAATATGAAAAGGTAAAGAAAAGAAGAAAAAGAAAAGTCGACCAAAAACTCTACTTTCTTTGGTTCAATGCCTATCAAGTTCAATTTTGATAAGTAATTTTTAAGTTTCTTGAACTCCACTTTCTTTGGTTCAATGCCCATCAAATTCAATTTTGATAAATAAATTTTTAGGTTACTTATGTTTTTATTTCAATTTTATTAACAAGTCACTAATTACTAATTAATTTTTATTTTTATTTTTATTTTTCAGGCCCATTGTATTAGATGATATAATAATTATGAGAAAGAAAGAGAGAGAACAACTAAAAAGATTCGTATGAAAATAATTGAAATTAACAAGAAGGTTATTTGAAAAAAAATATATGAATCCCAAACTTGGATGATATATATAGTGGTGATTAATATATCAAACATAGGATTTGAATCCGTGGTTTATAAAATTACAAAGTTTCTCCCACCAAATTACACAATTTATACTTTCGACAGTTTCGCTTAAGTAATCATATTTTTAATCAATCTGTTAATGAACTGGATTATGTTAATCCCAACTGTTCAACTCGTGACACCAGGGTGGAGACTTAAACGTGGCTGATAAGTGCAATGATAGTTTCACTTTGGAAATTAAATTAGGATATTGAGTTGGCAATTCAGTTTTAATCCGAAATAGATTTTAATTAGATTCATCTCAAAACTATAAATCAAGTGATGCAGCTAGTGGTTCGACATATATTTCAGATTAACTAATTAAGTACAATAACAAAACAAAATTTGTTTAGTTACTTTCTTAAAAAAAAAAATGAACCACATTAAAATTGCAATTTAAGCAAATGAACAATTTATTTGTCTTTGATAGATTTCTGTGTTATCTTAGAATTAAGCAATCGATTTCTGAATCATAAATGATCTTGGATGATCCTAATTATCCACCGATTTTGCATGCCAATATTATCCTATTGTTAACATGTACTATCTATGGGTTATGAATTGTTCAAATTGTTGTATGATCATGGATCCCATAGTACCCTTTTAAAGCGCCCAACCTTTGAGGAATTATATTGTTAGCAATCCTCTTTATGTTCCCTTTTTTTCATAAAACATATATATATATATATATATATGTATGTTTGTATGTATATATAAGATTAACTCAATTAGTGGAATTCAACTACTGGATATTTAAAGGTTAAATTTTGAGATGAAGAACTAACCCCATAACTTAATCACCAAATAAGTCAGCGTACTCAATCCGGAGAAAGAAAGAGGAATCAACCCCAATTTCTGAACAATGTCCGACTCTGGGGCATCCCCGGGCTTATCTTACCTTTATTTTCATTAATTCTCTTTCGTCTATTATTATATTAACATGGTCTCTTGTACTCTAGTTTGCAACCCTTTTTCCTTTGTCTGCCAATGGAATCATCATCATAACCCCCCTTCACATCGTTCTCGACTTACTAATAATTTCCTCATATTCTCTTGGCATCATTATATTATATCTTCTTTTCACGTATAAGAAAAACTTTTAGCTACTAAAGATTTGTTCATTCCATTTTTTGATTTCATGGCAGGCTTGATGATGAGCTCAAGACCAGAGCTACAAAGAGATAATCTGATGAATTTTGCTGCAGACCCTTGAGAATAACGCATCATAATCTCTTCACGAGATTATAAGCACTTTTGGTGCCCCATGTTTGCATGATGGCCCTCTGTGGCTTTTAAGCGCTACTGCCACTTGTTATAACTCAACAATCACTGCTTAGTTGTGTCATCAAAGCTTGGGAATCTCTTTATCTCTGGGCTGGATTCTCAACATCTGGTGTTTTTAGTTGAGGGGTCATAAATTTGTTTGTTACAAAGGCGGGCTATATATAATTTTCAAGGGGAAAAAAAAAAGGAAATTTTCAGTGGCGTGGTTAGCTTTTCTTTGTTTTTTCCAATGTTTTCTACGGTATTTTCTAACTCAACTTCTGTGTCTGAGGAGGCTAGTGCTGGTGTCTCTTCTGGCACTAGGGTTCAAGATTTTGTTAGCTTAAATCCAATGGTTGAAGCCATTTCAACTCAGCAGCCACAGAAGATCAAGAAGAGGAGAAACCTACCGGGAAATCCAGGTATGACCTACACGGATTTGAATTGTCTCGTAACATAAAAGTTGTAAGAAAGATTGAAGATGCTAAACTGTTTAGAGATTTTTATTATAATTTGTTAACAGTAAAGAAAACTTACCTCTTGTAACATAAAATAATTGTTCGCTGATTGTTGATTTTCTTGCAAGAAGACAAACTTTGTTTCCACCATACTAGATGTCCTAGGTTCTAGAGAAGAAGAAAAAGTTTTCTGTTTCTCTTTTTGGGTGCGTATTTGATGAAAAATTAATCTTCGAAGCGTGAAAAAAAAAACTTCTAAAGAGGATATTAAAGGGGTTATGACTCCTAGAATTGTACCTTTTTAATCAGCCCTGCCTTCCATGAAAAAAAAAATCTGAATTTTTTTCCGTTAATTTTTTAGAGAACTTTTCTTAAATCTGGGTTGGGTCAATCCAATCTAGACACTCACCTAAATCCAATTTCTTTTGTAGAATTATCAATTCACCACCCTCAAATCTTCCTCTAATATAACCTTAATTACCAGGGCATGAGTATTTTGGTGAAGATTAAATCTTCAGAGCGTGAAAGAAAAAAAAAACTCGAGTTTTTTTTTTTTTCACTTACATTGTGAGAAAACTTTTCTTAAATCTGGGTCAGGTAAATCCAATCTAAACACCCACCCAAATCCAATTTCTTTCATAACTAAATCAATCGAATCTTCATCTGGCATAACCTTGCTAACTAGGGTATCCAAATTTGATGTATATAGTCATTTTTTTTTATGATGATGATGATGATGATGCAGACCCTGATGCCGAAGTGATAGCCTTATCACCAAGGGCCCTTCTAACAACCAATCGCTTCGTCTGCGAAGTCTGCAACAAGGGGTTTCAGAGAGATCAAAACCTTCAGCTCCACAGGAGAGGCCACAATCTTCCATGGAAACTGAAGCAAAGAAACAGCAATGAGATCAATAGGAAGAAGAAGGTATATGTATGTCCTGAACCCACATGTGTGCACCACCACCCCTCAAGAGCACTTGGTGATCTCACAGGGGTCAAGAAACATTACTGCAGAAAACATGGGGAGAAGAAATGGAAATGTGAGAAGTGCTCAAAGGTGTATGCTGTTCTATCAGATTGGAAAGCTCATGCTAAGACCTGTGGGACAAGAGAGTATAAGTGTGACTGTGGAATCCTTTTCAACAGGTAAAAACTTTTAAGGTACTTTTAGATTGAAATTAATTTAATTTGTGTTTTGAAAAAAAATTACCTATATATAAATGTTAAATATATAGTGTATTTTCGGTTCCTCCCAGAACAAACATACTGAATAACAATTCTGTATATAGTCGCTGCATTGGTTAAGTGTTGGCGAAAATTCCAATCCATTAAAACAACTTAACCTAAAGAGTTGGTTTATTGATAATTGCTTGAAACATGAGTGAAAGATTTGTTTACCATCTCTAATTAAGGGAATAGCTACATCCACAAGAGTGAGGTGCTTCAACCCATTCGAGGGACCTTTTCTTTTTTTTAAAAAAAAAAAATTAACCTCGCCCCTCATACGAACCAAACCACTTCTAAAGAAAGTAATTTCAACTACTTGAATTATCTTTTGAATCCAGAGACTTCAAGGCTTCGCTTCTCCAATTTCTCCTTCTTAAGCTTTTGGGGCTTCAACCAAGTTTTCTTTTAAAGTATCATACCTTTTAGATATCTATAAACCGATATTATTAATTTCACTCTTGCCGAAAAAATTATTCAACCAAAGACCTCGTAGTCAAGTGGTGTATCTCTTATCTTTAGTGTGAGTAGTTTAAGGATCAAGTCCCACAAGATGAATGTTGTAATTTGTCTTTGACCTCCCTTGAAGTATAAAAATAAAATAAAATTCAGATACTAATGTTAAATTTTGTATTTTAGTGCTCACCAAATAAAAACTTTGAATTCTCTCCTAACTATCTCAAACTTACAAAGTTAATTCTTTAAAGACAAGTCTAGCTAGTAAACCTCATGACCCATGACCTAAATCACGCTTCTTCGAATAAATCCTATATGTTTAGAGATTTCATATGCCTTGTATAAAGGCTTACCAAATTAAAATTCAGGTAAAGTGCATTTAGTTTATCAAAAGTGCATCTGACCCTTCTGTAGTCAAAAAAATTTCTCATAATTCCCCTAAAGTTCAACAAAAGTGCATTACATCCGCTTTTGTTAAAAAATCTGTTATTTTTAATCATAGTTGCATTGGACACCCCCAAATTGCGTTGTTGGGATTTCTCTCTCCAAATCAGTTTTTGTTGGTCCAAAACTACCCTTTTCTTTCCAACAAAAATTCCCACGATGTGCAATTTTGAACTAACAAAAATTAATCTGAACTAAAAAAAATTCTCATGATGTGCAATTTGGATATATACAATGCAATTATGGTTAAAAATAACGAAATTTCTAAAAGCAGGGGTCTAATACACTTTTAATGAATCATAGCAAGAGTGTGAGGGATTTTTTATATCACAAGGATCATTACGCAAATTATATCATGTACCTGCAGGACACATAGTATAGTGTACCAGACTATTTGTTCAGTATTCATAAGATGTTTGTCTAGTAAAATCCACAGAAATATCTATATGTGAAAACAATCATATATGTTTGTATATTATTCATAAGCTATTTATTTAGTAAAATCCACAGAAACATCTATATATGAAAACAGTCACAGATGTTTATTCAAGATAAAAAAACTATTTATTCGATATTCATAAGCTGTTAAAGATCATCACAATATATGTTGACAAGTGTAAAATTGACAAATATCTATATATGCAAAACAAATGTTTGTTCAAAATAAAAAGACTATTTATTCAGTATTCATAAGTTATTTGTTCATTAAAATTCACAGATCATTTTTATTCAACACTAATAAGTCATTTGTTTAGTACACAGTTACAGCTGCACGTTACACTGTGCACTTACAGGTACACAATATAAGTTTCCATACACTTTTATAGACCATAGAGGTTCCTATGCACTTTATTCTTCAAATTTCTGTGATAAGGAATTTTTTTTTTCTTTTTAAAAGTTACTTTTAGAGTTTTTAGGTTATAGTTCTGCGAGAACATATATCCGTGCTGCAAAAGGGGCTTCTGGTTTTGTACAATTCTACTCTTGGAACTTTTACTACATGGTAATGGAGTGACATCAGTCTCGAAAACAATCAATGATGGCTAAGGAAAAAAGTAGGAAGAAGCTCGAGTACTTTTTGGCGTTCATGGCTGGAATTTCCTTATAAGTCGATCACTTTGCAGTCCCTGTAAAATTCTGAAGTCATCATCATGCATGCAAACTGATAAATCTGCAACTGTGGTTTATTCCTTAAGTTGTTTTCTGTAATCTCATCACCCGAAGACATTGAACATTCCTTTATTTATCTTTTTGTGCATGTTCCATCTGTTTTGTGCATGGGCTCTAATTTCAATGAGCTGATTTTTGCCGTCATAGTCTATGCATGGGCTTTACTTTTTTTGGTTTCAATAAATTAGTCCTTTATTTTTATTACTGATAGTGTGGTACACTTAGTTCTTTGCATTTTTATTTCGTGTTACTGTACTTATAATAACGTTTTGGCTCCCTAATATTTACAGAAGTATCAACTTGCTTTCTCTCTCTTGACCTTCAAATTAAGCCGGTGATGTGATTGGTCAATAAGGATGAATTTGATATTTTTGTAAATATTAAGAATCAAATAAGTTATTTTTAAAAAAAATAAGAATCAAATTAACACTTTTTACAAACATTAGTAACTAAGTAAAAAACAATAAGGACCAAAATGACACTTTATATAAACAATAGAGATTATTTATGGAATTTTTATCTATTTATTACATATAAAGTTTATTCGTGTTATAACTGTTAAGAATCATTAAGATTTCATTTCAATTTTCAAACCAACTGATTGTAAGTGAAGTATGGTCCGTGATCAAATGATCTTAGATATTATGAAAGTTCCATGTAGAAGGAAAGGAATAATTCTAACAATAACCATGATGATTCTTATTCTAATTGCAGAAGGGATAGCTTCATCAACCACAGAGCATTTTGTGATGCTTTGGCTGAAGAGACTGCAAGACTCTCATCAAACTCAACATTGGCAAATCCCATCACTCTATACCCACAAAACCTACCCTTCACTTTCCCTCAACATCATCATCATCACCACCTTAACAATAACACCTATGCCACACCTTATCAAAACCCTAACCCTAATCCGAACCGAATCGCAAATATCAAACCTAGGCCCATCCACAAGCCCATGTCTTCAACCTTAGCAGCAGCCCACAAGAACTTCATTACAACCTCAGCCTATGATGATGAAGGCCTAAACATTAATGTTGTCAGCTCAGCTCACCTCTCAGCCACTGCACTGTTGCAGAAGGCAGCCGCTGTTGGTGCACATTGCGGTGGCAATGAGAAGTCCACAATGGCCCATTTTGATGTGGGTGGTGCTCCATCGAGTTATTTGAACTTCAGGTTGAAGAAAAGTGATGGTCTGAGCAGAGACTTTCTGGGTTTGACCAGAGGCAATAGCCATGGAAATGGTGTTTGCTTTGGCCTTAATATTCAAGGGTTTGGTTTTGTTGAGCCAGTTGCTGCTTCAGAAACGTGGGGTAATTGATGAAAAAGCTTCAGATTCAGAAGATCTAAAAAGTCATCATCAGGAGCCTCTTCTTGAAATCATTAAGCAAACTAATGCTAAAAGAAACAAATAAAAGAGTTAAACAGACCAAATGGGACTATTTCCATGGTTTTATGTAACTGTTTTCAGTGCTTTTTTTTTTCTTTTATGCTTTGGATAAATTAAATGCTTGTTTACTGGATTTTATTTTCACAATTATTGCTTTAAGTTTTGGTTTATGATATCGCAGTTTAATATTTCCTATTATGGTGTTATATTAACCTACAATGACGCATAGTATCTTTATAAGTAAGGATGGTTATAGAAGCAAGGTAGGGACAGGGTTTGCATATCCCTACTACGTACTTAAAAATTTACTTGCACCTATTCTGCCCTTACACCTAGTACCGGGCTAAACTTCTGGTACTATTTTTTGCACCTATTGACACCTCTACATATAAAACCTGTACTTATTAATAAAATAAAAATAAATCTAATACAAATAGATTCTTTTAAGCATTAAAGATTAGCACATCTATATCTATATATTATAAAAGAAGGTACATGCCTTTTAAGTTATTTCACATGTCACTTCTTAACTAATCAACTCATCACTTCACTTCATTATTAATAATTTCCTTCATCAAAATAATTTACTAATTTAATGAATTTTCTACATCAAAGTAATTTATTAATTTAAGGAATTTATTCCCAATCTATATATTATACAAAGTAGAATATATATCTTTTCTGTCATACCAAATCAAACAATTTTTGTAAATCAAAATTTTAGAGGTAATATAAGTTTTTGGTAAATTTCCTTCATCAAAATAATTTCCTAATTTAATGAATTTATTCCCAATTTATATATTATACAAAGTAGAATATATATCTTTTATACAAAGTAGAATATATATCTTTTCTGTCGATGCCAAATGTATATGCCATTTTTATCGATGTGAATGCAACTTTTTCAATTTCACTTCCAAATTAAAATGTTGCATTCAATTAATACAGATCTCTCATTAAAAATATTATTAATAATAAAAATCTTGAAATTTTCAATTTTTTATATCTTATTGTTATATATACTATAGAAATAAAATTAGTTATGAACAATAAATAAAAATATTAAAAATAGTCATTTCTTCTGTGCATTGCACGGGTTATTCCCTAGTCAAATCTAAACTCCAGCACATAAAATTCAACATAAATCTATAATAATAACACATTAAATTCAAACTCCATATTTTGAATTTAGAATTATTATAATAAGACATAAATCCAATACCTCAATGTTTAAGGTAGTGTAAGAAACCTTTATATAGAAAAAAAGATTGTAAAATTTTTATAAGTAGGAGTATAAAAGTTAGATTAAGTTTTTCTTTCAGATTAATGGCCTATTTGATTCATCATTTTTTACCTTTTTATAATTATGTCTCTTATCTTTGAAACACAACAAACTAGTCCCTTATCTTTGCATTTTCTGACGTCGTAAATTCTCAGGATCGGATTTTTTGGACACATAGAAAAAATTCTAGCACATCAATTTTTTTTATTTTAAACCTATTTGCCCAATCGTATGTCCCCACATCAATGATCCATATAAGTCATAAGTCTCCCAATTGTTAAATTTTCATTTGAGAACTAACAAAGACAATACAAATTGTAAAGATATAAGAGACTAATTTATTGTGTTTTAAACTAAGAAATTTAATTGTTAAAAGGTCAAAAGGTAAATGGGTACCCTTTTCTTTTTTATAGTCAAAAGAAAATTTCATTCCATTAAACAAAACTATTACATCATCGAGTGCCCTTGGGGCAAAAATCAATAGAGTACTATATATAGCTGATGATGATAGATCTAGTTGAAAACTAAAATTAGAATATTGGCAATCGAAAAAAAGGTACATATATGATCATACGTGCATAAGAAAGTGTTGGTAGGTGCCTAAAGAAGCTAAAAGAAAATATAATGATGGGAAAATAAAGAGGAAAAGATAAGAAACGGAAAAGATCTACCACATTTAAATGTCAACGGTGTTATGACAACAAAGATGCTCACTGAAGCATATGATTGAAACTCTGGAATTACCATTACTAGACTGCCTTCTTTTCCGAGGGGTCTCATTCTCTCAAATTCCACATGCCTATGGTCCCCCCAAGTTACGAGTTTGGATCCTCTCATTTTATCGTTATGTTATTTTCGAGATGAGGTGAATTAAGAATCATACATTTGAAATCTTTAAATCTCATACACAATTAATAGAACAATGAAACTAAATGAGAGGATCAAATAAGTTTCGGAGTTACATGAAATGACCACAAATATACCTACCAAGCCATGATGAACATTGCCCACAAATTGCGTTCGATAAAAAGGAAAAGGGAAGAATCACATGCCTTGTGGGGATGACACATTTTACCTAAAGTATATTCCCCATTTTAGAGAGAATAAGGAAGAAGAAAAGGGCTTCGGAATAAATGAAAGTAAGAGGAATGTGTATCATTGTATATTGAAGCTTTTAGAAAGTTTAAGAAAGCTGCAAGCTTAGGGTACACTACATACCATTTGCCTACAAAAAGAGTTAATACATTGGTGGGGTACTTGACACGAATTTTTCTGCACCAAGTTTCAATAAATCTTGTATCCAAGCCTTAGAACTTTTAATGTAATTAAAAATTTTATGTTACATGTTGAAGTGTAGCTAATGATTGTTACATTTTAAACCATAGCTAATATTTGTTACATTTAAGAGTTTAGCTAATGTAAGTGTTCACTAAATAAATGATATTCAAATTTTGTTACACTTTGAAATTCATTCTTACATGTTTCATATAATATAGATTGATTGCCTTGGTAAGGTTGGTACCCTTATAGAAAAAGGAATGGTTGGCTTTCTTGAAGATTTGGTGGTCTTAATTATAGATATTCCCAGGTTCTACAAAGAATTGACCTCGTCATGAATGTCCTGTTCACGTTTAGTTACAAACTAATTCTATTAATTGTAATTATAAATTAAATATTATAAAAATAAAATATGTTAATTTAATTGCGAGTTAATATTGTACTATTTAATTATTGATCCTAGGTAGCCGGATTAATTTTAGCAACATCATACTAGCACTGGATGTATGAGAATTAACGTATGACATAGAACTAATTTATGCTCTTAAACTGATTTACATTTAATTTGGACTCATTTGTGGGCTAAGGAAGCCTGTAAGATTGACGTCAAGAGTTTGGGCTCATTAGATATTAAAGATAGGGCCTTAGGGATGGTCCACGAGAGAGTGAGTAAAATGACCTTTTTGTTAAAAAAGAAAAAAAAAAGAAAAAGAAAAAACCAATATAGCATGATTCTGAAAGTAATCGAGAAATGCCGCCAACTAAGCAGGGTTTGGAATCTTTGTGGCAAGAAAAGGTATCACATTGACTTCAAATTTTGAAAACTTGACCTGCTTTTTTTTATTTATTTAATTTTTGCTGTTTTCAAGTTTTGAAAACTTAAAAGAGCCAAAATCGAGTTTTCAAAGTTCAAAGTCAACTTCTATGGCATTTTCCTATTAAGTTTAAAAAATATGGCATTTTAAATTTTTTTTAAAAAAAAAGGAGGTCCATAAAATTTGGACCCAAAACGTCACACTTAAAAGAGATAATTTCAACTTTCAACCACTTAAAATACTTTCTAATCGTGTTCACATACTTAGTTATGATATAATGCTAGAGCACATTATGTTACGCATAGCTTAGGTTTATACACAAAAGATGCTTTGTGTATTCTTCGTTTGGCCCAATTTCTCTCTCTCTCACACAAATAATTTTTTCCCAAAAAAAAAAAAAGAAAATAATTGTGAACGTATGTACGCATAACTACATAAGAAAACAAGTACTAACATATTATACTGTTCATTATTGCTTTACCTACAGCAGATATGCTAATCATACAACTACAATATAATTTTTAAGTAATTGACACGATAACAAACACATCAACCACAACCGTGCATGTATCTTTAGATATATCTCATCAAATAACATTATATTTTAAGTTATAATTAATATATATATATATATATATATATATATATTATATGTGTGCGTGTGATGATGAATCTACTAATTAACTGCATTTGATTTTACGTAATATATCTGCAATAAGAAAGTCCGCAATATGTCTATATGCTTCCTGTGTTAGATGCACCCCATCCCAATGTATGTATCGTTCAGGATCACTACAAACCGGCACGCCTGGCGATCCACAAGCTCTCGTCGAGTTGTAGTCGTAACGCCCTCCGATTCCACAACACGCTTTCAAAGAAGATCCGCTGTCAAACCCCAGATCAGTTGCACGACGAAGGATCCTGTGAAAAGCGTTGTAATAATCGCCGTAGAGAATGCTAATGCTTGTGTCAGACATTTCATGGCTTAGCAGAGCTAGAGCTCTCCGAAGATGGTCGTTATGGAACAAAGCGAGCTCATTGAAGCTTTTCAAACAGCCCTTTTCGTCATAAGCTTTAGGGTCATCACTTGGGAAAGAAGCTAAGTATGATGGAAAGCAACCAATGGGGAAGTTTCCAGGGACTACTATTTTTGTAGCTCCGAGTCGAATGATTTCTCTAGTGGCGTTGATAATGAGATTCACAACACGGTTTGTGTATGTTTTAACCTCTTCAATAGACTTATTGCCTCGAAGAATAGCGTGGTTGTAATCATTGCCACCTATCTCTCCCACGAAGACCAGAGCCTTTCTTAAATATACTTGATCGCGAACACGCCACAGTTGTAGAGAATTGTTAAGGTGGCGTTTGAACCAATCGAGCTGAGCATTGAGGGGGACGTTTGTTGATCTGAGAGGCACGTTTCTGGCTCTGAAGAAGGAGCTATCAAGAGCTGTGCTGCCAGCAACGGCGAAATTGACGCCATGATCGAACTTCGCGGTTCGATCAAGGTAAGGGTTGAGCAAAGGGAGATGAAAGGCCATGGTTATGAAGTCTATGATGAGAAGGCCATTAGAGAAACGACCTGTTGGCTTGTGAAAATAGGTTTCGCCATAGGGGAGATTAGATGCAGGAGAGATTGGGTCGATGCGGATGAGGTTCCCAGTGTCCAGAAGGGAATCTCCGAACTGATATATAGATTCGAAGTCGCATGATGAGAAGTGCTTATGAGATGAGCAATTCTTGATGAATAAGAAAAAGTGAAGCGTGATGAGGAGGAAGAAGGAATAAGTTGTTGAGGGCTGCATGGGGGAGTACTTTTGTAGTCTTTTGCTTCGAAATGCATCGAAAAAGTAGTAGCTCAAGTATCAATAACACTAGCTGCATATGATAGGCCAAAAACCGGATGCGTTACGTATTAATCTCTTTTTAAATAAAAAGGGATAAAATGAGAAGCAATAGATTATAATTAATGGTGTCTAAAATTAGTTGACTTGTTGGGAATCTATATATACCTAACCAATGGTGTAGCCAGCATTCTAGAGTAGGGGCGGCATATATATATAAATATATATATATGTATGTATATATATATATATATATGTATGATGTACTAAGTGAAATATATATATATATATTTTCTAATCTCAAAACCCATTTGAGTATATAAAATTAATTATTTCTCATTAATTGACCCTAAAAATTTATATATTGCATATTTATAAATCTCCGTTGGAATCTTTAGTTATATACCATAAAAATCATAAAGAACTAATATAAAATTGTCGGCAACATATTTTTACTATTAAATATATTATTATCAAGAATAAAATTAATAAGGATGTCAAAACTTAAATGTTACTAATTAAATTTTCGGTAAAGAGTTAGTTGGCATTATTAATGCAAATCATTAAAAAAAAACTAAATAACTGAGAATATTTTGCCAATTAATATTGATAATTTTAAATAAAAGAGATTAGATAAATAATAAAGGTACAAACTTATTATTATTTTTCTTTTTAATTTGGGGGCAAGCTACAATGTAAACTTATTTTTTTAGGGGGGGCAAGATATAATATGAAATTATTTTTTTGATAAATAAATATAAGAAACAACATAGTTCTTTGTTAATTTTTTGGGCTGGGGGGGGGGGGGGGCGCTGCCCCAACTTGTTCCCCCTAGTTCCGCCATTGTACCTAACTACAACGTGGCCGACCAATTTATTTCGCAAGTTGAAGTGCGTTTCTTAAAAAAAAGGTAATCATAGCAGTTCATGTTCTCATCAGTAATTAAGAGACTAAGAAAAATACTATGCTGCCAACAATAGCCAAATTACAATATATCATATAGCTCAAGACATTTTAAAAGAAAATTTGGGGTTATTGAGTTTGATATTAATAGTAAATTTTATCCCACGTATGTTGAAAAGAGAAGAGAATATAAGGTTAAAGAGACGTGGAAGGTTATTAAACTATTTTTCGAACCCATTCAACCCATCCCATGATCATGAAAGAAAGTTAATTGAGAGAGTTGTAACATAAATACTTAAACTTAAGGGAATGAAATGGCACCTTTTTTATGTTTTTGCTCTTTTTATTTTTATATTCTTTGCACTGCAAAACCTCCTCGTTTTCACAATCCCTTTCCCATTCAAGATTCAATATATACTTATTTCTGTCTTTATTTAATCTTCTATATATATGTGTTTGTGCGCACAAGTGTGTGTAAATATGCTAAACTAAAAGGAATAAAAGCTAAGTAATATGAAGATGAGATGGAATCACAATGATGGTGTGATGGCTTCATATCAAGTTGTAATAATAAATCATAAAAAGGCTTTATGTCTATATATGTGCAATATATTTAAAGATGTGATTCTTTTCCATTGAAGTATACTGTTATTGCTTCTTTTATCACATCTCTTAGTACTGCTCGATTGCAGAAGGCAACATATTTGTGAAGGATATTTTGAGATATGAAGATACTTTATTGCAAATATTTTGAAATATGAAGATATCTTGAGATATTTTGTAAATATTATATATATATATATATATATATATTGTATATTATGATTGATTTTGTAAATCAATTAAGACTGATTAGGCAATCAATATTAATTGTTATTAACGTAATTTTGGTAGCTAAGCTCCTATATGAGGAGAACACCTTGTAGTTCTCCATGTATTCTAAATCCAGTTTTCATATAATATCAGAACTGGGCTTTTGATCCATTTTTATGATGCGCATATGTTTACGTGCAACACATCAAGCTTGTCTATTTTACACATGTTTACGTTGTAGCCCGTCCCTACAATCGGCCGAGCTACATTTGTTCCTAGTCGTGGTGGTTCATCCTTGTTTCGGGGCACACCACCATCCAAGTTTCATCCAAGTGTTATGGTAACTCATCCAAGCTATTTTGGGTCACACGACATTCAAATTCAAGTCCAAGTCCATTTGTCAAAGTGGTGAAGGTATAATTGCCAATCACACGTGAGAGGAGTATTAAAACATATAGATGTCCCACATGAAAATTTTTCAAGACTCAAGTATACCGTATAAAGTCTTGGGCTACTCCTTATAACAACCAATTAGTTTTGATAATGAGCAGCCCACAACCGTATATGGTATACTTCAAGTGGACATGACACAACTCTATTAATCCGTCATTCTAATCTCAAGCAATTTCTTGGTTAGCACTTTAAAATGAAGAACCCATGCAATCTCAGTTACTTCTAATCTTAAGCAATTTCTTGGTCGGCACTTTAAAATGAAAGACTTATGCAATCTCAATTATTTCTTAAGTATTGAGGTCTCTACTGATATCGAGGGCTATTATCTCATTTAGGAAAAGCATTCTTTTGATCTGCTAACTCGAATCGACCTCACAGATAGTAAGATTGCGTCTACTCCACTTGATCCTCGTACTTGTCTTATTCATCAGATGGCACACCTCTTTCAGATGCCACTTTGTACTGTTAATTAGTCGGAAGCCTTATTTATCTAATTACCACCCATCCTGATATACCGTATGTTGTTCATCTAGTCAATTAGTTTATATCAACTCCTTGAACTACTCATTATACTGTTGTTTTTCGTATCCTTCAATACATTAAGGGTACTCTCTTATATGGTCTTTTCTTTTTCTGCCAAGTCTTTGTTAATCCTACGAGGATATTCTAATACTGATTGGGCTGGGGATCCTAGTGGTCGACGGTCCACAACTAGTTACTGTTTTCTTTTAGATACCTCTCTCATCTCATGGTGAAACAAAAAATAAATTGTTGTGGCTCGTTCTAGTATTGAAGTTGAGTGTCGAGCTCTGACTAATGTAATTTGGCACCGTGGGTTACTAAATGACATGGATGTAACGACTATGCTCCACTACGACAATTAGAGTGCTATTCAATATGCATGTAGTGACGTATTACATGAGCATACACGTTATATCACGTGTGATTGTCACTTTATTTGTCAAAATATTGCTAGCCGTACTATAGTTCTCTGGTATACTCTTTTGATTGATTATACTTTTTATCTTATAAGATTTAAACAATCCATCTTTAACTTATTTTTTACAACTATAAATAAGACATCTTATAAAAATTCAAAATTAACTATACTTTATTTTTTTAATATAAAACATCAAAGATAACCATCTATAATGAACTTACGCCAACCACAATAATAATGTTTATTCATGAAAGGAATAGATGAGTCATGGACGTTCGCTTCTGTCGGAATTTATTAATTTCCAATCATTAACATTGAATGTCTACTCATTTTCTAGTTTGTCAATTAATCATTTTCATGTGCAGGTCAACATAATGTTTGGTGATCGTTGGTAGATGTTAAGTACAAGGCTCAATATCACAAAATACTTGAATATATGAATAAAATTTTGAAACAACGATTAGCTCCCACGTGATCTTCTAATTTTAATCTTGGGGTTAGATAGACTTCCATAAGATATTTGAACCAGTTTGTCGAATTTTGCAGCCTCCAATACCAAGTTTTTGATCCCTTGTTACTTTTAATTATTTATCACCTGTGAAGTCATTTAGCTCTAACTAACGATTTTTATTACTAAAATTACTAAATCTCTAATTAATTCTTATTTAGTTTTATTGATTAAATATTCATAACCAATGAACAGATTACGAGATGTTATTATATATATGTATATAATGAAAATCGATACCTAAGAAAGGCTTTGATTAGTGTTATGTTTATTACATGCTTATCTAAAATTTTATAAAATTAAAAAAAAAAATTTTAAATTTCAAATAAACATATAACAACCACAGTATATATACTATTACCAATTTGGCCGGCAAAGAGAATATCCAGAGCTTATTCAGACTTGCTCAATAATACAGGTATTACTAGAGGTTTGGTCAACTTGATTATTTTTATGAAAAAATATTTTTTAAAAAATATTTATATTATTTTTACAATGACTATTTTATTTGGTTTTTAAAAAAATTGAAATTCTAAGAACATTTCAAATATAGGTTTTCAAGAAATCAAAATTTTTTAACTTCTAAAAAGTTATTTTTTTAAAAAATTGTTAAAAGAAACACTTTTAAAAAGTCAATTTAAACAAGTCATAGGACTCATTCAATTGCATGATTCCATAAAGAGAAGCCTATTGTGTAGTTGTACTGTACTTGAAGCGCTACGTCAATTAGATAGTAAACTATGTTTTATAGTAATTTATTAATTTTTTTATGATAGAGTAGGTCCCAAATTCATTGAATTTCTTATCTAAAAAATGATACAAACGTGTTTACAACTCATAATCTGATAATTACATAACAGGTTTTGCGTCCACGGAGTAAAAACAAAACCTAACTGAAAGTGAAATATCTGTTTGTTATCATCTCATGTTAGCTCCTCTTGCATGGTGGGCTATAGTAGTTTATATTTTTTGGAAAGTAGTATCTTTTGCCTCCTTATTCATTATGCAAAAATATTTATCAATTTTATGTTTGAGTTGTGATTTTGTGTGTATGTATGTGCGTGCGCACGCGCGCGATATATGTATATGTTCTATCCCTAAATTATTGGTATAAGTTATATAAAAAACATGTAAGAATTCTTATGCTGGTAAGTGAAATGAGATCTCAGTCATTAGATTTAGATATACATGTGATGGTTGTTTAATCATATATTACTAGATAAATTTGGAACATTAACTTTTAATCCAATAATTAAAATTTCGACCATAATATCAAAGAAACTTTTTATCCATAACCATTTATTACAACCTTAGGATTGCATATATTCCCAAGTACTATGAAATAACAAGAAGAAATATCTCGAAGATAACTACATTTGAATCTTCGTGCGTTAATAGTTTCTCTTTCTTTGTGAATAAAGATTTCAAAAGAGTTACATTAATAATTGGATATAAATAAAAGCACTTAACAAACTGTTATATGTAATATCCAACAGACAAGATCGACTACCCGGATTAGCCGGCACTTGTTACCCTCTGCCGTGTCGCGCAATGGGTAGACCAAATTCCAAGACAAATAATAATAATAATAATAATAATAATAATAATAAGAATAAGAATAATGATAATAATAATAATAATAATAATAATGAAAAACAAATAAAAGAAATAAAAAATAAAGAAAGGAAACTTTCTTTTTCTTTTTGTATAAGTGGGGGTGGAGAGACAAGGGGGAGGATATCATCTATTATAAGTATATTGATGTAATTACTCAAAGTCAAATACTATCAATCAGTACATTAAGTCTAATTAACTAATTCAAAATTCTTGAACGTGTAATAATAATATTAGTGAACTTAAATCATCATAAATTGAGCACAAATTTCATACAAAAAAATGGGCTTTCAGATTCTCTCATGTTAGAACTTCTCTCATATTGATATGAGAAAATCCTAACTATTTATGGGTGGATAAAAACATCTCAACAATTTATATTAAATTTTTTCAAAAAAAATTTCTCCCTCTTTACCCATTTTTTTTGGGATTTATCTTATATAAATAGTTAAGATAATAATTTCAAACAATATATGAATGGTTGAGATGATTATCTCACATCAATATGAGAGAAATTCTCAAAATGAGAGGATCAGTATTATAGGGGTGGCAATACTTGTAACCCAAGTGCTTTGGTACAAGGATTTTAGCCACGTGTGATATAATTTATATCTTGTATTAACATGTGATATTCGTGCTGTAAGTGAGATTTCTCCACTTACCCTTACGTTTTGTATTTATCAATCATGTGTGGTTAGTTGCCCTTGTCATCATTGACATGAGTGCTAGGTGGGGCACAAGTCTAGCGCTGTTACACTTGTTTTAATACGACCTGTAATGATCCAAAACCCAACTATTAGTTTGATAACATATTAAATCTATTTAATTGTCTCAAAATACTTAATTTCATGATGAAAATAACTCTAGGTTAAATTATTATAAATCGAACACAAATTTCACGATAACTAATGCAAAAAGGAGTATCACATGGTACTTAACTACCTCAAAATAAGTTGGAGTGTACTATTATGAGCCCATTTGGCTTTGCTTATTTTTAAGTGCTTATAAGCAGGAGCTGTTTATGAGTAAAAAACTGTCTTTAAGCTAGTGATAAATAAGCAGAGATACATTTGATAATATGTACTTATAAGCTGCTGACATGTTTGGTAAATAAGTGCTTATAAAGTAGCAATAATAGTTAGAATAACTAAAAAGAACACGTCATTAATTAAAAAGTAAAGTATTTTGATTTGTTGTTTGCTTTTCATTTTTAAGGATAAACATGTCTTTTTGCATTAATCGACCACTAACTTATAAGCACCTAAAAAAAATTGCTCACCGCTTGCTCTTTTTTTGCCAGCTTGTAAGCAACCTTGAATTACTTATAAGCAAATTTGTCAAACATATCAATTTTTATTTTTAACTTATAAGTTAGTTTGCAAAGCCAAACACCTTCTATCTTATGAGGCTCCAATGTATTGTCGGTCATACATACTGAATTATTCAATATAAAAAGTTGAATAAAAAATAAGGAAAAAAAAAAAAACTAAGAGTCTTTCACATCTTGGTGGCAGTAGTTCAGGCCTCGCCATGTGGAAAGCTGACGTGGCCTTACAAAAGGGCCGTTGAGATGACAGAAAAGGGTTTTAGACACCAAACAAACCAAAAAGTCATTTTTATGGAAAGCTTAAACGGCTTAATTAAAAAAAAAAAAAGAAAAAGAAAAAGAAGAACATTTCTAGAGAGAGAAAAGCAGAAAAGAAAAAGATCATAGAGCGAGAAACAAGGCGCGGAACACACAGGTCTCCGTTTTTTCGAAAATCCAAAAACTCCGTGAAAACAAAAAATAAAAAAAAAAAGGAAACGAATTTTTCCGTCAATAAACAGAAACCAGCTCAACCTAATTTCCAAAACAAAAAAATTATTTTTTAGGACAAAAAATAACAAATATCCAGATCTTTCTTGGCTTAATCTTTAATACGTGAAAAACACTTTTCTTCTTCTGCATTATATATAGATATATATATATATATTTATATTTATATTCGCACGTGCACACATAGATATACGAATCGATATGCATATGTATATATAGGTGTTTATATGCTCCGGTGGATCTGCGGGTGGATTGGATCGGCAGCGAGCTGGCGAACGGCGGCTGATGAGAGGTGGCGCAGAGCAAAAGAGAATTCAAAACGATGAAATGGACAACATTGCTTAAAGAGATTAAGGAAAAGGTCGGATTATCACAATCAGCATCGTCGTCGTCGTCGTCATCGTCTTCGTCTTTGAGAGATAACAACAACGGTTACGCGTCTTGGTCCAGCCATGAGCTCGCGTTATCACCTTCAAGGTTTGTTTGTTTATCTTCTTTCTCTGTTTTTCTTTAAATTGATGTTCGGAGCTTTTTGATATAAAAGCTATTTGCTTTCGATGGAATTAGATTAGTGTGTTACTACTGCGTTTTAGATAGCTCAGCTTTTGATTATCTTTTTGTTGAATTTTAGTGACTTGTTTAAAATAGATTTTCAAGTTCATGTGTTTGATGAAGTCTTCGGTCTCGAATTATGCTCTAAATGGCATTAAAATTTAAAAATGGCAGCTCAATGAATGGAGCTCTTGTTGAGCTTCCAGGCTCGGGTATGATAAGGCTTAATGTTTTGTCACAATAAATTTGGAATCAAGAGGAACAGGTCATGCTTGCATTTGGCAGCAAAAGAACTATACGGGGCCGATTGCGTATCAGTAAATTCTGACAAGTAATGCGGTGTACATTATATGTATAAGCGCTAAAATATGCTTCTGTATAAATGATTGAAGTAAAAGGGTTAGGTCTTTGTATACACGCATTTAGTAGTTTAGCTCACTTGGTATGACATGCAGTGACGTGCATACTGTTTAGCTGTTTCTATTGCTAAATGGATTATTAGTTGAGTAGGCTTCCTTGTGTTCCTCGTGAGTGGTAAGTTTTCGATACTAAAAGTTTTACGACAATGCTGTACAAACAAGATAGTACAGAATGGTGGCTTTGTTCAGAAATATTCAATCTAAGATAGTCTTAGTAAACATATTACTGCTGTGATTGGAAATGGTGAAAACTTGCACCTTTCTGGGATGGCAGACTAAAGTAATAGGGATATTTCAGTCATCAAGGATTCTGAACCTCATTTATAGTGACTTAGTGTTGCTGACTCAAAGTATAATAGGTGTTCCGGTTGCTTTTGCTGATACAGAGATACTGATTGGCATACCTTATTCACATGTAATTACAAGACTGCAAAATAAAGCCCCCTAACCGGTTTGTTAGAAAAGTTAATGCTTGTTGTCTGGCTGCCTGTCACTCTTTTTCTATGGTTGAAACTGTGGTATGTAGATTGTAATACAATTTAGTCTCGAATTTCTCGCAGGAGCCAATAACTAGTTTCTCTTAGTAAACATTCATAAGGCTCTTGCTGGGGTGGCTGAGGCAAAGAATTGTTTTCCTGATAGGACCATTTGGTGGAAGACTTATTACAACCCAAGGAAATACTGATACGAGATTTTGATTGGGAGAAACTAATGCATAGTGAAGCCTGAATTCAAAATAAAGATTCTTATCGAATTGCTTTACTCTATGCAATTACATATAACTCTGGGCTAATACTCATATTGATTTTGATGTTTTGCATTTTAACATTAAGTAAAAGTTCTTTGCTCTTGCTTACACTAACTTTGTACTTGTTAAAATGAATGCTTGTTGGAATTTCAGTTCATTTTTGGAATTGAAATCCTAAATCCTAATAATAACTAAATAGTGGTTAATTTTCTCTAAAGGCTTAAGTAAGGTTTGGAGATTTCACAACTGAGACTTACTTCGTTAAGCTTGTTAGTTATACAGAATATTTTAGTAACTACCCTGATTGTTGTTACTTCACTATTTGAAAACGCGAGAAATGAAGACTATAGTAGGAACTGTAGGCAATGTGTGGTTCTGGATAAAAGATTAACCTCTATAGCTTAAGTATCTTAATTGAGAAGTGATGGAATTTAGTTAGCAGGATGTTTGAGCAATGACTATTGGAGGAATCCTAAGCTTTAATGTGATCCTTTGCACCTTTGTTCATTATGAGACCAAGTTTTGTAGCTCCAACTTGTTTGAACTTTGTCTTCCAAAGTTTGGTGGTTTATGCCTTTTGCCAATTGACTGCATTTCTTCAGATTATAATTTCGTGGAAATCAGTTCTGAAACTATGGGATCTGTCATTTGTTTCAGTCTCTTTTCCTGTTTCTACTCTTGTTCTTCTTCCTGATTGATGTAACGACTTGTGTACTCAGAAAGGAAAGTTATACTTGTTCAATTGAAACATAATATACATGTATGATCTCTATTATTTTTTCTCGTATTAATTTATATACACTTCTTTTGCAATCAGAGACAAGCATGAATTGGAACAGGACTTCAAGAGATATTGGGAAGAGTTCCGTTCCTCAAGTTCTGAAAAGGTTCAGGATATACTCACCAAACTTTTAATTTTGTTCTTTCTTTATAGTGAAAAAGTCGTTAGTGGTAATCTTTTCTGTTTAATTTATATTGAAGAGCAACTAAGGCTGACTGTTTCCATTATTCATGCAGGAAAAGGAAAAGGCCTTGAATTTTACACTAGAAGTTTTCTGTAGATTAGCGAAGCAGCAAGCAAATGTCATCCAGTTACTTACAACGTAAGGAGACAGTTCTTTTAATCTTTGTTCTTTGTCTTTCCTTTAGGCTGCATGATGGACTCCGGAAATCCACTTTATATTGAAGAAGACAGAAGATAATATAGAAGATGCATCCTTTTTGGAAATCTTAATTTTCTTTCTCTAGTTTCTGTAGCAAGGATTTCCGTGCAAGTAGTCAACCTGTCTTATGCTTCTTCTCATATATGTAGTATCTCTACTTGTGCTACAGTATTGTCATTCTTCTGACCCCAATTCTCTTAGCTATCTTAGTTCTGGTTAATTCATCATTTATGCACTGGCAAATTTATGGATTTTCTGTTTACAGGTTAGTTGAAACACACATATTCTCTTTTGTTGTGGGAAGAGCATTGGTAACAGATACTGAAAAGTTGAAACTAAGCAGCAAAACAAGATCTTTGGAAGTTGACAGAGTTTTAAGCTTTTTCTTGGATCTCACAAAGGTTTTTCTTGGAATCTTATATATGAAATTCTCACAATGCTTTTCTCATTCTCCTTTTGCCCTGTCTCTCTTCCAACTCTTCCCTCTCTCTTGTTTGCTCTAATCTCAATTGCCTGTTCTCACTTCTGAAATGGCAATTCTTTGCAGGATGGCATCAAGCCCGGTGCAAATCTATTATATGCAGTGGGAGTTCTTGTGGCTGGGGTATATCTGCAGGCCTTAACAATTAAAGTTGCTTGTATAATAAGGATGACATTTGCTTTCTTATGTTGAAATCATTCTGATGTTTTCTTTCAGAAGTAATCACACAAGATTAAGTATACCAAGTTCTTCAGTTTGTGTTTCATATATTGAATTTTCATTTACAAGAAAATGAGTACTATACATTCCCATTGCTGCTGAGTGTATGGGATGGTTCATGAGTATTGTTTTTGTGAAAATTAGTTATTGTGGTTTGCAAGCTTCAACCTTTTTTCAGTTCCGTTGATGTATAAGTGATGTTTATGTATCCACAGCCTATTGATAAACAATCGCTTCTGGACTCTGGGATCTTATGTTGTCTAATTCATGTTCTTAATACTCTACTGAGTCCTCATGAGGGCAGTCAAAGACAAAAGGTCACTCATGAAGATGGATTGCTTCTTGCCATTGAAAATCATGAGAGTGTTGCTGGCTCTATCCGCCGGCTTGAGGTAGCCTGTCTCTTTTCATCTTTTTCCCCCTTCTTCAAGTATTATTTATCCTTTTTAAGTATTCCTACCACTAGCTTCTTGTGTATTTTTCTGGCAGAAAAGTGCCTTTGCTAGGGGTTGATATGTTGTACGCAAAGTAACTGCAAAAACTTGGTTTATGCAAATATACAAGCATATACCTATCCAAAAAATAAAATGCTTTGCTGGGCGTGATATCCATTATCCTTCTTTGAAGCTGACAATTTTGGTTTCTTTTGATAAGTACCAATGGTGTTTCTAAAGTTCATCAAAGGCTTGGGTTTATAATCTTTGCACACATGCACACACGCACACACGCACATATATATATGTCCAAATTATAGGATTGTTAAGCCCAAAACTATAGGATTGTTTATAAGCTAATCAATCCAGTTCCTTAGGATTGTTAGCCCAAAATTATAGGATTGTGATTCATATGTATCTAGTTTTCTTAGAAAATACAATCCTATAGCCTATGTTTAATATACAACTGTACCTCATGTCAATTATTCAAACATTTACAGGAAAGATTCTTGTTTCTACAGTTGAAGTAGAGATTATGATTGACGGGGAAACCTCTTTGCTTCCAGAAGAGAAGAGATAGAAAAGCATTGAGGTTTTAAGGCTTTTATGCTTGTTTATCCATGTTGTAGTTTGTCATCTTTTTGCATGTATGCCTTCTGTTGCCACACTTAAACAAGTTTGTCATCTTTTTGCATGTATGCCTTCTGTTGCCATACTTAAACTCATAAGTGGGCATTGCAACTTGAAGGATTATGTCAAAAGCTAATCACAGTATGTTCTGTAATTAAGAGATATACCTATTTGGATTTGTTCTATTAATAAATAATATATTTGTCCAGGTAGAGGGAAGTGTTGTACATATTATGAAGGCATTGGCTAGCCATCCTTCAGCTGCACAAAGTTTGATAGAGGACAATTCACTTCAGTTACTTTTTCATATGGTTGCCAATGGTTCTTTAATTGCCTTTCCCAAGTATAAGCAAGGTCTTATTCCCCTGCATACTATTCAGCTTCATAGACATGCCATGCAGGTATCAAATGGCTACAACTTCAGCCATTATAATTTGTCAAAGAGATGTTAGAAATTAACTTGAAATTACGGCTTCTGCTTTTTGACTTGATTGCTGATTTGATTTTCCACTGTTGATTTTTTTTTTTGTGGGGGTCAGATACTTGGTCTTCTCTTGGCTAATGATAATGGAAGCACTACGAAGTATATACGCAAACACCATCTAGTATGTTTCTCATTTCAGGCATTAGTAATTAGCATAATTTTCTTGGTTTCTTTGGATTGTTCAAGAGATGTCTAGTCTTACCCTGTTTATATATAATTATTTCTCCCACTCTTCATGTCAGATAAAAGTGCTACTAATGGCTGTCAAGGATTTCAGTGCTGATTGTGGAGATTCAACATACACCATGGGTATTGTGGACTTGCTGCTTGAATGTGTTGAGCTTTCATATCGACCAGGTAATTTTGCTTACTTTCATTCTGACGATAATCCTAAAAACATCCTAGTTTCATAATTTTGAAGCAACCTAGAGCTACAGTACAAGCAGTTCCTGAAAACATCTTCTCCCAGCTTCAGATAGTTATCCCTTTGTAGTTTATTTATGCTGATATAGACAAGTTTGAAATGCAATTGGTAGAGGCTGGAGATATCAGACTCAGACAGGATATCCACAACGCTCATGGTTATCAATTCCTCGTCCAGTTTGGTTTAGCTCTTTCCAAAAATCCAAGCGGTCAGAAATTGGACTCCCAGGCTAATCCTGACGAAGATCCTGCTTCAGACAGCCAGCAGACATTGAATGATGAGGAGACAAATAGCTCAAGGGGATACAGTGAGGAAGTTTTGCTGCAAAATCTCTCTCCCACACTCTCTAGATTGCTAGATGTTATTGTTAGTCTCGCCCAAACAGGTTCGCCTGATGCTGCAACATCATCAAAAGCTTCAAAAGTTTCTCATACAAAGCCTAGTGGGCATAGCAGGAGACGTACCTCCTCATTTGACAGAATAGCTGATGAAATTTGGGAGAAGGACAATGACAAAGTCAAGGACCTAGAAGCAGTGCAGATGTTGCAGGACATTTTTCTCAAGGTGGAGAATAGGGATCTGCAGGCTGAAATCTTGAATAGAATGTTTAAGATATTTTCAAGTCATATTGATAACTACAACTTGTGTCAGCAGTTACGAACTGTGCCTCTTTTGATCCTTAATATGGCTGGTTTCTCTCCATCTCTGCAAGAGATAATCTTTAAGATTCTTCAATATGCTGTTACAGTTGTGAATTGCATTCCGGAACAGGAATTGCTTTCACTTTGCTGCTTACTGCAGCAACCAGTCACACCTGATTTGAAGCATACCATTCTTTCATTCTTTGTAAAACTTCTAGCCTTCGACCTACAGTACAAGAAAGTCCTGAGGGAGGTTGGTCTGCTGGAAGTTCTGTTAGACGATCTGAAGCAACATAAATTTCTTTTTGGTCGAGATCAACCCATGAATGACCATAACCAACTGGAAAGAAGATCAAACTCAAATAGCCTCAAGAAACACTTTGACAGTAAGGATGAAATTGTCTCTTCACGCAAACTCTTGGAATCAGGTACTGGAAACTTTTCCCTTTTTGAAGTGGAGGGCACAATTGCAATTTCATGGGATTGTATGGTCTCCTTACTGAAGAAAGCAGAAGCTAATCAAGCATCGTTTCGTTCTGCTAATGCTGTGGCTATTCTCCTTCCCTTTTTAGCATCTGATGTCCACCGACCTGGTGTGCTCCGGGTGTTGTCGTGTTTGATTATTGAAGATGTTGCCCAGGTTCTCAATTTTTCTCTGTTTTCCTTTGCTTTAAGTTTTCTACAATGGTTTCCATCTATATGACTGAGTCACAAAACTTGCTGTTCTGTCTCCTTTCTTACTCCCTCTTCTCTTATAGTCTGCTATTTTGATAATATGTCCTCAACTTTACTTCGATTATAAGAAGCAGTATATGACTGTTGACCCTCAGCATGCTGACTTGGTTAACATGGTAATGAAGAGCCCTTTATTGCATAATGCAGCGGAAAAGTGCCATTTTACCTATTTAACTGTTTAATGTGTCTGTCGTATTGTCACATGTATAGCTCAAAATGTCTATTACAGAATGTTGAAGTGTATTTAGATTTTTAGTATGTGTTGTTATCTTATATATTAAATTAGGTAGATTCTCATCTTCTTGGGTTCCAACTTGGGTACACACTACTTGGTCACCAAGTAACTTAGTCTATATATATCTTAGCAAACTTAGGATATTGGAATATCGAGAATTCACAATGTAGTACTTATCGGTCTCTATTTTCTAGAGTCATTATTAGTGGTGGCTCCGATTTAATATACATGTATTTTCTCCCCCAATGTTTGCTCTCTCTTCTATTTTCTTTTTCTTATTTCAACATGGTATCAGAGCCACCCTCCTGGTGGCCTATGTCATTGCTATCTCGTTGTTCTCATCACTATTCCGCTGCAGTCTTATTTGGACCATTATGGTGTCGGTTCTTGGTTTTTTTTTTTTTTTACTTTAGATTGTATGAGGTTTTGATTCTCGTTTCTTGGCTATTCTTGGTTTTGTGAGATTTTTCCTTTAGCTCGTTTGAGCTCAAACTTGTTCTTGGTTATTTTTTATTCTTGGCATTTTTGGCTATTCTTGGTTCTTTGGCTCGTTTGAGCACTTGTTCTTAGTTTTTGGCTCGTATGAGCGCTATTCTTGGCTGTTCTCTGTTCTTTGTTCTTTGGCTCGTTTAAGCACCCTCTTTGGCTCGTTTGAGCGCTTGTTCTTGGTTCTTGCTCATATGAGCACTATTCCTTGTTGTTCCTAGTTCTTTGGCTCGTTTGAGCACATATTCTTGGTTTTCGGCTCGTTTGAGCACCTGTTCTTAGTTCTTGGCATTCTTGTGGGATCCTTGCTTTGGCTCTGGTTGAGCTTAATCCCATTATCAACGTTCTTGGTTCTTGTTCTTGGCAGCTACCACTGCTGTACCTTCAAGCTTAGTTATCGCTTCGTTCAAATCTTGCTCGGTTCAAGATCAGTTAAAAAACTTTCAACAATTCAATTGCCAAACTCAAGTTGGTCTTTGTTTGACCACTTGAGTTTGAGAGGGGCTGTTGAAGTGTATTTAGATTTTTAATCTATGTTGTTATCTTATGTATTAAATCAGGTAGGTTCTCATCTTCTTGGGTTCCAAGTAACTGGGCACACACAACTTGATCACCAAGTAACTTAGTCTATATATATATCTTAGCAAACTTAAGATATTGGAATACTGAGAAGTCACAATGTAGTACTTATCAGCCTCTATTTTCTAGAGCCACCATTAATGGTGGCTCTAATTTAATATACATGTATTTTCTGCCCCAATGTTTGCTCTCTCTTCTATTTTCTTTTTCTTATTTCAATACAGAATAAGTTTTTGACATGAGAAATATTGTGAAGAATAAAACAACAGTTAGGTATCTCGTAGAGAAAGTGCTTTAATATGCTTTTAGAACCATTTGGACAATCCCTCCTGCTCTCATTTGGATTCTTTGGAGAGGAAGGAACCAAAGAGCTTTTGAAGGGAAAAAAATCTTCTACTCCTTCTGTATTTGCTACACAACATTTGTTTTTGGATGAGGGGTTCTAGTGTAGATCCCTTAGATTAACTTGAGTTGCTAATGTAAATATTTGCAGGGTTGCTCCTGTACCTCCTTATTGCATATAAATAAAATTCTTTACTTCTCAAAAGAAAGAGAAAAAAGAAAAGAAAAAAGAAAAGGAAGATTGGATAATTGAAATATGATACAAATTAAGCGGGAATCATATTTTCTGAACTTTTAAACATTAAAAGTTAGTGTATAGAGTACAAGTATGTGTGATATATTTAATTATTTTGATTATTGATAGAAGGTCTCACATTACACTTTCAGTGTCATGTATCAATGCTTCTATGATTCACAAGGATACTATGTTATGATAAGGAAGCATCTTACTGTTGTTAGACGTGGATTCTTTAACTTGTAAACCAACAGTCTTAACCACCTGTAATTGATGAACTGATAAACTTATTCAAGATAGCATTTTTGGGCATAATTTTTTGGAACTTTTTGAGCTTGTCTGTTGATTATGATAAAGTGAACTTGACTTTTAAGGAAGCATTGAAGTACTTTTAGAATTCATTTTTAAGCTTGTGAGAAATTTTAAAGCGTGTGAGGTATGGAGTAGCATATGGAGTCAGGTCCCTCATGACCATACATTTCCAAACATGCTCGTTATGGATGCCTGCCAAGGACATCTTAGCTTAGGTGGATGCTGCAGACATCTTACCTAAGGTGGATGCCACTCCTGTATTACATGCCTATGTTAGCATGTTTACTGATTTTAACTTGTTCATCTATTTGTTTGAATTTTTACTTCCTTTTCTGATAATTGAATTACAGAGGAAAGATATTTGACAATTCAACATAATCTACATGTTGAATAAGTTATTTCCGGGTTCTCTGGATTTGCCATCTATGACTCGCTTTCATGCCTTCATTTAGTGTTGTTTGGTTTTTGTCTTGGCTTATTTTCTCATGGTGCATCAAGACTACATCGAAAATGCTGCTGATTGTTGTGTCGTATAACTATTAACTGTTCTGTCCTTCAGCATGATGATGTTCATATTTCTTAAATTTTCTAACTTGGTGGATTTTTTACGCTAATGGTTCAAATTTTCTTTAGGCTCACCCTGAGGAACTGGGAGCATTGCTCGAAGTTCTGAAGAGTGGGATGGTTACAAGTGCTTTGGGATCTCAACACAGGCTTCAATATGATGCAATATGTGACACTCTTGGAGCCATATGGCGTGTTTTAGGAGTCAACGTTTCAGCTCAGAGGGTGTTTGGTGAAGTAACTGGGTTTTCTTTATTGTTAACCACACTCCACAGTTTTCAGAATGACGGGGAACATTCAAGTAGCTCGTTTTTAATGGTCCGCATTAAGGTGTTTACATATTTGTTGCGTGTCATAACAGCTGGTGTATGTGATAATGCAGTTAACAGGACAAAGCTGCATACAATTATAACTTCGCAGACCTTTTATGATCTTCTCTCAGAGTCTGGTTTGATTTGCATTGAGTGGGAAAGGCAAGTTGTACAACTGCTCTTGGAGCTTGCTTTGGAGATGGTGCTTCCACCATTCTTGACATCAGAAGCAGCTGTATCATCTGATATTAATGAAAACAGATCAACTAGTTTTGTACTGACCACTCCATCAGGCTCTCTTATTCCAGATAAAGAAAAGGTGTATAATGCTAGTGCTATTCGAGTGCTCATATGTGCTCTCCTACTCTTTACTCCCAAAGTGCAGCTAGAAGTGCTGAACCTTACTGAAAAGCTTTCTTGTGCTAGCTCCTTCAATCAGGAAAATCTCACGTCTGTAGGTATGAGTTGAAAATTTTGCTTCCGTTTATTTTTCTTAATACCGATGACTTTCTTAGATTTTCCTGCTTCGATGTTGTTCAGGATGTGTGGAACTTCTTCTGGGAATGATATACCCTTTTCTTTCTGGCTCATCACCACTACTTTCTTATGCTATGAAGATTGTGGAAGTTCTTGGGGCATATAGGTAATGATTGACTTTAACCACGTTCCACTCAACTTAGTGTTGTAGTAATACTGATCTTTACATTTCTGATGACAGGTTATCACCATCAGAACTTCGAGTGCTTGTTAGATATATTTTACAGATGAGAGTGGCGAATTCTGGTCGTTTCCTTGTTGATATGATGGAAAGGTTGATTCTTACCCAGGATGCTTCACAGGATGTGTCTCTAGGACCATTTGTAGAGATGGAAATGAGCAGAAGTGGGAATGCTTCAATTCAAGTGCCACTTGGGGAAAGATCATGGCCACCTGCTGCTGGTTATTCATTTGTCTGTTGGTTTCAGTACCGGAATTTCTTAAACTCACAGGGAAAGGAAACAGAGGGGCTGAAAGCTGGATCTTCCAAAAGGCAGGTCATAACAGGTGGTGGTCAGCAACAAGGGGCTAATGTTCTAAGGATATTTTCTGTTGGTGCAGCAGATAGTGAGAAGACCTTTTATGCGGAACTTCATCTTCAGGAAGATGGTGTTCTAACACTTGCTACAAGCAACTCTTACTCCATATCATTTTCTGGCTTAGAGATGGAGGAAGGCCGGTGGCATCACCTTGCGGTCGTGCATAGCAAACCAAATGCTTTGGCCGGACTGTTCCAAGCTAGCGTGGCTTATGTCTATCTTAATGGCAAGCTAAGGCACACAGGAAGACTAGGATATTCGCCCTCTCCAGCAGGGAAGTCTCTGCAAGTAACCATTGGGACTCCAGTTGGTTGTACGAGGATTAGTGACTTATCCTGGAATATAAGATCTTGCTATCTTTTCGAAGAGGTTCTCTCATCGGGTTCTATTTGTTTTATGTACATTCTTGGAAGAGGGTACAGGGGACTTTTACAAGACACGGACATGTTAAGATTTATCCCAAATCAGGCCTGTGGTGGGGGCAGTATGGCCATTTTAGATTCTTTAGACACTGAGTTGCTTGTACCTTCTAGTACCCAAAAGGCTGAGATTGCTGGAAAGCAAGGAAGCTTAAATGTAGATCATAGTGGATTTGTTTGGGATTTGGAGAAATTAGGTAATCTCTCTCTACAGCTTGCTGGTAAAAAACTCATATTTGCATTTGATGGAACAAGTACTGAATTATACCGAGCATCTGGGACTCTCTCCATGCTCAATCTAGTTGATCCGATGTCAGCTGCTGCTTCTCCTATTGGAGGTTAGTAGATGCTTTTCTTTTCTTTCCCTGTGTCTCAATACTGATTTTCCAGTTTTGGTAACATTTAAAAACTCTATTACTTTATGTATTGACCCTAATTGTGGGTTTTTTCTGTCTATCTGGTGGTTGTTCACAGGCATACCACGCTTTGGGAGACTTGTTGGTGATGCTTATGTTTGTAAGCAATGCATGATTGGTGAAACTATCCGCCCTGTTGGTGGCATGGCTGTTGTTCTTGCTCTTGTTGAAGCTGCTGAGACAAGGGAGATGCTTCACATGGCATTGACATTACTTGCATGTGCGCTTCATCAGAATCCACAAAATGTGAGGGATATGCAGAAGTACCGAGGGTATCACTTACTTGCCATCTTTCTGCACCGCAAAATGTCGTTATTTGAGATGCAATCTCTCGAGATCTTTTTCAAGATTGCTGCATGTGAGGCTTCTTTTTCTGAACCGAAAAAACTGAAAAATGTGCAGAGTTCTCCTACAGCTGGAGTAACCACACCTGAGACCAGCTTCGAGGATCTTAACTTGTCAAAGTTCCGTGATGAACGTTCATCATTTGAATCGCATGGAGACATGGATGACTCTTCTGCACCAAAAGATTCATACAGTCATATATCAGAGCTTGAAAATACTGACATGCCGACTGAAACATCTAATTGCATTGTCCTCTCAAATCCTGATATGGTTGAGCATGTCTTATTGGACTGGACTCTCTGGGTGGTAGCCCCTATACCAATCCAAATTGCTCTGTTAGGCTTTCTTGAGCAACTGATCTCAATGCATTGGTATAGATACCATAATCTTACAATTCTTCGCAGAATTAGCCTTGTTCAACATTTGCTTGTAACTCTGCAGAGGGGTGATGTTGAAGTTCCTGTGATGGAAAAGTTAGTTGTGTTGTTAGGGATCATTTTACAAGATGGGTTTTTACCAACTGAATTGGAACATGTAATTCGTTTTGTGATCATGACATTTGATCCACCTGAGCTCATTTCACGCCAGCAAATCAAACGCGAGTCAATGGGGAAGCATGTGATTGTGAGAAATATGTTACTCGAGATGCTAATAGATCTACAGGTAACCATCATATCAGACGAGTTGCTTGAGCAATGGCATAAAACTGTCTCATCAAAACTAATAACTTATTTTCTTGATGAGGCTCTTCATCCTACAAGTATGAGATGGGTCACGACTCTTCTTGGTGTATGCCTTACATCTTCTCATGCATTTTCTCTTAAATTTCGCTCTAGTGGAGGCTATCAAGGTTTATCAAGAGTGCTCCCTAGTTTCTATGATTCCCCTGATATATATTATATTCTGTTCTGTCTGATGTTCGGAAAACCTGTGTATCCAAGGCTGCCGGAAGTTCGTATGCTAGACTTTCATGCCCTTATGCCAAGTGATGAAAATTATGGGGAGTTGAAATTTGTGGAACTGTTGGAATCTGTGATAGCAATGGCAAAATCAACATTTGATAGACTGTGTATGCAATCATTGTTAGCCCATCAAGCTGGCAATCTTTCCCTGGTGGGAGCGAGCCTTGTGGCAGAGCTTGTGGAAGGAAATACAGACATGGCTGGAGAGCTTCAAGGTGAAGCTCTCATGCACAAGACGTATGCTGCTCGTTTAATGGGGGGAGAGGCTTCGGCACCTGCTGCTGCCACTTCAGTCCTCAGATTCATGGTTGATCTGGCGAAGATGTGTCCCCCTTTTTCGACCGTCTGTAGAAGAGCTGAATTTCTTGAAAGCTGCATTGACCTATATTTTTCCTGTGTCAGGTCTGTTTGTCTTTGATGTGCATGTTCATTACATTTCTTGTTTCAATATCCAAAACATTATTACGGTGGAGATATAACTTCTTTTACTTAAATTACCATCAGGCTGTTTTTCTTAATCTGACTGTTTGTTCCTTTCTCCTCCAAAAACCTTCACTTGCTCTCTCGTGTAGGGCTGCACATGCTGTGAAGTTGGTCAGTGCACTTTCTGTGAAGACAGATGACAAGAACCTAAATGATGTTGATGATACTAGTAGCTCACAGAATACATTCGTGAGCTTGCCCCATGAACAGGAGCAATCTGCCATGAGTTTGGGTAGCTTTCCTCAGCCACATGTTAGTACAAGTTCTGAAGATATGGCCGTTATAAATAATGTGGGTGGTGAGAAGGCCAAGATAAGTAATAATTCATTCCAGAAGAAACCAAGTAAATCAGTTGAAAAAGATGTGCAAGGTGTTCTGAGTGTCGAAGGTGAAACTATCGACCAGGTTTCCTCTGCCACTTCCAGCAGTAAAGAGTTCAGTTTTGGTGAATCAAAAAACATGTCAGATCAGAGTGATCAAGCAGATCCACAGAGTTCTGGATCTTTTAGTATGCTTGAATCACCTATCTTATCGGAAAAATCTAATTCTCGAATTTCATTGACATCCATTTCATCCCCAGTGACAGCATTGACATCCTGGCTGGGGGGTTCTATTCACAATGAATCAAATGTTCAGTCAGCTTTCACTCTTTCTATGGAATCTACTCCATCATTAACTGAAAATGATTCATCTGCAGACTTGTATTCCAGTTCTCAAGGGCAACTTTCTGCCGACACATTTGTGATAAGTCCAAAGCTGCTTCTTGAAATAGATGATTCTGGCTACGGTGGTGGTCCATGTTCTGCTGGAGCTACAGCTGTTTTGGATTTTTTGGCAGAAGTTCTTTCTGATTTTGTTACTGAGCAGATAAAAGCTGCTCCAGTTATCGAAACCATTTTGGAGAATGTACCATTGTCTATTGATACTGAATCTGTTTTAGTTTTCCAGGGATTGTGCCTTGGTAGACTGATGAACTTTCTTGAAGGTCGTCTCTTGCGTGATGACGAGGAGAGTGAAAAAAAGTTAGATAAGAGCCGTTGGTCCTTGAACTTAGATGCACTGTGTTACCTAGTAGTGGATCGTGTGTATATGGGTGCTTTCCCTCAGCCAGCAGCTGTATTGAAGACTCTGGAGTTCTTGTTGTCTATGTTGCAGTTAGCAAACAAAGATGGCCGGATTGAAGAGGCATCTCCGGGAAAAGGACTCCTATCTATTGGAAGAGGAAGCAGGCAACTTGATTCTTATATCCATGCAATTTTAAAAAATATGAATCGTACAATACTGTTATGCTTCCTACCTTCATTTTTAATGACCATTGGAGAAGATGATCTCCTTTTATGCTTAGGCTTGCAAATTGAATCGAAGAAAGGACTGTCTATGAATTTAGAAGTTGAAAATAGAGTTGATATAAGCACTGTGCTACAACTGCTAGTATCTCATAGGCGGATTATTTTTTGCCCCAGCAATCTCGATGCTGATCTAAATTGCTGTCTTTGTATAAACCTAATATTGCTTCTACGTGATCGTAGATCAAATGTTCAGACCATGGCCGTTAAAGTTCTCAAGTATCTTCTGGTGCATCGCAGGGCTGCACTTGAGGAACTGCTAGTCTTTAAACCAAATCAAGGGCCTTCAGTAGATGTTTTTCACGGGGGTTTTGATAAGCTTTTGACTGGAAGTTTGTCTAATTTTTTTGAGTGGCTTCAGAGTTCTCAACAAGATGTTAATAAAGTACTAGAACACTGCACTGCCATCACGTGGGTGCAATATATTACGGGATCAACAAAGTTTCCTGGAGTGAGGATAAAAGGCATGGATAGTCGTCGCAAGAGAGAAATGGGTAGAAAATCAAAGGAGACTTCCAAATTGGACTTGAGGCATTGGGAACAAGTAAATGAGCGGAGGGTTGGGCTTGAGGTGGTTCGTGATGAAATGGCTACTGAATTAAGAGTCGTTCGTCAGGATAAGTATGGATGGGTACTTCATGCTGAGAGTGAGTGGCAGGCCCATCTTCAAGAACTAGTACATGAGCGAGGAATATTTGCGATGAGCCAATCTGCCATGAACCAAGAGCCTGAATGGGAGCTTTGCCCCATTGAAGGTCCATATAGGATGCGCAAGAAGCTTCAAAGGTGCAAATCGAAAATTGAAACTATCCAAGATATTCTGAATAGAGATATCGAATTAGGGGAATTTGACCTTTCCAAGGAGAAAGCTGAAAATGAACTGAATGGATTTGATGCTGAGTCTGATCCATTTTTTAGTTTGTTAACTGGTAATCTGAAACGATATTCTTTTGATAGTGAGGCGTATGATGAAGCCATTTTCAAAGAATCTTATGATGTTCAGGATGCAGCTTCCAGTCACGTTGGATGGAATGATGATCGAAATAGTAGTACAAATGAGGTGAGTCTTCACTCTGCTTCTGATTTTGGTGTCAAGTCCAGTGGTGTGTCCATCTACAAAGCAGAAAGCATGCAGGAAAAGTCTGATCTAGGATCTCCAAAGCAGCCTTCTTCTGTAAAAATGGATGAAATGGAAATGTCGGATGATAAGTCTGAAAAGGAATTGAATGACAATGGTGAATACTTGATTAGACCTTACCTTCAACCTCTCGAAAAGATAAAGTACAAATTTAACTGTGAGAGAGTGGTGGACCTTGACAAGCATGACGGTATATTTCTCATTGGGGAGTTAGCATTGTATGTAATTGAAAACTTCTACATTGATGATTCTGGGTGCATATGTGAAAAAGAATGTGAAGATGATCTCTCTGTCATTGATCAGGCTTTGGGGGTGAAGAAAGACTTGTCCTGTAGTATGGATTCCCATTCCAAGTCAAACTCCTCCTGGGAAGCCACAGTAAAGGCATATGTCGGAGGAAGGGCATGGGCATACGGCAGTGGTACATGGGGAAAGGAAAAGGCATACACTAGTGCCAGTGTACCTCATCCGTGGAGAATGTGGAAGCTTAATAGTGTTCATGAGATTTTGAAACGTGATTATCAACTTCGTCCAGTTGCTATCGAGATTTTTAGCATGGATGGTTGTAATGACCTTCTGGTCTTCCACAAGAAGGAGAGAGAGGAGGTTTTCAAGAATCTGGTGGCAATGAATCTGCCAAGAAATAGCATGTATGTCAATTTTTAATATAAGCTTACTCTACCTGTTCTCTTTGCTATTAGAGTTGAATCACTGGTTCTGGAAACTTTTATCATCTTGTCATTAAGTTCAGTTTCATCTAATTCTCCTTCATCTGGGTAATCCAATGAAGGAATATACCTTGTTTAGAGTGTGCTGAAAAGAAAAATGATTGACGCCACATATACATACATAACATATTATGGTTATCTAATTAAGAAAACTCCCAAAATGTCTCTCATTTAGTACCACGTGTGGGATGTCTTTCACAGATTCACGCTCTCAGTATTCTCCTATCTTCAACTACATAGGAACCTTTTGGTCCAACCTGTTAACATCGAGACCTTCTCTTCCTGCTGCACATTTCATTTTCTTGACTGGACGAACACAGTCATTTATGAACTCTATCTATGCCAATGTATGAAAATGATATAATTGCTTTATCCGGGAACACGAATTATGTCATGTATTATCTCAAAAACAATTTTCCAGAAGGATAGAATTCAATTGCAGATAATTCTTTCATACCAGAAGAACGTTAGATATCTTCTGCGATGTTGTGGACTTATATGAGAAATCAGCTTTGTCTGTGATGTAACTTAATATGAATTTATGAGTTTCAGCAATTAATGAACTCCTTGGTCACTATCTGATGTGTATATGTTAATTGTATATTTTTCCGACAGGTTAGACATGACAATTTCAGGTTCAGTGAAACAAGAAAGCAATGAAGGCAGCCGTCTGTTTAAGGTTATGGCGCAATCCTTCTCCAAGAGGTGGCAAAATAGGGAAATTAGCAATTTCCAGTACCTTATGCACCTCAACACTCTTGCTGGCCGTGGATATAGTGACCTCACTCAGTATCCGGTGTTTCCCTGGATTTTAGCAGATTATGAAAGTGAGAACTTGGATTTATCAAATCCCAAAACATTCCGCAAGCTTGACAAACCCATGGGTTGTCAAACAGCAGAGGGAGAGGGGGAATTTATAAAAAGGTTGGTCCTCGTAACTTGTTTTTAAGTCTTTCATTGAGCTTATATCTTTTGGGAAACATATATATGCTTCACACCAGGTGCTCTTTACTCATTTATTTTTTATACATTTTTCTTACTTCAGATATGAGAGCTGGGATGATCCAGAAGTTCCAAAATTTCATTACGGTTCTCACTATTCTAGTGCTGGGATTGTCCTGTTCTACCTATTACGCTTGCCACCGTTCAGTGCTGAGAATCAGAAGCTGCAGGGTGGACAATTTGATCACGCTGATCGCCTTTTCAATAGTGTACGAGAAACGTGGCTAAGTGCCTCAGGGAAGGGTAATACATCAGATGTGAAGGAAATAGTTCCTGAATTCTTCTATATGCCTGAGTTCCTGGAGAATAGGTTTAATCTTGACTTGGGGGTGAAACAATCTGGTGAAAAGGTTTGTCCTTCTCCATGCTTCTCTACCTGTATCTGGTGTTCCTGTAGTCTCTAATATCAGCAAGTGTTTTGCTAGGTTGGTGATGTCATCTTGCCCCCATGGGCCAAAGGTAGTGCTAGAGAGTTCATCAGGAAGCATAGAGAAGCACTGGAGTCTGATTATGTCTCGCAGAACCTGCACCACTGGATAGACCTTATCTTTGGCCATAAACAGAGAGGGAAAGTTAGTACTCACTTGTCATTTTTAGGGTTTTTCCATAATGTTACTCCTTTATCATTTTTTATGGTCTTTCCACAGTGTGATGATGAAGGTAGTTGAGGCATTCTGCCAGTTCTCAGCTAGATTTGAATGTTAAAATTAAAGTTCATCTGCATCGAACAGAATCACCAAACAATTGTTATCCTTAATCCTCTTGCATTTTAAGATATTCCATTGTCAACTTGCTTGAACAATTTTTTTTCAAAATGTTCCCCATTTTCTTGCTCAAGTGATTCTTTTTCATATGTCATCACCATCTTTAACGCAAAATTTGCTGGAGATATAGATTAATTATATTAACTGAACAAAGTATATTAAAGAATTGAGCCTTAATTCTGAAGCTTTTTTTACATTGCCTCCGTCTTAATCACTAACACAAGACAGAATGGGTGTTTTCTCTTAACTTGATTATTTGATCATTATAATTTCAGACCTTTCTGCCTGGTCAAATTTCTATCTCCTCCTGCATGCCACTTGCCTTTGTTCTTCTTGTTTTGCTCCTTTCAAAATTTATAGTTTTAATCCTCAATTTGCCTTTTGTTTTTGACAGGCAGCTGAAGAGGCTGTCAACGTTTTCTATCATTATACATATGAAGGCAGCGTGGACATTGACTCTGTTACAGATCCAACACTGAAAGCCTCAATTCTGGCCCAAATTAATCATTTCGGTCAAACACCGAAACAATTGTTTCTCAAGCCCCATCCTAAGAGGCGGTCTGATAGAAAGCGTCCTCATCATCCCCTCAAATATTCTTTACATCTTGTTCCTCGCGAGGTTCGGAAAGTTTCAGCATCTATCTCCCAGATTGTGACATTTAGTGACAAAATTCTTGTAGCAGGGGCCAATAACATGCTACAACCTACTACATATACCAAATATGTTGCATGGGGGTTTCCTGATTGTAGCTTGAGATTCATGAGCTATGACCAAGATAGGCTTCTTTCGACCCATGAGAATCTTCATGGTCGCAACCAGATCCATTGTGCCAGTGCTAGCCATGATGGCCATATTTTGGTTACTGGGGCGGATGACGGGTTACTTTGTGTTTGGAGAATTCGCGAGGATGGACCACGTGCTCTACGTCGCCTGGAGTTGGAGAAGGCACTCTGCGGCCATACTGGCAAAATCACATGCCTTCGTGTCAGTCAGCCTTATATGATGATTGTTAGTGGATCAGATGATTGTACTGTCATACAATGGGATCTCAGCTGTATGCGTTTTGTAAGGCAGCTTCCAGAGTTCCCTTCGCCAATATCAGCAATCTACGTGAATGATTTGACTGGTGAACTTGTGACTGCTTCTGGTGTTATGCTTGCTGTTTGGAGCATCAACGGGGACTGCCTGGCTGTGGTCAATACTTCGCAACTTCCATCTGATTTCATTGTCTCACTGACGGGTTGCACCTTCTCTGATTGGTTGGAAACTAATTGGTACGTCTCAGGTCACCATAGTGGAGCTCTTAAGGTCTGGAAAATGGTGCACTGGTCTAGTGAAGAGTGTGCTGAAAGTAAACGAACCGGGAGTCTGTCTGGAGGTCTAGGTCTTGGAGACAAATTACCAGAGTATAGATTGATCCTTCACAAGGTACTGAAGCGCCATAAGCATCCGGTAACTGCAATGTATCTCACCAGTGATCTAAAACAGTTATTGAGTGGAGATGGTGGTGGGCATTTGCTTTCATGGACACTACGGGATGAGAGCTTAAGATCCTTTTCACTAAATCGGGGGTGATAATGGGATTTAACACTCATTTGACATTCCAGTTTCCTGGTTTGGAATGCTAATCAAGTCCCTTGCTGAGAGCTCTCAAGCTCATTCTTTGGTGATAAAAGGGATATAATGTGATCCCGCATCATATCAGCGCAAAAGGACTGGCCTGGAGACAAAGGTAGGAACCGAAGAGGATGATATTAAAAGGAAACGTTCAGGCGCTTGTTGGAGATGGCGGAGTATTAGATTTTCGCGATCACTAGTGCCTTGGAGCGTTGAGTTGGAACCATAGAGTTTAGGAGGGTGGTTCCCCTGGATAAATCTTTCGGCTAATGCTTGGGAAGATACAGGTACGTACCTTTGATCAGGTGATGTATATAGTAAGAGCAACCACCAATTGTATAATGTAAGTTGTACAGCAGGAAAATGTTGGCAGGAGAGCCATTTTAGTGTAAAATGATAATGAGCTAGCTGAAATTGCCAGTTGGTGGCAATAAAGTGCATTATTTTTGGCTTTCTCAATGTTGTCAAAAGTAAATTTTTTTTCACTATATGTATATATAGAGAAATGAGGGGGCAATGCTTCCTTCCTTCCATTGACCGATTAAAGTTCTTAATTTTTTCTTCGTCTGAGATTAAAACTCTCGATCGACCTCCACCTAGTGAGATAAAAAATAATTTGGTTTGATTTGAGATCAAAATCGTGTTCATTAGTCTGTTGTTATAATAGTCATTCTTCAAGACAATGAATTGTTGTCTTATGGTTGTCATATGTGGAAATCATTTGCTATATTTCGTATGGAAAGTGTGTGTATCAAACCCTTGCAACTTTTCAAAGGTAAACTGCAATGTTTTCCATTTTGAGTTTTTATTTCTTCAATTTGCTGGCTTCACATTTTCATATTGTTATTCTACTAATTTGTGGTTTAGTTTCCAGAAATACAAAATCTGCTAAAGATAAAGCCATTCACAAAGGCTGAAGAATTATAGAATAGTCTAAATTTCTTAAACAAGTAATTTCATAGTTCAAATTCTGTATTTTCTTTCATCTGAAACTCCTACAAAAAATCAAAATACAAAATTTCCATCAGTCAATTCCTTTTACCCACTGCCTTCCATAGGAGTATCAATTACTTAAGTTACTTTATGAGTTTCTATTTATAAGGTATTTATTTATAAATTACTTTCATCTCATGTCTAATAAAATATTGTTACTCCTTATAGATTGTTAAGTTTACAGTAAGAATCTTGATTTTGCAGAGTCGAGATCAATTTACTTTTTTTTTTTTAAGGCGAATTATTAACAAACATGGTGGAAAATTCATTGATAGTTAAAGATTTATTTATCGAGCTAAGCTTATTATAGCGTGAAATCGAATTAATTAAAATTTAAGACACTATAAAAACTAGGTCCCTTATTAAGGCGCAATTTTCACTAGAACAATGAATTCTTTTTTTGGGTTACGGAATCTCAAGTCTAATCTAATTTTTTGAGCACAAAGAATGATAATGAAAAAATTCACATGAATTAGGTCCCTTATTAAGGCGCAATTTTCATTAGAACAATAAATTTTTTTTTAGATTATGAAATCTCAAATCTAATCTAATTTTTCGAGCACAAAGAATGATAATGAAAAAACCCACATGACAAGTGCATTCGGAATAAACTTCTGTCCCCCTCGTAGTATTTTTACATGTCTTGAATTAAAATTTTTTTTTCCCTTTTTTGCGAATTGTACTAATATCCAACCGTTGGCCACTTCATGCACGAAGAACTGGGTAATGGCTGCGTTAACCCAAAATCTTTCCATCAATTTGATATCAAAATCGACCCCAAACCCAACTTCATCTAAAACCCATAAAAATTCATCTCTCAAAATCTCTATATTCTCTCAGAAACGCCTCGGAGAAGGCTTTGACTTTGCATCACTTCGCAAAATCATCACCAAAAACCAAAACCCACCTCGAGTGGAGCACTTAGACGAAGCATATTCATCGCTACTCGAGCTATGCGCAACCCAAAAGGACTTATTGCAAGCCAAGCAAATCCATACCCGCGTGGTAAAATCACACGCTCTTTATGATCAAGTATTTTTGAAAACCAAGCTTGTGTTTGCTTTTGCAAAACTTGGATCTTTGGAATATGCTGAGAAAGTGTTTCTTGAAATGCCGGAAAGAACTATTTACACGTGGAATGCTATGATCGGTGGTTATGTAACTAATGGTGAACCGTTTAGAGCACTTGAATTGTATAAAGAAATGCGTTTGTTGGATGTTTCGCTTGATGCTCATAGTTTTTGTTGTGTATTAAAGGCTTGTGGCGTGGTTGAGGACTTGTGTATTGGAAGAGAAATTCACGGGTTAGCGATTAAGCACGGGTTTGTTAGTGATAATGACAATGTTTTTGTTATGAATTCACTTGTGGGAATGTATGTTAAGTGCAATGACATTAAAGCGGCTGTGATGTCGTTTGATAGTTTAGTTAATAAAAGGGATGTTGTCTCGTGGAATTCAATAATCTTGGGTTATGTTGCGAATGGAATGCCAATCGAGGCCTTGAGGATTTTTAGCGAAATGTGTGATGCTGGTGTTGGACCTAGCACCTACACGTTTGTGGCTGTTCTTTGGGCCTGTGAGGAGCAGGGATCTGGGAAGGTTGGAATGGCAATCCATGCAATTCTTTTGAAACTTGGTTGTTATCTGGACGTGTATGTTGCGAATGCTTTGCTTGTTATGTATGCAAGAAATAGCAAATTGGATGAAGCTGAGAGGATCTTTCTGGATATTATTGAGAAGGATAATGTTTCGTGGAATTCGATGCTATCAGGTTATTTACAGAATTGTTGTTATCATGAAGTGAAGGATTTGTTTTGCGAGATGATGAGTGTAGGTCGGAAACCTGATAAGATTTCAGTTGTATGTGTCCTTGCTGCCTGTGGAAGATCAGGAAATCTAGGTAGTGGAATGGAAATACATGCTTTTGCTTTGAAGAATGGTATGGCTTGTGATTTGCAGGTTGGTAACTCACTAATTGACATGTATGCAAAATGTGGTAAGATGGATTATGTGGACTTCATCTTTGACAGAATGGAGTGTAAAGACTACATTTCTTGGACGACAGTTATGGCTGGTTATGCTCAGAACAACTTCCATCAGAAGGCCCTGCAATTGTTTCGTCAAGTTGTAAGAGAGGGGATAGATGTTGATGTCTTGATGATTGGGAGCATCCGTCTTGCTTGTAGTGGGTTGAAGTGTGATTCTTTTGTGAAAGAAATCCATGGGTATGTGATGAGAAGAGGATTGTCTGATGTTCCTTTACATAACAGTCTTGTAAATGTTTATGGAGACTCTGGGAATATTGATTATGCGCGTGAAACCTTTCAGCTTATTGAAAATAAGAATATTGTGTCCTTTACGAGCTTGATATCTTGCTATGTCAATAATGGCCTTGCAAGTGAGGCTCTTAAGCTTGTCTTCCATATGGGAAAAACGGGCATTGAACTGGATTATGTCGTCATGTTGAGTATACTATTTGCTGCCAGAGACTTATCTGCCTTAAGGAAAGGGAAAGAAATTCATGGGTTCCTAATTAGAAAAGGCTTCATTATAGAGGGTTCTATAGCTAGCTCCCTTGTGGATATGTATGCTTCTTGTGGGACTATAGAGAACTCATACAAGGTTTTTAGTTGTACTGAAAACAAGGATCTGATTATATGGACTAGCATGATTAATGCATATGGAATGCATGGCTTTGGTAAGGCAGCTATTGATTTATTTATGATGATGCAAGGTGGGAATCTTGTCCCTGACCACATTACCTTCTTGGCGCTTCTTTATGCATGTAGTCATTCTGCAATGGTGGATGAGGGGCAAAGATTCTTTGAAGAGATGCAATATGAATATAAATTGGAACCATGGCCAGAACACTATGCCTGTCTAGTTGATATGCTGGGCCGAGCAAATAGGTTGGAAGAGGCATTCCAATTTGTGGAAAGAATGAAAGTGGAGCCTACGAAATCTGTCTGGAGCTCTCTCCTTGGTGCTTGCCGGATACATTCTAATAAAGAATTGGAAGATATTGCAGCAAAGAAACTTCTTGAATTGGACCCCAATAATCCTGGGAACTATGTACTTGTATCTAATGTATATGCTGAAGCGGGTAGATGGGAGGATGTCGAAGAAGTGCGATTGATAATGAAAGAAAATGGTTTGAAGAAAGATCCAGCCTGTAGTTGGATAGAGGTGGGGAATAGGGTTCATACATTCACCGCACATGACAAATCTCATCCAGAGTCCAATGATATATACCAAAAATTAGCTCAAATTACTGAGTTACTGGAGAAGGAAGGAGGCTATGTCGCGCAAACAAAGTATGTTTTGCACAATGTAGAGGAGAAACAAAAAACCAAGATCTTACATGGTCACAGTGAAAGGCTGGCTATTGCATATGGTCTGCTTTCCGTTAGTTCTGGAACTCCAATTCGAGTCATGAAGAACCTTCGTGTATGTGGTGACTGCCATACGTTCATCAAACTAGTCTCGCAGTTCCTTGATCGAGAAATTATTGTTAGAGATGCCAACAGATTTCACCATTTCAAGGATGGGTTCTGTTCTTGTAAAGACTTTTGGTAATGTAATAAAGGTTAATGGTTAAAATGTTGAACCACAGAGAATGTACTGTCGACGAGTGAGTAACATTCAGAGCCCCTCTTATGGGCCCAATATGCTGGACGAGGTAGAGAACTGAAGTTTGACATTATTTTCATGTCAACTGTGTTGACCTCCATGGATTTATCAGTATACATCTGTAAAAACTTTCTACTTGACAAATATTAATTTTTACTTGGCATACTCTAGACATTTATTGGCAGATTATGAGTCCTGACAACAGTTGAAGGTGCAAAGCTAGCTTGGTGAAGATAAGCAGCTTTTCACACAGATACAGAAATCTCACAGCATTATGTTAAGTACCTGAAGAGGCAACAACTCTGTGAGTATTTCATTGAAATTCTTTATTCATAAAGTCTATGCCAAATGACCTTTTTCTGCTATTTTTACTGAACTGATATAAAGTTATGTATGTTTTTGTAATAGTACCATTCGTGATGTTGGTGATTGCCATACTTCCCACAAGCTGGACTAAAGAGACATATTCCTAGTAGTCTGTCGAGGACAGCATCATATCCCTAAGATCCTGAGTCAAGAGCTTCAGTTCTAGTCCGAAGTCCCAATTGCATTACCTGTATGATGGAAACTACTGGATTTTGGAAACAGTCATTGTAGGTAGAGTTCAGCTGGCTGCATTTTCTCTAGAGCCTTTCATGGGCATGGATCCCTGCCAATATAGTTGACAAAGCTTGAAGGTGATTTTGAATTCTTGACATTGTTGAAGCTAGGGGCCTTAATCTCCAATAGCAGAAGTTTATCCTACAAACAGATCGGCAAATGTGTATAATGATCAACTTTGTATATTGTCAAAAGTCTGCGTATCCCATTAGCGTGTAAGATCTTTCTGATTCAAATGATGTAGAAGGCTGAGTTGTACTATATGATGAACCAGTGATTCTCAATTCTAACGAGCTGCTTATCCCGTTAGTGTGTAAGATCTTTCTGATTCAAAAGATGCAGAAGCCTGAGTTGTAATATATGATGAACCTGTGATTTTCAATTCTAACGAGCTGCAGAAATGAATATCTTGTGTTTGCCATCGGTTGCTTCTTTACATCTTCTGGCGGCTTGAGAAGCTTTGAGTTTGCTGCCAAAGAGTTAAAGTCAATACCATTGTGTAGCTCGGGTCAGGACTGTGGTGCTACTTTCAGGATTGATGAGGAGTCTAAGAGGGAACCGGCATGTCAAGAGTTGAAAATTTTGAACTAAGCATTTGTCTGAGGCTGCAAGGTTCTCCTTCTGAGATGCAATTAGTACCTTCAGATTATATGTCATACTGGTATTATTTTCTTCTTTCTTGATTATCAGTGCTTCAGTTTATTGAACGAGTTACAAGTATCCAATGATCTACATTTGAATGGTAGCAGCAGTTATCAACAGATCGCCGCGCATCATCAAATCATAGAACTTCTGTGTCATTCTGTGGAAATAGGCTTTCTAATGAGGCTGATAAATGTAGTTCTTAGAAAATCATTCAAAACCGTGTCTATATGTTGCTGTTGCTGCTGTCATGTGTAACTGTTGCCGCTGTCATGTGTAACTGTTGCCGCTGTCTAGCTTATAACATTCTATTATGTGATGTCCGGTTCTTCATTTTATTGAAAAAGAATTTTATTTCAACTTAAAAGGTGCTTATTCCTTGTAGCATGCATCATAAGAAAAACAGCAGTGGATCAAAAGAAGCTGGAACTTTTTGAATCCAATAATAGGAATACTAAAGTATAGCGAAAGTTCTTCCTTTCGGCAGGCAGGTGGTCCAGAAGGAAGAAAATCCAAGGGGAAAAAGCCCCTCATCTCATGAATTTGCTTCCATCCAACCATTGACTGCTGGGTGAAAGAATTTCCCCGAGTATACACTTTCCTGTCACGCGAGACACGACTTCCAAAATTTACAGCATGCGTACTTCTAGTTAAATATACAAAATTAACTTCTTATTACGCTAAGTAGCTTAGAAATTTTCTTGTCATCGCCAGTTTGGTGCACTAAATGGCTTTGAATCACATGAAGTCGACTTACAGAACATAGAAAGTCTAAGTTTTGAGTTGACGCTTAGTAAGATTTGATTTGATTGGTGAAAAATCAATAATACATAAAGACGATATAAATTAACAAATTAATGACACGTAACACTAATATCAATTACTATCTATAAAACAAGCCACTAGAGAGATTTTATTCCACTTCCAAATCATTAGAAACAAAGAATAAAAGGAACCAAACTGAACTAATTATTGAAATTCATGTGAATGCATAGACAATAAATAAAATGGCCGGTGCAGGTATGTTTTGAGTTAGCTGTGAATCATGAGACCAATATTACTGCTGTTGGCTGAATCTTGGCTTTATTGTGCACCAACCATTAGCATTCCAAGGGAAAGGAATAGGTTTCCAACAAAGCAAGCAGGACCACTGTAACATCTAAAGCTTTATATTTGAAGGTTTATATTTGCATTGTCCTATGTTATGCATTAATTTTCAATCACGCTTCTACTTCAACAACAAATTAAACAAAACGCTAAAGATTAGGGAATAGGTCAAGTAGTTGACACTATCTTCCAAGAGTGATGACCTCGGTTCACATCTCATGGGTGATAGGAGCTTGGGCAGGAGTGACTTTTTTGGAACAAAAAAAAAAGAAAAAGAAAATTAAACAAGACACTAATTAAACTCTACAATTCCAAGTGCATCTGATGTCACAAGTTTCTGATGCATCAAACTTGGACTCCTTATTAGTCATGATCACCTTCTCTACCCTACCATGACTGCCCCCAGTCCCACCCAATTTTGCTGCTGCCCTTTGCTTCTCTACCACCTGTAATTACGTGTTATTTTCGTTTGGATTTGCTTTTAAAAAAGTATTTTTTTTGAAATAATTTTTGAAAAAAAATGTTTTTTTTCCTAAAATGTATAAATTTCTGATTTCTTAGGCAAATCCAAACAGGACACATCTAGAATGATTACCTCGGCTTATTGGCAGCATATCTCTTCACTCTCTCTCCCCCTCTCTCTCTCTCCCCTTCTCTCTCTCTTTTAGCAGCCTGGAGCCCACATGATCAATGCGCATGGCTTGAATTTAAGGTTTAAAAAATGTGATTGTGTCCTCAGACTCTTAATTTTTACCCATCTCTATGTGAAGAACTGTATCTCATATACTGTATACTAGTACTACTATAAATGAAATGCCATGCACTCCTCACTTTGTTAAGACACCCAACAACCTGTCCTCTGGCTCTTTCCTATCTTTTCTGAGTGTTGTTTCTGTGATTATGTACATCTACACACACACATATATATGTGAGTGTGTTTGTGTGTGTATGCATGTACATTTTAACCTCCAGAAAGTGTCAATGCTTTTTGCCACTAAATGTCTTTTATTGTTATAGGAGAAAGTCGTTCTCATACCTGATACCGGTTTTTCTTCCTCTACATTCTATTTCGTTATTAGTCCATGAGATATTCAGCGGTTTGTGAAGCTTTTCATTATATTTCCCTAAACATTTATTGCACATTTTTTTCATTACATTCTTTTCTCCCCCACTTTTCTGGTACAATGAAAGTCAAGGCTAGTTTTGCGACAACCCTTCTTGATTGAGTCACCTCTTCTTATTTGCCAAGTATTATGTCGCCAAAAATAGGGTTTTTCTTATTCTACTACAGTGCAGCCGGAAGCAAAGCTAGACCTCCATTTTTGTCAAGTCCAAGAAGGAAAAAGTGAAGCTGCCAGCATGATCTAACTCGGGTTGTTTTATATATATATATATATATATATATATATATATATATATATATATATTTATTTTAAAAAAAAAAAAAGAACTAACCCTAGCTAGATCATGCTCCGACAGCTTCACTCCTTCCTTTTTCTTGGGGCACAAAAGAGATAAGAGATTCCTCATCATTCTATTACGTTAACCAATAATCAAAGACAAAAGTAAAAGCCACTGTAAGTATATTCCTCTCTTCCTTTCTTTGCGTAGTAAAGTAAGTTGATGCATGCCTGAAGAGGTTTTCAGAACTTGCCCCCTTTTTACTTCTTTCCTTTTGTTGTCTAATCCAACTCATCACAATATATTTCTGTGTTTGCTTTTATGGGAACTAGAAAGGATGAAATTTATTAGACTGTGGGGATAATTTATTTATAATTAATTAGTACTCTTTTATGTCACCCTATCAATGGAGTGAGCACTTATCTTATACGGTAAGAATTCATGTAATATTATATGACAAAGATTTAGTGTATATATATACTAAAGTCAGAGGAGCTGCACAAGAGCTTGATAGATGAGAGCATGACATGTCAATGCATATTAAATTTTACTACATATTATTAATATTATACAATCTATAAGATTGATTTCAAATTCAATGTATATCATGTTAATAATAGCATAATACATTTAGTCAAATGTATCAATATCAAATATTATATACATGGCGCTAAATTTAATTCAATGGAAAATATTGAGTATGTGATATCATTCATGAACATTATTATTAAAGTGGTGAAAGAAACTTACAAAAGTATTATAATAGACTCTTAATTTTTTACATGCATGATATTATGAGATATTATCAGATTTAGATCAGAATTGTGAGCAAAATTCATTTGTTTGGACTTGCTATTTTTCAATTTTAAAGCAAGTTATCATATTTCTTCATTTATAGGTAATAAATAAAAATTTAGTTAATAAATAATATCAATAGTCCATATTGTTAATTAGTTATAATACTTTTATCAAGTACTTTTTAATAATATTCAAAAATTAAATTGAATTAGATCTGAAATTTATACTTAAAAAACATTTTAGAACCTGTACATAGTACAGGAACAAATGGTAATGCGTGTGTGTGTGTATATATATATGCTATGATTGTGGCAAAGAAACACTCGAGATCATGATTAAAGTCCAATGAAACAGGCCATGGAAGACAAAGGTAAAACAGTTCCCTTGAAAATCAACGGGATTTTGAGGACATTCAAATTGGAATTGGACTGCTCTATTAGTTTTCAGCTTATAACTAATTGACTTCTAGCCTCCGGTTCTCGTCAATCGCGCGACTAAATTTGTATAGATTCATGCACACGCCGCCAAGGTGGAAGTAATGATGCCAAATTTTTTTTATTACAAGAAAAATATTTTATACTATAAGAACAAGAAAATCAAAGTTCTAATGCGCAATATAGTATAATCCTAGAAAAAGAGTACAAAGCTTAATCAATAGAAGAAATCCTATCATAATCACACAAGCAAACCAACCTATCACACGATTGACATACTTAATATGCAGAGTTGCATAGCTAACATTAAAATATAGGAGAGGCAATTCCTTGCAACAAAAGGTTCTCACTAGAATCAGAAACAACCCATAAACTTGATAGACTTGTATGGTACCAAAATCAACAAAAGACTTATGGTCCATTTGGTATGATGAAATGGTCTGAAAATAAATGGTCATTTAAGGCAGAAAAGAATTCAAGGCAGAATGGTCATAGAATACTTTTTCTTTTTCTTATATTTGGTTAAAACTATAAAAAAAAAAAAAGCTAGAATAGAATGACTATCTTATTTGATATATTTGGTAAAATTATTTTAAAACAAAATTATAACAGAATAAAAATTAATTTAATTAACCAAAATACACTTATTCTTTAATTTAACATAAATTTAGACTTATACGTGACAATTATTTTTATACAATATTAATATAAATTAAAATACTCTATCTTTTGATCAAGGATAAAACATAGCATTATTTGTTCAATTATTTTTTATTTTTATCACCATATTTCAATTTATTTATTTTTCTAACATAATTGAGAGAAAAGTTAATCATCTAATAAAACCAAACTTATTTTTTGGTGAAAAAAGAGTTAAAAATGAAAAAAAAAGTGTATTTTAAATTTTTAAATTTTTTACTTTTTACTTTTTTAATTTTTAATTTTTATTTGTTTAATAACAATTGAAGATTTAAACGGATAATAATAAATTATTTTTTTAGTTTTATTTTATTTTTATGATTCCAGTTTAAGTTGAAATACTCATTCCTTAGGTTTAAGTTGGAATACTCATTCATTGAGTTTGGTTAAAGAATATGTTTTCTAATTTTTCCTAGAAAGGTCATTCCATAGAAATAGATTTTCCGACTTCAATTAGTTCTACCAGGCAAAGAAAGAGAATAAGAAACTGGAATGCCGATTCTATTCCAAGCCATTTCTACATACCAAACATAAACTTAGAATTGTTATACAACAAAATCATATTATACTAAAATATGACACAACTATAAAAGAAAACACAAAAATAAAATAAAATTACAAAAAGGGCAAAAAAAAAAGAAAAAAAAAACAAAAGAAAGGAATGGCAGCTACATGAGTTGGAATACCGTAGATAACCCACTGTACGAGTGACAAAAGCCTTCAACAAGAGACAGAAACAACACGAGGGGAGAAGAAAGGGAGAGAAGAGAAGGAGGGGGAGGGGTGAAGAGCGAAAAAGTTGGAAAAGATTGCTCCTTAATGAGTGTTACATTTGATTTCAGATTTTCTATTGATGTTATGCTTATATATATGTCCGGTTAACTTTGGTAAATACAATGAATCACATCATCACATTTGTGTGACTTGTTCTCGTCTAATCAATGAATCACATCATCACATTCTTTGAGTTACTTTTGAGCAAAATGAAGAAATTTTCATCTCCAAGGTTTTTTTTTTTAATAATGATTTTAAGCACTTAAAAAAATTTAATCAAAATATTCACTGTTTTATCTTTATCTTTTATCCTAAATTATTTTAATTTTTATCTTATCCTTACTTTATTATCTTTACTATAATCTATATACTTATATGTTATATATATATATATATATATGTCATCAATCAAAATATAATTATAAATTATAAATAAATAAGTACAGTTAGATAATGTTTTTACTAACATTTTGTTTTCTCGTTTAAAAGAATTATTTTGATAGTGTAAATTACTTATGGGTAAATTGCACCAAACCTCTTATAGTTTATTATAAGTATACGTTACTCCCTTTTGATTTGGACACTCCTATTAGGGGGCATATGTGCTTCAAATTTTGAGGACCACATGGAGATCTCGTACTTATTTTTTGAGTATGTGTGCTATATATTTTAAATCCACATAGAGTCTCTCATCTGTTTTGAAATTACAAAAGGATAATATGCATTTATAATAAACTAGTTTGGTACAATTTATCCATTACTTTTTAGCAAAAGTTTAATCAGTTCGGTGCAATTTACCCATTACTTTCTAGCAAAAGTTTAACCAAGTACGTAAATGTTTACTTTTATAATTAGAACTTTTATTTTAAATATGAAATTATTTAAAGCCAAAAATTTTAAAAACAATCACCTAAAACCAAAAATAAATAAGAGAAAAGATCTAACACGATAGATATTTTTCTAAAAAAAGTAACATTTCAAAATAATAATACCATGAGATTAGGGTATCAAATAGTTTACTCTATCTCCCTCAATAATTATGACATAGGTGCTTAAGTTTATTTCTCCCAAGAGTCATGACCTAAGTTCACCTTTTGTGAGGGATGGAGGGTTGAGCTAGAGGATTTTTGGCTTGGCTTATTTTGGTGCTTATAAACACTTAAAAAAATATTTTCTAATATACTTTTTACTATTTGATACTTATAAGTCACAAATAAACAAAGTCGAATAGCCTCTTGGTTATGAGGAGTTTGTTATCCAAAAAAAGAAGAAAAGAAAAGATAAATTTTAAAAATAAATAAAAAATTAATGAAGCTAAAAGGATACCACATGTATCCCACATAAAGCCATTAACAAAAGTATCCTTTAGGGGGTATCTATACCTAATTATTAGCTAACTCATTAAAAAAATATATATATACTTTGATACCAAATCGATTGTTTTGTTCACTATTAAAAAATAAAAATAAAATCTAACATGGTTGATTGCAACTGCAGTCAACAAAAGTACAAAGCAACAATGTGTTGTCAATAATTAGTCGGGAAAATTGGAATCCAAAAATGTGATAGCATTATGAACAACCAAGACATCGTTACAATTTTTATTTTTTACTTTTTTTTCTCGTTTTTTGGTCGAAAGTCCATCCTCACAAGTTGACATCGCTAGAATCCATTAAATGTCTGCCTCGACAACAGCCCACCTCAAACTGAGCCGTCAGCTCAGCCCAACTCTTCTCAAGCCCAATGCTCCTCCCCAAACAAACCCAAGAAATCAACCTCGCCGCGTCTCTCCGGTTAGTACGAGTCAACTCATTGTTGACTCGAACTCTAGCTTCCTTAAACGCCGGTGAACACTTCCGTTCAGCAAATTCACGGCACCTTTCTTGGGCCGCCAAAACACAGGCCCGCATTTCACTCTCCTCGCATTGGGCCCGTTCGGCAAAGTCTTCTTTCGATAAGCCCAGAACGGTTTTCCACCACGGGGTTTTGCACTTGTTCGATGCGGCGATGGAGCAGCCGATGCGGGCTCCGGATTCGCATTGTTGGGTGATTTGGGTTCTGCAGGCTTCGTATGATTTGGACCAGCATTTTGGGTCCTTGAATGCCAGGAGATATGGGCCGGATGTTGGGTCGTCTCTTGGGCTGGCTGGGATGGGCCCACGGAGAAGTGGGATTGGGTGGTCGAAGGGGATGAGGGTGGCGGAGGGTGAGTATTCGTCGAGGTTAGCTGGTGGTTGCTGCGGCTGCGGCTGCGGCAGCGGTGGTGTGGCCATGGAGTGTCGAGAGGTTGGTTTTTTTGGATGGCGATGCTTCGAGTAGATGAAGCAAATCTGATGATGGTGTAGAGGATTTAGTCAACTACTTGTACCATCATGACAATTATGCCCTTGCATTTTATATAATTAAGTTTTCGTGCGAGAGGTCCCGAGTAACCAAGTGTACAGGGCGGGTGCTCCAGTATTAAAACCAAGCAGTTCGATAGTTTACGACATAGATAAATATATGTTTAACAACAACACTCTAAAAAAATATACTAATAGATACCCATGCCAATTTTGGATCAAACCGCTTCTTTAAATAGACACCCCTATTTGTAAACGAAAAGCATTAATGCATTGTTTTGGATAATATGAAATAAAAAGTGTGACACAATATACAAAACTATTGTTACGTACGAAATTTGAAAGAGAAAATCGAGTTCGGTGACGAATAAATGATGAATATATTACAAATTGGATGGTATAAGTGGGTATATCATATATGGGTATACCATTTCTGTCATCTTCTTGTGACTACATAACAACAGTTGGTTGCGTTCTTGAAAAGTTGGAAAGTTTATTAAGAAGGAGAAGAAGACATCATCATCCTCACAAACTCGTCATAACTCACGAGTCCATCTCCATCTAAATCAGCCTCTCTGATCATTTGCTGTGCTTCTTCATCTGTCAATCTCTCTCCCAAATTCATCATTACATTTCTTAACTGCATGCACAAAAGTGCATCAGAAAGCAGCCTCACTAATAATACTATATATAGTATCTTAATGTTTACCATAATTCAGCAGATAAATTTCAAGGGTTTTAAAATAATATTCTTCTTTTTAGTCCAAATTTGATTATCAAAATAATAATAGAGATTAACTTGACGATATTTATAAAGGTCTTATTTGGTTTGACTTATATATATATATATATATATATATATATATATATATATATAAGTATTTTTTTCTAAAAGAGTGACATGACTTTTTCTTTAAAAAAGAAAAAGGAAAAAAAAAGAGGCTTGAATTAGCTCAAATTCAACTTTTTCTAAAAACAAAAAACTTTAACTGCTCGATCAAGTTTTTTTTTTCCAAAAGTTGTAGAAAAAACTTTTAAAAAAAAAAATCCAAATGATCCCAAAATATTGAAGACATAATATGCTTTTATAACAGAATAACTTAGTTAGAAATTCGACAAGAGGGTGTAACTCAGTTGTAGCATCCCTCACTTCGAGTCATCAATAGGAGTAAGTAAGAAACTAATATTGATCCTCTTAAATTAAGGGGAAAAAAGCTTAATTAGAAATTCAAATAAACATGGGAATTTAACTATAACAGTTTCACTATTTTGAGGTGAACCTTTCCAAATTTGACTAGTAAGAGGTGGAAACTTCAAGAAGAAATTAAATCATAAGAAAGAAAATTTTGCACTTTGTTGACTAGAAACTAATTAAATTAAGGTTCACCTCTTTGGCTGATATGAATCCATCTTGATCACGATCGAATACTTTGAATGCTTCTTTAAGCTCGTCCGCTACGTTGTCCTAATTTTCACACGTTGCAATATTAATGTTTGACATCAAAACCAAAATAATAATTTCCTCTTAATAAAAAGTCAAACATCTAAGTTAAGGATTTTCTTGACTTTCGTGTACCTTCATCTTTCTCGCCATGATACCCAAAAACTCTTCAAAGTCTACAGTTCCATCCCCATCAACGTCAACCTCGTTTATCATTTCTTGAATTTCTTCCCTGGTTGGACGTTCATTCAGAGATTGGATCACCGCCGCAATCTCCTCCGCTGTGATTACACCTTCCGATTGACCGATCCGTTAGAATACTTATTTCGAACCCTAACATTATAACATTATAAAAGAAGTCTAAACTGCCATGTATGCCCAAATCATTTAACCATAACCGTATATTTCCAAATACATAAACCTGCTATACTATCGTACCCCAATTATGCCTAACATGTGGAATGGGTGCATAAGGATGATGTGCTTAGCCTAAAATACAATTAGAAATTACCAGAGATGCCTAGAAGCATACCATCGAAAAAACTTCCTTGACCAAATTCGTATGCATCGATTACGGAGAGATTTGCCACATGCAAACATATTGTGTATAATGTCGTGCATGACTTTATATGAGTATGTATACCACATACCAAGTATGATCTTTATCAAAGAAAATAATGCATAGAAAGCGTAAATACGACTTTCATCTAATGCAGCTTTTCGCAAAATTTTATATGCATCTACAAGATCGAGTAAGAGGTTATACATACCATCTGAATCTTTATCAATCAAACAAAATGCTTCCCTGAACTCTGCAATTTGATCTTCAGTCAATGCATCTGCCATCTTGGGTGTGAACTGATTACTCTATCTCGAAAGCTTTTCCACAATGAAATCCCCGGACAAGATATCGATACTGACGCGGGCTCTATTTATATATAAATGAGGACTGCAACATTTTTCTACATTGTAAATGTAAGAATGTCAAATTACACGCCTGCAGAGAGAGAAAAAAAAAAAAGAAAGAAAGAAAATGTTCATTCAACGAAAAGACCTGGGATTTGTTTAAGGGTCTATAATAAACACCACTAGTTGGATTGTTAATTAATATTCCAGCTAGAGATGCATGTTTAGAAAGCAAATTTGGGCTAGCTTCGTCAATTTGACCATGACTTTTATTTTTTCTTTCTTGGGTTTGGTTATTGAATATTGAATTTACAACCTCATCTAAGAGTTTAAATTTGTTAAGAGAATATTGGTTTATTTATTGTGTGTAACACGTCTTTTGACATGATAGCATGATTTGTTTAGACCCTAACACATCTATAATTTTAATATTTTTAAATGGATGGTAGTAAATTTTGAATTTAAAATCATTTGATTTTTAGACTCTGATACCATATTAAATTTATCATCTCATTTAAAAATTTAAATTTATAGAAAATATATTAATTTATTCATTTATTGTGCTTAACACTGGGGCATGACTAGATTGAATTTTCTTGTTCTTGCAATATTACATCAACATACATGTTTACACGAAAAGAAGTCCTCCTAATTTCCAATTATATATAAAATTTAAGGTTTGATAGGTCTCTTAAACCGCGTTGTGCAACAGTGGAACTATTGGAAGAGAGTAACATTATAAATTATAAAACTATTTGCAAATCTTGGAAAATCTAGTAGGAGTGTAATATAACCCCGTGCTAAAAGGGTGAGATGACGATAAGTTTCGTATGACAATACGTTGTTGTTAACCGGAGGTTCAGGTCTTGTCCCATTGGATTTTAATTAATTAATCCGACAATTAATAGCTATGTTGATTAGACTACAAAATATGTCGTTAAAAAAGAGTTAATAATTGACTAAATATCAAATATTCTCCCAACTCTCCAAAAATATCTTGTTCCAAGGCTCCTATCTCAGCAGCCTATAAAAAGTTTATCACCTAAACTTATGTCACGTCTCAAGTTCAGAAGGTCAAGTCTAAAATGCCATATCAACGTAAAAGTGTTTCAATAGAATGTGCTTATAAACTATTAAGATATTTAATAAATATGTATTTGTAAGTATCAATGTTTGTTAAAATTAAATGGATAAAAAGAACATTTTATTAATATTCAATAATGTTATAATTATCTTATGTTTTTAAGAAGTATAAATGTCCTTTTATTTGATTAATTTTCATTGCTTATAAGTAGATTTGACAAACTTATAAACACTTCCAAAACCTTATGAGACTAGTATTATAAACCGCACAAATAATATCTATGTATTGGATGAACTAATCCAAAGTAATCAATTCACATTATTAGTTAATTGTATTTATAACACCTACTTGCAAGTTTATGCAATACACACTTATTCTATCAATCAAAGACATTAGACATGTGGACAGAATTATCTCACAACGTTCTAAACTTAAAGGAATTTTTTTTTTTTGGTATGTCAATAGAAATTATGATAGAAAATATTTGAATTGAAAATTAATCATAGGTTTCCATCCTAAGCGAAAAATGGAAGTCACTAGAATCAATAGATTTTTGCAGATTCTTCAAACAACCATGAAAATGATAGCCAAGCTAACTTTCCTATTATATACGCGCTTGTACCCATCGCCTTTGTTATTAATTGGCATAAGAATTAAATAAAGCTCGTTGAACAACAAAAAATTTCATCTCTCCGTTTTTGAATTAGTATATGCACAAGAAAGAATGAGAATCAAGTCCACTTCATATGAATAATTTAGGACTAATCTGAACGCTTTAAGTTTTCTTTTTCTTTCTTTTTTTTTTTTTCCTTTTTTGGTTTTTGGGCAGTTGTCGGGGATTGAAAGTGGATATTTAATTCCAAATAATATAAGTATTAAATAGCACGAAACAAGAAATCAATAATATGACCTAAAGTAATTATTTCTTCTCAAAAATTTAGAGGGTGTTTCTTTTGGTTTTTTTTCTAGTTAAACCTGCTTAAAGTCCAATTTAAGTTAATAGACATGTTTGTTTTAATTTTAAATAATATTTTTTTAAATGGCTTTAAGCTGAAAAAAAAAAAAAAAGCTCCTCCCCAGTTTTCTACTTTTTTTGGCTTTAAGCACTTAAGAAAAAAACACATTTGACCAAATTTATTTACTACTTTGTCCTTACCTTTTTATTAATACTCCGAAACTATCCTTACAAACTAAAATATCAATGTAGAAACGTCAATATTTTTCCAACTCTTTTCTTTTCGCATCTTTGTGTGTTCTAGGGCTCATCCAAATTTCAGGTAAACAATAATAATCCTTTTCCATATATTTTATTGGATTAACATTCACATCTTTAATTTTTTTTTTTTTTGCTAGCATATATCTTTAATCGATGAGACATGTTTAACATGAGAGAATTAGTAAATTAATCCTTAGACTTTTTCGTCTTTATGTGTTTGGATGCATTGTTTTTAAGTTAATGGAACGGGTATCAATTAATCCTCAAAAAATTCTGATCTTTATGCGATTTGATTATTTTTGGAGTTCATGAAAAATGCGAAAATCGATATGAACTAGTTCTCAAAATTTCCAATCTTTATGAGTTTTGATGTGTTATTATCTTTATGCATTATGTTTAATCTTTATGAGTCTTGAAGTATATACGTGCATACATGTGTCCGACACATTGCAAAGATATGTAAATGTGAAAATCGGTACGAACTAGAACCCCAACGCATTGCATCTATGACGAAGGGAAGAAGAGGCCGCAGTTGTTGCAATACTTATTTAATTATTGCTATTAATTTTCTTCTTTTTTTCTCTTTAAAAAAAAAGAACTGAGATTTTTATGAAAAATATGTATAGGATATTTAATAATTTAGTAATAATGTATTTTAAAAAAATTAAAATAATTCCATTTGTATGGTATTTTAATAGACAGTCTTTTTATGTCCTTAATGGTCATTTTGAGAATATAAAATGAGCTTTCAGCATTAGTTAACCAAACAAGTAAATGTTTATTTTGACAACTAAACTTCTATCCAAACAGGTATTTGCTTAAAGTTAAAAGTTAAAAAAAGCTACTTAAAGCCAAAACTTCTTTAAGGGCTTGTTTGGATTGGCTTTTTTTTAGTTATATTAAATTTGCAATAATTATTTGATTTAGTTTCTAAAAAAGTTGAAACTCTAAAAAAAGTTCAAATACACCTTTTTTTAAAAGCCAGAATTTTCAGCTTCTAAAAAAAATTATTTTTAAAAGCTGTTAGAAAAAGCACTTTTGAAAAAAGTCAATCCAAACGGGCCCTAAGTATCTTTTTTATAAAGCAAACCAAACGCCCTCTTAAACACTTGATTGGATTTGGTGAGCGGAAATAATATATTCTCTTTCATTTTCTCATCAAGATATCTTTAAGTAGCTTTTTAATAAGCCAAACCAAACACCCTCTTAAACATATGATTGGATTTGGTGAGCGAAAATAATATATTCTCTTCCATTTGCTCATCAAGATATCCAATTGGTTTTATTTCTCTTTAATGCTCAAGATAAAAAGAAAATAAAAAAGATATATCAAATCGAAGTATTTAATGAAGAACATTAAACTCAATCTGTGGCAGCAGGCCCATGATATCCTATATGGTGGGCCGTTTTGGAATGTCCAGAAGTAATGGGCTATGACTAGCCCTTTATTAGGGGACATGTCCAAGTCTCCATCGATCCGCTCATGAAATGACATAATTCTATTATTATTTCATTATTATTCATTCTTTATAATGAAATACTTATTTAAAATTATTTTGTGGTAAAAGAAAAATTAGATTCTTTAATTTAAATTAATTTCTTGATCTATACAAAATATTACAACCATACAGAAGCAAGAAAGGGAAGAGGTAGTCTTTAAACTTGAAGAGGTTCTACCTACGCTGATTGAAACTTATTTCTGGGAACCGAGCCAAAAAGTTCTGCATTGGTTTGTGTTTCTCACTGAAATAATGCGAACTATCTACATTTATACATATTCAAACATTCTCTTAATACTTTTATCGGTAAGACATGAATTAAAATTGAAATATAACAAGTATTGAAATACATGTTTGGACACTAATTGTAACATGTGCATAGCACAAGTAACATTGCTAGTATAGTACAAAGGATTGTAAAACTAGCTAGGCAAGTTTCCGGGACTAGTTAATAATTACCTATATATTTAACGTGCATTAATCTGCAAAAGAAAAAAATGGGTCTTCCTTTGCTGCAAGTCTAAACTAAAATAGAAAACAAATTATGCCAATAACACTTAAGTTGAAATAAAAACATATAACGAACTTTATATTCATGTATATAATTATATGAGTTTTGTGCACCAAATTTCTTCTATATATCTCGTTAAGCTCATATAACATTACAGGTAGGATCTAATCCATATGAATTATTCATATCATTGTGTCATGACTTGACAAATTATAATGATTGAAGCTCGTTTAATTTTTTTTAAATTTATTTATTTATTTTCTATTTACCCTTCCCTCTGGCCTAACCCAACCCTTTGTCCCCCATATACAAAATGCCAGAACCATGCAACTGCTTCAAAGCCAATGTGACGCTCCGTGGTCAGATGACCAAGATACTAGTGAATAGCACAAGGAAGGCCTTAGGTGGTGGGTGTGGCCTGGAGTCTTCCACTGGTAATGTTCCCATAGCGCCAACTCTAACCACTTTAGTTATATCCTAACCCCTCGTTATAAATTTACTTTACAAGAGTATCCTTTCTTGCTCTTGTTAGAATCCTGTGTAAATCTCACATCCGAAAGGGTTAAAATTGCACTCAAGTTAGAATTAACTAGTACTACAAATCTACCTTAAAAATTAACAGAAGCTGCCAATTTTATAGCTTGAGAGTAAGTGGGTGCGTAAGGGAGGCCATGTGAACTGAACATGCATGAATGGAAAAAAAAGCCCGTTGCTTTGCGCTTCCCGAGCAAAGTGGAAAGTGAAACATTACATTGATGAGTCATGACAATAATATAACTAATCAAAATCTGCAAAAACCTAAAAAAGACCGTTAAGCATCTCTCTTTTACCATCCCTTCCAGTTTCTCCTCTTTTGGACATAAAAAATCTATTAATCTCCTAGAACAAGAAGGGAAAAGAAAAGATAAAAGAAAAAAGAAAAAGAGAGATGTTCCATTGTATTTTGGATGACTCCAAATTATATAGTTTTATTTTCTTTTCAAATGAGTACTACAATGTGTTCGAGACAAATAACTTCTTCTAACTTGTTGGTAATATCACTCGTTACTTTTCACCTCGTATACAAATTTTATTGGAAAAACAATTATATATAACTTCAATTATGATATTGCTTGTCACTTTTCACTCTTACAAGAGACCAATAAAATAGCCACGTTGGAGTACTTGGTCTTTTGTGAAAAAGAAAAAGAAAATATGCTAAAATGGTGAGAAAGTGGTGAGGATTTTTGTGAAAAAATATTATCATTTTAATTCTTTGTTATGAAAATATTATAAGTTTGCGATTAATTTTGAAAATATTATAAAAGCGTTTAAGAAAAGCTTCGGAAGCACGCCTCCCGTCTTCGTACAGCGCACTGGCTAGTCGTTGTGAAAGCGCTTTTATGATATTTTCAAAAACGTTTCTAAAGTTGCAATATTTTCATAATAAAAAATGTAATATAAAAAAAAAATTCCAAGTGATGAAATAGAGTCTGAACTTATGGAAAATTAATTTCAGTGCTTTCAAAAAAATATAGTCTTTTGAGGTGACGGCTTCAATAAATGCCAGCCTAAAGATTTTCGCAATTTTATATGTGGAAATATACGCATTGAGACTGAAAACCTAGTAATCTGCTAATATAATTAGTGGACCTACAATTTGGTGCATAATTTGCTTATGCTTCATAATGATTGGTTTTACTTTCGGCCCACACTATTATAAAATTTACTTTTGGAGAATTTTTTTATATTTTTTATTTTGTCGGTATATTTCTATTGTTGGGAATAAAAGTTGAACTCTAAAAATCTTTCTTCAGCAGATATATCAGTTGCCTGTCTGCAGACTGAATCGTATATTCTTCATGCAGGGCCTATTATGCATACAAAAGCTGGTAGCTAGGCGCGCGCTCCATCAGGTATTTTTGCTGCTGAATGCAATTAGGCCCGAGTTTTATTTAATCATTTGATGTATCCGTTCTCTGCTGCGGGCATAAATTTCGCAATATAGTAACACGTTATATAAAAACTATGCAACAACATTAGCGATTGGTAAAAATAGATTCAAACTTTAAATTTTTTAATTATAATAAGGATGTTATTCGGTCGTTTCATGTGATCATTAAAGTATGAATGAGTGTCTTTCTTTCTTTTTTTTTTTCGGGGCAATAAGGGTACTTCAAGAGTCCGGCCACCACATTAACTAGCGGAGTTTGACTACCAAATGGCAAACTTTAGGCGTGTAGTACATCCGCTATACTAAATTAAGTATCAAAGAAATCAAGAGTATTCACTCAAAACACGGAATTGGAATTAAACATAGATTATAAATTTTATTCGATCTCAACTTTTATTGTTGGAATATTTTTAACAGCTTTTGATGAGTGCTGTTCTTTTAACTCTTTTCCCCATTTCCAATCCCAAAGGAGAGGAAGGTAAAAGAACAGTAATTATATTGTTCAGTAAGCAAGAAATAATTACCATGTTCACGTGATATAAACAGGCACAAGATTACTTTTAGCACAAAGACATAATTAGCTAGAGATGCTTATATATACATATATATATATATATAGCCATGTGCAATTGATTGGCTCCTTCATCGTCGTTTTATGGACTGATAAAAGTTGGTCATGTGAATGTTAAGTTATAATCAAGATTCTGACTCTTGCTCTGTGTTTTTACTCAAGACTAATTCCACCTATTTTTAATTAATTTTCATTGACATTATATTAGGGATGATGAAGATGATCATAGACGTGCATTAACGGTCCATTATATTAGACAGTGAACAATCAAGAAATTGGATGACAGCTATAATAGCATAAAGTTGTGTACTTGCATCGGTTGTTTAATTATCTCCCGGATGACGAATTTTAAGTATCACTTTATTTTTATTATTAAAATATAATATCATCACTTTTAACGCGTATAATTAGCTTATTAATTTGAGAAAATTTTTTGATCTCTCCCTTCATTTGACATGATAACAAGGCATAAGTATAAGAGGTCATGTACGTGACAAAAATATAAGATGATATTTACTGTTACTCGTTCTGGAATGGATATAACAAAAGATTTAAGATAAGGTTGTGTACATGCATTGGTTGTTTAATTACCTCCTGGACGAGTAATGTTAAGTATCACTTTATTTTTATTATTGAAATATAATATAATCACTTCTAACATATATATCTAATTAGCTTATTAATTTGAGAAAATTTTTTGATTTCTCCCTTCATTTGATATGATAACGAGACATAAGTATAAGAGGTTGTTTATGTGACGAAAATATAAAATAATACTTATTGTTAGTCGTTGTGGAACGGATATAACAAAAGATTTAAAAAGCCTAACTTTTCGGCAAATTTTTTTGAGTTATTTATATGAGTGTGTGCATATATATATATTGCACGCTTCCATAAATGAAGCTCCTTCAAGTTGTGAATACCGAAGCTAATTAAAGCTGGAAACACTTAACATAAAAGTTGCCTATTGCAGCTTTAGCACGCGGGTATGAACCTCTTAGCACACCTGACCTTTCCTCAACATATAGTCCCTCTAGTTAACTGGCCTTTTATCCCTATAATAAGAGGCAGAAACAAAATTTGCGGATATTAATTGTCTAAGCATCTTAGTTTAAGTTTACAGACGAGAATATTAATTGCCTAAGTTTTGTTGTAATTTAAGTTTAGAGACAAGATTAGTATCATAAACTTTAAAAATATTACTTTTGTGATGCATATACTTCAAAAACATTATAACTTATTAACACATATAATAAATAAATATACTAATATTCTCTTTATAAGTTTAAATTTTTAGATGAAATGGTAAATTTAATATGGTATTCAAACCTAAAAGCCAAACGGTCTTAAATTAAACCCTCACTGTCACCCATTTAAAATATTGAAATTGTTCACATGCAAGGCTAAAATAAAATAAAAAAAAAGAATTTCGGCTGCACGTGAAGAGGTGTATTGACACAGTAAGTAAATACACTAATATTCTCTCTACAAGTTTAAACTTTTAAATAATGTGATAATTTTAACGTAACTTTTAGTGTAATAAGCAAAAAAAAAAAGAAGCATATTTATGTGCTCATAAGTGGTAGGAATCATTTAACATAAAATGTAGCAGTCTTCAAAGTGGTCAAACTACTAAAATAACCTTACAGAGGAAACAGAAATCCCACCTCTTCATGATTGATCCAGCATATTTAGTTCAACCCAATCAGAAAATTAGCACAGTAATATATATCTTTTATTTATTTATTTGGGGATGGATTCTTGAAGCATACATGCATATGGGGTGGTGTTGCATTGTATGAATTTCAGGGCGCATTTTTTCCTTCACACACAGAGCTATGATGCAACTTACTGACCTCGATGAATGAGCATTACCTTAAACTCTCCTATTTGTGTGTCTGAAAACCACCAATAATAATCATAACCCTACGTTGCATAAGACGAAGCAGCTCTGATTTTAATATATATGTATATATATATATATATATGTATGTATGTATATATAATGGGGTAAACTGCCTTTTGCCTAAACGGCTGTCCTATGTCTTTTTCTTCGCTCTTTATTCATATGCTTTCGGGTATAATCGGACTCTTGGTTTTGATCTTTCTTTTATCATTATAATGTTATTATGGAGATCTATTTCCTGATACATAACTCTAGAGTTATATTTGGTATATACATAGGAATGAGAATGAAAGGAAAATATCAGACAAGAAAACAGTGATTTTATTGTTTGTTTTGAATTAAGGTATTATAAAGTTATACTGAATTTGAAATTAATTTTTATCTCAAGAGCGATAAAGGAATGGTTCTCCTAACATTTGTGCTTTCCAAAAAAGTGATGATCTTTTTTAATTTAATGTCATTTTCTTGTGTGCCAAACACAACCACAAGTGTTAAGTGCTCTGATCATATTACAATCAATCACAATGATCATAAAGCTAATGTCTCGAGCATTAAACCTGCGCGACGCATTTACTCTTGAATTTTTATTTCCTACATCAATAATAATAGGGTTAATGATCCATTTCCTCCTCATTTTTGATGATTTTGATAATTAAATTTTTTATTCTTAAAATACGATAATCGGTCCTTTATATTTGTAATTTACGATGCTATTAATTCTCAGGCCAAAATTGTCAAAAAATTAACATTTGGCCACGTTAAAGAAAAAGTCAGCTATAAAATTTTTCTATTTTAAATCTACCTGACTCGACCGTGTGTCTTTAAAGGCCTGTTTGGATTGGCTTTTTTTTAGAAAAAAATATTTTTTTCTAGAAAAAAATGTTTTTTTCCGGAAAAAGTTACATTAAATTTGTAATAATTATTTGATTTGGCTTCCAAAAAAACTGAAACTCTGAAAAAAGTTCAAATACATCTTTTTTTATAAGGCAGAATTTTCAGCTTTTGAAAAAAAATTGTTTTTCAAAGGCTGTTAAAAAAAGCGCTTTTAAAAAAAGATAATCCAAACGAGCCCTAAATCATTAATCCATGTGTGTCTCACATATACCCCAAATTGTTAATTTTTGTTTGTATGAGAACTAATAATATCACTAATTACAAAAATAAGAAATTGATATGTCGTGTTTTAAAAATAATGGAGTTAATTATCAAAAGTGTCGAGAATAGGAGACTAAAATGAGTCACTAATGTCTTTCTTATTTCACAATGCTTCTCGAAATTGCTGACAAATTGTTAACACCAAGATGGGCTAATGCAGCAAATTACATGATATCATGTGCACATTTGATGATCCAACAAACAAATTGAGTACCATGAACCTGCTTTACTTGGATTTTTTTAAAAGAAAAATTCTGATTTAACCGTTGCTAATTGGGAGAATAAATACCTGTTTTAGATGACGACGACAATAAGAAATCCACAACAAAAGAAATAAGCAATATATTGAAGAATGGAAACTCCCAAAAGATCTGTTTTGGACGGCAAGTTAATGTTGAGATTTATTTCGACAAGTGCACGCTGTTTCTTATGAATTAATGCTGGTTAAACTAAAGCACGTAGCTAGGCAAATTAATAATGCTTTTCTCTCTATAGAAGTCTAACAAGGTAATTAATAATTTTACACTCAATAACGTTCGAAATAATCCTTCACAAAAAAGAATAGTATGGTCGAATCTATATAATTGATCTTACCTACTAAGATAAGGTATGTATGGTCAAATTAGATTTAGTTTGGTTTGGTATCAAGACACCAGTTAAAAGAGAAAATCTAATAAAACATTAAATTTGTTCACGTGGCATGAAGATCATCAGTTGAGTCGAGAACAACTTTTATGCAAAACCTTTCTAATGAAAATACAACTAATCAGCTGATTGACCAGCTGCCAAGTGGCACAAATGTCAAATTATGTCATTCAAATTGACTCCTTTGTGTCTGTATATAAATACCCAACTTTTCTTTAAGTTAAAGGATGATCGACTCTAATTTCTCGTAACATATTAAATTTTTTTTTTCCTCTCGACAACACAATCTAACTCAGGCATCAAAACTTAAGTTGGAGGGAAAAGCTCCATTATGTTGTTTACATTTTTGTATGTTACAAATTTACAAACTTGAAATAGATGAGACAACAATGCAAGAACTAGATGTATATGTATTTACAACTTGCAATTGTATGCAAATTGCAAATAGTCTTCTAAAGAGTTGGACAAAGAGATGATGGCTGCTTCCCTCATGCAGACCGGCAGCAATATGAAGCCATACATTACTGGAGGGACGGCTCGAAGGAAAACTTGTGTCCTTGTCGATGCTGCTTCGGTCAATGCATGACGACGTATAAGCAACACACAAGATACAAACATATCATTCTAAGTCTATGATTTTTTTTTTAAGAGCGTTTTTTTAGAATTTTTTGGGAAGTTAAAATTTTTAGTTTATGAAAAAAGTTGTGCTTGGGCTTTTTTTTTTTTAGAGTTTTAGTTTTTCTGAAATTCAAAAAAAATAATTATTGCAAAAAATATATATTTTCTTCATAAAAAAAATATTTATTCTTTAAAAAAAGTCAATCCAAACAAGTGTAAAATATGTGTTCTTCTTCTTTTAAATGTGTCTTTTGTGAAAAAATGATCAATTCAAATAGGTACTAAATTGTTGTTATTATAGGAATCACTTCTCGATAATAATTTCTCACTAATTCTGATGTTGCCTTTTTTAAAAATTAATTCTTATTGAATATGTTTTTGGTATGGCAGCAAATATACTTACCTAAAAGATACGAGTGGTTGTGGCCTGCTAATGTGGATAGAAATTTTGGTGAAGTTGACGTGTAATATATTATATTATATTTAGAAAAGGTATTGACCACTTTGTGTGAGACTTTTTGTTGATTTAAACGTTTCAAACCAAAGCCTGAGAGATCACTCATTGGACGCCAGGCAAATCGAGGACAAAGAGAGCGAGAATTATTTTAGATGATTAATTAAGATATATTTGGAAAAAGTTTACGGATACATTTGTTTGACGATGCTATGTTGAGGATGCAGAATTTCTTAAAAAGGAACAGAAAATGAATTAAGATTAGTTCAATTGAAATACTCACAGCTTTATTGCATTATTTGGCTAGATTTTAAGAAAAGTTAAATCTTTAAAAAAATTAATTCAACTTTTTTGTAAAGCCAAAAATTCTGATTTAATAATATACATATATTTTCAAAAAAAATTTATAAAAATTAGAGAAAAATTCAATCCAGGTGAGTTTGCTTGTGTATGCGTTATTTCAAAAATGCATCTCCTTGATACATATAACGGTAGTCCTTAATGCAATCAATTCGAGAAGGCATTCTAGTTATTAGTTTTTAGACTTTATTATCAAGTATATCAAATTGGTTGTAGCGGAAATGAATCGCATTCGTTTTCAATTCATTAGGAAGACTACTAATTGCCCAACAGATTGGGTTGTTCGTTCATTTATATCGGGGTATTCTTCCTTGTAATTGGGTGACAAAATGTGCCCCTCATTTAGCTCATCTGCTGTGTCAAGGACATGTCCCCAGCTGGTGCCGGGTGAAACTCTGTACCTTTACTTTGGTAATGAAATTATTTTCATGACAGAAAAAAAAAAAAAGAAAAAGAAAAAACTGTGGCAAAAAAAAAAAGAAGAAAAAACTGTGGCCACTCTGGTGTTCCCATGATTGATTCACGTAAAAGATGAAACATAAGCATCCACCATCAGTATAGCTCCATGTGGTAAGATTGCTTTGATAAAGTGGGAATTATTATTATTATTATTATTATTATTATTATTATTATTATTTGTTGATCGAATAAAATGAGAAATAGAAAACAGAGACCAAAAGAAAAATACAAAAAATCAATGAAGCTCGCCGTTGCAAAATTTCGTCAACCAAAGAATTTTGTTTCTCTGTGACACGACTTAACTACGGACCTTAAAAGTCCGTGATGTTCAGCCACGGAAGTTATCAACCATTGAAATTCATTTGACCAAAAAGAAAAAGAACAAGAACAAGCAAAGAAAAAACTCAAATACCCAACATCCTCCTATAAATTCGAGCGAAAATTTTCTGACAAAACATTTTATATTATTTTGTTATAATTAACTGTTCTAATAATTTACATTAGTTAAATGTATTTATAATCAATAATCATATCATTCCCTTAAATCTCGTAATTATATAATTTAATATTAAATATTATTATTATATTTGATGTAGAATCAAAATTTTAACTTATATTTTAATATTATGAAATTCATCACAAATTTTTAGATTTTATAAAAATAGTTGATTATAGGTAATATCCAATGAATGCATCTCTCTCACTAGACCTCTATTGACTTGATCGTTGGAGGGTCTTTGGTATTACCACACTGTTTTAATTGTAGGTAGAACCATTGACTAGCAATTTGCAAATTTTCATCAACACGTAGCTTGAAGTAATTGGTTTAGTGCCGAGTACCATTTTTAATTAATTTTCTGTTAAATTTGGACAACAACTAAATAATTACTTTCATTTATTGTTAAATAACCTTTCTAATTTAACAAGTTTCTAATCTTTCTTCAAAATATTGGTGTTAGTCGCCAAAATGACACATGCTTGCTCACATGGTTATTTTTCATTATGTTTTATACAAAAAGGTTTATTGAAACTCCTATTCTGAGAATAATAAATATTCATATTCTGGATCTTAAAAGAAATTAATAGTAAAATTCGTCCTCAAATAAAATATTAATGTAACAAATGATTTTTATTTAGAGAGAGAGAGAGAGAGGGAAAGATGAATTTGGGTAGTACAGTGAGGGAGGAAAAAGTAAACCGAGGCGTGAGTTTAGCCTAATCCAACTCCCATAAACACTCCCCTACTCGCGTCTTGCTCCCTTTAAAAAGAGCAGAAAGCGGGAGTCGCAGATAAAAAGCACACCCCCGCCTCCCATCCATACCCAACACACACACACACACAGAAAGAGAGAAAGAGAGAGAGAAAAAGAGCTCTTGAACCAAATGTGACGTTAACATTAAAAATAGTGTGTGTGAGTGAGTGTGTCTGTGTGTGAGAGTGAGAAGAGAGAAAGCTGACCTGAAAGAGTGACGCAAACCGCCGGAAAAATGACGACAGGCATGGTCCGGGAGCAGAATCTCGAGAAGCAGATTGATAAACAGATGGGCTGTATGGCCGGTTTTCTCCAACTCTTCGATCGCCACCAGCTCTTAGCCGGCAAAAAAATCCACACCGCCAAGCGCCTCACCTCTACCGCAGCCGCGGTAAGACCACCACAGATATATTTATATATACACACAAACATAATCATATTCGCTCATTTGCCTTTTTTTTTTTTTTTTGACATTATTAAGAATGAATCTTCTTTTTCAACTCTGAAGGGCGAAGATAATTCACCGGAGCGGGACAAGTCAGCAGCAGGATCGCCGAGTGTTTCAAAGCCGGCGGCGACGCCAAGTCCAGAACGGAGGAAACAGTCGCCTGTGGCGGAACTGAAATCAGGTGCTCCACCTGAAACACAGCCGCCGAAATCACCGTCGCCTTTACCGGTGTTTGAATTGAAAGAAGGAGCAAAATCGTCGTGGAAGCTGAAAGAAACAGGAAGGCTGTCGCTGGACAGCAGAGCCAGTTATGATGCAGCGGAAGGAAGCCTTCACCGGAAGGAGATCCGCAAGGATAGGGTGATTTTGTCGGAATCTACTGGTAATGATGGTGATGGTGATGATGATAAACAACGGCCGCGATCTTCGACGAGTGTCATCGCCAAGTTGATGGGCCTTGAGCCGTTATGGCAGCCCGATTCTGAGCCCGTTAAGCAAGCGGAGCTGCGAAGATCCGCGTCGGAGTCTCGAGTCTCTAGAGATCTCTTTCACTGTCGGTTCATTGATTCTAACAATATCCATCTCAAGCTGACGAATCAATCGCATTCTAGTGTATCAAACAATCAAATGGAGAAAGCTTTTGTGAATGAAAAAACAAACGTGAGACAACAATCAAAGGCTTCGCCCAAGTCCACGTGGAGGAGCGTATTTGAAGCGGCGGAGGTGTTTCCGGAGCCGCCGAAGAAGGCGGTGGTGGAGGAGACTGTGCTGATCGAGAGGCGGTTGAAGATGAGAGGAATTGATGAGGCCTCGAGAGATCTCGAAACGTTGAAGCAAATCCTCGAAGCTTGGCAGCTCAAAGGACTTCTGCATTCGAGCAGAACTTCAGAGCTAATTAGCCACCGGAATGTTATATACGATCGGAGCTTCACCGCCGATGAGTCCCCGGCCACCGTAACGAGGCGTTCGCGGTCACCAATTCATCGGAGAATCGACAACGATTCGTCTCCTTCGAGACGCCGGAATCTCAACCTCGCTGGCGAAAATCTGCCTTCGGCGAGTCCTAGACCTGACCGGAATGTGCGCATTCCAACCAGAGCTAGAAGTCCAAGTGACGGCAATGCGAGGCCTCCAAACTCTATGGTCAAACCGAAGCCGTTGACCGTTGAAACGCAGAGAAGAGTCAACGAGTCAACGGAGAGGAGACGAGCCATTTCTCCGAATCGTTCACCGAAGGTTAGTCCGAGAAGAACGGCACCAGATCGAACGGTCCCAAATCGATCCCCGATAAATGGTAGGAGATCAACGGCTGAAACTTATCAGAAGCAAAAGATCACCACCGTGATTACAGAGGATGAATCTTCTTCTTCCATATCTGAAAGCACTGTCAGCGCATCGTCACAAACCGATACAGAGGTACATTTTTCATTTATTCTAACTATTTGCTATTAATCCGCATATTCTAACATTTTTGTATTATTGCAACACTAAATTTAAAAATTTGGAAAAACCGTTGCTATTTTGTACCCTTTTGGTCACTGATTAACCATAGTAATATCTAAGTTGTGAATTTTAGTTCTGCAACAATTTATGGTAAATATTAATTCATTTACAATAGTTTCTAATGGTAATTTTCGAAGAAATTCGTTACAGGAAATATCATTTGCAATGGTTTTTAATCGTTGCAATTTATTTATTAAAGAAACCGTTGCGATAGAGAATAAGTAACGAGTTTTCAAACAATGATTAGAAGATGTTGCACAAAGTCATTAGCAACTTTTTTTTTTTTAGTGTGTTTTTGCAATGATTTTCTACCTTAGCAACAAGCTAATAATGTGGTAGTGAAGCTATTATAGTTGGTCAACAAATTAAGAACGAATATGCATTTTTTACAAATTATGTGATTAATTAATTTAATTCGCTAAAAAGGTTTGATCTTTTCCTTCTAATTGTTGTGAGTGATTTGATTTTACGTAGAGATTGAAGATGGAAGAGTACAAAGATGGGAGGAGTCTGCTGGAGAGGTGTGACAAGCTGCTGCACAGCATAGCAGAAATGAATGCAACAGATCAACAGCAATCAAGTCCCGTGTCGGTTCTTGACGCATCATTTTACGAATCGTCGGCGTCTCCATCACCCATCATGAAACGAACCATTGATTTCAAAGGTACGATTTTTTGTTCCTTTTGATTTTCCTGACTTATCGGTTTCGTGTGACCTTTTAGTTTTGGCTTTTCACTTCATGCACTTAATTAGGTGATGTATTAACTAAGACTTTTCAAAAAGAAAAGGTGATGTATACGTAAAAAGGTTTGGGCAATCCCCCTGTTTGACTCGGTCTATGGTGCCGGGCATTTTTGTTTTGTAACTAGAGTTAACGAGTTAAGTAAGTTGTTTTTAAGATTACATATCTAAATGATTGCTTTTTTAGGATAGTGTCGTATCTTTGGAGCTGTCACGTCAGCCTTGAAGAAAAATGAGCACTTGCTGACGTGGCAATATCAACCCACGATAAAATTGTTAATTCGACTCCCGATTTTAGGGGGGGGGAAAATTCAAAAAGTTGAAACCTTAAAAAACGATTCAAATAAATAAAAATAGTAAAATTGTGAGTTGAAGACACGATTATAGAGATCATATTTCAATACATGATCTACATGATATAAACTTGTTATGTCATTCACTTGATTTACCCCTGAAATCGTATCTTGAAAACACGATTTCAAAGAAGTTGATACCTATTTAAGGGTAGAAGCGAGTAAGGACGGTATTTTCACTGACCTGAAATGATCATAAAAAGTTGTCTTTTTCTACTCTTTGATTACGTTTGGTGATATTTATTGTACTGAAAGATTGAAGGTGTACATAAGTCATGTGGGAGGTGGCGGGTTTTGTGGGATGTTTGATTCTGGTGGAGTCAAAAATTAAAGGAAGCCATTGACTGAGCTGTAACTGTAATCAATGGTGGAGAAAGAGTTTTAATTGGTAGATGGTGATTGCTATCACTTCCCATCTATCAGAGATATTTACTTCGATTAGGAAATAGTAAAGCTTCGTTCAATGTACTTCGAAGCATCCCTCTCAGTCTAAAAGCTAAAATTTCAGCTCATGTTTGTCTAGCCAATGCAACAACGTTGGTTTATTTTGTCATCTTCTGAGGCTAAGCTTTCAGACTATGTATTAAATGTGTATTTCAGTCTTACACCAATGAGGTATTCTCTCTAGATGAGACTACATTGGATTCATCTAAATGTGCAAGTACTTTCCGGGGGCTTCTATATAGAAATTCGGAAAATATTTTTTTGGAAAACGGAAAAATTGGTGTAGTCACTAAATCATGCTCTCAATCAATATGTGGAAATAAGGTGTCCAAGTGTTTATCTATGAGAGAGATGTGATGACCACAACTTATTGCTTTCTGTACCTCTCAGTCCTCTCTTGCATTAAACCGATGAAAGAACCATACAAAAAGTACTAGTTTGTTGGTGTTTCTTATGACAATTTTGATTCTTTGAAAGCGGTTGTATTTATGTATGTAATATATCCTCTTGAATGCTTAATAAATGTTAAAGCACCAATCTAAAATATTTAGTTCAAAATACAACTTGGTTTTAACTTTTAAACACTAATTATATTCGGATTCAATAATGGTGCAGATCATTTAGGTGAAGTGGATGAACAAACATGGAGCCAGGTGATTTTGCAGACCAAGTCTGATGACATTTCAGACGACGGTGACCTGGTCTACATCTCCGAAATACTGAGGGCGTCCGATTACCTCCCCAAAGATTCCGATATCTTTTCATTGCTGGAGAAGCAGCAGTACATCAGAGGGAAGGACACATCCAAAGTCTCCAGACTCCAAAGAAAGCTAATCTTCGACACCATCATTGAGATTCTTGAACGCAATAGGGAATTACTTCCATGGAAGGCTGCTTTATCCTGGAAAGAATGTAGCTTAAAGCCAACCCTTCAAAAGATTTGGTCAGAGTTTCAGAAGATCCGCGAGCACAGTACCTGCGCCGATGACTTGGTTGAGATCATTTATGGGGTCGTGAAGAAGGATTTGACCGGTGACAATGTCCGTGACTGGGGGGAATGCGCGATGGAGCGATCGGAAGTAGTGTTGGAAATCGAACGGATGATATACCGGGATTTAGTCGGCGAAGCCATCCGAGATCTCGCAGCGGTTGCCTGTCAAAGTGCAGTCTTGGTTGCACCTTGTAGGAAGTTAGTTTTCTAAGTCTACAGGCTAAGAGAAGGAAAAACGAAAAAAGGGAAAAAAAAAAAAAAAAAAAAAAAGAGACTTTGGCGCGTTTTATTTTGATTTAATTTTTCCCACGTTTTTTGTTTCTGTTTTCAGTATTGGGAGTCTCATTTATAACGGTCACATTCCAGATCTGTAGAAAAAAGCGAAAGTGATAAGCGCGACACTGACAACGCGATCGAGTCAGTGGCGGCGATCTCATTGAAATATTGCGGGATTCTGGATTTCCACGCCCGTTGGTCCTCTCCCTGGTCGGGCTGCCACTCATGCACATCCCTCGATTTACCTCCCGCCTGGTTAAGGGGCCTCTGGCCAGGTGGGAAAGGGGTTCTCCTTTGATTAACCCTTTTAAAAAAAAAAAAAAAAGCGAAAAGCGAGATTGACGATGCTTTTCGATTTTTTCTGTGCAAGTGCATGTGTGTTGTAGCTGGCAGAGATATCAATGGGTCGTCATGTGATTGAACTTGAGCATTTCCAACAAGGTATAAAGTGGATATTGTTTATTAGAACCAAAGCCAAATTTTTATCTCGACATTGATCTATTTATATTGTTATAATATTATTATAATTATTAATTATTTTATAATGTAATGAGATTTGGTTTCACCTTATAAAATTTAACTCGGAGAATGTTGGATGAGATCTATAGCATCATCACACCTATGTCATCCTAGATCTAATGATTATGGTGTGGGGTCTAATTGAATTGCCATAGATGCATTCTTTGTGCTCTTTTCGCTAAAATCTATGGATAAAGTTTTTCTTGCTTGAAGTAACAAACATGGAAAAAATTTTACAATGAGTTGGTTACTTAAAATTTCAACCTGTGGATAAAATATAATGTGACATGAGGTGAAAGAAAGAGAACGAACAGATTAAGGTGAGAGATAAATGATTAGTGAACAGATAATATATAATTCGTCAACAAAACAATATAGATTGTGTGTGAATAGAATAAATGTTGTAAACACCGAGATGTAAATGAAAGTTGTGAGAGAGAGGAGAGGAAAAAGTTGGATATGGCGGTTTGGAAAGCTTAACTCAGCAAACATGGATTAGAGCCGTTTGCATGTGGCCGTGAATACGGACTAGCAATTATTAGGTGGATGAGCTTTGGGCCTTTGGGCGTGATGTTTAGCTCGTGTCCGGTTGATTCCTCTGTAGAGTCTTCGTCTTCTCAACCAAATTTCGCTTACATTATTTAGAATTCAATCTTCGGCTGGTGACTTCAGTTGTTTTTTTCATGTTTTACCTACCTAATCTTCTTCTTTTTTGATCCTTTTTTATGTTATTTCTCTTGGTGATGTCATGGTATCAAATATGAAATATGTTATTTCTCGTTTTCCCTGTTTATGTCCACTATATTTGGTAGCTTTGTTTAGTGGAGATCAAGCTTGTTGATAGCTTTGGACCTATTGTTGTTGGGTTTGTGTCCCAATTTAGGTTATGTGGGTGGATGAGCCCTCGTCTCACATGTTGTTTTTGTGGCTTTGGTTTGTCACTAGTATTGTTATTTTTTAGGCATTAAGAAGGGTGTGTGTTATGTTCTGTATTAATATTTTGTGGGTTTCCTTATCTAAGTTTATATTAGTGATACGCCTAGGTCTTCTTGCCATGTTTGTTTTTGTTGTTGTATTCCTAAAACTTTACTTTTTTATTGTTGAATGAATGAATGAAAAACTAATGTTGTATTTTGTGATAAAAAGATTTGAAACTAGTTACTATTGATTCGAGGATGGGGATGTTGGTGACAAAATAATGGGCGAAATTCCTACAACCAAAATAGGTCTACACGTAGGTGTGGTGCTGGCCATAGGGCCTCCAACGGTCAAATTAAAGAAGGTTTGATAATTTTTCTTAAGGAACTTTGTGAAAAAAGAAAGTATTATGTGGTAAAAAAGTGTTACCTTGAATGTTGTGTAACCGTAAAATATTCATAGAACTCTATATGACATCACTATGAGGTCCCATGTAATAACGAATGTTTATTATTTAATCTGGTTGGGATCAGGGTAATCACTTGTTGAAAGTCATTCTGCAACTTGCGTTTATATATATATATATATATATAGCTCTGCCATTGGATGGACTAGGTTAAATCGATTATCAGGGATCACTTGATCAATGAAATGAATGGCTGCATCATTTTGAAACATCCGACTAAGTTGCTTCAACTACAAATTCAACATCGTCAACATCCATAAAACTTATACAAGTCCCATAGGTCACAAGTCCTCGCGCAGTAGGTAAAGGGTAATTCTCAGCACTCAGTCCCCACTTTGCTGCTTGTGGAAAAGTGTAAAAGAATAGTTTGGTTTCCGAGTTTTCACCCATCACACGTTTATAAAGAAACAAATATACGTACAAATTACTTTGGATTATTCTTCTCTTTGCAAAGGCATGTATTGGAAGATCCTCCGGAGGCAATCAAGATATTCTTGAGAGATTATGGGAGGGGACTTTTTACTCCAAAGATAATCATTAATTAAATTGGTACTACCTCTAAAAAGGAAAAAAAAAAGGAAGAAAAAAGAGAATTGTGGTTGGCTAAGACAAACATGTTATGTCTGAATTGAGGACACCGTACAATTTGCTCGTAAAGTTCCTGCAAATGTTGGCCGTGGCCTTCGTAATGGGGTCCTTGTCATCTAAAAAGGGCACCAAAATTATTCCATCTCCAAATGAAAATGGAGATGTGCAAATGGTGCTCTGCACATGCATGGTCACTCCATTTAGTCTCTAGGGAGTGCTAAAAAGACTTGATAGTGATGAACAATTGTGTTGAGCACGAGGCTTTTTTAATGGCACTTTTCAATGCTTAGCTAGCCCCCTGGCATTATCATGTGGTTGTCTCCTAATTGGGACCTTTTCTTGTCAGTTGATTTGACTATGCAGTGTGGTTTTTAGAATTAATTATTGGTCTTAACTTTTTGAATTTATGTATATTATTTAAATCGACATTAACAATTTCCTTTTTTTTTTCACGATTTTAGGGAACCTCAAGAAAGATAAAAGGTTGGTTTGAATTAATTTTTTTTTAAATTACTTTTTTTGATAATTTTTGAAAAATAATTTTTTTTAGAAGCTGAAAATTCTGAATTCTGAAAAAAGTTATATTTGAATTTTTTTCAGAATTTTAATTTTTTTGAAAATCAAATCATATAATTATTATAAATTTAATGTAACTTTTTCAAAAAAAAAAGTACTTCTTCCTAAAAAAAAAAATCAATCCAAACAGGCTCAAAGTTTCCCACCATACATTATCCATTGTCGTTATGGGAATAAGATGATCATAGTGCTTCACGCTTCCAATAAGCAACAAAGTTAAGCCTATGCTTCACGTGTTTACTCGACAAAAATAATGGCGGGAAATGCTTGCATAACAAAAAGACGAGCTTTTTCTTTTTTAAAGGGTAAATTTTACAATAAATCCCTATTATTTCTCTATTTTTTTAAAGTGATTCTTATTATTTTAAAATGTTCAAGTTAGTCCTTAATGTTTCATAAATATAGTCAGATTAGTCTTTATTATTTAAAAAAATTTATATTATTCCCAATGTTTCACAAAATTAGTCAAACTAGTCCCCATTATTTAAAAAGAATTCATACTAGTCCCCAGTGCTTTACAAACTTATTTAAGTTAGTCCCTGTGTTTAAGAAAAATGAATAAAAAAGATTGAAACTAATTTTATTTTCTTTTTTTTATTCTTAGTTAATTATAATACCTTGAACTTTTGTACTGTGAATTTCATTATGGAATAATTTTTAGACAATAAAAGTTCCTAATTTTCATTAAAAAATTTCAATCATATGTCTAATGTGTCTTATAAAAGTTCACAATAAATCCAAATATGCAAAGAATGCAATAACTATTATCCAAAATGTTAAATTTCTACTGCTTTTTTTTCTTTTTGGCTAGGAATTCTTGCTTAAAAAAATAGATAATCAGATTTCGTTTTATAGCGCAAAGGGTAAGATTGTCAATTACTTTTATGTTTGAGGTCATTTGGGACATTTTCGTCAAAACTAGCGTTCATTCTAATTGTAAGGACTAATCTAACCAAAACAATTAAACATTGGGGACTTGTATGAATTATTTGAAATAATAGGGATTAAAATTAAAAAAATATGTAAACATTAGAGACTTATTTGAATTTAACTCTAACTGCAGGGACTAATTTGACTATAATAAGTAAGCATTGAGGACTTGTATGAATTATTTGCAACAATAGGGACTAAAATGGAAAAAGGTGTTAACATTAGGGACTTATTTGAATTTAACTCTTTTTTAAACTTAATCATTTATTTAGAAGGCTCGAGCTTTTTCTTGTTGATAGTAAACTCGTCGATCACTTCTCGTTTTTGTTTTCCCTTAATTTATGTCTTGTTTGTTATAATCTTATTTTAAAATATTTATCTTATTCAAATAAAGATATATTTTATAAGAATTAAGACATCTTGTCGCATGTATTTTATGAAAATTCAAAACAAATCTTACTTTTTATCTTGTAAGAAATAAATAATCCATCTTATCTTACTTTTTATAACTATAAAATGCATGGTGCTTGTGATACATAAATCTTATAAAATATTTTCAAATTTTAATATAACAAGTATCATAAAATAAGATCATTCCAAGCGCACTACTAGTCTTTTCTTTCATTTTAAATGGAATCTAATCCTTTTCTACCGACTATAGTGATTACTGGGGTAGGTTTTTGTTTTTCCTAATCTTATAACAGATTTATTGTTTAATTTTGGTTTGTTCAAATCCAACCATTTTTGCGATTGATTTTAGATTTGTCTATTTCTATATCTTTGAGAACTTCTTTGGTTTGAATGTGCCTGTTATACGAATTCTTTAACATGTAATCATAATCAATCACTCACAATTGACTAGCATACATGTTGACAAACTCTACAAAGAGGAAAGATTAAGAGATAGATCAAGTGGTTGAAACTACTTTTTCTTAAACTTAGGAGTGATAACTTGGGTCTAAATCCCATAAAGATAAGGAATAAGGAATTTGTTAAACGTTGCAAATGCCATTTGGTCTTTCGTTAATACTTATTGACATATTACAGCCTATGGTGAATGCTTGAAAGCCCTTTTCCAGCTAAATGGGCTCGGCCCACCCCACTAACGCCAATCCAAGAAAGGGATGATAGATGGGCCATCCAATTCTCTCGGCAAACTGAGTTAAACGAGTCGAGTACGACTGTGAGACTCCGAGTCTTATAATCATACGAGACTTACATGGTTCTAAAATTTTTTCATTAAATTGTGATCAAACGCTATCTATTATTGTTACTTATGAATTTGGATATCATCCTAACAATGATAATGATAAAGTGCATATGATAATAATGAAATAATTTAACAATTAGATGGGAAAAAATTAATTAGATTGTCACTTTACCATGATAAAATCTTTAAGTTAGAGAATCAAAATACCGTAAAAAGTTATAGTCGTATGAAGCCGTCTCCCTTGTATGGTTCTTCTCTTATGTGCATAATGAGAATTATACGTAGAATAAAAAAAAATTCAAATGTTTTCATAATGAGTTGACTAGGGCTCGTGTTTTTTTACAAGAAATCTCTAGCCAACTTTCTTGCAAGAAATCTTTTCTTAAGATTAAGCATGTAGGGCCTAGATAGAAACAAGAACTCCAACAATTGCTTAGTTTTTTCAATCCCTCCTAATCCTAATTTCCAAGAATTAATCACTCCAACTGCCTTCGATAGTTATACCGGTACCCAAAGTACCAAAAAAGATGGATATATGGCATCTTATAGATGTTACGAGGATTTTAGAGATTAGAATTTGCCACTATGGTAAAAAAATCACAAACAAAGATCATAAAACAACACAGTGCACACAACTGTATAACATCAGCAACACGAGGAACATAGTCCAACAACTACAATAACATCTAACCTACCAAGCTAAGCTAGTAATGAACAAACAGATTGGTCATAAAGTTAACACGATTTATATGCAAGCATTGCATTACACTAAAACTATTGAGCGCGAAAGCAACACGTGGACATGCATTATGACTCAATGCGACACACTGATACGTCTTTCTCTAGTTGTTGGGTTAAACGAAAAAAAAAAAAAAAAAGAAAGGCTCAATTTCAATCCTTGGTGGTTTTGTTGATGAGGGATTTGTGAATATGGGGGATGACTCCACCCCCAGCAATGGTTCCCTTGATAAGAGTGTCGAGCTCTTCGTCGCCTCGAATCGCGAGCTGCAGATGACGTGGCGTGATTCTCTTCACTTTGAGATCTTTACTGGCATTTCCAGCCAGCTCCAGCACTTCTGCAGTTAAGTACTCGAGGATTGCAGAAGTGTAGACGGCGGCAGTGGCCCCAACTCTTCCGTGTGCGGTGGTTCTTGACTTGAGTTGACGATGTATACGCCCAACTGGGAACTAAACAATCCAACAAAAACCAATTTTTAGAAAAAAAAAAAAAAAAAAAGAATGTATGACTATCATAATCATTTGCTTGATTAAGATTTTGAATCTAGAACGTGACCCGAGAAAAGAAAATTGCTAGAACGAGATTGAAGTTTGGATATCAATCTACCAGCGAATAGAGCAATAAAAAGTATGCCAATCGTCTACGAGGGACGAGAGAGTAACTCAAGTAGTTGAAACTACTTCTCTCATGCGTGAGATCCTAGGTTCGGATCTAATCAGAGATGGGTGACGGTGTAAAAAAAAAAAAAAAAAGAACCTAGAATGTGAACAAGAGCTTGGAGACTAGGATACCAATCACTAAAAGCAACATAAAAATTAGGATTCCCAATCTACAAACAAATAAAACAGTGAAAAAAAAAAACACCAAACTACTATAGTAGACGAGATTTTGAATCTAAAACACAGACAAAAAGTCAATATCCAAGTACAACATAGAAGTTAGGGAACAAAACTTCTGTCAAACAAAAACTACAAAAAAGAATGCAACACCAGCATAACTATGGGAAAAAATTCTGAATTTAGAACGTGAGAAAAAACGAAAAAGAAATTACAAAAGTTGGGTTGTTTCAGTGTTTACTTGGAGACCGGCCCGAGATGAGCGAGAAACGGGCCTTTTCTTGTCCTTCTCCTTGTTGGCTGCTGCCGCTGTTGTCTTAGTGGCTAAAAACCCCTTCCCTCCTTTTCCAGCCATTTTTTTTCCCCTTCAAAAAAGTTTACGAAAGCAGAAAAATGAAATTAATTAGTTCAGAAAAATCCCCTTACAACAAGAGTAGATCCATATTTTTGTGCACGTCGAGAATTGTAACCTCTATTGACCCTTAAAAAAAAAAAAGGTACTACTTTGACTAATTTTATAAGCCTATGATGCCATTTAACTCTCATATATATGCTGTGTCTGTTATACATTTACTTATCTGAAATCTTAAATTTAAAAAGCATATAATTTTATATGTTTTTCAGATTTAAGATTTCAAATAAGCATGTAACAAAGACAGCAATAATCTCACTAAGTTTAGTCCTTAAAGTCATTTAAAACCCGGCTGATGAAAAAGCATCCCAGGAAAAAGAAAAACACTATAAGATTGATTACAGATTTATGAATAACAAGAAACAGAATAGACACCTAGTAAAATCACACACACATAGAGATAAAGAGAAAGAAAGGTGGGTACCTGCTAACTTTGGAAGCTCTATGAAGTTGTGGGATCTTGAGAGTCAATTTGTCTTTTAGCAGATTTATTGCTTTTTCTTTGTGATTTTTGCTTTGGGTTTGAATATCAAAGTGTAGATTTGGCGGGAATGCTTCCCCTCATTTTCGCATTTCAAATGTTTTCACATTTTTCCTCTATTTTTGACAGTAATTTTAGTCCACACACGTGGGCCGTGGCCCTAGCATCTCTTGGGCCAATAGGAATTTAAACAAATTTGGTTAAATTCAAAATTGATGGATATTAACAAACGGTTTTTTTTTTATATGTGCAACGTCGCATTCGTTAAGGTTTATTAAATGATATATTTGATATGGTAATTTATCATATTTAAATATTTTGATATTAAATATAACCCAACTCCTAAACCATAAGTTAAATCAATATAATTTTTTTTTCCTTTTAAAATATAAATAAAACACAAATGGAAAAAATTATAACCAAAGAGTAATCTCCCAAAATTTAAATAATAACCAGAGCAATCACCACAATCGTCAAACACACTTTGAATCCTGACTACAGGCATGAAAAACTGTTAGTTGAAGAATGAGCTGGTTGCTCATTGCCCTTACCAGTAATTGCATATCTTCAATGTGCATGAGTAAGTGGCGGGGTGACAGTGGAGACACTCGACAAAGCGGATCGAGTCCGTGTGGCGCGATTCACCGAAATATTGCGAGTATTCTTTGGATTTCCACGCCCGTTGGTCCTCTCCCTAGTCGGGCTGCCACTCACGCACATCCCTCGATTAACCTCCCGCTTAGTTAAGGGGCCTCTGGCCAGTTGGAAAAGGGGTTCTCCTTTGGTTAACCCTTTTAGGAAAAATGTGCATGAAAAGCTATTAGTTGAAGCAAGTTTGACAACTGGCTCATGGATACATTAATTGAGCCAATTTTTAACTTGACTTCAGTTTTTCCCTATCTAATTATAAACTGGGGAAAGAGAAAAAATGTTATAGCGGAACATAGAATGATTAATCTGATATTTTCTATCAAATTATAGAAGATGCCAACATTTTTGTTATTTTCATTTTATTTCTTCTGGGTCATGGATATATTAATTGAGACAATTTTTAATTTGACTTCAGTTTTGTTATATTTTTAATTTTATTTCATTTTCATTTTTTTTTATGGAAACTCCTTTTTTTTTGGGGGGGGGGGTTTGTGGAGGGAGCAGGTGTTCATAACCTCATATATATGAACACTGTAGTAGTATGTATTGCTTGCATGTTTCATGGTGTTTACACTTTCAGAAGAAGTGATTGCAATTGCAAAAGAGGAGCCAACTTCTAAGGCAACGAGGAACATTCTTCAACTCATAATAGTTTTTCATGCGTGCATCTTGGTGGATTCGCATTCTCTCCAAGTGGGAGTTCTTTCCTAGTCATTGAGAGGTGCATTATGAACTCTTAAATTTAAATGGATAAATTTAGACCATTCAATTATAATGTGGCCAATAATTTTAATTAAGGAATCTACTTTTTCCTTTTTTATTTTTTCTTTTAATCACAATCTAATCAAGTATGTCAAGTCTTATTTCTTTCGTGTATTCACACTCTTTCCAAAATCCCTTCGCAAATAATACCATATACCCTCACATCATACGCCACCCTAATATCGTACACCCACTTATGCGTGTAACACAAGCGCTTGTTAAAAAAAGAAAAAGGATTCTTCACTCTCTCTCTTCTCTATTCTCTCTCCACGGTTTACTCTCTCTATTCTCTCACCATGCTTTAAATTTTCTTTCCTCCTTTCAATTCTTTTTCTCTTCAATATTCCTTAACAAAAAATTGCTTTAGTCGTCATCGTTGCTACCGCCGCCACCATTGTTGCTATTTTTTGTCTGTACATGTAAGATTCAAAAAATTTTTTTTTTTGACGATAATAAAAGAAGATGGCTAACAAATTTGTTTATATGTATGTGTGAGAAAGATCCAAAAAAAAAAAAAAATGGTGAAGATGAAAAAAAATGCTATAGATCTGTTCTTGTGTGTATATAAAAATTGATGAAGATTCAGTATATGGAGTTAAATTCAAATTATGTAGGTGCTCTACCTGATTATCGATGCTTTTGCTAGACTTGAGAGCAAATATTCTAAATTTGGTAGAGCTTTTCACTGCCCTTTCTTGTTCTGTCTCAACACAAGAGAGCGTCACACTTTGGAGTAAATGAATTTTGTTTTGATCAAGTTCTTTGTGGTTCTCATTTAACGATGATTAAAAAAAGATGTAAATTTTAATATTTGTTAGATTGAAGTGAATTAGAAATTCGGAAGTTGTGAACATATTGTTCATAGATTGTAAACATATAGGTCGCATGTTAAGAGCTTATCATAAACAGTCGTGAATAGGTAGTTATAAAAGTAGTGAATAATTAAAAATTTCGAACATAAAGTGCCAAAATTGTGAAAATATAACATGTAAGTTGTAAACAATTAAAAATTGTGAAGACATAATATAAAAATTATGTACATATAGTAACAAAGTTGTGAACGTATTACTGTTATGATTTTTTTTTTTCTTTCAATTTGGCATGTGTAATGCACTCATAAAACTGGTGCACAGTCATTGTTGGTATACCATACTTAGGGTTCACGGTATAATGACTAAAATCCCTTCATCACTCTCGTAATCAAAAACTTTCTCACTTACCCAAATCTAGGAAGAAAATTGGATAAACTAAAAAGTCATCCCCCACGAAATGAAACTACAACGAACTAAGTTTGGACTATTACTTTAATCAAGATGATGTATAATAAGGTGTTTAAACCAAAACCATTCTTCAATCGGAAAATCCTGATGCGCATGGTAAAAAGCTTCATGAAGCGGTGAAATATTTTGTTTATTCAAATTGAGCGTACTCTAATTCACTGCAGTGAATGAAAATCATTTCATCCTTTTTTTTTTGGTCAGAGAAAATCATTTCATCCCAATCTCCAAAAATATATAACAAACGTGATTGCTGGTTCATTTTTGAGCAAAAAAGTTGCTATCGTTATTGTGCTTGATAATCTCAAATGGTAACTTGAGTGACCTTTTGCAATCTTGTTGGATGGATTTGGCTTTATAAGGCTATCTCCAATAGTTCTCCTATTTTTTCTCTTAAATTTAAGTGATTTGAGTCATTTTCTTATAATTTGGGAGTCCCTATTTTCAGTTCTACTCTAACAGCTCTCCTATTTTTTATCAAACTTTCAGTTTAAGGAATCCTTATTTTAGTTTTACTTCAACAGCTATTTTATTTTAAAAATAATACAATCTTAAAGCTATGTGAAATAGGGGATGAGATTTGAATTTTGGCTTTAGGAGATGAAAAAAACCCCTATATATGAATGTTTTGTTTTGGAGTTTTGAAAAAACTCAAACTTTGAGGGATGGAATAGGGGAGTGATTGGTGCTAATGGGATAAGGGAGCTATTGGAGCACATTAGCACCAATCACTCCCCTAAATATGAGGTTTTTTTTGTTTAGGGTTGTTGTTGGAGTAAGCCTAACAAAGCTTTTGGTGGTCAAGGAGACGAGAAAAGTTATAGGTGAAAGTGTGAAACAAGTGAAAGGAAAAAGCCTGAGCATAGAACAAGGATTGCAGATTTGGTTGGGAAAAAAATAGAAAAGGAAAAGATAAATAACTTTGTTAGAATTATTGGTCATGTTTTTAATTGAATGGTTTAGATTTATTCATTTAAATCCAAAAATCTAAAACGCATCTCCTAATAACTCAAAAAAAACTCTCACTTAGAGAGAATCTAGCTCCCATAGGGATAGGATGCAAAGTTTGTTTGACGACTTGGTGATTTCCCCACTTATTAATTATTATTAAGATTCTAGGGAGATTATTCTTTGGTGATTGCCCCACGTATTAATTATTATTAAGATTTTAGGAAGATTATTCTTTAATTATGATTTTTTTTCCATTTGTGTTTATTTATATTTAAAAAGGAAAAAAAATTATATATTGATTTAATCCTTGGTTTAGGGGTTGGGTTATATTTAGCGTTTGAATATTTAAATATGGTAAATTACCATATCAAGGAGAGCGTTTAATAAACCTTAACGAGCGCAACATTGCACCTGTTGGAAAAATCGAAACAAATTTTTTGTTTTTTTTTTGTCAAACAAAATTGATTTTACCAAAATCCCTTGACTATTGACTTTAATTGGAGTCCGATGGATTTAACACTAGTTAGGTTCTAAGAGCTCCTTTAGATTGACTTTTTTAATATTGAACCACAACCGGTTTGTTTGTTTATATATTTTTCTGATGACGTTTATTTAACTTTATAAGATTTAATATGTTTTACATATGGCTCTAGTTAATTAGATCAGTGCATAGTCAATATTTGATTAGACAACTTAATTTATACTTCATCAAAGTTCATGTAATAAATTTAATTAAATTTGATACCTTTTTTTTCACTTTAAAAGAAACTAAAAGCTAATAACACCATTCAAAGGCCGATTAAATGTGATCCATTTAATAGTAATTTTATCTTTTACCCCACTTTATAGGCAATATTGTCAGAGTCTTTCAATATTTCACTATTACCAAACATAAAATGCCTCTATGCTTATTATAATTAATGGCTCAGATGATATCCATCTTTTACAGGAGATGCATAACAATACTAATGGATAATATTTTTGCTCCTATTAATATTTAGGCGTCTAAGCAAAGAGGGTACTCATCTATGTCTCCACTCCATGGATTGATCTCTTCAAGACCAACATCTCTCGTGGCACGCCACACCACACTAGTGCAGTAAAAGCCTGCTCCAAATGCAATCTGCCATGTAAGATCACCTTTCTTGATCCTACCTTTGGCCTCAGCATAGGACTTGGAATACCATATTGTACTACTTGACATATTCCCAAATTTGTGAAGTGTCATTCTTGCGGGTTCTATAAAACCATCGCTAAACTCCAATGCTTTTTGAAAATCATCTAGAAGCTTTCTCCCCCCTGCATGTGGGAAAATGTGGTTGATGCATTTCTCGAATTTAGGGACGTACTTTTTTGCTTTAGCCATAGGGCGAAATTTCGCGACACTAAATCCTTGATTTCTTGTAGTTAAAGAATGGATAAGAAATTTGATCTTTTCCGATAGGGGGAGGATTGAAGGACCTAGCTGAGTCAAATGTGATGTTATGGCATTTCTTGCTGCTACAGATAGATCCTGGGATAGAGTAATCCCAAGTAGCCCCTCCTGGTCTTCTTCCTGGTTAATGCACTTGTACGAGAGGTCACAATTTGCAAAATTGTTATGGGCAATGTGAATGAGCTCGTATTTTGATGATTTGCTATCTGATGAGTGATTTGAGAGTAAAATGGCCGCTCCACCAGTGCGAAATAGGCAATTGGTCAAAAATTTTGCCCGCTCCTTTCCCTTGTAAATATTTCTTGTAATGGGTTCGGTGCTCACTACTAGAGCATATTGGTTATGGTGCACCTGTCAAACATGCACAAACATGATAGACGTAAGGCGTTATTTTTTTTATAAAGAATTAATAGTGGTTTTCCACTTATCGGCTCAAACTTGAGGCCTTTAAGTGCAAGTTCGGTCATTTAAAAAAAAAATAGCTTTTACACTAGTTTTTAATGTTTTGTTTGGATCAAAATACTATTTTTCAAAGTTATTGTTGTTCAGTAAATAGTGTTTGAAATAAGTTTTTATGTAACTTTTAGTGTTTCAACTAGTTTTTTTCAAACATTAAACATTTTAACGCTTCACAAAAAGCTAGTAGTGTTATATATATATATATATATATATATATATTGATAATTCTATCCTTGCTCTATTTTTAGAGAAAATCTTTTCTCTATCTTTTTTACTTTTTCTTTCACAAATATAAATAAAAAAAGTACAAAAATTAATTTAAAATTCTATTCAAATTGAAATATATTAAAAAGCATATTTATCAGTCCATTTATTTTTATTTTAAAAAATATAATTTGAATCTATTAAAAATATTTTTTATGATATTAATATAAATGCTTTATAAAAAAATTAATATGTTTTAATAAAAAAATATTATTGTAAAAAACATTTATCTAATTAAAAAATAAATTATCTTACTCGACTAATAATAATACCAATTATAAATATCATAACAATAATAATGTGATACTAATGTCCTTTTCGTCATTTTACTTTCATAAGTTAATCTAACAACTAATTTTACCGAGCACATTATGTTCAATGACCTAGTTAAACAGTTATACGCCAATAGCTAATTAAATAGCTATTTGCTAACAGCTATTAGTTACTTAAACATTTAACAACTACCTTAATAATTAATTTTACGAAATAAACCCTAAGTCTCAAGTGACGAGTAATATCAGTGAACTTTATCGTGTTGTCCGATAGACATTAGGAGTTCAGTAATCATGCATGATGGATCTTTCTTCTTTTCAGATAAGTATCACTAATCTTTCCTTATTTTAATCATTCCTTACAACTTTGTCCTCGATCTTCAAAATGCAACATTGTTGTTGTTGTCCCTTAATAACTTTGAATATCTTGTGACTCACATGCACGTAGTCTTAAAGAAAGTAGGGATATCCCGTCTATTTTTAGTGCAGATTATTTAAAAATTTCAAAGATGAGGGACGGAAATATCACATTCCGAGTATTAAAGTTGAAATCATGCAAAAGCGACTAAAATTAAACAAGAGTTGATATTACCTGAAGGAGTTGCCGGGCAAGATTGATAGCTATGAGGCCAGCACCGCATCCCATGCCACTGAGATTATAGCTTGCAATGTTTTCTCTAAGCTTGTATCGATGCACAATCATGCTAGAAAGACAAGGCACAACGTTAAATATGGAGCAATTGACAATTAACATATCTATGTCCTTACACTTGACACTAGTCTTTGCCAGTAGGTTGTCTATGGCTCCAAACATGGCCATCATCGCCTCTTGCCTTGCTGCTTCCATGGACATGTTCGGAGGCGTTTCCAGAAGCCCTTTCGCCACGTACGTGGAGTCTCCTATTCCGGCTTTCTCCAACACATTTTCCATGAAACCGAACATGTCTTTTGAGCAATTTGTCATGAGCTTAAGTTGTTGAGCAATCTTCTCTCTGCTGCACTTCTGAGCATCTGGAGGCTTACAACATACAAAATCAAGCAAGAAAACTTTACGAGAAGTCTTTGAGATGAAGAGATGTGACGCGAGAAGCGATATGGTTAAGCACACAAGTGGGGCTATGAAGTTGAGGATAAGCTGATTATTGCTTATGTAGTCCAAGAAGTCACTCAAAATATTGGAGATGATAACAAAGCTTACAGAGGCCATATGATGTGTGTGTAAAACTCTATTCTATATGTTTAATTTTCTCTTTCGAATAACTGAGAAGAGAAAATGATATATGAGGATAAAAAAAGCAAATAATCGCCTAGAATTTAAAGCACGGATTGCTTTTTTGGCACATGGCACACAGTCCAATACAACTAGACAACGGTATTTCCTTTCTGGGGAAAAAATGGTTCATGCATGCACCTTGAGCTTAAAGAAGACGTTATTAATTACAGCGAGGCTTCATAGCATTTAACTCAAGCATTCTTATCGAAGATTGGTCAATTTGTACGAGAAAAGGACTCATCCTAAATCCTGGGTTGATTAGGTAAGAACTGATAGCTCGATCATCAATTTGATAAGACAACACTAGTTTTGGTCGGTACCCATTGTACACTGTATGCACTGTATTATGTATGGATAGTACGCGTACAGTACGTAATAATATATGTATTCAAAATTTTTATATTATAGGTTTAAAATTTCAAAACTCTTATATTAAGCTATAAACATATCCAAAACTCTTATATTTTATGATCATAGATTATACTTTATGTTCAAAATTTTTATATTATATGTTTAAAACTCTTACATTACATGTTTAAAAATTTTAAAAAAAATTTACAAAATAACAATTATAATCTCATAAATTTTATGCATGTCTATGAATAAAAATACGCGAGTAGATTTGGTATGTGTTCAAAACTATTGTTCTATATGTTCAAAACTAATACACTATTGGTTCAAAATGAATAGGTTTGCTATCTGATCAATTAACTGCCCTTATTCAAAATTATTATTCTATATGTTTAAAACTAATACACTATTGTTATATAATCAATTAATAGTCTGAGTTCAAAATTATTATTCTATATGTTCAAAATCAATACACTATTGGTTCAAAATGAATAAGCGTGCTATCTCATCAATAGTCCTGGCTCAAAACTATTCTTCTGTATGTTCAAAACCAATATACTATTGGTTCAAAATGAATAAGCATGCTATCTAATCAATTTACAATCCTAGTTCAAAATTATTGTTCTATATATTCAAAACTAATACACTATTGGTTCAAAATGAATAAGTATGCATCTGATTAATTGGCAATCTTAGTTTAAAACTATTGTTCTATATGTTTAAAACCAATACACTATTGGTTCAAATGAATAAATGTGCTATTTGATTAATTAATAGTCTTATTTCAAAACTATTATTTTATATGTTAAAAATTCTTACATTATATGCTCAAAACTTTAATAAAAGGAATAGACAAATTTGATTTAGCCAAAACATCAAATATTTAATCTGCATTATTTTAAATCATTTGTTAGACATCCAAATTCTCTATCGTTTTACTCATATACATCAACCACATGCTACACACCACCACCATGACATACACCACCACCACGAGACACACACGGATCTATTGTTACAGATCTAAGAAAACAACTAAAAAGAGAGAGAGAAAAAAGAATAGTAGCGGCAACTTGCATCAACGATGAAACGAAATCGACATAAGGATTGAAGACTATCGTTATGGTCGCGCAAAGATAATGATCGCACTGGTCATGTCTGATTTAAAATCAGATAGTTTGACTTTGCTGGAGAAAGAGGAAGAGAACAAGATGAGAGGATTTAGTTTTTTTTTTCTTTCAAAAGCCGTGTGTCTCACCTTATCTAAGGTGCACAGTGTTCCTGCAGAGCATAGTAAAATTTGCAAGTGTTAGACGTATAATTTTTAATTATGTTTTGATGATATCATTATTATGCTATAAATTGTTTAAAATGTTTTTTTCTTGAATATAATTGAGCTTAGCTTGAAGACTTGAGTATTATGAAGTCTTGGTGATCAAATTGGAGGCATTTGAAGATCTTGAAGCTTGAAGTATTTGGAGAATTCATAAAAGGTCTTTTAGTTTATCTTTTCAAATTGATCTTTATAAATGGACCTTATTATGAGCTCAAATGCATTGCATTAGCATGTGCATCTTTTGCATTCTAGATCATCTTTTCTCCTTAATGTGCTCTTCATCAAAATGACTTCATTTGTACATTTGCATTTTGTTCTCTTCAGGCTTTTTTTTTTTCGTAATTCAAGTATATATTAGCCATACCATGCTCTTATGTCTTCTTATTACTAATATATATGTGTATATATGCACTAGTATAAGTATATAACATGTATTTAACTTATTCCATGTAGTAAAAGCATCTTTAACCTATAAGTATAGTTTTACACTTTGGTTACTTGCTTTACATGTTGGATAATTCTATTGCATATCTTGTATATTGCATGAGCATGTAATCTATCATGTTTTTTACTCAAATCCTGCAGTATCTTTAAAATTATTACTTTGCTCTCATAAGTTAAGCTTAAGTTATTGCTTTACTTATTGGTCAATAGTATTGCACGACGAATATATCCTTTGGCTTGGAAAAACATGTGCTTTTATGCTTCTTGAATCAAATTTCCACATAATCTTTGAATAAAACAAGTTATATTTTCTTTATACAACTTGCGTAAGGTATATATGTTATGTATATATGTATATAAGTATATATGCAAGTTGCTTGATTTGACTATTGCAAGAAATCTTCTCTTTTGCACAGGAAATCTGATCGATTTTGTCGTTTAGCCAAGTTGAGCATTGCATTTAATATTTGGTTGAAATAGATAAATTGCATTTATGAGATATGATAGGTTGAGTGTTTGGTATTTGCATAGAGCCTTGTAATTTGCAGAAAAATGGTTATGTTTGGTGCTTGAGCTGTCCTTGTTGACTTTTAGTTGATTTTTAACAGCTTTTATTAGTTTTCCAGTACTTGTTTCCAGATACTGGCTGGCTGCACCAGCAAGCCGGAAAGGGTTGCCAATAGGTATCGACTAGGGGTTATATGCTAGGGGTGCCTAGCTGTTTTTTCCAAAGAACTTTGTTGTTGTGGCGGTTCAGGTACTGGCTGACCCATTGATCAGCTCGTAGATGCAGAGTGCATGGTGCCTGTAGAGTCAACCGATAAATGTACTTTTCTGCATTATATTTTTTGAACATTGGGATTTTAATTTTTAGCAATTATAAATACATTCCATACCCCAAACTTCAGACATAACTTCATCAAGAGCATTTATTCAAGTTTTCTAATATTCAATATTCTCTCTTACAATTTTGCTTCATTTATTTCATCTTTATTGATTGCATACCATTGGCATTCTTTGATCAAGTCTTGGAGCTCATAAATTGTTTATCTATTTAGAGCAATATAGGAAGGGTTATACACCTCTTGTACATTTGCTCAATAGAAGCTCTTTTAAAAATCATCACTTACTATTACATTGGCTGTGTTCATTACTCTTGGGTAGCATAGTTGTGAGACACTTTCTATCAAGACTGAAGGGTTGAAATCCTCAAGTATTGGGTTAATACTTGTGGTCCTTATGATAAAGTAAGGGTTATGATCGCTGTTCTATGCTTCTACAATGTACTAAGTAAGAAGTTGATTCATTAGTGAAGTTTTCGAAACACTAAAGGAAGACCTTAGGTAGTAGATTAGGCTCTCAGGAACTCGAATCACTTTAAATCGCTGTGTTTGATCTTCTAATCCTAAGCTCTTTATATTTCAAGTATATTTTTCATATATTGTATGCATTATTGCTTGAATTGTTTGTTAAAGTTTTTTTAAATTCTTTTTGTGCCATTAATCCAATTCACCCCCTTTTAGATTCATTCTTTAGGCAACAACGAGTTTTGCTCATCTGCTCTTTTTTTTTTGTGACTCTTATTGTATCTAAAGCTTGTTTGGGTAAGCTTATTTTTAAATGCCTATAAGCAGCTTGTGTTTATGATTAGCAAAAAGCTACTTATAAGCAAGTGATAAATAAGTGAAAATGTGTTTGAATTATAAGCAGCTTGTGTTTATGATTAGCAAAAAGCTACTTATAAGCAAGTGATAAATAAGTGGAAATGTGTTTGAATAATATGGATTTATAAGCTGCTAACATGTTTAGTAAATACGTGCTTATAAGTAGTAGTATTAGTTATAATGACTAAAAAAGATATATCGTTAATTATAAATTGTCAAAAAGTGAACTTTTTAAGGGAAAAAAGTTGGTCAAACCTATTAGCTTATAAGTTGCAAAAAAAACAGAAGTTGGCATGATGGAACTTTTTTTCTTGTCAGCTTATAAGCTCTTACAAGCAACTTAAAAACTCACCACCTACAAAATATATAGATTTTTCTTTTTGGCTTATAAGTTGGTCAAAGCTTAGCTAGTGGGACTCTTATTCTCCATTTGTTGTTGTTTTTCCCATAATAGATCTCTGTCTCTTTCTTGCTTTGTTTGTTGTTCTTAATTGAACTCCAGATTGGGTAAGCAGCACTTTGATCTATGTCATTTCTCAAGTCTTTCGGAGAGCCCATTCATGACTTGCTAGATTTTTTGGTCCCATGCATCTAGTTAGGATGTCTTTAATTAGTTAGACTAATTATAATTAATTATGAATGTAGTTTACTAACAATATGTAGTAATGTTATTCATGATTAGCAAAAAAGAAAAATAAGTAATAGTATTCATAATACAAGTGAATGATGTTGCTTATGCTTCTCGACCTACGTTTCATGACTTGATAGATTTTGTTTTAGGGCGTGTTTGGGAGTGCTTATAAGCCAATCAAACTTGCTTATAAGTAAAAGTTAAATTTTACGTATTTAACAAGTTGTGTTTATAAGAAAATAAAGTTGGCTTATAGGCAATAAAAAAAAAAAGTACCACCCCCAAATTCTTTTAGTTGTTTATAAGTAATAAGAGTTGTCCAAATAAATTTACATTTATACCTTTTAAAAACAAAAAAAACAATTACCCTTTGAACAATAAAAGGTCTTCTTTAGTTATTTTAACAAATTTTACTGCTTGTAAACATATATTTATTAAACATGTCAATAGCTTATAAGTGAATTTTAGAGTAAAATGCATTTTACCCCCCATGTTTTGTGAAAGTCATATAAAATCCCATCAATTTTCAAAACTCGCTAAAAATCCCTATGATCTAAAAAAAATTGGATATTCACCCCTGCTGTTACTTTTTTTCGGTAAAGTTAATGGAGAGTGTGAAAACATACCTAAAATGCATTTTGACTTGTTAATAATAAAAAAACTCAGGTAAATTGGTACAAATTCCCCCCTCTGCATTTAAAATTGGTGCAAAATTCTCCTCTTTGACTTTAAAAATAGTACAAAATCCCCTTTCTAATTTTAAAATAGTGCATATTCCTCCCTTTTATTTGAAATAAGATGCAAAGATACACTTAGACAAGTAAAAAATCAATAACATATTTTTTAAATTACGTTGATTTCTTAGTTTAAATGACTCCTTATTAAACATTATAAATATATTCAATAATAACTAAATGAATATAAACAAAGATGTTTACAATATATATATATATATATATATATATGTTTTTGTGTGTGTGTGTTCACCTTACAAGTGGTGTATATACATCTTATTCTAAAGTAGAGGGGGGAATTTGCATCATTTTTTAAATTAGAGGAGAATTTGCACCAATTCAAAAATGCTATGTTAACTTCAACCAAAAAAAAAACCCAACGACAGGGGATAATGTGCAACGTTTTTTAAATGATAAGGGTTTATTAGCAAGTTTTGAAAATACAGCGTACAGTGTTTTACACTACTTTCATAAGACATAGGAGATAAAATGCATTTTACTCTACATTTTATTCAAGCACTTCAATACTTATTTGTCATTTATTTATAAACATAAAAAGCAAGCAAAGTCAAACACCCTCTTAGTTGATTTAATTTGGCCAAATTTGTATTTGTGAATTCATGTATAGTTTTATTATCATGTGCTTCATGCTTCATCTAGATGCACATAGATGACTAGGAAATTTTTATTAATAATAAATAGCATATTACCTCCTGAACATAAGCATAAGTGCATAACGAGCCCTTAAACATTTGAAAGTAGCTATCATCCCTTATACTTTCTATAAGTGAGCACATAATCCCCTACCATTAGGTTTCTATTTGATTTGATGGAAATTGAATGACACGCGCTTCTGGTGCAAAACTAATTTTTTTGTAACAAGAAAAATCCAACTGGCGAAGTTTGACTACCAATACATTCAGCGGAGCCCGACCACCAATTAGCAAACATCAGGTGTACAGCACGTCCCCTATACTATGCACTAGGTAAGTTGAAGGCACTCAACCCTAGGTAGTGGATTGGATTTAAATCCGGGTTATGAACCGTGTTCGTCTCTAGCTTTTACTACTGGGATATCCCTGAGAGACATGGTGCATAGCTAATTCTACAACTTATTTGGAAAAAATGGTTTTCGAGCAAAATGACTTGCATCATCATTTCATGTTTTACAAACTCATATCGTGAATTTCAACCCCTTGCTAGAGCTATTTTTGGCCACCTCATGCTGTGCCCTTCTTGGCCACCTCACGTAGCGCCATTCCTATCAAAAGCTTCCTCTTCTCGTCATGGTTCTCATGATGCCTGCATAATTGATTTGGTTGTTCTAGATAGAATTTGCCATTAACACCCAAAGTCGTTGCTTCAAACTTTTTTCAATATCTTTTGGGGCAACAACACAGGACAAAAATGCTATCATCTTGCTTCTATCTGCATCGCGAATCAAATGGTATGTTTTGATTATTATTTTGGGCTTCTGGCAAAAAATTGCCACGAAAGCTCACACTTTCTTCTCCAAACTTTCCACATCTTCTTTCAGCAACAACACGCGACACAAAGGCAACCATTTTACTCCTCTCTCTGTTGCGAACTAAATGACATGCTTCGATTATCATTTTGGGCCTTCGGTGAAAAATACCGTGAAAGCCTCGTACCTAATTTCGAAGAAATTTCAAATGACTCATAATTACAGTACTGTACGGTATAAGCTTATAAGCTGTTCGGCTATCTCTAATAGCTTTTTGATTTTTATTTATGAAAGAAGCTCATCAACAATGAGGCACTGGAGAGCATTAACAGATAGGATTTTCTTGAAAGGTTGTTCCCCATCTCTGCCTCCGCCTCTGATTTCTTACTCCAACCAATAGCATCTACACCACAAATGTTAGATCTGAGCTACCCAAGCAAAATTGTAATTAGTGGTGCTGCAACTAGATTTTTCCTTTTTCTTTCTTTTTTCATTTAGGCTTAACCATCCTGAAACTTTATTTAATTTGCATCGACCAGTTTTTTTTTTTTTTTTGGTGCGAGAAATTTGTTTGGAATGTTTATTTCATGTTCTTTTATTTTGTTGATTAAAAATTTTCTGTTATAATAGTAAAGTTTGGTGTTTGACAAATTATAAAAAAATGTATGTTTGTGCAGATTTTTACCAACTTTCTCATATAAGGGGCCTAAACGTCATTTAATGATTTCCATTAACTTTTTTGACAAAAAAGTTAAAATGGGCAAGTGAGCATAGTTTTGAAAAGTACGAGTGATCAGCTAATTTTGAAAATTTAAGGGCTCGTTATGTACTTATACCTATGTTGAGGGAGTAATATGCTATTTACTCTTTTTATTATCTTCTACAAATGCAGTCTTACCATACAATTCATATTAGAAAATTAAATATCTTTGGAGCAACTAACTAGAAAGTGATCATGATCTTTTGAGTTTTTTCTGTATATAAGTAAAATTTATACTAGAGTTTCTGCAAGACTAGATTTATAATTCGAAAAATAGGGACTATTTTTTTCTTTTGTTTTTCACAGGCATAAACCATTTCGATATAAGTGATTAACTTTTAATGGATAATAAGTTTTTGTAACAAAGAAACACATAATTATTTTAATTACACGTTAATTTGATCAAGTAGTTGCATGTGAGTAAATAAATCAGAATTATTAGATGCCGGTATTTGTCATCTCAAGAAAAGCATTTTAAAGACAATAACCTAGTGCACTTAATTGGGAATTAGGAGGCACGTTATTCAAATAGTTAAGACTACTTTTTCACTAATAATGACCTGAGTTTGAATTTAACGAAGGGCATGAGTTGGGTTGGGGGAGCAAGATGAAAGAAAAATAGAGAAAAGACCTAGTCGAGTTAGTCGTCAACATTTACCAACCCACATACCAGACTTTATAGTCCTGGATCAATACAAAACTTCAACCGATCATGTGTAACAATAGAACCACCATGGCTGAGCAAGATACTGGGGCCAAGAAGCAGCTTATAAGTACTCGCTGTGCATTTTTTGATAAATAATTCAAACTAATTAAAGTCTACAACAGAATTCTTGGTGACCATTAGTTACAATACAGAACTATGTCTTCCACTTGTTAAGACAAGAAACATTAACCGAATCAATCAACTTTAAGTGCATTGAATATTCACATGTGAACAAATTTATTTGGGGTGCCCTTGGTTTATTTACAGCTACTGCAAAACCACCACATGTCTCAACTTCAAAGCATAATTAAATCACAATAGTGGTGGTGTGCAGCATTTACCTGGATACCCCCATGCTGTGACAACTTCAAAGCATTCTGTTGTTTTCAATTTCTTGCCGTTGGCATGTGAACGATTGGCATATGAACGGGAATCATTGGAGTTAATGGGAGTCATGGTATTTTCTGGTTTAGTGGGAGTAGTGGGCTTTGTTGCTGTTAGGCTAACTCCAACAGAATTTTTATTTTTATTTTTTTATATTTACAGGATTTGTAGCAATTTTTTATGTGTAGTGATTTTCTATTTCAGATTTATTCTACGATAGTGATGGAACCAGGATTTTTAATTAGGGATGGCGAAAAAAATCTATATACCAAATTATAATCCAGTTCAAGTTTTCAATCCAAATTACAAAAGAATCAGTTTTTATAATAATAAATAACCATAACATAAGATATTATGTATGTATATGTAAATAAATAAATAAATAAAACTTATTACTGTAAGTTTTCAGAATCATTGAATATAAATAAAATTTTATTTACCCACTTTGATATCAAATTTGTTTTCACACCTCGTATTCTGAAGTTTAGATCAATGACAAAAGAGCTAATAACAATTATAATAATCAAACAAAGAAGAAAAGTCCTATTTTTCTACAACTAGCAAGAATAAAAAGAGCAATTATACTAATTCACCCATTCAAATATAAATAATATTCATATAAGCACAAGTCATCTACATAAAACTAGTTAAAAACTAACATCAAAGTAAAAATACTAACTTAATTTACGAGGCGAAAGATTTTGTGATAGTGATTGAATATTTAATAAATTTTTTAAAAAAATGAAAAGAGTGTGCTTTATAAGAATTTAAAAATTAGAAACAAAAAACAAACTGGTTTGGAATTTAAAAACTGAGGGTTGGTGGCCGCCACCACTGAAGCTCCGCCCCTGCTCTAATAGTTTGCCTTCATCTAATCAAATTCTCGTTTAAGAGAATCTTATTTCAGTTTTAGTCCACCAACTTTTTTATTTCAAAATTTCTCTAATATTATTTTAGGGGATGGAAAGGCTATCTCCAAATTTGTGGATATCAAACAACAATTTTTGGGGATTAAAATTTTATTACCAAATGTAGAGATAAATATAAGGAATCTGTTGGAGTAATTTATCTCTATATCTAATCCTATATTTGGATCAGAGTAAAATAAATTTTAGAAATATTGTTGGAGTTGCTCTTAAGGGCCACAGTTTTTCAGCAAATTTATGGCTAAGTTCCTCTATTTTGCTTGGCCTATAAATACCATGCTCCTAGTTAAGAAAAAAATAATTTTAAAAAAAATAGTTTCATATGCATAGTCAATAAGAAAAAGTTCGCATTTTAATTTACAAGTTCTTGCAATTTGAAGTGCTACCATCACGAGAACCACCACACAGTCTCAACTTCAAAGCATCCATAGATTCAATATTTAATTTCATATATGGGTCTAATTCCCTGCTAGCTAGGCCACTGAGAATTATTGAATCTCATATATGGTTGGATGAGATCAGTCGTGGAGCATGACCGAAATTTTTGAGGGGGCCGGATACAAAATACTTGAAGATATCAAATTAAAACATTGAATTTTACATATAACTAATCAAATAAGCTTTCATTTAATTGATATACTGGAATAACCTTTCTAGAAAAAAATTGAAAAACTCATTCTTTATGTCAATCCAAGGAATTGAATGAGTGTTCCAATCAAAGGTGGAATCATAAAAAATAAAGTTAAAAATCACAAAAGCAACTTTTCTCTCAACTACCCTCTCACAAATGCTCAATCATTTATCAAAATATTAAAAATTAAAGGATTAAAAATTTTAGAAATTAAATATTAAAAAATAAAAAAATTAGAAATATATAAACTTAAAAATTAAGAAAACATTATTTACATAATAATATGAATGAGCTATTTACAGAATTTACATAATTGAAGTTATTAATAATTGAATTAGCTACTATATCTTTCTCAAAATGAATCACCAAATTATCTACGGGCTTCACTCTATCTGCAAAGATTTTAGTAATGCATTTGTAGATGACTTTGCAAAAGGAGACAGGCCTAAGATCCGAGAATTTCGAATGGTTTTTCATCCCTAATATGTTTATCCTCCATAAAGCAATGCGACCTCTCATAACTTTATGGAATGGGCAATATTACAATCCCTGGCTTGCCTTGATAGGCTGCCAATGAAAACAAAGCTTGTTTGTTGGGGACTTTTTGAGACTTGTAAACGTGAGTTTTGTCATTGCGCAGCTGAAGATTGAACACATTTTTTTTTTTCTTCGATTGCGGGATGGCTAATAAGAGAATTTGGGAGAGATTCTTGCATTCCTAGTGTCTTGATGATCTTATTATGTCGAGCTGGGACGAAATGGGCTTCTGGGAAGTAGGTCCGGGAACCAAAAAAGCCTACAAGCTACGTTATTCAAGCTGGTGCTAGGGCTATCCTTGCGAAGTTATGATATGAGAGAAATAAGAGAATCGTTGCAAAAAAATTTTAACAGAGGAGCATGTTTTTCAAAAAAAAAATAATAACAATTCGCATAGTTGCAATCAAGGCTATTAGTGGTACGAATTATACACGTAATGTACTTCTCATCATCTCGAGTAGGTGAAGGTTAAGAGAAACGAATCTTGAGTAAAAAGGATTCTTTTGTAAATGTTTTGATCAGCTCAATCTGCCTCAAGAATAGCTTGTTAGAGTTATGTTCATTACAAATCTGTAATTGCCTTCACTAAAAATCCAGTTTTTCATTAAGAAGCAAACGCATATCAGCACGCCACTTTATTTGAGAATGTGCCACAAGGAAGGAAGTGATTATTGTAGAGCATGTGAAGTCTGAAAATCAAATTACTGCTCAAGAATCAAGATTGACGTGTTCATCTAAGTAAGAGCACAGCATCTAAGAGTTTTTGTTGGAGATGCCAAGATCAAACTAAGCTTAATGGAGACGCACTTTAGTAAATAAAATTGATTTGAGATTTATATTTAGCTCCATGTGTGAACCTCTCGTGATTGTTCAAGTTGGTTACATGAATGCTTTTTTTTTTTTTTTTCAAATTCAACTCTATGTAAGAAAGAGGAAGTATCTTTTATACACATCCATCAATAGATGTAAAGAGCATCTTTCTTTGTGACTTTAATTTTATATAAAGAGCTCATATCCACTTCTAAATAAGTTCATTTCATTTTATCATATTATAAGTAAATTTATACATTTGACAAATTTGATGGGATAATGTTTGATTTGGTTTGGTTTAATTTGATGACTTAGTATTTGTTAACTTGCATAGAGAGAGAGAGTATGCGTAACGCTTATATTTTCCTAATATCAAAAAAGAATTGGTCTCCAAATATCAATAAGAGGAAAGATTAAAAAGAGATAGTTTACATCGTTATACTACGAAAGCTACATAAATACTTCGTAATTAATATTACGTGACGCAGTGACGATGCACATGCATGAGTGCGATCTTTCTGACCTAGCCTTTATGCAAAATTTTGGTAAATTAATAGATCTTAGCTTGTCAAGTGATACTCTTATACTTATGCATTTGATGCTCTTGTACTTCTAGGTTTAGTTTTATTGGTAACTGGTGATCAAATATTTTACTAGCTAGTCTCTTATGTCTAGTAATGGAAAATCCAATCAAGAAATGTCTTGTTATGGTCTTGAACTCGTTATTTTCCTCCTATATCACTTGAAGAAAACGAGCATCACTAATCACACATTTTATGCCTAGAAATTCATATACGTATGTGTCCATCTATGAAAAATTAAATCGTACACACATACACACACATATGTGTGATTAGTGATTCTCATTTTCTTTCTCTAACATTTATAGTCTTAAATCTTATTAATGAAATGAAGTAATTATTCGTTAACTATTTCATATAAATTACGGGGGAATATATACTAAAATTCTTAAGATTAGGTTTTCAATTGTATAAAGGTGTCTATTAGATTTTCTCACCATGGGTATGAACTATTAGGGAAATAAACATTAAAATCTATTTTTCATAGATATAACATGTACAAATTGTTTATGAAGCAGCAAGTACTTATGAAAATCGATCATGAAGTTATTTTGGCTCATCGTTTTGTTGTCCACGAGTCCTCCACATTCCTTTCTTTAATTAAGCTTAAAAAAGGTACTTTTTTGAGACTACCAAGAGACTCTCATCTTTCTTTTAATTGTCACCTTCTTGTTTCTTTAAGCCTTAGAAGATAGTAACACAGTCTTGGTTTAAGACTCTATATTCTTGAGTAGGAGAATCCTTATGTCAAATTTCAACACAACCTTTATTGAAATGAATGCAAAAATTTAAATTATGATAAATGGGGAGTTAAATATTTGTGCTTGGTTCTACAATTCGACCTTATTTTGTAGAGGAGAGAACAAATTGATCTTGGTCATTTATTCACTTAATTAGTAACTAAAGAGAAATGTTCTTCCCTAATCTTATGCTTCATACTCCTTTTTTGGTTTTTTGAGCAAAATTACACAATAATGTCAAATTTATCTTTGTCTTGGTTAAAACCATAAGAGGGATGGAGTTTTCTAATTTACAATTAGAATTGATAGGAGAAATTAAGATAGTGATTTCGTAGTAGGATTTCTGTGTACAAATTCTAATTTCCTTGTACGACATTTCCCTTAATTTTTCATATGTTAATTTTGATCTTAGAGATTAATATTACCACATTTCAGTTTGGTTTCCTACTGACATATTATTGACAATATATTAAAGGTTACAAATGCCATGACCAAATGGGTTGCCACTGGTAAAAGATAGAGTTTTTGTAAAAGGGTTTTAGTGTACAAATTGTAATTTTCTTGTATGCTGTTTGCCTCAATTTTCTCATCCGCTGATTTTGATCTTGGAAATTGATATTAGCAAATTTTAGTCTTGTTTCCTAGCTACGTAACGTATTATTAAAAATATAACTAAAGATTATAAATGCCGTGAGTGAATGGATGTCATCGGCAGCTCTTAGTGACTTGAGTATTTTTTGAAATGCAGATGATCAGCATTTCTAGCAAAGTCACAACATTCTATGAGCTAGTGACAAGCTAGGTGATAAGTGATTCATATATCACTGTTTTCGAGCTTAATGGTTACAAGTTTTCTAATTAAGCTCTGTGTGTGTGTGTGTGAATTTTCTTATAAGAATTTTTAGTTTCATATAATGACATACAAGATGTATTAAGAATTAATGTTGTAGAATGATGTGATTCTAAAGATTAACGACCTTTTTTTTTTCAGAAAAAAAAACACTAAAAAAGTATATATTCTTTCTGCAATTACTATTTGGTTTGACTTTAAAAAAAAACTAAAACTTTAAAAGAAAACTTAAATACAGTTTTTTGTCAAAGTTTTTAGCAAGCTCTTATTTCAAAAGTTGCTAAAAAAACACTTTAAAAAAAAGTCAATTCAAGCATGTCCTAAGCATTGTTAACATAGAAGACTAGCAATCACTGCTAGCTTGGAAATCACAGAAAAAGGAAAGTCAAAATGCTTGTCCTTCACCATATGATTTGAACACTTTCCAAATTTTGATTGTTTCTTTCTTTGCTGTGTACGAATTGCTGAACTTCTAATATAATAGCAATAATAAAAGAGAATGAACCAGAAAAAACAAGGGTTCCACGAAATTGCTTCGCATGTTAAGGGTATGAGTTATTGATAATCATTTTAGCAAACCAAAACTTCCAAGTTCCATCATCAAGTTAGGCATGTGTTCTAATAATTCAACGTCACACAAAAAGTACACATTTCATCTTTGTTCCACAAGAGAATTAGGTCATTTACGTTGAAATTACACTTGTCGTATTATAATTGTCAACTTTTTCGCACTCAGAACATGTAACATATGAAACTTTTTTAGTCAATGATATTTAATGTAAAGAACACTAAATAGATAAGATATCTACTATATATTGCTACAATCTCTTAATGCAGATTACTAAAGGTGTAACAGGTTTAATGTAATTAATGATTTTGTATTATGTTAATATGTAATGTAATCTGTGTTAGATTTGCCCATTTTTTCATCCCAAGGTTATTAATATCTCTTTTCACTTCAACGACAATCATTGCTTGAGACAGTCATCTCTCATTGGCACCAACAGGCCAGGTATACTACTTCTTTCCATTTTCAATTTTCTCAAATTATAAACAATTAATCAACACTTGCTCATTAATCTTTTCTATGTACTTTAATTTGTTTTTTTTTTCTTTTTTCAATTTTCAGTGTTATTGTAATAGGATGAGTAACTCAACAAATTCTGTAAACAATTTTCCAGGTGAGTTTTTCCATTTGTTATTCATAGGCTCTTTGTATCATATCAAATATATATGTGGTTTGCTTTTTGACAAGTTTTCAATATCTAGTTTTTTTTCTATGTTCTTGTTGATTTTTGGTTATTAACTAATTTAAAGATATGCATTAGAATAGAAAATGAAAAATCAAAAAAGAACAAAAGAAAGAAAGAAAAAGAAAGATTAATAGAGAACATGGAGAACTAGATATCACCAACAAAGATTTGATTTTTGCACACCAATAAAGGGGTGGAGTTGGCTAAAAGCATTTATCTTTTTAAACAAGAGAAAATGCTTCATTGTGGCTTAACTTCATACCGATATATTTTTTCTTTAAGTGTTTCCATCATATATACCACTAAAAGATCCATAGATGAAGGCCTAAATATTTCTCTGAGGATTCTAGTTAAATTGAAATGACGCTTTTGCATGGACCGAAAAAATCTTGAATTTGAGGAAAAAAAAAAAAAGAATATTTGATCGAATAGAATTATAGAAAGACATAAAAATAGATGGTGTAGAATAATATCCCCTAAAAGCATGTAATCGTCCTTGCTATTAATAGAAATTAAATTTTATTCTAAAATTACTTTTCTTTTTTTTAAAAAAAGATATCCTCTCTGATATATATCAGTACAAGTTGATCACATTTCTTGAAAAATAAAATTACTTAAACATCTCCAACTTCTAAACTCTGTTTGTGAGATAGACCACGTGCTTTGCTTGAAAATCATAAACAACTTGGTTTATAATAAGTCCTATTTTCCGTCTGTGTGTGTGAAAACTAAAAGAAACAACAGGAACCACTTCGATATTATTTCGCTTTATGTGTTTAGCTCGGAAAAATGTGTGTTTTTTTTGGTAATAATGAATAAGTATAAAAGTTTTACTCTACAAGTTTAATTTTTTAGATAAGTGTGGTAACTTAGGTTTTGTTTGGATTGGCTTTTTTAGAAAGTGTTTTTTCCTATAACTTTTTTCAAAAGTTTTTTTTTTGAGAAATTGAAATTTTTGACTTTTGAAAAAAAAGCTGAATTTCAACTTTTTCTTTTCAAAGTGTTAGGTTTTTTAATTAAAATTAATCTAAATATTTATTGTAAAAAAAATGTGGTTTTTCAGAAAAAAAAAGTATTTTTCATTTAAAAAAAAAACCAATCGAAACAGGGTCCAATGTAGGCAGATCCCAAGTCACCTGTCCAAAACTTATCTGTTCCGATTTCAAAACATTAAAACTGTTCAATTCTGATTATTCATACATGCGAAACCTATATTATGCATGCTGCTATCTATGTCAGTACTTTTGATCTAACATTATTTTTTATGTATAGAGATCATATACATCGGATCATCATCATCCTCCTCAGAAATAACAATTCCAGATTTGAATCAAAATGTTAATGCGCCAATCGACAATAATAATGAATCATACTCGGTGAATCAAAGCGATGGAGTGATATGCCTTGGTTCAACTCATCATGAAAATGTGTCACACTCTGTGAATCAATTCGATGGGATCATATCATCAGTTCATGGTACTACTGCATCAGCTGATGATGACGAAGATGAGGCAATCTCAGTTGATCAATCTGAGCTTTGTCCTCTCCAGGTTTGAGAAAACATACATACTCTGTCTAGTTCACTCATCTAGTTAGGGGAAAAAAATGAAATAAAATGAGAAAATTAAACGAGAAATAATTAAGTTGAATCAATTGTTCTATTCAGTATACTTGTTAAACAACTAATAATGAAACTATCTGGTGAAAATGGATGAAAATTTTCTGGATATATTTTTGTTAAACTTTGATATGCTAGTTCAGCACACTAATACATCTAACAGTTCCAACTTAATTACGGTCTTTCTAACGGATGCAATATTACACCTATTAAAATTAGACTAATATTTCTATAGATTGATACGAAAATTTAACACATTTTCAATCATTCTCGCTTTAATATTATCATTTTTTACTATCCTTTCTTTCAGGAGTTGGGTTATATTTAATGTGAGAATGATCAGAAATAATAAATTTTCATATAAGTGGAGTCATTTAGTTAGTTTTTACGGGTATGAAATTGCAGTCAGTTTAAAAAATTGAAATATTTTATGTATTTTTCAGAACTTTCAAGACATTGTAAGAAATTATCTCCGTTTTGCAGGTTGTGTTTCCAACCACCGAAGATGTGGATCAGGATGAGATGAATCAAACTCCTCCAAATCAACAGACAAGGTATAAGAATTAGTGCAAGTTCCCTTGATTTTTGCTTGTCGTTTTTTGTAATACCAATTGCTTTGATAGCTAAAACACTAGGGAAGAAATGAACATTAAGATTCAGTTAAGCTATTTTTACTTTGACCCAATTCCATTGTGCATGATAGTTTGTTGGCCGGGAACGAAAGTATGGGTACACATATCAAGTACAATGAAACCACACAAGGCACACACGATATTTTTAAAGTAGTTATGTCCTCTCCCTACATTCATGATCCAATCCTTTTTAAGACAAACTACCATTAATCAAAAAGAACAGTGTTAGTCGATACATTCCGTATATTTCAGGAGTGAGGGAAGAAGAGGTTATCAATCATTGAGGGCAAATGCTGAACCACCTTCAAGGAGGAGATCCACCACCGCCCCGGCACCCACCTCCGCGGCGCCGCCACAACCAAGAAGAACTACAGCTTTGATGATGAGGGCAGAGAATCATCCAGAAGTTATCGCACAAAGGCTGGCAAATGCTCGAAGAGCTCGGCAAGCTAACAAGAGGGCCGGCGGGCATTCCAAGTAGCACTGGTCCTCATCCCCCGTGCAATAAATGGTGTTTTGCAGTGTTTATTTGAGTGCTTATAAGCATTTAAAATAAAAAGATTCTCTCACTAATTTTTTATTTTAGATACCTGTAAACATCATATCAGAATAAGTACTGCCAAAACACCCTTTTAATCTCTTTTGGCTTGGTTTATGAATGATGAATAACATTCATAATTAGAAAAACTTTGGTGTCATATTAGCGTTTGGTTTAGAACTTGACTTAATAGGTTTGATACTTGACTTAATTGTGTTTGGTTTTTATTTTGCACAGGAATGTTATTATATTTTATATTGCACCCTGGTCATTGCATGACTGATATGTGTATATACATATATAAATACACTAGTCTTACAGCCCGTTTGGCTAAGCTTATTTGGGCTTATAAGCTGCTTACAGTGAAAAACACGTGAGGCCTGAGAGAGTGGCTTATAAGCTGTGAAATAAGCAAAGCCAAATGGGCCCTTGAAAATAAACATCTCGACTCATGTGATGAGCATCATATAAAACCTTTTAGAACTTCTTTGGGATAGTATTTTCTAAAAATAGTTTTTTTTTTTAGCACAACAAAAATTAAAAACCTCGTTTGGTTAGAAATGTTCAGTGTTATCCTTAAAAAAATAATTCCGGAGAACTGTTACTCAAAAAATAAAAGAACACTAATCACAATTTTTATACTTTTATAAAATCAAAGGAAACACATAAAGGGAATAAATTTGATTAGGGAATTTTTATGTATGAATCAAAGGACACAAAATAAAATCTTTTTGGAGATAGAAAAAGTAATGACATAAAATTTGGATTAAAATAAAAAATATTATTTTATAATATATATAAATTTGGATTAAGATATTAATTTTTAAAAATACTTTTTATCCCTTCAATTGGTATATATATATATATATATATATATATATATATCTACTTAACAAGCTAATTTTAAGTGGATAATTATCATCATTACGTCAATTTTATTATCTTTATTTTGTATAAGCGGACCCATAAATCCTTCACATGCCTAGCAAGTGCATGAAATAAACTAATTTTTACACAAACAAAATGATTAATAGGGATACATTCATGAAACTACCAATAATTTTACAAATAAGAACACACATAAAAAATACAAATAAATTATAAAAGATAAAAGTAAATAAAATATTAAGATGAGATGAGTGTCTGGATATGAAGCTATCTAGGAATCAAGAAATACCAACTATCAATTTTGCAGTAAAAAGATCGTTTTAGAAGAAACGATGGATACAATTTCAAAAAAGACAGTTAATAGAAAAGGACAAAATAAAATTAAAATGCTGAAAAATTTACAGTGTGTAATGAGGTATGTAACTAAAAGTTTTATATAAAAAATGCACAATATATAATATAGGATTCAAATATAAAAAAAACATATGAATTAAAAAATTTGTCAATATTAACCAAAATTCAATTCACCATAAATAGCACTATTTTTTTTTATAGTAAAAGAAATCAATTAAAATAGGTCAACATTTGATAAGAACCAAATTAGTGAGTTACCATAGATATATATACAATCAATCCAGATTACGTATCATATTTTCGGTTGTAATATATAAATATTAAAATAAATTAGTAAATTAATATAAATCTCACTAAATAAGTCAATTTTGAATAAATTTGAATATAAATCTTGACAGTTGAATGAGGTACAATTGAAATTTCGATACTTGAATAACCGTTGATTGGGACTTGAAAATAGGAATATATAACAGAAGGTTATATTTGTACGACACTTGTCATTATATTTGTGTAACACTTGTCAATATTATATTAAATTGGGTTCTTCTATATAATATAGTATAGATAGATATGGATGAAAAGTCATATCATGCCATCAAAGTTGCCTTCAGGCACAGCATATTTGAAGCAATATTTTCGTGTTATGATTTTTGGTTATTATTTGCATGGATGTCTTGACTTGTTATGCTGAAAAATTACGCATATATCAAAGAGTGAGGAAACATGAATATTTTAATTTTGGTAAGCAGCGTTGTATATTCTATATTCTATATTTTATATTTGTATATTTTATTTTATCTAAAAGGTAGGTTATATATTTGTATATTAGATACTATAATAACAGATGGTTATATTTATACGACACTTGTCATTATTATATTGAATTGGATTTTTCTATATAATATAGTATAGAAGTATATATATATATATATATATATATACACACACACACACACTAGTGTGTCACCCGTGCGATGCGCAGGGAGCGACATATGTGATTGGATATATTAAAATTATAGAGTTTTTCCATCTTAGTAAATAGTTATTGAAACAATTATATATTATAGAATTAATAAAATAGTGATATATATATATATATAAAGAAATAGCATAATATTAATTATATTAAAATGTTTAATATAGGAATGGAACAGAATAAATTATGGAAAACAAAAAATGACTTAAGAATGGACATATTTAATTGATAAGTAATTATGAAAAGCTTATCATAGAGAGCACCACTTGACAATACGAAATTACAGTTTATTTTGCTTTATTATATTGTATAGATACATACAAATATAGATATAGATATAAATATAAATATGTGTGTATCTATGTTTTTTCTATATTCCTCTGCATGAATAATAAATTATTTTGCAGATATATGTATGTCCAATAAAATCATTAGGTAATTTTATGGGGTTAGGAGCGTTATCATTTCCTTTACAGCCAAAACTTATGTCTACATCTAAGGTAATCCATTTACTTGCTCTTGTTAATAATTGTCATGGCTTTTGGTGTGTTTTAGGAAAGGTTTGAAAAGAAAATAGAACTAAGGTAAAGAATTATATCATTAAAACTACACGGCGCTTTGTAATTTATTGTTTTTCTCAGTCAAAGATCGATTCCGAATTTAGTTAATTATTGCGTGCATTTTTTTCCCCATAATGACACGCATGCATGACACACACTTTAATTAACCCACTTCATGTGAAATTTGGAATTGATAAAAAATTTTATAGCTCGAAATTTTATAAACGTTGATGATATTGTAAGTTTGTTACAAATCGAATTTATGGTTAATCCCTTGGTGTATTGCATATTCTCTAGGAGGTCTGGTGATGAAGCTAGCTACATAGGTGTTGCATTGTTATGATTTTGATGTCTTTATCTTCTTATATCACTTGAATGGGAAAAGAGTATCATTATTTCCTATTTCTTGCTTATGCTTTCGCAAACATATACTATTATTATCTATTATTTTGCTTATCTTAGAAGTCATTATTTACATAAAAGTTAATAAAAATGTAAAATAAGGTTTAGTTTTAAAAATTAAAAACTTAATATCACAAGAGATAAAAATAAAAGATCATGAACATTATTCCTCCATAACTTTAACTTGAGACTCGAAACTCATTAAAGGTAAGTAAAAAAACCACTATTAATTTTAAAACAAGAAAATAATTGTCTAATTTTATAATTATATGAAAAATTAAAGGAATATTTAGATTTTGTTTATATTTTAAAAATCCTTCTTATTAGAAAAAGTACATCTTTTTCAGCATTAAATATTTATATTAAATTTCAAGATAAATTAAAACTTAAAAAAATTCAATTTTAATTTTAAAAATTTCAACTTCTAAAAAAACATTTTTGTTCAAAACTTATATATATATATATATATATATATATATTGAAAAAAACTAAACGAAACGAGCTCTAAAATTATCTCGTAATACTATATTACAAATAATAATAATAATAATAATATATGGGATCTAAAAGCGTACGGTAAGTGAGGGAATAGATTTTCTGACGCAGTCTTTTGCGACGTGACAGTTTTAACTCTCCGATCTCCATCACATCACGCCAAAAGCTTCAAATCTTCATCAAAAGTGAGATCGCAACCCTAAAAACTGACAATATTTTCACGTTTTCCTCTTTCTTTTTCGTTTTAAAACACTTGAAATATCGCGTGCCGGATCTTTCGATCTGCTTTCTAATTTCTACTGGTAAAATTCGATGAAGAAAACTACTCAATTTCTTTTTCTTTTTAATTATGTATACATTTGGGTGTGTTTATATATATAGGTGTATTTAATTTGTAGCAGATGGCCGGGCGTGCTCCAATTTGCACTAACAGTTCAGCACTCATTGCTATGGTTGCTGAGGAGGTATACTCATTTACCTATATGCAAATATGTATATAGTGCCTCCTTACATTGGTTTTGTTTATTTTCTTTAATGGAAAAATACTTTTTTTTTTCCAGAAAAAAGTGCATCTATTTTATAATAAGAACTTGGATTGGATTTGAAGAAAAGCTGAAGCCAAAAAAACTCAATTTTAGCTTTTTCCAAAAGTCAAGGGCTTGTTTGGATTAGCTTTTTCTTTAAAAGTACTTTTTAAACATTTTGGAGAAACTAAAATTTTCAGCTTTTGATTTCAAATTTTTTGGGAGTTTTAGCTCTTTCTAAAATATAATATAAATATTTATTGCAAAAGAAGTATGTTTTTTTTTAGAAAAAAAGATACTTTCTCATGGAAAAGTCAATTCAAACAGGCCCAAAATTTTGAACTTCTTGAAAAGCACTTTTTCGAACCTATTTGGATTGGTTTTTTTTTTCCCTTAGTTATTCTAGCTTGACTTTCAAAAAATTTGAAACTTTAAAAAAAAAAAAAAAAACTCAAATACAACTTTTTTCAGAGCCCAAAATTTTTAGTTTCTTTGTTACGAAAAAGCTCTATTTAGGAAAATCCAATCCAAACGAACCCTTATTAGAGCCCATATACATTGGTACGTATACATGTATAGACGCAGCCTGTTTTCTTCTTGATTAGAATTTTAGTGGAAAGATGGTATGTTTTCTTTAAGATAATGTGTTTGATTTTAGCTAATGTGTCAATGTTGATTTTAGCTAATGTGTCAATGTTTGTGACTATAACTGCTTGAGATTTTTCTTGTTGCTTTCTTTCTGTGGAAACTTTAGTGATTTTCCAAAGTTGCAGAGCATTTTTCTAGCATGATGAGTGCCAGTAGTTTATATAAGGATGTGACACAGATATCAATGGACCACATTCTTATAAATTGTCAGTAAATTATTGCATTTTGGATAACCCTGTTACAACTTTAACATAATAAACGATATGTATTTTCTTGTCTCATCGGATATTCTTTGTGGTGATGTTAAATGATTACAAATTAAGATGCGGTAGCATGGGGAAGCTCTTTTTATTTTCCTTTGCGATGAGAGTATAGAATATTTGAGGTCAAAAGCTAAAGTCATGTTTTTAGCATCGTGAAGTTTAGCTTCTAATTGATGGTAACATTTTGGAATCAAATTGGCCTAACTGAATTTATGATGTGTGCCACCAGACTTCAGATGCATTTTCAATCACTACCTCCAAAAAAACTGGTAGTCTAACTTGACATAATATGGTTTTGCATGAGAATAGTATCTGACTTCACTTTCATTAGCCTCAGCCTCCTATTCATCTTATTTGATCCCTTATTTTGCATGTTTATCTGGTATTACAAACAATAGAAAAGGTATATTAGGTGTCCACGTGGGAACTCGAGAACTTGTCAGGGTTCATGTTTAATATGCATCAAAAGTGTTAGATTTTATCGTTTCCTGCTTATTTGCAAATGAGAATCTGTTATGCTGCTAAATAGGTTTGACTTTGCTCTGATATCTGGATATTTCCTCCCTTTGAGACATTTGAATGCAAAGTCGAGTGACCATCCCTTCATGTACTTTCATGTGTGTTCTAACTTAGCATAGTGGTATCTACAATCAATTATTAAGTAGTTACAAGTAGAAAAGTTAATGTTCCTGGGTTGTGAAGCACTTTTGACAAGTAACTTGTACTCATAGGACACAGTGACTGGCTTCTTATTGGCTGGGGTTGGCAATGTTGACTTGAGAAGGAAGACAAATTACCTCATTGTGGACTCAAGTATGATTGAAGCCTTTAGTTTATTGATTTTCTACCCTAAAAACTCGAGTTCTTTTCTGATCAGGTTTTTCTTATTTGACTTGCAAAGTCGTACATAAAATCATTCTTATTAGGAAATCCCTTCACTCGTATTAATGAAATTTCACTTCTTTATCATGCACATTGGTGGAAAACAAATGATAAACTATGGGAAAAGAAGTTAGGGTTATGGTCGGTGGATGCATGAGGGTAGGTTATTTACTGTGTTGTTTCTTTAGCGATATGCTATAATGTACATGTATAGCACAAATTTATGACGTATCGAATTTTTCTTTCTCAAGCTATCCAGATGTCAAACTTGTTTCATATCTACAAGTAGGTCCTGGATTTGTGAAGTTAACAAGTCCTAGCTAATAACACAGCTGGACCAAAAGAAAGTTGGGCAATCTAACTTCTTAATTGTTTCTTTGTCCACTAAAATTTTTGGCGGCTGCATTTATGTAGAGTGTAAAAAAGGGGAAATAGAGTATAGAAAGAGGAAATAAGACTAGCAAATAAGACTAACTTCTGCAAGATTACAGTCTCCACTCTTTTATGGCTTGTTATTGGGTTAAACCTTTTACTTCTGTAACCTTTCACATTATTTTCCTTCCATCCTTTTATTTGTATCACCTTTCACATTATTTTCTGCCCAGCTTTTGAATGTCTGACTTTCCCAAAAAGAATGAGATTTCACAGTTTGCTGATAAGAGTATTTCTGATTTTGGCTTAGAAACTGTGGCGAAACAGATCAAAGATGCTTTTAAAGAATTCACAACGAGAGGATATTGCAATAGTGCTAATTAGCTAATATGTAAGTGTTCAGCTACCATCTGTTGCATACATACGGATCTAACTTTTCAAAATTTTCATTTATGTTTGTCAAGATATATCTTGCGATATAATGCACCCGTGCATGCACACAAGGCACCTCATAAAAGTTGCATAAGATTTGGTCACTATCTAAAACCATATGCTCATTGGAGAAATATTCAATCTGTTTATATTGTAGATTATCTTTTGTCGTGTGACGTGTGATACTTGTGAGAAAATGATATCTGATACTCATTGAGCATGCTCTGGAGCTAATTCTAGTAACTTTTGGGTTAATCTCATGCTTTTAGTTCGATAAGCTAGGGAACTTTTTCTCTCTCTGAATTTCCCTGAGGCTCAGTGGAAAGGAGACATTTCCATTAATTAAGTCTACCAAAGCATAACTAAGTCTCCCAAAAGAAACTCCTAGCTTATGCTGTTTAATTATGGAAGATTTTGTTCTGTCTCAGGTACAAAGCTTTTCTATTTGGAAAAAGGGAAAAAAATGAACAAAAAGAACTAACTTCAGCAATGCATGGGCTTCAGTTATTGCTCTTGAGCTATTAAATAAGCTCATAGTCAACAGATTTGTGATTCATAGAAGAATTGATTATGATTTTATGTTTTAGTGAATCAGATATGGTAGTCCAGCAGCATATGAGTGCCTCGTGATCTGTCAAGTCAGAGGCACAAAATGAAGACTACTGTTTGAAAATCCAAAGTCTTTTATGATCTGTATGGAAGTTCTGCCTCATTGGGTGAATTTCAGGAATTCTAGGTGGGGCAATGCTAAAATTTTGCCAATAGTTGATGCTAAATATCTCGAGAAGCAGTATTTTATCAGAAGCATCTATTGAAATTGAATGAATCCTCATACCTCTCCTTTCTATGTCTGGTAACTCAATACATGGTGGACAACCGGCTTTTGGTCTAGTTGAATCACGACTTGAATGGTTCTGCAGTTTGTGCAAAAACTGTGTCATTAGTTATTTTCCTCATTGTTACTCTTCTTGGTGTCTCTATCATCCTTTCTTCTCTGTTACAGACACCCACACTACCTACATCTTTTCTTTTATTCTCTTTTCTTTTCTTTTTCTTCTTCTTCTTCTTCTTGTTTTTCTTCCCTTCTAAAAGTCACACTGCCTAAAGTTATCAATCACTCTAAGTGTGTTGTTTGTGTAGGATGTGTAATGCTCTGGGCATATGTTGTTTGATCTTTGTATGGGCACAAATTATTATTCACATATGGGATGCGCTTGGATACTGATTGCTTAATGCAGCAGTAAATTTGTCTAATGACAACTCTTTGATCTGGTGAGTTCTAATCACTTTGGTTGTTTGTAGCTAAAAGTATTAGATTAACAGAAATTTTGTTTTTTGGATGCATGATTTTATTCTCATTAGATATTTAACTAATTTTCTCGCTTCGCTTTTTTATGTGAACAGATTGCAAATATGATAAGGTTTTTGGTTGATAGTTACAACAAGCCAGTACCTGTGATTCTAGAGATTCCTTCAAAGGACCAGCCTTACGATCCTGCACATGACTCGGTTCTTTCACGGGTGAAGTGTCTCTTCTGTGCTGAATCTATGGCATCTGGAAGACGTTGATCGCATCCTAAGATCACAGTCAGATTCAAGTTTTTCTGCATCGTATAACGGATCAAGCTCTGCTTTCCCATTCGTTCCACGTTCTTTTCTTTCTTGATTCTCTACGTAAGTTACAATCTTAACACACGAATTCATTACTTCTGATTTTAATCTAATACCAGCGAGAGAATGGAAAGAAATATTTCAGAATAAGTCAATTGTTATGTGCTTTGGTGTTATTCCCCTAGCTGGCTAGTTGCGGGAAAGAGGGATCTCCAGGAAGAAAAATTAACAAAAGAATTCACGAGATGACTTTTCGAAGGCCAGTTACACGACCGCTGCATATATGGTTCAATAAGCATGGTAGATCATCCCTATTGAGGGGCACTTTGTAGCAGGTTTTTCTTTATCTTCCTGCCCTAAACTCAGTCATAAACAGCAGAGATGCCTTTTAAGTCATGTGTAGCCAGAAGTCAAATTGGGATCCCATTGTGATCCCAGTGCTCAGAGAGACTATAGTTATGGTCAGTTGTAGATTCCGAAATGTTCTAATGCACTAAACAGTTGTGAAGGCTATGAATTAGCAAGCATGCTGACATCCATTCATATGCGCTGGTCAAGAGGCCAGCGACTAGCGAGTGTCCCACTTTCCTGTCTTATCTGGTAGGCACAACCGCTTGAGTCTATTTCTTGAGCAAAGGAGTCGCTTTTAATGAAAATTTTTCCGTAGCACTCAGGTATCAAGCGTCTATGCTGTAACATTAGTAGAGAGATCCAACAGAAGATAAAATCATCTAGGTAGTTCATTATTAATTGATTTCTCTCACAATGACATAATGTTAAACGAAGTCATCTAGAATACTTGACAAGTAGTCTGAAAAACGCAACAGCCTCTGAGCAAACATCAGATTAGCTTTCAAAAGTTTCGTGTGCCACCTTGAAGATCCGAAAAGATTTAAAGTTGGTATGCATCTTCAAAATGGCAATTACCAAAATTTGCAGCTCTGATCTCTTGGACAATTGGGATTTTTGCAAAAATAACTTAAGCGATGACGAAATAAAACTTTCAGAAGCCTAAAAATGTTAACATACTGTGATCTCTTGGACAATTGAGTGTTGCTAATTTGCTTCCCCTGTAAGGTAGAAATTCAAAATCCCTGATAGAAGCTTGTGAAACGAAAACAATATCAACTTAAAGCAGACTTCAGTGATTTGGTGAAGTTCTCTAATTCTTTCAAGCCTTCTTCTGGGGATTTCGCTTCATTGAGTATTCTGACAATCGCGCTACCAACAATCACACCATCAGCTCCCCATCCCGCCACCTGCAACACATGATGGCTTTACGCTTAGTGGCCTGCACAAAGCATTTTTGGCTTTTAAAGGAGCCCTGCATTGCTGTTAAGGTTTAAGATGGAAGACGAACCTGTTTGACGTGCTCAGGTTTTGATATGCCAAAACCAACTGCCACTGGCTTTGCTGTTACCTGTCAACAAGTGGTTTTAGTACAATTTGCATGCAGTACAGGCTTCGTTATATGGTACAGCCGCAAAACACATCATCCTGCTTATTCACAAAAGAAAGACCAAAAGAAATCGAAAGGAAAAGAGAGGAAAGGGAGTAGAGAAGGAACAGCTGCATGCTCTACAGAGGATTGAATAACACTCCCTAACAGCTCAAGGCATTTGCAGAGCAAAAGATACCTTTCCTTTCTTTTTCATTTTTCTTTTGGGTGAGGGGAGGAGGGAGATTGTGGGGAGAATATAAAGGCAAAAATGATAAGATTTTTGAAGCCAAACCTCTTTTATATCCTTTAGAAGAGACAGAACCTTATTGCTCACTGATTCACGAGCTCCAGTAACCCCGACTGAGCTTACCTACAGTTACAGAATCAAATGATTAGCTCTAAGATGCTTAAGCAATACCATATAAGTTTTAAATATAGGTTCAACGCTTTGAGTAGGAGGTAGGTAATGTTGCAAGGGGGAAAGTAAAACCTTCTGAGTTCAGAGGAACAAATATCATATCTCACAAACTTGAAATTCAAATTCAATCGCAAAACACAGATTCTATTTCATGGGCAACAGAACCCTTACAAGGTATATAAATCCTTCTGAAGCTTCAACAATGACTTTCATCCGTGCTGCTGGCGTTGTGGGTGTTGTGAGCAACACCTTAAATAGTAGGCCAAAAGAGCAAATTTAGGGATTATATGTGGTCTTAAGATAAAGTAAAGCAAGTAGACTAGCATCGTGGATTGTTTACTTCCATACACGCAACCAACATGAAAGCACTTTGCACACAAATAACAAGCTCTAACAATATATAAACCACCATAATGGAGGGAAAGATTACTTAACAATAATTCGGTATGTACAGTATAAAATTCAGAGTATGACAATCACAACAGAGCTATTGAGGGAGCTGAGATTGGATATTACATGTCAATCATGCACCAAAACCATCACCTGATTACTATAAGATTTCAGCAGGAAGCTAAATTATATTCTTCAAGAATTAATTGTCCAAAACCTCAAGATTTATGATAAGTATTTTCCTAAATAAAGAATCAGAGTATGAGAATCAACATGTCTTGTAAAGCAAATTACAGCTATTGTCATCATATATAAGACAAATATTAGAAAATAATCCTGTAACATGGAATAAGAAGACTTGCATATATCATCTATCTTACAGCAGCTAATGGTGGATCAAATAAGTCACAATCCAAAGCAAACATATAAATGATTAGCTGTAAACCAGACCATACGTTGCTGCAGGAACTCAAATCACAAACATAAATGCCAAACTTCCAAACCAACCAATTCAATCTTATTCTTAGTAGCTTCCTTTCTCAAAAGCTCAGTCTCCTCCAAAGGGACATCTGGAACCACAAGTCCTGAAAAGAAGAATATCCATTGTAAGATTATATAATACTGAGACACCGAGAGAATTCAGCAGAAAAAGGCAGCAGCAAGACTTTGAAAACCATATACATTGATTAAGTTTCCAATGTAAATTCACTTGTAAAATAATTGCTAATCCTCGCTTTGCTAAGAGCTCTATATAATGAACATATTAGTTCAGCCTAGCAATGGTTATAAGAAGTTTCAAATGCATAAAAAGGCCAAATGCTAAGCGTCATTGCTTGGAGAATAAATATCAACAAAGCAACCTTATGCATTACCATGTACTCCAGCATCTCTGACAATGGTCATGAACTTGTCAATGCCACGCTTAAGTATTGGGTTATAATATGTGAACAATGCAATTGGGCAAGATAAGTCAGGTACAACCTGTTAACACAACAACTAATATAAGATCAGGAATTTGACTTGGGTATTAACACATATTAGTCCCCAGAATTAGTAGTTAGTAACAGTGCTTGGTATATAGGAGACTTCCATACCAAATCAGGATTACTCACTTTCAATAGAAGAGTTTTTGCACGAAATAGATATACGCTAACAGGGATGAGTAAGATTTTCGATGGACAGCATCAAGCATGTAGAAATGTGAGTTGATCGGCCAGCAGAAATGTCATCTAAAGTGGGAAATTATATAGACACAAAGACTCTGGTGTCAATATGGAATTAGTTTCAACAAAATATCATTGTTCTAGACAAACAGATTAGACGAATGGTGACACAGTGAAATGAATATTCTCAGAAAGCATCACACATCTAACTTCTTCTGATATTATATTAAAGCAAAATAGTATTCAAGTAATCTTGCATCTGAACTACCGCCATTGAATGCTTATCTAAGATCATTGCAATCAAAAGTTAGTAATAAGCAATTCCAAGAGATGCCTTGCAAAATACTTTGCCATTAGTGCTTCTCCAGTCCAGATTAGTGAAATAAATTATAAATGTGGAAAGAAGGCAATGGGCTTACATCCTTCAACATTGAAATAATTCTGTCAAAATTAGCCCCATTAGAAAGTGCTCGAGAAGCAGCAGCCTGATAAAAAGATAGAACGTGAGGACGGGAAGCAAATGAAAGAAAGAAAGAAGACAGAAAAGGTAAAAATAGACAAAGAGCATTTGAACTGAACAAGAATGATCATTCATGATGCTGCCGAACCTGTATAACAGGACCATCTGCTAATGGATCAGAGTAAGGTACACCTAGTTCTATTATGTCTGAACCGCATGTATCAAGGATCTTTAATGCTTCAGCTGTAGTAGAAAGGTCAGGATCACCAGCTGTGATATATGGGATGAGTGCCACCTATGCAACAAACATATGCTGGTCAGCACATATTCTTCGAGATTGAAAAAAAAAATGGATCTACAGCTACTGCAAAGTTCAAGCTACGCTAATCTGCTGCTCAATTTCAGAATTACAAGTGAGAGTACATGTGACCTCCTATATCTGTTCAATTACCTATTATTCCATTCTCTCATTTATCCTGAAGTAATATTAATAATGAAATCACATGCTGATGTCCACATGAAAATAAATCTGTTAACTGAGCTAAATTAAGCCTTTATCCCAGTAGGTGGTGTCGGCTACACGAATTGACAATGTCTATCAACAGTCACCTCCTCCTTAGCTCATCATGAAGGATCTCATCCGCGGCTCTACATTTAACTCTTTTTAGGTCATCCTCTAACCCTTATACAATTTACAACCTCCATACCATATACAAACCATCTCAAAAGGCTCTTCCTCACCTTATCCTCAATCAAAGCCACCCCACTTTTCCTCTAATCATACATAATTTCCAATCCTCTGTTTCCAAGTATTTCTGCAAATCCACACATAAAAGCAAATCCCAAGTGATACAAAAATTAAAACTACCTCTTTCACATTAAGATGTTAACCATTACCAATCTTTTAAAACGGTATGCAAGATTCAGAAAAGCAAAAATCCAAAATTAAAATGGCAATAGATTAGACAAAATCAACACTTCTCTCATGTCTCTCTCTGTCTCTGTGAATAATCAATCAGAATAAACCAAAATCTTCTTGAATCCCATTCATCTCTCAAACCTTAGCCAATCCAATGAAACAGTCTTCATTGTTAAGATTCACAAAAGACATGAACAGTCCAACGTAGCAAATTTAGCTAGAACCCCAGGTCTATAATCAAGACTCGCCTCATAGATTTAACCTTAACTTTTCCAAATCACGCAAGTATTACATGTCACACCTATGCAACAGACAATATAAATAACAAGGATTAAAGAAAAAAAGAAAAGAAAAGAAAAGAAAACGAGAGAGAAACAAATGCAAGAATGATTAGATGGGTATACTTTGCCTTGTTCTCTGAGCTTGGTGAAAGTCTCAGAGAGTCCAATCGCCGCCGCTGACGTGGCGCTGCTGCTGCTACTGCTGCTGCTGACCCTGAGAGTAGTGGACACAAATGGAGCCATTTTCGTCGAAGAAAACGTGAAGATCGTCGGCGAGCTGAACCGAGGAAATGAAAGGCGGCGATTTTCTCGGAGTTTGGATTCGTAGAGGTGACGAGGAAAGCTATCGAGCGCCTTCACAGCATGAACACTATTAGCCGCTGCCGCCATTACAACTATTTTACAAGTTTTCTTGATTTCTAAAACCGAAGAAATGAAAAGTGAAAAAGGATTTGGATACGATGAGTGCTTAAGTACTACGCACGTGGGGGTTTTGACTCACTGTTGTTGCTGTTGGTTATGTCCATGTCGGATTTTGTCTTGACCCCAAAAAAGGAAAAGGCCGAAAATTAATCACTTTGAAAACCATGTTCCCATTTGGGGAATCGCGTATTAGAAGTACCTCCAGATGCAATTAAAAAGATTTTTAGAAATTATGCACCGTTAGAGATCAATCTTTAATATCGACGTTACCTCCTTTTTTGAGGAAAAATTAATAATTTGTTATTTAAGATATTGTTAATGATGTTAACATATTTTGATGATTTCATATTATTTTCAGAAGTTGATAAAATTAGTTAATGTTATAGTTATAATGTTATAAGGCAATTTTCACTTAATGTTGGATAATCTTCTATACTCGGAATTCAAATAGTTTAATTAATCTCTGAGCTATTTTTGATTCCAGTGTCTTTTATATTTATTATTATAAAGAATATTGATTACTTGAACCTAAAAATAAATTTAAAAAGGATGCATGTGTGAACTCTTATATACAATTTATCCATTCCTTCCATCTCTTTCCAAAATCCAAATAAAATAAGAAAAACTCATAATTACTTTATGATACTTTCCATTTATAAATTTCACCAGCCAAAGAAGATTTAAACTGCAATTTTCTTCCTTTTCTAGTTCTATTATTTTCCTTTCTTTCCTTTCTTTATAATTCTAAACGTAAACGTTGCTACATTAATGCAACAATAATTAAAATCTGGGGTTGATACTTTTCTTTTCTGGGTAATAGGTTATTTTTTGTCTTTTCATAAACTATCACTTCATTTTCTTTTGTTTCTGCTCATTTCGGTTGAAAATGAAAATAACTTCATTAAATTATTATCCAATCACTCTATTTCATTTACTCTCTCCAAAAAATTAATCCAAACAAGAGGAGAAATTCTCCTATCCAATCTCTTCCTTTTTCTTTATGTCCATTTTAATTTTTACGTAATCCAAAATACCCATTTTGATTGACTTATTTTTATGACTTTATATGTATTTGGGATCGACTTTCCGAAAAGGTACAAGTACAATAATTGAAAACCATAACTTTTCTGATAAGTCAAAATTTTAAACTTATATTAAAGTACTTTTGTTGAAAGTAATTTTTTTGTTAAGTAAATTCACACTACAAAAAAATTTGGATTTGAGATGGAAAACTTTTGTCTCAAACTTAAAAAATTCTTCCTCAAAATGAAATTTGAGACAAAAATTTTCCGTCCTAAAAACTCCCGTCTCAAATTTTGAGACAGAAAATTCCTTGTTGGCTTAATACTAGTTTTATATTATTTTGATTATGCAAATTAAAAGTTAATGAATTGCTAATTGTACTATAATCTTATGGAACATTTTTTTAAAGTTAGATGGTTGAAGATGAGTCATGATTAAGAACATAAGAAGGATTCATAAAAAATAGCTTAAGTCCTTCAAGACAAAAAAAGTTCAAAATAGAAGAAAAAAACCATGAAGTCATAAGGACGAGACAATGCAACATAAGGGGTACCAGCTCGTGTGCTCTCTTGTAAATTCCTTAGAGTAGTCTTTATAGCTCACTCAAGATTTCATTGCATTGAATTTATTTATCACTTCTCTTAAAGTTTGGTATAACATATCTTGATTGCAAAAAATTCAAAATATTTTTAAAATCCCTTGTTATGTTTTCAAAAAGCTTTACAATCCTCTTAAAAGTGTTTTAAACTTGTCTTATTGCCTTAGAACCAAAGAGAATTACAAAATGGTGTTTAAAGTGCTTAAAATTAAAACTTTCTGAGTATAGTCGGACTTCAGGCCGATTGCCTGTCTTAATACCTCTGTGTCCGGGCTTTGAAATTAAGTTTCTAACCAAGGCCCGACCCCATGCCGATCGACCAGCCTAGCGATCGACCTTAGTCAGTGAGCTTGGGGAACAAGGCCGGTCGCACCCCCAGTTAACTGACCCTGGCTCTGCAGCATTAAATGTCCTAGTCGTTTATACCTGTTGCAACCACTCTTCTTTCCCAATTCTCACTACCTTTCCCTAACTCAATAATTCTCTTTAAATACACTTCAATAGCATTGAATATCATAATCAGTATTTGAAAAATCCTTTCATCATCATTTATTGCTTAGAAAACTTGAGCTATAATTTGCTATATTCTTTGAGCTTTCAAAAGCCTTTCTTGCCATATCATCTTGAAAGAAGAAAATAACTATTCTTCATCACTTTTACGCTTCTTGATTGTACACACACTTGTAAGCTGAGAGATATGGAGAAATACATCCATAAAAGTTTATAAGAGTGTGCGAAAATCCAAAAAGTGGGACTCTTGGGCTCTTTGAAATTTGCTTCAAAGAGTTGTAGAACTTAGTTTTTGCTTCACCAAGATTTAAAGAAGCATTTTAGTAGAGATTGTTGAAGTCCTAAGGGGAGCATCCCTGGGCGGTAGACGTAAGTTTGACCGAACCACTTAAAAATCGTTTGTCTTCTTACTCTCTCTTCTCTTCATCTATTTCATTCACTTGTATTGGTTATCTTGAGTTTGATATTTTGTTTGAAAGAAAAGTGTTGAATTTTTTGGTGAATTTTTAAATACAAAATTATTAAATATCTTAATTCACCCCCTTAAGATATTTGCACCTATAGATTTCCGTCTCAAATTCTGTCTCAAATATGTATTACCTTGTTATAAAATTTTGTCCGAATTTTCCGTCTCAAATTGAAACGAAAAATTTTCATCTCAAATTCACCAATTTCCACTACAAGAAAAATAGCCTTTTTTCTACGGACGGATTTCCCACGAAAACCTTCCGTAGGAAAAGGTTCCATGGGTAAATTGAATTATGTAGGCTTTTCGTTTGTAATGCCTACAGAAGTTCCGTAGGTAAATCCGTTAGAAATAGCTAGGAAATGTTCTATAGGTAAATTTGGTCGCGAAATTTCGTATGTAATTCTAACGGCACTTTCAGTAGGGAAATCCATAGATAATTGCAATGGTGCTTTCCATAGTTAATTCCTTTGGTAATTCCAACGATGCTTTCCAAAGGTAAATCCATTGGAAATAGCTATAGAACGTTCCGCAGGAAAATTTTGTTGCAAAATTACACAGGTAATTCCAATGGTGCTTTTCGTAAATAATTTTGTTGGTAATTCCAATGACGCTTTCCATTATAATTCCGTTGGTAATTCCAACAGCGCTTTCCGTAGGAATTCCATTGATAATTCCAACGACTTTTTTTGTTAAAATTCTAACCACGTTTTCTGTAAGTAATTCTAATGGAACTTTCTTACAATTTACATATATTAATTTATACATGCGATAATGATATTAAAATAAGCAAAATAAACATATAAAACATACTTAAGTCAAAAGTTAGAATTTATATATACAAAGCATTCGTATAAAAGATAATTTGTCCAAAGTCCTATGGTACTCTCTCATCTCCCTCATTGCGTTGTTGGTTTGGTGGATTACTCCTGATCAGTTCTGTCAATAAAGCAATCTGTCGCTGCATCTCTTGCATCGTCTGAGCCTGTTGCAACATTGTCTACTTCTGCTACACCATTTGCTGCCTTGATTGCTCCATCACTCAAGATACTGTAGCATCTACATCTTCTTGCGCTATCAGGTGTTAACCGCTTATTCATCCATCCACGATCAGATTCTATTTTATGGAGCTCTGTATTTTAAGAAATAAATGGTTATTAATAAAACTATCATACACTATGCTTGCTTACTTACTTATGCTTATAGTTATTTACTTATACTTATTTCCCTATGCTTATACTTCCGGTTATACATGCTTACTTATGCTTATACTTATATTTACTTATTTACTTATTCTTATACTTTCTTACTTACTTACCTATGCTTATACTTATTTGCTTATGCTTATAGTTATACTTACTCATACCTAATAAGCGTACACTTACTTATTTACTTACTTATGCTTGTACGGTTATACTTTGTTCTTATACTTAATTATGCTTGGTTACTTAGATATGATTACTTACATAAGCTTAAACTTATTTTAATGTTAATTTTTTTAATTTTTAGTTTTCAATTTTTGTAAATTTTTTATTTTTGAATTTTGTAATTTTCATTTTTTTAATACTTTTCAATTCTTTACCTTTTAATATTTTTATTTTTATTTTTTACTTATTTTAATTTTTATATTGTATTTTAATTTTTAAAATTTTTGTAGTAAATTGTTTATAGTACCAACAACAAACAGACCATGTAATATGTTACTAGCAAATGGTCCCTTCTTGTTTACTTAGCACCTTGATCCAGACTGGTCCCATGTAGTTTGCAAGAGGCGGTTTTGAAAGCTAAAACAATCAAAGTTCTTAAACCAGTCTGCAATATTCTACAGCTTCAACGAGTAACAAACAAGCAAAATTGAATTTAAAGTAAATTGCACCAAGGCGAATCCAAATGGAAAAAAGAAATCTTAGCAATAGCACTTTCAATGTATAAAAAAACATGCAAAACCAAGAATTCTATATTAGCAAAACTTTCAGCCACAGTGAATGAAAATGCTCATCTTTGACATTCTACCTAAGAGAGCTTTAATGTAAGTGTTAATAAAAAGCACTGTCACTATATAGTTAGACTTAGTTCAACCTCGATGTTGCAGTTGTGCAAGATCTAGTAAAGGAAAAGGACTGCAGATTGTTCGTAGTTTGATGATAATGAGATAATATCTCCTTCACCTATATTTAGTAAACTCATTGCTGTCAGGATCGGGTAAAAATGTACCAACATAAAGATATATAACTGCAAAAACTCAGCCCCAAATTTAGCATATTAAGTTATACTGAAAAGAAGAAAGAAAGATGAAGAAAAAGGGCAGAAAAAGGAGAAAGAAAGCCTATCTTTCTGCCGCAAAATGGAGCTGTTTTCCATGGTCTTTGGCAGCAAAAGTGTTTGGAAATTGGCTCTAAAAGCACCCCAAAACCCTTCCCTAAGCTCCCCCTCTTATTTATCTAAGTGCTCATGAGAAAAACTAAGTGAGAAAGTTAAAAAAATGGGAGAAAAAACTCGTTTGGGCTGCTTCTTTTTACTGGCCGAAATGGCCTTGTTTTTCTCTTTATTCTTCTTTCTTGCTCGTTGGTCAGCTTAAATAAATGGCGTGTGAGTTTTATGCTTTGTTTGTTATAGTCTTATTTTAAGATACTTATCCTATTAAAATGAGGGTAAATCTTATAAGATTTAAGAAATCTTATCATATATCCTATGAAAATTTAAAACAAAACCATACTTTTCATCTTATAAGAAATAAGCAATCCTATATATTAAATCTTATAAGATATCTCTAAATTTCAATAGGATAAGCATCTTAAAATAAGATCATTCCAAACACACTATTAGTGTGGTGAGGCCCATGAGTGTTCTTGTGGGGGGCCGAATGGGTTGAAAATTGGGACTTTGGTGCTTCTGTTTACTGCCATAGTGTTCACTGTACTCCTATCATCATATTAAAACTATAAGTGGACATAGCTTAGTTTCTTTAGAAGCAGCATCAACTATAATTCAATTATGCTTTTACATTGATATATCGCATCTGCAATATTGATTACTAACCTTCTACATTTATATATACCGTTTCTTCTTCTTCTTGACCTTTTAGAACTTTTCAATACAGATTTGATTCCAACTAAATGCATCTAGAACTTCAACAAGCACCCTGCAGATTTTACACATGCATCAGATGGAGTGGACTTGGATCAAATGAGTTCGAGTTTATTGTTGAAGGTATGAACAAGTAGAGAAAAGGAAGCCAGTGGATTTCATACAAGAAGAGTTGAGTTCTACTTAGAAGCTCTAGTTATGGATTAAAAGTAAAATTTTCATTATAATGAAATTAAATTGAAAAAGTAGAAAGAAAATTAAGCGAAAGCAAAATAAGAGAATCGAATCCGTTGATGAATATGTTGCCGCATATGGCTGCAGGCCAAGCAGTAGGAGAGTGCTCAAACCAGTGCAAAGAACTCCAACCCAAACTGGTATGTGGAACAATATGTTAAGTGAAACTGTTTGATCAACATAAAGCTGGCCATGCCTTCTGGAATATCTGCAGCTATCACGGCTAATTCGGCTAGCAACCACAGGCATGTTCAGATAGGGATCCATGTGCATCCACGTCCTAATAGATAGAAAATTTTCCGTGAGAAAAAGCAATGTTTCTTGTAGAATTCTAGTAGTCAGACAAGCTCTAGATACATTTCTTTGTGCTAATAATTTTGAAGCAAAAATTATAAAATAAAAATTACTCCTATTTCTTGTTCACGATCTGGGAATAATGAATGCGACTGCAAGATACAATTTGCCCAATTAAAGGCGATTCATCATAAAATTTGTACCTGTTTCTTACATGAACCCTGGCCCGTAGTTTGTTGGGTTGGTCTTTTTGGCACTGATTTCTATTTTTTGGTTTTGTTTTTTAGCAGTTCAAGTTTACAGAGTTTAGGTTTCAAATTTAAGTTGCTATTCTATCTATTTTTGTTGTTGTAATTATTTATCTAAATACTAGTGTGCGAAAAACGAGCAATGCTCGGTTTGCCCATGTCCCGTAATTTTGTATTCTGATTTTTTTGTTTTTTTTGGCAAGAGTCAAAGTCCAAAATTTTATTTCTTCTTGAAACGAGATAGTTTACAAAACTGGTGGATCAAGTCCCTATGTACAAGGTTTAAGAACCCAATCTTTGCAAGTGAAAAACTAAGCAAGTTAACCAATACAAGTAATGGAATTTTAACAATCTTTGTCGTGGGACATGTACAAGTTCGCCATTGGGTGCTAAAATCATCTCATGGCTATCCACTAGATATAAGTGCCCACTTCCAAATAGTCAAGATGCACTGCAACTCACAGCACCACTTACAACTAAGAAGGGTAGAACACAAGCCCTGAAAGACTTTCAGCATCTAGCTTCGCAGATTTTGGTCGTGCGAACTCAAAATACAAAAATTATCTGAAATTGTCTCGATAAAAGCTGCAAGATTGTCGAAGTTGTAACATGCTATCGCCATCCTCAATAGAAAAGACAGCTTATACACGATAGACAAGCATACACCAGTAACAATAGTCTCCTTTACATCAAACAACAAAGAGTCCCCCAAGCCCTGGAAAGAACTTCTAAAGGAACTGTTAGTCCCCAAACTGCAGATAAATGTACTAAAGCCAACAAAGAAAATTGTTGTTAAAAATAACTAGTGCATTAGCATAAAAAATAAAGTGCCAAGCTTATGAGAAATTTTGTATCCTGATGTCATATTGGCATATTAATATAAAAAAAATAATTATACATTGTAAAATAAATTTCTCAGGTAAATTGATTTTCCTCAATTAAATAAGTATATATCCTATAAGTTTCCTTTCAGCAGCTGATAAGAGAACAAAAAAGAGTCATTTTAACAGATAAACATCTCTCATTTGCACGCAACACTATTACTCTCCAGATCAAATTGTCATGATACCCACACACCATCAAATCATCCATCAGCTTTGCATTCTTTAGAACTTCAATGTTGTTGATCACCACCTTTGGCTACTCAATTACGACATATACAACTAGTCGAGAGAACCAAAAAATATTGTAAAACTAATAATCAATTTGAACACTACCTAAGGCACCATGAGTTACCTAAAAATTCTATGTAAAACTAATAATCAATTTGAACACTGCCCAAGGCACCGTGAGTTGCCCAAAAATTGTATCACCACATCTACTACAAAACTTAAAATATTCAAATCTCATCCACAACATACATATTACATCATTAACGTTTCCTCTAATCATTATCATAACTTAATTAAATATATAGTGCCCTCTTTTACCCAAGTGACCTTGCTTTTTTGTCCAACACATAAATCATGTACATTTTCTCCAAAAGAAAAAAAAAATGAATCAACTAAGCCAATAAAATGAATGTCTTATAAAAATATAGCTTTTTCTATTTTCTTCTTTTTCTGGATTATTCTTCTTCAGCTCTCCGGTTTCAGTATGACATAGTTAAACACAAATAAGTAGTATCATATTACTCAAGCCTCTCACAGAGTAAGCCTGAATTTATCGGTTATATTATAATAGCATTTAGACACATCAACCAAACAGCAAGTGAAGCTAAAATAAAAACTAAAATAAGACCAATTGTTGAGAGTAGCTTTTCTATATTCATCATGTATAGAGGTCACTTGTTGCTAAATAGTTGTTAGCTTTAAAGGGAGATGCTGCGCAACTAATACCTTCTTTCAATTAGAATTGCTCTCGTCTTCTCGTTTATTTCAGGTTGTGGATGTATATAACGATGAACATGACTCTCATTCAGTTTCAAAGAAAATAGTCAATCTTATATCAAAGATTAGAAAAGAGAAAAAAGCAGATAGATCAACGAATTGTGCATGTACCCCAACAAGCTTGTAGAACTTGTACAAGTCTCCAATATATTCTAAAACTGCTATTTTGTTGTTTCAATCTGCAGCATCAATATCCACTATCTGCTCTTTTGGTTTATTAGTCAAACCATAAGCACCCTACACAAAAGCAATTAAGTTTAAAGATGAAGAGGGGAATTTGTAATGAACCTACAGCATATCATTATTACTAAACTGAGTTCATATTTTTCAATAAACACCTCATTTTTCTTTTGGCAGTTAGAGTTGCGGTAAGTGTTGGAGATTACTTTCTTGTTGAAACATCATTAGTCCTTTTTTCCTTTGCTAGCATCTTCTCCTTCTTGACTTCTTCTTCTTTAGTATCGGACTAATTCTGATAATATGCTCTGGTTTTGGTGTAGCAGGCTTTGGTTTTACAGTAGCATTCTTCTTCTAAGTTAATTTTCTCCTTGCTACAGCTCTTTTAGCTGGTAAAGCTCTATCAACAACAATACGAACATCCACACTCACATTCACTCGCAAGCACACACAAATATAACTCCTGTAGGAGAATCTTAGCAGATACCATGTTTATTCCCATGGCATTATCACGCCAAGAAAGAATCTCTTTTCAAATGGTCATAGTAGAAGTTCAAATAAACAACACATCCAAGTTCAAATTAACAACACATATAGCCAATTCAATAACCATTCTTCAGAACCTATATTCACTATAGAAAAATATGGTTGGCAAATCCCCTAGGCAATTTCATCAAACATCTTACGTTCACTCACATATATACACATGCATTGTTCCAGCACACAAAGAATAAAAAATCCTACCTCTTGACAAAAATATAAAAAAAAGGAAAATTCTAGTATTGGTGGCTTCACAATCTGAATCTCATATTATACACACATTTTTGCTGAAAACATGCATATGTAACTAGAACAATGAATTTAATCCATATTAAAGAATATTATCGTATATAAACATTAAATCGTACATTTTACTCCCCACTAAGCTATAATCCTAAACTCCGTCCCTAAATGGATTAATTTCATAACCTTGACAGCTGATCTTACATTTCAATAAGCACAGCTCCAAGCTTTTGATTTTTCATATTTAGGGCTATATTGGATTGACTCTTTTTTTTTTTTTTTTGAAATAAAAAAGTACTTTTTTTTCTAAGAAAAAGACACGTTTCTATTAATAAGTATATGGATTGACTAGAAAAAGCTTAAAAAAAGTTTAAATTTAGTTTTTTTTTTCCAGAAATTAAGAATTTTAAATTCTCAAAAAAATACCTTTTTTCAAAAGTAATTAATAAAAAAAATATTTTTAGAAAAAACCAATCAAAACGAGCCCTTAATGCCCTGCTTCTACATCCGCTCTAATTCACCAACATTGTGGACCAAAGTTGATGTATTCTGGTTGTAGCAAGAATCCCATTCTCTGCCCCTTTTTTTCTTGGTCCAATCTTTTCAAAACTGAACCTTTTTGCATTCTGTGTTTCTCTTCACATTTCCAACTTTGATCTCTTCATCTTCAGGGTCCTCCTTTCTAATCCATCAGTCAGTCACCACATGCTCCAGGTTCGCAAAGAACTCTGATGATGCGTATTCAGTCTTTTATTTTCAAAAGTGTTATATTTTAATTTTTTTATCTATATAATGTGTGTCACTGTTAATCCTTTGGTCACTTTTCATTTACACATTAGAGGTTTTGAAGTTAATGCAAGTTGACCTTTATGTCATGTGAGCAGCACATCACAAAATGGGTCACTAATTGTTGGACAAAAGATGGCCGAAGAATTAATAGTGACACAATTAACATAAAGAAAAGGACTAAAAACCAGCACTTTTAAAGATATTTAGTCTTTAATATTCTGTGTTTTGTATGATAATTTATGTTACATATATCCTATATATATGTACGTGTACCAGTGTGTGTGCAAGCAAGAGTGCGAGAGCAAATAAACTTACTGAATTTAGAGTCATATTATGTATATTACAAATGTATAAATATATGTACATCTGTCTATTTGGAAAAGAGAAAGAGAAAGAGAGATAGAGAGCAAACAATCAGACTAATTTTTACAATAAAAATATTAAATGTGCAGAAAAGAGAGAGTATAAGATAACTAACCAACGATGAATTACCATCTCTAAGACTCTAATTATACACCTTGAAAAAGGGGGGGAAATAATACAATGAAATATAATAGATAAAAGAATCAACTTATCAAATGTGATAAAAATGAGAGACTATAAAAGGTTTTCTTTTTTCAATTCGTAACATAACTTTCTACTTTTTACAAAATTCAAATTTAAATAATTACTTTCGAGTTTCGAGAAATCGAACTACTCCCCTAATCTCGAACCAGTTGTAAATGTGAACTGGATGTGTGTCTCAAATTGTTAGGTGAGAAGTCGCAATTGTTTGAATGATTGTTATGATTTTCTTTGGACTTTCATTGCAGCCCATTAATTGACGCTTGGAATCTGAAAAGCCATTCCCATGATTTTGTTCATGTCAGCCAGAGAAAAAAATTGCCTTGTGGAGCCCTTCGGTTCTCTCGCCTTCACATCATCAAAAATCATAAAAATTCGACGTGGATTATAAAGAGTTAAATTCGGAATTTTCATAACTACTGGGCCTACCAATGGTAAATTTACAAAATAAATTATAACAGGGTCAATGAAATTTGAGGGTTTATCTTAAAAATAATATAAGGTCTTAGGCATTGTATTGGATTTATATTTGTCGGACAATTGAGTTCTTTTAATAAGGTTGTATTGAATATTTTAATACTCCTTTTATATGACCCATAATTGATTATTATAAATTAATAATCTGACAGAAAAAGCAGGAAGCTGAAATGCATACAACAGTTGATACTTGAAACAGTAATGGTTCGAACACCAATGGATAATATCGAAGTAAACTAATAAGATTTTATATACTGGTTTGTCTTTTTTTTAAATATCTTACAAAAACCATGATTTGACTAAAAATAGATTTTTTTTATTTTTTAAGGTTTTGAAATATTAATTAATGATTTTTTTTTAATTATTTTGACAAACACTCCTACTTATAAGTACTTATTTACCAAAAATTTCACTAGTTTATAGGTATATATCATTTTAACACTTCTCTATACTTATTTATAAACATCAAGCTTTCCTATTTTCCCCTACATTTAGGTGATTTAAGTCATCTTTTAAGATTTCAAAATCCTCTATTTTGAATTTTACCTCAATAGTTTTCTTACTTTATACTAATTTTTTAATTTAGAGATTCTTATATTAATTTTACTCCACGAGCTCTCTTACTTTAAGGGTTTGTCTCACGTAACTATTATGAGAATTTAGGAGATGAAATTAGTGATAAAATAAAACCCCTAAATTTGGGAATTTTTAGTTTCAATACAAAGAACCCCTAAAAATTTTAGGGTTTGATATGAGAGTTACTGGAGCTCATCAACGCTAATACCTCTTCAAATGTAGGAGTTTTGTGATTTAGGGGAGCTGTTAGAAATAAGTTTATAAACATGTAAAGTTAAGTGAAGCAAAAGGGGGAATAAACAACTTATTGAATTTGCAAAAGAAAGAAAAGGAAAAAAAAAAGAAAAGAAAAGAAAAAAAGAAGTAAAGCAAAAGGGGATTTAACCCTTCCACCAAAATAGGTACGACATCGTATTCAATGACAATGATAATCGTCATCAACATTGAAGCAAAAAGTTAATGGCCAAGTTTGTAAAATTTCATGAAATGAGGGATCCTCTTCATATCATAAAGCATGAAGCATTTTTTATTAATTTAAGACCAACCAAAAAAGTCAACAATTAGTACGATACTCTAATTGATAGATAGTCGAACTCTGCTAATTTAGTATTCCTTTATCTTTCGTTCTTACACTCAGCAGAAACCACAATTTCGATGCATGCATGTTTGTATATATGTGTGTGTAACAAGTGGATGCTAAAAGCTGAAGCTTTTCTTAGTTTAACATTTTGACTCAGCCGAGAGCCAGTCAACTCAACTCAACTTCCATGGCCAACCACCCACCGGAAGGCCCATCGGACGACTTCTTCGAGCAGATTCTTGGGTTTCCGGCGGCAGCCTACTGTGGTGGAGGAGCCGCCGTCGAGAGTAATAACTTGGCTGGGACGTCGGCGGCGGCTCATCAACCTGCTCCCATGATGTTGCAGCTGAACTCCGGCTCCGTGGACGGAAGCTCGGCGGCTCACCTCGGCGGCATCGGATTCAACCTCGGAGTCGGGCTTGGCGGTGGTGGATCGTTTCATCATGGTGGTTTTCCGTCAGGTTTGAGTTTAGATCACCAAGTTAATAGGGTAGGGCTTATGAAGATGGATAATGAAGCTTCTTCGGGGAGCTTAAAGATGTTCAGAAACGACGTCGTTGCCACCAGGGTTTCATCATCTCCCTCTACTCTTAGACCTGTAAGTAAAATCTCTTGGATTATTATACGAGAATGTAAGTAATTTGAACACTACTAAAACTTCCGACTTTTGGAACAAGTTGAAAACTTGAAATTGAACTTTTTTTATTTTTAATTTTTTACAAATCTAATATAATTACTTATTGCAAAAATGAAGGGATTTTTTTAAGGGGAAAAAATATTCCATGAAATTAGCTATATATATTAAGCTAGAAGCAAACTACTTGTGTTCTTGCATGACGCAACTAGCTGGCTGTTGTAAGGGCTAGAAAGCTCATATGTCCAAAATCTCATGTTCTCGTGGTGCGTGCAGTTAATGAGATAATTATGTATAAGGGTTGAGCAGCATATATTATTTTTCTCAATGATTAATGACTTCTTTTTTTCATTTTTTTAATTTAATATTTTTCTTTATTTATTTGTGTGTGAAGGGCTTCCGAGGGCAGCCATTGCCGAGCACGGTTCACCAGGCGGCGCATCCACCTGCAATCAGGCCGAGGGTGCGTGCAAGACGAGGCCAGGCCACTGATCCGCACAGCATTGCTGAGAGGGTATATATATGCAATCTTCAATACATATATACATATTATATAAATATATATATATATATGTATATATATATATACATATATATACATATGAGCTTCTTGTTAGCTTGTTAAAGGAAAAAAATTATACATATAATTTGTCATTATGGCCCATTCAATCGTGTCACATGCATGTGGGATCCACAATTGATGCCAAGGGAAAGAATAACTCATTGCAGAATACAAGTGTCCACTTCCATAAATCTTATGAAAGCAGCATATAAATAAGATCCTTTAGAGAATGTTTGGCTTTGCTTATAAGTAAGTTTGAAAGAAAACTTCCGTATTTGATAAAATCTATTTATAAGAAAGTTTTGCCTTTTTATAAACAGGTAGAGGGAGAAAAAAAAAGGAAAAAAAAAAAGCAGAACCCTTACTTTATTTTATTTACTTATAAACAAGATGGATTGACTAAATAAAAAGATAATTTTGTCCTTTAAAAAAAAAAAGCGACACTCTTCCACTTTAATGAAAGATACTTTCAAGTCATTTTAATAAACACTACTATTTATTATAAGTATACATTTATCAAATATGTCAACTGCTAATTATAAGCATATTTTTTATTTACTGATAAGCATTAGAAGCTACTTATAAGTAACTTAGAAAAAACAAAGCCAAACACCCTCTTAATTATTTTACGTAAGTTATGTGAACTTAGATGGAAGCCATGTTCTGGTTCTTTCATTTGTGATGACATAATTCACAGCATCAATATATATATATATATATATATATATATATATATATATTTTTTTTTTTTTTTTTTTTTTTTTTTTCTGTACGTGGATGGTACAGTTGCGCAGAGAAAAAATAGCAGAAAGAATTCGAGCACTACAGGAGTTGGTTCCCAGTGTCAATAAGGTAAAATTTTTCTTTCCTCAACCCTTTTTTTTTTTCTTTTTTTGGGTGTTTCTCAAGTACTGGAATAGTTTTCTTAAATACATACGAATTTAAATATTTTGAGTTAATTCTTTTGCAGTCAGATAGGGCAGCAATGCTTGATGAAATTGTGGATTATGTGAAATTCCTTAGACTCCAAGTCAAGGTAAAGTAATCAATTTTCACATATTCCTCATCACTATATTCTTTAATTTTGTCACTCATCATTCACAATATAATCTTGTTATTTAAAATATTACATCTCAATTATGGGTTTTCAGTTAGAAGTGAGTTTTTTGAGATAGGTAAACAATCTATTTTTGGGTTTTAGGGATTGTTTGGATTGACTTTCTTTAAAAATCTTTTTTTTCTAAAACTTAAAAAAAAATTAAGAAATTAAAACTTTTAACTTTTGAGAAAAAAACAGAATTTGAACTTCTTTAAGTTAGAGTTTCAATTTTTTTCTGAAACTAAGCCAATTAAATACTTATTACTAAAAATATTGTACCTATTTATAAAAAATAGTCCATCCAAACAGACCCTTCATCTCTAGAAGTCGAGTCTATATTTTGTTCAGGTCACCGTCCCTATTGACTTCACATTTCACAAAATTCTTTAAAATTCTTGATAGCTATTTCGTGTATCCATAATTTGTAATATCATTTACCCTTCACTAAATTTTATCATTAAAATCACTTAATATCAACTTAACCTCTGCTACAAGATGTTCTTTATCTTCTTCTTTATTGTTCTATGCACATCTCTAAGTGTTTTCCTAATTTTAAAGATTAATTTCCTACAAGATGCCTGGCCAACACCAAGCTTGTGTCGGCTCCAAATCATTGTTTTATGACTCCTTTACAGTTATACAAAAAGTAGTGGTGACATATAACTTTCATTGTCACCTGGATATTTATCATCTAATGATGGTGGATTTTGCTTTCATCATTTTATGTGTTTTGTGAATCGTGGAATTTATCCATAGCTAAGTGCAACATTCATGCGGCCTATTATTTTCTCTGGTCCCATAATCAAGTGGGACGCTAAAATCTGCGTCATTTACTATCATAACAAGTAATTACAGTCCATATTGGACAATTTATGTTCTACGCCGTCAATTCATATCGCTTCTAGCTAGGGTGAGAATTTCGTGTACCAGGTTGTCTTTAGAATATTTTTGTTGTACGACGACGGATAAGGGGATTAGAGTTGCTCTTTATTTGGCCAAAGGGAGTATTTTTAGGTTAGCTCGGATTGGTTTTTTCAGAAGCATTTTTTATTTTTTCAAAACTTCTAAAAAGAGTGGTTCTTTGAGAAATTAAAAGTTTTAACTTCTAGAACAAGCTAAATTAAGATTTTTTCAGAATTTTAACCTTTTTAAAAATTTAATCTAAATATTTATTGTAAAAAATATTTTTTTTAAAAAAGTGAACTTTTTCTATTAAAAAAAAATTATCCAAAGAGAACCTCAAATTATTTGGTATTCGTAATACTCAATTTTATGTCATGATAAACTTTTACAGGTTTTGAGCATGAGTAGAATGGGGGGAGCGGGTGCTGTGGCACCACTTGTGACTGACATGCCAATATCATCGGTAGAGGTAATAAAATGCTTAAAACGTTCACTGTTTCCTAGCAGGCTTACCACACTTTCACTTTTAAAAAAAATTAATATTTATGGAATGAAACGCTTTACTTGTCGATAAAAAAAAATATCGTTTTGAGTGCGCCTTCCAGGAGGAAGGTAGTGAAGGAGGAAGAACTCAACCTGCATGGGAGAAGTGGTCAAATGATGGCACAGAGAGGCAGGTAGCCAAGCTGATGGAGGAAAATGTAGGTGCAGCCATGCAGTTTCTGCAATCCAAAGCACTCTGCATCATGCCAATCTCTCTAGCCTCTGCAATCTACCATACACAACCACAAGAGACCACCAGCACCCCTCTTGTTAAGCCTGAGGCAAATCCTCCCACATAGCCTCCGAGCGATGCTGTAATGTTTTCTCATATTAGTTCTATGTGAGAATTGTATTCCATTTATGATAGCTCGGATTCACTACTTCTGTCAACATTAGCATTTCGACCCAGTTGGTTAGGCTCACTTGTAATGGCAGACTAGTGAGTTTAGAATCATTACAAATACATGTCGTGATCATAACAAAAGGACATGGAGCCCTAGCTATAGATATATTTATTTAATTAAACAGCGCATATCAGTGTTTGATTCCTTTTTAATTGAAATCTAAGTCAGAGGCCATGGTTTCCAACTTTTTTCTCTCTTTATTCAGCTTTATCCATGACAGGGTTTGTTTGATGTCATGTTTATAATAATAGCAACACAACCTTAAATTCTTGCTAAGATTCGAAAAGAGACGAAATTTGCAAGGTGCTATCTTGATATGCTGTGCTTTTTAAATATCAATGGTGGGACTGCAGAGTAGTGGTGGGGGCCCCCTTCTTGATAGTGGATGAAGGGCCCCCTGCAAAAGGGATTTAAATTTAAGCTTTTCATATTTATGCAATTTTGTAATGCATTTTCAACTCAATGGAATTAAGAGTAAGCATGCGGGTAAAGGTTGGTTGTCCCAAAAAGTTGGATTTCAAGTCCAAAAGAAATCAATGTTGTCACATGACTTTTGGGTGGGTTCCCAAAAGTCACTTTGACTTCTTCCTCAATTCTCTTATCTTATAATTGGTAATTGATAATTGAAGAAAGAGATTATGAAGATTTAAAACTACTCATAATATATAATATGATGAAAGATTTAAATGATAGTGCTCTGACAGATCTTATAATGGAAATAACATTATGCGGAGATTCAAGTACGAGAAACCGGATGAACCAATGGGAATGGTTGTGACATTTTCAGATTAAATATTTCCCTCAGAGAAGGATTCACAAAACTATTTAAAAAAGAAAAAAGATGAGTGATATTTTTCTACACCCCACTATACCATTCTCTTTTCCTTTCTATAGACATCTTAAGAAAAATGGAGAGATTGAATATTCAATTGATTATCTTGTTTTTCTCCCTGTTCCTTCTCTCCAATGAATTTCAGGATTCAAAGCACCTTCATAAATGCAATATATAGCAGATAGTATGACAGCTGAAATTCAAGCAGTTGGTTAAGGGTACAATCAGGGAATTTATTGACTTCTGCATATCACATCAAGCTTCTGGTACAAGAGAGTGAAAATCTCAAAAAAGAAAAAAAAAGTAGATGTGATCATCAGAGCATTCAATCTTGCATTACCCTTTCTGCATGGAATACAAATCCTGTAGAACATGAATGAAAATCTTGGAATTGCAAGAGGTTCATTGGTAGCTCACAATGCAAGGATGCCTCTTGGTCTACAAATATTCGTTATTAGGGATGTCATTGTGAAAACTGTTCGGTTCAGCAAGCATCTAGATCTCGGCATGGAGGAGCCTTGGGGTTGCTTAACAATGTAGTATTTCCTCCTTCTGGTCCCGAATTTATACGCTTTGGGTTTTGCGTGCCACGCTGAAATAAAAACTGCAGATGAATAGATATCTCTACAGAATCATGGATTAAGTTCTATATGCCAAGACTAGTTGCCTTACCGGTGGCTTCTCCCCTCTTCTCAGTCCCTCAACAATCTCCACAACTCGCTCTGGAGTGACATCTTCCTGCAGTTACAAGAAGGGAGCTCATAATCTTCTCACAAACAGGGAAGGAAAGCTATAAGGTTGCAGAATTCAGGTTGTCATCAGACTTACATAATAATTATAGGTATATACTTCAGAGCCATTAGAGTAGTCAGCTATTGTAATCATTGGAGCATTTACACAACATCCCTGAGCATAACAAAAGCATGAAATTAGCAAACATTTAATTCGTGCAAATTGAGATTAAAGGAAGGCTTCATCTTAAACAAAGAGTAATGGCCAACTGCATTCAAGATCATGTAAAGGAAACTGGAGTTTTCACCCTTATGAAACACATGATCATTGTAGCCACGTGATGATCCATCCGAGTGACAAGGATGTATGTACAAAATCACAATGAAAAGAATGCAGAGCCCATGGGAGTTGCCTGATAATAGGATCTACCAAAGGATAGCTTAAACACCTACAGAGCAACTTGATGCACTTGAGCACCCTGGAGCCCAAGTCCGAAAATCCTCTGAACCAGTCATCAAATGCCAAGCTTATACCAGTAAGCATAGAGTTAGGTGATGATTTTCTTTCAATTAGCAAGGGTATGGTTGCACTTTCTCTCAGCATTTCTTGTCCTATAGCCTTTGTTCAAGCAAGACTGTGTTTACCAATACTAATAAATTTGCTGCACATCTACCATAAACCACGAAAGAGACAAAAAACAGACTACCCCCACAAAGGTGCATTTAGATGAGCTCAGAAAATGCAAAGAGAGGCACGACATATATGAAAGGGAGATCCTAAGAATTATAACTAATTAGATTTTTGTGAGGAATGTATTCGAAACTTGCAACTTATGAGCCTCCAGAAACAATGGTAAAAAATAAAAGTGTGCTGCAGGGTTCAGGCTATGCAGAATTCTACTCTGAATATACAAGCTCAACCCACACTTCCCATTTTATGCATCATCTTCTTTTACATTTCTCAGCCTTCTTGCATAACGAGCTCATAGCCAAATGTAACACATTGTTATCTTCAGCATCTCTTGCAATTTTTTTAAATGACAAGAATTAACTTGAATGACAAAGGCCATTCTTTTGAGTAGGAAAAGAGAGACAAGTCCAATGCACATTCTGTTTGCATCTTTCAGCAGAATTCAACCAGCCAAAGGGCCAAGCAGCAAAGTTCTACATAAAATTATAGGGCGTGATCACTTAAACTAACATCAAAAAGACTTACCATGCATTCCATTTCTCCAATAGAAAATAAGCCATCCTTTGTTACTTCTGCAAATTGCAAATAAAAATTTCAAATGGAAATAAGAACATCATAAGCAACTTTTCATGAATAGAAGTTTGGACGGTAAGCTATAACGGATTTTCACGCACCCCCCCAAAAAGGAGGAAAAAAAAGGTTTATGAGACTAACCATTACGTTTGACCCCCAGGTGTTTTAGCAATGCAGCCTCAATTTCTCTTGAACCACGAATCATGCAAGGCGTTGTGCCACATACCAAAAGGTGGTATTTGCCAACCTGAGATAGAATTGAATATCTAGCAATTTAATAAGCTAATCTATAGTAAAAACTGCTCATCATTCTATGTTGTCATGAAGAGACAGTACTTCACCTTTGTTCGGTTGAACATTGAATAGAATGTTGCAACCTCATAGACACGAATTGGTGCAACTTCAATAATTCTAGCCACCTGTAACATCCAAAAACAGAAAAAATCCATTTGAATGAGAATTAAATTGGCAGATTACATTGACCATGATCACAAATTTCAGACACAAGAAAGTGCTATGAGGAGTTTCTCAACAAAAATATATGACCAACTTACTTATTTTCTTTTATATCTCAAAAATCAATTATATCAGGAATCAAAAAGACAGCATTATACATGGTCAGCTCAATAGCATACACGACTTTAGATAGGCTAAACAGAATCAAGTTCCTCAAGCAGCTCTATTTTTTAATAATGCACAAAAAATCTGCCGCCTCACTACTTTTCTAGCTCATGCTCAATAGCGTGGCATGACTGATGGTCTTATTTCTTTTGTGGGCTAAGTAGCAACATAAAAATATCAAGACCATCCACTCTATATAATAGCTTTGTGGGCTAAGTAGCAACATAAAAATATCAAGACCAGCCACTCTGTATAATAGCTAACCAATGCTCCATCATGGGAGATAACTTTAGAATATCCAAAATAAAAAGGCTAGTACTGCACATTTGTCCCAGTGTTATGGATATTGAAAAGCCTATATCTTAAAGTAGCTTGTGAAACATATAATTATGATTTTTATGTTTCTTGTTAACAAAGTCACAAATTAGTCAGAGAATCCTAAATGTGAGAACAGTTCCATTCAAAGCTAGTGAAAGTTCAAACATGTAAACTTAGGTTTTACGTTGTCAAAAGTTAAAATATATTTACATGTGTAAAAAAATTAATGCATGAGAATTAAAGTTAATTCAACTTTTACACCAAAAATCACAACAATGCTAAAAGCTTTGGATTTGCATGCATCAACCAGAGGAATCACTGGCAATATCAATCATATTCCATGTCAATATACCTCATTCATAGCTGAAACAGGAAGCCAACCTCCATGTTGCTGTTGAGCAAGATCCAGTAAAGGAATGACTGCAGATTGTTTGTAATTTGATGGATAATGGGATAATATCTCCTTAACCTATACTTAGTAAAGTTATTGCTATCAGAATCAAGTAAAATTGTACTAAACAGAAAGATATAACTGCAAATTTTTGCGAAGAAACAGACAATATGAGATCATAGTGGTTAGTGATCCTAACTAAGTGATGATTGTTACGAATTAAGAAGCTGAGTTACATATATCAGTACCATCTGAACATTAAGAACACAGAACGAGAAGAAGTATCAGGACAAGCATTGTCTCTCTGTTCAAGCATTTTAGACAAACTAATTTAGACCAACTAGCAGGATCAGCACAGAAATCAATTTGATATGCAGATTCATGTAGGCCCCTAAAACTGATAATTTAATCAATCATGATAAAAACTGTTTAGATGCTGGATTAAGTTCATGAACAAGCCAAGATAATTGACATTAGAATGTGAACCTATTACATCTAAGTTTCTCTCCGATCGAATTTAGCTCATCACTTTAGTATTGACTTGAGCTCATATCCATCCATGAATACTTTGATATACATATATAACGCTAGCCAGGAATTCCTACTAATCAGAAAGAAGGAAGACAATTTGCCAAATTGCTAAAGAAGCTAGCTTGCAATTGACTGTCAAGTAGCAAAAGATTGAATCTTGAGCACCAAATAGTCCACTTTCACACTGAATTATCGAACCCATCAATCTTCCTTAGTTTTCACCTAGGATTTTTTAACCAAGTAGCAATCGAAAAGTATATTCCAGACCAGAATCAAAATAACAATTTCTTGACCAATATATATGCATATTGATTGATTTAAATTAAAAGGCACTGCTCATATAACCAAAAAGTGAGCACCAATAATTCCATTTTTTCACCATTTTGCAATTTGACTAATGAATGCTAATATGAGTCCGGCATTTTTGCATAAAAGCAGATTATCTAGCTAATTTTTGACACATGTATTGCTATCTATGCAAAAGAAAATGTTCTATGAAAAAATAAACCCAGACCAGATTTAATTTTTAATTATTTTTAAATTACTCTAGAAAGCTCACAGCTGATCGGCTAACCTTTTTCTTGTTTGGTTCGGAGAATGCCCATGGAAGGTCCGGATTGTTATCCGGCGAATCAATATGCTGCATAATTTCATCAACGAAACCAAAAATAATTATTATTATTAAAAATTCAAAACCAAAAAAAATTTGAAAATCAAATGCAAATTAAATTTTAAGGAAAAATGCATCATCTTGAGCTTACGTAATTCAGAGCTGTGGAAAACGCCCGAGAAGACTGCAAAGAGATTAAACGCAAAAACACACCCAAAAAAAAAAAAAAAGCAAAAAAAAAAAACGAAAAGATTAGTTTAAAATTAGACAAAATATTGAGTTAAGGAAAAAAAATGGAATGGAAATGAGGTACAGTGTATTTGGATTGTCTCATAAGTTAAAATTTATAAATTATTTTATTTTACCGTAATCTCGATCATAACATCATAAGATAGAAAAAAAATGAAAAGATTAGTTTAAAATTAGACAAAAAATATTGACTTAAGAAAAAATGGAACGGAAATTAGGTTTATTTTATTGTTTAGTGTAATCTCGCTCGTAAGGCGTAATATCATAACGCGAAATCAAATCGATAGAGGGACGGACCTGAGGGAATTGACGGACGGCCTGACGGATCTCGAGGAGGCGTTGGGAAGCGAGACGGCCCAGCATTGTTTCACCACCGCTCTCTCTCGACCTTTTTAGTGTAGTTTCTGAGCTGAGGTGTGGAGCTTCAGATTGTTGTGTGTGTTTGTGTGTGTGTGTGTGTGTGAGAGAGAGAGAGAGAGAGAGGAATAGGTAAGTGTGGCCTGTTAGATGAAAGTCCAACGTTGACGGGCTGCGTGGGTCGTGTGTTTGGCACAAGGCCACAAGAGAGGTTGGGCCGTGAAAATAGTAATTGGGCTTTCATTGTTTGATGATGGGCTAATTCTGAGGAGATTCTTCAATCCTCTCTCTCTTTCAATTCATCCCTTTTTTTTATATAAAAAAAAAAGACAAAAAAATTCGTGACCTTGGGGGTTTGGTTTGGCTTCTAAATTAGTCAAATTTACTTAAAGTCCAATTTAAATTAGTAGACATGCTTGTTCCATTAAAAAAAATACCTTTTTAAGGAGACTTTAAGGCCAAAAAAAAAAAAAAAAAAGCTCCCCTCTTGCAGTTTTAGCTTATCATAGCTTTAAACACTTAAGGAAAAAGCAAGTTTGCAGCTTAGATACCACACACCCACCAACTTCTATGCACCTTTGTGTGTGTGCGTTTCATACACCTAGACCAAAAATAGTCGTAGCTCGTTCAAAACTTTGTTATTATATGTTCACGATTTTTATGCTATACATTCACAACTTTTAATTCTTTATAGATTGCATATTATATGTTCACAATGTTAACACTTTATTTTCAAAACTTTTAGTTGTTCACAATGTAATTATTCACTACTTTTATATTATATATTCAAAAGTTTTACATTATATATTCACAATTATAATCACAACTCTTTAAGATATATTCACACCCCTGTTCATATGTCCACACCTTACAAATTTCAAATTTACAAATTCAAAATCTATATCATTGTTTCTCCTTATCATCTTTTTCTTTCATTTTAATCAACTTTTTCTTTGAATCTTTCACACATACACATATACACACACAAAAACAAACAGATCTATTAGTATATTCTTCTTCCAATCTTCATCAAATTTTTAGTTGGATCTTGCTCACACACTCAAACAGATCTATTAGCATCTTGTTCTTTTATCTTCATCAATTTTTTCTTTGATTCTTTCACACACACACAAAGAGTTTGTTTGGATTGGCTTTTTTGGGGGAAAAAACACTTTTTTTCATGAAAGAGTTACGTTATTTTTACAATAACTATATGATCAGGCTTACAAAAAAAAATTAAAACTCTGAAAAAAAAAAAAACTCAAATACAACTTTTTTTAGAAGTCAGAATTTTTAGCTTTTAAAAAAAGCTATTTTTTTTAAATTTGTTAAAAAAAAAAAAGCCAATACAACTGGGCCCAAAGCATAAATCTACTAGTGTTTGCCAAAAAAAAAAAAGAGGAGGGATTGCAATGAGAAGACGACAACAACGATAAGAAGATGACGATGGCGGCAGTAGAAAGATGACCATGATGATGGTAGCAAGATTTTTTTTGTTCTTTCGTTTTGAGAGAATAGCAAAGAGATAAAATTGGAAAAGAGAATAGAAAAGATTGAGAGATTTTAGTGTGAGAATAGGAGAGGAAAGACAGAGAATGCGTGACAATAGGAGAGGAGAGAGAGGTAATTGCATTTTTTTTTTTATAATAGCATGTGGGCAACACCCAAAAGAGGGCATATAATGCTAAATGGATGGTATGGGAGGGTATATGGTAAAATTTGTCTCAAGTTGGACCAAATCATTCACCACTTTTCTCCTTACCATTTTATGTTTAAAAAACTAGAAGCGTCAAAATACAAACATTAATCTTTTTCCAAGTCTTATATTATAATGTATTTAATAATCTATATATTTATATTATAGATGTCATAAATTAGATTATAATATATTATATAATTTATCTTTTTGAAAAATTTAAACAATTACATTTTCATTGTATTTTAACTGAGATTCTATTTTATTGTCATTAATGGTCTTTTTGATAATATAAGTTAGTTTTCATCATTATTTAACTAAATAATTAAATACTTATTTTTATAATTAGAACTTCTATTCAAACAAGTAATCATTTAAAGTCAAGGTTGCTTCGAGTAGGCTTTTCATAAACCAATCCAAACACCCTCATTTAAAAGCACCTCTCGCAAGTAATTATTTAATTATAAATCATCCCGAGAAGATTTATTTTATAAATGGAGTCTCTTAGAATTGTAATAAATATTAAGATAATTCTATCATTTGTAGCTAGCTACAAACAACTCACACACCGTGAGATATTGTGCAAGTTGAATGAAATTATTTATATTTCTTTATAGGCTTTGTTTAAAATTTCAATTGAATTTCGTTATTATATATTGAGCTCTCATCCAAATATTACGAAGATGTATTATTTTTTTCGTTTATCTCAAGAAACATACATCAAATGAACAACTTCAAGAGAACAAATATAATATTTTAACATTATGTGTTTCAATTACGATTTGCAAAAGCCAATAAGACATGTAATTAACAAAGTAAATATAAATACATCTTCCCGTATAATATTCTCAAGATAATACAGAAAAACGTTTTTCCAAAAGGAAAAGAAAAAAGATATATGTTTTTTTTATTTTTTCATTTTTTGATTCATTTGTACAATTCGATGTTGAGCTATTTCTAAATTCTATATCCATGTTGGTGACCTCTGATGGGCTCCTATGAACACCTGCCAGATCTGGCCATATATCTTCTTGAGAGCTAGAAATTCTGAAACCCCTCCAGTCACGGGATTCTCTCTTCGTCGATCCTCTCATAATATTATAACACATAACACGATCCTTTCATAATATTATAACACATAACACGAAGAAATTCTGAAAGAACCCCAAAGCGAGGCTTTCTTTCCATTGATGAGCCGATCTCTTCATAGCGTTATAACTACAAGCGTCCGAGGCCTTTAGCTTCGGACCCTCTCATGACCCTAAGCCTTCTGCAAGAGGTAATGAACATGTCCCAAGGAACATCTCCAACAAGCATCCAATCACCATCTTTGTCTTCATAAGTTGGAACATAATCAGATCCATCATAGCCTTCCCTCTCTGAGTATGCATCAAAGCTACACTTGAACATATTCTCCAAGGCCTTGAGCAGTTGTGGGTAGCTCTTGTAGCCTTTAAGATCAACTTTTCTCAAATAAGCTGCCCCATCCATGCTCACTTTCACAAACATCCCACACCCATCAGGTTGATTTTCAGCTCCCTTTGGTTGTAAAGCATTCTTGAAGTAAGATCTCACTGGTGGCCAGCCAACTACTTGTGCCCTGAAATTATATATAAAAATCAGAATTAGTCACCGCTATTCGATACACTACTAGCTAGAAATTATGACGTTTGAGATGGAAATTTTCCGTCCCAAAATTGAGACTGATCTGAGACAGAATAGAGAGATTTTCTGAACGAAAATTTGTAAAACTTTGAGACGTATTTGAGAGCTAGAAAAGTAATACTTTGAGAAAGAATTAGGGACAACTTTTTTTTGAAAATTTTTGTTACTTTTTTTGAGACAACTAGAGGTGAAATTTGATGTTACAGTGATGAACTGATCGAGGATGGATCTCTTTTATAACGTTATATATTAAAAAAGGATCTAAGACACGCCAACACTTACTTTCTTCGGGGGACATGATCGTCATGGTCACATGTGACAGACGAACTATCCATCTCTGATGAAGATCTCTTGTTGCCGCTTTTGGCACTAGTGGTTGACGGCTCCTCTCTTCCAGGCAACCCTAATCTTAGGTTGAGATCAGTCTCATAGGTAGCTGTTTTCTCCATTTTCCCTAACAAGTCTAGCGATGATGATGATGATCCAACGGATGAGATTTTCTTGATTCCTTCTTCAACTCTTTAAGGTTTTGCTGGGAGTTTTTCTGTTGATTTTTCTTGAGTGTGTTTTGAGGCAATTGGAGAACCAAATGAATCGAAAAGTTGAATGGCTTGTGTTGTGAGGAAATGGGGGGTGGCAGCACAAGAGTTTTATAGAGATGTTTTAAGGTGGGACAACAGTATCTAGGTGACTTATTCCCTGTGTGCATGAATTTCACAACACGAGAATCTGCTATTTGCAAGACTCCTTCCGTGCCACGCGCGATACTCAGCTAATAAAAATTGGCAAGTTCTTTTTTCAATTATTATAAGATAAGAAAATTTATTTTAAGTAGAATTAGGCCTGCTTGACCTTTGTGAGATTTACGGGGTGTTTGGCTGTGCTTATTTAGAGTGCTTATGAGCACTTAAAAAAAGCGTCGTTTCACGTATTTTTTACTATTTGGATGCTTATAAGTACCAAATAAGTAAAGCCAAACACCCTTTTAAATTGTTGAGTTATAGAACTTTTAATCGTAAATTTTTTTGTAAGTATGATGTTAAAAGTTGTTAATTATTTGGTCTTGTGCTTTAGAGTTGAACTTTCAATTCTTTTGTGGGTAATATTAGGTTTTCAAAAATATGAAATTGTTTAAAGAAAATAAAGAAAAATTAATTTCTGACATAATGTAAAAATAATTTTTCAAAAGCCTTTTTAGTGGAGCTTTTAATTTTTTAATTTTTTTTCAACTTTAACTTTTGTGTAAAAACTTTTTAAAAATAAGTTAAACAGGTAAAATTCAGCTTTTTAATCCATTAAATGCATTTCCCAAACACTAAATCAAATAGAATCTTACGTCTCCTACATAAGAAACTATTGTAGGCAATAAAAACTTGGCAAACGATAGCCACGAAAATTGTTCATCGCTCATGATAATTTTTTTTAAATGATGTTAGATTCATACATCTAAAGTTTATAGATTTCGTAGTGCAATTATACGTTCAAATTTATGTTTCAAATAATTAGAGACATAATAGTTACTTTAGAAAAGTAAAGATTTTGAATTTAAATCTATACACAAAAAATAGTGGTCTTATAACAATATTCAACTCTTACAGAAAAGTTCAAAAATAATTTAAATAATTGAAATTATTTATTTCCAAAATAACTTATATGAATCACTTGACGGACGGAGAATTGGGTCGGGTTAAACTTTCTGAAACACACCCACTTTGCGCGTGGGATTGGAGTTCATTTTATGGGGACACGAACTTTCAGATACAGATATGACTGTTGGTCAAAGTAGAAGCAAGTTTGGGTCTGTTGCGTTTCAAAGAGGGGACAGCCATAACTATCTGTATTGAATACTGTGGTCCTCATGATCAAGGGCTAGGATCTGTTCTAAGTGAGGGAGATGTACAGCCCCATGTGAGTGGGTCATGAACATGTCGGTTGATCGAACTTGGCAGGGGCATGTGGGGCTTTGCTTAGTGGGACCCATTAACATATAAGGAATTGATTGGTGTTCTTCAAGTGGGTACATGAACATGTGATGTGGTGAATAGCACAATGGCCATAGCCGGCTTAAAGAGTCATGATCCTTCTTCATCCCCTCTATCTTCATGGGTTACAAGAATTTACCTCAAAAAAGCATTATTAAAAAAAATATAAATTTTTTTTTACTTCGTGAGAGGTTTGGTCAATTACGTGAAAATTAATTAGAAAAAAATATTTTCTAAAAGGGCTGGTCAATCTTTTCTACACTGTAAACTGAGAAGCTTTGAGAAAGAACCACAATAAAAGCAAAAATTGACAATAACATGATGGTGGCGATGAAGACCCAATAGTCATGAAAGACGATGGAACAAGCTGCTCTCTTTTTTTTTTTTTTTTTTAACAAATTTGTGTTTTGTGTATGTTTGTAAGTATGTATCTTTTATGTGTTTGTGAGAAAAAGATTTAAAGAAAAAAAAATTGATGAAGATGAAAGAAGAAGAAGACAATAAGAAAAATGAGCTTTTTCTAGAGATTTGTGCTTTTTTCTATGTTTTGTGTGTATTTATAGAACTTTAGAGCTTTTTTTACAAATCTATAAGGTGTGACTATAGAGTTTTTTTTTACAAATCTGCAAGGTGTGAACGTATATCTTAAAAGTTGTGAACGTATAGTTTATAGATTATGAACATATAGTTCACAGGTTATGAATAAGTGTCATGAATAGGTAATTTATCTTTGTGAACATATAATAACAACATTGTGAACACTTAACAGACGTATAATTTTTGTTTGTCTGTTATTAATTATTTATTTTTGGAATTAATTTTTTAGTGATTGCTGATTTATTTTTCATCTAATAATGTTTGTTGTTAAAGTTGTAATCAAAGGCGTTTTTTCTTTGTTTAATTGTTAACGTTTTTTTTTATTTTTTTCATTTCTGTGGCTTTTGTATGTATTGTTATAGATGTCTGCTTCCTGACTTAAAGTTGTGGGCTTGATAGCAGAAATAGCCCCTTGTAATTTGCAAGATAAGGTGTGTAGAATAGACCAAAATGGATACTTTGCTCACTTCTGCAGACCTTGTGCATGGTGGGGTTTGCTCATCAGGCTATCATTTAGGTGTGAATATGAGGGTAATAAATTGTGAATATATAATATAAAATTTGTGAATATATAGTATAAATATTGTGAATATATGAAATGAGGAGTACTGTCTACGTGTGCATAGTATGCACACAGTGTAGCACAGTACTCTTTGAGTACACTATTCATCGGGTGTATGGTATCCAAGTTACGACAATGCTGCATTCAGGTCATTGTCATACCCCCATTGGCATGATTTTATTATTGCCATGTTAGAGAATATTGAGGTTGGATTATTGTTTGCTTCTAATCAACCGATAGTGAGGCAGGAAATTCAGGTGATATAAATTAAAATAATGCAACCTTATCTTTTGTTGATATTGATTTTCATATGACAAGAAATTCATTTCAAGTAGGACATCTTACATCCACCTCAAAAATATAAATTTCGTGATGTACGCTTGAAAATAATATTTATGATAAAAAGATGGCATAAACTAAAACTTAAAATCTTTAAACACGATAAATCACTATTCAACTATTAATTCCTCATATATGACCTCCGAGACCACCCCTTAATTATTTTTCCAAAGAGAAAGAAAATCAGAAATCAGAAATCAGAAATTTTGCCTATAAGACTAGGCTCAGTGAAAATAACACTTAATTTATATCACTCTTTTTTTTTCCTCTTTTTTAACTAACCCTCAAATTCCCAATCTAATTTCCATCCCCCCATAGGATTCGAATCTAGATAATCACTTTGAGGACAATAATTTCAACTACCTTAACTATCCCTAATCCTCACCCACTAATACTTTATCTAAATAAGTAATTATGTTTTCAATATCTTCCGTTTATACAATAAAGAAACTCTTAGCTGATCTCATTTGGTCCCCCATCAAGATCGGATAAATCTCTGAACAATAACTGCACATTTCCGCACGTATGCCTTAAGAGTTCACTGTCAGAAAGCACCATCTTTGTTTCTTACCAAATACTAGTGGTCAGAGTCAATGCTAACAGAGAGCCATCGCCACCTCTATGTATAACTCTATGCTAACATTCATGCAAGTAATATATTGACAACCATGTGGACAATTCATTATCACCTAATCTTCTTCAACAACATTATGAGGGGACCCGAGTCAATTACACGAGTTCATCACAATAAAGTCGAAATGTTGGCTCTGATGAATGAGAAAAGGACTAGAAATATTGGTGACTATATCCAGCTGGGGTGTGGCAAAAATAGAATTAGTCTATGACTTTTGCTACATCCATAATGTTAAGAGTTCCTGAGATTCTAGTTCCATGGTAAACTAATTGGTCAATATGAAAAGTGGCTAGAACTCTTATAAGGTGATCTTCAATCTTGAGACTAGGGATGGTGCACACTATAGGGAACAGATGAGTGCAACTTCGATGAGATGTTTGTGAAGATAGACTATCACATGAACGAATGCATCCGATGAACTAGTTGAACGGGCCACACGTGGATAGATATACATACTGAGCCAACAGCCCAGCTTTGATTCCATATTAAGAGTTATTGAGGTTCTATTATAAAAAGCAATTGGTCAATATAATGAGTAGTACACGATCCTTATAAAGTAGTCTTGAATCTTGAGATTTTTTTTATATGAGACAAATATATATTGTAACATGTAATACTTCACTAGAATCATTTACCAGAGGATAAGAATACACGCTTTCGAATATAAATGGGGGGTAGGTCAATTGATGGCTACATTTTTCAATTTCATCCACAAAATGCAGTCTAGTTATGAATGAAATTAAAGCAAAGGCCTTCAGTTTCAAGAGAGATACCTGGCATCGCATTTCCTTCTTGGTCGTTGGTTGGCAAGGCATTTGACCAAATTTTGCTACATGCTTTGAATATATAAAAAGCCATTGTCCTAGAATTGCTTTGATTTTGAGTTCATCACTATTCAAAGTGTAAACAACATTAAATTTTTTCGTCATCCCACGTTAACATAGTATCATGTTCAATATGTTTTCCCATCATTCTCAACTCACTCAATTATTTAAAACAACACAAGTAGGCCTGAGTTTTATCATTTGTGTGATTCAAGTGTTGGGAGGAGATCCATGAGAAAGGACGACAACGTAGCACTTGAGCTAACCATTAGTTTTGGTCAACAAAATGCGTCGAGAAAAATTATTGAATTGTCGGGCAAGTAAGGGCCTAGAACTTTTCATTTCATCAATGTGGTTTCACGCCTGTCTGCTAGGTGAGAGTGAGACTAACAAAATTTACTTGCAATTTATCTTCCTTGGAATGTCAAAACCATTTTGATATATATGTTTCTAAATATGATTATGTGAGATATGACGTTGGAGTAGTTTATGTATCAGTTTTATAGGGTAAATTTGACCTCTTATCATTTGATCTCTAATCTTTAAAACCTAAAACATAGTCCCTTATTGTAGTGGTCAAAAATTGGCTTGGGCCAGATGGCCCACCCGGTCCATTCAGAGCGGGTTTGAGAGGCTACAACCAACTTTTTAGTAAGATCTGCTGTATGGTTCGACTAAATTTCGACTACATAGATATCCATCTACGCTCTAATATGATTATCCAAAGAAAGGGGTTTCATGTGATGTAGATGAAGTTTCACCAAGCTCATTCTTATCGACATGATATAGTTCTAGTTATCCATATCTCATACAGAGTAAGGTTGGCATGCTAAGTCATGGAAGATCAATCAAATTAGGTTGCCCGAGAGTTCGGCTGTCAATGAATTATATAGGTCTTGGGACTTTACAGCTATAAATAGATCCCATCCCTCCAAAGAAAAGATCATCCAACAATTGAATACTCAAGCTCACTCTATAGCTTGCATACATACAACTAGTTATACCAACACTACGGCATAATACCTAATGTTTGCCCTATTATTCTCTTCAATTTTCATTTTACATACTTAAATTTTCACTTTACATACCTTTCTACCAACCGATACTAATTTGAACTTCGAAATATCTTTGATTGACACCACACCAATGTCAAAGATTCAGCCTGCTCCTTTTGCCTTCTTTCTTGTAGGTTGCTCATGTTCCCATCTCTCGTTATTATAGATTTTGCGTCTATTCTTGTCTTTGTAATTAGTAATGCTTTTAGTTTTCAATTTGAGAAACGTCAAATAGATAATATTGTTTAGCAATTATCTTTGCAATTTGTGACCCATTAGTTCTAGCATAATTATTTTCTTGATGACTTTTTACTTCAGAGCTAACTGCATCACAAATTTAAAGATAAGTGACTAAATTTTTGTGTTTTAAAGATAAGGACCTTTACTGTCAAAAAGACGAAAGAAAAGTAAGGGACCAAATAGGTCATTTTTCCAATTTTTTGTATCTAAGTAATAACTCAAGTGGGTCATTTTAAATTAATAAACTCAAGACTCAAGATAATTATTTTTAAACTTATGATATTGTTTCTGTGATCAATTAAAAATTGGTCAAAGAAACAAGGCATTTTTTGATCGACGAATCCGGTCACAAACCGATAGCAATTTTCATTTTAGTGACCGATATTCATTGTTAGTGACTGATTTGTCATTCACTAAATTTTTTTTCTTTTTCTCCTTGTAGGGGCAATTCATGTGAAGAGTCATGCATGAACCATATCTAAAGAGAATACCATAAATTGTCGTCTTTAAGACTTCCCCTATCAAGAAAGGTAATGGACAGCACTGCTTGGCAGTTCCCTTGTACCTATTGGCCAACTATGCAAGTAGGGTTTAGCAATCTAAAAATATATCCTACTCTTTACACCAAACGAACAACTTATAAGATGGTGGAAAGCAAAACATTGTAGTGGTACATACGACAAGCCCGTCGGAACTTAGGTTTTTTCCGTGATATTTGGTTCGTTCGTTAAGTTATCGGAGTAAGATAAAAGGGTCAAGCGTCACTTGGATTTTTAACATTACATTTGGTGTATTCATTAAGCCATTAGAACAAGATGGAAGGGGTGTATAGGATCATTATTTAACTGACTTAACTTTCCTTACAAAAAAGAGGGGAGAAAAAAAAAAAAAATATATATATATATATATATATATATATATATATACACAAGACGAGAAACGATGTGTCAGGTTATGTAATCTTGTTCAATTCAAACAAATCTGCTGGCATTCTCATCTCTTTTTGCCAAAACTTTGTTGAATTATTGTTACTATTAGGACCACGGACAAAAAAGGGGTCTACTTTCTTTATTTGATTAAATTTGGGGTTTTGAAAACTTTATGGCGTTTGTCTATTTGCAGTTGCACTTCTCAAATCCGTACATTTACCTCATCTTTAGTATGGAGTCTGGACCCATACTCGAAAACAATATGTCTTAGTGAGGCCCCCGACGCCCAAAATTTTGCAGGTACACTATGAGAAATTTGGATAGTACTACCAATTTGTTGGTATTTGAAATAATCGAAAATTTAAAACGATTGTGGAAAATGTGTCTCCAGAAGAGCTTTTAAAGCTAAAAATACCAAGAAATACATTTGAAAAACGTCTTCTAAAAATAGATTTTCAATTCAGCACCCATGATGATTTCTCTTAACATGTTTTGTATATATAATATACAGTATGGGAGAATCCTAAGTCTTCATTAAAGGTCTGTTTCCTTTTAGATTTTTCTTTGGGAATTCAAGCATTCTTAAGAAATGAAAAGTTTAAACGATTTGCTGGTATTTTTAAAAAAAATTGAAATTGAAAATAATTTTGGAAGAACAAGGAATACTATTAGGCAAATAAGCTTCTCAGATGAGGGACTATGAGAAGAAATGATTTCAAATATTAAGTACCGATGTCAATTTAGCACCTGCATCGATCTCCCTCAAAACGTTTTACGTAGATAACACTACGAGAAAATTCAAAGTTTCTGCTTTTTTTGTGGGATTTTCTGAAAATTCAAACATTCTTAAGAATTGATAAAATTTGGGTGTAATAACTCTTACCAATTCTTTATCACAAGTTTAATACTAAGAAATTCTTTCATGAAAAACGAAATATCAAATTTCGTGGAATTAATAGCTCTAAAAATGGACATTTTCAATCAACTTTATTGTTAATTGTATTTTTCTAGCCTTTTAGCATGTGCAATGAATAATTTTAGGCTATCCCAAGCTAGAAAAAGAGAATAGAATTAAATTAGGAAAAAGAGAAGAAGAACGAACAGATGAATGAAATAGGGAAAGAATAAAAAGTGTTCGTGGTTGAGACTACCATTCCTAAAAGCGAGACTCTAGTTCCAAATTCCGTGAGTTACCGGAGTTGAGTTGGGAAGTTTGTAAAAATAATTTAAAAAAAAAAAAAAGGGAGAGAACAAGAGTACCCCATGTTGAAGGAAACATCACATTGACGGACAGAGGTGCTGTACACCCACACGTGTGACGTAATAAATGCAGATACTGAAATGTGGGCCTTGCCACACGTGGATTAGGTTTGGACTTGGACTTTTCTAGTTTCTCCAATCATGGGCCCATTACTGCAAAAAAGAAGTCCCTACTTCTTTAGTACTTCCTTTGGCTGCTTTTGGATCTCATTCAACTTACAAACATGGCCATGGGCCATGACGTACTTCTTATTCTCCTTTTACACTAGGGAAGTGGGTCCTTTTATGCCGATATTATAACGTTATGAGCAATCATATAATTTTTAACAAAAACAAAAAAGTGTTATTAATAGATTTCTTTCGAAGCCTATGAATTTCCAAACAATGACCAAAATTTCGGGTGTAGATGGCCCCATGCATAGACTAATGCACCAAGGGGTAGCTCAAATGGTAGATAAAGAGAGCAAATCAAAGTATATTTGGATATATATCCCTTGGGAGCATGATAATTATTACTTGTTTGCTTCATACTTATAGCCTGTTGTAAATGTCAAATAACCAAAATTAGTGGAGTTGTGCCTTAGAGCACAAGAAGGTTTGTTTTATTGGCTTTTTTTTTAAAAAGCGATTTTTAATATAATTTTTGAGTAAATGGTTTATGAGAAGTTATAATTTCTAACTTCGTGGGGGTTAAATTAAGGATTTAGGAAGTATAGCTTAATGGTCGTTGAAACTATTTTGTTAAAAGTAATGACTTGTGTTCGAATCCCATGAAGGGCGGGGGTTGAATTGGGGTGAAGGGTTTGGAACAAAAAAAAAGGCTCAAATTAGCATTCATTTGTTTATAAATGTCAACATCTAATTAACACTCGAATACAGTTAAAATATTTTAATGCGACTATTACAATAATTATCATATCAGTTGATCAATATGAAAATCAGAACATTTAACTTTGACTTTCTGAATGAAAGTGATGGATTAGGAGCTTGGTGATTTCAACACTTTTGAAATTAAATTACTTTAAAGGAAAATGTTAAAAAGTAACACAGTTGGAAAGTCAACAAATTCAGAAACTCAATTAGTCTGAAGACTTTTGACTAAAGATGGCATGCATAACATATAATAATATTTTACAGCAATAGCTGATTAAATGTCAAGTTCCGAGAATGCATGAGAATGAGAAACAGATCAGATATGATTGGAGATAACAATATAACTTTACAATATTAAGAGTGAAATTAATAGTAGTAACTTATCTAATTTATTTAACATATTTATATTATTAATTCATTATTATTAAATTTTACTTATTATAATAATTATAACGTTATGATGGAATTTGAACTCGTTTTAATTTAGGAAAGTCCCAACATTGTAACTTCTTCTTCAATATTACAAAATACTATTTTGACTAACCTTTTTCTTATTAATTGATTCCATTGCAATGAATAATTAGACCACCGCCCAATGAACACAGAAAACATTTAAAGATTCATATCATTGATAAGATTGGCCTATCATCATTCCTGAACCCTAATAAGGAGGGCTCAATGTAATTAATTTTTAATCATTGCTTATAGATATAGATATTAGGTCCCATGTTGCTAGATTTGGATTTGGATTTCCATTGATTCTCCATTTAATTTCCATCTTGTTGGAGGTTGATTACTGAAAAGCTAGTGCCACTATACTAGGGATTAACTAACAGTTGATGGACGATTTTTGTTACTATATCATCACTTATTTTTAAATGCATCGAACAAAACATTGTTATATATTTTTTGGGATATATACATACATACATACACACATATATATATACATACATACATACATACATACATATATATATATATATAATACAAAATTTTAATGTATATGTTAGGAATAATACTTTTTCCTGCATGATAATAAAGAGAGTATAGTGGGATGATTCCCTGCAGCGGCGCACATGGAATTATAGGGGGTTGACTCTAATGTGACATACCCAACAAGCTCACATGGCTACTTCCAAGCTCATCAGTGAAGTGTGTGTATGTGTGTGTATATATATATATAATATTATATGTGTGTGTACATGTGTGTGTATGTGTGTCCACATGCTATATCCTTACATTAGGGTCCCATTCCACTGAACCTTTTGATCAACCATAAATGTATGTGCCCGCGTACAGCCGTATCTAGGCTTTTAACCATCTTTGGCATATGAATAATTAATAATATCTAAATTAATTAATTAACTTCCTACTAATTATTTAGAATTTGGGACATCATGGAATTGATAATTTGCAATCAATCATGGCATGTCTCTTCTGATATTTCTAATGATTAAACACAACTCATAAAACATGATCTAGAGGTTAAGTTCTATTCACGTACATGAATGTGTACATTGATGTTTGGTGAAATTTATGAAACAATTTTACCAGATTGAAATTCAATAACGTGAAGGTTTTTATTTTATAATGCTATATGTTGCGTGAAGTTGAAAATTTAATAGAAGAGTTGTGTCGTAAGCGCGATCTACCTTCCTACCGTATAAATGATCCAACACTTGCTCATGCTACGTGCGTTTCTTAATAGCTACTCCTCATTAGTCAATTCTGCTTGGCAACTTCCTCGATCTAGACAGGTCAGTTTGATCTATGATGAATGAAATTCATCCTTTGATTTTCTAGACTTAATTAAAGTGAATAAATAAGATGGGGACATGAAAAGTTAATTATAAACATAACCAAAAAAGAGGGAGAGGAAAAAAAAATGAATCAAGATTAAGCAAATTAATTAAATATGACAACTATTTGACTACATTTTTAGGCTCGAAATTGAAAAAAAATAATATAATAGACTATTATTATATTCATATTGTTACATATCCGAGTCATGCAAGTGGACCTCGTGAATCATCTCCATGAGTGTAGTGTGGAAGGGACATGTTGTCTTTTGAGGAAAAAGTATGCAGTTGATCAAAATAGAAGCAATCCAATCCGCAACTCAAGAAAGTGAAATTTTGGAACCACCCCTTTTACTACAACTAGATTATAATCTATAATCCGTGCAATATACCCAAAAAAAATGAGTATTTTATAAAAAATTTATAGTTTATGATATAATAACATATAAATATATTTTCTAGAATTTTATTTTTGTACATTCTCAATAATAATTATATTTCTTCACGAGAGATCTAGAGTTGATTGAATAAAATATTTAAAATACCTAGTAGAATTATTAATGTACAATATTACTTCGTAAATCTTGGAGGGTCTGCTTCTTCAATTACTCAGAAATTTATATACATTTGTATATTACAAAAAAAAAAAAGTTATTGGCTAATAAACTGGTTATTTTTTCATTTAAAGAAAGTTTTTATAATCAGGTAATATATACAATGAAAATTGATTTTGAAATTTTTTTGTATGAGAAATACATCACTAAACCACAAAACTCGTGGCAATAAACTGAATTTAATTAGTTCTCAATAAACAATCATGGAAAACAAAGGCTCTATCATCATAACGTCATTACCCCATTCCAGCAAGATTGGAAATCATCCAGCTCACTTATTTTTCACTAATTTTAGTCATGTTTACATGCAACACACCTCTATTATATTATTTAAGACCTTGAAAAGAAAGAAATGCAACCCATTTTTCTTTGCAATAATTTTCCCGAATTCACATTAAGTTCCAAACTCTAAAACACTACTGACACTGTTGTATAAATATCGCCTCTTCACTACTTGTTACACCTTTGTAGACCAATAAAAAGCTTCAATTTTTTCTCACACACAGTAACACAAGAAGATAAGTAATCCACAGTGGAGAAGTTTTGGCAATGGAAATGGTGAGCAGCAAGCAAAAGTTTGATCTTGAAGAGACAGAATTGCGTTTAGGGTTGCCAGATCATGTAGGCAAGAAGAACAACACCATTTTTAATGCTAATGGGAAAAGAGGGTTTTCAGAAACTGTGGATCTGAAGCTCAACCTTAATTCCTCCAAGGAAACATTCATGGATCCCAAGGAGAAGCAAGCTCTTAGTTGCAATAACGATGATCCAGTGAAGCCTCCTGCAAAGTAAGTCACTCATCATAATTTTTCTTCTTTTTATTTTTTATTTTTTTGTTTTTACTTATCTGGAAACAGTGTCAAGAATCAGTTGTCGTTCATTCTAGGAAAGGGTACTCTCTAAATATCATCTCTCGAGAATTTTCTAATTGTATTTGGTGAATCCTCTACTACGTGAGTCCCAAGTAGTAGTGTTAACCTGAAATTTCCCGTCCAATTCCCATGTTTGTTAGTTTAGTAGTATAAGTGTGTTAAGTGAATATTCAAAAGTCCCTTCATTGTTCAATTTCTGGTACATTCACATGTGACATGTTTATGGCGCATTAAAGTTCAAATTCTATCGTACCCTTCATCAGATTTTGAATACATCAAGAGTTTTGTACAAGAAGTTACTCTAAAGTAGAAAGACATAGACAGTTTATACGATTTTACCAAACAATAATAATTAGAGATTTGGTCAAAACGCTAAAAGTTATCTGAAAAAATATTTACTGAAATAACTATGATACCCTAATAACGGAATTTCAGGGCACAGGTTGTGGGTTGGCCACCTGTTCGGAATTTCCGGAAGAACATTTTGGCAGTCCAGAAGAGCAACGCCGCCGACGAGACGATTGCCAAGGGCGGCGCCATCGGTGGTGTCTTGGTGAAGGTCAGCATGGATGGTGCACCTTATCTCCGGAAGGTGGATTTAAAGATATACCAGAGCTATCAGGAGCTCTCTGATGCCTTGAGCAAAATGTTCAGTTTATTTACCACAGGTAAGTCAACAAATATATGTTATATATATCTACGTGGATAAATTATGAATTCCAAAACTAAATATAAAAATAATGTTTCGAGGTTAACACCAATTGGTTTAAAGATGAAACACGATTATCATCGATATGGCTTGTTTGAAGGCAATTCTGAAACAAAAGGGATGATAAATTTCATGAAAGAGAGCAAGTTGATGGGTCTTCTCAACAGCTCGGACTTTGTTCCAACTTATGAAGACAAAGATGGTGATTGGATGCTTGTCGGCGATGTGCCATGGGAGTAAGTCCGCCATAACTAGATCTTCAGTAACGGTCACAAAAAGGGTCACAATTTTAGTTAACCACCGATATTCGGCGGTCACAAATTTTCAACTTATTTTTTTAATTTTAAAATTTAGGGGACGTTTGGCACCACATTAGTGACTGTTGTGCGGTCACTAAATATTTGGGGTGATATTTTGCAACTAAAAATTGTTTTGATCACAAAAACTTACATTTTGTGATTGAAAATAAAGCGGTCACTAAGTTCAGTCACAGTAGTCAATGATTCTAGTAGTATACGTTCTTCTTGACATCCAACAACAATTCTGATGTACATTATTTCACGTTTTTGTATGTAACATTCAGGATGTTCGTTGAATCATGCAAGCGCCTGCGGATAATGAAAGGGGCCGAAGCAGCCGGACTCGGTTAGTGACAAATTTCTGCTCGATTTATAATGATTTGTGTTTTTTTTTTTTTTCATTAATGCAAACACGCATTTAATCATTTTAAGTTACTTAATTATGCTTAATATGTCGAAATTAAGACCCAATTGTCATCATATCTTAGATTTTAAAATCTAGAATATGTATAGTTAAATAAAATTATAATTTATTTTTCATTTCAGCACCAAGAGCCATGGAGAAATGCAAAAATAGAAGCTGAAGTGATATATAGATCCACCATAGCCTGCTCTTTTGATGTTTGTGGTCGTGGCCAAGATGTCTGAAGAACAACAAACACCATGAGATAGATTGAGCAGGATGATGATGATGGATGTGTTTGTATTTTTCATGGTTTGTTATACATATATAGTAATGTGAGATATATTTATAGTTAAATGTTCGGTATGGACAGAAACATTAGTACTTTGCTCTGGAACTTTAATTTGTTTGTCTGGCTTTTGTTTGGTACTAAATGTAAGTGAAAATTTTACTGCAATAAGGTGCTTTGTTACTTCCGTATTATGCAAATGTTTGTTACAATATGAGATTCTTTGTGTGTCATGCAAGTTTTGTCGTGAGATCTTAGACGTATTGTTACACTATAAAATTTATATTGAAATAAATTAAATTAAGATATCGTCTAAAGCGAATTTTATGTCATAAAAAGAAAAAGAAGGCAAATCAATAATGAGTGGATGTTTATAGCAAAGTTGAACAGAGCGGAACACGGACAAAAGTCGACCAGAATTTCGGCAAAATAGCACCGTAACTTCAACGGGAGGCATGCCTCCTCGTGACTAGGCTCGGGCAAAAAAAGTCTACCAAAAGCATTGTGTTTTCTACAAAGTTGTAAGACCATATAGGATGCTGACGCATGTCTACGCCAGAAGGATCTAAAGTCCTACGTGAATTTGACCAGCAGCAGTAATTACAAGTGAATGAATCTGCTTCAATGAGAGGGAGCAATGTCATGTGCATGCCTACCGGCAATCAACTCGTGCCGGTTTAGTTTGGTTGCTTTATTTAATGTCTTGTGGCCTAGGTTAACCCTTGGCGTAATTTTGACCATAACACCACTTTTAGAGAAAAGCTCAACAGAATCAAGAATTTGTTTTTACGAATCACTATAGCCCCTTTATCAAGTCCATTTGTGCAAGAGATTTTGGCTTGTGTCAGATTCAAAATAGAGGATATTATTTAGTTAATCGATAAAGAACATAATTTTTATTAATTTTTTAATAAATTTGAGATATAAAAACTAACTAATATCCAGAAAATCTATTATAATCAACCCATTAAACGAAATAAAAGATTAATTTGGTTTTAGTATACTCGCTTAACAGAGTTTTTAGTAAAATGAATTTTCTGTCAACACTATTCTTCTGAATTAGCCAAAGAAAAGCTTTTGAAGATAATGAATGTCTATTAAGAGACAGGACTCTTTCTAGTCAATTTGAGTACTTATAAACACCCAGATAAGCATGGGCCAACACCCTTTTATTGCACGGCGCTTTTCCCTTCAAGTAGCTGAAGTTTAAGCTTGATAAATCGGTCTAGAAAGGCGAACCTTTCATGGCAACCAACAAGGGACGAACAAGCATTGGGGAAGCAAGGTATTAACAATATGCTAAATCTACTTACAACGATAAAGATGTTATCACGTGACCTGAAAATCATTGGTTTGAACCGTGAAAACAACCAACTTGCAAATATTCAAGATAAGGTCGTGCACAGGCCACAGAAGGGAATAAGTTAGATCCCAGTTAACAAATTTCCAATAGGAATTGCATCAACATAATCTTAGGGTGAAAAGAAAGATGGAAAATAATGCAAGTGTGCAGAATTAGCATATATAACGGATGTAAAATTAAACAGAATGTTAATTTAATTTCCTTTTATTCATAACTTAAGTGTTCCAACGAATCACGTCTTCCTAGTCATGTTATCTACAGAAGTTCAATTTATTAGCAAGAAGAATTTAAACCAGAATCGATGATATTCTCATTACTTTGCTTGCAGACGTTATCATCTTTCCATTTATTTGTCTTTCAGAAAGCGCGGTCATCTTGTGTAGTCAACTGATTTGATGATCAAATCTGTGTTTTTCTTTGACTTGAAAATGAGCTCAGCATTTGGGCGATCATTGTAGTCTATCTGCATAATAAAGAAAGGAAACAGATGAGAACAATTGTATAGTGGAAAAGTTGCTGATATGGAAAGGGCAGAAATACGCTGAAGAATCAACGAGGTCAGGTGAACAAATACCCGCCATTTAGCAACATCTGGGGACATTCCTACAAATGAAAGCAGAAAGCTAATATCAGATCATAGTTCTAAATTCTGTAGTTCATATTAATCCCCAGAGACTATTTCAAAGTATGCACCTGTTGATATATGCCTCTTCCACACGCGCTCCATTGCTTTCTCGATGTCAACATCAATAAACCTTCAGAAGTACAGCATAAACCGAAGTAAATTGTCAAATTCAATGCTGAGCCACAGTATCTGACAACTTAATCCTACATCATCTAAAGGTGAAATGCAAAACCTATTCCCTAACCTAACAAATCCAAAGGAACCAATGTACAAGAATCAGGGGTATTCCATATCCCACCTACCAACAAACGCGAGCGACAGAAGGGAGTGGGAGGAGTGGATGAACAAAGTTCAGTATGATACAGGCAAGAATTAAATTTTAGACTAAATTACAATTCCATGATTAGTGCTCATTTGGTCATTGACTAGATCAGCATCACATGCTATGTGAAACCTGATACATTCTTCACTAACAAGGAAGCAGGGTCTGCCAAGCACCACATATAGCTGTTGCATTATCTACTAAATTTAAGAAATTACATGGGGTGGAGTTCTGAAACTTGCGACATGTTATTTCAATATCACACACTTTTGCATTAAGCCTCATCATAAACAGGATTTTTAAGCATATTATCCAGAAATGAAGATTAAGTACTAACTTTTGAACCTCATTTAAACACACTTCCCCAATTAAAAAGGGAAACAAAAGGAAATAGTAGGGCAAAAGATGATCAACAGAAACAGATAGAAGAAAATCTCAAAGGGTCTAGTAGTCAACAGAAAGGACTGTGTTTGGGCCAGGTCTCTCTGTCCACCAGAGAAATTACGGTTTTCACTTGCAAATAATAAATAGTCTTCATCAGCAGCATTCACATAATTAGATGGCATTCTATATGGGAGAAATGAAAAGCAGAATGGATTAGAAGTATAAGATATTACCACTTCTCATCAAATATGGACAATAATTCCTTCCATGCCCCATCTTCCAAAAGCAAATAATTGCCTTCAACTATCACTACTTTGTGCCTGCATGCAGAAGTAACATAACTCACAATATGCATATATGTTCATAGATGCATATTGTTCATGGGCTCATAATGCAGCAAAGCAATTCAGTATTGCAACTGCAATCATATATATGTGATCAAATAAAGTAGAAAATGAAACATCAATTGTAATTGTGTCTCCAATGATCACATCGAGAGGATGGTAGATAATTGCCATAATATGCCAATGAATGATCCAAAAAAATGAAATATAGTACTGGTCCAGTGGAGGTTACTGCTCATGCTGCATGCCTGCATGATATGGTTTTAAACGTTGGGTATTAACTATATGGGCTAAGGATGCAAATACTTCCAGTAGCAGAAAGCAAGCAGCATTCTACAGTTTTTGTTATACCACTCCATCATAACATCACTCAAAGGGTAGCATGTTGGAAAACTAGCAACATTGTGCTGCAACACTTCATATCGACAAAACAACAGCTGTTCAGCTGCTCCAGCCAAACTAAAACAAAAAAAAGTTTCAACTCTAAGTCAAATCCTACTTTGGCAGTAGTTGTGCTACCTTAATGATAGCACTATAAGACTATCATAAGGGGACAGGCAGTAAGCGTAGATATTCTCAAGTTGAAAATCCAAGCAACAGAGAAAATATTTAGGCAACACTTACTGAAGATTCACAAAAATGTCATCTTCAACAGGGTCTCCAACACCATGATCAAAAGATGGAGCATAGACTGATCCCTATAAAGAAACAGCAAGACGAATGGAAAATATGCTAATTCATATAAATATAATAGAAAATTTTCCTGAATTTAACTGCCTTCAGTGTCTAGCTAGAAATTACCAGTTCAGATTAAACTAGAAGAGATGACCGACCTTATTCTTTTTCTTTTTTGGTCAAAACCAACCATATTCTGAAAGTCAAAATTCTGCATAATACAAGTGTTCCTATTCCAACATAATATATATCTACTCACCTCACTCCGCAGAGTCTTTAGACATCTCAGAAGCTGTTCAGGATCGAATGTCCACGGGGCTGATTCACCAACACAAGAATTATATATGTTGATAAAGGTAATGTGTGATATTAACATATGCAATACAGGTCCAAAGATAAAATAAAAAGGAAAAAGTGACAACTGGTAGAAGGAGCCTTACCTCCCCTTCTTGCATGAGCTTCCTCTGGATCCTAACAAGTGACAACATCAGTCACCTATCCAAATCTCATAAGTTTCAAAAACAATGTTGAATGAATATCTAGATGTAAAAATGAAGGTATACAATGGATGGAATTATATTTGCAGCTAAAGTCTATGCTAATGACGTCCAACTTAAATATCAGCTTATTGCCTTGATAATTGAATAGAAGGAAAATATGTTTCTACTGTATGATATTTTGTCTTTCAAAATCTAGTTACCTTCATACTTCTGCAAGCCAATTTAGAAGAAATTAAAACTAATTCAACCGAAAACTGCCCACACATTTATTGATTTCGAAATACAAATATTTTTAACTTATTAATGGTTTGCAATAAGACTGAAACACTCCATTCAGAAAGCAGGAAACACAAACCAATCTCAGGAGCTCTAATGGAATAATTGAGACAAATGTCTGGATGTGACAAAATAAACTCGTGCATTTTTACAGGATCAGTGATAAAATAAGCTCGTGCATTTTTTCAGGATCAATGAATCACAAAAGTCCCGCAAGTATATATGAGGTTATCTTCATCACAATTGCTCAAGAAGCTCTCTCCATTAGATTGCAAGTTCCTAACATAGAATGGGGAGAAATAGAGGCAATCCTACTCCTTATACAAAATAAAGTATGTACTTTACTAGTTGCATAGCAAAGAAACAGTTAAACAAACAACAGAAAGCACAGCTCATCCAAAATTATCCAATGCTTGTCTCGTTGACCAACATCTACTGAGACATTATGTTCTCATTATTAAGCTCCAGTTCTATCAATTTCAGCAAAAGCTTTAACTGACATGCAACGAGTGTATTATTCACCAAATCAGCAGTCAAAATTTCCAATAATGACTTGAACTTGACATATCATTCCATATAATAAATATATTAAACACAGAATTACAACAAAGGCGACTGTACAATTATATTAATGGAGATATATAGAACAGCATTATTAATAATGATGGTCATCAGTAACAGAGAAACAATAACAATAATAGCAGTAATTAAGAGTTTGCTACAGAAATTCCAAATATAGAAAATAACAAGTTAAAGAAACTATAGATAACCTCCATTGCATCAAGCTGACGCCGATAAAGATGAAATCCATCCATGGGAAGAACAATAGCAACTGCTGGAGGGTGAACTTGAGAATCCATTGAACATGACTTTTGGGGCCATAGCTTGTTGACACGTTGAACCACCTCAGAAGCAAGAGTGCTCTTTCCAGCACCAGGGGGGCCAGCAAGACCAACTATACACCTGCATGTTTGGTCAAATCATTCTCCAGAAGAAGCACACTAGAAGGTAGATCAACAGGCTAAAGACAAATTGATCAGTCTATCAGTGACTGAAACTTCTATCTACAGAAATAAACCTCGAGATAAACTGACAAAAGAAAATTGGATGATCAGAATTAGGATTGAACTTTACTGTTTTGATATAACATAATGTGCATGATCTGGCTATAAATATGCAACTAGCTAGAACCAAAAAACTTTAGGTGCCAAATTTATATTCTATATTCAGCCTACAACTTACTTAAAATTGGTATCTGATGAAGCTGCAGCAGTAGGCACCAGACGTTCAGCCAAAGAATCATATATCTCGTCCATGCACCTTTTAGGTTGGTACAAAACAAGGGGAATCAAGCATTAACTTAAGCTAAAATATATTCTGGCTCTACATCACAAATGCAGAAACATACTTGAGACTATGGAGAATAAAGAAATGCATGCCATATATACAGTTTTCCGCTCGTCAATCACATGATGTTTGAACCAGAAAACAAAAATAAAACCTACTATCTTTCTTCTCCATATAGGGCATACAAGGCCCAGTTCTTATCTACTACCAACAAATACTCAAATGAAAATTCACCTATATGAGTAAAACTATGAAAAGCCACTTCTAGTGGCAATCTACTTCCCTACTATTAAACCTCTTGCCCAATGACTTTAATAACAAATAACGCCTAGGTAATATCTCTCAGCAGTCTCGTTCCAGATAGTTCGATAACATTTTATTATATAACTTGGATATTTTTAGACTTACCAAATTCTCTGATGCCACTTAGGTAGGATATAGGAATGATAGGGGCAGAGAATAACATGATAAACATCGTAAACAGTGGCATCAACAATTTAAAACCCAAAAGATCTAGAAAAATTAACTGCAACCTACTTTCCAAATTAAAAACAATTAACTGCAACCTACTTTCCAAATTAAAAACAAGTAAATCAATAAATGAAGAGAAACCACAGGTGGCACGTCGTAGCTGCCAAATTCAGTTATCTGAACTCAAATAGAACAGATACCTTGCCTCCAGTATAGAAGTTTCGCTCTTTTGGCTACATGAAACCTGGAAAAGAACTCTGCTGTATCACTAAAATGCTAATTATACAAACTCATTAGAGCTTTCACCGTATCAACAATAAGAAAAGCTACAATATCATGTTTTCTGCTTAAGCTCAGAGTACAAAATGAAACCTGAAAATGATTATTCTTCGGAATAAAGCAGCCAGATTGACAATACAGAGGCCGAAAAGCGCATCTAATTGACCAAAACGATACATTATCATGATTCCAATCATGCAACTTTGTCCTTCGGAACAGCAACGCTTCTGCACAAAAATCAATAGCGTAATGTGAAAATGCTATATGTGTTCGAAGACACGAGTTATAGGGCCCGTTTGGATTGGCTTTTTTCATGCAAAAATCACTTCTTTCCTGAAAAATACACATTCTTTTAGCTACAAGTATTTCGCTTGGTTAAAGAAAAGTTGAAACTCCACAAAAAATTCAAATTCAGCTTTTTCCAAAAGTCAAAAAAATTTTACTTTTTTAAAAGTACTTTTTTTCAAGAGTTAAAGACAGAAGTACTTTTTGGAAAAGGTCAATCCAAATGAATACATAAATCAATTAAATTGGAAAACAATTTGGAACGGAGCAAAATCTTTTGCTTATTGAATGATTGCATAAAATTCAATTATGTGATTAACGCAAATAGAAAAATCAAGTCCAAACAAGTTTCCACAATGAAACAAGCTAAAATGAGAATTCTGATTACAATTTTAAACCCAAAAAAAAAAAAAAAGGGAAAGCTGATAATTAAGATTTATTATTGATGTTTTATAATTTTCGAAATTTGTATAGGCGTTATCGTCAAGTGCAGCCTAACCTGAGCGTGGATGATATTGGAGTTGCCTGGTGGAGCACGTAGAGAAAGATGAAACTTCCATGGCTGTACTTGATTGAGAGAGAGAGAGAGAGAGTGTGTGTGTGTGTGTGTGTGTGTCAGTGTGTATGTGCGCGCTTGCTTGCAGTGGTTTTTTAGATTCTCCGGTTCTCTCTTTTGGCTTTTTTAAGTCCTTGCTTGTCGCATTTAAGGTCTAGATAATTAGACTGGTGTTTAGGTAGTTGTTTTTAGTTAGTTGATTAAGAAAATGCTTCCATAAAAATAACTGATGGATTAGCAGATTTAAAATGATAAAAGAAAATTTAATATGATCTACAACAAAATAATTTTATTGTAAACTATTTTGTTACAATTAAAAATATTTTTTTGATTGATAAGTATGATAGAGAATAAAGAAAAACACTATTAAAGATAAAATAGAAAAAATAAAAATAAAACTTGATGATATTATAGAGAAAAGAAAAAGTTAAAATGTAAAGATATGGTAAGAGAAAAAAAAAAACTAAGATAAAAAATAAATAAGAAATAAGATAAGGATACGATTGGGGAGAAAAAAGTTAAACATATTTCACGAAAACTATTTAAAACACAAACTACTCACACACTATTGTAAAAAATACTGTTTTACTAAACATTAATTACTACAAAAAAATAATATTTTAACTCAATTAAAATACTAAAATTTACTCAGATTCAAAGTTCAACAAACTTAATGCGACCCAAGTTCAAAGTTGATAGACTAACTAAAAGAGGGGAATTATAAACCTAATATACATAAGCAAGCAAAGTCTAAACTTTTATGCAAAATTTATTGACAATACTACAAATGCACTAGATATTAACATAAATTTAGGTATTATTTATAATTTTGTGGAGAAAGAAAACTTATCGTTGGGCGCAAGGTAACCATATCCAAGATGAACATTAATTATATGTAAAACGAGTTATTAAAGGCTTTCATGTGTTTTTCATTCTTTTCCGATACTACCCCATTATGCTTCATTCTATTAAAGCACTTTTGTCAAAGAAAGAAAAATCACAAGATGAAGTTTATGATTAATGATGTAATCTCAAATACAGAAGGCAGATTAATATTTAAGGATAAGCTAGTTCATAACTCAAGAAAGTCCTCGGTCACTGGAGTTTTACCCCAGTGCTTTTTCTTAAGTGAACAAAAAATTTAGAGGTCACAATTGTACACAAAATTGATACAACTACAAATAGTTTTGGCAGCTGCATGCCTCTTCAATGCATGGTGCAACAACAATACGACAAAGCCGAAGCTCATATTTTAATCAATTTACAAGAACAGCACAGGGGCGTTTCGAAATCCTTCTTCGCTTTCTGCAGTCTTCTGATGGCTGCAGCAGGAAACACAAAGCTTGTATAAGATAACACAAACAGGTTAGAATAACAAAAGAGATGTTTAGATCATATGACAAGGCAAGCAGACACAAGGCACTATGGCCGGAATTGCTCGAGTAGTTGAAACTATTTCTACCGAGAATGATGACTTGAATTTGAACCCCGGAGAGACTGACATCATATGGCTTAGTCAAAACCAGAATGTTCTATTTTCAGATTACATTGCCAAGGAAGCACTTATTTGATCAACTTTCCTTGGTTTTTACCTGAGGGCTGACCAAGTGTGGCACACGAACCCTTTTGGAGCCATCAGGCAAATGTTTGCAAGGGAAACGATTTTCTGCAGCTGAAAAATTGCTGCAGACCTGATACAAATACAAAAAAGAATGCAACAAATGAATCAACTTCTCGAGACAAGCATATTTGCCACCACTAGATATTGAAGACTAAAACGTGTCAGATTCAGCTGTTTACCTGACTCTGTATGGTGCCAACCAACAAATCTTGGCAGCCTGCTGCATGGACACTTTCCAAGTTGGGGCATTGGAGTAGCAATCTCTCTACAATCAAGACAGTTAATTCGTTATATCAGAACAAGAACTTCAGTTAAAATGAGCATCGTCTTGGGAGTAAAATCAAGAGGTGTACCTGGATGCAAATTGCTACAAGAATTCAAATTCAAGTCTGCAAGTTGAGGACAGTTTAAATATAAAGCCTGCATCAAAGTTTCACATTTTAAGAATTTTCTCCGTCAATACTGTTATCAGGAAGCATATATCCAAGTCGATGAGGGTAAAGATCTCACATCCAAGCCAGAACAACCCCATAAGCTTAGTTTCTTTAGTCGGCTGTGTTTAATGATCAGCTTCTGGTAGATAAGGTGTAACTTGCTGTTTGGTGTTTTCTGTAATTCCAATTCAGTGTTCTCTTGAGAAGTTTCACTTTCCAAATTGGGATCACTGATGGTCATTCCACAGTCCATGAGTTCCAGATACGGTAACTGAGCTGTCGCAAACTGAATACCACCTAAATTTCAATTGAAAGAAGTTTAATCATTGAACATTAGTAAACATAAGGTACGTTAAACCCCAAATTTGGTTAACTCTAAGTCGTGATGATTACTTGAAGTGATGTTGGGGCAAAGAGCTAGAAGAAGTCTTGATAACGTATCAGGAAAAACATTGCAGATCATTCCGATGCCACTGTCACTGATGCTGGACCTGAAAGCAAGAATTAGCAAGGATACAATTAGAAAAATACTTCGCTTCTAAGAAGAGACAACTCCAAAACAGATTGAATTTCAACCATTACTTCTTGTCTGAAGCATGGTTAGTTTTTGTTATTAAACAGCCTTTTCTTTCCTTACCTAAGTAGAGGCTTGAATTGTTTAACTTAATACCAACTTCTTTCACTAGGATATCCAAAGTTATCTGAACTGAGGAATGAAACATACCCACTCAGATCAAGCAGCTCTAAATTTGAGTAGCTTGAAGCAATGGCTGCTACTGATGCATCAGTTATTTCTGACCCAAGCACAAGAGAAAGCATCCGCAATCCCCTGAAAGTTGGAGGAAACATATAACTTCCGTCAAACCTCTCTCATGCTGTGGTCTGCTTTATGAGAAAATAAAAGTAGAGCTTCTCCAAAAAAATTCGCATCAAAAAGTTGTAAACGTATCAGTGAATCAACGAGCCAGACACAAGCAAAGCATCATAGAGACCTTAAATTTGCAGCTGTAAGAGCAAGTACATCAGCATGAGAAAGATGAAATGAAGCAATGTAAATATTTTGAAGCCTCGGGCAACTTCTTCCTAAACAATCCACCATGGTGGTAAGATCAGTCCGGTCATTCTCTTGGCAAGAAAAATCCAGAGAAATCTCTTTCAAGTTTGGGCAGTTGAAAACCTATGCAAGCAAAGGAATCAATGAGAACCAAATTAAGTTGTCAGGTACATAAAGCACAGAAACAAGTACACATTCAATTAAGTAACGCTTACAATCTTGGAGAGAGAGCAAAGATCTGAGAGCCAAAGGGAAGACAGACTGGTTGAAGATAGAACAAGACCCCTAAGATTAGAGCACCCTTCCACCTTGAGATTGGAAAGAGATCTCTCGGCAACAAAACGACTCAATTCATCCCTACACAAGGCATCAGACATTAGAGCATGATTATGCGCACAGAAAGCACAACGAAAATATAACTAGTTAAGCGCCCAACAGTTTACTATCTCTTCACATTGAGATGGGGTTTATAACAGAAAAAGTGAGGCATTAACCAACACTCCACAAAATAAATTTAGAAAGGATTGGAAATTTTTACAGTAAAAAGAAGTGTAAAACTATATCAGTTATTACTTCTATATGGAAATATCAAGAATTGACCAGGTGAGGTATCTTTGTTAAAACCAATATCCATACATGCTAGGTTTTGCACAATAAGTTTCTCAAGCTGCTAATTGTTTTCAAATCTATAAAGAACCATCACCGAACTAGACCATGAAAGTTACTGATTAGGAGTTACCAAAGCAATATCTCAGAACAAAAGAGAACACATCTCCAAGTTAACCGGCTCAGTGTACAGCCTAGCTTACAAGGTATGTGGACTTCCATACTAAGGCCGCTTCAAGTGAGCTAGAATCCTAACACAGTCAATGCAGCTGCTTCTTGAATAGGTACATCCTTGCATTCAAGGAGCAGCCGGTTTACATTGGGTAGAAAAAAATGTCAAGCATTTCTTCGTTCAGTAGAGCATTAAACAAATTATCTATGCAAGTAATTTCTTTTATTACATTACTATTTACTCCCCATCTTATGGTCACCATTGATCTATAAAAAGAAATCATAGAAACCATTACATTATTATGTCAAGAAAAGAAGTACATCGTATTAATGTAACGCCCCATATGACCACATTGGTAACTTGGTTCACCGTTATAGATCTAATTGATAGATAATCTAAATAATAGATAATTATTGTTAGGTTTATAAGGCAAATCTCATTTAGAGATCCAGAGTTTTCTGACGGGTTACAAGCTCAACAATAAACCAAATTATTACAACTTCCCACGGCATATAAAAATACGAGATCAAATGGCAAAGAGCAAGGAGATCAAACAATTACCCTGTGATCCGATTCACCGAGGTACTAGATGTAAAGATCTCCATAGACTCCAGATTAGGGCATGAGAATGCAATGCAGGCCAATGTCGTGGAATCCACATCACTGTACCACCAAAAAAATCTAATGAATATATCACAAACAAATCAGATAATGCATTATAAAGCAGTCCATTCCTAGTATCAGGATTCGCTAAAAAGCATAAAAACTTAACCAATAAAACATGGATCAAATAGCTTAACGCAACCTTTGGATTAAATTAAAACTGAAGAAATAAACAAATAATTTTATATATGGATCGATGTGAAGGATCACGTTCTGTCATCGTCTCGATCTGCTTAAACAGTCCATGATTTATTCTCTTAACATGGCTTCGAAATCGAGTTTATTTCTATACGTTGCTCTTATGTTCAGATTGTGTTAATTTTTCAATAAAACAGTTAATCATGTAACTTTTTAAGGTCTAACATCATCGAGGTACAATGATGTCTGAAATCCATAAGAAATCCGATGAAATGATAGATGTTTGTTGGATTTTTAACGCTACTGATCGATCCATTTGATAAATTAGTAGATCTGGTTATCAACGGCGTAAAACTCCAACCTTTCCATTCTTAAAGAGAGCCTAACAAGGCTAGGGCACTTATGCAAAACCGATCCAACAAATCCACTCTGCGCCTTCGCCGGAACCCTAAGCCTGAGCTCCTCCGCCGCCCTCCAAAGTCTCCTCGCCGTATCCCTCCACCCTCTACACACACCGGCAGCCGACATCAATGCCGCCGGCGGCAACCTCCTCAACACCTCCCACAAACAACTCACCGGCAACTTCCCGGACCCAAACTCAACAACGTCCGTCTCAACCAACACCTCGTCCTCCTCAACCTCCTCCACCTCCCCATCCACCACCTCGTTCTTAACACTGCCTGGAAAATCCACGTCATCGACGTCGTCGAACGACAGAGCTCGCCGGAGGATCGACGGCTGACGTGACAACGGAGCCCCCGCCGCCGCCGGAGGCGGCCGGACGGCGGAGGAGGAGGCGGAGGAATCAATGGGAGTGGAGATAGGCGTTGCTGCTGATGTGGAGCTAGGGTTAGTTGAAGTGAAATTACAAATGTGCCCTTTCTTAGGCTGGCCGCATCGGCCGCAGTTATAGCTGCCGCGCCTCTTTCCACGCTTTATTTGGAAAGTCTCCGCCACTGGCGTCACCGGATGCGGCTGATGCCCTTGCATCTTATATGCATATATATATATATATGTGTGTGTGTGTGTGTGTGTTGAGAGAGCGGGTGCGGTGAAGGAGACGAGTGAGATGATAGAGAGGAGATGAAATAAAGAGGCGGGGTCTGAAAGGCGCGGGAGTGGGCGGCAAGTTTGGCGCCTTTGTTGTGTTTGAAGTTCATTTTTTCTTATCGATAACAGGCATAATATTATATCCGTTAAAATTAATTAAATAATTTTATATACATAAATTATAATATTTTTATTTGTAAATGTTATTTAAATATGACTTAACTTTTAAAAAGGAACATTGAAATATAAACTTTTTTGTTGATAAAATTATTAATTTAATGTGAATAAATGTAATATTACGCTCGTTAAAAAGATCGATTTTTCTAATTCAAAGAGGAGCGAAGCAGGAGCGTGTCATTTGCATACGTGGCTTCCCCGGGGGGGGGGGGGTAGGGTTGGGAAGAAAAGACCACGTGATATATGGTATGCTGTGTTTTTTTGACTTGAAAAACGTGTGCTTGGTAATAGGGGAGAAAATATAAATGGGAACGTAATTTTGGTAAGTAAGAAATAGGAAAGAAGCTGAAAGGGGAGAAAAATATTAATCAAGTCAAGGGGAGTAGATTACTTTGACATAAGGAAAAAAGAAAAATAGAAAGGTGATTAGATTTAAGGTGAAATGAGGTGTAACATTCGAGCTGTGAAAAAATTATGAGTAGTTTGTGATTTTGGTTGGAAATCTTTTTCATTACTCTGGAATTTCCTTCTTTTCTTATCTTCTTAGTATTGGTTATGCAAATTATCGTGTTTAATGTATTAATTATATAACAAATTAAGTTGCTTATACAATTATAATAAACATTTTTCTTTTGAATAAATATTTAAGTTCTTTTGCTTGCAATACGTATACCATGCAACATTCTTCATATTATATATTACTAAAAACAATATACTTTGCGTAAATCTATGTAGCACCATCTTCACGCCTTTCTATCTAATCCATATTAAAAACCTTATATTTTGTAACATATATTTATATCTTGTCTTCACATAGATTGTAAAATTCTACATATCTGTATTTATTTGTTTACCAACTATAGTGTATGCTTAATTTTTGAATGCCATAAATCCTAATTATGTTAAAATTCCCCTTCAAAAAACGAGTTAAACTCCAACAAACGTATTATTAATCTTCTTCCACATTTTCTTTTTCCAAGTTATATTATTTCTGATTTAAGTTTTTTCAATTTAAATGATTTATTAACTTATTACAAATCTTTTATTAAAAAAGATTGCTAATATTGAAAACTTACCAGATATTAAATTTTGTAAAATATATGATATTCTATCATAACGTAGGTGATAAAAATATAGTTATCACCAATAATAAATAAAAATATTTAAAAAATATTCATTTTTCCCTTAAATTACACGAGTATACTCTAATATTTATGTACATTCTTTTATGCTGGGAAAGTTAGCAAATTTTATTAAACTCATAAAAAAAATCATTTACACAGAATCTCCAGACCTTCAAACTAAAATATCGTCTAAATTCCATCTATTGGTGATTATGACATTACGTACAGCGCTTTTAAATTTTCTACCATTCACAACATTCAGTTTAATTGTACTAAAAATATTTTGGAAGATTGGCTCCTCTGTCAAAAACTTAGCCACCATACAATCTTCTAATCCTTTCAATCTTTCTTGCAAAAATTGCTTGAAGAAGGTGGCTTGAATGCCTCTAGGCTCTGTCCCTCCCAAATTTACTATTCCAATTGGAAATCCCCTCCCAACTAAGTTCGGAACAAATGAATTTTACAAAATTTTGTAGAATTCATTTGGAAATCTAATTTTTTATGTTCGGTAACACTTTATTTAAATATGAAACTCATTTAGAATTTCAAGATTTGTAAATCCTAGATTTACTTTAGTTATTCTCAAATTCTAGCCCAAAAGATGAAATTTGCAATTTCAAAAAAATACAAATCTAAAAAAAAAATCTTATGAAGACAAAAATATCCCAATAATTATTAACATAATATAACACTATCATTTTTTATATAATTCTATTTAAGTAAAATGTACATATTAATTTTAATTTCATGTGTTTTAAACACAATTTAGATTTATAAATAAGAAAATTCATTTACAAATACAAAATTCATTTAAAAATAAAATGAATTCCATACTAGATCTTCCAAACACTACGTAAGCTTCTTCAGGTCCAAAAAATTCAAAAACTTACTCTATATCCTTCTAAAGACACCACACTCAAAAATAAATGCTAACAATCTTCAATCCTGCTATTGCACAATTCACAGGTGTACACACACACACACACACACACACACACATATATATATATATAAAGTAACAAACTCACCTTTTTTTAGCAAATAAATTGTAGGCAATCTCTGTTGTCATTCATCTAAATTTATGAAATATGCTTGATAATAACGAAGTTAAAAAAATAGAGTTTTTACTGGAATGTGTATCTATTTAATATTTGAGATAAACTTCTCAAATTTATGAAATATGCTTGATAATAACGAAGTTTGAAAAATAGAGTTCGTACTGGAATGTGTATCTATTTAATATTTGAGATAAACTTCTCAAATATCATTTCTTATATATGTGCTTAGTTAACATGTTAAAGGATAAAAAAACTAATGTTATAATTATACAACTTTCTTGGCAAGCGTTAGTTTAGTTGTCACACTGATGAACGATTACAAAATTTGAAGGGCCAAAGTGATATATTATTGACAAAATTATCATGCAAAGATAAAAATTTAGAAGTGTAAAATCTCTTTATTCGACGAACAATCTCAAAGGGATGCCTCTTTATTGCAAGCCTTTGTTGACTTTATTCTGCAAGTAATTAATAAACCAATAATAAGGCAGCTACTCTTGATTTCGTGCACGTACCAGGCAAAGGGCACCATTGGCAAGGGAAAAATCTATCTTCTTTTTTTCTTTTTTTTTTCCGCAAAAACTTAAATGATTTTAGGCATTAAAAATAATAAAATATTTTATAAAATCGATAGATGTTGCATTTCCCACTACACCAAATCTAAACCGGTGTATGGATCTATTGTCGTGGAAATTTATACCTTAAGGGGCTGTTTGGATTGAGGGGAATGGGGGGAAAGGAAAGGGAGGGGAGGGATTTTGCTATCCCATCCCTTGTTTGTTTTGAAGGTATTGGGAGGAGGAGGGTTTTGGAAGAAAAAGCAAAACCCCCCCATTCCCCTCATTTTTTATCCCTCCAAATTGGGATGATTTAAGGGGAGAGAATTCTTTAATTTTATGTAAGGATAATTTTAACCCTAGACTTTTGTCTTATTAAAATATTACAACTTAGATACAAAATAAAAAAAGGACACATAAGTAAATTTACAAAAAAAAATTATCCTTTCTTTTCATTTCCCTTCCAATCCAAACACAAAATTTCATAATCTTTCATATTTCTTTCTCCTACAAAAAAATTCTAATCCAAATATAAATTACCTATCTCCTCTCCTTTCTTTTATAATCATTTTCTTTCCTTTCATTTATTAAATTTTCCCCCGCCAATCCAAACACACCCTAAAAGTCATGCAACTAATCTTTAGGAAGATATACAAGTACCGTCTGAGATACGATTTGCCGATTTTTCATCACTATGATTAGTTACTTTGACTTCTCTTTTTGGGCTTGTTTGACTTTTTTTCAAAAGTATTTTTTAACCGTTTTTTAAAAATAATTTTTTTAAAAAATTAAAAATTCTGACTTCTAAAAAAAGCTGTAGTTGAGTTTTTTTCAAAGTCTCAGTTTGTTTGGAAGCCAAATCAAATAGTTATTATAAATTTAATGTAACTTTTTCAAAAAAAAATTTATTTTTTCTTAAAAAAGCCAATTCAAATAGGCCTTTCTCATCATTTGACCTGATAACTTCATAATAGGGTAAAATGCACATTATTTTCTATATTTATTTAATTAGCTGATTATTTTTTATTTCAAAATATATTACATTATCTCTTATGTTTTTTAAAAGATAGCACATGATCTTCAACCTTTAAAGATTTTCGTTCAAATTAACTGATTGTACATTATACATGCATTAGTTTTGCATATACGAGCATTAAAACTTATAATGTACTATATAGTTTTACAAAAATATCATTATTTTCAACTAGCGATGTTCAAATAATAATTGAAAAAAGGCAATTGTGCAACAATTTCAAATATAACAGGCAATGTGATGAGTTTTAAAAACAAAAAGAAATAATCAGCAAATTAGACGAACCATAAGTGAGTAATTAGCTAATTAAACAAATTGCAAGGAAAAACATGTTACCCACTGAAAAACACAAAAGGGTAATTTGATAAATTTTAAAATACAAAGGGTAATCAATTATAGTGTGTATATATATATATATATATATAAACGGGTAATGATTGTGATATTCAACAGTTTTTTACCAAGGAATATATCATAACAGGGGTGTCACATTTTTCAAAAACTTGCCTACTTTGGTAAAGATTTATATTTGAAGCATAAATGCAACTTGCAAGGGTTTCTATTCACTTACGGTTACTAAGCCTAACTACTTATGCAATTGGAAAATTGATCCCTTTATCAATCAATTTAAGCACCATCAATTATATCAAGTGAGTTCCAAACAACGCTTTCCTATGGGTCTTAGACGATTAATTTGCATATTAAAAAAAAAGTTAATTATATTTTAAAAACTAAAGGTTTTACTTATTAAGATGAACGCAGCTCAAAGTATTTTATCTACTTTAGTTTCTTTAGATCTGTAATTCCAAACAAGAAAAATTTTCTCTATATTATTCATTGGAAAAAAAAAAAAAAAACTTTTAGAAGCGCCATTTGCTTTCTTTAGATGGATTAGATGAACTTGAATTCATCAAGAACTATAAAGGCAAAACAAAAGAGGAAAAAAAAAAAAAAAAGCTCAAGGGATTAAATAAAATTTCGACAAAGAGAATATTGAATCTCTGAAGAAAAGAGAGAAGCTACTTAGCTTAACTTCATTCATAAAAGGTGCAATTTTGAAGCTATATATATAAACTGATTAAAAATCAACTTCTTCGATATAGCAAAAAGGCACGAGGAAGGGCCAAAGGGTATAAATTAAAGCACTATTATCTAATCGAGGAATATATTCATTAAACACAAAAATAAGTGGAGTAAAAGTGCTTCTTGTCTCTATATTTTGTCAAAATTGCATGCGTAAAACTCTCATGGTTTCAGAATTGCCTATTACTCCCTTATATCATAAAGAATTGTAGTACTCATACCTCTATAGGAGTATAGGGAAGATTTTAGTGAGTTTTAAAGCACAAAAAAATTTATATGACTTCAATAAAACATAAGAGGTAAAGTACATTTTACTCAAATAAGCATAATATTCGTATTGATTTGTCATCCCATCGAAGTCAAAGGTTTGAAAATAGTCAAAGTCAATAGTACATGTAAAGTTCTAGGTCATCTTGTAACATTTCAACTTAAAAAAATTCAATAATACTAAAATGAATAATATAATTATAATGAAATAACTTGATCGACTTATTATTATTAAATTATAGGTTATAATATATGACAAGATCCAATGTTTTAGATACACGGAGACTCCACTTTCGGGGAAATCAAGATTCCAGTAAACTTGAATATAAATAACTTGGATTAGTCAATTGCAGTACAATTTAACACGTCTTGAAAATTTCATGGAGCAGCGAATCAACGAGTCCAAAAAGAATCAAATACTTCCATGTGAATCACGCACAATTATCTAGTGCGGTTTATTAAAAATTATCTTTAGCCTCTTGGGACAATCAATGCATTGCAGTTATATATTATCATCATCTCCGTGTTTATAATTGAAAGTAGATTTTTATAACCGTAAAACGGGACTTCTAAAGATAAGAATTGAAGTTAAATTTTACTCAAAACTCTGGAAAACCAAGTTTGATCCTTGTTTTTATTCTGTGTTGATCAACTTATGTGATTGATGGGTGGTCAAGTTTCATCAATTAAATTTTTTTTTAATAAAAAAATCAAAATCTCTTACACAAAAAGGCAAATAACACACCCGTAAGTTTTTTAAATATACACACCCATTCCCTTATTACCTCACCAGCACATGCCATCCCTTCTCCAACATCATCAAACCCTGCAGCTTCAATGGCAGCCATCCCTCTCTCGAAGACACCTCTCACCTTCACCACCACCTACCCGGAAGCCTTTCTGCTCCAACGGCAACCATCTCTACCCATTCCTCGCCCGAAATCTCTTCCAAGCACGCGTTGCCCGGCCAGAGCTTTGTCAGTAGCTAATGAATCCCAGCCATCCATGATTTCCAGGCTAGAAAAGCAGAAAGAGATTGACAAAGATGAAGAAGAAGAAGAAGAAGAATTCTCCGGGAAGAAACATAGAGGCGGCGAATTATCCGGCTGCTGGAGGGAGATTCTCGGCGAAGATGACTGGGTCGGGCTGCTCGATCCGATGGATCATTTATTGCGTACTGAGCTGATCCGATATGGAGAAATGGCGCAGGCCTGTTACGATGCATTCGATTACGATCCCTATTCCAAGTATTGTGGAAGCTCTAAGTACCCAAGGACTAATTTCTTCGAAGAATTGGACATGGCGGGCCATGGCTACGAGGTCACGCGTTACCTTTACGCAACATCAAACATCAACCTGCCGAACTTCTTCAAGCAATCCAGGTGGTCCAAAGTGTGGAGCAAGAACGCCAACTGGATCGGGTACGTCGCCGTCTCAAACGACGAAACGTCGAAAAAATTAGGCCGGCGCGACATAACCATCGCCTGGAGAGGCACGGTGACGCGCCTGGAATGGATAGCCGATCTCATGGACTACCTCAGGCCGATCTCATCGGATAAAATCCCGTGCCCGGATTCGTCCGTGAAGGTCGAATCCGGGTTTCTCGATCTCTACACGGACAAAGACGAGACGTGCCGGTTCTGCAAATACTCGGCCAGAGAGCAGATACTAAGCGAAGTTAAAAGACTGATGGGGATGTACCCTGAAGAAGAGCTGAGCATAACGATTACAGGCCACAGTCTCGGCGCTGCATTGGCAATATTGAGCGCGTACGACTTAGTTGAGACGGGGCTACATGTGAGGGCTGATACCAGTGCTGTGCCTGTGTGCGTGTTTTCGTTCTCTGGTATGTGTAAGCATTATTCGGATACAACAACTGAATTGAGTCAATTGCCTTAGTATTGGTTTTGGTTATAAAAAAAATATCGATTTTCAGTTCCGTTTAGATTATTACTCCAAAAATTCGGTTACTAACTGAAGACCTAAGTTTTATTTTTTAATTTATCTTTAAGTTATTATTTTTCAAGTTTACATTCATATACATATACAACACATAGTTAAATTTTGATGATGTATATTGAAATCTGGTTATTATAATTACAGAGGCGTTTGGTTATTTTGGTCAAGTTTTGAATAATGTTTGATTTTTCAAAAAAAAAAAAAACCGGTTATTTCAGTTATAACCGAATCCAAACCTAAAAAAGTTCGGTTAAATAATTTCGATTATCAATATATTGCGATTGGGTTTCAGTTATTAATTTTTAAAATTTTGAAAATTTAATTATTAAAATTCAATTTTAATTTGAGTTCGCTTAAACCAAATGCTCACCCTGTGTCTCAGGGCCGAGGGTCGGCAATGGGAGGTTCAAGGAGAGGCTCGAATGGCTGGGGCTGAAAGTGCTGAGGGTGGTGAATGTTCATGACATAGTGCCCAAGTCTCCAGGCTTCTTGATCAATGAGACTGTGCCTCGTATGGTGATGAAGTTTGCTGAGGGATTTCCATGGAGTTACTCCCATGTCGGAGTAGAGCTCGCCCTGGATCACAAAAACTCTCCGTTTCTCAAACCAACTACTGATCTTGCTTGTGCCCACAACTTGGAGGCTCTCCTGCACTTGATCGATGGGTCAGTATTTCTTATCTCTTATATAAAAACTTAAACGATTAAGTGGGTGTTTGACTGTGTTTATTTGGGACTTATAAGCACCCTGATAAGCAAAGGCAAACACTGTTAGAGAAGAGCTTATTTCATTATCTATTATTTTCAACGCATCCCTCATTTTAGTTTGCTAGATTCTTTTTTGTCTTCGACTTGCTTATTTCTGATCTAAGTCGCGATAATAATAAATGATGGTCTCAGTTAAAAGTTTAAACTGATATAGAGAAAATTTTGATATTTTTATTTATTTTAGTTTAGTTAGAAGATGCCTTCCTTTTACGACTATATCAAAGTTTATTATTATAGAATCAAAATGGGTTGATCTTTATCTAATTCTCGCACATAGTGTAACTAAATTTCGTACATCCAAGTTGTTATTCTCATATTATGAACTAATAATGAATTGCACAATTATATATATATATATATATATATATGATGAAATAATAATAAACTGTATAATAAATTTTGCGCTGAAAAGTCTGCACTTCTAGATGAAAATGAAGCGTAGTTCAGAATCTATCAACATCTAATATTGCAAACAAGAATAAACTAAACCCCTAGTTGAACAAGCTATAATGAAGGCCTTATAATTGGATCTGAAAATGCAGAAATATCTTAAGGATGATTTTCTTGCTAAAATAGAAGTGGAACTTTTCATACTTTTCATTTTTTATAACCACTTTCATCCCTATCCAGATGGATATAAAAACAAATATATTTTTAGATGCAATCAACCTATCTTATCAATTGGAGAAAGTGGGTTTACATGTGCAAAGAAAAAGTATAGGTGACAGTTTTTTTTTTTTTTTTTACCTCGGTCTCAAGTTAACTTTATCTATAAATTTGAACTAAGGCCATTTCTTTTGAGGCGAAGTATAATTCATACGTGCACTTGGAGGAGGAAATTGCTAATCTCATTGTTTATCATTACACAAGATGAGATCATCTTGAAAAGCTTTGCTTGGGTGGCTATGATAATAATTTAAGGTCACATTCTAAGTGGTTGTGACATTGACAGATGTTGCTTTAATGTCAATATATTTTGAGATAAGCACAAAAGTCACATACAAAAAATTATGAGAGTTACTTGTCTCTCCTCACTTTGACTAATAAGTTCATTAATTTAACTTGCCGCACTTTTGTGGCCCATTAACCCTTTTTATTAGCAAAAGACATGGAAATCCAAGTCAGAAGTGATGGAGATTTTTCTTTTTTCTATTTTCCAAATTAAAGATCCCTGAGAATGATTAGTAATTTCTTGAGATTTTGTAAGTCTGAATATGTTATTACTCATATTATTTGATTATGATATCCAATCACAATTACTGATTGATTAGTGATAAATTTTTGTTTTACAAATGAGTAACTGATTTGTAACTGAAATTAGTCCGATTATGCAATTTTTGTGGCTGAAAAAGATTCCGTAACAAACTCAGTGACTGATTTGTGACCGAATCATTGCCTCACTAATCTATTTTTAACACGTAATATTATCTAATTTTTGTATCTAATTTCATCATTATTCAGTTACCAATCAATAACTAATAGTGACTGATGTTGTCAGTCACTAATTTCAGTCATAAAAGATTATTTTCTTGTAGTTTGTTACGTTAAGACGTACTATACTAAAATATAAAACTTTTAATTTTGGTCATGATCTTACTTAAATTTGTGATAGCAGATACCATGGAAAAGGTCAGAGATTTATGCTGGCAACTAAGAGAGACATTGCATTGGTGAACAAAGCCTGCGATTTCTTGAAAGACCATCACTGCGTTCCACCACATTGGAGGCAAGACGAGAACAAGGGCATGGTGAGAAACCACGACGGTCGATGGGTTCAGCAAGAGCGGTCCAGATTAGATGATCATCCTCATGACATGCACATTCACCTCAGGAAACTAGGCCTTTCGTCTACTTAAGTCGATAACTTGATATGGTCAGAAGCTCTCAAGGTTCGAATAACGTTAAAGAATATTTTGTACTGCACGCATATGTATGCAGTTTGAAATGCGGATTTACCAATTGCAGTATATAGGACCCAATCCAAGAAGAAAAATTTGTCTTGTGTCACCTCAGGGAACTAAGCCTCTCGTCCACCGCCTAAGCCCACAACTTGCTATGTGGTCGGAAACTCTCGAGGCTCGAATCAAGTTAAAAATGGTTAAAAAATATTGTTTCAAATGTGGGTTTATAATTGCAATAGGACCCAATCTAAGAATAAAAATGGGTAGTGCATAGAAAGATCTCGCTGAGCTGTAGTTAAATAAACAAATCTTGCTGAGCTGTAGTTAAATAAACAAAGGGGCTTAATGTATAATAGGGTTCAGAAGTACCAGCACTGAGATACGGAAAGGATATTATTTCATTGTTTTATTAACTGTATCAGATTAGTATCCTGACACCAAGATCACAAATTTAAGTTTGTTTTGTCGTGGCACACGATATTTACGGTACTTTTAGTTGAAGAATTGTTTATGCCAAGTATTAAATTACCGACAAGTTGTTTGTTGAGAGAGTGACAGGATTTATTCCTGTAAAGAAGAGGATACAAATTCGATTTTTGAGAAATATATTTGTTGAGAAAGCTTTTTTTTCATTGTTTTCGACCTTAAATTGTGAATGAAATTTAGAGAGTAGTTGAAATGACCAACACTATTTCGTGTATGGAGTTGAGATAGTAACTCAAATGGTCGAGATTACTTCTTTAAAAATGATAACATGGGTTTGAATTACACGAGGGATGAAAGTGAGGTCGAGAAAAATGGTAAAAAAGAATTATTAAACAGTGTATATTTACAGTGACCGAAAAAAAATACTAGACCTGCTATAAATTGGTTTTGTCCCTTAAAGTTTACATACATCTACGTGCTGATTGCTGACAGTCTTGATCGAGATTGCCCTGAAAACTCCAAAACTAATTAAAAAAAACTTTAGTTTTGTTTTATATATAAACACGAGGGTTGGATGGATGTGCAATAAACTCTTTTTCTTTTTCTTTTTCATTATTATTATTATTATTATTATTATTATTATTATTATTATTTTGTTTGTGGAAACAACTCTTTCAATTCTTTGAGCATCTATAGAACAAATGGTATTGTAATATTTTTTACTTTTGACCTTTTGTATAAAAACCCAAGTGGCTCGGTTTGATGCAATTATTGTCTCTTTCTATATTGTGGCTTGGCTTAATTCAAATAGCCATTTTATTTTAATCACCATTCTATGGTGAATGCGCCGCCCTCCCCCCCCCTTCTCGCGCGGTGTAAGATTAGACAAAATTATAGATTCTTGCCAATGAGTAATTTGTATATATATTTATATACAGCACCAGATCTAAGTCAATTTTTTTCCAAACTCATGTTATAATATTCATATCTAATGATACAATAGTGAAGGATTGAAGACAAGGTCAGGTTCAGGGATGTAACTAAAAAATTTTTATTGAGGAATCGAAATTTATTTACAAATTTGAATGAAAATCATAGTCGAGATAATGTTAAGTAAAAAACAAGTCTTCCTCTATTTTAACGTAAGAGAAATTGTATTATCTATAATAATAATTATAATAACAAATGTTGGTAATATTAGCTTTTTTATTAATTTTCTTTGTTTTTTTCTCATTGGTAAATCGAAATTTATTTACATATTTGAATGAAAACTATAGTCGAGATAATGTTAAGTAAAAAACAAGTCTTCCTCTATTTTAACGTAAAAGAACTTGCATTGTCGATAACAATAATTATAATAACAAATGTTGGTAATATTAGTTTTTTTATGATTTTTCTTTGTTTTGGGTAATAATACAAAATTCGACTTTTTTATGAAAATGCATTTATTTTCCTTCGAAAGTTAATTAATTTTTTAGACTAAAAATATGTAAAAATATTTTTAAGTGTACCATTTGGTGGATGTGGAAATGGAGGAATGAAGCGAATTAAAAAGGAGAAAGCAATGGTGATAAAAAAAAATATGCACATGAAGTAACAGACGCTTGGCGCACAATAAAGTGAAATTTTCAAAAGCTTCAAAAAAGATGTGTATATATCCAATGGATGTCACCAAATGATGGAATCAAACTAAATATTGATTGTTGTTCAAAGAGGGACTATAACCTAGCAGTAGTAAGAGGGATCTTTAGAGACGAGTACAATAAATGGATGGGTGGCTTCACAGTCAACTTAGGGAAAGTTTCAAATAATTTAGCTGATACACTATTGATGCTTTTAGTACTCCAACAAGCTATTCATTAGGGCAATTTGAACTTGGCTATTAAGTCAGATTAACAATTGCTTGTTCACTAGATCTAGAGTAACATGAAGATTTGTGGTCAATTGGCGTCATACACTGAGGAGTGCAAAAAGTCAATTGCTGATCATCCAGGCTTTTCCATTAGCCATGTGTATCGAGAAGCAAACAGGGCAGCGAATTGTCTTACGAATTTTGGGTTAAAATTCTCATATGAATACAACCAGTTGAATGATCCTCTAGAGGAGTTGAAATAAATTATTAAAGAGGATTATAGAGGTGTTTCGACCTCTAAGATAATACATCTGTAAGCGACATTATGCATTGCAGGGAAAAGAAAGACTGCATATACAGTGCCCCATGATTGAAGAAAATAACCAAGAAAGCCCAAAATTAAAATTGGGCCTTACTGATAATTTACGTACTTTGAAAGACCAATAAAGCCCATCAGCAGCTGACTTCTTCATCATAACAAATACAACACTCAAATTTCACAGAGCAAAAAGCTCCTAAAACCCTAGCTAGTTCAACAACCTGCTACCTCCGGTGAGCTTCTAACAACTCCTTCAATTTTATTACTTTTCCTGAAATACATATACAAATATATGTGGGTATATATATATATGTGTGTGTGTGTGTGTGTGTGTTTGTTTGTTTGTTTTAGTTTTTTTCTTTTTTAAATTATATTTAGCTTCGGCGATTTTCGTTTACCACAGCTTTAGCTAAATTCATTTGCATAGTGTTTGTATATGTATATATGTGTGTGTTTGCGTGTGTATCGATATGTGCATACACTTTTTCTTTTTGGGGTTATATTAGGCCTAAAGCATTTTTGTTTACCATCACATTAGCTAAATTGATGAGTATATCACTTATTTGAGAAGAAGCACAAAGATGTATATATATATATGTGTGTGTGTGTGTGTGTGTGAATGTGTATATTGGAGATGCTAATTCGTTATGTTTTCTATTATTTATTCTTTGAGTTCTTTGTTTTTTTCATTGTCTTGGATGGGCTAATGATTGATTTTTGTTATATCTATCTCCTGTGTCTCTGTGTGCACATGTCGCAAGTATATGTATATATTGGAGATATCCTCCGTTTAGTAAGTTTTCGGTGATATGTTGTTTTAGTGGGTTTTAGCTCTTCTGACTTCTCTAGTGTGGGAAGCATTAGCCATCTATAATAGATAAATATTATTGCGCTTGAAAACCCATGTAATTGTAAACTATCTCAAAGTAGGAAGGATCTACATCCTTACTGTTTGCTCAAATTAATCTTTCCGCAAAGTGCATTCTTTTGTTTTTGGGCTTAGAGAATAAGTATTGATCGCTTTTCCTGTTTTTCAGGATTGTTGCAATATCGAGAATGTTGAGTTCAATTTCTCAAAATGTTATTTCAAAAGACCGAGTCAAGAAGGTTAAAAGGAAGGCAGATGATGAGCCTTCGCAACTTGAAGGGGTGGAACAGATCGAAGATAGGGAATTGTCGGATTCAGAGACTGTGAGTAAAAAGAAGAAAAACCAAGGGAGTAAAGAGAAGAATAAGGAATTAGAAATGGAGCAGGAGAAGGAAATGAAGCACCTAGAGAATTTTCTGTTCGGTTCTCTGTACTCCCCTGTTGAGTTTGGGAAGGATGAAGAAGAGGAAATAGGAGATGAAGCTGACAAAAATTCTGCCATGTTTATTGTGGACCGGGCTGCAAATAGCGCCTTATCAGTTTACGAAGAGGATGGGGAATTAGCAAAGGAGAGCAGTGATCGAGAGGGCACTAAACAAAGGAAAGCTGTTTGGGTAGATGAAGAAGAAGAGAAAACAAGTATAAATATAGCCAAAGTGAACAAATTGAGGAAGTTGAGGAAAGAAGAGGAGGAGAGTGTAATATCTGGTGCTGCATATGTATCAAGATTGAGAGCTCATCATGTTAAGCTGAATCCAGGTACTGAATGGGCTCAACTTGATCCACAGCGAAAAGACTATGGTTCTGATGAAGAGGATTCAGATGAAGAAGATGGGGCAGTAGTGGATCCTAGTGCCAAGGATGTTGAAGGTCTTGGTGGTATCTTACGAACAAGTGAAGATCTTGTTGTGAAGCAAGGTGGAAAACTCTTGCCTGGGCTTCTCGAGTATTCAAGACTGGTTGATGCTAATGCAGAAGATCCATCCAATGCTCCAATAAATTCAGTTCAATTCCATAGGAATTCCCAGTTGCTCCTTGCTGGTGGATTAGATAAGAAGCTAAGGTTTTTCCAGATTGATGGGAGACACAATACCAAATTGCAAAGCATCTTTCTTGAAGATTGTCCAATTCGAAAGGCATCCTTCTTACCCGATGGATCTCAGGTTATTATTTCAGGAAGGAGAAAGTTCTTCTATAGTCTTGATCTAGTTAAAGCAACTGTGGACAAGATTGGCCCTCTGACCGGTAGGGAAGAGAAGAGTTTGGAAGTCTTTGAAGTTTCCCCTGATTCTGAAACAATCGCTTTCACCGGTAATGAAGGGTACATCTTGTTAGTTTCATCCAGAACAAAGGAACTAATTGGAACACTGAAAATGAATGGGACTGTCCGCTCTCTGGCTTTTACCAATGACGGTCAACAATTGCTGAGCTCTGGTGGTGATGGGCATGTTTATCACTGGGATTTGAGAACAAGAACTTGCTTCCACAAAGGTATAGATGAAGGTTGCATAAATGGTACATATCTTTGTACTTCTCCAGGTGGAAATCTCTTTGCAGCTGGTTCAGACAGTGGGATAGTGAACATTTACAATAGAGAAGAATTTCTAGGGGGGAAGAGAAAACCCATCAAAGCTATTGAGAACCTAACCACAAGAGTAGATTTTATGAAATTCAACAACGATGCTCAAATTCTAGCCATCAGTTCGAGCATGAAGAAGAACAGTTTAAAATTGGTTCACATTCCTTCATATACTGTTTTCTCAAACTGGCCTCCAACAAACCGCACCCTTCACTATCCCCGCTGTTTGGACTTCAGTCCTCACGGAGGTTTCATGGCGTTAGGGAATGCTGCCGGAAAAGTACTTCTATACAAGTTGCATGACTACCATAATGCTTAGTCGGTTTGCCAACCAATTTCTCTTCTCCTGTCATCTTTGGCATTAAGCTTGAAGGTGGCGAAATAGTTTCTGACCTTCCAATGGCAATAAGACAGCAACCTTTCTTTGAGTTTGGCATGATGATATATGGCACTGGCAAGGGCGCGCTGTTGCAACTAGTTGCAGCTGAGGGATCTGATTGAATCCAAAACTGGCTTCTTATTGTGCGTGTATCTTGCAAAAGTGTCTCGATTTCATGCAGATTTTTACTGCATAGAAGTTTTGTCCTGGTTTGCACCAAGAGATAGTAAAACTTAACGAATTTTTTGAGTTTCATAGAGAAAAATGTGATATTGATTTTTTTCTGAATTATATGAGAATTCTTATCAAGTGCAATCTTTTTATCTGAAGTTTGCTGTTTTTAGTTTTCTGGGATACAGAGAAAGAGCCCTGTGATGATCCACGTGTCTGCCAACATAGAGGCAATGCAATCACGTATAATACGAGATGATTTGAATTTCCTCGTAAAATAAAGTATTTGAACTTTTTTTTTTAATCGTAATTAGAAAGCTCACATTGGCAGAACAAAATTGTTTCTGAAAATACATAAATATAGAAGAAAAAAGAGTACAATTTATTGCTTGAAAGCTGATTCAATCAAAACTCCTAATATAAACAAGTCAAAAGTTCCCAAAACAAATTTGGTTCATAAATCTCTCCTCTGAAGACAAGAAAAGTGTGGATGATATGATACACAAACTCTACCAACAACTTATTAGTCAAGTCCCTAAAAATGAAATCCCCTGTGGCTTTGCTTGCATAAGCTTCATGTCCGCAGCAAGTTCAAAGCACAGAATCTGCTTTAGTTCGACTTTGAAGAACTTGTTTATGTTAGCATGTGATCTTTCCGCCAACTCGTAACCTGTCTGACAAATAATGGAGTCCTTCCGCCAACACGAAAGCTGTCAACATAGAATGGAGAGCGCAATGAGAAAAACTACTTGAATAACATTCACCCCGTAAAGCAACCGCTGGTGTAGCGTCACTATCAGCAGGTGAAAAACCGAGGAATACGACAAGCACAAACATTATATTAGACTCCATACAATGCGATGGAGTACCAAATATGTCACGGACATGTATCTATACATGCTCAAACAGAAGTTCGGCTCTTTTATTTGTTTTACATAGAGAGACCTGGTTTTCCTAGGCAAAGCATCTGGTTGATCTTTGATCTTTTATCTTCAGGACGATGAAGAAACTACTGACTAAAGCTACATGCATTAGCAACAAATGTTGATAGAAATTTGTTCATTTAATAGAAAAGAGAGAACTTATTTATCTGCATTTCAGGAGAAGCTGAACGATAATCAGTTGAAACCCAGACATCATTCCTTTTGTATATGATAGTTCACTAGTTGAATAAGGCTAGCCAACAAGCAAGATCTGCTTCGCATAAGAGAACAGAACCTCACCCCCTAAGAAAATAATTTAAGCAAGCCAGAATTTTGCAGTAATTATAAAACAAGATATTTTCAAAAAAGGAGGTACAACCATCCTCTATTCTTACCAAAAGTTTCATATGATGTTATGCAGCAGAATATTGCTTTCATGAGACCAACGTCAAACTGCTGCTGTGGCTTTTACCTCAGAATCTGCCTTTCCCTAATGAGAAAATAATTGGTAAGGGCAACTTAGACAAATCAATTAAAAAAGGAAGACCGATCACAAATGTGCATATATTCATATTCCAAGGCAAGTGAGAAAACAAGGCATCCCTTGTAACACCTCCCCCAATCACCTAACCCCCATGCACCCCAAGGGAAAAGAACCATAACATAGCGAAGAGTAGTTAATATGTCAGATATAATATCATCATAATTAGAACAGCTCCAAGTTGAACACAAACCTCAGAAGTATCTCTCTGAATCTTCCTTGTTGGTGTCCTCATGGTGACGAATTCCTCTGCTGATGTTGGATGAATACCCACTGTGGCATCAAAATCTGCTTTGGTCAAGCCAGCTTTCATAGCAATTGCAAATCCCTGGAAATTGGATTACAACAGAAAATAGCATAGGTGACAAACAGATATATTTGTGATATACGCAGATGCAACTAAACAATCTTATTACGATAGGAACTTTACAGATCACTTCTAATATAAAATAGAAGGATAAGAAAAAAACCTGGACAATTTCTGGAGCATCTTCTCCACACATGTGCAACCCCAAAACTTTATTTGTTTTGGCACATACTATGAGTTTCATAAAGACCCTATCTGGAAGGCCAGAAAGAGTAGCCTTCAAGGGCCTGAAATTTGACGTATAAATATCAACATCACCATATTCTTTTATGGCCTGCAGAGTCATCAAAAGATCAAGTATTAGCAACCAATAAGCTTTTACAGTTCCATTTCACAAATAAGCTTCCCCACCTGTTCTTCAGTAAGACCAACTTGTCCAATCGGTGGCTGAGAAAACACAGCAGAAGGCACAGCCCTGCATAAGGAAACCCAGCATCAAGAAGGCTATTAAACTCTCTTGAACAGAGAAACTACATTTCCCTTTATTTCTTTTCCTAGGCATATTGTAGAATGGCCTGATATTATGTTGCTTCTGCTTAAGCAGACATGCGCATGGGTGATGTTAAAGTCTATGGTATGTGCTAAGAAAATGCATAATCAAATGGCAAAGCACCTGTGATCTGGTTTTGTGGGTTCATCGGCAAAAAGAGTTTTAGCCAGTGCACCTCCTTCCATAAGTGCAACTGGAGTCAAGTTTATTCTATCAGTGACGTCCCCAACAGCCCAAATTGATGCAACTGATGAACGAGAATACTCATTGACCTGGGAAATAAATTGAGAATCCATTTTAGGCAGTTGGGCAACTTGTTGATAAATGGATGATGGGATGGAGAAGAAAAAAGGGGGAAGAGGGGAAGGCAGAGTAAAACTTCAGAATGGAAAAAAGAATACCTCAATTGCCCCATTCTTGGTCAATTTCACTCCTACTGCCTCCAACCCCAAGTTCTGTCATGCAAGGAAAAATTCGTGTACTAAATTTCAGAAATTACTCATTATGAAAGTTTGAGTAGGAAACTTATAGCTGCTTCAAGAAAATAATGGTCCAAGCACGGCACTAAAGCAACAAAATCAGAAGCAAGGTAAGGACCAGAATTGATACATGCAAAGCTCTCCAGCTTTAATCAAAATCAGTGAAGAGATCAATTCGAGCCCACTTGAAATAAATACCAATATACTTCTTTTCTATTGAAAAATCATGAAGGCAAGGGGGAAAACTAACTGCAAGGAAGGAAACCAAACCTTTGTGTTTGGTTTACGTCCTGTTGCAAACATGATGTGAGAAAAACCTTCAACTGTTCCTTTAGTAGTCTTCAAGGAAAAGGAGCCATCTGGCATTTTGACTATAGCCTGAGGTGCTTCCTCTGTGTGGAACTGAATTCCTCTCAATGACATCTGTTCTCCAACAAAATCCCTGATCTGCAGTAACCAAAAGGCAAAAGATTTACGGCGAGGAAACTTTTTACAGAAATGCATAGACAATAGTCTGTGTACCACAGATTCTTCATGGCTCCTCACCTCTTCATCAAAGCCTCTCAAAACCTTCTTTTGTCGTATAAATACATGAACCTCACTTTTTAAGCCATTAAATATTCCAGCAAATTCGACTGCTATATATCCACCTCCAACAATAGCAATTTTCTTTGGCTGTGAGGACAAATCCAGGGCCATATCAGAATCTATTGCATATTCACTTCCAGGAATATCCGGAATAAATGGACGTCCCCCAACTGAAATCAGGATGTTCTTTGCAGTGTACTGTTTTCCATCCACATCTACAGTGTGTGGATCCACAACCTGCATTTATAATCACATACGATTCCGTGTGAACAAATTTATAACCGTTTTTACATATTCAAAATACATTTTTTCAGCTATAGAATAGTTTTTCCAACCTTCCCACGGCCTTCAATTAGTTTGACACCAGCATTCGTCAAAATGTTCTTGTAGACACCAGTAAGACGCTTTAACTCTGCATTCTTATTCGCAATCAACGTGTCCCAATTGTGTTTTGGTAGAGTCTCGTAATTCCATCCAAATACACGACTCTCATCAAATTCATGAGCATATTTTGACGCGTAAACTAGCAGTTTCTTTGGTACACATCCCCGGAGTACACACCTTCAACAGTAATCCACCAGAATCAATCATCAACTTACCTCTAAAGCTTATAATTAGTCATAATGCTTCTCTATTTTCAAATTTATTCCAAAATCTCATTGTTACACAGTATTCCATTGCAAATCAACCAATCCAAGCAATTAATCATCAGCTCACAAAAGACGCAATTATATGTCTATCTGTTTAAGCGTGTATACATATATGATATATGCATGTGTCTGTATAAGTGTATATATATGTATAAAATTTAAATGTAAACACAGACTCCACAGACACACATATATGCATAGAAATACACGAACATATATACATTTATATACAAGTCACACGCATACATGCATATATACATACATATATAATATATATATGTGTGTGAATACGCATGAAATGGAAGAAATGAGAGGCTTACGTGCCGCCAAAGCCGCCGGTGGTATCGGAGGAGATGGTGGAGAAAGGGAGCTCACAGACGGCGACGGAAGCGCCTAGGTTGGCGGCGAAGCGGGAAGCTCTGACGCCGCCGCTGCCGGCGCCGATGGTGAAGAGGTCGAAGTCGAAGTCACGAGACGGCCGTGCGGCTCCATGATCGGTGGTGAACTCGGCGCGAGTAGCGGTGGAGAAGCCGCGGGGCCGGCGATGAGAGGAAAAGTCAAAGCCGAGGCGTTGACCGGCGGAGAAAAGGAGAGCGGAGGTTGGCAACCTTCTCCAGAGAGCTTTGAATGATGGAGCCGCCAAGCCGGTGCTGAGCTTCGCTGCGCTCAGTCTCACTGATGTCGCCATGTCGCCCACTATTCAGCCACCTGGATCGTATGCGGGTCTATATATAGCTTTAACATTTTTTTACGTTATTTAATTTTGTTCATAATATTATAATATCAAATTTTATTAAAAAAAAATTAAAACTATATGTAAAAGTCAAAAAGGAAGACTTCTCATATTTACCATGAGAGACTAAGAAGGTGTTTGGATTGGCTTATAAAAAAGTTACTTAAAGCACTTCTAATTTTAAGTGAATTTTTTTATTGTCAACTTTAAATAGTTATGTGTTTGAATAAAAGTTGTAATTATAAAAATAAGTATTTACATGTTTGATTAAAGGGGTTGAAAAGTAAGTTATATAGTTAAAATAATTATTAAGGACATTAAAATAGAATTTAAAAAGATAGGTATAAGATAAAAGAGTAAAGATATTTTAGTAATAAAAATAAAAAGGTAAGGATAAGATAGTAAATGATTTGGTCAAGCTTGTTTTTTTTCAACATGCTTAAAGTCATAAAAAGCAAAAGCTAGAGTTAGGGAGCTTTTTATTTTTTACTTAAAGCCACTTAAAAAAATATATTTTTAATTAAAACAAACACTTCTATTAGCTTAAATTAGACTTTAAGCAGGTTTGACAAAAAAAAAAGCCAAACCAAACACCCTCTAAGTGCAAAGGTTAACTTGGCAACTTTGACTTGTGCATTCCATTAGGGAACATTATTTGGATTAGAAATCTGACTTTAATCCTCACTCTTCTTTATATGACATGTATTGAATTTTGATACTCATGTGTAATATACAGATGTTGGTGGTTGGTTAGACCCCTCTTTAAACAAACTAACAAAGAAAAATAATGATAATAAGATTTAGTTTTGTACTTTATTATAATTGTTATTATTATCAATCCATTATAATTAAATCAAACGATTTGATCGCTCATATAATATTATCAAACTCGTCCAATTAAGTTCTTTTATTGTAAGAACAAACAAGATGAGTGCATTTTCTTGTCTAACGTGACATTTTGATTAGCGCATAAGGTAGCTAATCCATGTGAAATGTGGGGAATTAGTTAAGCCAAAATGATTTATAAAATGCTAATTTTAAATACGTTAAGAATAGGCCACAATCTTAGACCATTGGTCAACTTCCAAGTCAAGGGTCCAGATTGGGTGGCTTTCTCTACTCCTGGTGTCCATGTTCAATCGCTTTGCTCACCAAACTTCATATTTTATTCTTTTCCAAGTTCCCAGTGAAACAAATTTTGTTTGTTTGAATTTGATTCCATTTTTTTTTAAAGTTATATTGTTTAATAACTAATTAAATTAATTTCAAGATATATTAAAATTTTCAAAAAAAAAAATCAAATTTACCTTTTTTTTAGAGACTAAAAATTATTTTTTTAAAAAAAATTCAAAACAAAAAAATAAAGGTTTTTGAAAAAATTAATTCAAACGAGCCCATACACAGACTTTCTTTGCTTTGTGGTCTTCCCTTTCGAGCTGTAGTGACATGTTTGGCACCTCATTTTCTATCCTAAAATTATCTCTCTTTTCAAATAAAAATTAATCTCAATAAGAAACTAATTAAGAATGAAAGTTTATATGGCCAACTGATATAACCAATCCGCATAGTGAAAAAATAATAATAATTTTTTGAATTTGTTTATGCAATTAACCCTTATTTTTTATTCAGAAGTCTGCAAATTGTCTCCACATTGTCAACTTACTAGCAGGGTGGGTGGGAAAAACATTCAGGCGTCGTCTCTTGTTATCACCACAAGGATCAACCCAAGAAGGTTGTTGCTCAACCCTAATGCTAATATAATAAAACAATTTACATGTTTCCTCATTATTGAACTCTCTTGTAAAATTGAAGAATCCAAATTCTTGTAGATCCGACCTCAAAGTAGAACTTAAATCCAACGAATTACTACTTGTGAGCATATACGATACTATGTAATATCTAATATCTAATGCTTTTCTTCATTTCATCAATCTAATCTGACTTGTTTAGATTAGCTTTTTCTAAAAGTGTTTCTTCTATAATCTTTAGAAAAGGTAATTTTTTGAAAAGCTAAAACTTTTAACTTAAAAAAAAAAGAATTACATTTGAGTTTTTTTTTCCAAAGTTTTAGTTTTTCTTGAAATCAATCCATTTAATTATTGTAAAATCCAGTTCCAAAATATTTTTTTCATTAAAAAAGATCTGAAAGACCCCTAATTTTTCAACAACATTTCAAGAAGCACAGAGTAGAGGAAGAAATAGAAAGAACAACATTACAATCAATCACAAGTTTGGAGATACAAAATTAAGGACACAAACAAAATATGAAGTTTACAAAGCTCATGATCATCATAGGGAAAGTCCACCGGACTCCTCATCTTCTTCACGGGAAGAAACATAGGTGAAGTAGAAGGACAGATTGAACCAAACACATTTCGGTTATTAATATAATTCAGTTCGGTCTTAATTAATCTTTAAAAAATTAAAAGTTCAGCTATTAACATTCGGTTTCTGTTTTGGTTTCGTTTCGATTAAACCGAATGCTCACCTAACAAATGGAAGATACAGAAAGGACAAAATTACGATTAATCACAAGTTTGGAGACACAAAATTAAGGTGGTACTGATACACAAACAAGATATGAAATTTTACAAGCTGATGGTAAATCATCATAGGGAGAGTCCACCAGACTCCTCATCTTCTTCAAGGGAGGAAACGTAGATGAAGTAGAGGGCCCAGATCAACCCAAACACACCAAAAAGGATCCAACCCAGAAGGTTGTTGCTCAGCCCAAATGGCAGCCCAGTCCCTTCTGTGCTCATCCTCTCATCCACCAGAGCCATGGCTGCTGGGGTTGCCATGGCTGCAGCACAAGCTGCCGCTAGCAATGATGATGATACACCCATCCCCACTTTTGAGTCCTCTTTTTCTTGCTTTCCTGTTTTTTTATCCATTGAGCATCTCACTTTTCCCATCCTCTTCATTGTTGGCAACCCTGGAAACAAGTTTGAAGAAGTTGCAGGGAAAAAAGATTATTATTTTTCTTGCAAACAATAAATAAAATAGATCTTTCCCTATTGTCTTAATTTTTTAGACAAGTTGATCCATTCCTGATCATGGTTCTATTTGATTAGTTTCACATGTAAGGTTCAATATGACAAGAGGGCATATCTTAGCATCTCAAATGAGACTTACGGGTGTCGAGTTCGAGTAATTATACTATGACATGTAAGACTTGATATTAAAAAAAAAAAAATTAGTAATCATTTACATGAATAAAACACGTAACGTTAAAAAAAAAACAAACAAACTTCTCTAACAATTTATATTATTAAGGGCGTGATTGGATTGGCTTTTTTGAACAAAAATACCTTTTGCTAAAAGACACGTTCCTTTTGTAATAAGTAGTTGAATTAGATTTCAAAAAAGAAAAACTGAAACTCTAAAAAGAAATTTAATTTTAGAATTTTTTAAAAGTAAGAATGTTTAGTTTTTCAGAAAAGTATTCTTTCAAAAGTTTTTAAAAAACACTTTAAAAATACCAAAGCCTAAGTGAGGCGATCAATCTACAGAGCTAACATGACTTACTAACGTAGACGAGAATCTGGTAACTAAGCCATACTTTTAACATTTCTAATACAGAGATTAGTTTATCGTCAAAAATATATTAAAAATTGTACTTAGTACGTACGAGCGATAATAACAACTATATGCTAATTCATGTATCTTTTTCCCATGAACTATAGCACATAATTTGATACCCACTCTAAGAATATAGAGATTAGTTTATGGTTGAAAAATATATATAAAAATCTGTGCTTAGTAAGGGTATGGTTGGTAATAACAAAATATGTATGAAAATATATATATCTTTTCCAATGAACTATAACATATAATATAAGAACCGAATCTATTAATACAGAGATTAGTTTATCATCAAAAATTTATTAAAACTCGTGCTTAGAACGGACATGATATTTGTATCTTTTTTCGAGAAATTATAACACATAATTTGAGACCCGACTCTAACAGTATATCTCACCAAGAACGGATGAAGAAGGGCAGGCAGTCCATCCCTTGGGCAGCAGGGCTGCGCGTGTGACTGAAGTGGCTGGGGAGCAGGCCGTGATGGTGGCCATTTTTTTATCTGAATTTGAGAAAAGGAGATGATGATCAAGCTTTTAGTGACAAAAAAAATGTGCTAGTTGCAAGAAAGATATCTCAGTCTATACAAATTTGAGTGAAGACACAGAAATCAATCAATATTTGTCACTAGAAAGCATGTCCAAAAGGAACCACACAAGCATGGATAGATGGATAGCCCCTAATCTATTATAACCCAACCGAGATTTGCCACGTGGGCATCAATCCTTCAACAATCACTAGTTTAAAGCATTCCTAGTTAAGATTTTCTTGGTCAGAAGTATTGTAAAACAGTTTTTGTCAGAAACAGATTCAACATGAAAATATTTAAAATAAGTAGAGAAATCTTTTTTTTTTTTTAATGGCGAGAAATAGATTTATTACAAGGTGTAAACTTTCTAAATTAATCAAGAGTTACGTTATATTTGTAATTTAGAATGTGAGGCTCGTTTAAATTAACTTGTTCCAAAAGTGCTTTTTGATAAGTTTGACAAATATAATATACTTATAAATAATAATAATAATATTTGTAAGAATAATTAAAAGAAGCTTTCATTAAAGTAGAAAAGCATTATTTTTCTTTTTTTAAAGGATAGAATTATTCTTTTATTTGGTTCAACGACCTTACTTGTAAACAGGTAAAAAAGAAGGGACTGATGATTTCTCGTTATGTGCTTATAAGCAACTTCTAAGTAGATTCTACCAAACATGTAAATTTTTTTTGCTTATAAACAAATTTGACTTGCTTATAAGCAAAGCCAATCGCTGTCGAAATGAAGCGCATAAACTACTGAGAATCAGTAACAATGTCCACATTTAAACTCATATTTTTGCAACATGGAGATATCCAATGAGTTCAAGTACAACTACAAGAACATCTAATTTAGCCAAAAAACAGAAAGAAAAGTAAAAGAACATTTAAGCTGAGATACCTTCCATCCGGCTAACCAGACCATCCAAATAGAAGAATGTCGTCTCCTCTCATCTCTCACAGACGGGGAATTCTTCCATTGGGACAGTCAAGTTAGCCGGCCAGAAGAATATGTAAGATACAGGTCCATCTATCAGAAATCGTGTACCTGGCATTAACAATTCCAGTATAAGTTATATATATATACATATAAGTATTTCCACCATTACAACTTAATCCCAAGGACTCTCTGATTTTCGATCTTTCCCTATTATCGCTACAATGGACTCAATTCTATAAAGGATTACATCTCGGAAAAATGACTAAAAGAATACGGATGAAATTTACATGGAAAAAAAAAATTGCAGAAGAATCAGAAAGAATTAATTGAATATCTCGTTCCAACCGTATGCAGCAAAAAGATCAGTAAGGTGATGCAGAAAAAATTCAAGGCCTCTCATGTTTAGGATTCCATTACCTGTGTAAGTTGCACTGTTCGAAGTAGGGGTTTTGATAGTTGATATACTTCTTCCAATATGGACTGTACTTATCAAGGCCAATATCCAACCATGGTTTCATGATCCCATCAAAATGGATTACCGATGCCCGCTGGATATCGTGTATTTCAACACCAGAATCATAACCCAGACCGAGAACATGCCATTTTCTGTCTAAAGCCACTGTTTGCTTGTAGAACGTCATCCAACCGATGGGCAGGCTACTGGCTTTGACTAACGGTCCTCTGGTCCCCTGCATTAAACAAAGAAAAGAAAAGCATTAGAACATCCAAGACGAGCATAAGCCATGTTAGTTCACAGGTAAACTATAAACTGCCATTATGGCAAGCATATTCTATGTCATCATCGATGTACAAGGAGTTCAACTTTTTGATGAGGCCCACAGGAGCCGGAAAATCCCAATATTTACTGCATCCATATTCCATTTCCTTTATACTGATGGGTTTTAACTATTGAAGATATCAAGCATTGTAGAGTCTAGAGACGAAACACGTGTAACACGTAACAGAACTAATAAGAGAATGGAAACTAAAAAAGAGAGCAGCATCCCAATGTAGCCCTTCCATAAGAAACCAACTCCCTCTTTCCATCCATCAGTAAAGAATAAAGTAGAAAACCAAAAATTCATTCCAAAGAAAGTAGATATCTAAAGATTAACTACTCCACACAAGAAAATATACAAATTCATGATTGTGAAATACATAATAGCTAAAAAAACAATCACGAAGTATAATTCCTTACCAACTGGAGGTATTTGTGGTAGACTCCAGTTAAGTCTTGCCTCCTCCATTCTTGCAGATCAAATATGTTCATCCCAAACGCCCAGGTGCATGCATTTACATCAAAGCTCTTTGCGATGATCCGATCTGTGAAATTGATAAACATATACTTCCATTGAAACGAAGGTTCACCTTTCTGGCAAGTCTCTACAGCACCATTTACTTTACCTTCCATGTTAACTTTCCAAAGTCCTGTTAAATCCCTTTGGACAACTACATCATGGTCAAGAAGCACGATTTTATTCAGCCGTGGAAAAATATCTGGCAAATAAAATCGAAGATGGTCCAATGGAGAAGTAAATCTCAAGTCAACGAAGCCTTGCTTCTGCAAATTTCCTTCATATTTTACAGATAACCATCCAAAGTTGTCTATGCTCTGGATCTCAACAGCAGCTTTGCCAGGCGGATTCTGTAAGAACCACATTGTCATTGCCGGTGCATTAAGAGAATCTGTTACTATATGGAAGACAATTTTCTCCGAGTCCTGCAAAGATAAAAACATCATTTTCAATTGGGATAGAGAAAGCAATCCTCAACTCCATTATTTCTGAAGATACCTAACTGATCCAATGAGAGAATCTTTGCAGTTGCAAGCTTGGATTCTCATTTCTTGTTATACTGTAAAACTCATCATTATCTTCCTTAACAAGAAGAATTTTTCAGTAAAAAGTTCCTAATTCAACAATAATGGGATACAACTCAGATGATGACTTTTTGCACAGACAGAAAAGTCTAAACCTTCCCCCACAAAGTTCTTACAATGTCTCTATCCTCAATAGGACAAGAACGAATGTAAAACACTCCGGATGCTCTCAGGCTCTCTCACCCACACCCCCAATGGGGTGGGCCCTAAGGCACACTCCTAAGGCACATGAAAATGCAGGCATTTGAAAGATAAAGATGTTCACCAAGTTTATTACTTTACACATACCATCATATTCAAGTCACCTTGCTCATTAATCCAGATGTAGGGTTGGGCTAAGTTAAATGTTCCAGTATTAGTCCTGGCAGCATCATATAAAGGAAGAAGAGCTGAAAAGCCACGCACGTGCAGAAAGATGTTTTAACAACGTCCTTACTAATCGTGACTAATTACACGTGCAGAAGTCAAATGGTCAACCCGATAGAAGTTGAACTTTTACGCATCTATACACCAATCTCTTGTAGAATGGTGGTTTGTAACACAATAATGAATTTTTAGTATGGTCCTCTTCCATCTCTCCACTATCTTAATGGTGCATTATAATGGAATTGTTCCTATCAAGCCCAAATCAAATCCAACTTTGTAGCCTTACTTGCACAATGTTGTTATATCAAATAGGTGAACAGAAAAGGTGCTTACTTGAGCATTTGAAACAGTTGAGTTCACCACCACTGCAGAAGCCAATATGTTGTCAGAAAAGACAGCAAAATGATAAAGAGCTGGATCATGAAGTTTATGTTGGTTAGGGAGCTCCCGCTCCTCTGGTTCCAGAGCAAAAAATTCAGAAGTCAGCCGCATAGAGAGGCAGTGAAGGCCTTTGGGGCTAGTTCTTCCAACAAGCTGAAACAGAAATGTGGTTTCATCCTTCTGTCCCCGGACCTCAGCCTCGGCATTGTAGGTCATTGTACGAAGTATTTTGTCCATTGCTGGACAGTCACGGTAGATGCGACTGGCTTTCAGTAATGAAGCCTCCATGGCTTCCATCTTCCGCAAAGCCCTGTGTTTAAGATTCAAATCTTAGTTCATTCAACTGTTAAACAATATAATTTCCTACTGCAACCAGCATGAATCATTCAAAACTAACTAAATTATTGCGGCAATTGTTAGTAGTGTTATGGTAAGTCTCTGTTACAGTAATGTTAGTAGTGTTATGGTAATTCTCCGTTATGGTAAAACTCTCGTATCGGAGGATTAGGAAACTTTGTGTTATTACCCAGTGTTATAAATAAGGCTAAGTATACAATATGTACCAAGCCATTCTCTTCAATCCTAATGTCTTGTCTCCTTCAACGGCAATGATCAAAACCATCTGAAGCCAGGAGTCTACAAATAGATCCAGATTAGTATTGACTATTGGACGAAAAGTTCCGAGTCAAACCCAATTTAAATGGCCCCCATGCAAATGCACGCAATGGTCATTGTCTATATACTCTGCTGTTAGCTCTTGTGGAAAGGAAATAATTGATACTTCAGTTTCCTATATTTTCAGCTGCTCAAAAATCTCGACTCGAACTAACATATGGACTCAGTACTCTCAATCAAGTGAAAGTTAACAGTTCTTTCTTTCTTCTTACATTTCGGAAAAGTTCAGATAATTCAATCTTATGCACGACATAGGATTTCCACTTACTTCCAGATTAACCTACCTCGCCTCACTTTTCAAGAGTGAAACCCCATCTAAAAATCATGCCGAGAGTGAGGATTTTTATTGTCCCACAAATTTGATTATCAATAGACTATATATTGTCTCAGTCAACAATTTGGTGCCGATTTTTCTAAAGAAATGCAAAAAGACTTCAAAAAATACAAAGGAGAAGATAAAAATATCATCTCATTACCAACGAGGCAAATCTGAATCCTTAGTAGAATCACCCAAGGCTCGTTCCACCTCTCTTATTCGAAATCTCAACTCGTTTGGAAACTGAGATTTACTACTTGGTGGTATGAATTGCAAGTATGCTTTGGCCCTGATAATCTGGCCAATCATCCTTTTTATCTTCTCATCTAACGCCTTGCGTGGCTGAGGATTTAAGCCCTGATCACGTCGAGCCTCTGTTGGTTTGGACTGATCCTGCAGTGAGATCAGTTTGATGATAAAAGGTAGTAGACCAAAAATAAATTTGTAAATGAAAATGGAAATGATAGACCATGTGATAATAAGTTCATGGCACAGAAAGAGGGTGAGAGAAGTAAATAAAATCATTAGAAGGTCTGGAAGTATGGAGGTTGTAGATTGTAAGGTGGTAGAGAAAAACTCAAGAGTTGGATGGAGACATTGAGATGAGATTTTGTGCAAAAAATAGTCGATGGCTATCAATAGGAACGAGTGGCATTGTTAGATCCAGATAGTCAATATCACATGGTGGGATAAGACTTGATTTGACTAGGTCTGATTGTGTAATTAATTAACGTAGTAATTACTTAGGAACTTACATAGTTCATAGCAAATGCCTTTAGGTAGATATAATGATACTAAAAGAGCTAAAATTGGAAAAACACGAACGATGTGTATGGATATATATATTTCAAAATCTAACCCCAGATTTTCTTTGGATCTTCAGTTCTTTGACTCTATAATAAGCATGAATTCCTTCAGGTGATATGATCCCATCAAACCATAAAAAGAAAACAGACCCAAAATGAACAAAGGATGTAGTAAGTTGTACGAAGATGATGGAAAATTCAATTAAATATATTGAACACTGTAAAAGCACAAGAGGAAAGGAAAAGCACCTCTCCCCATAAGTTCCATAACTTTTCAAGTTATTTTGAAATTTATTAAGATATTTGTGAACTGAGATATCCAATCAAAATTACTTCTTCTAGTTATTCACAGTTCAAAGTCCGAAGTGATAGGACCAGAAACCAGAACGCTGAGCGACCTAATTGTTCTGCGAGAGAAGGAAATTTGATTTCCAAAAATGATGCTGCCAAAATCTTTAAATTCAATTCAGCAGTGCATATATAAACTAAACTTAACCAAACCAATTCCGCAGGATATAATCAACTACATGAATCTGATGACATCTATATGTTGTGGTAAAGAAACATTCCAAAATAATTCAGTAGGCCAATCAGTACTAAAATTATCGCTAATAATTAATTCAAATGCAAGAAGTACTTTCCTACATTAGTTCAGCTGCAGCTGAAATCTATGCAAATATGTCACCTTTTGCTTGGATAAGGATGGCTTCTCGTCCTGCTGAGGATGCAAGTCATCTCCTTTTTTGTTGATATGACCTCTTCTGTCATTATTGGTTCCTGAACTTCAAGTAAGGCATGTATACTTAAAATAATGATTGAAAGGCGAAAATGCTTCCACGAGACAAAAAATAAGATTCAGACATATAGAACCAACCATTTCTCTCCAAGAACTTAGCATAATTTGCTGCATTTCCAGGTTCATGAATCCTATTGGTAGCACCAGATGAACCCGAACTGACACCAGAATTAAATTCTACATCACTCTCCGACAAATTAGCAACATCTGCTGCATTTTCTGGCTCACTGGTCCTACTGGTCTCACCAGAAAAACTCGAACTAATACCAGAACTAGATCCTACATCTCTCTCCAACGAATTAGAATCATCCCCCACATTTCTAGGTTCACGAGTCCTATTTGTCTCATCAGATGAACCCAAACTTACAAAAGAATTAGATCCCGTATCTCTCTGCAAAGAAGTTGCACCATCTGCTGCATTTCCTCGTTCACTTATCCTATTGGTCTCATCAGAAGAATCCGAACTAACACCAGAATTAAATCCTACAGCTCTCCCCAGCGAACTAGCTTCATCTGCAGCATTTCCATGTTCACGAGCCGTATTAGTCTCATCAAAAGAACTCAAACCAACACCAGAACTATTTCCTACATCTTTGTACACTTCCCAGGGTGGCTCTTTCAGCCACTCACCTTCTTCCTACAACGATATAAAGCACAAAATTTAGCATCTTTACTGCCAAAAACGAAATTCATAATTCTTCACCCCTGTACAAACTCTAAAACTCAGAATATTTTACCTTTACCTCCTCGACCGCACTAAATGCATGAACCTCCTCTGTCTGACGTTTCTGAATATGACAAACACAAATCCAATATTGATCTGACTATAAAAGTACAACAATGCTACACAAGATAAAAAGTCCAGAGGCTAAATAAAAAATAAATAAATGAGCAAAGTGCACTCGGTTAACTAACAAGAATCACAGGAAGGGAGCTAAAACAAAGAAAATTAATAACTTCCTGTTTAGCTTAGTTAATTTAAAGAAAAACACACACACACACAAAATGTTCATTAATTTTCGTCTGAAGTTTTCTGCAAATAAAAATCAAATCAAATCTACTAAAACATACACAATTTTCGTTACTTCACAAAAGCACATATACTAATACTACACACGCAAACATATATATACGTATTTATGTACATTAGTCGAATATTCACAGTAAATTCAGCCAAAAAAAAAAAGAAGGATACATACGATAACTGATAAATCTTCACCAACAAGCTCTTTCAGCACTGCATCCAAGAAAATAAACATAAAAAAAATGAAATAAAAATATCAATATTACACTAATCAATTTCACATTCACACACATGTATAAAACTTACCGTGAGAATTGAGGTTTCTAAGGCGATGCGAGAGCAAAAGGAAAGGGATGAAAACCGAAAGAGTAAGCAAAGCGAGGATCAAGACAGTCGCGCATTGGTGAAATGGCCTCATCAAGATTGATTATTAACCTAGGGTTAGGGTTTGCTCTCAGCATTTGTATTCTGAGCAGATTTTACATTTATGATTGTATTAGGGTATCACTATCAGATCTTAAATCTAATTAATTAATTAACCATTGATTAGAAAAATAATGGAAGAATGTGTCAAAGGAGCATTAAGCAACTAAGAAGAGCGTACATTTTTTTTTTTTTTGGTGTGTGTGATTTGAATTTATATATTTTGTGTTGACCAAAAAAAATATTTATGTATCTTGTTGCGGAGTTTTTCCTTTTTTTCTCCTTTTTCTTGTCAGGTTGTGCATATTTGAAATGAGAAAGAAGCAGCACGAGAGCGGTATTAACAAAACGATAAAATGATAGGTGTTATTGAAGTGTGGAGATGTAAAGTTACAAATTTTTCTTTTTCTTTTTTTTTAATAAGATTGAAAATTTAATTCGTTATACCAGACTATTAGACATTGAATCCAACCAGATAAATTTCGAGTAGAAGGCCCATTCTACAATCTAATTATCAGATAAGTTAATAATAAAGATCAAACTTAGTTATTTAGTTGCAACCGACTATAATTCTTACCTCACTCATCCCCAGAGAACATGGAAAGTTACATATTCGTTATTATCATTGAACATTTCTAGTGAAATAATATTATGAGATAATACAAATTCAATGTATTGCAGGAGAATAGAAATTTACAAATGATATATTATAAGAACACACAAATTTGCATTAGATAAAAGTGTCTTTTTGTTTAAATATATAATATAAATTATTCTCTGTTAACATCATATGTATTAAATCGATAAAATTATTTTTACTTAAAAATGAGTTAAGTTTCAATCAAAATACATATTATTTAAGCTTTATTATTTTTAGTTTTTAATCATTGTCTCTTATTTTTCAATTTAAATGTTCTTCACAGTTCTCATTATTGAGCAAAAAGCAGTCAAATGGGCTCCACCAACAACCCATCGTAGGCATTATGGGTGCGGGCCCAAAAAGCATTACTTTCGGGCCGCCTTTTTGCCCCAAAATTATTGCCGTGGTGGGACCACCAAAAACGTGTAACCTCAGCACCGACTTAGACGTCGTCACACACGTGTCGGTTTATCGGAGCTCGAAAGCACCACCTCGTTGTCTTTTCTTCAAAAACCTTTGCAAAATGTTTCACCTCGACACTCTAGTGACTGCATGCTGTATCTTCCATTACAAGAAAAATTTTAAAATTATATTGAATTAATTATTTTTTATAAAAATTTATTAACCATTCAATTGAATCATTACTTCACTATTATTTATACGTAACAACACAATAATCTTATATTATTTGTTTTAAGGGCCCATTTGTATTATTTTCTTTCATGTAAAAATATTTTTTCTTAAAAAATATATCTTTTTTACAATAAATATTTAGATTAGATTCTAATGAAGAATAAAACTCTACACCAATAAAAAAAATATCAAGTGTCAAGGAAAGGACACCCAATCTTATGACCGGAGTAAAAAAGTAATGCTCTGACCATTCTCAAGTGCTTTACCTTATGGCCTAACCAATGGAGTAGAGCTTTGATCAGATTCTGATGAGGGATAAAACTCCACAAATATATATATATATATATATATATATATATATATACACACACACACACACTAAGTGTCCAGGAAAGGACACTCAATCTTATGATTGGAGCACAAAAGTAATGCTTTTTTTAAGTGCTTTACCTCGTGGCCTAACCATTGAAGTAGAGCTTTGATCGTACTTTTGTTGTCATTCACTTCATGGCCGAAGCAGTAGAGGTGTGCTCCGTCTTTCCTTTGTTACTATATAACTCATGGCTGTAGCATGCCTTACTGACTATTCTTAAGTGCTTTACCTTATGGCTTAACCAATGGAGTCAAGCATTGATCATACTTTTGTTATCATTCACTTCATGGCCAAAGAAATAGAGGTATGCTCCATCTTTCCTTTATTACTACATAACTGATGGCCAAACCAAGCAAGGCATGCTCCGGCCATGTATTAAGCTTCGCTTCCCAAAGGTCGAAGCCATACGATAAGGCTTCGTTCACCATTTTGACCTATCATTCCCGTGAATGAAGGCACAAGGTATTGCATCGACACTAAAGATAGCTTAGCAATGACATAACCATTTCCCCTTATAGGAGGAGACGAGCCTGATAGTAAATAGTCAAAGCCATTAAAGTAAAACAAAAGAAGTAAGTCTTGTAAGTGGTGTCCAAGCACCTATAAATACCCCCTCATACCATAAAGAGAGAGACCTTTTCTTTTAACTCATTTTAGGGTATTTCCTTACAAATTCTCTCGACACCTTAACGGACTTAAGTATCAGAGGTGAAACAGAGGGAAAGTCTTGCTCCTTTGTTTTGAAGGTCGGAACAATATATTCACTCTTCGGAGAGCAAAGCCATTTATACACTCTTCGAAGGGCTAAGCCACCTATACCATCTTTGGAGGTCAAAGTCACACCCCCGTGCTTATGAGGTTGAAGGCACACCTCTTTGCTCAAGAGGTCGAAGCACTTAGGCCTACTCAGTAAGGTGAAGCTTGTGTTTAGAAGGTTGAAGCATACTCTTGTACTTAGGAGGTCGAAGACACTTAGTAGGTTGAAACCCACGCTAAAGAGATCGAAGCGTATGCTTAGAAAGACTAAGACTCGTACTTGTGCTTAGGAGTTGAGAAAAGTTGTATTATTTTATTGACGTGAAATGATTAATTTTTTCGCCACATCATATTTTAAAAATATATAAAATTCTAAACAAAACTTAATTTTAATTTTTCTCAAAAGCTAGAATTTTTACCTTCCTAAAATGACATTTTTTGTTAAAAGGTTAATGAAGGCACCTTTGAAAGGGATGAGCTCTAAAGGAGTCCTAGACTAGTCCAATGAACCCTTCGCGAAGGCTACAATAAATATCCGCACGAAGCCATACATCAGGTATGACATCCAAGGTAAAGTTCGGCACTACATTGGTGTCCATGGTAAAGTTTAACTTTATCACACCGGTGTCTCCAAAGTAATGTTCAGTACTTTATTGTGTTCATGTAAAAGTTGTGTCGATGGTAAAGTTTAACTTTATCGTACCGATGTCTCCAAGGTTCTTTGCATGTCAACTGTAGATCAACTAAGAGCAAAGGAGAAGTCGACATCTTGGCAAAGTTTAGCTTTATCACACTGGTGTCTCTAAGGTTCTTTGCAGGTCAACTAAAAGCGAAGGAAAAGTCAGAATCTTCAAAGTAACGTGGTAACATTCGGCACTACATCGGTGTCCCAATGCCATAGTCTCCAAGAGAAGTCCTTATATTCGAGCTCCGCCAACACTGGCAATCTGGTAATTTTGACATTATTATGATTTTTTTAATTTTAATTTTTAAAAAAAATTAAGTCAAATAATTATGAAAAAAATATATATTTTAAAAAAGTAACTTCTCTAAAAATAAAAATCAATCCAAAGCAAGCGTTCATATATATCGTCAGTTTACTACGATAAATTTTATTCTTATAATTGGCCACTTAAACATATCCCAACCTTACGCCAAAATATCCACTCAATCTGTACCTTCCAAACCCAACCTTCATTTTCTCTCTAAATTCTTGTGTGTGTGTGTGTGTGTATATATATATATTGCAAGCAAAGCAGTTGAGTCTTTTGCAGTAGTAATCATAGCTGTGGAATCTTTAAAAGCACTAGAAGTTTAAGCTTATAAGCAATTATCTTAGTCTAAACAACTTTTTCTGCATGGACTAAATATAAAGAGCATAATATTATTTTAAGTGGAATTTGAAGTTGCAGAAAATGGCTCAAGAAGGTTCGTCAATGGCGGCAGCAGCTGGGGAAGCTCAAATGTCCATGGTGAAAAAGACAGCTGTTTCAAGAAGTTGGATGCTGTTGAACAAAAATGGAGAGGGTGTTGTATTGGATTTGGATAAGTATGCCATCATGAAAAGAGTACACATACCTGCCAGAGACCTTAGGATTCTTGATCCTCTCTTGTCTTATCCTTCTACTATTCTTGGCAGAGAAAAAGCCATTGTTCTCAACTTAGAGGTCAACTTCCACTTCTGTTTTTCCACTTGTGTTTTTTGTTAAAGTTGTACGTTATTATGTAATATCTTTAAAAATCGTGTAACTATATGATTATACTAATACAATATTATTTTCTTTATTTCTTACCTGTTGTTGGTTCGTGTTTTGTAAAATTTGTACGATACCATATAGTAACTTAAAGAAATTATGTAATTAAATTATTATGCTGATATAGTTTTATTCTATTTCTTCCTTCTGTATTTTGTAAAAGTTGTACTTTACTAAGTAATAACTTAAAAATCATGTAATTAGATTATTATGCTACTATAGAAATTTTTTTTTCTTTGTTTCTTCTGTGTTTTTGTTCGTGTTCTGTAAAAGTTGTAAGTGACCATGTAATAACTTAGAAAATTCTATAATTAGATTATTATGCTATTATAGTGTGTGTGTATATATATACACACACAAAACTTTAAGCAAAGCTTGAATCCTTTTCTAGTTTACCCTTCAGAATGTTAAGAGAAAACATATATATTAGATTTATTTGTTACAGTTTTTGCTAATTTTGAACTGCTTTACTTCTGTTTTTCAGCATATCAAAGCAATTATAACAACAGAAGAGGTAATTTGTTATGTGCTGTTCTTGAACTTGTTTACCAACTTATTGTTGCAGAAAGGTTTCCTTTGAGTTTGTTTCTCACAAAAAAAGTTATTATATTGAGCATAGGTGTTGCTTCGTGACCCATTGAATGATAATGTTGCGCCTATTGTTGAGGAACTTCAAAGAAGGTTGCCTATGGCTTTAGGCCAAGGTGAAGCAGAGTGTGATGATATGCAAAATGAAGTCGAGACCGATGAAGATTCCGGTATCAATTGCAGCCACATTTTGTTTTGTTACATATATATTCCTCCTAGAACAAATTTCAGGAAAAGAAAAAACGTAGATCAATTAATCCACAATTCAATTCTTTTAGTTTTCTTGTATTGATAGCTGCACTGAACATAGAATTAGTAAATTGGTGAGTCATTGTTTTGTTCCCTAATAGGCTAATACACGTGCTTTGTCTGTTTTTTAATGTATATGTAGAATTTCCATTTGAATTTCGTGCTCTGGAAGTAGTACTTGAAGGCATTTGTAGCTTTCTTGATGCACGTACGCGGGAACTAGAGATGGCGGCTTATCCAGCTCTGGATGAGCTGACTTCTAAGGTAAAATGACTGGCAACAGAATCTGGAAAACGTGATCAATTTCTGCAGTTTGGCTCTGAAATTCTAATCATCATATTGGTTGAAATTGGCTCTGAAATTCTGATTATTGCCGTTTTATATTTCGCATGATATTTATCCGGTAGCTCACCGTCTTCAAGTTCATTTTAAAGGAAAATGTGAGACAAATTAAAATTACTTGCAGATTAGCAGCCGCAACTTGGATCGGGTGCGTAAACTGAAGAGTTCTATGACAAGGTTGAACAACCGTGTCCAAAAAGTATGTTATGCTCTCTCTGACTCATTCCATCATGCAATCCCATCTGTAAAATGGGTCTAAGGATTGAAGTCAATGCTCATTATACTAGGTTGTGCTTCTCTGAGCTGATACAATTATACTCGTTTTGATGTCTAGTAATTTACACAAAATCACCTGTTTTTAGACGATTCATATAGTAATCTATGATCAAGATTTTGAGAAATATAGCATATGATCTGAGATGGAAACACACGGCGGCTAATTTGCCAGGATTTTTCGACTATGCTTGTTTCCAAATGATAACTGGTGCAAATAGTAGATAGTGCAGCATGCTCTCGTGATTCCTTCTTCTGTTCTTCATCAGCAGCATAACTGATGCATATCATAGAACAGAATTTGTCATACAAGTTGAAGTATGCTTACTTCCTTTGATATTTATGGTAGTGTTCATTCACTAAATTGTGAAATCTTCTTTTTCTGTCTACCTAATCAATTGATGTTGGCGTAAGTTGATTCTTATGCTTGCAATGCTTTGAAGGTCATTGTCTGAAAGGGTTGTCAATTTCTAGGTAAGAGACGAACTTGAACAACTTCTCGAGGATGATGATGACATGTCAGATCTTTACTTGACAAGGAAATTGGCTGCTTATTCACCTGTTACTGCTGCCGGAGGTCTAAACTGGCTTCCTGACTCTCCAACTGTAAACTCAAAGGTGTCTAGAACTAGTAGAGCAAGTGGTCTAACGAGTCATGCGGAGTATGACGTTGAGGAACTTGAGATGCTTCTTGAGGTAACTCACCAGGTCTAATTGTGGGCTGCGCTCTTGGCTTCAATTTTGCATACCTATGCTGAATGATCATATATTTGACAGGCCTACTTTATGCAAATTGAAAGCACAATGAACAAGTTGACTACGGTATGCATTTGTTTGGAATACTGTCTGCATGTCTCAGAAAGTTGAAATTAACTGCGTCCAGTAATTGCTTTCCAGAAAGATTTGTTGAGTCTTCTGTAAACCATGTTACATCCAAGTGTCTGATTGTTTATAAATACGACTGAAACCTTTGCTTTCCAGTTGCGGGAGTACATTGATGACACGGAAGACTATATTAACATTCAGGTAACTATAATAGATCTTGAATTATTGAAAGTGGTGCTGATGTTGATGAATTCTGACAGAAGATCACATGTAAGTTCCTAGTAAAAATAATATACATGGAAATATAAGAGCCCTTAAATATTTTGCTCCAATTAGCTGCATTAGATCTTTTTCCTTTTCTTTCTAATCATGCCTTAGTAATATTTCTACATACGGTAAAGCTTTCAGATATAGGTTTGAATCTCAGAAGATGTGTGTATTTCTCTGATGTAATTCTCTTTTCAATTAACAGCCAGTTCACAATCAACGGCATATTCTTTCCGTTAGCTTATTAGCTTATTTTATCTTTACGAATAATTGCTTGCGATGCAAAAGTATGGGGTGTAGCTTGTTGTAACTATAAGTGATTGTAAAGTATCATAGTGATCCGTGTTTGATGATGGTGCAGCTGGACAATCATAGAAATCAGCTTATTCAGGTATCCATTACCTTGTCCTCTACGGTATCCAGCTAAAAAGAAAACGTCTATGATCTCGTACTCTGTTCCTTCTCAAGCGTTACGCTGATGAGAAGAACTTACGATGTATGAGAAAATATACGATTAGAGAAGTAACACTGATGTTGTTCCTCTGTTTGCCCTGTTGCTGCAGCTGGAGCTTTTCCTAAGTGCTGGTACCGTTTGTTTGGCTGTGTACTCTCTGGCGGCTGCCATATTCGGCATGAACATCCCTTATACATGGAAGAAAGGCCACAGCTACATGTTCAAATGGGTACATCTGCAAGTATTTTACGATTTAGAAGCAACTGTTTTTTGTACAAATTGTGTATTTCTCTACTATAACTATAGGATAATCCCCTTCACCTGGAAGAAAATCTTGTAGCATTTTGCCTTGGCTTATGTCTAACAGCATTGTTTTCGTCCCATAGGTGATCGTCCTCGCTGGGATTACTAGCGCTTCGATTTTCTTGTCGATAATTTCCTACGCGCGGCGCAAGGGTCTAGTCGGGTCTTAATCTTGTTCGTCAGTTTGGAGGGGAAGCGCTATAAACTCGGAAATGGATCCTCTCATATTTTTAATTCTCTCCAATATATCGTGTGTCAATGTGTTTTTTCCAGGCAAATTGGCACAGCTCCGTCTCTACTGTGGTGAATATGGGAATTGATCAACCGACTTATTGCAATTTATATCGGGGTAAGACTTGTTACTTTTGAGAAATTTTTACGTTATTCTCCGTGAGATAGTTTGAAAATGCTGACACTTCAGCATGATATTGGGAGACCCGATTTAGATCAACTCTCAAATTGTAACACTATGAGAGAAATCTAATAGTGGTGAATTGATAATGCGACTTTAGTGAAATAATTTGGGTAGTTTATCATCATTCTATCTTCTTCTTAACTTAATTTCCAAGAATTAAATTTTTTGAAACTGCTATGAATATCGGTGTCTTTCTTGATACGAGATATTATCAACATCTTTTTATGCCCTAATGTAGAATTACAAAGCCCTCTTTCAATTTTCATTGAGTAAAGATTTCCTCGTAACCTTTTTCTATTATGACTATATATAATCATATCAACAGTTCATAATTATTGAATTATGCTCATAACATTGTAAAGTTACGAATTAACATGATCCGCTTTTTTACGGGAATCTAAAAGAAGATTTTTTTCAGGCTCTGGACGAAAGGAAAAGGGCATGAGATGGTACAAATGATTGTTTAGTATGTTTCAAAAATTTAGCGATACCTTATTACCTGTCAGACAGTGGGGACTCAGAAAAATGCAGCCCAAATAACTTTTGAATCTGCCTGCCAGTTAATTACTTTCCATTATTCAAATGCAACTGTACGTTGCAGCAGATCAATAGCCAATAAATTCAAACTTTTGTACACCATGCCTTTTCTTCTGCTGCGAGCGTGGGGGTGTGGATATAAATCTAATTTTAAAATACACGTGTAAAATTTAATTTTGTCTTAAAAGTTAAACTTATAATTTTGGGTTATACATGTTCAATGTACAAATAAACATTCATCTTTGTCTCTTTATATATATTTTTTTTCATTTTAACTTTTTAATTTTTATTTAACCCTCACTCATAACTTCCAATAAAAAGAATTTCAACCACTTGAATCCACTAAGATTATTTCTTGGATTGTTCTTCACTACTGAAATACTTGGAAAAGGGAAATGCATCTTTAGAAATTTTTTGAATTTGAATGATATCAAAAAGAACAAAAGGGCAACCATACCAGCTCTTGGACCTAGTACTTGTGAAATGAGACATCAAATATTTAAGAAATTATCGATAACTTTAACATAATGCAACTAGCATACGAAAGACAAAAAACAAAAATGTAATATCTTAATTTTGCCTTTTCCGGACAATGTCAGTGACTTTTAAAATAATGTTATCATCTTTTCCTTTTCCTTTTATCTAATTTGTCCCAAGGGTACTGATTTCTCTTTTTCGGGTTAAGTCTAAGAGCTTAAAATTCTTTTACAATATTATACTGTTATGAATTATATTTATGTAATTGTGATAATAACTTAATAAATCAACATAATTACATTTTAACATTATAATGTTATGTGAAGCAATAAGTGATGCGGGGACCCAGACATCAGATGACCTGGAATCACGGGACACTTGAAACTATAACATAAGCTCATTGTTCCACTAATATTATTTTTTGCTAGATGTTCCACTAATATTATTTTTTATGTAAAGAATAATAATCTAATCTTCAGTTTCCTTAATGGGATACGTTCCATATTTGTCTTAGCCGTTCTCTTTTTGACTTGTCAAATTCTTTTTTTTTTTTTTTTGACCCCGTAAAGTTCTTATGAATGCTTTGCTCCTCTTGATAGAGAAACCAATGTAAAGTCTTTAATTTTATCTCTGTGGAAAAAAATAAAGTTCGTGTGAGTTACAATATCTCAGCGACCCAAAAAAGAAAGTAAATGATATTTCTCAAAGTTTCCCTTTTTGTATTATTAGTCGTATAAAATTATCCAACCCCACTAGAGGAGAGGTCATGGTAAAAGTAGAAAAAAGCAATTGGTGGTATCAAACTTGCATGTGATACGATCATATATAACATTTGTGGTGCATTAAATGTTTAAGTTAGCGTTATAAAGAAGAAAATTAACATGCCAGGAAGTAAAAAGTTTGAACGTAAATGTCTATTAATGAATTAACCGTTTGGCGAATTGCAAGAGATTGTGAATTTAAATGTTGGAGAAAACTACCTCGTTACACTGATAACTGTTTTAGTATTTTGTATAAATAAATTATAAAGTGGTCAACTTCCCAACAAGAAATGTGTTGAATAATTTATTTATGATGCCATCCTAATGCCATAAATGAAATGGACTTATTCTTATTTGAAGAGAGTTTTGGTAAACGTATCACATGGTACTTGTTTATTCTAATGGCAAATTGTTTAACACATGAGTTTAGTTTTCTTGGTGTGGCGAATAAAATTTAATTATTTCGCATACAACTATGCAATTATACAGTAAGTAGTAATTTATTAATAATATGAGACGGGTTAAATCTATGTTCGGCTGATATTTCCTCCTTTTATAAAAGAAAAGAATAAATAAATATTCATACAAAGAGAATGAACTTGAAAAACTCGTAAACTTTGGTCTTTGTTACCCTTTAAAATCCTAGAGAAATATCAATTCTAGTTTCTACTGTTTAATTAATTGAGTTTCTAAAAAGATTTGATGTTTCAAGAATTATATTATTATTCTGTAAATATTTACAGCGAGTGTTTAAAATTATCTCAATCAGTGTCCTTTTTGATAAAAAATGACAATGCACATGTCAACTTCGGAAAATTAAGTAGATATTAGGGACTAACTTGAAATTGCAAAATTAGAGACTAATTCTCATTAATGACCATAAACATCAAAGACTATCCGTGAAAGAGTGAAATGTACATTATTCGTTATGGGTTGTGGAATTAGTTACTTATTATTTCATTTTTTTGAAAAATTATATAATAACTCTTGTAATTTTAAAAAAATAGCACAGAAACCTCTTCATTTGTATTTTTTCCGTCTAACTTAATATAGCGTATATTATACACACATTGTGTGCGAATATGGTTATAAATTTAAACGAAAATATTCCGTTACTTTTGTGATCAATTAGCTACTTAAAAAACATTGTAAAAAAAAAAAACGATGAGCTAAACATGACTGACTTCGCGGTCACATTTAATTTGGTGAATACCCCTAGTTCGAGAGTTATAGTCCCTTGAGACTGTCTCAGAAGATTGTGGAAGAATTTTTAAGAGCCAGCAAATTTATTGGTTATTTGATCATATTGAGGATGTCAGGCAGCTCTAAAACTTTGTTAGGATTGACTTTTTTTAGGGAGAAAAAAAAATATTTTTTTTTAAAAAATTACATTAAATTTATAATAACTATTTGATTTAATTTTTAAAAAAATTAAAATTTAAAAAAAAAACTCAAATACTACTTTTTTTAAAAGTCATAATTTTTATATTCTCAAAAAAATTTAATTTTAAAAAATTGTTAAAAAATTACTTTTAAAAAAAATTAATCTAAACGAACCCTAAGAGGATGATAGAAGCGCGATAGCTCGTCCCAGAAGCATTGTACCGCATCTGGCTTCAACCTTCATTATAATTAAAGAGAGAAAAGATAAGAAAAAGACAAAACCAATTTGATAAATATCAAGAGACAGCCAAATGTGGGTGAGAATTCAAGGTTTCAAACATCTTAGGAACAGTCCCATTATACCTCCACTTCGACCCATTGCTCTACACGCGTGTTCTGGAAGCTTCCGTGCGAAGCTTAGCGAGCCAACATTATACCTTGTCGAGTTAACTTTCGGACACGTGACTCTAAGTAAGTATTTTGTCCTAATCCATAAAAAGCTAATTGTGAACATAAATAAGTTCTCATTATTTTTTTGTTTTCTAAATTAGTCCATATTATTTTAAAAATTTTCAATTCATTCTTTACTATTTTAAAAAATATTTAAATTAATTCTCAATATTTCACAAATATAGTTAAATTAGTCCTTATTATTTATGAAACATTCATATTCGTCTTTAGTGTTCATAGAAATAGTCAAATTAGTCTTCGTTGTTTGAAAAAAATCATATTAATCCTGAGAATTTTACAAATTTACTCAAATTATTTCTTTTTTTAAGAATAAATAAATAAATAAATTGGGATTACTTTGAGTAAGTTTGTAAAACACTAAGGACTAATATGAATTATCTATTTATCTTTCAAACAATAGAGATTAGTTTGATTATTTTTGCAAAAAATAAAAAATTAATATGAAAGTTTTCTAAACAGTAAAGACTAATTTGACTATATTTACAAAACAACGAAGATTAATTTAAATATCTTTTCTGAAATATTGAGGATTAAATTGGACATTTAAAAATAATAGGACTAATTTAAAAAATAAAAAAATAATAGGGACTAATTGTAAAATTTTTCAACAAAAAATTAATAAAATGTCAAACGACACTCCGCTCCTCCCATGCGCATGTTATCATCAAGCCGTACTGCATTCATAAAAAAGCTACTATCTTCTAACATAATTGCTACATTGCACCATATAAATATATATTTTTTCCTTTTCCAATTTAGAAAGAGGCATAGTCGTACATATCTACATGGAGATAGTATAAGACGAGAGAATAAACGTAAATCCTAAGGGATTGGTCTAGTGGTGCGGATCTGGGAATAAGTTTTGCGATGTCCCGGGTTCAATTCTCGCGTTCTTTCAACTAACTTTGTTAGTCTCCGATGGCTTCCTCCAAAAAAAAAAAGAGAGAGAAAGAATAAACGTATGATACATCAAAATGCAAAACTGTAATGATGTAATAGGTACCATCCAAGCTAGTTCGTATACCATGCACCCGAATTACTATGCACTAATCCAGCTACATACATATCACTGTGCATATAAGACCCGCACTCAACGCATTTTTTCTTTTTAAGAAAAAAGAAAGTGCTGCACCTCACAGACAAAAAGAGATGAGAGACTTCACCCTTTGAATTTGTAGACATTGCCTAGAATTAAGTAGTAGCCCTCGCTTGTTCTTTGTAGGAATTGTCCAAAAAAAAATCGTCCTGTAAAAACTTTGAGATCAATATCGCTGCTTGAATCTGTTAGGATTGTTCAGTGTGGTTGCGTGTGTCGATGAAATCATTAAGCATTGAAAGTAAACAGATCAATTAGCTGGTGAAAATTCATCACCGATTAAATAAATTAATAAAGAAATGAAAATGAAAATAAAAACAGACAAACAAGGGGTCTTGAATGGCGCAATGGCGCAAGACTGAACGAGAAGAGAATCGAGGATGCGCATGGCCTTTGGCCGGTCCTTCGGCCTGCATGGCTTCGCTAAGGGCTCGTTTGGATTTGTTTTTTTCAAAAGCGTTTTTTTTACAGCTTTTAAAAAACAGTTTTTTTTTAGAAGCTGAAAATTCTGTCTTATAAAAAAAGTTGTATTTGAGCTTTTTTCAGAGTTTCAGCTTTTTTAGAAACTAAATCAAATAGTTATTGCAAATTCAACATAACTTTTTTAGGAAAAAAAGTGTTTTTTTCTGAAAAAAAACCAATTCAAACATGCTCTAATTCGACTCTCTCCACCACAGTTGACTCCATCTACGATTGAAATGCTCCACGGATCGGATAAGCTAAATTTGCTAATAGTGTAACTTTTTTTCTTGAATACTTTTTGCTTATTTTATTTTTTTTATTATTTTTTTTATTTTTGGGAACAATGAGGTTATTTAACATCACTTTACTCAAAACTCTACTACTGAACTCAATTGTTAAAATTTCACAATTAAGATTAAGGGTAAATATAGGTTGGTTAAACTAACCAAACCAACTGGAAAAAACAAATTGGTTAGGGTATTTTATATGATTAAAAATTAACGAGTTTGATATGTTTGAAATAGATCCATAAATCAAACTAAATCAAATCAAATTGTATTCATCCATTATTTTATGTATATATCAACTAAACTTGCACACCCTAATTTCTTGTTTATATTAGTTAAACTTGCAATATATATGATAAATCAAAGTTGACGTATTGGTTAATCTTTTTTCCCTGATTATTGGGTGAATATTACTTTGCTTTTTAAACTTTTTGATAAATTTTAATTTATTTTTTAATATAAAAAATGAAGTCAAACCAAATGAAATTTAGAGATGTTGGTTTTAGTTTGGTTATTTTTTATTACTATAAACCAATTAATTAGTTTCTAATAAAAACCAACTTATTTAATTTTATTTAAAATAAATTTACTAAAATCAAGTTAAATCATGTTAACCCTACTTAGGATTTAGGTTAACAGCTTTTCAAGTAGCTTTTAGTATTTTGATTAGTCAGAACACTATTTATTCAAGTTATTATTGTTCGGTAAAATAGTGTTTTACTTAGCTTTCTAGGTAGTTTTTAGTGTTTCAACTAGCTTTTCTCAATTTTTAACTTGTTATATGTTTTTAGTAATTCTACCATTTCTTCATTTTTTGGGGGTAATTCTACTCTTTTGCAATCTTTCTCTATATTTTTATCTTTTTCTTTCACAGATATAAATAAAAGATAAGATAAAAATGAATTTCAAGTTCTATTTAATCAACATATACTAAAAAGTATGAGTTTTATTAGTTCTTTTTTTTTCACAAAATAAATCTTGAACCTAATAAAATTAAAATTTTATAATATTGATACATAATATTTTATTAAAAAAGACTAGTTATATTTTAATATTAAAATATCATTATAAAAAATGTCTAACCATAAAATATGTTATCTTATTCTTATAATAATAATAATAACTAACTATTATAACAACAATCATAATAATAATATGATATCAATGTCGTTGTTTGTCATTTTATACTCATCAGATAATCTAATAACTAATTTTATCGAACATATATATTTTTTCAATTAGCTAGCTAAACAATTATCTACCAGCAATTCTAACCGCTAATTTTGCTAAACAACTCCTAAGTCACATAAGAAAACAGATTAAATAAGATACGAAAAGGTTGCAAGAAATCTAATTACGCATGCTTCTGCTATCTTGAGGGGCTTCACTTGATTGCTAAAAGTAACTTGCTCGTAACAAATATTTTTATGAATAATAGAGTATTTTTTTGTGTTTAGTTGTTATATTGAAAAACAATTCCAATAAAAAAAAGGTCTGAAATCACATTTAATATTACAAACATACTATTTAAAATAATTATTAACAAAAATATGAAAATTAGATTTTTTTAAAAATTAGAAAAACCTAAAAGCTCGCTTGGCTAAGCTTATTTTTGAGTAGCTACAAGTAGTTGTAGAAACTGCTTATAAACAAGTTGATACGTTTAAAATAATTAAAAAGGACGTGTCATCAATTAATGTTAAAAAATTTTAAAGGTAAATATTTCTTTTTAACATGTTTGCCCAAATATTATATATTTTTTTTGGCTAACTTATAAGTTACGTATAAACTTCTTTACCAGACACATCCTTTTATTATTTTTGACTTTAAAACGGATCAAACACTCAGTAAGAGATGACCACTAAATAAGCAAAGCCAAACAGGCCCTAAATCTCAATTGAATTAGAAGGGCCGCCAATGAATTTTGTCCCTTGTGGCGTGACATGAAAGTAAAAATCACCCACACTTAGCGCCAAAAATTTGCCGTCCCATCCGGCGCACGTTATCCCCCCATCTCGCTCCAACGGCGCAGGTTAGCACCCAGCCTTCCCCATCCTAATTTTTATAATTCTTTTTCCTCTTTCCTCTAAAAAAGAAGGAAAAAAAAAGAGACAAAATATAAAACCCAAGACCAATTTTTTCAGTTCATGCTATAACCCAAAACACACACACTAACACACCCAAAAAAACACGCACAGATCCACGTCCCCCCTTCTCTCAATCCAACAGGTCCATCTCGTCTCTACATCTTTACCATTATTATTCATCTTGCGAACATATACATAAATATATATATATGTATATATATATGTGTGTGTGTGTGTATAATATAAAACACATGTTTGTACATGTTTAAACTGAGCTTTACTATTTTCTTTGTGATAATTATGGCGTACGTTTACTGGTTTTAATGCAGGTCAACACAAGGTGAATGAACGTGTGAATTTTCCCTTGTGCTAACATGCACCATATGTAGAATAGTTACGTGGGTTTGATTTATTATTATATGTAATATATAATAATATACAATATTTTTTGGGGGAGCTCTTTGCTTCAAAACGATGTCGCATCGGGTGGTGAAGGTCCGGAGAGAGTCGATTACGGCATGCATGACTTGCCCTCTTTGCAATAGGCTCTTCAGAGACGCCACAACTATTTCTGAATGCCTTCACACGTGTAAGCCCCCTCTGTGTAATTTTACTACAAAAATCTTGTTTGCTTTTTAGTCTGATTTTTTTTTTTGGGGGGGGGGGGGTTTGTTTCTTGATTCTTGATGATGATTACAAATCTGGGTTCTTTTCGTTTCTCTGTTTTATTATTTGGGTTTAGCTTAAATCTTTAAATTTTTTGCTTTTTTTTTTCAGAATTATTTATTGTTATGGTTTTGTTTAGGTTTTGTAATACGAGTTTGAGCTGAATTTGAGAATATATGCAATGAGCTTCCTGTTTTATTGATTTATTCGGCATTGCGAAATGGTGTTTTACTATTCATAAAATTGATAAGCTGGAGTCGAGGGATTATGTAGAGTTAATATTTTTCTACTATTTTATTAATCATTCATAAAATTGATAAGTTGGAGTAGAGGGATTGTGTAGAGTTGATATTTTTCTACCTTTTTTTTTTTGGGTCATTCCTTGAGGAAATGTAGCGAGTTTCTTGTGTAAAAATGCAAGGTAAGGCTGCAAGATTCAACCTTTCCTCAGACCTATGCATAGCGGTAGCGTTGTAAACTGGACTGCTCCTGTCATTGAAGATGCCTGGTTAATATAGATTTCACTGCAATGATTAGTACTATATATTATAGTTGCAGGTAGGCATTGTTCCTTTCTAATTCATTCTTAGATTCCCGTCAGTATGGACCCTACCAAACTACATGGTAGTGGTCTAGGGGCGCAATTGCTAGAGCATGGGAGGCTGAAGAGTAACCTCATGCTTCTCATCATTTCCCCATTCTTACAAGGGGTTTAATTTGTGCCCAAAACCTTAAGCACTTAGGGCAGTTTGGCAGATCATGCTATTGTATACTACTATCTCAATTTTGCGGTGAAATATGGAAGTTATTTTTGCTATTATCTTTGTGAATTGTACTTCAATGCTATGCCAGATTAATTTCAGCTTCCTTAGACTTCATTGTTCTTCATTTTTCCTTGGCTGTGTACTCTTTTGTCTCGGTGATGGCTTTTATCTAATTTGGTTGGGTTTCAATTAAATATCTTTGCAACTGTTTTTTTTTTTTTTCCCCCCTTTGGATGGAAAAACTTGATATTTCATCTTATGAATTTCATGCAGTTTGCAGAAAATGCATTTATAAGAAACTTTCAGATGAGGAACTGGAATGCTGTCCAATATGCAATATTGATTTGGGATGTGTCCCGTTGGAAAAGTTAAGGTCAGAATTCTTGCTTATAAAGTTGTATTCATGCAAGCGTGCTACTCCTTTGCTTGCGATAGTTGGCTTTTGAGGTAACTTTGGGTCTCAAAGTGTTGGTGTTTGTGTATAATGTCAGCTCTGGTCACCTTTTTACCAGAAAACGTAGATCATTGAATAGAATCCATGGGCTTATCATAGATGCTGAAAATTCTTTGTGTGATATATGTCTCAGAGTTGATAGTTAATGTTTAAATCTTCTGATAAATTCATTAGAAGGAAATGGATCTGACCAAGGAGGGGGAAGGAGAACCAAACCCAATAATATGCAATGTCCAGTTTCTTCTTGGACTTGTAGGATAGAGTAAAGTCAATACCCCTGAACCAGCATTGATCTCATTGCGATGGCTATAAACTCATGTTTCTCTGGTTGCACACTTGTGTGTTCACTTGACTATTAATTTGCAGGCCAGATCACAATTTGCAAGATGTAAGAGCCAAAATATTCCCTTATAAGAGGAGAAAGGTGAAAGTTCCTGAAGTTGTGCCTTCGATTACATTGCCAGTGAAGAGAAAGGAGAGATCTCTCTCGTCATTGGTGGTCAGCACTCCCAGAGTATCAACACAGGGTGGTTTGACAGGGCGAAGGTCAAAATCATCAAGAAAAGCCCAAAGAAATTCCAGTTTTTCCATAGAAAAAATAAAGAAAGAGGAAAATTCACCAGAAGATTGTCTGGAGAGTTCTAGCTCACCTGAGACTCTGCACAAGTTCACTCAGAGTATAAGACAGGTAATGACACGTTTCACAAGTAGGGTTATTGCTTCATACTTAGGCCTCCTGTTATTTTGCCAACTAATTTTTATGACTAAAAATACTGGATTTAAGCTTGATTGCATCGCTTTTGCAGAACTCTTCTGCTGCTGAGCCATCAACCCACTTAGCTCCTGGCAAACAAGCAGAAAAAAGTGGTGAGCAATGGGAAAGAAAAGTGGATCTCTGGAAACTATCTTGTCTTGTGGAAGCTGCAAATAGGAGCAAATCTTCAATAACATCACCTGGGTCTGCTGCTAAGTCAGAACCTTTACATTGCCCTGACACAGGCGGATACGTCCGTAAATCAAAGGTCAAGGATAATGGAGAAAAATCGAAAGTTCAAGATGAGAAAAATAGCCACAACTCTGTCCACCAGGAATCAGAGAAACCTAAAAAGTTGCAAAAGATTAGCCATAAAAAGTCACCTGCCTCTGGAGACTTTAATATATCACCTCGAGCTGTGCTAGATGCTGCCAGGGCTAAATCTGAAAAAGGAATTGACCCGGTTTGGTTTTCTTTAGTAGCTTCTGAAGACCAGTGAGAATCGACTTCAGATTTATAAAAAATAATATTTTCATTAGAATGAATACAGCACCTTATTTAAAATTTTCTTCTTTCTAATTGTCTACATTATTGTTTCAGGGAAGGTGATGCACCCCTGCCCCAGATTTCTGCAAGTTACCTGAGAATTAAGTGAGTTGCTTGTGGCTTAATTCTTTCTGTGGAAAGAATATTGTTAAGTAATTTCCTTTAAGATATTTAAAATGGATGAATTCCACCTGAAAAGAGAACATGCAATATTGTTAAAACTGTATATTAGTATGGTAGCTGGTCTATTTGTTCATCCATATGTATTAGAAGGACTTCATTGTACCATGGTGATATCTACTTAGTCTTAGCTCTGTGACATTATTCAGTGCTACAAAAGTCTTATTTAGATTATGTTCATGAAATTGTTTCTTGTAAATACCTATTCTCTTGTCCATGTGTTACTTTTAGAGTGACCTCTAAATATATCATGTATATCTGCAGTCTGTTTTGGTGATATGGGCTTCATGTTCTCTTTGTAAGAGGAAATCTTGACTTTTTCCCACACGGAGATTTTTCTCACTACCTCATATTCTTGTTCTTCCACAGGGTCAATAGTTCATGTTACTTAAAATGATTTAGAAACTCTCCGTGCTTATGTACTGGGCTTGTCCCTGTGAACTGTTTCTTGCTCATTTTAGTTTGAAAATACTTGGGAAATTTCTTACGTATCTGTGCAATGGAGATTGGACATTGTTAATCCTCTTTAGTTTGACATCAATCTGCAATGGAGATTGGACATTGTTAATCCTTTTTAGTTTGACATCAATCTGGTACTTCTTTTTCAAGCAATAAATTGCAAAATCAGAAACATTCCTAGTTCATTTTAGTTTGAAAGGTTTAGACTAGCTTCCCCAGATGCACAATGAAGGGCGGAGACTAATGATCCCGTTCAACTTGACTTTAGTCATGCATTTGTTCCAAAAAGTGAAGTTCATAATACATTATCTTCTGGTTAAGTGGATGGAGGTGGTTTGAGTTGATACAACTGTTTATTTTCCTTGGGATGTGTTACAACTGGCTTTAATGCACTGTCTTCTTTCTGATGCTCTTAATAAAGCCCAGAATAACTAAGCTCAATATAACAAATAGACTGGAAAAGGTACCTGATTTAAGACTTCCACTTTTTTCTAAAGATCTGGTCTTTTATTGGGTTGCTTTTCTTACTTCTCTAAACTTTAGTTTTCCATATGTGTTTCTTTATTGAAGAGCAAGAAGGCCATCATTCTGTTCTGTTGGTTGTTTTTCTGTTTCTGATGTCATTGTTGCATAAGATACACTTGCCAAAACAAACATTTTTTAACTTATCATTAAGGTAAGAGAAAGAAATCGAAAATGATCACATATTTTGGGTATATGTCTCCCTAATGTTGGTTGTTTCTCTGTAAGGACAAGAATCTATAAAGCTCAGAGATAGTTTCCATTTACCGAGTGTCAATAGGAAGTGCTGGTCTCTCACGAATTTAATTTTAATTTGTGAGAGCTTCTCTATGTCTTTGCTGCTTGACTTTTCATGATTTATCTCTCAAAACTTAGGCATTAGACATTGTTAGTATGATTGTTCTCTGATAGACATTTTCCTTATCATTGAGTTTTGATGGTAAATTCATTTAAATCTGATGCTTCTCACACAAGAGGTGCTAGGCTTAAACTTGGGGGAGGAAGTTAGGGAGAAAGGCATTTGTTATGGTTTTGGCTGTGTTGTCTTGTAGATAACAGATGCTGAATTTTGCATGTTCCCTTAGGTTTGATTGACTTGCTTAAGTTAAGTCAGCCGAATGATTACAGTCTGGAGATGTGAGCTGATAGAAATACTTATAGATGAAGTAAAGCATACCGTTCGCAAAACCATTTTGGTACTTTATTAACTGCAGTTCCTGTATTTCAACCACCCAGGCATTTTAGGTTACTTGATTTCAGAGTTTATCCTTTTCAGTTTTCTGGTTTAGAACTTCAGATGTCGCTATGAACATGATCTTTCTCTAGTTTACTGTAATAATAATGTCAGAAGTACATTCTGCCATTCTCTCATATGTTGTAATACACATCCCCAAGCTCATTATGAACTTGTGAAAATTGTTAGTGTCCAACTCCAAAAGGTTTCTGGAAGAGTGTTAATTCCTTGCCCTTGAAGTTTCAATGGAATGTCAAACTTCATTTTCAGCATCTAGATGAAATGGACCAAATCAATTAGGAATTCAAGGAGCTATCCTTGATATTTCTCTTCAGGATTTCTTTCTCTTCCTGCCCCATCTGTTTGCAACAAAATTTCCTTAGTCCTTTTGAATGTGGGGTATCATGGAGTAGAAACATGCATTCTTTCTCTTCCTCTTCATGACAAAATAGAATAGCCGCATTACATAATGCAAAATGATCGTATTACGTCTAATACACTTCATATCTGGATTGCTCTAACTATGTACCTTAATGAATTTTGCTATCTGCATGAGTCGGGTTTTGTTGAAGAACTTTAATATTCTTTCACATGATGCAAGTTGTGTATTTGAAACTGGTAAAGACCTTGCTGTGAAATGAAAAGTGAGGAGATGCTCAAAGTCATGTTTGTCCTGTTTGTTACAGGGATGGGAATATACCCGTGTCCTTCATTCAGAAGTACCTGGTGAGGAAGCTGGATCTTCGAAGTGAAGATGAGGTAAGTCAGTTGATGATTGGCTGGAAAACTGCCAGCCGTATGGAAACTTTCTTCATACCAAGGCATGATTTTATTGGCACAAGCATTTCAATTTATGACGCAGACAAAATCTGAGCTTTGAACAATAACATAGTGCTCTGAAATCCAAGTAATGCTGATTATTCTGCTACTTCATAGGTTGAAATCAGGTGTATGGGTCGCTCAATACTACCCACCTGGCAACTAAATCATCTAGTTGATTTATGGCTTCAAAGTACAACTTCAGATAGAGTATCAGCAGCAATCGGTTCATCAGCAAAGGATTTCGTGATGGTATTGGCATATGCACGCAAGGCTCCAGCTGCTTAGACTATTTAGCCCCCCTCGTTCTTTAATGCCATGAATAATTTGCGTATTACCATAAATTGGATGGAAGTGGAAGTCAGCTCCGAACCATCATGTCTCCTGTAAGCGTGCGCTTGGGATAATAACCTTACCAGTGTTGCAAATGCGGAGTTTCAGTTGCAACACGTTTAGATAAGTCGCGAACAATCATGGACTACTGAATTGCTTCCTCAATTCTGTATTTGGTAGGTTGGTAGTGTATGATGTATGGTTATCTAATTGCCTATCACAATATGTTTGTTGTAACATTAACATAATCAATTGTGCTTTTGCACATTACTGCTATACAGTTTTCTAGCGTTAAACTGTGTGATCCTGTTCCTTTTTCAGAAATACTCTGAACTTTGCTTTTCTTGATGTTGTGATTTATCATGTATAATTTCTGCTTTGTAACTAGAGTTTAGAAATTAAGGCAGATACGTTACTCTGTCCAATCCCCGTCTAGTAAGATAAAGTTTGGTTTGGTTCGGTTTGATTTTGGTTTAAATTTCGTTAACTGAGGCGTTCTTGCGTAGTCCGCGGACGACTTGTTTTGTGCTTGAAAACTCTTATTGTTCAGAACCATGCACGTGATTGGTGCCCTTTAGGGTATTTCTTTCAAAAAGCAAAACAAAAGTATTTTTCTTAAAAAGATATTTTTTGCCATAATAAACTGGCTTAATTTTGAAAAATACAAAATTTGAAAAAAGTTCAAATACGCAATGACTTTTTCATGAGTCAAAATCTTTAAAAATATTTTTTCTAAAATCAATTTTCAAAAGAAATTGTCAAAAGAGCAATTTTGAAAGGAGAAAAAAAAAAAAAAAGTCAATCCAAACAAGGGATTGACATAGTGGGATGTTACAGCAAGATTCAATACTAACGAAGGAAAATGTACAAAATATGGAGTTCTTTTTTTTCCATTAAACGCGCAAAATCGACAAAACACAAATTTAATTCTCACTAAATCGTCGGTACAACCCATAACACACAAAGTACTAACAAATCTCAAGTAGTCCCAGCGAAAGACAGCAATCCACCCGCATCTTCATCGTCATCATCATCCATCACGACGAACAAATCCTCCGTAACCCTAAACCCCGCGTGCAACGCAACCAAACCAACCCCAATCAACACCGAGACCAACACATTGACCCAAACACTAGTCAAAACCAAGCAGATAATCGTGACCACGCCGAGCGAAACCAGCACGGCTCTATCATCAACCGTCCGGTTCAGCAAAACGACCGGCTCGTCGCGGAAGAAGTAGAGGTAAAACCAGAGAATGAACACGATTAGGAAAACTATCATTGAAATCGGGTGCCAGAGGAGGCTCAGGAAGAGGATTAGCAAGATGATCATGGCGTAGTTGACGCGGAAGTAGTTGAGGTTTTTCTTCGAGCGGGTGGTGAACTCGGTTAAGGTGTGCGGGCGAGCGTAGGAGTTGGACGGGTGGCCTATAAGCTCTCGCCATGGCCGGCGTGTGGCGATCACTGATCGGCTTGTGGTGGTGGCTCCTCTCATTGCGGCCTAAAACCTAGAAACGTCTGGACGTGAAGCGTGCGTAAAGTTTGAACACACGGAGGAGAGAGAGAGAGAGAGGGGCGGGGTTGAGGTTGTTGGACTGTTGAGCGCCATGCCTATATTAAAAGCACTAGATATTTTCCATTTAGATCAGAATTTTTTAAAGGCCTTTTTTTAAGTTTTCGAAAAATTTAATTTTTAAGAAATTAAAAAAATTTTATTTTGAAAAAAAGTTAAAAATAAGTGTTTTTAGAGTTTTATTTTTTAAATATAATTCAAATATTTATTACAAAAAAATATAATTTTAAAAAATAACGATTTTGTATAAAAAAAAAGTCAATCCAAACAGGCCTTAATCATTATAATTTATTTGTCTTATTTTATTGACGTTGATATTTTTGAATTATTTATTTTTCCTTTTAGTTTTGTTACTTTTGCTTGGTTTTTTAATTTGTTTTATTTTATCCAAATTATGCGAGGAATAACTTTCTTATATTATTTTTCATGTGAAGTGTATGCTATATGTAGAAAGGAGTTTTAGGAACAATACATTGAAGAAGGCTATTTGTAAAGTGATTTGTGTTGAGATTATTATTTTGTCGTTGTCAGAAGGGTGTATTTCTATAAAGGGTTGGTTGTTTGTGTCCCTCGAGGCATTTGTATATGGTTTTTGAATAAAGATATTTACTTGCTTATTTAGTGAAAAAAAATAATATATATTTGAACATAAATACCATGAATTAGTTTACGGTAAATATGAGTAGGCTTATGTAATTTGAGATCTCTTAATTAGATGTTTAATTATATAAAAAAACAACAATAGAGTGAATTTTAAGTTTTAAGAATTGAACTTTTTTAATATGCAATTAAGAATTTGAATATTAAAATCTTTAATGAAACGAAATTAATGAAAAAGATGTGTTTATACACTCTTAATAAACCATCTCAGTTTTTTTACTTTGCGGATAAATTTTGACGATTGACACAATGAAACATTTGCTTGTTAGGAAAAAAAAAAAAAACGTGTTAATTTTTTATGTACATCACAGATTATGCTTTCGATAAAACTCTTTAGATCGTTTAGTCTTACTTTTTCTTAACTATTGAACTTTCAAATATTTTAAGAGTGATGTTGGACTTACAAGAATATGAAAGGTATTTATGAAAAAAAAAATAAAACAATAACTTCCTATATATTGTAAAAATAGTGTTGCAGAAAACCTTCTCTGAAAATATTTAATTAACAAGAGCACTTCTAAATTTCTAAAAAAAACTCAAGTAAACAAACCGCGAGAGTTCACAATAGAAAAGAAAAGAAATTAAAAAAATAGAGAATATTTTATGAATAACCCCAACATTTGTAGAAAAATGTCAAATTTATATTTATTATTTTTAAATGGCCCACTTAATTACTAATATTTAGCAAAAGTATCGATTTATTTTCTGTTGCTTCCAAAGTGGTCACACAAAGTCGTAGCCCCAACTGACCCTCCCGAAAAAAAGGTCGTTGGCCCAGAGTTGAATTCCTCCTCCGATACACCCCGAACTCATTGGCCAAACCGATCAACTGGGACCCACCTCAGCACTGCCATGTCAGCCCCCTCCTTTTAAGGCCGGTTTGATTGCATTCTTTTTCCAAAAAAAAAAAAATCTAAAAGAATTATATATATTTTAAAAAATAATTGTTTTACAATTTCCTTAAAAATTAAAAATTTTAAATTCTGAAAAAATAGTTTTCTTAAAAGTTGGTTGGAAAAACTTCTTTTGGAAAAACACCTAATCAGACAAGCCCTACACATATATACATACATACACACACAATATATATATATATATATATATATATATATAAAAGAAAAATAAAGAAAGCCCTAACAAAAACCCCAATGTGTGACTCCTCGTTTTCATCTACCTTGACTCTACACACAAAACACACGACACACACTCACGTATAATTAGCAAGCAGATCACACCGAAAACACACACAAGAATGGTTTACATAACGACGTGGGATGATTTTGTTGAGAAGTCGATTCAGCTGTTTCGTGCCGATCCTGAGAAGGTAAAAAAAAAATCCTTAAATTCTGGAAAAAAAATTATTTTATTGTATTTTTTTGAGCGATTTATACACTTACTTTCACGCATAATTTTCTTTTTCGGTTTAATTATACTATTTGTTTGTACAAAATATGTGCACAGACGCGTTACGTGATGAAATACAGACATTCCGATGGTAAATTGGTGTTAAAGGTCACTGACGATAAAGAGGTAAAATATTACTTTTTTTTGGTAAAATTAGTAGTGCCTCTTTTTGTTTTAATAGATTTCGAGTTAATCGTCATTGTTTCAAGATTCGTGTTACGCGTACTAATATTACTCGAAAGTCCCAAATTGATTGGGAATTGTTAAAATTGTTTAGTGAAGAAAATAATTCAGTTTCGTCACATATAAGTATGTGAAACATTGGAATGTAGGTGTAGAAAGTTATCCTTTTAGCATATATGTTACATGAGCTTTGATCCTGCTAATGTAATAGCTATTGGCGATATAGTTGGCTTAAATGTCTGTTTTATGATCTTGTATGATAATATCCCGTGTAGTTTGAATTAAGTTGCTTAGGATATCTAGCGCCTGATATTTTTATGTCCTTAATGCTCTCCTGATGATGAGGCTTGATCTTTTCACTTGTATTACTAGTTAAACCTGAGGGAAAATTGCTTGATTTTCCTTGTCCGTAGGAGCCTCTGATCATCAATTTTGTTGCAGAATTGGACCTCTTAATAGTAACTTCTTTTGCCCTTAGTTTGGCAGCAGAGTCTGAGGAGGTGTGTGTTTGTTTTTCGGGGATAGGTGAAGAGGCTGCTGAAGTAGTAGCAGTGCCACTTTTGCTCCGTGTAAATGAGGGGAATGGGGTATGATGCCAGCTGCTTGATGCTTGCAAGGCTGCTGGTGATTCATCTCTGTGTTTGGTTACAAGTGAAGCTTAGTTTTCAGCATCCTACATAATTTATTGAACGCTATATTTATAGAATTGCATATAATATAAGGATCATATTAGTTAAGGTTTAAGGCTACCACGAGAATATCCATGACAAAAATAAATCAACAAAATGCAAAATACATATTGATCTGGGCTTCCATGACCAATAATTAGCAGCTGGCACTTATTTCTTAGTGCTCGGTTTCCATCCTAGTGATATTTTTGATCTATTTGGACCAGTTAGTTCTCATTGTTTCAAAAGCCATGTCACGGGCACTAATATTACTCTTACTTTCCAAATTGATTAGGAATTGTTAATGGAGGAAAGAAATTAAAATTTCACCGCATACTTGTGGGAAACATTGGAATGTACTTCGGAAATTGATCAAACAATGGGTGTTGGAAGTTATCCTTTTAGCATATATGTTACACGAGCTTTGATCCTGTAATGTAATAGCTATTGGACATATAGGAGTTGATTTAAATGTCTGTTTTATTGTTCTTCTATGATAATATTTCATGTAGTTTGAATTAATTTGCTTAGGCGATTTAGTGCCTGATATTTTTATGTCCTTAATGCTGTGAAACTTGTAGTGTCTCCTGCTGAGTTTTAATTCAGTTTAGTGAACGCATTTAGTTTTCTTTTACTTTAAGTTCTAATGTGTGGCATTTTGTAATTGATGATGCTTCACGGGAATTTTAAATTTTTAAATTTTTAAATAAAGAGGGACACGGGTTGTGGTTGTGTGTAGAATGATCGGATAATTCATGGGTAACTGTTTTAAGAAAATGGGTATGTGCTTGGGGTTGTCAAACTAGCATCTGAATTCATCCGCAACCAAGGGACTTCACCATCTATTCATGGACGTAGGCTACCCTTCACATAATTGGCATCAAATAGATAAAGATTTTAGTGTGTCTTTATGGCACAGTTCATGTTATGCCGTTCAACTGTTATTTCCAATAAGACCTGCAGGTTATATATGTTATTTAACAAGAGTGTTGCCTCCATTACAAGGTTGCGCAATGTGCTTTTCCAGAATTTCTTTCTAGAATTTGAGTCAGGATATGATTTCTCAGCAGCATACTTCTTGTAGGTCCAAGGAAACGAATATGGAACAAGAAAAGTTTATGGAAGAAAGTGAAAATGATGAATGTTTTTAGCTCCCTTGTCCAGAAGCTTATTCCTTGCATCTGAGACCTTGTAATCTTGTACTTTATATTGTGGACAAGTCCAATGTTTGCCCAAGTTTTGAGCATTAGATGTGTGTTCCTTTGCTTGAGATCACTCAGCACTTCATTATATGATGGTCTGTCTTCCTTTCTTCTTGATACAGTGCATCAAGTTTAAGACTGACCAAGCACAGGATGCTAAGAAAATGGAGAAACTCAACAACATATTCTTCACTTTGATGGCTCGAGGACCTGAAGGTATCTCTATTATTGTCTACTTCCCTGTATGTTCCTTGTTGATTGAGGTGCGATATCCCTGGAAGTATCAAAAGCCAATACATATCGAAATTCTTAGATTCCTACCCTTTTGTATGATTGTGTGCCTTCATTTCTTCAAGATATACCTGCCAGACTTTACGGAGTATGATTTTAACTTTTAAATTGAAACCATGAACAAGCTTGAAAGTTAAAAGACGACAATAGAAGAGCAATGCTAGGCATCACCCATTTATCACCTTCTACAAGTACACCTATCACCTAGTTGGCATATTAACTTAACAAATATTTTATATCTCTCTCTTAAAATTAATTCTCTTCCATCCTTCCCCCCTCTCCCCCTCTTTCCTTCCCCTCTATCTCTCTCTCTCTCTCACTCTCTCTCTCTGCCTGCTTCTGGCGTGCCATCTAAACATGCATATAGGAGATAAATAGCAAGGCTACACGGTTAGAGAGTAGCCAGTGAAGAGTAAAAAGAGTGGGAGGATTCTTCTTGGGGTGTGTTTGGTTATTTATCTGGTATGGGTTAAGGTCTAGACTTCTTGAGATGGATGAATAGAGAACTTTGTTGCCCTTTAAATATAATTTTCAGCCATGGACATGCATAAACATAGAGGTTCTGTTTGACCTATGCAAGAAATCATTCTCCTGTTAGGCAATTCAGGTTGAGAAGGAAAGGCTTTCTTTGCTGTTCCATCATGAACTGCTATGACTTTATTATTTGTACTGTGTTCAAACCCTCAATTTAGTGTGCGTAATTTGATAATAGGGTTCCTCAGTTTAGAGAAATCTACTGCATTGCTTGTTCAGATTGCATCTAATGCACTCGTATTGATTTTGAGGGTAAAATTTCATTTGTTGCATTCTGTGTTCTCCTCCTTGCAGCTGATATATCAGAAGTCAGTGGAAAAGAACAAATGGAGGCACAGCCAGCCAAGAAAGGAAGGGGAAGGAAGCAATGATGATTCTTCAGAGCTCCAGAGAGGTTTTGGAAAAAGGATTACATCACAGAAATTGAAGCTTAGTAAACTCTATGTTCCATCAACCCTTTGATTTACGTACAAGGGATATCGTTGCTTACTTAAATTCCATTTTAGTGAATCAAGTTTCAAAATCATTTTCAGATGAGTTTTTTCCCCTTCAGTTCTCGGCAAATCTTGTAAACCAATGCACCTGTTAACGTAGGTTGTTTCCTTGTTATTGATCAGTCATATGCTATGGGTAACCTTGAGGCTTAGCAAATGTTTAGATATTTGAGTTTTCAAAAATATACTTCACTTTGTGTAAATTTCGCATCTTCAGTTTTCATATGCATTATTACTATAGAACTTGATCAAGCTTTACACCCTCGACCCGGGTGGCTTTGTTTCTTGTCAAATGATAGTCATCATCTACACACTTCTTCCAAGAGAAAATTTTCCCCTTCTTCTGGTTTGGTTTTTGTTTGTTTTGTATTGATTTTAATCGAATCAGGAACTTAGTTGTGGGTATTTCTCCATTCACATTCGCTTTGAAAAGTGAAATAATAAGTTTTGATGTAATAGTAAAATTGTTATTGTGTGATGAAAAGTGAAATAAGTTCTGATTTAATACTAAAGTTGTTACAGGGGAACGTGACAAGTTTAATAGAATAAGGTTTCATTGCTTTCCCATCATATATAATCTGGCTAGCATTGTTGGTTCTCATTATTATGGCCTATCTTATTGGCACTTTATGTGTTTATCTGATCCCAAGGTCCCAATTGCCTTTTTATGCTTTTAAAGCGCAGGCAAAAAGTGGATGTGTCTATTTCAAGGTGCTTCAAAAGTATGTGAAATTCTCCTTTTCCATGCTCACAATCATGAAAATTTTATGACAAAGATTGGATAAACAACGGCTATGCGGCATCAAAATAATGGGTAATAAAATAAAGAGCAAATTCCACTAAATTGTGTATATTGTTTATAAAAATGTAAATTTTCATTTTTATTGTTTTAAAGTGGCCTACTTACTTTTTAATAATTATAAAACTTATCAATCTCATTTTTATTTTGGCCCTTAAAGACCCACTAATGGGCAAAAAATTCAAGCATCAAGCTATCCTTAAATTTTGACCCAAAAAATAACTATCTTTAATTTTTTTTATTTTAATTTTTTTGAACAGGTGAGTGGAGCTTCCAAGTAATAAGATATTGAAGTAGAGACTTCACAATCTAAAGATTGCAAATCTTCGACCAAAAAAAAAAAAAAAAGATTGCAAATCCAGAACCAAATAGTAAAAGGAAAAAAGTTTCGTTGTAATGATACGTGCCACTATTATATGAGATAATGGTGAATGATAAAGATACATTCACTCTCAGTAACTGTCGTTTTAAAAAAAGTATTTATGTTTTAAAAGATATTAATAAGCCAATAACTTTTACAATCTCATATTGAAAAAAGGAACAAACAAACAACTACGACTTTACATATGCTTCAAGAGGAAATGGAAAAAAAAAAAAAGAAGGGAAAATACAATGTCAAATTCTCTTGATAAACTAGCCAAGAGAGATTTTCAAACAGGAATTCATCATTTTCCAAAAGCACGAGATGTGCCGTTGAAGATTTAAGACTACTTTTCAACAGTCTGGAGACGTTTGTATTATATGATCATTCACATTCATCTTTTTTGACCACTGGGAACGAATCTTTGCACTACCATGTCCCAACATTTTGATTTAACTTTTAGAAGAAGCCTATTGTTGATAAAACTTATTCATTCCTTCATTTTAAAAAACCATTACTTTTAAGTTCTGCGAAAACATTTTCGTAAAGGTTTGAATAAACACACTTTGTTTGAAACCTAAACCGCTGGCGTTTGTTATGACTGGAATGGACATTTATGTGATAGTTTAGCTTTAAGGTTTCTAGTAACTTAGCTTTTGTTAGGAAAGCCGTTGTAGTTTAACATGCTCACATATTCAATTGTTGGTTCGGCTTCAACAATTACATTATAAAAAATTATACATTAGTTGTCTCCAAAGCTCCTGCTTCTTAGGTCTGGCCCATCGTTCAAGTATTAGACCAACTATTAAAGACATTAAAGTGATTGCTATTGAGATAGATTGTGTAAGATTTCGGAGATCGAAAATAATAACAAATCAAGTTATCGATTGAGTTATGAAAAATATATTAAGCTATTATAACCCCTTAACTTTCATTCAAAATGAAATGCTTTATTCTCAAAAAGAGAAGAGAAAAAAGGTCCCAAAAACTCATTGAATTTTGCCAATCTTCCAATGCGTTAATGAGAAAATGTTGCATTTAATCAAAAGAACACACGCACACACAAAACACGCAGGAAGAGCTAAAATGAGTGTTTGTTCAAAAGACTTTAAGTCAACGGCTGTCCGTGTTGGTGGGCCCCACACTGCTGTCGGCCTACCCTGGTGGGGTTGTTAGGGGGAAGGGGTTAGTGCACTCCCTGGCACAGGATAGCATGCAACAGCCTCGTCAGTCAAACTACACCTCAGGCACACCCTTTAGCTAATCACATCCCGACGTGCCTTTACACGATTTGTCATCTTTTTCCAACGGCTAGGCACTGTTTTGGGGTCTCACTTTTTTTTTTTTTTTAATTCAAAAATTACGAGAAAGCTCGTGGTAAACTGGGATTTTGTCAACTAAAATTTTTTTATTGTAAAAAAATATCGTCTGAAATTAATAATAGAATTATTAAATTATTATATTATATGGAACAAAGCGTACATTATTTTTTTATGTTTTGTCTAATTAATTAATTATTCTATATTTTAAAAATGTTATATTATTTTCTTATGCTTTCAAAAAAGCAGCATATATTTATGTTAACATTTTGCATCCAAATTAATTCCTTGTACCTTATCATGCCCTTTTTTTTTTTTCGGTCTATTAGTAATAAACTTGCAATTTGCTATATATTTTTATAAAAATACTCTTATTTTCAACTAATAATGTTCATATAATAACATAAAAAAGAGACTATTGTACCACCTTTTGAAAAAGATAAAGGATCATATGATAAATATTAAAAAAATAAGGAAACAATTAGCTAACTAGACAAATCATGAGGGTGCAATTAACTAACTAAACAAATCACAGAAGGTAACATATCATCAGCAAAGGGTTAATATGATAAGTTTAAAAATATAAGAAAAAAATCAGGAGAATAACGTGAAATTTACCCTTATATTTAGCTATTGAATAACATGTGACTTATACTAGTGTTAGAAACTATGCTCCTAGAAGAGATTTATCCCTCCCGAATGTGTGTTAGGAAACTCGTGAATGTTTGTCTCCCCAAATATGACGATTATATCTCTTAATAAAACATTTAACAAAAGTTCTAACAAACAAAAATAGTATTTGAAATTGTCCAGTAGCCTCTAAATATTCTGCAAGAATGATTACAAATAAGGTTACGTAGTTTTGGAAAGAAAAAAGCATGACAAGAGAGGAAGATCTGCCCAAATGTTGGTGCAATTACAACGACATCATGAAGGGATCTAAAATCTTTTCCTGAAAAAGAAAAAGTTTCAAAGTGAAGGCATAATGGAAAAGTAGAAATTTGGGAAGCAGGTGATTGTTAATTTTAATTAGATTTTCAAATACATTTTACTAGTTTTTTGACCCTCAAAAAAAACAAAAAATTTGAGTAATTTCTTTATAAATCTATTAGAACAAGGTAGACAATGGCCATATAGTTTACTCGTGCATCATACTTAGAACACCAACTTAAAAGCTTGAATTATAATCATAGTAAGATAATTTTTTTTATGACAAAAAAAATTCAGCTGGCATTTGGTAGAACTCGATTATTAACTAACAGATCTTGAGTACACAACACGTCTCTTATCGATAAACATTTTATTATATTTTTTTAGCATCATTATAAATGACACTATCCAAATAAAATTTTAGAACATCCAGTCAAACTTTGACCTTAACTTTTCAAAAAAACTATCTAGTGTAGGCATCATTACACTAAGGATTGCATTTTTGGATTGTGTTACAAGATTAGGCCCGCGGAGATTGACTTGATATGACTTAATGATTCCTAGTCACATTCCCACTAGACATTCTCAAATTGACAGTATTGATATATTTTTATATGTACGATCATATTCTAGAGATTATTCTTGATATATTTATATATAATCATCACTTATTTTAGTTTCTGCAAAATCTTATTACATCTTTTCATGATGACAAAATATAAAACTCTGGTTACGTGTGAGTTCAAATAGAAATTAACAAGACTTCAATATTTCATTAATCTAGTAAAAAAAAAAATGCGCGACGTAAATGTTACATTAAGGTTGTATACTAAGTATAAGTGATTTGAACAAAAATTGAATGAAATATATTCAAGATTTCATTTCATATTCTTCTTTTTAGTTCTTTAGGTTTATTAATCAACATAGTAAAAGAAAACATCTGATAAATTTGTAAAGAAAACTACACACGCCATGTGAAGTAGATTAAAAAAATAATAATAAAGAGGAAAACGAAAACAGAGAGAGCATGGAAAAAGAGAATAGGGTCTCTTAAAAGTCATAATTGGATGCTCTGGCAAGCAAAAGAACAGGACATAAGCCACATATATTGGGACTAGAAAAAAGTGGGTTTGAAAATGGAAGCCTCAGGAGCATTAAAATATTAACCAAAAATTAAAAAATATATATATAAAAGGGGGACATTGCAAGGTCCAAAGTGGGCCCCACGTTTGAAATTTGGGACACAAGCAGAGCTTCCTCTGTTACTTCCCTGGCCTTTATTTTATTTTATTTATATTTTGTCAAATCCTGTGCTTTATTTAATGTTAGATGTACTGACAGTACATAAAAGATTAAAAAAAGGAGTAATGTCATGTAAATAATTATATAAATGGATTAATAATACATGTACTCTTTCATATGATAATTTAGATTTTTATCTAATATATTACTATCCTTGTTACTGCTTAAAATCAAATTCATCATATGACATTCAAATATGCTACAATTTGACAAAACCCACCCAAAAGAAACGAGATTTAATAAATATGTGACAAATACATGAACATTTTATTTTAAAAATTAACGATAAGAATCTCGTAACATTAAGAATAATATTTTTGCAGTAATTGGCTTGTTTAAGGCTTGTTTAGATTTTTTTTAAAAAAAAGTATTTATTTTTCTTAAAAAATTACATTCTTTTTACAGAATTATTTAACTTGACTTTAAAATTAAAATTATAAAAAAATTTAAATAGAAATTTTTTTTTAAAAAAACACATACTCCCAGAACTGCTGCTTTTTGTTTCTCTATTTTATCGCACTGTAAAAATAAAAAAAATAAAAATAAAAATGATAATAATGAGACTAATAGTACTAATCTAATCAAAATGATGAGTTAGTATAAATATATATACAACTAAATGAATAAAAGATTGCATCTTTTGTAATCTTTCTGGTGGTGTGTGAATGAATGAATTCTCAAAGCAATAGAAAGTCTTCTCTTTCACACCTTTCAATCACCACCACCACCCCCTTCCATGCAAAATTGAAGAATCTGTCTAGGGTTTGAACTTGACAGCACACCATCACCCAAGCCATTAAAAAAAAAAAAAGAGTCCAACTATTTAAAGGTCTGTTCTTTATCTATATTTTCTCTTCTCAAAAAAACTTTCCTTTTCAAGAATCTTGAAATTTGTCATATATTTGCTTGTTTATTCGTATTTGGAATTTTCTTTTTGCTTAAAAAAATAAATTTTCTTAATCCTTGGTGAGTTTTTTCTTTTTTGGGTAAAGATTGGAATTTTACTTTCTGGCTTTTGTTAAGCTAAATTTGCATAGAGTTCTTCGTTTGTGTAGCTAAGCACGATGTTGATCTGAATTTTTCTTGTAGTTTTGTTAGGAAGAAGTGAATTTTTGGTGGTTTTTTATTGTAAAGCTGGAAGTTCTGCATCATGGGTATTTTTGCTTTTGTTTCGATAGTTAAAGATCTGTTGAGCTAATAAATTCCAAAAGTCTTTGCTTTTTTTTTTTTTTTTTTTGGTGTTTTGGGATTTTTAGGGTTTTCTTTTTTTTCCTTTTTTCTCTGGGGTTTTAGTTGTGTTAATGGAGGAAGTTGAAGAAGCTAACAAAGCAGCTGTGGAGAGTTGCCATAGGGTACTAAGTCTATTATTAACTCAGCAGCCTCTAGATCAGAATCAGTATAAAAATGTAATGATGGAAACTGATGAGGCTGTGTGTAAGTTCAAGAAAGTTGTTTCACTTCTGAATTCTACACTGGGGCATGCTAGAGTGAGAAGGGCCAAGAAAATTCAAACCCCTTTCCCCCAAAACATCTTTCTGGAGAACCCAATCTGTAGAACTGATGAAAAGCCTAAAGCACTCCAGCTTCTTCACATCAATTCTGGCGAAAATTCGGTTCAGGATTCGGGATCAAATGTGAAAAGTGGTCTTTCTTTGGGGAATCCTTCATTGGAGTTGAGTTCACATGGCAAGAATCCTGTTCAGCTTGCCCAACAACAAGCTCTGCTGCCGGGTTTTAATTTATTCCAGCAGCAGCAGCAGAGGTATCAGCTTCAGCAGCAACAGTTGAAACAGCAAGCTGAAGCTATGTATCGCCGTAGCAATAGTGGCATTAGTCTGAACTTTGATAGCTCAACTTGTATGCCTACAATGTCATCGACAAGGTCTTTTATCTCTTCGTTGAGTATTGATGGGAGTGTTGCGAATTTGGATGGAAGTTCATTCCATTTGATTGGGCCAAGCCGCTCAGCTGACCAGAGCTTATACCAACACAAAAGGAGGTGCTCGGGCAGGGGTGAGGATGGGAGTGTGAAATGTGGTAGCAGTGGTAGATGCCACTGTTCCAAGAAGAGGTGGTTATTTTCAGCCTTCAGTTCTCATTCAATTCTTTTACCATTTTTGTTACTTATAAGTTATTGATTCCTTCTTCTGCTTTTTGCCACTTAACAGGAAACACAGGGTGAAGAGATCAATCAAGGTACCTGCTATTAGTAACAAACTGGCTGATATTCCCTCTGATGAATATTCATGGAGGAAATATGGCCAGAAGCCAATCAAAGGTTCTCCTCACCCCAGGTATCATTCGGTCTCTGTTCTGTCTGATGAAGCTTCAATCTAGCTATTACTTGTTATATGTTGTTATCTTTTGTCCAGCAACATTTACTGAATATGGTAATTCTTGAAATGGCATGTTCATAAAAGTTGATTGTTGTGTGAACCCTTGTATCTCGGTTGTTGAACTGATAAGTGTACGTCCTTCCGTATATTACCATGGTGCAGTTGATGGGTTTCTTCAGCATTACCATGTCTAAAGCTGAACGATCCTATCAACGACAAACACAATCTAGAAATATCAACCTTTCAATTGGGTTCTTGAACCCCTTTTCTCATTACCATGTGTATATCATGATGACCGAAGTGTTGTATTACTAAATTTTTCTGTCTTTCCACTAGTCATATATTGTATAGTGATTTGATATAATGCAGAACATATCTATGCCTGCCAATCATATTTGGTTTAGGGGCCTTCTCTGCTACGTGTGCTTACCTTTTGCTGTTCAAATATGACTGCTTTGCTTAATATTGCTTCTTAAAGGCCGAATAAGTATATGTGTCATTTTCTGCAACCATGCCGGGGATCTATTTTCACCCAAATGCTTTTCTAGAGTAACTAAAGGAGCATCCTACGCGAAGTATAATCTTAATTCTTGGAGTGACTAAGTCTAGTAGTTGCACTAACTGAGTAGCCTCTTTTCTGTCTTGTGTAGAGGATACTATAAATGTAGCAGCGTGAGAGGCTGCCCTGCAAGGAAACACGTTGAGCGATCCCTGGATGAGCCTTCAATGTTGATTGTTACTTATGAAGGAGAACATAATCACCTAAGGGTTCCATCTCAATCAGCAAACACATGAAACTTCTGAATAGCATCGCCAAGTTGGACATTAGCCCCTTTCAACTGATACTCTTCTCGTTCCAATTGGCGTGAACTGCACCTGTACATATTTTGCTTGTTAAGCTCGATACACAAATGGGGCAAATTTGGGGTATAGGAAATTGGTTTTTGTGGAGTCCTTGAGGTAATCTGAAGGCATCATGAAATGCAGGTCAGGTAGAAGAATCTTTTGCATGTAGGATGGGGGGTTTATGCTGAAGGATATAATTTCATTGTAGAAGACCTGCGTATTTCAAAATTTCAGGATTAGGCTATTGCAAGTAACAAGTATGGGGACATTCTGAATTTAGTTGATAGGGTTCTTCAGCCTCACAAGGTCATGTTTTGTGTTTATCACATGCTGAGTTCGTTTTGTAGAATTTTTTGTAGAGTCAGCAGCTTAAAACTTTAACAAACACCTTAGATTTTTCTTGGCACAAAAGTTGCCCCTTCTCCCTCCCCCCCCCCCCCCCCAAGCCTTACCCTGGATTGCTTGGCTTCTTAACAACTTCGCAGGATGAGAGAAAAGTTAAAATGTCAATGTCTTGCACATGCCAACCTAATTGGTTAGCTAATTTGCCCATGAAGATAAATTTTTTGAGTTTGCTGATAAATGTCATTATGCAGTTCCAATGTTACATTGATCCTTCTATAATGCCGCATGCTCTTTTCATCTAGTTTCATTCTAGTGTATTGCTTAGAGTGCTTGCAGTATGTTTTATTTGGGTAAATCTGACACTCTCATCTCTGCCCATAATGTGTTCAAATCCGACTCTCATAGCCGAGTCCATTTAACTCTTGAGTGCTCAACTCTTTCATCAGCCACTGCTTTTTGGTTCACACTTCATGTCTCTTTTGAATCAACATTTGCAGAATACAATCCTGTTGCCTGGTTTTCTCGGATTTGGTTTTGACTCGAAAGAGTACGAGCACGTAACTTGTATACGTGGAGTGGTAGTACAGCGTCCATTAGAAAGCATTGCTATATATCTCCCGTTGCAAGACGTTTAACATGTTTCGAACATATTGAAAACTTAGGATTTGACCCTTTTGCTTTCCCAATCTAAAATGTGATTGAGTCGCTATTCTCATGGTAGTGTTCATGTTGGCATGTATTCTTTCTGTACCTAGTTTTTCTGGAGTAGGATTTGTTGGTGAGGTTATGAAGTTATGAGGGAGATTCGGTAATGAAATACTTTAGATCATTTCTTTGTACCTCCATATTTAGATCTCTTTCTTAACATGATAATTTTAGGAGGATAATTCATCAAAGATCATATGAAGTCTTTTTTTGTTTTTACAGCAAGGGAAATCTGACTGGCAAAACTTGACCTTTAGATCAATCCGAGGAACCTAACCACCAATTGGTAAATGTTGGGTGCGTAACATGTCACATATACTGAGCACCAAATAAGTTGAAGATACTCATCTAGGATAGGGGACATGAATTGATCCCTAGACTTGAGTCATATTTAATTTCAGCTTTTAATATTGGGACATACTTGAAGGACAAGACTCTGGTAGTTATCGCAGTTCGAAAATTATTGTCTGCCTATTTCAAGTTTCTTTACGCATGCCATGGATCACAACTTGAAGAAAATGGTACTTTAAACAGACTTGAAAGGAACAATTGTCTTTGTGCTGAAGGAATGTTGGAGCATTTTCTGCTGAAAGTATTCCACGCTGAAGTGTCTTTTCCGTGTCATGTAGGCAAACTTGTTTAACGTTTGTAACAAAAGTAGACAGATGAGAAAAGGTCTAGCGGCCTACGGAAATAAGTGGAGTGGTCGGGTAATAATTTTTTATGGCCAAATTTATTTCTTAAATCAAACATGTACTTTTCCGATACAAATATTGTTCAGCCGTTAGCTAACGTTGAGTACGCATTGAGACATGTCAACGCACAGCAAGATTAATAGGTTTAAAGACAGATCTAATGTTGTTGTATATTGGGTAAGTAACTTGCAATAGAGAAAAGAAAAGGTAAAAGGTGAACAGCAAAAAAGCAACACTAGTTAAAGACTCTTTGGCCATGGATTTTTTTTTTTTTTTAAATATTGTCTTTTCTTTTGTCAGGAGTAAAAGAAGGTTTTATAAAAACATCGACAGAAGTACAAGAAATATAAACATTAACATAAATTACATTTTTGACAATTGTTTTGTCAAAATTTGTCTTGTTTGATTAAAATTCGAAGAGTACAATTAGAATTGAAGAGAAACCAATTCAAATTTTGATCGGTCAAAATGTTCAACAAATTTTCTTTTGAAAAATTATAGTTTTAAGCAATCCAAAAACCAGGAGAAGTTTTACATACTTCATGGAATCCTTATTAAAGGTTTTTCTATTTTCTTTTCTTTTTCTATTAATACATCATTAAATTAGTTCCAGAACGGAGGGGAAGAAAAAGAAAAAAGAAATAAGTTGTATCTTATTTTTTCCCTTTTTGGTTTAAAGGAGATCGAAGAGCGATGATGCAATAACTATACCTACTAAAAATTAATCTCAAAACCTCCCACACAGAATGCGAAGAATATGCCACTTGGTCTGTGGTTGAATGTTTTTCTTAACTTGCTATAACTTTGGGTGGGCTCGACTACGAAATAAGTTTATTTACCGGCCCGCTAATTTCTGGGCCATTAGATTGGTCCTAGTCCACAAAGACCTATCTAAACCCGATGTTAATGCTTTCAACATTATTAATGATGAAAATTTATCAATAATTAAATTTTTAAAAAACATATTTATATTTTATTCTTATATAAAATATAAAATTTAACATTAATGACAAATAAAGACATTAAAAATATCTATTCTCCTGTAAATTACACGGGATATATTAACAAAAAGACAAACAACTTTGAATTAATCTTGTTCCAAAATGGACCTTTCATGGCCTAATAAACAAAAGGTCAAATTGACATATTTTTAGTCAAAAATTAAAAAATTTCACAAAAGAATGTTTTTTAAAAGACCATACAAGAAAAGCCGCCTATCTTAACTTTTTTTTTTAATAAAATATAAATTTCTCAAGTAATTTTTTATTTTTTATAAATTCAATTTTAGCTTTTTGTAGAGTTTTAATTTTTTTTAAAAAAAAGTTAAAATGTTTATTGTAAAAATGAGATGTATTTTTTAAAATTATTCAAAAAGAGGAAAATTGAAAAAAAAAACAAATAGTCATATTAAGTGGTGTAGTCGGTACAGAGAGATTTTATAATGTGAAAAATTTCCCCTCCTGCAATCAACCAAGCGAAAATCTTTAAACCCCAAAAAGCCAAAAAGGGGGAAAAAAGAAAACACCGAGCAAGCGATCAATCAAATCGGAAACCCTAACCCTAATCGTAGAAGTGGACTCCATCGGAGATGAAACGGCCAGACGATATAGCAGCGGCGACGGCGGCAGTAGCAGCACCGTCGCTAGTAGACGCCTCTAAGAAGCCCCTCTTTATCCCCAAGTCTGAGCGCGAGAAGTTAGCTCTCGAGAAGCGCGAGCGAGAAGTCGCCGAGCAAAAACGCCTCCGTGAACAGCTTCTCCAGCAGCAGACCAAACGCTCCTCCTCCGTCGAGCGCGACCGAGAGAAGGACCGCGAGAGGGATCGGGACCGGGACCGGGACCGGGACCGGGACCGAGACCGTGACCGTTACGGAGACCGCCACCGTTCGTCTCGTGACTATGAGCGCGAGCGTGAGCGCGACCGCGACCGCGAATCGGAGCGGCGGCGTGACCGGGAGGAGCGCGAGAGAGAGCGCGAGGAGGAGCAGAAGGCTCGGGAGCGTGCTCGGTTGGAGAAATTGGCGGAGAGGGAGAGGGAGAAGGAGTTGGAGGCCATTAAGGAGCAGTATCTTGGATCGAAGAAGCCTAAGAAGAGGGTTATTAAGCCTAGTGAAAAGTTCCGCTTCTCCTTTGATTGGGAGAACACTGAGGATACCTCTCGGGACATGAATTCTCTCTATCAGAACCCTCACGAGGCTCGTCTCCTCTTTGGCCGAGGATTTCGTGCTGGAATGGACCGAAGAGAGCAGAAGAAACTTGCTGCCAAGAACGAGAAAGAGCTTCGAGAAGAAATTCGGCGCAAGGAAGGTGTTGAGGAGACTGCTGTTGAAGCTGCTGCTCTTAAAAAGAAGGAACTTGCAGCCGAATTGTACGACACTTTTGATATGAGAGTGGATCGCCACTGGACTGAGAAGAAGCTTGAAGAGATGACTGAGAGGGACTGGAGAATTTTCAGAGAAGATTTTAACATCTCCTACAAGGGTTCGAGAATTCCTCGCCCCATGAGAAGTTGGGCCGAGAGTAAGCTGAGTTCTGAGCTGCTTAAGGCCGTTGAGAGAGCAGGCTACAAGACTCCATCCCCCATTCAGATGGCTGCAATTCCTCTCGGCCTGCAACAGCGTGATGTCATAGGGATTGCGGAGACTGGCTCTGGTAAGACTGCTGCTTTCGTGCTTCCTATGTTGATGTACATTACTAAGCTTCCTCCCATGACTGAAGAGAATGAGGCGGAGGGGCCATATGCGGTTGTCATGGCTCCTACCAGAGAGCTTGCACAACAGATTGAGGACGAGACTGTTAAGTTTGCCCATTATTTGGGAATCAAAGTAGTTTCTATTGTTGGTGGGCAGTCCATTGAAGAACAAGGTTTTAGGATTAGGCAAGGGTGTGAGGTTGTTATAGCAACTCCTGGTCGTCTTCTTGATTGTTTGGAGAGGCGTTATGTTGTCTTGAACCAGTGTAACTATGTTGTTCTTGATGAGGCTGACCGCATGATTGATATGGGTTTTGAACCGCAAGTTGTTGGGGTGCTGGATGCAATGCCGTCTAGTAACATGAAACCAGAGAATGAGGATGAAGAGCTTGATGAGAAAAGAATTTATCGAACTACATACATGTTCAGTGCTACGATGCCACCTGCTGTGGAGAGGCTGGCTAGGAAGTACTTGAGAAATCCTGTTGTTGTGAACATTGGCACCGCAGGAAAGGCGACTGATCTCATTACGCAGCATGTGATCATGTTGAAAGACTCAGAGAAATTGGTGAGGTTGCGGATTTTGCTGGATGAGCTTGGAGATAAGACTGCAATTGTGTTTATTAACACTAAGAAGGTTGCTGATATGGTTGCTAAAACATTGGATAAGGATGGCTATCGTGTTACAACTCTACATGGGGGCAAGTCACAGGAGCAGCGAGAAATCAGCCTGGAAGGATTTAGGACGAAGAAGTACAATGTTTTGGTTGCAACTGATGTTGCAGGACGTGGAATTGATATTCCAGATGTGGCACATGTGATAAATTACGATATGCCTGGTAGTATTGAAGCATACACTCATCGTATTGGGCGAACAGGTCGTGCGGGGAAGACAGGTGTGGCGACAACATTTTTGACTTTGAGTGACACAGATGTGTTTTATGATCTGAAGCAAATGCTTATTCAGAGCAACAGTCCTGTGCCTCCAGAACTTGCCAGGCATGAGGCGTCAAAGTTCAAGCCAGGAACCATTCCTGACAGACCACCTAGACGAAATGACACAGTCTTCGCCCACTGAATCAGCTTTTGAGATATTGTTTTCAGTGACAGGAGAGTGGACGTTTTGGTTGCTTTGACAGCCAAGGAATGGAGGTTGATGCAGGATGATGACTCCCTTGAGAGGGCAATGACACCAATTTACTGAAAGAGGCAACCTTATTTCCTCTTCTGATTAGCTTATTGATAGTGGTAACTAAATTGCTGACCATGAGTTTGGATGCAGTTTCAATATTGTAATGATTAAGGATCATAAACAATCTTATCCATTTTGGTGATGTATTTTTCATGAGCTGGCCTTGACGGACTACATCTAAAAATCTTTCACTATTTTGGCATGTCTTTTGTTTGATATCTATTACCATTTATAAGTTCTGCATTTCATATTTGCCAATGTTTCAGTTACAAATTTTATTTTGAGTGTTTCCGTTACAACTTATATTTTGAGTTTGATCTTCTCCACTGCATACCAAACCAAGATGCATGAAGCTCGCTATTGTGCATTGGACCCCATTTTCCATATGCTTAGACCATATATAAAGCTTGTCACTGTGCAATTTTTTTTGGTAGAAGACTTGTGTTAACATAGAGCTGGCAGATTATCAATAAAAATGTGGAGATATGAGTAAAATGGGACATCTCGTTTTATAAGCCACATTCTGTGGATTTATTCTAAATTTCAAGATCTCATGCCTACTGCTTATTTGCAGTATTCGGAAAAAGATTTTTAGACCTTGTTCTACACAGAACTTGAACAGCCTTGAACCTTTTGACGACCCACTTAATATGCTGAAATGAAATCTCCTGTTGTTTTCCCCTCACTATTTGTTAGCATCCAAAACCCACACTTGAAGAAGTCCTACGGGAAGGTTGTATTAAATTTGGCTTCAGTTCTGAGTTCATATCTGGTGACGGTTGCTGGAACTGATGCTTAATTTTGCTACATTACATAGATCATGGGAGTTCTTAAGCATGTCAATTTTAACAGCATGTAAACTTGGGAAAGCGAGATGGCTTCTATTAGTTTGAACAATTGTGTACTTGAGATGCTCTTGGCTGTCAGCTAAAGTTGTTGCAGTATAAATTAATTACAGAAAGGCACCTGAACATCCTCTTCGGATTACTAATAAAGATTCATGGCTTGCATTGTAATGTGTGGCTTCTCTGGTAAAGTTGAGGGCAGAGAGATATGGCTTAAAAACTAGGCTGATTTTAGTTGTGTTGATTTAGGTGGAGGCAGTGCTGGTGGTAAACACACAACATGGATGTTCGGGCAGGGGTCAAAGAATTGGACGGTATCAACAACGATGTTGGTGTTTTCTTGAACTGTTCTTTCTTTTGTGGGTAAAAAGCCGACTGGTAACGAGGTTGGTAATCTTAATGTTAAGTCTTTTGGGGATAAACTTCAGGTTGACGCCCACCCAACTTCTTCTGGGGTGGATGATCCTTCGATTAATCCGGCAATGAATCGTAAACTCTCGAGCTTAGGATGCAAGAAGGTGTTGATTATGTTAGGTTAGATTTCATAAAGATGTTTTAGGCTTTCTCGACAACATTCTAATTTCTGTTCTTTTTTATTGCTTTATGAATCTTCTCCTAAAAATCTGCCAACTCCTTCCGTTGCATGGATAATTGAAAAACGTCAATGTTCCATATTACCTGGAGGATATTTGTCAAGACTTGCAGTCATTCAATTTGGAGAAACTATGTTGGAACTGGTTTTTAAGCTGTTATTAGAAGTCAATAGTAGTTTAGTCTTACCATTTGTTTCTTTCTTCATCCTTGTTCGTCTGACAATGAGTTTCATACGCTGTATAGTTGTGATCCTGAAAGGCTTCATAAGCATACTTTCGAAGTCCAGACTATGTTTACTGGAGCTTATAAGAGACATGAGTTCTGCTAGATGAATGACGACTTCAATGTGGGTGATGCCAGTGCGGAAACATGATACTGAATGGAATTTATATTTGGCAGATGTGAGAGAATGATTAAACGTTACTTATTCCTAATGATCAACTCAAGTAAAAGGTCATCCATGTTAATTTCATATGACCAAAAAAGTGTTATTTCTCTATTCTACTCTAAAAACAGTTGGAGTCGGACAACAATTGTATGTGAATGTTCAAGACTTAAAGAAGTTTAAAATATTATGCCTAATTACTTTCAATTTCCATTTACATGAAGTTTTATATTTTCTGCGCCAGGTGTCTCTGCTTCTGTGCATAACTCCTACTTTGATTATGTTAATCACTTCATGACTTCTAGATGAAGTCCTATTTCTCTATTTCTTCAGCTTCAAATACGTTCAGATCTTTATATTTATACTTTTTCACTGAGATATTGCTGAGAGAAGGGTTAGCATATTCTTGTTTTATGTCTATATAGAGTAAAACCAGCCTGGCCTAACATTTATATATTTTTTATTGGAAGTATTGAATACATAACTGTAATACCAAGTATATTCTGGAGCCTGTTTGGTGGCCTTAGTCCTCCTGTTTCATTATTCATATTTTATATCCTGTCATATAGATATTCTAGATAACCCCAGATGCCATTGAACCTCTGAGTGAAGCCTAAATATAACATTTTTGAACTTGTTCATGATTGGGTAATCTTTATTACTTTTACTATGTCAGGAGCATCTAGAAACTAGAAAGCGCCCAAGCTTCCGTTCTTTTTCTCGTTTAGGCATATAAGCTTGGCACTCGTGTTTATTTTCCATTCATTGTTATGGATCACTTTACCTTCTCCATTCACAGGCAGTTCCTCCAGTAGACGTACAGGGACATCAAATCTTCCAATACTTTGTAGAATGAGTCGATCAAAGCCAGGGTATGTAATATCGATATGATCTGTGTTTTGTGTTTGCAGATTGTTTTATCACTTATATTTTGTGTTGTTGAACAATTGGAGTGTTAGAATTTACTTTCTGCTTGACCCAGTTTTTAGCAAGCAAAGAATGCTAGCACAAGTAGTGCTTGTGTCTCAAGCAGTCTCTTTTCTATCTTTAGTGGGACACATGGGTAATTATATGTCTCTGGATTGCTTTATTTTCTTTTTTGGGGGGGTTGACGTATTTGCTTGTTTTAGCAACATAAATTTTGGTATCTTGATTTGCAGGACCTCAATACCAGTCATGTTGTGGTTGGGGTTGATGATTATGTAGTGTAAATTTCTTGTGGACTTGCTTAGAAGCCGGAGAGAGTGCACTTTTCAGTTTTGAAGCATTTACTTAGGCATTCTAGCAGCTTATATGAATGATCATCTTGCATGTATAATTTTTTAAGAAAATGAGCAAAGGTTGGTTAGACTTGGTTATTTCTTTTCAAGTTCTTTGCATTTGTATGTTTGAGATTCTAAGGGTTCAATTTTATATGGCAAGCTGTATGAATGAATATATTTGAACAAGTGTCATTTTGGTAGCTTTGAAGAAGATGGTGAGTTTTTCTTTTCCGGAAAAAAAAAAAAAGAAGGTAGAAGAAGAAGATGGTGAGTTTTGTCATGACATTAAAGAAGATCGTACGAAGACCTTTAGCAAACTGGAATTAAATGTAAAACTGCACCCTGGTGAGAAAAACTGGTTTGTTAGTATGATTTCAGTTTATTAGTATGATTTGTAAGACAAGTTGCAAAAAACAAAACTGGTCATCTTACTTCTACTCAACAGCAAACACCAAATGTTAGGACATGTGAATATCACACCACTGTAATCTTTCTATGTTAAATAGGTTTCTGTGCAGGTTACTCTAGTCTTGTATGCTTTATTAGCATCTTCATAGTTGGATTGGTGTGATAAATTTTTAAGGTGTCATATCTTTATTACATCAATAGAGACAATTCTTTGAGTAATTTTTCAAATATATCTAAATAAATTAACACTCATGAGCATGAGACAGCGCGTTGCGTGGTCTCCCCAACTAGTTTTCTAAAATAAAGCATCATTCCTCCATTTAGTCCAAGGTATTTCTTATTTCTTATTTTAGGTATAGAAAGGATTGTGGAAGAAGCTGCTTCCCTGTCCCTGAAGCGGCAGGAGTGTCTGGCATCAGACTGTTCAATGCCTGAGCATAGTGGGACCTTAGCTTATAGAAGTCACTTATGAATTCTGATTAACTTATACAAGTCATTTCTGGACTAGATGTATTTTCTATAATTTATTGCAAAAGTATTTAGGTTCCTTGACTTATGTTTATCTTTACCTGGATAGTAATTTGAAGTGCCAGGGGCAAGCTGACAATTTTTAGCTGCTGTAGATTGTTGACCCTTGAAATTCAGAGGTAGAGCTTGTGGCACTTCAACCTTGTATGACCATTAGTAAGTTCAATAAATGTCAAAGCCCTGTAGCTGCATGCCATTAAGCAATCCTGTGGCTACACGGAGATGGAGATGTGGCAATTCTAGGAAGGATAAGATGAGAAATGAATTATCGGAGGAAAAAATAGAGGGTCTAGGTTGAGGACAAGATGAAGGAGAACCATTTGAAATAATTTAGATATTATGGTTGGTAACAGGTGGAGACATCTCTTTGGATTTCAAAGTATGAGGGTGTGGAGTAGTATCGAAGAAGAGTTGGACGATAACACATAAAAGAAATCTCACGTGCTTGGAGATATCTTCTCTCAACAGAGACGAAATGACGATTGGTGTTGCCATATTTTTATAGTAGATTTCACCGAGAGAGATAGAGGCTTAGTTTGGTATGGTTTGTTTTGGTTGATGGTGCTGTCCAATGTTGGCCTTTAGCTTTTTGTCACTTCTTATATAGAAACAAATACTCATTATTCATGTTTGCAGATACTAAAAGAATTGACAGGTAAACTGACAAAAAGGAAAATTCTTTCTTTCTCTTTTCTTTTTCCTTTTACTTGCTCTTTCTGTTTTGCTTTCTGATAATTTGGTATTTCAATAATTCGTCTTCTGATCAGGCTTTCAGCTATTGCATTTCAAGTTGAGCAACAGTTTGCTGAAGGTGGTTGTTACTCTTTTTTTTTTTTTTTTAAAGCAATTGGATGTTACTCCCGTAAACAAATTTTCAAGATGTATTCGGTATTGTATGAATTTCTTTTTATGCTTAAATGATGTAAAATACTCGGCTAAATCATTAACTATCAAATTTCTGCTGATAAAAATTTGCTTTGTTGCTGTGTCCTTAATTCAGGGATTTGGTGATGGTTATGACCGTGACTTGTGGACAATAATGTTTCTGAATTCTTGGCAAGTAATGCCCTTCTTAACTATTCTTCTGCATCTGCATAAGTCAAATCATTTGAGGGTTTTTCTTTTTTAAAGTTTTGTGGCTATAGATGCTGAATTCAAGAACACTGGATTAGACAGGCCCAAAAGTCTTGCTGAAGATCTGAAATCCCAGGACCATCTTCTCCTGATGTCAGCTATGTTCAGTACCTTGAAGGCTTGTCAGAAAAGGATCCACAAGAATTTATATGCCACTTCTACGACCCATACTTTTTAAAAGGCTTAACCAAAGGAGAACCCCTTTCCCACTTGGCCAGAGGCCCCTTAACCAGGCGGGAGATAAATCGAGGGATGTGCGTGAGTGGCAGCCCGACCAGGGAGAGGACCAACGGGCTTGGAAATCCAGCGACAGCCCCCGCAATATTTCAGCGGAGTACTGCCGCCACACGGACTCGATCCCGCGTTGTCAGGGTGTCTCCACCCTAATCACCTGGCCACTTACCAACTCACCTATGCCCCTGGGGGCAAAGGAACAACGCATACTTGAACACGCAGCCGGTGGTCGGATGATTGGGAAAAAAAGGTGTATGTATCTAACTTATGAATCTCTCTTCAATTTATCCAGTTTGGCATTCAAGTTTCCACAGGCAGATTTATAACTTGTTTGGAATAGTCTTATCTGTTTGGTCGTGAATGTGGTTGTGCCCTCATTTTCATTTTCTCTTTCTGCTTACCAAATAAAGGAGAATATTACACCCGTGTTAATATTGCACTAAATTGTATTCATCTTGTTTCTAGGTTGCCAAATAGATACTTGAAAACAAGGAGTTGGAATTTTATGAATGGGATGGTAACCTCTCCCCCAACTATCAAGCGATCAGACAATGATTTCTTTTCCGATGAAGCTGATCTTTGGTGAGCAAATTCATGATTCATAACTTCTTCACTTTCAGCAGTAGATATTTGGCACTCGGAATCAACCCGGAACTTATATAACTTATATGCATTCGGATAGTATCTTTGAGTGAAATAGCGATCTGTTTGAGAAATTAGTTCAGATAAAGAAAAATATCGTGTATCTTTCAGTAATTAAATTAGCGTTGATTTGGCCACTTGCAACATCGAGTTTTGAGAGAGAGTGTTTTTTATTATGAATATCGAGAAGAATGATCGACAAATCAAACTGGACGTGGATGTGTGAATGATATGTTTAGTTACTTTCATTGGGAGAGATATATTTGATAATATTGAAAAAGAAGTAATTATTTGAACACTTTCAAAATATGATAACTCGTCGACATTAATTACAATAATTGTATTTTGATAAAATATTCAAATTTTTACATATATGTGTTATTTTTATGTTGACACTAGTAAAAATTTTTTGCCTTTTGTGATTGAGATGTGATTTAAGTGGATTGAGATGTAAATTAAATTCATGATAGTATAGTATATAAATTAACATAAATTATCATTAGCGCCTGTAGCTCAGTGGATAGAGCGTCTGTTTCCTAAGCAGAAAGTCGTAGGTTCGACCCCTACCTGGCGCGTTCTTTTTCATCTCCACTTTCTCTCCTAGAAAGTCTACTTTTGTTTTTAAAATAAAATAAAATAAAATTCTTAGAAAGTCATTCTTTTTTATTCCTACTCCTTATAAAGTCTATTTCTTTTTGTCTTTTAAAAGAAACTCTAACCGAAAGCTATTTCTCCAACTAAAAGAGGTAATGTTTTCCCACTCTTGTGCCTCTTATAGCCCGTTTGGTATGATGAAATAGTTTTAAAAAAAATAAAACACTTATTATTTTTTCTTTGTGCGTTTGGTTAAAACCATTACGAATTTTTTTTTTAAAATGATTATTTTATTTCAGTTTGATAAAATTATTTTAATAGGTTAGAATAAAATGAGAATTAAGAGCAATATGAAAGTTAGACAAATGGAATGTCATCTTCATCAGCGCGCTTTGGTTCTTTTGGAGATGGAGGAATGATAAAAGTTTTTAACAATGGCAACGAGCTACCCGTAAATCAAAAGGCCGGCATCAGAAAAATAAATAGCGCTGAGGTTTCGGCAGCCTGGAGTAAGGATGCATGCTAGCGAGGATATCATGCGAGGAAAAGAAGTGTGTACCCCCGCTGGACGCCGGCAGTAAATGGCATCAAATTGAATGTAGATGGCTGCTCTAAATGAAATTTGGGAATGACGACGACTGATGGTTTATTTCAATAATAATCAAGAAAAATAGCTATTGGGCTTTGTGTTGAACTTAGAATTAACAATAAATAATGTCGCAAAAGTGATGGCACTTCTAGAGAGCCTTCAGTTTGCAATTGAAAAAAAAGATTGAACCAAGTCAAAATTGAATATAAGTGCTAGTCATTTGGATAAATGGTAATGCCTATCCTAGAAGTCTAGTATTATCCTATGTTGAATGCCAGAGATTATTAAAAGCCAATCAAGATTTCTCTTTGAAGCATGTGTATTGCGAGGGTAACAAATGCGTATTTTGGATGATGAATTTGGGGCTCCATTATCCGCTAGGATCACATTTAATCAAGAAACCTCTGGATAGTTTGAGAAGCTTATTGGAAGATGATCTGAGGAGAACATCATCTCCTCGAGTTGTAAATTACTAATCACCTTCAGCTTTCGAACAGAAAAAAAGAAATGGGTGAATTGCTCAATTTTTTCTTGTGGTTTGACAAATTTGCACAATATACCCTGTGGTTACGAAATTAGCTAAGTCACCCTCTATAGTTTTAATGAGGATGCACATAGACCCCCTTCGTTAATTTTTCTGTCTAAAATAACGTGTTTTGATATGCACGCACGGCTTTTACAATTTTACTTTGTTTTTTCATAATAAATGCATTAAATAAATTTTTTTATCTTTAATTTGTTTAAAAAATAAAAAAAGTAATTTAAATTTAAAAAAAAAAAAAAGACACCACCCCTACCACGCCACCCCACCCCACCCCAGCCCCAGCCACCCCTCAGCCCACCAACCCTGCCACCGGACCCCCGTCACCCACACCCCTTACCACCTCCACCACCCCTGCTGCCCCCACATCCAGCTGGCCCCACCCCCGTCGCCCCCACCCCCCCATCTCTCGTGTTTTCTTTTTTTTTTGTGTTTTTTCTAATTTCATTTTTTATTTTTAAATAAAATAAAGGTAAAATAGATATTTTATTTCATAAGTTAGGGGCAAAATAGATTTTTTAAGACTTTTTTAAAAGTTTTTTATTTTTATTTTTAAAATAAAATGAAGGTAAAATAGATTTTTTTTATTGGATTAAAATCTGTTAAAAAGCTAACGGCAATTAATTGTAGGGGGTCGTGTGCACTATCGTTGAAACCATAAGGGGTCAAGTAACTAATTTGTAAAATACAGGAGAAAGTTATGAATATTAGTCAAATCACAAAAAGGAGTTAAGCAATTCATCAGGAAAAAAAAACATTTATCCTTTGATTTGTCATAAATTTAAAGTGATGCATGACAATTATTTTTATATAATATTAATATGAAATAAAATACTTTTCCCAATGTTTTGATAAGTAATAAAATATAGCATTATTTGTTCAATTATTTTTCTATTTTAATAGCATATTTTAATTTATTTATTTTTTAAACATAATTGAGAGAGAAAAAATTGACCATCTAATAAAACTGCATATATATATATATATTAATTTGAAAAGAGTTAAAACGAAAGAGATGCGTGTATTTTTACATAGAAGCAAGACGACCCAAAAATGCTTATAAGAAGTAAATTAATAATAAAAGGCCACAGCGGCGAAGGACACACGTTGGCCACGAGTCGTCGGTGCGTCAAGTCAGAAAGGGTTGACACTTTTTTTTTTAATTTTTTATTTAAAGTCTATGAAATGAAATCGAGATGTACGGACATAGCACGTGGATCTGTGCGACTTTATCCAAACTACCATAATTCTTTTTCTTTTTTCTTTTTTCTTTTTTCTTTTTTCTTTTTTTTGCCTATTGTTAAAAAAGGGAAAAGAAAAACCTGCAATGCTAGCTGGGACCCACTATGGACTGGAATGTCACAATCACAAGATGCACTTGACTTGGCAAAATCCACCTGCCCACTAGTTAGTCTAATCCTCTCTCTCTCTCTTTCTTTTTTCCTTTTTTTTTTTTTTTATGGTCTTGTCTCCTCTCGTAATGCATAATGCTTATATCTCTTCCTATTTTTGTTTTTAATCCGAGGGAGATTAAAAAAACAAAAGATCAATAATACAAATATAGAACACTTGCATATGTGTAAAATTAATCTTGAAACTTGTCACACTCGAGACGTTGCGAATGACATACTAGTAGACTACTCGGTATATATTAGCTCTTCTTAACTTTTTTCTACGTTCAATAGCCAGATAACGAGTTATAATAAGCAAAAGATCCGAATTCAAAATTATATGCTCTTGTAATAAATATTATCTAATCTTTGATTGTCTTGAATTGTTGTTCAACACCACTGCACATAATATTTATAATATTGGATTGATCTAATGTGATTCTATTTTAAATAAGTTTTTCGATATTTTATAATCTATATATTGTGGCAAACTATGGGATTTAAATTCCTTTACAACATCATTTGATTGAAAAGGATCTTTTTACATAACATTACCTTTTACTGTAGTGAATTATTTAAATTATTTTGTTATCAAATTATCAGCATCAAATCTTATTTATAATGGCATAATTTCTAAATTCAAAAATTGGAGGACTCACCAGATGTTAATATTTATGAAACCCCCAAAAAATAAAAGAAAGTAAAAGTAGATGTTAAACCAAACAAAGAGACCCTGATGCATGGAACCTTTTTTTTTTTTTTTGTGGGGTCAGACAAGAAAAATTGTGTATATTGATTAAAACTTTGGCTAAAAAGTCGTAAGTACAAAATTCATGCAAGTATAAACTCGTCTAATCTTCAACGAGTACTGATGTCAAATTAAATCAAGTCCAAATGCCAAATGTGAAGGCATATTCCTATGGTTTGTTGAAAAAAAAAAGGCATATTGCGCAATGAAAGGCAAGAGGGAAGGTTTTAGATGGGTTCTCTAAGAGCCTATGATGAATACATAAACTTGAGAAACAAAGCATGCTCTTTTTATTTTTAAAATGTCTATTGTAATTATCGTACAACTAATCCTAAAGAAAGCAAAATTAAATAAATAGTATCTATACTTTACTCCCAATGGTTACTTTCATTGAAGCCTTCGTGATTATTTAATGAATGTGTAATATCTTATCGAGATATTTTAAACAAATCATAAAAGACGTCGTTATATTTATTCCGTTTCAACATTTCATCACTTATCATAAAGTCACTTGCCTGACAACATTACCATTTTACCTAAAAGTCGTTTAAAGAAGTGAGAATTGGATTCCAAATTCTGCAGGCCTATTGGGACGTCAACCTACAAGTTTTGGGGACAAAATTGGACCGTTTGGTTCTTTAAACTTGAGAGGCAGGCCACGCACGACAACCAAAATCTGGACTTATTTGCCCAAGGAGCAATCCTTGTGCCAAAGTCATCAATTTTTCAATTGATGAACACATCTTTTAAAAAAAAATGGTGAATATATTTTCTGTCTCACATGGAAAAAAAAATCACATATTTCGAGTTTATCATATGTTGGAATATTTCTCATAAATTTTAAGATCATAATATAAGGCTCGGAGCTACTTCTGCTAGCACTAATTAGTTTTATGGTAGAATGTCATGATTATTAACACGACATTAAAGTTGGATTGGGCTTTTGATATATATTTGCTCTTAGTTAGGTACTCTCAAGTTAAATTCAAGTTGAGACTAATCTCTAATCAAGTTGAAAGCAATAAAAGAAAAGGCCTCTCAACAAATGTGTTTTTCAGTATTCGACTTATAGGGGTGAGACTTTCTTAGATCTATCTATTTCCTGAGCCTTGGTTTCAGTTTTTTTTTTTAAAATTAATTGTGTACTCATACGGGTGGAAATTGTACCAGATATTCAAATATTTGGGTTTGGACTTTGGTTGAGGAGAAAAATATCTGATTGAGTGGTAAAAAATGAGACGGATTTTAGGTTTTCTGGGATTCGATTTTCAAACATTTTTCTAAATTACAAAATGTTGAGTTGCTTATTAATTATTGATCAATTTAGCAACATTAATTTAAGACCGTTCCAACAACACCAAATTACAATATATATATATATATATATATATATATATATATATATAATAGAATGAGATGGTTAATAATAACAATGGACAAATCAGATATTTTTAAAATACAAAGACATTTCTATTAGAATTATCAAAGAAACAAAAAGAAAAAATTAATAAATATTAACAGCTCAAGTATATTTTCACAATTATCTACCTTAAACATAGTCGTTATTTATACTAATCTAAATATTAGACTTTGTTAATTAGTTATATTACTAACTTAAGTTATCTAACTTATTCTCTAACTTGTATGACAAATAGTTTAATTAAATTAACTAATTTTCCATTACTTTTGTAAAGTGTTTCTGTTATGTTTTTCATATGTATTTTCTAATATCAACGTATTGTGTAACATGTATGTTTATATATGTGCTATATTATAATATTACCATGTATGATTGTAATTTATTATGGAGTGGTGTGTGTGTTTTGGATATTTGAATCGGATTTGGATATGAAAAAATTTATTTGAACTAATATTCAATATATGATACTTTTATTTGATATCGGATTCTGATATATCTAGATCCAAAATTTTTGTAATTTTATCCATGTGATCGATTTCTAATTCCACTTGGTAACCCATCTCTCCTTGGTTACTCAGAATTCATCAATCGCTTTAAATAAACTACAACTAAAACTAAGTTAAATTATTTTTCCACATTAAAGGAAAAATTCACGAATTTCAAGTTTACTATATAAAATTTTGGATTAATCCTCTTAACACCAATTAATTTGAAACTAAAATCGATTTTTAATAAAGAAAATTGCTACAAATACAATATATTTAAGGCATATTTTAGGCAATACATCTATAATACTTATTATATTTTTTTAATATTAGAGACTTGAATACCCTAGTAATGTTCATAATTATCAAATAAAAGAATCCAAATCTTAAAATTGGTAAATGGTGATCTAATTGCACAATTACATTCATTATGACATTGCCGACCCATGTGTATTAAAGCTCTTTCTCTATTCAGCTTATGTGTAGAAAGTCCCCACTGCTTTGTATTGATAAGAGTCTTGATAAAGATCTTGCTATAAGCAATATCCTTTGACATCATATCTGCCTTTCCACTCTTTTTGAAATGTTCAAAATCTGCAGATTGTGTCTCCATGAGAATTTTCTCATAGTGGTGTCTCGTCTTATATGACTGAGCTGGAAACGAGAACTCATCCATATATTTGGACATCAGCAACCATGGATCTTGTTGATATGTGAGATCTTTCTGCGACAAATAGAGAATTATTTCCTCTCCTGCATTCTGTGTATATTACACAGATTCATCTTGCTCTATAGTATTTAGAGCTGAAGCGAAAGAACTTATATTTCTTTCTTCTGTTTTTTTCTCCAGTTCCTTAAGAAACTTTATTGTCTCTGAGTATATTGGTGAACTGGGATGTGGAAGCTTTATATCAAACTTCTGAGCACGCAATATATTTTTACGTACTTCAGCTTCTTCAGAAGCAATTTCCAATGCCTTATTCACATGGAAATAATCAGGAGCATTATTTCTCCCTTTACCTCTACCATGACTATATTTGCCACGGCCTCTTGATGATCCACCATGGACATATTTTCCACGGCCTTGAAAACCCCCATCAGGAGGTTGCATCACCCTGCAAATATTCGCGTGAAAGAAAATCAGGCAAAGTATTATTCTTTCCCTGAATATGTTTGATTTCAAAATCAAAAGGGGCTAAATATGTTTGCCACCTCGCGAACATATATTTCGAAACATCATGTTTAAAATCTTTATTGAACATGAATTTTGCAGATTTGCAATAAGTTTTTATCAAAAACTTTTGATTCAAAAGATCATCTTGGAATTTCAAAACACTGTTGACAATAGCTAAAATTTCTTTTGCAACAGTAGCATATTTTTTCTGACTTTCACTCCATTTTCCTGAAGTAAAGCGCACAAGATATTCTTGTTTTGTTGTTGGTTGTACTTGTTTGAGCACTCCACCAAAACCAATATTTGAAGCATCCGTTTCCACAATCTTATACCATTGTGGATTTGCAAGCATAAGGCAAGGCAATTGTTTGACCTTTGATTTGATCACTCTCGCTGCCTCAGTATGACTTTGTGACCAAGGGGAAGGGGATTTCCTCAGTCTATCATATAATATAGTAGCATCCATAGCTAAATTCTTATAATAAGGCTGAATGTAATTAAGACTGCCTAAAAATCTTTGCAATTGATTTTTGTCCAAAATTTCATCTGGAAATTTAGAAGCAAATTCAATACTTCTTTCAATAGGAATTATTTTCCCATCTTCAATATTATATCCCAAAAATCTAATTTTAGATTGGAAAACCATCATTTTTGGTTTTGATACAACCAACCCATTTTTAATAACAAGATTTTTGAATATTTCTAAATGTTTAAAATGGGTATTAATGTCTTTTGAAAAAACGAAGACATCATCAATGTAAACAACCATGAAATCATTATAAGGTATGAATATATCATTCATAATCTTCTGGAATTCAGAATGAGCATTTTTCAAACCAAAAGGCATTACATTCCATTCATAATGTCCAAATGGTACAACAAAAGCAGTTTTATACCTATCTTCTTCTAGATTTGAATTGTATACAGGAAGGATTAATTCCTATAAAATATTTTGAAAAAACCACACATACATTATCAAGTGCTAGTGGTAATAAGATGGAAATTTTATATAAATTATCCAAAGCTTATATTTGCACTAATAAACAGTGTATTCCTAATAGTTTTGTATTAGTCAGAAATATGACAAATCAGGTCATATTAGGAACACCTTTTCTCAATAAAATATTTCCAATAAGAGAAATAACTACTAATGGAATAATAGGTAGTTTTGAAGAAAATGAAATTCAATTGGAATTTATTAAGGATCCAATAACAAGAGTCCTTAATGAAATGGTTGATTTAATAAAAGCAAAAAATAATCAACTGAATTTTCTGAATCAGGAAATTAACTCATTGACTATAAATGAGAAATTAAAAAATCCTCAACTTCAACAACATATTAAATTGATAATAAATCAATTTTCATCAGAAATTTGTGCTGATCATCCTAATGCTTTTTGGGATAGGAAAAAACATATTGTTAGTCTACTATATGTAGATGATTTTGATGAAAGAATGATAACGACAAAATCAAGACCAGCTCAAATGAGTAAGGAAGAGCTAGGTAGATGTAGAGAAGAAATAGATACTTTTCTGCAAAAAGGTTTAATAAGAAACTCTAATTCACCTTGGAGTTGTACTGGTTTTTATGTTAATAAAAAATCAGAAATTGAAAGAGGGTCTCCAAGATTAGTTGTTAATTACAAACCTCTTAATAAAGTTTTGAAATGGATCAGATATCCAATTCCTAATAAAAAGGATTTGATTGATAGAGTACACGATGCATGTGTATTTTCCAAATTTGATATGAAATCTGGCTATTACCAAATATAGGTAGTAGAAGAAGATAGGTATACTGGTTTTTAATAAAGAAAATTGTTACAAATACAAGATATTTAAGGCAATACATCTATAATACTTATTATATTATTTTAATATTAGAGACTTGAATACCCTAGTAATGTTCATAATTATCAAATAAAAGAATCCAAATCTTAAAATTGGTAAATGGTGATCTAATTGCACAATTACATTCATTATGACATTGCCGACCCATGTGTATTAAAGCTCCTTCTCTATTCCAACACTTTCACTTTAAGGTCTCACACTAACCAGCATATGGTTATTCATGATAATGGTGGTTGTTGGGTTAATTTTAGGTTCTCAGCATCTTAAACTGCAAGCCACAATAATTGGATATGAATCTTTTACAATACCATACCAGTATAATTTTCGGGTGTCAGCACAGGTGTAATACAAATACTTATAACTACTATTTCTTTATTTAGAGGAATTTTTTTTCCCACTTATAATATGTTATTTTATTGATCGTAGTTGTTTTTAACTTTGTAAACTTATATTTTCACTTTTTATTTTGTTTGAAACTTGGGTAGTGGATACCTTATAAGTGTGGAGTGTATCATGTTTTAATGATTTTACTTGTAATACTTTGAATAGTTTTTTGTTTTATTTTGTAGTTAGTAGACTATTTGGGGTACTTGTCCCTAGGGACTTCTACAGCGATAAGGTGAGGATCGAACATGACTTATGATATACTTTTAATCTTAATTTGTGCTCTGAGTATAATATTTAGAACAATTATTTTCTTTACAATTATTTACAACACTTTAAATTGCTCAAACTTTACTTAAATAAATAAATAATTAAGATTAGTACCCATGCGTTAAATAATTTTCTCATAGTTACTAAACCATGAAATCTAAGGGCCTGTTCGGCAAATTTAGTTATTAGGGTAGCCGATAACTGTGCAAGTAGCTAATAGTTGTTTGAGTAACTGTTAGTTGATAGGCGTGTAGCTAGCTGATTGAACAAAATGTATTCAATAAAATTAGTTTGAATTAACTGATAAATGCAAAATGACGTAAAAAGATATTGATAACATGTTGTTGTTGTTATTATTATTGAAATAAAATAACTTATTATATAGTTAGATATTTTTTTTTTCATACATAACTTTTGTTATTATAACAATCCAATTAATCCTTATCCTTAAAAACCTAATAAATCTCATAGATAATCAGACTATTTTGAAGTTGATAGAGTTTTCGTGAGAGTCCAAAACTAAAATCACATATTAGTTCAGATTTTTTTAATTTGGATTTTTTTGAGAAATCTTTTCTTTTAGTTATATATAGAAATTTTTATATGTTACCTTATGGTGCTTATGGTTATTCCTTTAGAATATATAATAATGATAACGATGATAATGATTATAAGAGAAACTAACGTTAATAAGATATCCAAATTATGACATCATAGCTGTCGAAATTGAATAATTATCTTTTGCTCTTTCTTGTGAAAATGCATATAGCTTCATTTGGATTGGCTTTTTTCAAAAGTATTTTTCCCCTATAACTTTGAAAATTTTTATTTTGAGAAATTGAAATTTCTAGCCCCTTAAAAAAGCTAAAATTTTGAAACTTTTTTGAGTTTTAACTTTTTTCATAACCAATCTAAATACTTATTACAAAAAAAGAAGTAACTTTCCAGAAAAAATACATCTTCATGAACAAAGTCAATTCAAACAGACCCTATATGTGTTTTAGTAACTGTACATCAATAAGATTTTCTACACCAGAAGAAAAATAATTAGACAAGAGGATGTAGTTCAGTAGTAGCACCTCTCACTTGGGACATATAAATCTGAGTTTGAGTGGTCAACGAGGATAAGTGGAGAGCCACTATTGATTCTCTTAAGAAAAAGAGAAAGAATAATTACCAATATAAAAAGAAATAAGGAAATAAGAGGCATCCGTATTTGTAGAGAAAACTAGTTTAGCAATCCCGCTCATGGACTGTATAGTATATAGACAATATTGGGCTCAAGCCCATCCTATAATTGGGAGATGGGTCTAGCATATCCAATAGATCAATTTCTATACTGTATACATTATTTAATTAAAAGAAATAGTTTTCCATGCAAACATTTAATTCACATCTCACTAAGAATGCAACAAGAGAATATGATAGGATACTTAAAATGCGCAATATCAAAATCTTGTTAAATTATTTGGGTTCACTAATTTATTTTGTATTAATTAATGCTAATAAAACTATGCATTGTTTGACTCGTGTTTGGATTTAATTAGTTTTTGGTTGTCTGCTAATTTTGAAAATTCAAGCTCTCACGTGCATTAAGTGTCTATATGATTTTTTGTGGTATTTGATGAGGCTTGCCTAAAAATTTTTCTTAAAAGATTTCTTAATTATCTATAGGTGATACAATCAAATATAGTTTAGTAAACCATGATCATCAAATGATGGCAACACACACATAATATGAAAGTCCTAAATACTTCTATTGCCTAATGTATTAGTATTAGGGTTGGAATTTCATCCGAAAGCACATAAAACGACATCTTTAAGGTAAATTTTGAGCATAATGTGAATTACCATATATGATCATTCATCAAATAAAGTAACTCCCAAGCATAAATTACCTTATACGATGATCTGAGTGTTCTAAAAGAAACATCTTTCATTTTTCAAACACATATTCCTTATATCTGTGCATGAAGGCTACTTCTTAGTGCAATTATTTAGCATATTTGGAAGAAAAAAAATTAAGAACAATAGGTGGCGATCTCTTCAATAAGGTCCAACATTTGTGTAGACGGATTTTGGAATTATTGGATCTCTTACTTAGGAAAAGAAAAGACTAATGTGTTTACAAAGTAATATCTAATTAATCAACTAAATTTTCCAAGATAGCAAAAAGGTTTAGGAATAACTTTCTTTCTTTCTTAATTCCTTTCCTATTGTCGCCTTCTGTTTTCCCCCAGAGAAGGCTACCCTAGTTTAAGATATAATCAGTCCAAGGAAATAGACTACTCTAAGAAACTATTCCAAAAATTTCATGAAGTGAAAAAGGTTACAGTATGTTATATCTTAAAGGAGAGATCCAAAATATAATTAGTTAGCGAGTTCGCACATCTATTGGCTTCTCGATATATGTGATTGAGTGTGTATCTAATCGAATCTTAAAGTATCTCCTTGTATTCTTCCACGTAAGGCGACATAGACTCGACATGAGAGGAACTCAACTTAACATATCAATTTTGTAGAGGTTATAATACATGTAGACCATAACTATCCCAAGATACAGATTGAATCTAGTCTGTATTCAACTACATCGATAAAGTTTATCAGACTAGTAGAACTCCAATGAATTGATAGGTTTAGTTACACTGGTGCCAATAGATGAAGTTCAATAGGATCATTAATCATTCGAAACTATTGGCTGTTCTATAAGAATATTCAACTTCATTAGGTATCTTTTTGTTTTAGTGGTATGTTTTGCTTTATATAACATGAAATAGTTTCTAAAATCAGTTGTGCAACTCATTTCGAGTGCTTGCATCTTATATAATATCACGATTACAAACATTGTAAAACATGGGATTTATGAAAATTACAAGATATTGTAAGAACATTTGAACAGCCATAGTTAAAGAACATCAATAACATAATAGTAATGTTCATATAAGATTTATTTAAGTTACTAATATGAATTATGCATATTGCAAGCACTATGAACTTGATTTCTAGTTTACTGGGCTTATTCATCTTGAAATTGGAATAAATATTTATTTTCATGTCTTTGCAATGTTTTTTCTTCTTATTTAATGCAAAAAAAAACAAAAGACTCAAATAGGATAAGCAATTACTTAATTAGACCAAGTCATTGTGCTGTAAGCATCCATTTATCACAATTAATGTCATAATTGCTTTTCTTAATCTATGGTAAGTTGTTGTAGAGAATCATTGGAATTTTCAATTTGATTGAATTGAGCATGCACACATGTATTATGTTCAAGAAAGTTTGTAGGCAAGAGTCAAGATTTTTCTTTACATGCATGATGTGAGATATTCTTCAAACGTGGTCCATTGAATGTGTAATTTGTGTAAATTTCTTGCCGTATAGATCAAATGTTAGACTTAGATAGCATGACTTACATTCAAAAAAGCACTACAATGCAAATCAAAGTTGACAGCTAATCTAGTATATTGATTTTCAAGTTACAACAATGCTAACAAGGTTACAGAAAAGAGCAAGTAGTGTTCAATGCAACCCTAGACTATGTAATCATGTATGTTAACATGGAAATTTACGTTCTACCTCATCAACAATTCATAATCTGGAAGAGTACATTAAATCATAGTTGCTATTAACCAACAATGCATCTATGTGATCCAATTATTTGAAGTTGCAAAGATAACTATTGGAAATGAAGTGCATACATTGGTTAGGAAATCAAGTTGAATGTTTGTGTAAGGTGTTCATCTTCAATGCGATTCAAACCAATGTTTAGGTACCCAAAACTCAACCGATTTTCGCGATTCTTGAATCTACAGACTCCTATGTTAACCTAGTGTCACACCATGCAAAAAAATTTGATTTTGGTTCCACACATTCTCAGAATATGCTCCTAAACCACAATACACTCCACCAAAACCCTTGTCATGACCACTTCCGATTCCAAACGAAATATCTCCCCAACACCGGTACTTCAAAGCCCAAATTTATACTCTCCTGAAAGCTTATGAAATTCCCTACAAGATGAAAAAAGTTCCACAAGAATTCATCAACCCTAGCTCGAGTTATTCCCTGATCAATTGAACACAAAAACACAACTTTTGCTGGCTTAAAACAGCCAGCCACCCCTTGAATCCCAATCCTTGCCTCAATTACTAAACAATTCTCAACCGTTGTTTGTATTCCATCCGACGGCGTATATTCAAAATTTCACACTTCGGTTACGATCCGCGTCATTGTCCTCTCAGCCAATCAGATTTAAGCTTTCGTAAAATGTAGCCCCAAAATCTCACTATTTAAATCCTCTCATTTTTCTTCGTCAGAGCTCATACACATACACAATCACTTGAAAAAAAAAGGAAGGAAAAAAAATAGAAAGAAGATCAGCTTCGTCAGCTTTTTGATCTCTTCTGCTTCTATCAAACCCTAACCCTAATCCTAACCCTAACCCTAGTTTTAAGTGAAATTTCCCAAAGCTTCTTCTCTAGCGCTCTCTATATCTGAAATGGCCACCGAAGAGGCAGTTGTCGTCGTCGCCGCCGAGACTACTACCGAACCGGCGGCAGCTGAACGGGTCAAGGAGGAGACCGAGAACAAGGCTAACGCTGAGCCTAAGTCGAAGAAGGCCGCAAAAGAGCCTAAAGCTAAGAAAGATCCAGCGGCTAAGAAGCCTCGCAATCCTCCTTCTCATCCTCCTTATCTCGAAGTAATTAATTCAATTTCTCGATTAATTTTCCATTTTTGATAAATTTTTCGGGTTGTTTTTGAGATCTGAAAGTTTTTGATGAAATTTTCAGATGATTCAAGAGGCGATAACAACGTTAAAGGAGAGGACTGGATCGAGCCAATACGCGATACAGAAGTTCATTGAGGAGAAGCACAAGAATTTGCCTGGAAACTTCAGGAAGCTTCTTCTTGTTCAGTTGAAGAAGTTTGTTGCAGCTGGTAAGCTTGTTAAGGTTAAGAATTCTTACAAGCTTCCTTCTGCTTCCTCGAAAAGCGCCTCCGCTGCAGCCCCTGCGAAGAAGAAGCCGGCGGCTGCTGCAAAGCCAAAGCCTAAAGCTACTGATAGCAAGAAGAAAGCTCCGGCGGCGAAAGCTAAGCCAAAGGCTAAGCCAGCTGCTGCGAAGCCTAAGGCAAAGAGTACTGCTGTAGCTAAAGCTAAGCCAGCTGCTAAGCCGAAAGCAAAAGCAGCTCCGGCTAAGCCGAAGCCAGCTGCAGCTAAGACTAAGGCTGTGACGAAGACAAAGGCGGCTGCAAAACCCAAGCCGAAGGAGAAGCCAGCAAAGGTAGCGAAAACGACGACAAGGTCGAGCCCAAGAGGGAAAGCACCAGCAGCTAAGAAGGCTGCTGCGCCGTCTAAAAAAGCTCCGGCGAAGAGTGTCAAGGTGAAGAGCGTAAAGTCGCCGGTGAAGAAAACCGCAGTGAAGAAGGGGAAGAAGTAGAGCCGTGGGGCCCACACAGAGAGAGAGAGTTAAATTCGATAGGGGTAGTCATGTAAATTTTTCCATTTTCATGGGTGTAGTTGGTTTCGGTGCCCATAGAACAATTTACAATTTTTTCTTTTTCTTTTTTCTACATTTGATTTTCCTTTAGCTGTACTCATATGTTAAATCTATGCAAAAAAAATTTAATTAAAAAAAAGTTAGTTTGTTCTCTTTATTATTAATAGATTTTAGGGTTTTTGTTAAATTTTAGTGATCTTTTTAGAAGTTTTTAGTTGTATCTTGCTTAATCGTCACCGACGGCGCAAGTTAGAATCCATCCGTCCACCTGGGTTTGAATTCTCTGCGACGTAAACTGTAAGGTTTAAGGCGTCTATTGCACGCCAATGCGGTTGTTGTTGCGTAACTTGTTGATGTACGTAAACACAATTCGTTTTCCCTGAGTATCAATTACGCACAATGGAAATGTTAGTCTTATTCGTAATATAATAATGCTACATAACGTTATAATGTTACGGTGGATTGGACCATCCATGTGTAGTGTTGCTTGTAAAATAATATGATATGAGGAGGTCAACACGCTTAATACATAGCTGCATCAGTAGCTACTCAAAGGTACTTGTAAATTTCCAGTGTTGAGATTTTAGGGTTTAAGGATCTTCACAATTTCTCTCTGCTTCATTGTTTCTCTTTCCCTTCGTTGTATAGGGCAAAGAGGGGTCAAACTTCACGAGGTGGACGAGCGGACATCCAATTTCAGGTAACAATGAATTCATCAAATTCTTGTGAAACTATGTGTGTATTTTTATCGGAAAGTTCGGTGCAAATTACAGAGAGATTAACATCCGGCGTTGTACTATATGTGTTGCTTATTCCCTGGTGGTTTTGGGTTATGTGAACTATTAGTATTAGCTAATATTGTTCTGCAACAGTTTGAATTGCCAGTTTATTTTGGATGTATTTATTTGGAAATGGTGTTTGCTCAAGTTCACTGGTTTGTTTATCTGCTTTAGTAAACATTAACAATGAACAAAAATTTGACTAAGAATTTGGTTACATTCAGCTTTATTTATGGATGTCTTCTCTTTTGCTAATTAAGATCCAAATTTACTCCACTATAATCAATCCATGCTTGTTTGCTATATGGTAAGCTATAAAATAACTTATCAGTGTGCAAAACGAGTGGTCTTTTCTGGCGAATCTTTTAAAGGGATGTTTTGAGTATTACCAAGCGTGTAAACTTGTGGGGGAAGTGTTCGATACCTAAGAAGCATTCTACTACTTATTACTAAATGATCTTTGGTGGAATTTCTATTTAGCAACATGGTGCAGTATTTGGCTGCTTGTTCTCTTCAATCTTTCATAAACGAAGCAGGCTTTCCTGGATGTTTTCTGCTTGAACCATTTTTCTTCTTCACACCAAGCGGTTCTATGCCCGTGGAAAGATGTTATATGGGTACATGACTTCTAGTTGTTTTCAAGTGGATCAGGATTGCTGGAAAATTCATGCTTAAAGTAATTTGTTCTTGTTGTATCTGTTGATGATTATGCAAGTCTACAAGGTGGTTTGTCATAAGGTGAATGAACTTATGATTGTATCTCTTGAATGATTCCAAAAATAGCAATTCCAAAGTACCATTGCAACAAAGCTCGTTTGATTCCATCAGATTCTTTCCCATTGATGTGAATCTTTTGAGTAGTCTGTCATGCATCAAGTACTCAGAATTCTTTTGATATATATGATTTAGTGTTTGTTCTTGTCAGACAAGGAAGGCAAGAATTTCTTAAATTATTTACCTAACTGGAGCCAGTTTGGTGGCATTGTTATAATATGTGTCAGCTTGCACAATACTGTATGTATATGGTTCCCTGATGTTTAAGAGAAAAGCATAATGTAGGTACTCCAAGAAAGAGGAAACAAAAAGAAAGCAAGTTCATTTACTCTTAAGACCTGTCTTCTATTCATCTTTCCAAAAGATTTATGATCTACATTGTCAAGGAAACGTCAAAGTTTAATTAATTTTATTAGTGATCATGTTCTTCTGACTTTCCTTTGTTAATAAATTGTGAACGTTTGAGGGCTCCAAGGAGTTGCTCCATGTGACATTATCATTTTCTGGATATACTTATTTTCTGGTATATCCATAAATCTCTTGCTAGCATTAACTTCTTTCCGTTTTTCTCTTGCTTCATTATCGTCCCTTTTTTTTGTATGTCATGTTTCGTGCCCATTTATGTCCTGTATTTACTACAAATTCAAGTGACAAAATTTGGCAGCCTTGCCACATGCACAATTAAACTATTTGTTATATTGTCCGCATGTGAAATGAATTACCCGAAAGAGAGAACAAAAGATGAAATCTTCCTCTCTAATTTCATTGAGCTTTTGACAATAGTTCACATTTTATTTATATTATGAATATACTAATAGCTAATTAAGAAACAAAGATATTGCTATCTGTAAACATATGAATGAAGCTACCAGCATGCCATTATTGTTTTTGCCCTCACCTTTACGTGTGTATGATCTAGGTTCTTCCATAGAACTTGGAGATTCCTACTTCAGTTAATGAATCATTTATTAATAGGCTTGATATGTTTAGAAGTGACTAACTGCTGCAATCAATTTAGTAGACATTTACTCGTGATCTTCTGCTGTGGTGGTTAACTGAAACAGAAGAAACCAGAAAGAATATTTATTCATTCTAAGTATAGTGGTAATTCGATATGGTTGGTTTAAAATGGTTGATTTGCTTGATTGTTTTCTTTTCTCCTGCCACTGGGGGTGAGTTGGTTTTGCAGTCTCTTACTGAACCACAATTGGCAGTTGACCATTTAGGGAAGTTATCTGATTATTATCTTTAATGCTTCCAGATTGTTTATTTAGCTAATTGTTAAGTAAAATAAGCCTGTAGCTGCATATGGTTCCAAATTGGTGCCGATGTTTGAGGTTTTTGATTGATTTGACCATTCACTGATGGAACAAACATTTTAAACTGAGTTGCACACTGGGACTCCTAGTCTAGGGAACTGGAACAAAACCAAAGCTGGTGATATTTTTACGATGTTTGCCGTGTTTTAGCCATCTGTTTACACTTAATTTTATTATTAGTTACGGTTTCTCACATTACATGTTGATTGTGGCCCAACAAAATATAGATAGCATATGCATCATGTATAACGGGAAAGTGCAAGTGACTTCATATCATATAGTTAAGTTTGTTTTGATTTTCTAGTAGTTATATCTCTACTTTGTTCAACACCTTGCAAGTTTGGAGGGGCTTTTCCAATGTTGCCAGATCTACTAAACTACAAAATTGTGGCCTTTGTTACTCCCTTTATCCAGATTTTATCTTCCATTTTCTTCTTCTCCTTCCTGTTCCTTTTTTCATGTACCCTCGTTCTCACTCTCATGGGATGGGAGGTGCCGGGAAGCTTGGAACAGAACATTGGGACCGAAAGGTATTTTAATTATTTATGATATTGCAGGAACAGCTTTGTGAAAGCTAGGTATTGGCTCTTGGGGGTCCATGTACATCAAAGGGAAATACTTCAAGTCAATGTAAAGTGAGCTTCTATTCTTTTGATATAGGCAAGTCTCTCTGTCTCTCTGTCTCTGTCTATATATATATTTATATTTAAATATATTAAAAAAAATATCTAGAGGACACTGCCACAAGGTTAGATTCTTTCTCTTGGTAGTCATGTCTGTATCCTTTGGCCAGCTTGTTATTGGTCAGAATTTATGCCTCTCTAACTTAATATCAATAAATTTGACTTCAATATGGGTGCATTTGAACTCTGTGCGTGTTTGATTATGCACTTCTGTGATTTCTTCAATTGTGATTTTGAAAAGATCACATTCCTTGTGTGAATCAATTATGATGGAGGTGCTCCACTTGTTAAATTACTTTCTACTGCTTCCCATTTTTTTGTTCTTTCTTTTGCCTTTTCTGTTCATGCCTCCTTTTCACTTCCTGCTTTTTCTTCTTTAATTTTTCATTTGTTTGTGTTGACTCCTATGAGAAGCATGCTTGGCAATGCAGACTGTCTGACTGCTATCTAGATTTCTCACCATATCCGGCTAATACCTGCCTTATTATAACAAATGCTGCGGCTTGAATTTGTATATATGGCACAGCTCATGGACCACACAAACAAGTTTTTAGTTCTTCCGCCCTAATCCCCTTCTTTGGTAGATAACTATATTTTTGTCAAGACAAGACGGAGGGGTGGGGGAGGGAATTCATGCATAAAATGCTTGAATACAAACTTTTATAGCATATACTTGTCCTACATGGAAAAATTTCAAGGCTTAAGCTTTTAGATAAGTTGATTAATCTCACATTCACCAATTAGTTTTTCTGATGGAATTTCTGTGATTCTTAACATGGTATTAAAGCTGGGCTTTTGGTTTAGTTTTTGCAATAATATATACGTGTGACCTGTTAAACTCTTGTTCATCATGCCCATCCATTCACGTGGTGACTCCCTGCAAGCAGCCTCCTAAAATTGCTAACCAAAGTTGCATCTTGGTCGTTCAAGTGGTGCAAGCACTATTTCAAGTCACACGAACATCCAAGTTCAGTCCATCCATTAATAGTGCAAATACTATTCCGGGTCACACATGGGGCTGTTACAACATATACTTTTTTGACATGAAAAATTTCAAAACGCAAGTCCACCATGTAAGATCTTGGGCTACTCTTTATATTAACCAATTGGTTTTTGTGATAGAATCTCAGTGATTCTTAATACAAACTAAAACATCTCCGACATAAGTGATGTTTAATGGACAAAAGCAAAACCATGCTGCTAGACTTTTACGAGAGCTCCATGCTGCTAGGTTTTTACGAGATCTGAAGAAAAGGAACAGTTTCTCGCAAGAAGATGATTAATGTTGGATTTTATCAGTCTTAGTTTCTGCTTGCAACACCATCAGCACATGTCCTTTTGTTTTGATGCACAAACTTCCTGATATTCCATGCTTCTTGTAAGCTAGACAATAAATTGCATGGTCATGAACATGAGAGTTTTGAGACTTTCCCTGGGAGAATCAAGCAGCCCCAAACAGAGTACCATTTCAATTTAATGCTAAAATTTTCTCACTTGCTGAGATGGATTGACATTATTTATAGTCTTGCAGAGGCCTGTTAGGGGGAACTAGTTCGATAAGGAAAATAAGACGATTACAATGGCATTCTCCATATGTGTAATCGCATGAAAGCTATATACTTTCACCAAATTAGAAAAGCTTCAAGTTTCTGGCAGTAAACTCTTGTGCCAGTGTGACCATTTAACAAATCTCAGAGAATATCTAGTGAGCAAGTAAACTAAAATTCCAAACAAGGAATTAAAAATTGGCAGGAAAGAAGATTTGGCGCTCCCAGTTTTAGTTTTCTGAAGATGCTGGAGACGACGTGCTTCAAGAAGTAGAAACTAAGTAATTGCTGAATGTTCAATTCCTTACAGGAGTATTATTTTTCATATTATATCTTTTTACCGGTGCCAAATTCTTAACTGTTTTTCTCTGTTGTAGCACTTAGATTGCTGTTTTTCCTGAACAAAATTTCTGAACATCAAAACATCAAACTTCTCTGCTATGGAAAGATTGTCAGATTGAACAGTGAGAAAGATTTAATACGTACTCTTGGTTGAGATAATGATTGTATACTTAAGCAAATTGCTGCGATTGCTTCTTGATAAGAAAATGAATGAAAAACAAAGAGAAATGTTGATGACTTCTGCTCCCCAAACTCTGCTTTATCGCTGGCTGGGTTCTGTGTTGTTCTTCATAAGCATTGAAGTAATATAGCTGATTTCTAGTTCACACATGCTTTGTATACTGCTGGTCTGAACGAATTTGTGCATTCATAAGAGTTACACATAGCTTTAACAAGTCCAGACCAAATTAATTCATTTAGTTAAAAGCCTAAGCCAAAATTAAAATCCTATTCATGCACTTTCGTGTTATTCTCATCATTAGCAGTCAGATACAAAATTGGACAGCAGTGACATTACTCTTTTAACCTTTCAGCTCTCTGGATCGAATACTTCAGCTCTTTTTGGATGTTCAACCTTGAAGGTGACAAAACTATGTCTTTCCAAACTGAACCTGCTTCAAAAGCTGGATGTGGGTGACGATAAAGTTTGTTTATACAGTTTGCGTCGGCATTCAACCTCCCTACCTGTTTGAGCAATTTTATCTCATCTGGGTCTACCAGTAATGTCTTGTCTTTGTCTTTCCATCCTATCAACTGACAAAACAAAACAAACATGTTATGCAGAAGTTTTAGTGGAATAGGGTATGTAAGCAACAAAATGTTTGCTAATTCTGCAGATAAGATGAACAATATGGGTTAGGCTCATTGCAATTTTCATGCAGTATGTCAGGTGATGAGAGCTGGATCTACTTGATGGTGTTCTCTAAAATATTCTGTAGCAACAGTGCAGATAAAAAAGAAAAAGGAAAGCATGACTATACCTTTGGTGGGCCGTCCAAAGCGTTAGTACAATATAGTCTGGCATTATCTACTAGTTGGCAGTATGTCGTGAATGCCTCCGCAAATCTTTTATGTGATTTTAGTTGTGAATTCACTCTCACTGCTCTTCTGCACATGATTGCTCTCCTGTAAACATATGGAGAGGATAATGTAAATACCTCTATCCTTTCTTCTTTTCTTTTTTTTCCCTTCCCTCACCATATCATAATATAAAGTTACAATTTCTGATCTACTGCTCCGGTTTTTCTCATTTAAGACTGGTACATATTTGCTTCATTTGAACATGTAACTTTGGATAACTAGAAATAGTAGTAAGCTAGATCACGGAATGTCTGGCATTGTTTTCTTTGGTAATACATTGTGGACAAGTTCCATAACATGGCACCTTTGACCATATATCATCAATCTGCCTTTCGGTGAATTTCAGAAAATTCCAAAAGGATCTTTGTCTTTGTTATTCCTTGCTATATTTATGAGATTTCACAACTTATCCGGATAAATACCAAGATTCATAACATTGTTGTGTTTTTCACATACCTTATGCCTCTTATAACTGCTAAGTAAGGATCACAAACAATTCCAACCAACTCTATTCTGTATGGCCTTCTCTTTTTATTTCCATCACATTCTTGTTCTTTGTTGAGCTGTTCCCAGTAGTTTTCAGTTACACCTCCATCTTCATGTACCTGGTAACCAGGTCCCATGCGGTAGCGACGCCGATGAACATTTCTTGCCATGGTAATTGTCTGTACAACAAATGGCACCCAGGAGAGAGTGCCATCCATAATCACATCTCTTCCTTCATTAAGTGCTGTAACAAGAAGGGAGGATGCTGCGTCTGTAGATGATTGATGCACCTGGACAAGGCAAGAATGGTGAAAAGTGAAAGGAAAGGGACCGGAAAAGTGAAAGAAATTGATCAGGGCATGTCTTGAAGCAGGCAAGTAAGGGGAACATTCTCACTTTTGTATTTAATGATATAATAATGAAGGAAATGAGGTTTCATCTGACTTTAGTAACTTTAGGGACGTCTAAAGAGCTATCAATTGAATTAGGGCATAAAATAAGACTCACTCAAACTGTACTACATAGATTTTTACTTGAAATGTTAGCTTATAATTTTCATTTAATGCACCAAGCTATACCTTAGCTGGTCATTAGATTATAGTTACTATAACTACTTCATTTGGTTGGTATGCCTGGGATGAAAATGGTTTTTACTTCAGGCATTAGGGGTGACGGAAGGAGAATATGGGACATCAGAAGTCTGTAAGAGGTCTCTTGTTGGAGACTAATCAATTATAGTTCCATATCATGCTTAATCTATCACTGTTTCCTTGTTTACGAAGTACCATGTAAATATGCAAAGAAACAAAAATGTTGTTCGTGAATGCTTCCTCAAGGATACAACAGCTGAAACACCTTTCCTACAGTGGAAATGAAATTGGTTCCTTTTGAAGCATGGCTAAACTGTGTTACTTCTGGTATATGAAGTGCAATACTATTTGCAAAGAAACGTTGGACATTCTATGGAAGCAAATTGAGAAATCTGCAGACGGAAAAGAGATGCTTCTGTTGCTGAGAAAGTTTCTCACAAGTGACAGCCTTTTGAAAGAATCCAATGGAATCTGGTAGTCTCAGTTTTCACTTTGGTATGCACCATGTCTAGTATTGTTAGGCACTTCTTTTGAGCTGGACTAAACATCAATTTTTATGCATATTTTGGATCTCGTAGGAGAAAGGAACAGCAGGGTATTTAAGAAGACGAGTGAACACTTCAGAAGATATAAGGGTGGTGGATAAGAGAGAATTATTTTGGTGGTAGTTAGCCTATTTTAGAGTTTGCAGTAGTTTACGTTGATATCAACATATCAAAAGAGGATTGAACATAGAGTTCCTGAAGTAGAAATTGTATTTTGTATGCTGTTATATAGCTTTTTGTAGAACAGTGAAGTGCCATGCAGGAAACCAGCGTGGTGACTAAATCTTGTTTTCTTGTTATCAAGGATATTATAGTGACAGTTTAAGTGAAGGCCAGCAGCTGGAGAAAAGTTTTGAAGACTTAATGCATAATTTGGAAATTAGCTTGAATTGGAATGTTTTACAGCAGATGTTCAGAGTGCTAATAGATTCATAGGTTCCTAAGGGTATGACCTCTCATTCTCAGATTTTCACTTATGGGCCAGCTTAATTAATCAGCTTGCTGTCACTCAAACAGGTGTTCTAGGATGCATTTGTTAGTGTGTGATGCCACTTGGTGACGCATTGCGTCAAAAGATTTTCCTTGTCTAGACTGCTAGCAAATTCTCAGGGATCACATTGTTTCGATGATTCATGAAAAAATGTTGGCCCTTCACTTTGATAGTGATTTAGTGGGTCTGCATATAGTGTAAAACAAGAAATATGCAGGTTTTTCTCATTCCAGTTCCTGAGGGTCACTTCAGCTTAGACCTCATAAATAATTTTACGAGGCAGTTGAGTTGAAGATTTTTCTTGTTGCGAACTCCAACTCCGGGAGTATTTCTTTCACTGGGCCTTTGAATCATTCAGTTCTATTTCAAGCCACCGGAGTCCAAAGATGAACAACTGCAACATACATATCAAGCTTTTTCTTTGATTATTTTTATACACATATACATTATGACCACAGATGCATGCGGAGATGTGAAAAGATTTAGTCAACAATTCATTTCCTCTAGTGGATGTATGATAGGTGGATTCATGCATGTCGTTTGGACTAGAACATAGAATATTTTTATTGAATCTTCTTTCAGGGAAGCTAATCTTTGAAACTTCATGGAAGGAACAAAGTTTATCTGCAAGTCATATTGCGTATTCAGGTACTGGATGCATTTTCTTAGTATTGTGTTATTTCTAGAAAGCAGGGTTTTTTTGCTTTTGTTAAATTTCAGTGTTAGAAGCTGTTGAACAGTAGCATTATGTAATATCTAGGAGCCTCTCTTTCTCACACTGGAGGAGAGACAACACCTTTTGTCTCTTTTGATGTAAAAATAAGGATGGCTACTGCTGTAAAAAGCATGAAACCATTATTTGCTCTTACACATCTTAAGAGATGCAAGGCATTTTCATACAATAATTGCATCTGCTGTCCTATGAGGGGCAGGAAAAGCTATATAGGACAGAAAAGGGGAGAGTGATTATAACAAAGACATACCAATTCAGCCGTTTGAAGCATGTCATGATGCCCCCTAGAGCTAAGGGCTTTGTAGATGACATCTGATTCTTTGAAGGCATCTGCCTCTATCACAACTGCATTTCCTGATGCTCCTATCCAAAATGGTCTGCGAGCAATTTCACAGAAATGGTTACTCTAGCACATGCATTCACCATTACCTCGTGAAGAAAATGCATATTTAAGCTGGTTTGGTACGAACTTAGGTGTTTTCCTCTTGTTAGTTGTGTACACTGATTAGTATAAGTGAGTTCTTACTCTTTTAGGATGTCCTTAAGCACAGTACTTTTCCCTGCCCCCATTCCACCCCCCATAAGGAGGAGAACAGGGCTTCTATCTTTGTGAGCCATAGGGACCATCACATCAGTGCATCGAGAATCATCATTAGATACAAGTCCAATGGCTTTCATCTCCTCCACCAACGTAGTAAACACCCTTGCAACCTTCAGATTCTTTGTCACCCTCTCGATATGCTGTTCCCTGTATTAGCCAAAGAAGATCACAGTAATGAAGCTAAGTGAATCATGCTCAAACAAGAAGAGAAGAATTGTGTTTTTGAAACATATATCTTGCTGATCAACTGGTAGCTTTAATTGATACATCATGTTACTTTAAGATGACTTCATACTGGGAAGCTGTTGTAAGAGTAGACAATATATTCCAGTTGATTTGTCTTTGCAACTTTTGACATGTTCTTATTGGTACTTATATGCATATGCGTCTTTTATGTATTATCTGCATATATATTATTGGAACCTCGACTAATACTGGTCCAAACTGATGGGTCAATACAGATAGGTAAAGATAGTGTGCTGATATACCGAGTTTAGTACCTAGTAGCTGCCATGACAATGTGCTTCAGCTTCTTTTTTGGCTCAGTATCTGTATGTAGCACCTGAAAGATGATCATATTTAGAATGTCAGCAAGACAACCATCTAATGGTGAGCCTCTATGCTAGATTTTTCCTCATTTCAGAAAATACTGTTCAGTATTTTAGATCTTGAGTACCTGACTGATCATTTCACCAGCATTTCTCCAGTGAAACGCGAAGTAACTGAGAATGCACCTCTCAAACTCCTCCACGAGCTTAACAAAGATCGAATCAACATCCGGTTCGTTTGCAAAGAATGCATAGATATCATCCTCAAATCCGTCCGATTTTCTGACGTAATCAGCAGCCAGCTTGCAAAGGTTTGGACATTGATTTTCATGCTTGAATCCCATTTGTCTAGCTGCATTGTGAACCCAGAAATGTGATCAAAGAGCCGTCAGAACAGCTAGGAAAGAATACCAACTGAAAAGGGTTGAAATTCGCTTGTTATGTCATAGCATATTGTAAGGTTACGAGGGGATCTAAATCTTGATTGTATAATTACCTACATAAAGAGAGAACCTTTCAAGCTTGATGACTTGGCCAGTATCTGAATATTTAATTCTTGGTATAATATTTCGATCTCTTATTTTCTTGAGGCTATAACGCATTGCCACTGTGATGGTTAATCCTATTGAAGAGGCCACCAAGATCTGTGTACAGGAAGGTCTGGAGTTGATAATATAACCTGGTGGAAATTCAAAGAAAAGAAAAGAAAAGAAATTTTTATGATCATTTAGTTATATTTTTTTCATGAGGAAAAAGAGGTGGTCTCAAATGTGATTAAGAATGATTAGAAAGTTTACCTTTCATCATGCCTTGGCTTTTGAGGAAGATGATGTTTGGAAGAAATTTCTTTCAGATTTGAGATTTGCATGTGTGAAAGAACAAGTCATGCATGTGAATACTCTCAACAGTTGCAGGTAAATATTGCTATGTAAGTTGGGGCGCTTGGGCCACGTGCTGTAATTAAAGGAATCACAACTCTTAAGTGAAAATTCATTTTTCACCCCCAGAGGAAAATGAAATTGATTTGTTTTCCCTAATTCATTTTTTACCCCTAGAAGAAAATGAAATTCATTTGTTTTCTTTTCTTCTTCTTCTTTTTTTTTTTTTTTCTCCACTACCAATTCAACCCCTGCGCCTCGTAAGTTTCGAACTCAAGTCATCACTCCTGAAAGAAATAGTCTCAAATTTATTTGTGTGATTGGACTATTAAGACTAAACTCATAAATAGTACTTTTCAGTCTTATACAATAGATCTGCATTACCTTATATTTTGAGTAAAAAGTTGTATATATGTTAGAAAATGTAATATTGTAATTGTTAGATCCCTAAGAGGTCTTTACAATTAAGATTATGCAAAGACGACATAATCCCTTTTCATTTAAGGTATTAGTGATCCGTGTAGTAGGTAAAAGGTGAAGATAGTAAGATAGGTTGCGTTTATTATTGGTGTTGTGATTTGCTCTTGTAGAGGATCGATCATGATGGGTAGTTGTATTAGCTCCCTTTTTGGAGTGTTGACCCTCGATTATGTCCATAAAGGAGAAATTTTAGCCTATAAAATTTCCATCCTTCGGGCAAGAGATCTGCTAAATGAATGCTTGTAATGGGTATTCACCAATCATCAAAAGTGGTGTTTGTCAGTTATCAAAAGGGTTATCTATCAACTAATTATCAAGAGGGGGTATTGACCCCATTAGGCTTGGTCCTTAACCGTTGGGCTACTACAACCCAATACAATAATTGTCTAATAATCTTTACAATTTACAACTGATTCTGCAACGAACCAGACAAATAACCTTGACTGCGTCTCCGATGATATCCAAAAAAAACCAAAACTAGACATCGGTGTGGTGCCAACCAACTGCCTTTTGATTCCTAAGTGAGTTGATTGAGTGAGAGAAGGGATAAGAATATAAGATTGCTATTGTGGAAAATAATGCCTTACCTCGTTTTCAATGTTAGTAGTCTATTTATAGGATACTGTTGTGAACACATGGTTGTATGGGGCATATGTTGGTCCTCGGGGCTTTTTTCAAGTCTGGTGCCTCTTGTGCTAAAGCAGTGGTTATTGTCGGGTCGAGTCGCAAGGGTGTATTACCCAACCGCAAGAGACCCAGTCATATCAATAACAATGTGCCTATCTCTCTAATATTGTATTAATGAAAGGTTCTGTACCACATTCTTACCCATATTACATCATGAAGAAGAGTTGAATTCACAAATCTCAAAGCTACAGGGACAAAAAAGAAATTATCCACTATGAATAAAACCTATATATATGTATAGTGCACTACATGTTTTTGCGCACGTGTGAATCTTTGAAGATGGTGCACTGAACCTCAGCTAGTCTAGGAGTTGCTACTGCAACAAAAGCTTCAGGAACCTCACAAAAAGGTAAGCTTTTATCTCTATTCGCGCTCCCATTCAATCTCAACGCTAAGAAACCCAAACCCATTAATCAAAACCTTATTCACAGCCTCTAAATCAAACCTCACTTAAAGAACTCCTAAGAAATGACTGTAAATTGGGAAAAATCACCATCAACAATGCACTTAATCACTTCAATCACATGCTTCATATGCAGCCCCCTCCCGTCATGTCATCATTCGATTTGTAAAATCACTTCAATCACATGCTTCATATGCAGCCACCTCCCGTCACGTCATCATTTGATTTGTGACTTGGTGGCATAGCCAAAATCAAGCATTATCAATATGTGATTTTGATGTATAATAAGATGGTTACTATTGATTTAATGCCTGATTTTATTACTTATAGTATTGTGCTTAATTGTTGTTGCAATATGAAAAAGGTTGGTTATGGTTTTATGTATTGGGTATTATTATTAAGAAGGGTTATAGTCCAAATGTTGTGGCTTTTACATAATTGATTAAGGGTTTGTGTTTGGAGTATAAGATTAACGAGGTGGTTGGGTTGTTGAAGAAGATGATTGGATTAGGTTGTAAGCCAACCGTTAAGACTTAGGGGAGTTTGATTAATGGATTATATAGGAGTAGGAATTCCGAGATAATGCTTCGTTTGCTCTAGAAGATGTGGAAGGGGGATGATGTTTTTGGTATAGGATTTAAGCTGAATTTAATTTGTTATAGTATGATTATTGATGCTTTTTGCAAAGAGGGGTTGGTAGATAACCGAAGAAACTTTTTGTGCAGATGAAAAGCAAAGGGATTTTGTCAGATGTGGTGGTGTATGGGTCATTGCTTGATGGTTTATGCTATGGGGATAAGTTGGATGAGGTTAAAGGATTCTTTACGAAAAAGGTGGATCAAGGCATTTGTCTAAATGTGATAATGTATAATATGTTGATAAATGCACTTTGATTTAAGCAAGTGGCCTAATGGACTTGATGATTCAGAGTGGTGAGAAACCTGATTCTTTCACGTTTAAGACATTGATGGATGGGCTTTGCTTAGAGGGTAGGATTAATGATGCGATGCAATTATTTGATTCAATAAAGGCTAAGGAATATGGACGTGATGTTATAAGCTACAATGTGCTGATAAAAATATAGCAAACGTGAGAGGATGGATAAAGCCACGAGGCTCTATAAAGAAATGGTAAGTAAGGAATATAGACCAACTGTTGTTACATTTAACACTCTGCTAACTAGTATTTTTCAAGTAAGTAGAGTTGAGGATGCAAAAAAACTTCTTATAGAGATGGAAGTTCATGATGTTAAACCAAATTCTACAATGTATAACATATTACTGGATGGACTTTGAAGAGGTTGTAGAGTTGCTTCAAAATCTCGAGAAGACTAGATGCGAGCTAAACATAAAAAGTTTCAACTCTATCATTGATGGATTATGTAAATTCGGGAAGGTCATTGTTGTTAGTGAGCTGTTTGAAAGTTTGCCTTAGAAAAACTTGATTCCCACGGTTGTTGCTTACTCCATGATGATCCATGGTTTTTGCAAGGAAGGACAAATGGACAAGGCAAATGATTTGTTCTCGTGTAGGATCGATATTATCAAGTGTGATGTATCCTAGTCTATATTTTCTAAAATTCTACCAAGAAAACATGTTAGGAAAATAAAATAACCACATAACACACACAAGAACATGCTTAAGAACACATAGAATATAACTAGTACTTGTAAAAATATGTAAAGCTAACCTCTTGAAGCGTGGCGTCTTTGATGAAGCTAAAACCGTCACAAGCTTTGTTCCCATACACGAACATGGCCGCCAAAAATTTTATTATAAAGGTGTCGCAATAGGTAACTCCCTAGTCTTCTTCCCTATGATTAAAGAGACTTATCTTGAGATAATAACCTTTTGCGTGGGAAGAAGCAAAGTAATATGCTCTTGAAAAAACTAGAGCAAAAATCACACAATAAGTGTGTACTATGTGTTGTAGTATTTTCTTGCCAAAAAGGAAGAAATCAACTACAAAGTGGATTGCAAAAAAGATGTAAGGTCTTGTCTATTTATAGAGAGAACCTTGGCACCCAAAGTTGCTAATCTTTCAATGTGGGAGAAAATTTCATGTACTATTTCTTTTATGTAACTTGTCAATCTTGTCTTGGAAGAAGCAAGTTGTCCACTTGTTTTTGTAGCATTTTACAAGTTGTCTACTTGTTTTGGAAGACTTAGGCCAAGCCCACAATCCAAGCCCAACACATAGTCCATAATCCATGTGGAGGCCCAAGCCCAATAGGAAACCATCCAAGTCCAATTAGGTTATCTTGGATTCTAAAGAAAGTCTAAACCCAATTCCAAGCTTTGGCCCAATAAGGCCACTACTACAATATGGAATTTACTCTTTCAAGATTACCCTCTCAAAGTTATTTCAACTAGGGAAGGGACCAAGAAGACACAATTAGATAATGGCTTCCAAAAATAATTAAAATTGTCCTTGCCCGATTTAGGCGACATAATAATTATTTTTAACTCCTATCTATTCCACCATAAGATCAAAGTTGCACTCCAAGAATAATTGCTATTACCCAAAAGCTTATCACAAAAGAATGTGAACTTTGTCTTTGACCTACTAAATAACTGACCATAATGCCCCTCTATGTATACCCACAGCTAAGGCTGGTCCTTTGGCCTGTGTACTGTCACCTCTTTAGCTCTATCTTTTTCCATAAATTGCTCATTGCTTGGTTCATGTGCATATTAGATAATGGTAATGTTGGATTGACTAAATATGCCTGCATCAAATATGAGTATTTTTTAGCATTCTAAGCTCTATATGATTTTCATCTCAGTTATGGCATATTTTTATGCTTTTGTTAGTTTATAATTTTTTGACATAGAGGTTAAAGCTACGAGTCCTGTTTGTCAATTGGGTCGGTCTTGGATACCATTATGATTCTCGTTCTAAGTAGTCGAATGTGATATATTTACACGTAAAAAACAGACTTGCCATTAATGAGAAATTAGCAATCAAAGTTAAGTGTAAACTAATTTGGTTGCTAAGTTAGGTTTCCTATAAGAAGGAATCCTACATAGAAAAAGCACGAAACAATTTGCACATTTAGTATATAGGAGCAATTATGTGTAAGGCCAAGAAGTTGTTTGGAGGGAAGACTATGCATAATGGGCATGGTATTTAGACCACCACACACTTACGCATGCATGCTCGGCACGGCCAGGGTTAGTCTGGGGACGCAGCGCGGGTATAGGTGTGGCCTGGGTTTTTAACTCCATATTATTGTTCTGGGCAAAATTCCAATGTACAAAATTTGAAAAGCTTGTAATGGAAGCATTGAAAGCTCAATTACAAGTCATATGTACGTTGAACCTGGACACCATATCAGAATGTATCTAGACATGGTTTTGATTACTCTAGCAGTTACAAGCATATTATGGGGAATGGTTTCTCACAGTTACAAATATATTATGGGGAATGGTTTCAACCGTTACATATCTTAGTAGTAACCCACAAATTGGATACAGCTGATCACTCCACCACCATATATACTCTATTTTAGAATAGGACAAACACAACTAGAGAAGCATATCTAGCATAGCATTTGTTAGTAGCATTCTCACATAATTCTAGTTTTCAGATTAGAGCATTTTCTAGGGAGAGTTTTTTACTACTAGTTCGCAAGCTTTTATATGGAGTGCTACTAAACGTCAAGAGATAAAGTCGTTGTGTCATGGGAGGGATAGCCAAACCTCTTTAGCACCAGTTGACGGGCCTAAATCCCTTAAGGAAATCGTTCTACAAGTCTTGGCTATTTTATTATTTTATGCATTTTACTTATGCATTTTATTCTATTGATATCTATTATAAACTTATTTCAAATTTAATAATAGTTTTATTTCTTCTTTTCATCATTAGTTTCCAACAACTTAAGAGATTTATCACTGGTTTCATAAAATTATTTTATAACCAAATTCTAGAAATTCAGAAATTATTGTTATTAGATTCTAATTTAATTCAAGATTTTATCTTCTAACACGATTGCTTCTTTGAGGGCAGGATTTGACTTTACCTTGACGCTTTAAGACAAAATATCCAGAAGCTATGGAAATGAACAAATTGAGAAAGTTGGGAATAACTTCCCAAAAGTGACTGTTCAAAATGGAAGTGTGGGGAATCCCTAAACTATCACCCTGGCTGAAGTGACGGGTAGGTCCACTAATGGAGCTAGTGGAAATAATATGACTTCACAAGGATATGAAATTGTGGAAGCATTTAGAGGTTGGTGGATCGAACTTGATTTATTCGGTCAACCTAATGAGGCTGGACCATAGATATATTCAGGCGTGAGATTTTAGAAGGTGGCAATCCTAGCTAGTATGCCAATTGACCTCCTTAGGGCTCATTGAATACATGAGTGACGAGGCATCAAAATTCAATAAAATTAAGATATATAAGATATAGAGGCATATTTTAAATGGAAGGATGGTGACGCGCTACTAAATTCTAAATCCTAGGTCATTTGGACCACAAGTTTTATGACCTTTATTCAGGCTTGGAGAAATTGCTAGAGCCACATGGCTAAGGTTAGTTTCTATAAAAGGATCTAAACCTCCAAGTCTTGGCCTTTGAGCCAAATTTGTAAGCCTTTGGGCTAGTAAATAATGTCATTGAGAATTTTATTTCATTTTGAAAGAGTCTTAGAAATATTATTTTAAATAGAGATAATATTCTCAATAACGTTACTCTTTGAAAATGAAATAACATTTTCCATGACATTATTCATTAGCCTAGAGGCTTACAAATTTGGTTCAAAGGCGAAGACTTGGATGTTTCTATCCTTCTATAGAAACTAGCCTTCACCACATGACTTTAGCAGTCCTTCCAGGCACTGAATAGAGGTCATAAAACTCATGGTTCAGGCGACCTAGGATGTAGAATTTAGGAAAGCAGCCACCATCATTCCATTAAAAATATGCTTCTACATCTTGTACATCAAAATTTTTATTCAATTTTAAAGCTTCGTCACTCATGTATTGAATGAGCCCTAAAGAGGTTAATTGACGTGCTATCTAGGTTTGCCACCTCCTAAAATCTCACGGGTGAGTATATCCATGGTCCAGCCTCTGTAGGTTGATCGAATATATCAAGTTCGATCCATCAACCTCCATATTCCCATATCCTTATAAAGTCATATTATATCCATTAACTCCATTAGTGGACCTACTAGTCACTCCAGTCGGGGTGATAGTTTGGGGATTACCCACACTTCCATCTTGAACAGTCACTGTTTAGAAGTTATCCCCAACTTTCTCAATTTGTTTATTTCCATAGTTTCCAGACATTTTGTCTTAAAGAGTCAAGATAAAATAAAATTTTGCACTCAAAGATGCAACTGTGTTAAAAGATAAAATCTTGAAATAATAAACTGAATTAAACTAGAATCTAATAACAACAATTTTTGAATTTCCAAAATTTGGCTAGCGAATAATTTTATGAGACTAATGATAAATCCCTTAAGTTGTTGGAAACTAATAATATGTAAAACTGGAAATTTAGAATATAGATGAAAAGAAGAAATAAAACTATTGTTAGATTTGAAATAAGTTTAAAATAAATATCGGCATAATAAAATGCATAAGGAAAATGCAGAAAATAATAAAATAACCGAGGCTCATAGAACAATTTTTTTAAAGGATTTATGCCCCCTCAACTAGTGTTAATGGGGTTTGGCATGTCCTTCCCATAATACAACGGCTTTAGCTCTTGAAGTTTGGTGGCATTCCTGCGCAAGAGCTTGCGAACTAGTAGTAAAGAATTCTCTTTGGAAAATGTTCTAATTTGAAAACTAGAATTATGTGTGAATGCTACTAGAAAATGATATGCTAGATGTGCTTTTCTAGTTGTTTTGTGCTTTATTGAAGTGAAGTATATATAGTGATAGAGTGATCAACTACATTCAATTTGTGAGTTAATGCTAAGATATGTAACGGTTGAAATCGTTCCCTATAATATGTTTGTAACCACCAAAGTAGTTAAAACCATGTCTAGATACATTATGATGTGATGTCCAAGTTCAACGTATATACGACCTGTAACCAAGCTTTCAATGCTTTATGTTACAAGCTTTTCAAAATTTATCTATTGGAATTTTTCCCAAAACAATAATACGAAGCTAAAAACTCGGCTACTACCCAGGGCAGCGTCCTCAGACTCGGCTCGACCTTGCCAAGGGGGCGGGCACACGGGTATGGTGGTTTTAAATATCATGCCTATTATGGTAGTCTTCCCTCCAAGTAACTTCTTGGCCCTACACATAATTGCTTCTATATACTAAGTGGGCAAATGTTTCATGGTTTTCCTGTGTGGTTCCCATATGAAACCCAACTTAACAACCAAATTAGTTTTACACTCAACTTTGATTGTTAATTTCTCATTCACCACAAATCCATTTTTGACATGTAAATATATTGTGTTTGACGACTCAGAATGAGGATCGTAAAGGTACTAAGTACGAGTAAGACCCATAGCTGTGACCTCCTTGTCAAAACCTACTTACTAACACTTTCACATGAATGAAAATTACCTGACCATAATGCATGCAAATGCAAAAGAGAGTTCGAAGAAAGATATTGCCTTAAGATAGGTAGCTTTTACCTTTGAACCTTCCTTAGTGAATGTTATCGAGTTTACTCACTGACCAGTAAACTGGAGGTCTTGAATTGTTCACCTTTATTGTAACCTAATACACCAACATGCATACAACTTCTCTCAATTTACTAACAGTTCTCACGTTTGTGTTCATTTCAGCCCTAGACAACTCTCAGTATTCAAGAGTACTCAAAGAATTTAGTCTTCAATTCTCTTAGGAGCGGCCCCTCCTTAGTCATATAGGTGATTCTTCGTATAGAGTACCCTACTATACCCTAGTCGGTTTTCCCAACCCATAAGAATCATTAAAAGTAAAGACTACCGTAAACTGTGCAACCTACATTGTTTGCTTGCTACAAGAATCATTAAAAGCAAAGACTACAGTGCTTGAATAGAGTCAGACATAATCTAGTTTCCTCCTTAAACCAAAATTCAGGGATCTTTTGTTCTCAAGGTAAGGTGGTCAATTATGATGACCCTTTAATTAGTGTTTAGGCTTAAGACCATTCCCTTCGACAACTTGAGTACTTACTTTTTGTTAACCCTTTTAGTGAGTGGATTCGCAGTGTTATCCTTTGACTTTTCATAGTTCAAAGTGATAACCCCGTCAGAGAGCAACTGTATAATGGTGTGATGTCTATGATGCATATACCATCATATATTATACTCTGTGTCTTGCTAATTGCAAACTGGCTATTAAAGTAAAAATTGATGGTAGCCATAAACTTCACAAATTCTCTAGGAACTGTCAAAGCCGTTTCACTTCTCTCCCAATTTTGTCCAAAGTTATAAACTCATATTTCACAAAGAATCTAGTTATGCATGTTTGTCCAATGAATTTCCATAACACAGTTGTACTTACTAATGTAAAGACATATGTACTTGTGGATCTCAAGTCTTTAATGTCAAATATCTAGTTGATGTTTGATGTCATTATGTCCCTCCTAGTATGGTTGGATATCTAGAATAATAGAGCTCGTAGTCCATGGTGTATCTAAAGTATCTCAAGACCTTTACAATAGCAACCAATTTACAAGTCCTGGATTATTAATGTATTTTCTTAGCCTGTTCAAAATGCAGGATATGTAGGTCTAGTACAATCCATTATGTACATTAAGCTTTATATAACCGAGAGACCCTTCCACCCATATTTTGTTTAGTTGTATAGTTTTGTCTAGAGGAGTTCTCGTAATCTCATTGTTTCCCTTATTGACAGTATTTTCTCATTGTAATAAGATTGGACAGGACTAGACCATCATATGTCTTTGTGATTTTGGAACCTAAAATCACCCTTATGACACCTATGTCTTTCATTTTGTAATACCCAAGAAAGTATTTTCTTAATATACACATTTGTTTCATTATCACTTCCAACATGTCATCTACTTATAGACAAACCAAGACAAGTTTTTGATTTGTGCCCTTCCAATAGACATGCTTGTCATGATCATTTGTTTTGAAGCAATTTGCAAGCATGACTTGATCAAAATTCCTTTGCCATTGTTTAGGTGCTTGCTTTAGTGTGTAAAGAAATTCCACAAGATGACATATTTTCTTCCCATAACCTGGAACTATAAACCTTTCAGGTTGTTCGATATAGATCTCCTCCTTTAGATTCCTTTCAGGTTGTTTGATATAGACCTCCTCCTTTAGATTCCATTCAACAAAGCTATTTTTACATCCATTTCATAGATATCTAGGTTGTATATAACGACAATAGCTATGAACATTTGAATAGATGTAATTCTCGTAATCAGTAAATAGGATTCAAAATAATCCAGACCTTCTTTTTAGTTATAACCTTTTATATTCAACTGGGCCTTATAGATACATCATCATTTATCTTCCTCTTGGAAATTTATACCCTCAAGGTATATATACAGGAGGTAGATCCACCAATTTCCATGCATGGTTATGCATGATGGACTCAATTTAACTATTCACCGCCTCTTCGAAATAGGTGCTTAATCATAAACATAGCTTCCTTGAAAGTTTTGGCACACTTTCTATCATGAAAGTTATAAAGACAAGCATGGTTCATTAGTTGTAACCTCTACATCTGAAAGGTCAAGAGTTCTCCTCGCTCAGAAGAACTTGGTTCTTGTGACTCTTTATACAAAAATGTTGTCTTGAAGAACTCAACGTTTCGTGACTCGAAGGCTGTATTCTCATGAATGTCAAATATTTTTGACTTGTGTATAAGAATCTATATGCAGCGCTATTCTGCATATACTTAATAAAAATACAATTAACTATCTTTGGTCCTTCGAACATTAGTTTCAAGTATCTTGGGCTTTAGAAAATCTGCAAAGTTTGTTTCAAAAATAGCACTGGCATGTATGATGATTACTATTAAATGGCGAAGTATCTTCTCCCCCCATATTTTTTTTTGGATGTCAATAGATGGAAATATGTTTGTTCATTTTGGCAAGTAAGAATAAACGTTAGTAATGTAGATCACCACGTGCTAGTCATATTTTCTGTTTCAAGGGAGGTGAAAGCATGATCTGTGAAAGGCTCCAATCCAATAATCCGAGCTCAAACCAGACTAATCAGCTGGGAAATTAACTCCTAATTGAGAGGGGCCATACAAAATCATTCGGCAAATAAAAGCAGGAACCTATCACTTGGTCAAGTTGAATAGTAACGAGCTAAGGAATTCTTGAAGTGCCAAGCATTTGAAGAAATATTTTGGAAAAAAAAGGAAGAAAAAGAAAAAGAGAGAGAGAGATAGATAGATACGAGGAGCAGATTATAAAGTTGGATTTTGAATTTAACTCATAGTGGAAGCAACCGCTATGGACGTAGTTCACCATTTTTGACCAAACTACATAAAAATCTTTGTTGTTCTATTTTTTTTAAAGAACTACAGGACGAGCTTCGGCTCACTCATTAAGATGAGCTCCGGCTCCCACATCTAATGGTTGAGCTCCAGTTCATACTTATCGAGTTTGCTAGTCGAGCTCAGGTTCGTAGTTATCGAAGCTAAGGGCTGAGTTTTGGCTCCTATTTGTTATGTCTAAAAGGCAATCTCCGACTTATGTGATTGAAAATAACGACATACTATTCGAGTTGCTCAGGGAAAATCAAACATGAATTAAAGTTCGAGGGAAACAACAATGGCTCAGGAAAACAAAAGATAGAACACAAGTTCGAAAAAAGAAAATGATATATCATTAAAAGTTTAAGTACAAGGTGTTCATTACAAGATCAGTTACAAGAAATGAAAGCTGATCTTGAGGGCTGAGGGAGTATAGGAGGCAAAAGGAGAACATCCTTGAGGCTCGAGCTGAGACCTTAAGTAGTTGGAGGTTGATTTTCGTCTGAGTCCAGCACTTCAACATCTGCTTCACCTTCGTCATCATTATCAAAATATTGTAATAAGTCGAAGTTGAGGTCGGGAGACTTCTCTTGGGCTTAAGCGCGGGCATCCTTCATGCCCTGGACCTTTCCTCCACTGAAGAAGTGGAGACAATAGTGCTTAGCGTCCTAGTTGAACTGGTCTGAGGCTTTATACTGGTTGGCTGCAGACTTGTCTCCGTCGCCCAATTTGGCCAGCTTGTTTTGCAGGTCGATGTCCTCGTTGAATAAAGGGCCGTCTTTGCCTTCGCAGTAAGAGTTCTGGACTCTGGGTCCTTCGCGAACTTCTCTAGCTTCGGGACCTCTTTGGCTTTTTATTCCGACTTGGCCAACTTGGTCTGGGCCTCCTTCAGAGCCTTCTTTGCAGCCTGCTTCTCTATCAGGGCTTGGTCATGTTCGTTTTAAGCCTTCTTCCTTGTTTTGCAGAGTTTAATAACCTTGTCAAAAGGCACAGTAGTTCGAGGTCCCTTAGGGTTGTCAAATCTGAAGAAGTTGGAATGCCGGATAACCTTTTCCAATATAGCTCTAGCGAAGGCTAGGTTCTTCTGCACCTTACTATCGTGCCCTAGGATTTGCAAACAAAAGAAAAGGAAAGGTAAGAATCTGTGAAGAGCTAGGACATTGAGAAAGGGAAAAGAAGGCAAAAAAATGTACCAGGTTATAGCTGTCCATTACGTTGAAGAGTAGAGTCATTATGTCGAGGTCCTTAACCAGTAGGAGATCGACCATGCTCTCCTGGACCAGGCAGATATATTTAGGTGGAGCTGGTGGGAGAGCCACAAGCTTCGAGCTCAATTCTCCTTGCTTCTTGTCCGATAAACCTGGCACTAGCTTTATGGTTGGATGACTTATGGGGTAGAGATTCCTAAAGCTCAACCTCGATGCGGATGCGTCTTCTTTCTCTTCCCCAGCGGGGGTCAACTATTTGGCACTAGGGGTTGGAGCCGGGGTCAATTGTTGGTCCAGTTGCTTTTTCTTCTCTCCATCGGCCATGGGGAACAAATAGTCAAAAGAATCGCATGGATGCCTTTTCCTCTCCTCCGGAGTGGGTGGACTTTGAGGGGCTTTCAGCTGGGTAAAAGTTGATGCTATTGAAGACCTATGGGCTGGTACAGGAGCCTTCTTCTTTTTGCCTTGGCTTGCGGCTTTGAAGGCCCGTTCCATGGCTTCCAGCTCAACTCGTACATTGGCTGGCATCTTGCTCACCATGGTTGCACAGAACAAACAAACAGTGTTAGATCATAAAAATCAACCTATTAAGAAAAGGACCCAACCCTTTAATTCTTTGAGGTCTAGCCAAACTATAAAGTTGGAGTATAGCTCGAACTTTATGACTTTGAGGGGGTTCTAGAGGAAGAGTGAAAAAGTGCTTGGCTCTCACATCCTTTAGTTTCTCCCAGTCTTTGATTTCTTGAGGGAATAAGCTCAGGGAGATAGAGATGTCTTTTCTCAGGTGCCCCCAGGTTGTAGGCATGTTCCATTGTGTAGGGCTTTTCACAAAGATATATCATTCATGCCATCCCTTGTTGGAACTGGAGAAGCCTGTTAGCAGGAGACAACCTTGCTTCCCCTGCAGGTAGTACCAGCCCACGATTCCTCCCGAGCCAGCATTGACTTAGAAAGCCATTAGAAAGACATTGTCAGTCAGGATGGCTCTCAGGGCTTTAGCTTTGACGTAGAATCCTAGCAGCTGTGCCCAACTTTTTGGTTACAGTTGGCTGGGAGACGTTTGTAAGTAGTTGGAGACCTCCGCAATAAAGCTGGGAATAGGGAAGCAGAGCCTGGCGGTTAAGGGGCACTTATGAATGGCCAGCTCTCTTTCTGATAGGTTGCAGGCTCTTTTGGTTTGGGTCGGGATATTGTGTGTGAAAGGAGGCTCAATCGCCCTGCTTCCTATGATGAACATCTTAATTTGGTCTGACATTAGATAATCGTGGTGCTTCGTGTAAAAACTTTCTTTCCTTGGCTCGATAGGGAGGTGCTAACAGTAAGTATGGATGAGGTGACCCTAGGTTGTTTCGATTGTTCCGGTGGGGGATTTGGCATTGTGGTCGAGGCAAAAGTATTATCCCTTATTTAGATGATCTTTTGGCATAGGGGAAGGTCATCTGTGCTGGGAATTGCAGTAGAGGGAAGTTTGTGGAAAGGTTGAGGTGTGGATTCCTCAATTTCCATGTTATCGCTGAAGCCTTCGCTCTAGCTAGAGGATGTGGTTTCTAACCCCTCGTCGTACGAAGGGGCTTCCATATTTTGAGAATCCGAGTCAGAGGTTGTTGAAGGGTAAGTTGATAGTAAGGGAAGATAGAAGGGCGTTGAGGGTACCTGAGGAAGGGTCGGCTGAAGTTTGAAGAAGTGAGTGAGGAAAAATTTTAAGGTTGCTAAAGCTCTGAGCTTCTTGGAAGATTGTTAAGTGACAATGAGTTAGGAAGAGCATCTTTTTCTCTGTTATTTATAGACTTTGGAAGCTCAAGAGTCGTAGACAAATCCATTATTAGAGCTTCCTGACAAACATAGGGAGACGAAATGTCCGGCTAGCGCAATGATGGCGCGATTCGTGAGGTTGTCCTACACACACGCAGATACTTAGTGGGTGCAAGTCACAAAGAAGGGTGATTGGCGGAAAACTCGAGGCGGCTCAGATCGGCAAAGTCTATTGTTGATTCAAAATGAGCTCGGGCATTCGCTCATATTAAATCAAAGGCCCAATAGGCTTTTTTGCAACACAGGTTGCCTTGACCAGTCAAGTGTTGTTATCGACTTGTATTGATTACTCGGATAAGATAAAGAGACTCCTAAAGCGATCAGGCTAAGGCCAGCCACAATTGAGACTCATATTTGAACTCTAGGACCGTAAGCTCATCGATAAGCTTATTAGGTTCATGGATGAGCTCGGCCAGAGTCCTATACCAATCCAAAGACCACTTCATGAGTCACTATAAATAGATTATTGCCAGTAGAGCTAAAGGTACGAGACACATAGCCTAAACACTAGCCTATTCTTTCTATTTGAGCTCGGATCTCATATTAACTTGAGCATTAGATCTCACATGTTCTTTCTTCTTCTTTTTCAGGTTGACCCGAGCTAGTCTAAAGAACCCAGTCGGGTCTACCCAAATCTAGTAATTCGCACATTATCAGACATGAATCACTTCATAACATCAAGACTAAATTAATATATTATTATAATAAAATATTAATTTTTTTTATAATTGAATTTCGTTCATAACGTTATACGTCACGAGAAATTTTGATCTTTGTCCAACTAGGTATCCGCCAAACCATGCTTTACTTCAAATCAATCTTCAGCCTCCATGAATCTTTCCATGGACGAATCTTCGAACTTGTTACACTAGAGTCTTGTCCATGTACAAGTGTTTATAAAGTGACCTATCTTTTGCACCATATACTACCTATCATTTTCCTAAATTAGCCGCCAAGATAATAAGTCCCACTTCACTATATAATTTAGATATTTTCAATTGTTTTCACTTTAATAATAATTTATTTATTTAAATATGTCACTCGAATTTACCCCATTATAGTCATCCAATATAATAAGTGTCTCCATCAATAGGACAAATGTTATCGAACAACGTAGAATCTGTCTAGTCGCTTGTTCTTACCATCACAATAATACTATATGTAAGCGATATTAACATACAACGGGATTTTTTTTTTAATTTTTTCCAAACAAACAAGCAAACAGGAGATGAGGCTTACCCAAATTTGTATAGTCATTGTACAATGTAGCTAGTTTGCAAATACATACTGCATAGAAGTTTGGTCATGCATAGCAAAAAATTAGTAGGGATGAGATGAATTAATATGGACGGATCTAGAATATTTTGTCGGTGGAGATAAAGTATTTTAAGATCAAAATTAGTGGTATTATTGGGAATCAACTAGCTTTTTAAATAAAAAGTTTTTAAGTGTTATAATGATAGTTTAAAATATTAGATTGCGATGAACCACCAATCTATTGACTTTTCATCACAGTAAGTTTAATTTACTAGTTTGCAACATTTAAGTCAGTAATGACAGTAATAACAAACCAAAATCGTTATAAATGACACGCAAATATCTTTCAAAATATCTATGTAGGATGGGGCATTACATTGACAATGAACGCTACAATCCATAAGATTATACAATGCGCCTGTGGCCCACCCCCGCACCAATATACAGGTATATTCTAAACACTAGCACATTTTTAAGCTTTTTTCTTGTAAAGCACATGATAGTACTTTTCTTGTTCCGTAGTTTTTCACATGTAGCAATTGACTGATATTAATGTTTCAGAAAGATGTCATGCACCTCAGCATACCAGAATCTTTGCAACATACACTTCAAAACAGACCTGATAATACGATTATTTACATAAAACTAAGATGCATGGCCCCTCTTTTTGATCAAGAATTTTCTGTATTCTGATGTGCTGAAAACTAAAAATACCTTCATAATTTAAAGGTAATGTTTAATTGATTTTTCCAAACCCAAAATACTTGAACCATGCAGTACTAGGCATGAGATAGATCTTCCAAAGAATAAGGGCGCCCTTTTCGAACGATCAGTTAAAAATGACAAATATTTGAATTGAGGGAGGCAGATACTTATTTTCATCGGAGGAAAATTCGCTACCCTTTTGGAGAATTATAGAGAGTTTTATACAATTGTCCAAGATGCATACTATTGCTACTAACTACTTCGAAAAGTGATATCCATGGCCGTCTAATTGATGAAACCTTTATGACCCATCATGGAGATCATGCTCAAGAAATGACTACTGTCTTGTGACAAATTAATAACAAAGTTTCTATCGTTCAATAAGATGTAAATGATTAGAGAAATTAGCTGTAATATTATCAGTCATGCAGAAATTATAAATGTGACAAAGGATTGGTCTGGCTTTATGATAACAATTTCCTGTGATTGTGATGCCGAGTCAATTTGTCCAATCCAATTTTTGGGGCTTTCAAGTCAAAAAAGTAGTGCAATATTTTTCCCTTTTTAAAGCTGATCCACTTGGTATGATGCTGAATGCTAGCTATCAGGATGAAGTTAACATTAACTTGCTTTCACACTTGAAATTCTAAATTCTTTGAGTTTGCAATGTTAGTTAAAATTTTTATTCTTCGCTTAACAAAATTGACTCTCTTTTCATCATCCACCACACCTTTAGGGGCAAGTTTCTAAGTTTCTTTGGGAACACTTTTCGGCCAAATATTCTCCCTACTTGACAAAGCTTTGCACGTGAAGTACGGGACATTTAGTATTGTATTAAAGATGACTAGCGATTGTGGAAAATGCAACTATTCTTCTTTTTATCAAGAAGTGAGTCTTAACATTTATGACGGATGGACGTAAGAAGTTTCCTCTCTCTCTCTTTTTTTTTTTTTTGTGAATTTATAGGTCTAGATGCCCAAGGTAGAATCAGTGAACAAAACACAGAATGCAAGTTCTGATAACGTTGTCAAGTGGTCGACATTTGATACATGTTTCACACTTTGTCTGCATTTCCCAACAAAAGTTTGGCAAACCCACCCGAGAATTTCTCACATGTGACACCCCTAAAATTTACAAAATAAAATTTACGAATATTGCTTTCTTTTCATCTAGTATTTAATAAAATCTTAATCATGTAAATGATAAATCTAACATTTCAATATAAAAATCTTTTACAATACAAAACAAAAGTTAAGCATCAATCCAATGAGACATAAATCAATACTGAAATGTAAAAATTAATCTCTTCAACAAACAACTTATGTAATGGAAGTTGGAATCTTAAAGTTCTGGAAAATTAGCAAACAAACCAAAAAGGCAATCGACTACAAACATAGATATATATTTTCAGACTTCAGTCATATATACACAATACATATTATATGGTTAAATCAAAGATGCAACTCGGTAAAAACATAAATATTTCAAGCCAGAGATTCAAAGATTAGTTTGGTTTCTCACACTTGAAGAATAAATGTCGTCCAATTCAGCATCAACCAAGACCGAAGCTAATCGAGTGGCAGATTGGGTTGCAAAATAATTGCGAGCTAGATCGATCTTTAACCCATGAGGGGATTGCTGATGTTCCAGCTAGCCTAGTTAATATTCCCAACAGTGACAGGCATGAGATGGAAAAAAAGCACCCAAATAAGCAAAGCCAACGCCCTCTAAATTTCATGCAAACATGTTCCCAAATACATTTTGTCCCCAAGCAAAAACTGGAAATTGAAGAATGAAAAGAAAAATGATATTGGAAATTGAGTTGGATCCTACCTGCAGCCACCTGTGGGCAGTCGACAGAAGCTGGCCTGGATTGCTTTCTTCTTACTATATTCAGGAAATGTCACTATATATACAAATATAAATATATATATATATATATATATATATATATATATATAAGCTCTCAATGTTGAGGGGAATGAAGCCTGGTCCGAAATCATTCATCCACACCATTGATTCGTGCCTCAGAAGCTAAATGAAAGGTTTCGAACCAGACAACATTCCCCTCAACAATTCTAGAGTGAGAATGAACCAGCAAGCAACCGAGTTTTCTTTGTCACTAATTTCCGTCACTAATCAACAATTTTCTAGTACTGAAGCGAGTGAGGAGGGGGGAGGGAGGAAGAGATCTTGATCCGGACAATTAACTCCACCCTTCAACCATTCCAGAATTGGAGGGAGAAGGAAAGAGGGGAATGGGGTTTTTCGATTTGGCCATGCATTGCTTTTTCATGGCGGGGTCCTTATATACGTAAAAGGACAAGTGATTCTTTGTCGGCTAAGAGTCTACTTTCTATACGATCTTTTTTTGCATGATTTTCACACCAGAGGACGCGATTTGTTAATCAACTGTTTCAGATTTCGACATATTAATCATTCTCTTTGAAGACCCTGTAGGTTAATTCTTGGCATTCACAAATAATACCTATATATATATATATATCACTTAATCCACTCCAAATAATACATGCTACATCTGCATGAGAATTTGTTTAGAAATATGATATCGTGATAGACTGACAATTTTCAAAATAATCGACGTTTTAAATAAGTTTTCTTAGTTCTATTTGTGAATTATTTTTTTATCCCATTTTCCAAAAGGGTCCCATAGTCAACAAGGAAATTGATTGGCATCTTTGTCGTCTATTACTCTGACAACTGCTTACAGCTTACATTAGTGCTGCCAACTTTACTAATTGATGGCAGTTTGAATTCCGGAAAAGAAGTTTCTGATTAATCTTATTTTAACATTTAAACTGTTCATGATATAAAGTAAGACTGTGCATGATAAATTTAAAATAATCTAAAATTTTTGTTAAAACTCTATGTATATTAAGAGTTTTGTGTATTGACTCATCATTTCATCGTTACAAATAGTGTGTTTGGAATGATCTTATTTTAAGATACTTATCTTATTGAAATTTAGAAATATTTTATAAGATTTAAGATATCTTATCATATGGATAATGCATTCTATAGTTGTAAAAAATAATATAAGAAGGATTGCTTATTTCTTATAAGATAAAAAGTATGATTTTGTTTTAAATTTTCATAGAATGCATGATAAGATTTCTTAAATCTTATAAGATGTACCCTCATTTTAATAGGATAAGTATCTTAAAATAAGATTATAACAAACAGAGCAAAAGACTCGAGTCCTGAAAATTAAAGCAAGCTGATAGTTGACTACTTGTTGTGCTTATTCCCAAGTAAAGTATATGTCTTTTGCTTGCCACTGGGGTAAAGGGAGAATGTATAGGACTATGAGAACCTAGTCAGAAGGCATATGCTGAAAGAGTGATATACCAAGCTTCCCTTTTACTCTTTCCATCGTTAGTGAGATCTCAAGATGACTTTAATATTTGTTGGACAAAAATAGAGAGGACGAAACAATATCTTGCCGTATTATAGTGTAACTAGTTCTGATATCCTACAAAACAAATATAAACATATACACATCAAGCTTAAATGCCAAAGCTCTAAGGTTTTTACAACCCACCAATAATGGTGCAAAAGGGCGAGTTTCTTAGTTTGCTAATTATATTTTATGCATGCGAACCATTAAGATTTTCTCTTATATCATATGAGATAACCGTTGATATATAAGAGTACTATGATTGATTCTATAGGTGCAATACTTAATTATACATATTATATTATGAATCAATTAATATGTAATGATTATATTTTAGTTGGTAGAAAATTGATTTGCACAACCTTGTCCAATGTCTACGAATTAGCTTTATGAAAAGGTAGGGCTTTAATTACTTGATTGAAAGGTTTCAAATCCTCGAACTGTGAACGCTCACTTTCATATGAAAATTTTTTCGTTCTACTTGTCCAGATGTTCACTTTTCTATTATTGATCTAACAGTTTCTGATTTATTTTAGCATGGATTCAAGTTCTACTTTTGCCTTCATAGAAAGCATGCAGTACAGAAATTAGCTTGTGTTACTGCTGAGCAGAGATCACCCATGCGATGTTCTATATCTACAATTATTGGCGATTTTCTATCGCTACCTACATTAACATTTAGTGATGGTTCATAAAACCACCGTTAAAAGAAGTGTGAGTTGCAGAAAACACTGTCCAAATTAAATTCCCGCCTGTATTATTTTTTTAAGCGTAACGATACTTTTTAACATATACTCTAAGCTTGATTAGTATTGAATACAAGCAAATAATGATGATATCCCCATTTCTGAAGACTATATCCGATGAGTTCTCTATCATTATTATTGAATTACTCCTAAGGTCAGCTTCAACAACCTCAAATGAGTACTCCATACACCTCTTCAATTATGACTCGAACTAGCCTGTTTTTATGTTTTATCCTAACTTTCATTGTGCAAAAACAGTACCCTAAATTTATGAAAAGATTGATATGACTCTACAATTATTGCCAAATCAATGGTGGTTCAGAAATCAATACAATATGAAGAAAAAGTCGTAACAAGCCTTTGTCATAAAATCAAAGATCACCCCCAACTTTTAGCACATGTTGTGTATTAAGGAGATGCTACCAGATCATTAAGTTCTATGACATAAACTTCAACGAGATGACCAAACCAGACCCAAAAAGGTCATGCCATTCAACAAAGACATATGAAATCTATCACAAATTAATTAAGAATCTATTTGGCCTCCTAATTTGTATATATTTAAAAATATTTTGTGAAATTAATTAAAAGTTGAAATTAATTTATTTAACTCATTTTTAACGTACATGTGGTATAGAACTAGCTTGTGTTGTTACTGCTTAGCTTGTGCTGTAATCTATGTCTCTCGACAATAAATAAAAATACTCTCATGTTTTTAGATGGATACATTATTTGCTGTACATTCAGATAGTCACTCTACTGATAACTCATTTACAAATTCACGCATTACATCTATAAAACAAATTTTGTTGTCAATATACTAGATTAAAATTTATGCATCACATTTATAAGATAAAATTTGTTTTCAACAACATAAATTTTGCATGTAATAAACTTTCAAAATCTTTAAAATGATTATCTAAATCTGTAGTGAACTCTTTTTTTTTTTTTTCTTTTTTCAATCTAAACTGACTTCAAATCTAGATGGATGGAAAAAAAAATCTCCAAAACTTAGAGCCCGTTCTTGGATTTTTTTGATAAAGAAGCACATTTTTCCATGAAAAAATATGTTTCTTTTTGTAATAAGTATATGAATTGGCTTAAAAAAATTGAAGCTAAAAAACATCTTTTTCAAAAATTATAAGCAGTTAGTATTTGAGTTTTTTAAGTGAAAAATTAAACTTTTTCTTAGAAAATAAAAATTATACAGAAAGATTTTTTTTTTCCCAAAAGCAGATCCAGAAAGGCCTTAAAAGCTCAACAGGGTTGGATAGGGACTGCAAAAAGGCATTAGGAACGTGTTAATTTATCTTTTGCTTTTGCAAACTATAGAAAATTTTCATTTAATTAGAGCATAATTTTCCTAGCCTATAACAGGGTTAGTCGGCAAATGCACATGGCGACAAAATTATCGTCCATGATACAAACTAAATCATTATTAAAAGAAAAAAAAAAGAAATGTAGATTTTACGTTACTTTTATCATATAAATATTAGTACTGTCGAATGCTAATTAAGAAGGAGAAAAAATAAAAAAATTAAAAGTTAGCTATTTTGGTACGTCAATAGAATATATACATAGGAGCGTCATAAAAATAGAATTGATGTTATCTGTCAATGCTTATTAGAAAATCATTAAAATAAATCATTACATAGCCAAGTTGAAACAATATTTTCATTACAAGCTTATCAAACTTATGCACATAAATTGCTCATCATTCTAACATTACTGAGTCCAGTTTAAGCATGTATACATCCATCTTAAGAACCACGTCTAAAAGTTTTAGAATCTAATATGCAGCAATATTGGTAAAAACACAAGAATTATATATGCTCTTGACTCAAAGTATAGTTATTCTGGCGCTGCAATTTAGGTATAAATCTCGTGTAAACAAGAAAATTCTTCAAGAATCTCTACGTTTATATGCCTTGTGGTGTGTAATGATACTTTTTTAACATATACTCCATTCTTGACTAGTATTAAATACAAGTAAATGATTATGATACCCCACTTAAATATTATTTTCAATGATTATTGTTATTGAGCTACTTTTCAATGTCACTCTAGTAACCTCACGAGTGTTACATGTAGCTCTCAAATTATGACTCGAACTAGTTTGTTTTCATGTTTCATTCTAACTTTTATTGTGCAAAAATAGCACCCTAAATTTTATGAAAAGATAGATATGACTCTCCACAATTATTGCCAAATCAATGTGGCTCAGAAATCAATACAATATGAAGAAAAGTCGTGACAAGCCTTTGTCATAAAATCAAAGATCCACTCCCAAAGTTTTACTGACCCCATGTTGTATATCAAGCAAGATGCTAGCAGATCATAAAGTTTTTCTGACATAAATTTCAACAAAATGACCAACCCAAAACAAAAAGTTGATGACTTTCAACAAGAACATACAAATATCACAAAATCAATTAGTTAAGGGACAAAGCAATGGAATACCAAGAGCTGTTAGATTTGTTAGTCTACAGAAAAAAGTTGCTCTAAAGTCAAAATCCCTTTTCAAAAAGTTGAACAATCTTGTACGAACACCATTGTAGAATGAAAAGTCATAAGCATTGCTTTTGTAGAACAACTCAGAGTTGAAAACGAATCCAATCAAGGGGTGCAACTAAGTAGGTCCGGGTTTCGAACCACTTTTTCTCTCCTCTCGGAACCTAATCAAGCTTCCTTCTTTGTTAGTTTTGTTTAGTCGAACTCCAGCCTTAGACTAGTGACTCTATGTCATGCCTTTGAACCAAGACTCACCATTAAATCAATTGACCCTAGGCCCACAAGTGACACACCCATAAGCCCAAATCCTAGGCCAACGAGCGAGGCAACAATTAATTATTTGGACTCTCAACTGAAATAGCCCAAAATAGTCAATTCAAGTTATTAGTTATACTCCAACACCTACTTATAAATAAGTTACAAATCATCCCATAAATTGATGTGGGACATTAGACTCAAACCTTTTGGTTTCTTTTTCTTTGCCTTTCTATCACTCTTTTATTCCTCTTTGCTTTTTCAGCTCTATTTTGCTAGGCCCATCATGTGTTTTTGGCTATTATCGTGCCCTAAATGCTATCTACGTGACTTGTTTTTAAATTCTACTAGATCTGGGAAAAGGACCATTTGTTTCGGGTTCTTGGTTCTCGTTTTGGGATTTCATTATTGCTCAACCATACTTTTTTGGCTTGAAGTCTTGGGATTTTTGTTGCTTGCTTTGGTGGTTTCTTTGTTTAGGAAAATCTGTGTTGAAAGTTTCAGTAGCCGGTACGGCAAGCTCTTTGTCCAAGTTTTTTATGTTTGGGATGGTGAGCCCTTTTCTGACCTTATTTTTTCTTGGTTTGTCATTTTTATGACTATTTTATAGGATGTATGATGGGCGTGTATCATCGGTTGTGATAATAAAGTGTGAATCTTTTGGCTTGGGTTAGATTCACCAATACATTCTATGAATTATCAATTTACCATGACTAGTGAAGGTTGATTATGCCCTTTTGTTATCAATTATATTTTGAGGTCCCTATTGTCATGGTTGCATACTTATTGGGTTAGGTATGATTGGTCTTCTGCATACCTTTTTTACAGTCTAATAAAATCTATTTCTTGGCCCCCAAAAAAAATATGTAGGTCCAGTCCTTGAAATTATTGCATCATAGAGGTGACTTAAGATTTGGAATGTAGAATCTCATTGCTTTCAGTCTAATTTCAGACCCCTCATTTCAACTTCTGACTCACTTGCACTAAATAACAAGCTATTGCTTTGTACACGTTCAAAATATAGATACATAAGATTCTATTTTTATCAAAGATTGGCAGGTACCTTAATTATAGTGTTGTGGCAACTATTACGTGAAGTCTCCAAAATAATTGGGCCGTAATGAGTGTAGAATTTATGCGTTTGGTGAATTTTACTTATAAACAGGTAAAGTTTAATTTTGATCTAAAAGTGATAAAATTTTTTGACTCATGCACTAAGCATCTATATTAACAAGTCACCCCTTCCTAATCTCAAAAACGAATACTCTATCTTGTCTCCTTAGTTCACCATGAAAATTCTAAGATATAGTTACAATTATAAGGGGCTGTTTAGATTGGCCGTTTTTAGGAAAAAAATAATTTTTTAACAAAAAAAAAATATTTTTTTATAATTACTATTTGGTTTATTTTTTTTTAAAAAATTAAAATTCTAAAAAGGAACTCAAATATATCTTTTTGTAGAAGTTAGAATTTTCAACTTTTTTTTTTAAAAAAAAAAACTTTTTTCAAAAGTTGTTAAGAAATTACTTTGAAAAAAAGCTAATTCAAAAGAACCTTAAATCTCAACTCATAGGGTGAAATAGATGATTACTTTTTTTTTTATCTAAACTTTTAATTTTAGTTTTACTCAAACAACACTCTCTATTTTACCTAATCTGCTATCTTTACTTTTTTACTTCACTAATTTTTACTTTTGAATTTATTAACAACTATGTTCCATGATCATTATCTCTTCAACTTTTAGAAAAGCTGTTGGAGCTGAAAATTAACAGTCCAAAATAACCTCATAATTAATTTTTCAAAACAAATGTCTACATGTGCATTTTTATTAAGAAAATAAATAATCCTCAGCACAAAAATATTGTTTATAGAATTGTCAAATTTGTGTGTCATTATAGAGATCTTAACTGAAAAGAAATCTTAGATACTCTTGTCTTCACCTCCTGTGACCAATAATTTGCCAATTTCTTCCTCCAATAATTGAATTCTGACATGGACTTACAATTATTATGTTAATTCTCCATAACAAGTTGTTTAAAATAGTTATTTAGCCCTTATAATATTTACATACTGATCTAAAATCATTAATTCGGATTATTACTTAAATTTACAACATTAACTTAACGTGTCTCCTACTAATGTAAAACATTAAACAGAGTTAGTAGTTAATATAAACCGAACAATGCCATACTAGTCTTATCAAGAATTCTCACTTCGGTTAACTTTATATGTTTCATCTTCTAACAAGTATCTACATAGAACAGTCTCAAGCCATTTATTTTTTCATCTTATTCTCAAACATCTATCCTTAGTCAACTAAAAACTCAATTGGTTGTGTAGTCTTCTGCATCTTCAAGTTCATCTTTTGCTTATTAATCAGGATTAGCAGCTTAACTAGCAAACCTCAATGTGATGGATGAAAAAGGAAAAAAAAAAAGAAAAGAAGAATCTCCTTGTGTTGCTGCATGCTGATGATTATTATGAGCCTTTTGAGCTACCAAATTGCTCTACCCCACATTAACGAGAAGAACTAAAAACTAATAGATAAAGAAAAATTGAATGCGCCCCTTTACTATATTTGTACAAATCTAGAGATATTTGGACTGAAGTTGACAAACAACGGATACTAACTAATAATATTTTTTATTAGTGCCACGTAGAAAAATTAAATAAGGCGTAGCCAAGTAGTACGGCAACAGGCTGTTTGGAGGTTTGAATCCTTATAATCAACATTGATTTACAATCATTGCTATGGAATGCTATAAAATATAGAGATAATGTATATTTCACAAATTTGCTTGATGGATTTCAAACTATAAAAAAATAATGTGTGTGGAAAATTAATAAGACATTGTAAAAGTGAAATAATAGATAGTCTATGCAAGTGAAAGTGTGAAACAAAGGGTTTGTTTGGATTGGTTTTTTTTTTTTAATTAAAAAGGACACTTTTTTTCCTCAAAAAAAAATTCTTTTTACAATAACTATTTAGTTGGAAAAGCTCAAACTCTTTAAAAAAAATAAAAAATCTGAAATTAATTTTTTTTTAAATTCAAAATTTTAAACTTTTAAAAAAATTATTAAAAAATAATTTGAAAAAAATCAATTCAAAAGAGCCTTAAAAAATATCAGAGGCACCTGTTGCTAGATAATCTCTTGAATCCCATGCATGGCCCAAAATTTCGAAGCCCAAAAATGCAGCAGCAGCATCAGAACATAAAGCGTGATAAAGCTAAGCTGCTTTATGGCTCAATTAATGACGCTGCTACCATTATGGATTACATGTACTGAACGGGACCATTTAATTTGGGCTTCTCTGGACCAGCCTGGCCCATTTGGATTTTGATTAGATTATAATCTTTTCCTTTTAGTATTTCTTTGAAAATTTTTTCCAACGAGTTTAATTTTTTTAAAAATTAATAAAAAACAGAAAAAATCTCAAAAAACCTACATGAAGGGACTGTTTGGATTGATATATTTTTTTAAAAGAAAATGCACTCCTTTTTATTTAGAAAAGTACTTTTTTTTTGCAATAACTATTTAGTTTGGTTTGTAAAAAAATTAAAACTATGTAAAAGTCTTAAAATACAATTTTTTAATTTTTCAAAAAAATAATTTTTTTTCTAGTTAAAAAAGGGTCCATTTGGATTGGTTTTTTTCAAAAGCATTTTTTTAACAGATTTTGTTGAAAAGCTAAAAATTCTAACTTCTAAAAAAAAGTTATATTTTTGAGTTTTTTTTTGGAAGTCAAATTAAATAGTTATTACAAATTTTATATAACTTTTTTTTAAAAAAATATATTTTTCATAAAAAAAAACCAATCCAAATTGGCAAAGTGCTTTTAACAAAAGCAATCGAGCCGGAAGTAAGAGATGCCGGAAAAAAGAAAGAAAACTAGGGGGCCAATCCACAAATCACGAAAATTAGAGGGACTGAAAAGAAATTATCCACTGTGAATAAAACCTACTCCACCCTCCCCTTATCTCTCCCGCCCACGCTGTTTACACTCGTAGGATTTTCTCTCTCGACGCCTTCGACCTTCGTATACTCGTAAGTATGAATTAATTGTATATATATGTTTGTGTAAATTTATCTATGTATATGTACTCATTTTATTTTCTCTTTTTCTAATTTGGATTTGTTTCAATGTAATCTAGGGCATTTCTTGCTATTCTCGTGTATGTATAATTGGTATCTAATTATGTACTGGGTGTGATTAAATTCTTAGGGTTTATTGGAGTTTTCCTTTTTTAAATATAAATTTGATGTAGCTTTTTTCGAGATTTTTTTAGGGTTTTGATGGAATTGTTATAATTAATTTTCTTCTATAATTTTTTGATTTGAGAAATTTTTATCATTACAGATAATTTCGTGAATTCTGGCCACTGGTTAAGTTTGAGATGTTTTTATTTAATATGTTTATTTTCATTAATTTGAAGCTGTGAGAAAGTAAATTTAGGTGTTGTTATTGTCATGCCCTCAACCCGAAACCTCTTTTGATGCAAGTCGATGACTCTTGCGGTGTTTGAGAATAATTGGCCTGGGTCAAGTTTTAAAAATGCCCAAAAGAGTTTAACTCGAGTTATTAATTAAACACCATGACACGTTCGTATCTTGTGTTCCACCAACTATTTGGGACATTAAAAGTATTCTTCGATGTCTCACTTGTTTTGGGGCTTTTGTGGATTATTGAAAATATTGTACTCTAACTAGTGTAGTTTATGCCATATCATTTTTTAATTTTGGAGGGCCAATATATTTGATCGACTTTTTGCTAAGTTACTGCTGCTCAAATTTGTTGTAAAATTACAGGAAGAGATTTTGCTTCTTTTTTTAATACTTGGGTTTTTAGGTTTTGTGGTGTCTTTGAGATTTCTAGGATTTTCAGTTTGTTCTAAAAGAGATATAATCTATGTTATAGCATGTTGAGATTTCATTCATTGAGGGGGTAACTTAGAGAAAGAGATTGATTGTGCAGCAGTCTTGTTTACCTGGTCTCTGTATGCAGTTTATTTTGTTAGCTAAATAATCTAAAGTAGTATGTGAACTGTTGCTTTCTCTTTCAAATGGGCATCGGTTAGACTGGGAGGAACAATTATATAAATTGGTCAATGTCAGAGAAACTTTTCCTTTGCTATCTTTGATTTATTTTATTTGTGCAATGATATATATAGCTATAATCTTTGCACGTTTAGATGCTTGTAATATGTGTGCTTTGTGATAGATGATTAACTATTTATTTCTTTTTCTGGAGCATAGTTCCATAAATATACAACTTGGTAAGGTATTCTCACCAAAAAAAGGGAAATGTAGCTAAGTCATTTGCTGTAATGGATAATGTTGTGTCTCTGCACTTGTTGTTTAAGTTTTGAAAATTTCTTTGTTATTTCAGACAATTGGCAGTCGATATCTTCTTTCTTTTCCAGTGAATGAATAGCTTCTGTAATTTTGTTTATGTTTGTTATGAAGTCATTTGTCTGGTTTGTCATTTAGGAAAATGGCTGAGCAGAATTTTGAGGAACACAACATGGTTCCCATTCATAATGCGGAGAATTTTGAGAACGTGGAGAATGTTGAGAACGTTGAAAATGCAGAGAATGTTGAAACTGTGGAGAATGTGGAAACTGTAGAGAATGTTGAAACGGTAGAGAACGTGGAAACTGTGGAGAACATAGAAAATGTGGAGAATGTGCCGGAGAACACACATTCTCCTGAAGAAAGACAGGAAACAGAACATAATTCAGTAAGTAAGGGGGAAAAGAAGTGGCCTGGTTGGCCAGGGGAAAATGTCTTTAGGATGTTAGTCCCTGCCCAAAAGGTTGGTGGTATCATCGGCCGCAAAGGAGAGTACATTAAAAGGATTTGTGAGGAAACGAAGGCTCGCATTAAGATTCTTGATGGCCCTCCTGGGACTACTGAAAGAACTGTGAGTCTTTTTAATCTATCCTTTTCAGTGCACTTGTGAATCACTTATGTATAAAGTATTACCTGGCACAAGTACTGATGATGATTCATTGTCTGCTGTCTTCTTTTATTCAACTGCTGATTTCATATTACAAATGGTCCAATTCTAATGTGACTCTCTCACCTGGGATACTTTTAAATTGTCGATCGCGCCCTGCTCCTCGCCACTGCTTGGAATTTACTAAGAATAACTTATGATTGAGTATTTAAATATTTAAAGTTTTTAAGTGCATTCGTATGACCATTATTTTGGAGGAGGGGATCTTTCATTCCTTTTCTTTTCTTTTTTTTTTTTTTAAATTTTGTTCAATTGAAATGATGGCAAAATGTGATTGGTTATATTTCGAAGTATATGGTTTACTTAGTAATTGCAGAAGGTGGACGGTTGCAGCCCCTATTTCTCTTTGGAATTTCAGGATGTGAGGATGTTTCTCACATGCAAACTTTATCTTGGTGTGGCTGGCTTATGGTTTTGTGGGGTTTCTGTAACAATTTTAAGAACCAGAAGCTAAGTGGTTGTTCCGCATGATGCTGTATTTTCGACCAAAACCATTTTAGGCGAGGAACATGTTGGAATACATTTACATGGATAAAAGGAAAAAATTATAGACCAAAACCATTTTAGGCGAGGAACATATTGGAATACATTTACATGGATAAAAGGAAAAATTATAGAAGCTGATAAAAACCAAACTTACTCAATTTAATGGTTGGGATGTATAACAAATCACTATTATGGAGTAATACCTGGAAACTAGGTTGACTGTTGAATAACAGAATTCCACAAGAGAAGTAAAGTGTCAGTTGTCAAAGAAGGTTAAATTGGAATAAGTAATCAATCAAAGAACCAAAATGAAATGAGGAAGTTTCTTTATCATAATAACCAAAATGAGTGTGTGCAGGTTCTTGCCGTAAGGCAACATTTCAATCACACAGTGGCTTCAAAATAGAAGAACCAAAGATCCAGATTGCAGCAATCAGCATTGAGCGTACAAGTTCTGAAAAGTTCTTCTGACTCTGTCAGAATTACATTGTGCGGACATCTGTACCAAGACTCATTGCACAGTATCTGGTAACTTCAGAACTTGGACAGTTGGTGACTTACAAGACATTGTTAAACTAAAACAAAGAGTAACCTAGTCCACAGAATTAGTAAGTTGCAACCACGTAAGTAATTTATCTGATTTGTGAAACAATGTAATAATAATCCAAAGTTGGTTCCATATCTTATAAGGGGAAAAGCAGAATTGAAAGAATCTAAGAAATATTAAAAGTTAATTGTCCGTCCTCTTTAACTTTCTAGAGCTTGTCTAAAATATGTGAGCAGTGCGATTTTTCTGATGTCCGACCAACAATTTCTGAAGTATGACATTGCTTTGTACTTTTTGCTGACTCCTGATCTTTTCCTTCCAGAAGCTACTATCTACATCCTAGTGTAATATAATAAAAAGCTTAAACATGCATTTTACTGCATGTTTGGTGGATGTAGAAGTTAGGAATGTTTAGTGGATAATCAGATCTTTTACCTTTTGGCTTTAAATACTTGTATCACCTAAAAAAAGTTGGGGAAGGTTGATGACCAATGTGAGACACGGGATTGCAATTATATAGTTAAGATACCTAGAATGTGGTTTTGGGTTTGTCCTGTTGTAATTGTTCTAAGATATTGAAATGGTTTGTTCAATCTTCCTAGCTTATTCTTGAAAACTTTCCATGTGAACTCCTCCAATTTTGTGACAGATATGTATTAGACATTACAGGGAGCGTATTGCAAAAAGAAAAGACAAGGGAAAGAGAGAATAAGTGATATGTGACTTGGCTTGATTGTGGGATATTACTTTAGGTTTTGGGTTACAAATTTGAGACTTGTATCATAGTCAATTGTACTTTCCACTAATAGATATTGGTTTCTCCACAATGCTGTGTCTGGATGCTGAGGTGAGACTCTGTTCCTGTCTCCAGCTAGTATCCTGATGATCTTTTATTGCTTTTGGGTTGTGTAATAGCTGTAGGAATGAGTTCTGTAATTTTAGGTCAATCTTTTCAACCATTTTATATAGAGCTATGATCCTTGATGCGTAATTAACAGAGATCATTTTGTTTTAAAGAATTGTTGGCTAATGTTGCTGCTGGCTGCTGGTACGATGATTATGACTTGAGAAGTTGTTTCTCCTACCTTTAGCTGGCATGACCTATGTGTGATGTATTTACTCATATCTGTGGATTATTTGTTTCATCTAGGTGACATATATGTGTCGGGGAGGTATGCATGTACGTGCACATATTTCTTTTATTCATTCAAATTAAAATGAGGGTATAGAGCTGTATGTGCTTGATGTAAGTTAGCATTTGGAACTGAGTAACTTGTATTTTTGAAGTTGATCTTCTCTTTTCTAAGTTAAACTTGTTATTCCTTTCTTGACTCATATTATAGGATAATGGCCTTTTTATTTGTCGCTTCCTCTCTTAGTATTACTGCAATCTTCTTATTAGATTCTGAACTTATTTTCAGGTTATGGTTTCTGCAAAGGAGGAACCGGATCTTCCCCTTTCTCCCGCTATGGTCGGTCTTCTGACGGTCCACAAGCGTATTATTGATTCCGATACAGATGCGGCTAATGCTACAGCCGGTGGGACAGTTTGCACAAGGCTACTTGTGGCTGCTACACAGGCTGGGAGCTTGATCGGGAAGCAGGGTTCCACTATAAAGTCTATTCAAGATTCTTCTAATTGTATAATTCGAGTTCTAGGAGGAGGTGCGCTTTTCATGACTTTTCTTCAAGTTTTCTCATTGTATATGATTTTCTTAACTTCATTAGTAGATATATCACATGATATACTTCTTGCTTATTTATTCAAGACATTCTGCAATAATCTTCTCTCTTTATTTTTCCCCTCTGTGCTGTTATCGCTTTGAAATTATGCAAGTGTGAGCAAATCTGAGGTAGATTGCACTTTATGTTATTTATGTAATTCATATTAGTTGTTCTATCTCTCGAAGATTTGGGAGTTCCTTATCTTTTCGTTTGTGTGAGATTGTGAAAGGTTTGCACAAGTGGGTTTCTTCAGAGGGATAGAGATATTTTCCACGGTAGTTGTAACTCTTTATCAGCCAGCCTTCTTAGTCCTCCCTTTATCCCTAATTGAATGTTTCTGTTTGACCCATCACAAATTTAAGGAGAGTTCTAATATAATGTAATATTGTTAATGGAGTTCTGGGCCACTTTTGGAAAATTTGAACATTTAAACATTAGAATGTGGGAAGGGAGCTTTTCTCATTGTGGTAAAGTTGTCACCACGTGTGTTGAAGGTCATGGACTTCAGTCATGGGAAGAATCTGTTTTAGTATTGCAAGGTAAGGTTGTGTATCGTATAGCCAAAAAATTGCTGCACCATTTTCAGGCCATCATGAGCTTCTTGCGCAGGATTGCCCTATAAATATTAAAAAATCGTGTTGAATATTGCTCCCAGAAGATATTTAATTGATTATATTTGTATGATGATACATTGAAGTTTCTGTTTTCGGTGGCTGGCCATTATTTTGGGATGGATTGGAAGTAAGATATCCAATTTGCATTATAAAAATATACTTGTATAAATAAAAGAAATACGTGATAACTTTTTGCATCACAAGTCCAACAAATTTTGTCTGTGTTGTTCTTTGGATTTGCTGAGGCTGAGGTATATTAAATTTCAAATTTAAAATATATATTTTCTGTATATGTAGGAATCCCTATGCTAATTCTTTGGTTATTTTTATATATACAAGGCATAAATGCACATATGATATATTCTGTGTTATAAAGTTTAGAGTATCCTATGCACACATGTTGGTACATACATTAGATCTGCACTTTTTTTCATTTTAAATTTCTGCTACAAAACATTAGAGTGCATGCTCTTGATTTTTTTTTTTTTTAAGTTCAGCTTGTCTCTTCATCATTCTAGGAGTTTATTGTAATGACCTCCAAAAATGTCATAATAAAGTAATTTAATTACTATTCTTATCATCTTATGCAAATGATTCTCAACAGAACACCTGCCAGTTTTTGCCCTGCCAGATGATAGCGTAGTTGAAGTGCAAGGAGAGCCTGCTGGTGTGCACAAGGCAGTTGAGTTAATTGTGTCTCAGCTCAGGAAGTTTTTGGTGGATCGTAGTGTTATTGGGATTTTTGAAACACAAGTAAGTTGCAAGCGTTGTGCTTATATGTGAGAATGGATAATTCTGATATCTTGTTGTTGCATATATATCACGTTTTTTTCCTCTTATGCAGATGCAGATGCCAAATGCTCGAGCAACCCAAAATATGCCCCCTCCCCAATCCTGGGGCGCTCCTCAGGCTTTTCCCATGGGTCCTGGTGGTGGGCCTGGTTATGGGCCCAACCCTACGTACATGCCACCTCCACGTCAATTTGATAATTATTATCCAGCAGGAGAGATGGCCCCCGTGGACAAGCCGCCTCGTCAGGGTCCACCTGCTTATGGCAGAGATGCCTCAATGGGGGCCCACACAACAAATTTGCAGTCCCAGCAGTCAATGGTTACAAAGGTGAATTTGCTATTCCCCAATCTCGGTCTACTTCATTTTGAGGATAGATTAGTATTTCATGCATTGACTTTATTTTGAAGTGAGTATTCTTGACTGGCCTCATCCTTGTAAAATCTCCAAAAGCCTATAAGATGGATACAAAGTAGCAACACGTTATGCCGAGAAAGCTTAGTATATTATCAATTTACACTTGCAGCTTATGTGCATTTTAGTGCTTCCAGTTAAGGAGAGGTCAGATATAGATGGAGTTGTTTGATGAGATTTACAAATTATGGTTCTCTTGTTTTGATTTGATAAAAATGTACATTATGGTACTAGGGATCCAGAGAAGCCACCAATTAGGACCGAACTTGTGCATTGCTGGTGTATGTTGATTAGCTACTATCTGCAGAACTTTTGGTGGTTCTGATTATTGTTGTTGGTTATACTCCACATAGTGGTGCTTGCTTCCTCCTCGATTTCATTTACTGATTTGAGGTCCTTGTTACTGATAATTACACTGCTGGTATACTACTCTGTAGGTCACGCAGAATATGCAGATTCCTCTGTCATATGCAGATGCGGTCATTGGCACTTCTGGTTCAAATATCAGTTACATTCGCCGTGCCAGTGGTGCAACTATAGCAATACAAGAAACAAGGGGTGTACCTGGTGAGATGACTGTTGAAATAACTGGATCTGCTTCTCAGGTCCAAACAGCTCAACAGTTGATTCAGGTATTCTTCATTCCTGTAGTGATACATTGCATTACTCTTCCAAATTTTTTCTTTTAAATAATTCTAAGACGCAAAATGACATATTGGCAAGCTAAGGTTTTTGAGGAAGAATATTCAAAATCCTCCACCTTCAGCACTAAACTGTGCTCTTGTTAAATCAAAAGCTGGCACAACTTTGGCTATAATCTTTATCTGTCTTAAGATCTTGTATTGATGTTAGGTTGGGAAGTTGGAATCTAGACCTTTTCTCTGATTACCCTGGCACTGGTCGGGTTAAGTCCCCAGCCACTTCTATTAGGGATACTGGTTGTCTCTTTGCAAGGAATGAGGCTTCATATACATTCCCTTTTGTTGAAAAATTTCACTTGGATCAAGAATTCTTGCTAGTATGGCAGAAATAGTGTTACAATTTTAGATTCAGTTATATAATGTGACTTCTGTGCCTCGGTGCCCGTACCTTCGCTTGATATAGTATCAATTTTCGTAATGCCTGCTCTGTGTCTTTCTGTATGAGATGTATGTATGAAGTCTTACCTGGAAATTTATGGTCTAGAATCTGCATTTGTCTTAATTTATTAAAATATTATGTCATAGTCCTTAAGGAAAGCCTCTATTTCTCCCTTATTGCATCGGATGGCAAGTTATCAACCTGCAGTAATTGAAGACATCCGGCAATTTTGAATTGATGTATTGTGCGGTTTGGTTCGTTGTTTGGTCCAGTGATTTGTAAGTGTGCTTGCCTCTGACGATGGAACACATCTATAACAGCCCTTCTTTTCGTGGTGCAGAATTTCATCGCTGATGCAGCAAATAATGCACAGAACCAGGCTAGTGTACCACCTAGCCAAGGTTACAACCCTTACCCTTCTCACGGTCCTGTATACGGATCACCAGCATCCAACAGTGCTGGTCATGCTAGCCATGCACCTGCCGGAGATTATAGCTATGGACCTAGTTATGGTTACTAAATTATACCGAGCAGCAGTCTTGGCAACTTCAGCGGGCGATTTTAGTTAGATGTTGTATTGAGATTGATTGTTAGCAACATACGGTCTCTTAATGTATTAAATGAACAGTTGGATAGGTAATTGCTAATACGCTTATCGTGTTCTATGAGTATGTTGCTGGATTTAACTTTATGGTGACCTCAGATTTGTATTTGACAGGCAACAACGTTGTTCCCAAAGCTCCTGCTGAAGTTATAAAAGCGACCTATAAAAGTTTTAGAAAACATTACAACCCTCGATCTATTCAAGGGCACCCTTAGTTTTGCGTTAACGTGCAGCAGTTGACTGGACATGTAACGGTGAAGTGCTGTTCAGTGGATTCTGTTACTTATGGCTCCTTAGTTTGTTGGCAAAATGGATGCGAAATTATTCTTCATTACGAAGCATAACTTGTATTTCTACGTTTCATAAATGCCCGGAGTTTGCTCCAAAAGTTTAGGCAAGTTTGGGTGTGTCATCATCTCCTCTGGTGCAATGCTGTCAGCTACCAAAGGCCCAGCCTAAACTAAGGGCTTGTTTGGGTGTTGAGTAATTTGTTAAAAAGTTGGAGGTGTTGGACTAAGCATTTATAAGCTCAACAAGGACTTAATGAGCTTACTTAAGTTCCTTTGACTAAGGGGTTTAAGGCAAGTTTAAGTGGTTGAAATTAATTTTTTTAATTTTAGAGTCTACCAGAGAAACGTCTTGTTGGGGATTGAGGTTAAAAAAGAAAAGAAAAAAGATAGTTCTTTCGTTCAATATTTTTCTCTTTAAACTTGTATATTATAAAAGTTTAATTTTACACACCCTTAAATTTATAGTTCTTTTGTTATTAAGCATATATATCTCTTTCAAAATGATTGTCCCACAAAATCTTACTCGTACTAAAACTAATTATAAAACTTGCTACTTCACATTACCCACTTCTCCACTAAAACCGCGTCGTCCAAATGTTCTTACGAAACACGATGAAACGCTTTTGTAAAACGACATAGTTTTGTCTTGGAATTAGATTAGATTAGATTATGTCGTGCTTGACGTGTACAAGAATGGCTGTGGATGTGTCCAGTATTGGAGAAGGCGAGTCAAAGAGAAATCCACGCGAACAAGAAAATCTTAAACTCGTAATAAAACTAAACCGGAAAATTACACTTAATAAAAATAAATGGGCCCGGCCCGACCTTTTGACCCGTTTCATTTCTCTGCGGCCCAACCCACAACAGGCTTCCAGTAAAGGCGGCTTCTTCTTCTCAGTTCTTCACTGGAATCATCACAAGCCTGGGTCTGTTTCACCTGGTGATTGAATAATCCAATCAATGAAGGGTCTTTTGCGATTTTTACCTGTAAGCAACTCTCTCAAAAAGCTTCATTTTATTTTCATTCTCAAAATATTAACAGAAAAAAGAAAAACTTATAATTTTTTTTTCCCCGGGTGTAATTGTAAAAATTCTTGAAAGCTTGGAGGGGTGAGGAGCTATTCAGTACAAAGTGGAAGAAGACCCAGTTTGCAAAATCTAAAGATTGAAGGGATTAAAGATATAATAGCAGTTGCTTCTGGCAAAGGTGGTGTTGGCAAGTCCACTACAGCTGGTAACTTTTTTTAACTTTTCTTTTTCCTTCTTCCCATGTTGTAATTTTGATCATATTTGTGTACCCAGTAAAATTATATCATATTTGCGTATATATATATGTGTGTGTGTGTGTGTGTGTGTGTGTGGTGTGTGTGGATTAGAGAATAATGTGGTGTGTTATTTCCTTATGCATAAGAGGTCTCGTGATCAATTCTTGTCGTATGGATGATCCGGCTGCAAAAAGCCTCCCTTGAATCAAAATAAATAAATAAATAAATAAGAATGTAGAGAAAAAGAAAAATCTCACACTGTTAGCAGACACGGGAGATGGGGTCACTGAGCCTCGTTGTTAATTATACTGCTTTGCTTTATTGCTTTGTCTTGTTTGCTAAATTACCTCCTTGGAAGCTTACCATTGTATTACGCACATCGGTGCATGAAGCTCCTGCTATGCATAGGAGCCGTTTTTAAGATCTATCATCTGCGTTTTTACTTTATTACCATCGCGGCAAGGTTACTCTTTTAGCAAGGGTGATATGAGGAAGAAAAAGTTAGGTCAATTTTGAGTTCATGCATTCTATGGACTTTCCTATCTCGATTTGTTTATTGCACCCTCTTTGCTATTTTCATTAATTAAGCTTGTCTCGTTTTGCAGTTAATTTGGCTGTATCACTTGCCAAGAAGTGCCAACTTAAAGTTGGATTACTAGATGCAGACATCTATGGTCCTTCGGTTCCTTTGATGATGAAACTCCATGGGAAGCCTGAAGTGAGTGGAGGTGATACTTAAAAGTTCTTCTATTTTGAGCTAATTTCTTGCCCAAACAACATATGGATTTGTGCATATACAAGAGGCTCTCCGACTAATTAATACTGCTGCATCAGTATTTTTGGTATTTCCAAAGTCAGTTGCCAAAAAATTGTCTCCTAACATGAGACGACTTATGCTTTATATTGCATCTTGATTTGTTTATTTGGGTAAAACTGGTGAATTGATTTGGGTAAGGAGCATTTTGGTTTGTCTTCTATGGTCTTTATAGCAAAAACAGGTCATATTTCACTACAGTTTACATTTGATTGGACGTTCAAATCATATAAATAATAGTATCACCGAACCGTGCTAACTTATTCTGTCTGTGCTCATAACAAATGTCTTGCCTTCGGGGTTCTCTTGTTTATGGTTTTTTAATGCCTTGTGTTCTGCATGTCATCTTCCAGTGTAGATTCTACTTCATTGGCTTTCGTCGTTGTTCTTTCTCCTATATTCCTGTTAAAAAATTTTAGCAGGTTGCTTCTTTTTGTTATGTTACCACATCTTGTTTCCAAAATATTTGTATGCTAATCCGGTAAATTACAGTATATTTCTGTAATATGTTTGTGATAAATTTGAAATAGTTTGTCTTTTCATGCTTCTCCTATCAGAGAAGAAAATGATTCCTATTGAAAACTATGGAGTCAAATGTATGTCAATGGGATCTCTTGTTGAGGAAGGTGCAGCAATTGTATGGAGGGGTCCCATGGTAAGTCTTTACATTCCTTTATTCCTTAATCTTCTGTTCTCTTCTTCATTTATGCTTCTCCTTTGCCACCCTTAATACAAAGGTTTAATTATATGAATTTACCATTCTCTTTGGTCAGTTACCTTCAATAACATTTGCTCTACTAATCATACTCGACATAATTTTATCCTTACAGGTAATGAAAGCTCTTGAACAAATGACCAGGGGAGTTGATTGGGGAACCCTGGATGTTCTTGTGGTGGATATGCCCCCTGGAACTGGTGATGCTCAAATATCTATTTCCCAGAGACTGCAGCTATCAGGTATTTTGAGAAAATTCTGAATTAGTTTTAGAAATTCAGAATCATGAATATATGGCATGAGTTCAAAAATTGACTTCAGAGCATTCAGACTTCTACATGATACATGTTAATGTGCTGTGAATGGGAATGCCAACAACCTGAAGTTTTCCCTTGAAGATTGGAGAACTGCAACACTTCATTGTATTGATTTTCTTTACTGAAGTGTTGAACCTTTGTAATTTTAATGATAATTAGTTCTTCAGTTGAATAAAATACCTTTTTTAATACTTAAGCAGTCATTACTTGTCAAGCTGGTTATTAGTTTCACTTTCACTAACCTATGTCTTTTCCGAAATTTTTCTTGCTTTAAAAAGTTTCGAAGATATGATTGTCCCATCCCATTCACAGTCAAGTTCTGATATATGTTGCCTCTATAAAATGTATTAGTCTTTTATCTTTTGTTTGACCAATCCTGGATAAACAGCTGATTCTGAATACAGTCAAGCGATTTCTTAATGGTGGCAGGAGCATTGATTGTTTCTACGCCTCAAGATGTTGCTTTAATGGATGCTCGAAGAGGGGTTAAAATGTTCTCCCAGGTCAATGTTCCGGTATGATTATCATTTGAGTTCTAATACCTAGGTATGTTTCTCTGTGGTAATCTGTGCAATGTGCATGCTAGAGTTGATTTTGAATATAAACATGAGGCCTTTCGTGGAAAAGAAGGGAATCAGAGAGTATGCATAGTTTGCCTTCTCTTTTTCCTTTTATAGTGATCTTGATTGACAATGTCAATATCGGACAGCATAATGGGACATACATATCCCTCTATCTACATGATGAACTAAAATCGACGTTTCTCTCTTGTATCAATGATCTCTTTTTCCAGTTAGTTTTACTCTGTTTATTACTTGCCATAGATATGGTATGTCTTTCAGTCAGATATGATAGTCCCTCTAGATCATAGCAGTTGACATCTACTCTTGTTCAACAAGCCACTTACCATCATCTGATCAACAATTTTCATCTTGCAGATTCTAGGAATACTGGAGAACATGAGCTACTTTAAATGTCCTAACTGCAGTGAGCCTTCATACATTTTCGGCAAAGGAGGAGCTAATAAAACAGCTGCGGAGATGGGTATGACATTTCTTGGTGAGGTATGTTTTGATTAGTAATAACTAATATAGGTACTCATGACGACCTATACGAAGTACTGTCTGCACTGCTATTGAGTTTTCAGTTTTCACCTTCAACCCTACTATAACCTCTTCTGCAGCAAGTATTAGCAAAAATTTAGGATGGAAGTCTTTGAGTAAAAATCTTTACTGTTTCTTGGATGGGCTCCATTGCTAAAAGCTGTTCTGAGGGAAGGAGAGTGAGTCGTGACTGGGTGGCAATTGCAATATGCTACCAGTGGGTAGGGATTTCTTGGGTTTCTTTCCGCATATTAGCATATAGGGAAATAGTTTAAAATGTTCGTCTTGTTCCTTGGTGAAAAATTTTCGAGCATTGTTTACTGCTAATTTTCAGCCTGCAAAGTAGGACCGATCACTGTCTGGAATGTTGACGTTTAATTTTGTGAGGTTCAATTCCTACATTTCTTCTCTCCCCCCTCACTGCCTTCTTGTGGAGTTATATATATTATTTAATTATACATGCACATACTTTTACTAGATTTTATTAGTTGCACTTCTGTTTTACTGCTATTGATGGATTTGGTGATACAATCTCCTTAAAATCTTAAAAATAAATTGATGCAATTCTATGTTTTAATCTGTTGTCTTTCACTGTTTAGATACCACTGGAGGTGGGGATCAGAACCGGTTCTGATGAAGGTGTCCCAATTGTTGTTTCAAACCCTGATTCTGTGGTCTCCGAAGCATATGGTAGTGTGGCAGATAGAATTGTCACCAGGCTTGGAGAATTGGCCAAGGAGCAACATTTCCGGCCAGAAATAACACTATAAAAGATGCAATTAACTCGAGATATAGTTACAAGCGTTATTTTGATGAACATCTACAGCTGAAGCGGTGTCCAGTTCTGCTTTCAGAAATTCCAGGATGTTGATGCCGAAAACTCGTATCTTCTCTTACCTTTTCTTTCTTTTTGTCTTCCTTTGATGACTCAAAAAGAGACAGGAACTTGAGCTCCATGAGTGCCAGCAGATAGTTACAGAATTCAAGCAGTTATAAGCTTAAAAGCTGACATCTGATTCTTCCATCTAGCTAACCGGATCATCTGGATGGAAGAATTCCAGATATGTGAGAGATGAGAGGAGTGGAAATTCTTCGGAGGTCCTGTTGGCAAAATGGAAGAGTTTCCCCTTTAACCAATTGCTCTCTCAGTATGTAAGCAGCTTCTTCGGCCGAGTCGAGTGGTTTGACTAGCAGCTTCAAGTAAACATTTGACATGTAAATCCTGCGAGCATTACAAGTGCTTGTAAGAAATCAGAATGTACAACTTAGACCAATGCTTTATCCTGTATTGAACCCACCAATTATTGTTAGAAATTCGGAAACATCAATGTTGACAACTTTTATGAATTAACAGTGATGCTATTCATACCTTTCTTAACATTTGTCCTTTGCATGATTTTTTTTTTTTTTTTAAGCGTATCGTGTTTTGGATGTGATATAGCGTAAATTGTCCTAATCTTGTTTTTAAGGGTTTTATTCTTGTTTTTGTCAATATTGTCCTAATCTTGTTTTATTCTTGTTTTTGTCAATCTCAAATCCAAATAAAGTTTACATTTTAAGGGTTTTATTCTTGTTATTGTTATTCTTAAATCCAAATAAAATATAATATGTGCGCGTTACGGCAAGTAACATATCCATCGTCCACATATTTTTACAAATTTGATAGAAATGAACAGGGAGAACCAATAAAGGGACTTATCTTCTTTGTTCGGAATTATCTCTGAGCATGTTATTGCTCGTGCCAATCACGTGGCAAATTGGTCGCTTGTGACACGAGATTTTTTTTTTGGTTAGGACTTACTTCACTTATAGTCATGTTCATTGTATATTGAACTTTTCTCTGTAGTCTTCCTCTTAATTGACATACCCTGTATTCTTCCTCCTAATTAATTAACATACTATGTAATTAATGTTATACAAGAACAAAATGCATTTAGTTAAAGGAGATATATAACCTGATATTTTACCAAAATTCAAAATTTCACCTCTTAATTAATATACTACTACTTGATTATTTTTATAGAAGGACAAAATAAATAGCATGATATTTTACCATATAAGAAAAATAAAAAAAAACTAAACGACACACCCCTTGTAATAGGTGCTTCCTCAAACATTACATCGTTTTCCTTTTATTTTTTTTTTGTTTGAATTTATATAAATATTATATATTACGTATAAGTCCCCAATTATTTCTTTAACTATTTTCTATTTTTCGTTTCTTTTTTCTAATCATGCATCATAATAGTTGGACGTGGCACCTATCACTTTCTTCTTTTATTAATTTTTTTTCTATATTTTGTTTCTTTTCTTAGTTAAAAATGAGTGAATTTACTATTTACAATTAATCGGAAAGCTAAAATTTCAAAGTAAAAATATAAATTAAAAGAAATACATCTTCAACAAATTAATAAAAATTATAATATATATATATATATATATATATATATATATATATATAAAGATCGTTAGAATTCCAGGGCGCGCGCACACACAGAGTCACTCTTAATACACACACTATCCCATCTCCACACCCAAAAAAACACACACTATAAGCAAACTTTCCTCTCCCCCCATTTCCTTCCGTTTCCTCTCATCATCCCCACCCCCCCCCCCCGGCTTCTGAATGCCTCCTCACCACGCCTTACTCGTGAAAACCCCTTGCTGTAATGCCTCCTTATCCCCCCAAAACCCTAACACCTCTCCGCTTCACCAGCCGACCCGTTGGCCTTTGAGAAACACGCCATTTTTTGATTTTCCTCTTGTTAATTGCCGGGGAATTGAAGTTTCCGTTTCTAAACACCACGCCGGTTATGTGAAAAACGAGAACTCGCTCGGCTGTTTGGGCCGCCGCGACGGCAACAGCTCCGTCGACCGCTGCGACGATAAGTTTCGGGTTAAGAAGGATTTCGACGTGGCGACTCTCGGTAATCTGTGCGTTGACATTGTGCTTAATGTTCCTCAGTTGCCGCCCAAGCCTAAATCCGAACGTAAAGCTTACATGGATGAATTATCCAAATCGCCTCCTGATAAGGTTCTTATTGTTCTTGTTGTCGTTGTTGTTATATACTCTTTTCTTTTCCGAATGAGTTTAATGCTTGTAATTGAAGAATTATATGATTTTATGTTTGAATTTTTCTTGTTTGTTTAGTTGTTGCTTTGGAAATAACTGCTGATCATTAATATTTAACTGGCATGATAAGAATCGAAATGAAATGGCTTAAAAGGTCAACTTTTACATCATGTTGTTGTATACTTTTTTTTTTTTTTCTGAATGAGCTGAATGCTTATAATTGAAAGAATTATATGATTTTTTGTTTGAAATTTTTTGTTTCTTTAATTGGTTTGTAAGTCGCCGCTGATCATTAAATCTATTACCATGATAAGACTATAAATGAAATGACTTGGAAAGGTCAACTGATACATGAAGCCCTTGCTCTGCGAGGGTTTCCGGAAGGGTTGGGTCCACTTTGATCTATTTTTATGCAGCCTTTACTTATATTTTTTTTTGGAAAAGAATATTTCTATGACTCGAATGAAAGGCGAGAGATTTCGTCCACAACTTGAATCTCTGACCTGGATGATTGGGCTATGATAAAATGGTAGATCAATCAGTGGCTTTGTGCTGAGGCTTTACATAGAATGCGGTGGCCTAAATGGTTGTGAAGCCTTTATGCAAATTCTAATCAGGTGGGATGAAAGTGTGCTTCTTGTTGAATGATGAAAATTGGAGAGCTTGAGGGCATGTTCTGTATTATATTATAGAGAGAAGGAATAAGGAGAAACATTTATGAGTTTGTATTATAGGAAACTACACAGAATTCAAATAATTTCTAGTCGTGTCTCAAGTTTTCTGAATTTGCCACTTTCATTTTGTCATGTTATTTTAAGCTTAGATTCAAAGTTTAAGGAAATAGAGTAGTTATTAAATACTGAATATACCGTGAATAATTTTCTTTGTGGCCCTACACTTGACAAAAGTTGACCAACTACTAAAACACACTCCTATGAGTGAGAACACTTACAATTTATGAGCTGCTTGTCCCTGTCTGAATGACATTTCAACTTGGCTTGGCCCTTCTATTATCTTTTGGAATACAAATCATCTGTGGCATAGGGGATACTTAATTGCACTAGTTGCTCTTGTACCTGATATGTGTTTACACATTTAGACATCAGTCATAATGTATTTTTCTTTGCTCTTTCTCTTGTCCCCCTCTTGCTGCGCATGCTTTTTTACGTTAGTTGATTTGGCTTTTGCCTGTGTTTTTATTCCCCTTTCAACTTTAATTCTTGAAAGAATTAGTATTTCTCCTAATGTCTTCATTACCCTCAAAAATTTAAATCTTGATATTTGATCCTGTCTTGATAGAAATATTGGGAAGCTGGTGGCAACTGCAACATGGCTATAGCAGCTGCAAGACTAGGGCTTCACTGTGCTACAATTGGCCATGTTGGTCATGAGGTCTACGGAGAGTTCCTCTTGGATGTTCTGCATGATGAGGGAATCAACACAGTTGGGATGGAGGAGCAGAATGATGTCAACAACAGCTTAAATACAGCCTATGAAACTCTTATATGCTGGGTTTTGGTGGACCCTTTTCATAAACATGCTTTCTGCAGGTATAATGATCAATTCTACATTTCATTCATTTCGTTTTGGAAATGAGATATATTTGAATTACATCAGAAGAAAAGGTATACCATGCTTTTTACCGTCTTTCAGCCGAGCAGATTTTTGTGAGGAGCCTGCTTTTAGTTGGTTAACCAATTTATCTACCGAAGTTAAGATGGCCATCAAACAGTCGAAAATCTTGTTCTGTAATGGTTATGGCTTTGATGAGCTCTCCCCGAATTTGCTTGTATCTGCTTTGGAGTATGCTGTTGAAGTTGGGACATCAGTCTTTTTTGACCCTGGACCACGGGGAAAGAGCCTTGCTTCTGGCACGTCCGGAGAACAAAGAGCACTTAACAAGTTATTGCGAATGAGTGATGTCCTTTTATTAACTTCTGAGGAGGTCTGATAAAGAACTTGTTTTATTTGTTAATTTACTTCTGTTCATTCTAGTACCACCTGTTGTTAGTGTGATTGTATTCTCCTGAAAAAAAACCCACTATTTGCAATAGGACTAGTATGTCGTTTCACCTGGTATATATAGCATGTTACCACTCAAAAACATTTGGAAATATGTGACAGAATAAGTCCTTATCTTTCTTTTTTGTCTATATCCATGTGACTTTATTAGCTAGATACATGTTATTAAAGCTCGACTTTTGTATTGATAAACTTAGCATCATAAATGATGTAACCTCATTTCTAGTTATGATGTTCTCTTACATGTTACGTGGGCTTCTTAGCTTAACAAGTTATTTTCTAGAGGAGTATGATTGTCCATGTGCTTTTACATTTTTTAGCCTTATAATGAGCTGGGTTCAATCCAGCAAGTATTGTGTATGTAGACATATTAGTGTTAAACTGTAACATTTGAAATCGTTTCTTCCTTTTTTCTATTTTGTCCATTAATTTCTTTTCCTTCACTTTAAGGGCCATTCTGGATGCATTTTCCCTCATTAGTTGATGCTGCATTATGCATGATAAGGAGTTTACCTTTATACCCATATATCTAACTGACGAAAATTATGTGCCAGGCTGAATCATTAACTGGCATGGGAAACCCTATTCTGGCAGGTCAGGAGTTACTCAGAAAAGGAGTCAGGACAAAGTGGGTGATTATTAAAATGGGACCAAAAGGATCCATATTAGTTACAATGTCAAGTATATCATGCGCTCCTGCATTCAAGGTATAAAATTATAGCCTCTTATGTAGTTTCACGTGTACAATTATGGTGGGTTTTCTCTGCTCATCTTACTATTATAATACTTGATTTTTGTGTGCACATATTCCTTTGCTTTAAAGGATATTTTCAAGTAATTATTCAAGAACAACCTTTTGTATTTGTGAAAAGATGAGAAGTTATATGAGAACAAATGCCCACAGGTTCAGTAGCTCAAGTGGTTGAGACTAATTCACTTAGTAGTGATGGTGATGTCCTGTGTTCGAATCCTATGGGGAGCAGGGGGATGGGTTGGGGTGGGGGTTTCCACAAAAAAGTAAAAAATAAAAAAACAGAACAAATGCTCAAATATAAATGGAAGGATTTGAGTAGCTGCAAGTAGATGTGTCTTATCTCCTCTTCCTACCATATTGCTCCTAGGAAACGGAAAACATTTCGCTTTGTGATGGAAGAGGCAAATCTTCCGTTATCACGTTCTGTGCATAAATCGCACGTTATCTTCGGTATCTTTTACCATTCCTGATCTTTGTAAAGTCATTGCTAATCATTTGACTTATTAACAAAGCTACATAATGTATAGGCGTAGTATCGACATTGTGTGCCTGCATATTCATTCCTAATCCTTTGTAACGTGACAACTCAATCATGTCCTTGCTGTTTGGACAGGTGAATGTAATTGACACTGTTGGTTGTGGAGATAGTTTCGTGGCTGCTATTGCGTTTGGTTTTATACACAACATGCCTTTGATTGATACATTAACGATCGCAAATGCAGTAGGTGCTGCCACTGCAATGGGTTGTGGTGCTGGTAGGAATGTTGCTACTCGCGAGAAAGTTGTGGAACTAATGAGAGGAACAAATCTGAATGAGGACGACAAATTTTGGGATGAATTGCTTAAGGAATATTCAGATGCACCGGATGTAACAATGCTTTCCAAAACAGCCATAAATGGAAGCAGTAATCGGCTTAATCGTGTTTCCCTGCAACAAGTGGTTTCCAAAATGTTGACTAAGCTTGAAGCTGCAGCAGCAGAAAAAGTTCTGCCTTCTTAAGAAGTTCAAACCAACATGTCATGCCACCTTAAGTTTTACGCGGAGTTACCCGCCCGTATATTTACTGCTCTAGAATCGAGGCAGGGTGTCAGCGCAACTAATCACGATTATTTCATCATTTGGGGGCCATTAGAGACATCAAACCTTTCCAGGGCAAGGAGAGGTTACCAAGAATTGTTTGCCGCATTATTTTTTGTTTCCATAGGGAGAGTGGATTGATGAAAATAGGTGTTTTGGGTGAAATTCTACAACCTACCATTTGGATATCCTCGTTACATGATCGTGTTAAGAGGAAATTTCTAATAATGGTAAACTGATAAACAGTAATATGAAATGATCTAAATAGTTCAATTTTCTCATGCCGCGTAATGTTATGTGCAAATTGATGGGCAGATTAATGACCGTATTAGTACTATTGTACCTTTGCTTTGTAAGGTAAGTGTCTAACATTGAAATATTTGCAAAAATTTGGTCCTCGCTTAGTGCTGCAGTACCATGAATAGGGTTGTTGCATTCTGTCCAAATACGATAAGTAGCCACACTGAAGAAGAGTTTACTAGTAAGTAAAACCACTGCATTGGCGTTCAATTCCAGTGCTAATCCCCTCCCAATTGATAATCCAACGAGACCCCTAAAAATCCAACAAATTTGGTCTCCAAAAATAACTCGATCACATTAGTAAACTAGTTCTTGATTTGATTTAATTTATGATCAATCATTTAATGCAACTTCTTGAAGGCACTTCTAAAAATATTGGTCAGATTCTTCATGATAGATAAGTGAATTCCCGAATCAAGCTTTTGCTTCAAGCATTTTACTACTTCAGAAATATGCCACACATATGCTACTTTTGAGTGTCTTTTTCTCCCTATTATCTGAATCGTATATATGTTTATAGTGCGATTTACGTGTGAAAAGCTAGTTAGGATTAGGGGATAATTCAAGTGGTCGAGACTACTTTTTCAAAAGGTGAGGTTCCTATGTTCAGAAATTGTGAACATAGAAAAAAAGCTTTTTAAAAAAATACACGTGAAAAGCTAGTCACTGTCCTAGCGAAATCAAACAGATAAGGTGACAAATGACAAGTTCCGGTTCAAAAAAATTCTTCAGTCCATCGATCAAAATATCTGGCAATGCGCGAGAGGTTCTTTTACCAAAATAATATTTTCGAAAATGACATTGATTCTTTTTGTTCCAAAAATAATATTTTTGCATTTCTGGAACTATTTTTGGAACTCCAAAAAAGAAAAATCGATGCCATTTTTGAAGAATATTATTATTCTATTATTTTTATATGCATGGGAGTAGCGAATGATGAGTTTTTTTTTTTTTTTTTTTGGGTCAATAACGAATTGCAAAAAAAGGTGACGAATTTATCATTCAAATTTGTCAGCTGTGTCATCAAGATTTGTCGCACAAAAGAACAAATTCATCAAGATTTGAAAAGATAAAAAATTCCAGACTGCTACTATATGTATATCTCAAACCACAATAAGGTGGTCACTCAGCATAGCCCTCGTTAGATCTGGTGATTAGACATATATACATGGCAAGTTACCAAGGTGAGGCTGCTAATGTTAATTGATCATCTTTTTTCATGCTGGGAAAGTTTACTCTATTGGCTTTTAGGAGCAAAATTCGAACAAGCAGGTGAGGCTGAAAATAAATAAATTATTTTTGGTGAAATTAAAATAATAAAAAGTGGTTTGGACAGGGCCTCACGTATATCTTGTGCGCAAGGGGTGCCAATCCACCAATTTGAACTATCGGCCCAAATCTCATGCACGCGAATCCAACCCCTTATTCTTTATTTTACAAGCCTACTAAGGTGTGAACTAATATAAGGTGAGAAAAAATTTATCATTTTTCCAATGTGGGAAGTAAACTATCCTTTTGATATACAAACAAAAACACTTAACAATCCCCTACATATCTCAAAAGGATTAGAAGAAAGAAGAAAACGACTTTGCTAGGTTTATATCATTGAGTATAATGCGTCGTATCTAGTGTCTTTTAGACTATGAACCAGACCTAGATAGAATAAGATATAACTTATGGAATAATTGGTGAAGCCGTTAGCTTCTATGAACCAAGAATTCTTGTTATACGTTAAGATTCTTATCTATCACATTATACCCTCACAATTTGTTGTTCATCGCCGTTTTGCGCTAATAGGCCATGCGCGAGCCTGGTTGTTCATGAGTGCTCTAGAAATTTTGCCATTAATTTCATAGGAGCGGCCCCACTCCACACTCATATAGGTCAATCCATCAAGTGTATTCTGCAATTAATACACCACCTATAAAGGATGAGAATTTGATGAAGAGCATAGCTCAACCTCACTTTATTTGCAGTTCTGCACTATTTACACCATAGAAGGGACAAAAATTTAATAATGCTTAATATATCAACAAATGACTTGTTATTACCCATATGAACCTAATTCATGGGATCGCCAATCATAGAGGTTGGGTTACCATCATTGTTGATATCTCAAATTGGTAGTAGTCACATTCCTCTCGATGTTTCACTAATTAGTTTTCTTCCCAAAGGTTTAGTCAGAGGATCAACCAATTTCATCTCTAAGCAACTGCTTTATCACATTATGTCTCAAACGTACGTGTCTATTTTCCCATTAAAGGTTTTGTTTTTTGCAATAGCTATTGCGGCTTGGCAATCACAATACATAGACACAAAAGGTGTTGGTTTTATTCTCAACGGAATACTCGCCAAGAAATTTCTCAGCCACTCGACCTCATTATCAGCTAACTCTAATGCCACAAACTCAGATTCCATAGTTGACCTTGCAATTATGGTTTGTTTGGCTGATTTCCAAGATATTGCACCCCCACCAAGGGTGAACACATAGCCACTAATGGAATTTGTGTTATCTGAATCAGAGATCCAGTAAGCATCGCTGTATTCTTTTAACACAACGGGAAATCCATTATATTTAATACCATGGTTCATGATACCTCTAAAAAATTTCAATACTCTTACTAATGCATTCTAATGATCATGATTTGGATTATGAGTATACCTACTCAATCTACACACAGTATAAGTTATATCAGGTCTAGTAAAGTTCATTAAATGCATTAGACTCCCAATAATTTAAGCATATGTATTTTGAGAGACAGCATCTCCTTTATTCTTTTTCAATTAGCTATTAGCATTATAAAGAGTGCTCACAGGTATCACATCAAAATTATTAAACCTTTTAAGAACTTTCTCCATATAATGCCCTTGATTTAACATTATACAATTATCATTTCGTACGATTTTTATGCCTAAAATGACACTAGCCTCTCCCGTGTCTTTTATATCAAAATTAGAAGGCAAAAAACTTTTAGTTCTTTCTATTATACCAAGGCTAGAACCAAAGATATGCATCTTATCCACATAAAGGCATATAATCACAATTTTCAAGTTTTGTATAAACACATTTATCTATTTCAACAGATGAAAAGCCATCACACAACAAAACTTGATCAAATTTCTCATGCCACTGTTTAGGTGCTTGCTTTAGACCATAAAACGACTTTAGTAATTTACAAACTTTATTTTCTTGTCCGGCAACCACGCAACCTTCAAGTTGCTCTATGTAAATTTCTTCTTCTAAGTCACCATTTAAAAATGTAGTTTTAACATCCATTTGATGGATAAAAAGATTATGGATAGAAGCCAAAGCAATTAAAATCCGAATAGAGGAAATTCTAGTTACAGAAGCATATGTATCAAAATAATCAATATTTTGTTTTTGAGTAAAGCCTTTTGCAACAAGTCTTGCTTTATATCTATCAATAGAATTATCAGGATTTAATTTCTTTTTAAAAATCTATTTGCAACCAATAGGTTTAGCTCCTGGAGGTAAATCTACTAATTTTCAAGTATTATTCGTAATATTGAATCTATTTCAATTTTTATAACTTCTTTCCAAAATGGTGCACTAGAAGAAGAAATTGCATCAGAAAAAGTTAGAGGATCATCCTCTACAAGAAAAGTATAAAAGTCATTACCAAAAGAATTTTCTTTTCTTGGTCTCTTGCTCCTTCTCAAATTGTCATTTTCAAAATCATTTTGAATAACAGGTGCACAAGAAATATAATCAGTTTTCAAAGGAAAGATGTTCTCAAAGAATTCAGCTTTTTTTGTTTCAACAATAGTATTGCATTCAATCACATCACTTTTGATTACAAGAAATCTATAAGCAGCACTATTGTTAGCATACTCACTGAACATGCAATTAGATGTTTTAGATCCTATCTTCCTTTTCTTAGGATCAAATAACATAACCTTAGCAAGACACCCCCACACTTTCAAATATTTTAAATTGGGAGCATAACCTTTCCATAACTCATATGGGATTATTTTAGTTTTCTTATATAGTATTCTATTTTGTAAATGACATGCAGACAAAATAGCTTAACCCCAAAGATTATCAAATGCATTAGAACTAACAAGCATGCAGTTCATCATTTCTTTTAAGGTTCTATTTTTCCTTTCAGCTATGCCATTTGATTCAGGTGAGCAGGGAGGTATGATCTCATTAATTATTCCTTCATTCTCACAATATTCATTTAGCAACACATATTCACCACCTCTATCTGATCTAACTCTTTTTATCTTTTTATTCAATTGATTTTCTACTTCAGATTTATATGTCAGAAACATGTCAAAGGCTTCATCTTTATTTTTCAACAAATATACTTTTGTATATCTAGAGAAGTCATCTATAAAAGTCACATAATATCTTTTGCCTCCTCTAGTCATAGTTTGTTTTAAGTCTCCTAGATCAGTGTGAATGAGACTTAGTAACTCAGATTCCTTAAAAACAACAGCACAAGTTTTTTTAGTTTGTTTAGATTCAGCACATATTTTACATTTATTCATGCTAGAATAATTGATATTAGAAATAAGACCAATAGATTGCATTTTCTTAATATAAGACAAACTAACATGTCCTAATCTAGCATGCCATAAATCATAAGAATCAATCAAGTAAGTAGAACAACCATCATTTTTATTCATCACTTGGGAGACATTGAGTACAAATAAACCATGATTACAATATTCCTTGCCGACAAAGACATTATTTTTGGTCAACACGACCTTATCAAATTCAAAAGAGACATTCACTCCAACCTTTCCTAATAATCCCACAGAGACCAAATTGGTTCAAATATTATGAACATGTAACACCTCACTCAATGCCAAAGTTTTACCAGATGTGAGTCTGAGAAGAACTTTTCCTTTCTCAAGAACTGGAGTAGTCCTTAAGTCACCAAGATAAACAGATTCTTCTCCCTCGTTTAGTTGGGTGTAAGACACAAAATCATGTTTCGCATAAATGTACCTAAAAGCACCAAAGTCTACCACCCAATCTCTCACACTGGCCACAACATTTACCTGAGAAATGACCGCAGTAATAATATCGTTTGCTTCAACCAAATTTGCATTTGGTTTAGCAGGATTGTCATTTCTCCCCTTTCTTTGTCTGCATTGAGGTGCATGGTGTCTAGGTTTGCCACAAACATAGCAGCGACCTTTTTTTTTCTTTTTGAAAGTTTCATTATTAGTTTTGGGCTTGTAGTCATTTTTCTTTTCGTACCTTTTATTTGCCTTTCCATGTAACTTGTTGCCTTGAACGATATTGGCTTTTGTGGCGATCTCCTTCCCTTTGGCAGCAGTGGACTCCATCCTGTTGGTATCTTCTATAATGATATGAGTAACCAAATTAGCAAGGGACAGTTGCTTGTGTTTGTGCATGAGATTTTGTTTGTAGTCACTCCAAGATTGAGGCGGCTTTTCTATCAGGATACTCGCTACAAATTCTTCTAGCAGAATGATCTTTTCTGACTTGAGATCCTCTATCAGATTGTGGTATTCATTGATTTGGATCTTGATGTCTTTGTCTTCGGTCATTTGCTATTTGTAATGATTACTAATGACAAACTTTTGTTTTCCAACGTCTTCGGCCGTGTACTTAGTTATTAAAGATTTCCATATTTGCTTTGCTTCCTTATAGGAATAGTAGACATTGAATAATTCATTAGAAAGACTACTAATTATTGTATGTCTACATATCTTATTTGCATGAACCAAAGCTCTAATTGTTTAGATGACGACTCATCAGGCTTTGGATCAGTGAGGGCATCAGGTACTCCACGCATGTCAAAGACAGTGTATACGCGCTCCTGCCATCTTTTGAAATTAGCTCTAGCAAATACTTCTATTTTGGAGATGTCAGGAAATGGCTTAGCAAAGGTTGTCGCAGTCATGTTAGGGAAGACACTAATAGCAGGTTACACTTGTTCAGCTTGTGTTTGTGAAGGAGCAGTAGTGATCAAGGTTGTGCCATTAAGGCCAGTAGACTCCATTAGTGTAGAATAGAAATATACTTAAGATTGTTGGAAAACGTAGTCTAAAAACAAAATAACAACTATAGAACAAGTAAAAAATAATCTAGTAATATCAAATAGTAGCTTGAGGCATGTTATAAACACTGTCCTTAAGGATATTTCGCCTAACCGGTATATCTCCTAGGATTCAACAAGCACATCTAGCATTTGAAACTAGGAATAGGAACAGAATATAATATTTGTAATACAACCCAGCAGAAAATATTAAACAAAGAAATAGCAGAAGAAGAGAAGTCATGAAAGAGCTTTTCAGTATGTGAGTCGTCTAGTTCTGTAGGCTCTATTTATTGGCAGTGATGGCAATAGAAGCAGAGAAAAAAAAGGGTTTTAGTTGAGAAATAGAAGGAGCTAAAGCTGAGCAAAATCTGGAACTGCACTGATTTTCACATGTGTTATTAGGGCCTGTTTGGATTGACTTTTTTTTAGGAAAAAAATATTTTTTTTCTTGAAAAAGTTACATTAAATTTGCAATAACTATTTGATTTAGTTTCCAAAAAAGCTAAAACTCTAAAAAAAAAAACTCAAATATAGCTTTTTTTAGAAACCAAAATTTTTAGCTTCTAAAAAAACACTGTTTTTCAAAAGCTATTAAAAAAAGTGCTTTTGAAAAAAGCCAATCCAAACGAGCCCTTACTTATTCAAATTTGCAGCAAAACTGGAATAGCCATTTTAGGAGCAAAATTCGAACAAGTAGGTTAGGCTGAAAATAAATAAATTATTTTTGATGAAATTAAAATAATAAAAAGTGGCTTGGATCGGGCTTCACAAATATCTTGTGCGCAAGGAAGGCAAATCCACCAATTTGAACTATCAACCCAAATCTCATACGCGCGAGTCCAACCCCTTGTTCTTTCTTTCACAAGCCCACTAAGGTGTGAACTAATATAAGGTGAAAAAAAGTTTATCATTTTTTCAATGTGGGAAGTAAACTATTCTTTTAAGATATAAAGAAAAAAACACCCAACAGTTCATAGCCCCCAATTGTTTGCTACTTGTAATATAAGCGTGCTTGTTGACCCGTTCTTAGAGACTTTTTTAATGCAGACCATCTTCAAAAATCTTTTCAAAGTTTTTATGATGAACCAATTTGAAAAATAATTCAACCGATACGCGCATGGACTTGGAAGGCAAAATAAGAGTCGTCAATTTATTTAAGCCCAAGTTTAAGAAAATCCAATTATATTAAGTTAAGCCTTAGGTTTTATTTTAAACAAAGGTATGTGAGTAGAACATGTTTTATTAAACTTTAAATTATTTGGATTATTCTGTAATTAGACTTTTAGGGTTTCATTTATGTTTTATCATTAGGTTGTCTATATAAGGGTACGTGTGGCCTTTTGTTAAACAACTATTTTCTTATGATTTTGAGTGAAATAATCATTCACTTGCCGTTCATCATCATTTCCTCTAGTGTTCGAATGAATTCTTGACAACATCCACTTTATGGTGTTAGTCCCTAACTTGTTTATAGCTACGGGATATTTACTCCATCAAATTACAACTTATTTTATTGGTTATTCATAATCAACAGTCAAGTTCTACTTATCTTTCGTTCTAATTTATGTTTGGATGTTCTTGAACCGATTTCTAACATGTTGACATGGGACTTCTAGTTTCAGTCATGAAGGTTCGCATCACTTTCACTTTAGAAAATTATTTGACTTCCTTTTGAAAAAGTAAAAGCTAAATAAGCAAGTGCGTTCATTAAATTTCAAAACAAAACAGACCGAATTAAGCCAAGCAGTCAATATTTACATTCCATCCACAGCAAATGACTCTGTTAATATTATTTTATTTTTTCTTGTACAGTAAATGTTGAAAATATATCAAAAAAATATATATTTGCAAAAATTTGATCCTCAATCAATGCTGCAATACCAGGAATGTGCTTTGTTGTGTTCTCTCCAAATACGACAAATAGCCGCACTGAAGAATATTTTAAGACAAACCATTGCATTTGCATTCAATTCAAGTGCAAATCCTATACCGACGGATAATCCAATGAGGCCCCTACAAATCCAACAAATTTGATCTCCAGAAATTGCTTTCGGCTTTCATACATCGAATGTTCTAGATCTGCCCTTAAGGATTAGATTGCGCAAAGTATCATTAGATAATTCTTCGTTGTCAAGTTCATAAAGTCGACCCAATTCAGTGAACCAATTCTTGATTTGATTTAATTTATAATCAATCAGTTAATGCAACGTCTTGAAGAAACTTCTAAAAATTGGTCACATTCTGCTTGATAGATAAGTGAATTCCCGAATCAAGCTTTTGTATCAGGCATTTTACTACTTTAGAAATATGCTAGAACTTTTCGGTCTTTCTTTAATTTCTATTGTCTAAATCGTATATGTGTTTAGTGTGATTTACATGTGGAAAGCTAGTCACTCCCCGACTATTCATTAGATCATTAGATAATTTGGTCTCCAAAAATTTCTTCAGCTTTTACATATCAAATGTTCTAGATCTGCTCCTAAGGGCTAGATCGGGCAAAGTATCATTAGATTATTCTTCGTTATCAAACCCATAAAGCCCAACCTATTTAATATTTGATTTAATTTCTGATCAAGTTAATGCAACTTCTTGAAGACACTTGCAAAAATATTGGTCACATTCTTCTTGATAGATAACCGAATTCGTGAATCAAGCTTTTGCTTCAGGCATTTTAAGGCCTGTTTGGATTGGCTTTCTTTTTTCATGAAAAAATATTTTTTTTCTTGAAAAAATTACATTAAATTTACAATAACTATTTAATTTGACTTCTAAAAAAACTAAAATTTTGAAAAAAAAAAAAAAATTCAAATACAACTTCTTTTAAAAGCCAGAATTTTCAACTTCTCTTAAAAAAAATTATTTTTCAAAAACTATTAGAAAAAGTGCTTTTAAAAAAAATCAATCCAAATAGGCTCTCACTACTTTAGAAATGTGCCAGAAATATGCTACGTTTCAGTGTCTATTTCTCCCTATTGCCTGGATCGTATATGTGTTTATAGTGTGATTTACATGTGGAAAGCAATTCACTCCCCAATACAAAATTAAACATATAAGTTGATAAATTTTAATACCAGCAAAAAAAAGATTCGGACAATATAAATTTCAATTAAAAAAATTACTTTAGTCCTTCTACAAAAACATTCGACTGCGAGTGGGAGACTCTTTTTACCGAAATAATATTTTTGAAAACGGCATCGGTTATTTTGTACCAAAACTAGTATTTTCGTTCCTGGAACTATTTTCGGAATGCTGAAAAAAAACATAGATGACATTTTTAAAGAATATTATTTTTTATGTGCGTGTGTAAAGCCCGTGCAAAAGAGCTTTCATAGAGAAGAATTATCATCCAAACATGGCAGATGTGACACAACCAAAAAAAAAGAGAGAGAAGCATGCTTACGGGGCGGTGGCGGATTCCGGGGGTGGTGGGTGGAGAAGTAGGCGTTGTAGCCCCCAACCAAAAAAATGTTTCTTAAAATTTAATGTATTTGTTTTCTTCATCTAATGGCCGCCCTCCTTTTCATGGTATGAACTCGTAATTGTAGTTTTTCCACCTCTTCTATTAATATTTAGGGGCACTGGCGAATTCTTCAGGGTTGGGGGGGGGGGGGGGAGTGGGGGGTCATGGTGACCCCTAGTCCATTTTTGTTTAAAAAAAAAAAGAATCAGTGTATTTATTTTATTCATTTAATGGCCATGCTATGATTGTGATTTTTCCACCTCTTATATTAATATTTAGGGGCAATGACGGACTCCGGCGCGCAGGGGGGTCGTTGGGGCCATGGGCCCCCAATCCAGAAAATGTTTTTAAAATTTTGTGTATTTATCTTCTTCGTTTATTGGCCGCCCTCCTCCCCATGCTATGACTATGGTTTTTCCATCTCTTATATCAATATTTAAATTAAGTTAATAGGTTATTTAAAATATAATTTAATAGATTATCTAAGATCTTGAATGTATAGTGGACTTTCTAAATTATCCATAATGACTTTTCGGTAATAATATCACCTAAGTCTTTATAAAATTTTTAATTGGTAAGATTTAGAGTTTTGCATCTTCAATAATTTTTGGTTTTTTAATAATATTTCTAACATAAAATGAGATAGTCAATAACATAGGTATTAGTTCTTTGTGATTTTTATGCCATGAAAGTGCAATTAGTATAGCTTAAAATGTCAATAAAAATATAGATAGGTAATATATAATTTTTTGACAGGGTCAATATGTAGATTGTTTCTTATATGGACTTCAATGGACATCAAAACAAGAATCATTTTCTTTTATATTTTGATGCATAATGCATGCATTGTAATATACTGAGAATAGTTGTATATAGACATATATATATACACACATGTTTACATACATATATACATACTGTAATGAAATCTTAATTTTGGTAGTTTGTTTGTATTATTATTTTTGTAAATGGCATGTGTTAATAAAGAAACTTTCATTATTTTTTCAATGAAAAAAATTGTCGACTTTGCCCTCCCTTCCCCCCCCCCCCCGGTGGTTATATCATACACCCACATGACAATGCACCCTCAATACATTGTGCACCTTCTAGTGAATAAACATCATAAAATGGTGAATAAAGGACATAAAATAATAAACAAAAACTATAAATAATAAACAAAGATCATAAAATAGTGAACAAATACCATAAAATGGTGAACAAAGGACATGAAATAGTGAATACAGATCATAAAATGATGAACAAAGACCATAAAATGGTAAACAAAGGGCATAAAATAGTGAAAAGAGACCATAAATGATGAACAAAAACCACAAAATAGTGAACAAGCAATTCAACACTTATTTCTTTATATAAATTTATAAACAAATAGTATAAAAATTATGGACAAACACATCTATTAAATTATATATATATACAATTACTGCTTATCACCATTAAAACTACATTATTCTCAGAAACCAAAAAGAAAAAGAAAAGCCTTCAAAATGCGAACGAGCAATTAACACATCTTTTTGGCCCAATCCATGTGACTTCAATTTAAACAATGTTGCTCCATTCGTCTCTCTAATTGGTCTTATACCAATTCTTTTGGCTTGCATGAGTGAAGCACGAAGCTGCAAGCACCCACAGCTTCTGCTATCGTCAAGTAAATCCATTCCTTATCTTTTTCTCGATTAGTTAGATTAATCTCTGTGTGTGTGTGCATGAGTGTGTGCTTGTGTGTGTAAGTGTGTGTTTTTGTGTGGGTATGCGGGTGTGTGTGCGCATTTGGGTCTGTGCGTGACTGTGTGTTTATTCAAAAAAGAGCATGAAGGAGCATGATGCTTCAGCGGGAGCATGGTGTGCTCTCGATTTCTGCCCCGCATTGTTTAGGGGTGAAAGATAAAACTAGACTGCTGCTATATATATATCTCATTATTCCACAATAAGAAGCCCACTCAGCATAGCCTTTTGTTACATCTGGAGATTAGACTATGCCTTATTGTCAAGGTAAGGCCACTAATGTCAATTGATCTTTTTTTTTTTTTCTTCTTGGTGGGGAAAGTTTACTCTATTGGTTTTTGTTTTTGGCACATAATTTTACATACTTCTCGTTATGCCTTGTCTGTATGTGGAAATATAATCTTTGAAAAGACTATTAATAACACTATTTGAACCTAAGATTTTCAATCGATGAACTCTGGTATCATGTTAACGTATTACTTAGCCAAAACTAGTCCATCAAAGAAGATTTACTTTATTGATTTATTATCTACAATGCATTCTATCATATGCAAGTGATTGTTCTTTTAATTGCATCTTGTACATTGAAATAAATCTATTAAAAAGGAGTTCTAATGGCAAGACATAAATCTAATTTATTTTAATAGATGAGCTTTGATATATATCATGTATAATTGCTTGCATAGACAAATTAAAAAGGTTCGATTTATGGATTTATCGTCTCGAACGAGTAATTTATTGGTTTTAATGCATGGGGCAGGAAAGAATTCATGGCCAGAGCTGGTGGGGAAGCAAGGAGAGGCAGCAGCAGCAGTGATTTGAGAAGGAGAACCCTCATGTGAATGCAGTTGTGGTGATTTGAACCAAAAAAAAAAAACTCAATCTAGGCTTTTGGGTGTCCATGGAATAATGTAATGCTCATGTGATCATTACCAGCTTTTGGATACAAATAACATAAGCAGATGACTACATGACTTCAATAACATCTTTGATTGTCTTGAATATATTTTTTTTCACTGTACATATTAAAATATTACGCTTTAACTAGAATTATATTATTGTCTTAATATATTTATTAGTTAATTTTAGTAATATTATTACCTCATTTTAATAACAATTAACTAACTCTAGCTATATTACACTATGCGTAAATTCTAGTTTATATTTATATCTTCGTTTATTTTATTTAATTTCTAAATCTCTAATCTAATTATATTAATTTTTGTATATGTACTAAAAAAATCTTTCTGATAAAAAAAAATATATGTATTAAAATTTATGGTTTAACCACTAAAAAAAAGTGGGCCAAGTATCACAATATTAGAATCGAACACAAAACTCATGCTTAAATAAAGCATCTATTTATCCTAATTCTATTAATATATATTGATATATTTATTAGTTAGATTTAGTGATATTACTAACTTAAATATTTGTTAACTTAGCCTAATAGCAATTAATTAATCGATTCCTATTACTAACAAAATTCTAATTATATTAATAATTATACACTTTGTAACTCTAATTATATTACTAACTTTATTTACTTGATTCACTTTCCAGTCTTTAGCACTACTAATATTTTTTTTAAAACTATAAAGACTAATATGATTATTTCTATAAGACATTAAAAACTAATTTAAATCTTTTAAACAATAAGCACCAATTTTTTAAAGTGTAACAATAATACAGAATGAAATTAAACCAATTCTAATTTATCAGAAGTTTCTTTTTTTCTTTCTTTTTTTTTGGGGGGGGGGGGGGGAAGAGTAATTTTAAGTCTAAACTTTGCAATATGGAATTAAGAGCGTAAACTTCAAAACCTTTAATACAAAAATATAAACTTATAAAAAAGTGACATTTTATACACAATAAAATAACGGTATTAATTCTTTACTTATGTTGCATTATTATTTTCTTTTCAAATCTTAGGTGGCATTTTATTTTTTTTCAGCTTAGGTGAAATTTCCGGCATAATTTTCCAAATCAATATAGTATACACCGACACGAACTTGTAAATTTAAAGTTGCTGGTTGCCACGGATTTGTGCATATACCTTGTAAGTGGTTCAGGGAATAAGAGAGTCGAGTCATAGGCTATGGAAATGTAGGCAAGAGTGATAATCTCCTCTCGTGCAATGCTGTCATTAATCAAAGACCCAACCTAAATTAGGGGTTTGTTTGGATATTAATGCTTTGTTTGTCATCATTTTATTTTAATACGCTTATTCTAATTGAAATAAGCATATATCTTATAAGATTTAGGCCATCTTATCACTTACATCCTATGTAAGTTCAAAACAAGCCATACTTTTTATTTTATAATAAATAAACAATTCATCCTAATCTTATTTTTTACAACTATAAAAATATAGTTTATTTTGAGTGTTCCTTGATTGTATGTGACAAGATATCATAAATTTTATAGGATGTCTTTTCATGTCAATAGGATAAGTATCTTAAAATAAGATCATTCAAAATATAATATAAGTAATTTGTAAAAAGTTGGAGGTGTTGAAATAAAAATTTATAAGCTCAACAAATTCTTAATGAGCTTATTCAAACTCCTTTGTCTAAGGGGATTTGGGATAGTTCAAGTAGTTAAAATTAGAGTTGGGTTAGGGGGCTGATTAAAAAGAAAAGGAAAAAAATAGTTCCTTAGTCTAACCCTTTTTTTTCTCTCTTTGAATTCGTATTTTCTTAGAGTTTAATTCTATACACCCTCAAATTTATACTTCTTGTGTTATTAAAAGTCTATTTGGCTAAGTTTATTTGTAGCTTATAAGTTGCAAATAGTTAAAATTATATGAGATGATATTTTTTTCTAAATGCTTATAAGTAGCAAAATAAACAGAGCCAAATAGGCTCCAAATATATATACCTTAAAAGGATTGTCTAACAGAATCTTATTTGTATCAAAACTAATCAAAAAAATTATTACTATATAAAAAGATTGCCAGCATTTGGATTTGGCTAAGCTTATTTGGGGCTGAAGGGATGAAAGAAAATTATTACCATTCGAATCAGATATGATGTCACGAGGAAAATCTGATGATAGTGAACTGAAAAACAATGGTATGAAATGATCTAAATCATTAATTTAGTGAGCCGAAAAACAGTGATATGAAATGATCTAAATCATTAATTTTTCTCGTACCACGTCATGTCATGTGCAGATTCATGGTCTATATGACCAATTGGGTTGTTGGTTCGTGAATGCTTATGTCTTTTTTTCTTTTTCATTTTTTTTGTTACCAGAATTTTTGTAAGATTTGGAGTATGAGTATTATTTTTCTTGAACCGCCATAACTCAAGTCCTCGAAAAAGATTGGTGCTATATAAGCACCCTGTCGCCGAACCATGGGCAAAATGGGGAAAGTTTATTGTGGGAATTGTGAAGGTTACGAACTTCACTAACTCTACAAAATATTTTAATATATTTAGACACTTTCACTTTCGAGAATCACTTGACTTTTCTTTAAAAAAAATAAAAGCTAAGTAACTGCATTTAATTAAAATTCAAAATGTAGAATGATCAAACCGTTCAAAAAATAAATATAAAAACAAATTGAAATAGATTACTAACTCTACAAAATATTTTAATATACTTAGACACTTTCACTTTCGAGAATCACTTGACTTTTCTTTTAAAAAAATAAAAGCTAAGTAACTGCATTTAATTAAAATTCAAAATGTAGAATGATCAAACCGGTCAAAAAATAAAAATAAAAACAAATTGAAATAGATTACATTCCATGCACAACAAATGGCTCTGTTAGTACTATTGTACATTTCCTTAGTATAGCAAATGTTTAATGTCAAAAGAAATATTTGCAAAAAATTAATCCTCACTCAACACTTTAGTACCATGAATGTGGTTGTTACGTTTTCTTAAAATATGATAGATAGCCGCACTAGAAAAGATTCTAACAATAAACTCTCTAAGAAACAAACCACTGCATTTGCGTTCAATTCTGAGTGCAGATCCCATCTCAACTGATAATCAAATGAGGCCTCCCACAAATCCAACTAATTTGGTCTCCAAAATTACTTCAGCTTTCACATATCAAATTTTATAGACATGCTCCCAAGGGCTAGATTGGGAAAAGTATCGTTAGATTATTCTTCGTTTTAAAATCCATAAAGTTGACCCCATTTTGTAAACCAATTCTTAATTTGATTTAATTTATGATCAGTAAGTTAATGCAACTTCTTTGGAGACACTATAAAAATGTTGGTCACATTCTTCTCGACGGATAAGTGAATTCCCGAATCAAGTCTTTGCTTCGGGAATTTTACTAGTTTAGAAATATTCTACTTTTGGGCGTTTTTGTCTCCCTATATATTGTCCGAATGGTATATATACATGTTTAGTGGGATTTACATGTGGAAACCTAATCATTGTCCAACAAAAAATCATACAGATAAGCTGATAAGATTAATACCAACAAAAATAGAATCTGACAATTTAAGTTTCGATTCAAAAAAATATTTCAATCCATCTACAAAAATATTCAACTACAAGGGAGAGACTCCCTTACCAAAATAATATTTTTTAGAATGATATCGATTTTTTTTGGGCTGTAAAACTAGTATTTTTGCATTCCTGGAACTATTTTAGGGACGTGGGAAAAAAAAAAAAAGGCGATGCCATTTTTGAAAAAAATATTAATTTTTATTATTTTTTATTTACATGTGAGTAGCGAATGATCAGTTTTAGGGTCTATTTGAATTGATTTTTTTTAAAAATACTTTTTTAACAACTTTTGAAAAATAATTTTTTTTACAAATTGAAAATTCTGACTTTTTAAAAAATTTATATTCAAACTTTTTTCAGAATTTTAGTTGTTTTGGAAATTAAAATAAATAGTTATTATAAATTTAATATAATTTTTAAAAAAATATATTTTTTATAAAAAATAATTCAAATAAGCCTTGAGACAAACTGGATATATTGTAGTAAACCAATGTGATAAGCTCATGCAAAAGGGGCTTTTGTAAAGGCCAACTTATCATTCAAGCATGTCGGCTGCGACATCACGATTTGAGAAAAACAAAAAAGGAGCATTTTTTTGAGGGTGACAGACTGATGCGCCTATATCCCACACCACACAATAAGGTGGTCACTGAGCATAGCCCTTGATAGCTCCGGTGATTCGAAATATATAAGCATGGCAAATTGTCCAGGTAAGGCTACTAATTTTAATTGATCACTTTTTTCGAGAGTTGACTCTACTTGTTTATTATTTTTGATATGTCATTTTTATAAAATCGAAGTTTTTCTAATTGTACCTCATCTAACATATGAAAACGTTCTTTTTGAAAAGGGTGTTAATGGCACGACTTAAACTTGAGATTTTGTCATAACGATTTGAGTTTGTAGACGCTATCATCCAGTTATCTAAGTCTGATAATTTGATGAAAGAGGAGGTTGATAGACAAAAGGAACTGATGGACATTCTTCACTTGAAGCATAAAGAGTATGCTGATGCAATTGAAACCTCTAGTCCAGCCGTTTGGCCGATAAAGCGTCGTCCAAGTATTAAGACTCGTTTGGAATAATTTTTTTTTTTGTGCAACTTTTTGCAGAGGTTAAAGCAATAGCAAAAGTTATTTTATATTTGAAATTACTTAACAAAAAGTACTTTTTAAGCTACAATAGTCATTTAGAAAAAAATAAATAAATTGTAAAAGTGCTTTTCTTTTAGAAAAGATTATTGAAAAAGACATGAAAAAACAAAATATTGATATTTGGAGAAAAAAGTAGTTATCATAAGAAGCACATAAAAAACAGTTATTATTTAAAAAAAAAAAAACACATGAAATGCTATTTTTAAGTTTTTCTTTTTTATTTTGTCATACATATTTGGTAAATTTTGAAAATTTAATATTGATATTTAATTTTGCAATTTAATTTTTAGTACAATAAATATTTTACTTATCTAGAATAAAACTTAGAATAAGAAAAAATAAATTCAATTACTTCACCCAATTCAGATCAAGAATCCCACTTGCAAAGCTTTAGAACATAGTTTGTTTCTTCATTAGCATTTCATCAAATGATAAGTCCTAAATAAGCTTTTAATTCATAGTTAATTGTGTTTAATTCTCGAATTGGATGCTCATTAGTTGGTGTTTTTGATGTATTTTTACATATTTATGCTTGGGAAAATGAGTTGGATGTAATATACATGGATTCAAAGGTTTTTGGACATATTTGTAGTTGATGAAATTGATTCTGCCACCTTGAAAAATACTATGCAATTTTAATGTGAGATTGACCAAGCTTTGACCAAGACTAAAGATATTTTTGCAGCACTTATGAAAAGGAATTGCATTGAAGACTTGTCATATTTTGGAAAAGCAAGAAATTAATTCTAGAAGACTTTATTAAGGATTTTTACCTTTTTATTTTCCTTAGATTTAAAGAATTTCCTTATTTGAGAAAGACTCTAGTTAGGAACTTCTTTTATATATTTTCCTATGTACAATTCATAGGGGCATTTAGACTTTATTTATAATATTCTAGTAGGATATTTTCATTTTCTTATGCCCCATCTCCATGTACATAGAGTTCTAAACTTCTTTCTAGAAAAAGGTTAATCAAGATTTCGGTTCTTTAATTCGTGAGATCTAATTGTTTTATCTTTTCATGTTATTTTGATATTTGCGTATTTACCATTTCAAGAATTAATATTGTTTTATGATTGTTTAATTAGGGCCTAATTATTCAATTGCATAATGATAGGTAGCCAATTAGATTAATTTAATTAATTTAAGAATAGTGGTAACCAAGTTTCCTGTGTAATTACGTAATCTAAATGAGCGATTACAGCGAGACTGTCAACTTTTAGAATCACGTCTTTCTAAATTTTTATTGTTACCGTTAGATAGAATCTATGGACATCTCTAGGGGCTAGAATGTCTAATAGATAAAACGATAGTGAAAAAAATTATAAAGAATTTAAACCGTTATCAACACTATAAGGAGAAATGAGGTTGTTAGGCTAAGCCAATAACCATAACTGATTTATCAAAATAGTTGGAAGTATCTTTACATCTAGGATCGAATTTGTTGACCGAAATTGCGATTATACCTTAGGCTAGATTTAATTCTCATTGATTTTCTGTTTTTTCAATTTTGCGTAAACTTAGGATTGCATGTTTTAGTCATTTTTATTTTTATTTACATTTTTTTATTTTCTTGCTAAATTGCGTGCCCACACAGCAAACCAATCGTCTGAAAAGTTTTGCTAATTTTACTTTTTCGCATTTAATTCCCCCTTTCTTGATTGCAACTTGGTTGATTAATCTACTGGCTATAATTAGTATAATTTAATCTCCCAATCCCCATGGATTCATCCCAGTTCTCATCACGTACTCTATTTAAATTTACGAGATAAGAATTGGTATATAATTTTTTGTGGTTTCGATGCCCATCATCAAACATCTACAAAGCATCAACTTGCACTTCCATATTTTCTCTTGAGGTTTTGTCGAATGATCTCGTCAATCTTGCGCTTCCATATTTTAACAACTCTTCTTTTGTTTCAAAAACTTCTGCCTTGACTACAATCTCTTCTTGAAACCATGCTTAGAAGAGTTTGGATAATCAACAATTTCTTCAATTTGTCTACCCACCATACTTACCCAAAATTTTTTCCTTGGTTCGACACACACACACACACACACATATATAAACACATATATGAGTTCATAAGAAAATTATTTATGAAAAACACATACAAAAAAGAAAAAAGAAACATAAAGAGACAAATCTAAGAGAGAGAGAGAGAGAGAGATAGAGAAGAAGTTTAAAACAAAAATTACTTGGTAAGCATCTACAAGCAAAACCAGAGTTGTTGGTAGAAGAAAAGAGGGAGAAATAGCAGTGCACCAAGAGTTGAAGAAAGAAGCGAGAGTTTTTTCTTTCTCTCTTCTAAGTTTGATGTCAGGTTGTGAGCGCATGTTCCCTCTTTCTCTCTCATTTGTTGCAGTGGCTTATTTGTAGAAGTTAGATTTTTCTAACTTAAAGAAAAAAAAAAGAAGTTGATTTTTAACTTCTTCTTTTTTTCTTTTTTTTACATCTTTTACTTTTTTCAGAAAAAGTCAATCCAAATGGCTATAAAGGAGCAAAAAGCACTTTTTTCATCCATAAAAAAGTACTTTTTATCAACATAAGCCAATCCAACCATAGTTATATTCACGTCTTTAGGGGATGCATTTCATATAATTTGAACTCTTATTATAAAAAATAGGGTGAATTGCTCAACTCTCCCTTGTAGTTTGACTAATATTCACAACTTTCCCTTGTGTTTTATAAATTAGTTACTTGACCCCTTATGGTTTCAACAATAGTGCACATGACCCCCAAAAGCTAACTGTCGTTAGCTTTTTAACGGATTTTAGTAAAATATTATTTTTTCCCTTGTCAAATCCAATAAAAATATCTATTTTACCTTCATTTTATTTTAAAAATAAAAATAAAAAATAAACTTTAAAAAAGTCTTAAAAAGTCCATTTTGCCCCTAATTTATTAAATAAAATATCTATTTTACCTTTATTTTATTTAAAAATAAAAAATAAAAATTAAATTAGAAAAAACAAAAAAAAAAAAAGAAAACATGAGGGATGGAGGCGGGTGGGGGCGGCGAGGATGGGGGCTGTTGGGGGTAGAGGCAACGGGGGTGGGGGCGATGGGGTAGATTGGGGTGGGGTCGACGAAGGTGGTGGAGGTGGTGGGGGGTGAGGGCAGAGAGGGTCGTGGGGCGTGGGGTGACGGGGGTAGGGGTTGGCTGGGGCTAGGGGTGGGGTGGCAGGGGTCGTGTCTTTTTTTTTTTTTAATTTAATTGCTTTTTTTATTTTTAAACAAATTAAAGATAGAAAGTTTATTTAATGCATTTATTATGAAAAAACAAAGCAAAATTGCACAAGTCGCGCGTGCATGTCAAAACATGTTATTTTGGATGAAAAAATTAACAGAGGGGGTCTATATGCACATTCATTAAAACTACAGGGGGTGACTTAACTAATTTCGTAATCACAAGGTATTGTTGTGCATATTTGTCAAACCACAAGGAGAAGTTGAGTAATTCACCCTAAAAAATAATAAGAAATACTATATAATTAGTTTTTAAAACTAGTTGAGGGGTGTACAGATCTCTACTGGCCACAATCTGGCCCTGCCACTAAGCACAACTGAATCGTTGGAAGAGGACGGTCAAGAAAGCTGGTTTGCTTTCTCTCTTGTGTGTCAATTTCTTTTCTAAGTCATATTATAACACGATATAGAGGGTGTTTGGCTTTGCTTATTTGGTATTTATAAGTACTTAAATAATAAAAAAAAATATGTAAAAAGATAATTTTTTTAAGTACTTATAAACATCTAAAAGAAGTAAAGTCAAAATAATCACTAAAGACAGGACAAATCATTGCTAATAGATACTTTTCTTTGCGAGCATAATTTGGAGACGGTGGAGCATCTTTGTTCTTAGATGCAAATGGGAGAGATCTCTCAGCGAGATGGTTTTGAACATTGCTGAATCCTTTATGTTTTGGGGTAGCTCCCTGCTTCTGCTTATTAATAATATTCTTTGTCTTTCAAAAAAAAAAAAAAAGAATATTCTGAATCCTTGTATCCCAATATTAAAAAGAAATGTCAAAATTTCTCCCTCAAATCATACTATAACACGTAATATTAAACATTAAATTAAAAATCTCATCAAATGAATCTCTTGCATCTCAAAGATTTCTTTCTAAAACTAGCTTACACATATAATATAATGCGTGATCAAAACCGTATCTTTTAAATCATTTATATCTTAATATAATAATACTCAAAATCTAATCAAAATTTTTTCTTCAAACCACATAAGTCGTGATATTCTTAACATATAACACATAATATTAAAAATCTCAATATTCAAAATCTTATTTACATTTCTTCCCCAAAAAGGCTATAGGAGGAATTATTCAACAACACTGTTCCTTTCTTGGTTACCAAGGCTTTGCTTTGTCTCTTTTTCGTTGTTCCAATCATATTCTTTCTTAATATTAAAATTAAAAAAGTTTAGTAAAAATTCTCCCTCAAATCACATTATAACACGTAATATATTTCTTCCTCAAATCATATTACTATTACATTCTTAGCTAGCAAGTAACTTGCCTAAATGTTGTACTGTCCCCTTTACTTTTTTATCCTTTTCAATTGACTAAATTGCCCCTCTGGGTCCTCAGCCTCTTTCAGTCTTCTCCACTGCAACAGGGTGGTTATAGTAATTTCAGTTGAAAAGCCGAATCTAATAGTCTAACAAAATTATTGTCTAGTATCCAATAGGGGCGTGATGGGACCCACGCCCACCACATTGACTTCTCGTACGATGTTTTATCCACTTTTGCTTGACTTCTCAAAGACTTCTGTTTGGGCATTTTCGTCCATTCACAATTACCACCCCCCCCCCCCCCCAAACCGAAACCACACACACTTTCTATAAATTGACTTCTGAGACGCTCAGCTGCAAGTCTGCAACACCCTAACGCAAACATAGTATACAATTGTTACAAGCATTTCAGGTCAGAAAAGATTTATTTTGTATAATGTTAACATCATTAGATCAAGAGAATAGAGTAGCAAAATGTTGTTTTTCTTGTTCTTTTTTACATTCTTATAAAAATTAAGTTACTATTATTATTATTATTGGTTTTGTATAAGCATGCAACTTCTTTAAAATATTACGATTTTTTGAGGGGTACACTTTTGGTTTTTGTCATTTAGCTCCTTGGATCATTTCTTGCATAGACTTTTTACATGCCTTCTTGTTATCATTTTGATGTTCTTTGAGTTTGCCATGCATGTGATCATGATGCTTGTGTTATTCTTTTCTTTTTTTTTTTCTTTTTTTCTTTTCTTGTCTTCCTTTAAATCATGTAATCAACGCCTGCAAGTTGATTTTTCCTTTGATCTGCTCATTCTTGTTATTATTATTTTTTCTAATATTCTGTATTTCTTTGAAGTTGCATATTAGATACTGTATGTTATCTTGATAATATTACCAGAATATTAGGAGGAATGTTTTCTTGATAATTTCATAAGAATGTTAAAAAGAACAAATTGTTGACGTTATTAGGTTCAAAGAAGCCGTTTTATGAGCTAATTCCGTATATGCATCATAGGACGATATTAAATTATTAAGGGAGCACCAAGATTAACATGCCACTTCTACAAAATACTGGAATATTTGCACTTTTACCAGTTTTCTTGTGAACATTTACACTGTCAAGTGAGATTCAGTGGTGTTTAGAGGTTCTAATGTGGAAAAAATGAATTATTAGTGGCTAATTATATCAGGTTTGCTTGTGATGCCATTCCCCTACTGTTGAAAATGCTTGATTTTCATGATCCAGCGGAAGTGTATAATTTATTCTTTATTTCATCTTCCTTATTCCTTTCCTGTCGAAATAGATGCTTCCTGTATCCTCGTCTAAAAGTTTATTGTAGAGTAAATACTGATTTATTTATTTATTGTGCTTATAACACCTCCTGTTATCTGGTGAAAGCGTGATTTGTCTACAACCTTGGGCGTGAACAGTTTTGGTTAAGTGCTTTCTATGTGATGCAGCCAGTGATTCGGTGCGGAAATGAGTTTTAGAAGGGTAGGTGAAGAGCTTTCAAGTAGTGGTACTTCTGATCCATCACTTAAGGGGAAAATGGTAGTAGTGGAAGGATCTAGACCTGGGGTTGATCAGTTGTCTCAGGGTGTGGCTGGTGTCAGCATGGATGCCGCTCAGGACGATGGGTGGGAGGTTATTTCCAGGAAGTCCAAGAACAAGGCTGGAAACAGGGACGCAAAACAATGGATTCCTCGGAACACCGCTCCCAAGGCGTGGGGCGGTCCGGACACTGTTCGAGAGCTTGGCCTGCGAAGGAATGCTGAATCAGGAAAGGGTCCTGGCAATAACTGGCGTACGCTGCTTACTGAGAGGCCTGTTGGCAGGGGAAATGCGAAACCTCAATCATTGGTCCGAGGTTATGGCGATAACAGTCCTGCGTCAGCACCTGCTATTGGCCCTCCTCTTAGGAATGGGTGGGGTTGGTCTGCGAGAACTACATCTGCTCAGCCATCGGATAGCCTGAGCAGAACGAATAATGTGGCAAGTATTAATTCTGAAAACGTTGAAGATGATAAGGTTGATGATGATAATGATGACTCAGATGAGCTTGATGACACCGATGATGATGAACTTCTGAGTGATGGTTTTGACTCTGATGCTAGTGAAAAGAGCCACGACACGTGTAAGAAGGATCGCTGGTTCAAGGACCTATTTGATTGTCTGGATAGCTTGACCGTGGAGCAGATTAATGAGCCAGACAGACAGTGGCATTGCCCTGCGTGCAAAGGGGGTCCTGGGGCAATTGAATGGTATAACTTGCGGCCCCTCATTTCGCACGCTAAAACAAAAGGATCAAATAGGGTGAAGCTCCACAGGAAACTTGCTGAAGTTTTGGAAGAAGAGTTGCGCAGAAGGGGAGCTTCTGTCATACCTGCCGGGGAAGTTTCTGGAATGTATAAAGGATTGGATACGAGTTTAGAAAAAGAAATCGTTTGGCCACCGATGGTGATAATCATGAATACAAGACATGATAGAGATGAAAATGACAAGGTAGATCTTGCTATGTTCTTGTTCTGCAATGATACTTTTTCTTTTGGTAATTAACTTCATTTGGTTAGTCGTATGTGATTAACTTCATAAGCTCCTGTACAATTACTCAAAAGGTCTTGCTCCATGCTTTCTGTAATATGCGTGTATTTTGCTCCTCTGCCTTTTGTGATAAGCAAGCACTTGTTGATCTTTGGGCTACAAGAGAAACTGGATCGGTATCCTAACTATGATTGCCTTCATTTGAATATTTCGCAGTGGCTTGGCATGGGAAATCAAGATCTTCTGGACCATTTCGGCTCTTATGATCCTATCAAGGCTCGCAATTCCTACGGTCCACAAGGCCACCGCGGTATGAGTGTCTTAATCTTTGAGGCATCAGCAGTTGGATACTCGGGAGCAGAGCGTTTAAGTAAGCATTTTGAGGACACTGGGAGGGACAGGACCGCGTGGGAAAGGTGCCGTGTAGCATTCTTTCCTGGTGGACAGCGTGAGCTTTTTGGTTACATGGCTGAGAAACGAGATATAGAAAATTTCAACCAGCACTCTACCGGTGTGTTTCCTTTCTCAATCTCTCAACTTATGGCACGGGATAATAGAATCGATAGTTATGCTTTTTAATATGGTAATGCTAGCCTGACGTCTTGTCTTATTGGGCAGGCAAATCAGGGTTGAAGTTTGAGATGCGTTCGTATCAAGAAATGGTTGTGAAACAATTGAAACAAATGAGCGAGGACAGCCAACAGCTAACTTATTTCAAGAACAAAGTTGTCAAAGAGAGGACACATTCAAAGGCCCTTGAAGAAGCTTACGGTGTAGTAAGTGAGAAATATCGCCAGACAAAGGAAGAAAATAAAATTGTCCGGGAGAGGACCAAGAAGCATGTTGAACAGACTAAAGAGGAGGTTGTACTTCTGTGGCTGCTTTCTAGTATTATTCATCAAATTGAAAATAGATTTACTCTCAAGTAAAGCAAATATTCTCAATCTTTCTACAGCATCATGCTGTTGGCAGCCGTTAGCAATTCATGGTTCATGCTTGCTTATATCCATTCTAAGAATCGATGCTTCTCTTACTATCAGTGCGTTCTCCCTTAATTTTGTTAATTTTATTAATTTTATTTTGTCAAATTTCACTTCAGATGGATTCCCTGGAGCAGTTCTGGAAGGAGGAGCTGAAGAAGATTTATGACACCAGGAAGGCAAATGAGGATAATTTTAACAAGACACAGCAGGAAGAGCGAGAAACAGTGAAGCAGTCTTGTGGTGATCCTGCTTCGGTGGAGGATCACAGGCAGAGGTAATGTGTGCGCTTTCGGTGATATTTTCTTCACTATCGAATTAGTATCTGGTTTACCTAAGGGCTTGTTTAGTTATCAATTACCAAAATTTCATTAATGTAAACTAAAAACATAAACAAAAAACTGAAGATGGTAACTGATGGAAAATAAGAAGACAGTATTTTTATTTTTATTTTTTTTCTATTTGCCTTGATTGCTTAAAAGATAAAGAGGGGTTCTGTGAGTACCATAGACTACTAGTTGATTTTCAGGAGCAACTTGAGTCTTTCCTCTGGACTGGATTTACTAGTTCTGCTCGGATCATTAGGCCACTTCACCTGTATGAGTGGATGTAACAATTGATGCATCTGTAATAATCTATTCGCTGGTTATGATCATCTATGTGGTTTCTGATTTCTCCTCTATGCGTAACACTCTGTCCACACTGGTCGTGTAAAGGGTATGCTTTCAGTTTATAATCACGACTTAGGTGTACTACCACTGTCTACACGTGCTTAATTTCGATCTGTTGATATATAGGCTACAAAAGTTTGGCTCTGTCTCACTACAGGATCCATATTCTTCTTGATATCTATTTTTCTGCTTTCGCTTTCTGAATCCAGGGCGGAGGATATTGCGAAGTTTCTCCAGTGCCAGGATCAGGAAATGGAAGAATTTGCTGCAGAGAGGGAGAAGTTGATAGATCTCCACGTAGGGCGGATGCTTCAGCTGAAGCAGCGACACTGGGAGGAACAGGTTGCTTTAGAGAAAGCGTTTGATGATGATCTTGCTAAGTTGATGAAGAAGTACACTCCAGGCCGTTCTGAGTAGCTTAGCTTGGTCAATAGCAAGAGCAGCATTTGATGCATGATGATAAATATAGCTGCTGCTGCTGCTGCTGCTGCTGGATTTTGAGCTTGTAAAATGGCAACATGGCTGCAAAAGTTGACGTCGGGGGACCTGATTTTCCAAATCTCTCGTTTAAAGAAGATCCACAAAGTCTGAGAAGTCGATTACAGGATAGTCGGTTAAAAACTTGTCAAGGTTTCGAATTTAAATATAAAGTGTCTCTCTATTACAAATATTATCCAGTCTTAAACTATTTGGAGCATGTGCTATTGAATGTGTGTTATGGCATTACTGAATGTGTAAAATTGAGATAAATATAATGTGATTTTACTTGGTTTCGCCATAAAAATAAATACTTTGGACGTTAAGCATTTAGACCCATTCCTCAATGACTTTTTTGTCCAGTTCTGATAAAATTTCAAGCTATTCATGGTTTAGCTGAAAGATTGGCTTGTCAAAAGCTCGTACGATTGGATATGTTAAATTATCAGTGCCTTTGTGCTTTTGGGCGCATTATTATTTTCAGATGTAACTCTTAGAAAAGAAATTAAATAGAACAATTTTGCTTATTCTAGGAGTCTAATATGATTTTTTGCGATGATTGTCTAAATGTTTATAAACGCTCAAAATAAAAATCTAATGAAAAGAGTTTTTATTTTGAATGTTTATAAACGCTCAACTAAGCGTTGTCAAACACATTATTCGGGTTTTGCCTAAGCTTTTTAGCACGATTTGATGACCAGCTAGTGGCTCTAAATGAGAAAATTCTTCAAATAATGTCTTGATTAACACATATCTTCATTATGCATGAAACTCTGTACTTGCATCACTGGAGGGTATAATAATACCCCTAGGCTCTAATCATGCATGTGAGTCATACAGGTGTGTAGTAGATTCACGCCCATGACACAATATGGGCTCATTATTTGCTCGATCAGTCCTTTCCTATATTTAAATGTTATCTTATAATGGTTAAATATATATTATAATTCTCGTGAGAGATTTTTTTTTTTTTTAAGTTTTTACTCAAAAACCAAATTGTCTCATGATGAGGTTCTATTTTTACCTACTTTCTGTCATGAAATCAATCTTCGGGAAACATGTATGTCTTGTATTGAAGGGTATGTTTATCTTTTTATTTGTTCAGTGAGCTATTTAATTTAATTTTTTATTTTTTATTTTTTATTTATGCTTAATGTAATATGTCATGCCTCCAATCCCAAACTCCAAAGCCTGCGAGCGAGGTTGGTGCTGTAAATATAATTAATAACTGATTGGGACTTCAAAAACAACTGACTAAAAATAGTCAATCCAAATTATTAGTTATACTTATACTACTCACTTATAAACAAATCAGACTAGTGTTTGGGTATAACTAACAACTACTTGGACCCTCAAAATTAACTGGTCCGAAATGGTCAGCCCAAATTATTAGTTATACTCGCATTATCCACTTATAAACAAATCATAAATTACCCTACAAACCAATGTAACCAATGTAAAATATTATAATCACCTTTCACTAAAGACCTGACATCCTTGTCTGGGGCATACAAGGCACACAGTTACATATATACAAGACTAAACGGTACAAGGCTCTAGAGATGGCGTCCACTGTCCCATATAGCATTTAACTCTTGCATCCAGGAGGTGATTAGCTTTGAATGTCATTTATATCAACCCAAACCTAAATACTGCCCTACCACCACATTAAACTTAACCAACTAGCCCAAAATACTTAAGCCCATGATAATAGTAATAGCAAACCCAAGCCACCATAAAATTCAGACAAATCTCACAAAAAACCAATATAGAAGAGCGTTATATGATCTCATTGCAAAAAAGTCATATAATGAGTTGGGAAAGAATATATTTGGATTTGATATGTATATATATGTATGTGAATCAAAAAGATAAATTTTAAATTGAATTTCTAATTTTTATTTAATAGTGCACATAACACAAAGTTTAGACAATAAGTTGTTTTTGTTTTTCATTTTTATATTTCATAAGGTTAGCTCATTCCAAAAGAAATTATGAAATTGGTTAGAAGAAAATGATTGGAGTTCATCTGGAATGTGTGTGTGTGTGTGTCCGTATATAGATAAAGATTTATCTTTTTTTTTTTTGCAAATTTCTATAGCAAACTACTTTTATCTTTTTCTTGATATTTTGAACTTAGAGCTTATGTCATATTCAATTTGATTGCAGACTTCTTTTATTTAATGATTTTTAAAAATCTTTTGTCTAGTATTTTGTATCTCTTCATTTTAATAAATAAAAAATAAAAATGCCCTTTAATAATAAATATTTTGTTTGATAAAATTTGATGAAATAGGAAGAATATAGGGAAAAAAATTAGAATCTTATGAACGAGTTTTGAATTTAAGCTAAAATGCATGAGTGGAAATGACAACATTCAATATTTTAGCTTTGTGCCAATACTTTTTGGGCCCGTTTGGATTGACTTTTTTTAAAAGGGTTTTTTTTTTAACAACTTTTAAAAAATAATTTTTTTTAGAAGCTGAAAATTCTGGCTTCTAAAAAAAGCTGTATTTGAGCTTTTTTCAAAGTTTCAATTTTTTTGAAAATCAAATCAATTAATTATTGGAAATTTAAACGTAATTTTTTCAAAAAAAAAAAAGTATTTTTTCTTGAAAAAAAGCCAATTCAAATAAGTCCTTAGTCTTTGTACACGTTGATAGAAAATACATTACTTGGTCTCGAAATTGAAAAGACTCGTGCATAATTTTGACTTGTACTGAACTGCTACGTAGCTGAGACGATGTATAATTTAAAATACTAAACAATGGAAGTCATATATATGTAATAATAAGGAAGTCAATCATGCCCAAATTTGAAAGATTTCAAGTAAAAGGTTCATAGATATCATACGATACTTTCTTCCAAACTTAGTTAAGAATTTATATATTTTGAGGTGTGCATGGAGACCATTGTTAGCTTTATCGTTTATCTCTCACTAATTTTCTCACTAAAATTAATTACATAGTTTTTGCCTAATTTTCACGAGGTCCAATTGATAAATTAAATATTCTGAATTCGTCCTAGGTTGTAGCTAGGTAGGTCGAATAGTTGCTTAAAAGTAGTTACCCATCCGAGGAATGGACTAAAATATCAAATTAAAAGAGTTAATTGAAGTCGATTATATGAATTTAAGTTATATAAATTGAACTAATTTAAGTTATATCTATTAAGTAAAGCCGATTATACGAATTTGATGATAACACACAATATTCATGTCCAAGAGTATTTGTTTTATTAACGCTATACACACATAAGCTGACAATTATAAGATCAGAACATTGTTTAGAATAACTTTTTTGTTTATTTTTCTTTTTTTTCAGTATGAGGTAGTATAGTTGTCGCTGGTTCATGACTAGCAATTAGATAGTAAAATGAGATATATAACGCAAACGAAAAAGAAAATCAACAGTGATAATCATATGCAAGAGATAGTATACATTTACTTCTTTGTCATCAAAAGTATACAATACAAAACCAATGATTTACTCCTTTTTTTTTCTGTCATTGAAATTATACAAAACAATTAATTCAACAATAATAAAAGAATTAATAATGAGTTGAACAAATTAAATACGACATTACAATTTCGTTAGGGACACTAGTTAATTAACACATTTTGTCCATCAGTTGTGAGATTAATTAAAAAATATACTCGTATTCTGATAATATGCTAGAAGGGCTCATTTTCGACCACTAGCAACACCAAGAGAAATTTGAGGAGGAGGAGGAGGAGGAGGGGAGGCTGCCATAAGTTGTCCTGCAAAATTCCTCTCGTCCAACGTGCATGGGCTACCGCCGCTGCCGGGGGTGAAGGTGCAGCCATTAGGCGACGGAGGGCGAACCACCCGCCCCTGAAGAGACGGCAGTAGGAGGTGGCCCCTTTTCATCAGTAGTACTTCTTCGTCTTCATTGAGAATTCTGATCGCGTCATGACATTTAAAAGAACTTAGAACTAAAACCATGAGTAGAGAAGCTGCGATAATGTTAAGAGACTTCATTTTTGGTTCACAAGTATAATCAGATTATTAGCTAGCTAGAGTATATTGTGATCGATGATAAATGAGAAAGAATAGGTGAATATACATATATATATATATATATATATATGTATTTATGCATGAAACCCTAACTTAGTCCTGTTGAATTCTTCAAATGTTTTCTTTGTGGGAGGGCTATGACTCTTGACTGTATAATATTTATTCAAAAACTTTGAACTTGAATGGGTCCTAAGTCAGAGGGGCTTTATTTTATTTTATTTTTTATTGGTTGATAGATTAATTGCAATTCCACAACACTACAAACCTATATATTCCTTTCTTCTTTGATATAAATGTGAACCTAATATAACAAACGATTCACAAGCTATTTAAAAAATGATCGTCAAATGGGTATATAACTGAAAAATAATAAAATATATCCAATAAAATTAAGATTAAACTTTGATTACAAATATCTGCAAATTAATTATTCCTAAAATTGAATTCGACCCATGCACTCACTTTGGTTTAATCATATAGTAGTCTTCTGATTTATTGTTACAGTAAATTAAGGTATTTAAATATATAAATATAAAGATATTTAAACTTGTGATTTTTTTAATCGATGAATTTTAACGATTTTCCTTCGTTTTATTCAAGTCAAGTGGGAATGCGTTTGCTTCTCGTGCCCCTGGAGAACGTGTAAAATTTTCATTCAAAGGTCGTGGCCATTGAACGTTGCATATGATCTTCTAAAAGCTAGATAAAATGGCATGTTCTCGTAAATATTGGGCTAATTTTAATTGACTTCAAAAGAAAAAAAAAAAGAAATATTTTTTATATAATTTTTTTTAAAAAACTTTTTTTGATAATTTAGTTTAAGAAAAATTTTGGCTTATGCAAACAACTTCAAATTAAGATTTTTTGTAGAGTTCTAACTTTTCTGAAAATCAATCTAATTATCACAAAATAAAGTTATTTTTTAATAAAAAAATCAATTCAAATGAATCCATTGTTATATCTTATTTAGTTTGGAGCAAACATTAAAATTCACTATCACATCACGAAATTTATAATTTTATGACGATCTGATATGATCTTGAGTCACCGTGTTAATTGTACAAAATTAAAACAATATTTTACGCGATATAATATTCTTCGAGTTGAATACGTTCGCCCGCATTGACTGAAGGGTGCAATGGCACTTTTACGCGGCCTAATACAAGTTCCACGTTCTACGTGTTCAAAGCAACCCTTGCCCGTGAGACATAGCTTTTTCTTCATGTGAGATGTATAGTATTCAAGCATGCAGTAACTGTTGTCGTTCAATCCTTGACGGGATACTTGGTCCACTCAATATTTTATTAAAATAAAATAAAATAAACGAGATGCCGTTTAGTAGAATAATTGTGTAACCGATAAAAAATTAAAAATTATCCATCAGATTTTTCCCAATGTTTCGTCTATTAGTTATAGAAATATAATTGTGCTTGGCGCCTGCATGTCCAACACAACTAACTAGTAAGCTAGTTGATAGATATTCGAGTAACTAATAGTTGTTTTGATAGTTTGTAAGTGTTTTATTTTAATTGCTAGTTAATAACTATTTAACTAGTTGATTATATAAAATTTATTCGATAAAATTAGTTGTTGAATTAATTGATGAAAGTAAAATGACGAAAAGAATAATCAATAATAAAAATAAAAGAATATATATTGGTCGATTTTATTAGATTTTGCTCATGATATTATAAAATATATATATATATATATATATATATATATATTTTATCATCATCAAATCCAAGAATGAAGTAAGAAATTAACTTTCAAGCAAAGGTCGTGGTCTTTGATTAACGCTGCAATAATGTTCACAATGTTTATAATGATCATAATTAACATTAATTTTACGTGACATGTATACAGAAAATTAAAGGAGAGAATTGGTATTCAGAATCACATATATTGATAAAGTCTGTGGCATTGACTGAACTTCATCATGCGAGATAAATTTTATTTTTCTTTCTTTTTCCATGTGAGAGGTATTCAACATCCATAACGTGCATTTTATAGAGTTTAAAAAATATGGTGTATATTAATTAGTAATGAAAAGATTATCACTCAAGTTTCTTAACTCAAATTCGGGTAGTTCTACCCAAATGACCTGCAAAACAACTGAAAAGCTAATCTAGAAAAAAATATAAAAAGAATGGTTGAACTTAAATGCATAAACTACTTACATCTAATCAACTAGATATGTCCTCTTTAATTTAATTTATGTAGGGTCTGTTCAGCAAATTTAGCTGTTGGAGTAGCTGAGAGCTGTTTGAGTAGCTGATTGCTATTTGGATAGCTGATAGCTGTTATATTTTAGTTGTTAGCGGATAGCTATTTAGCTAGCTGATTGAACAAAATGTGTTCGATAAAATTAGCTGATGAATGTTAAATGACGTAAAAGAACATTAATATTATGTTGTTATTATTATTGTTATTATGATAATTGTAATTACTATTACTATTATAGGAATAAGATAATATATTTTATAATTAGATATTTATTTTCATAATCATATTTTAATATTAAAGTATAACCAATTTTTTGATAAAACATTTATATCAATATTAAAAAAATTATTTTTAATAGATTCAAATTTAATAACCAATTTTTTGATAAAACATTTATATCAATATTAAAAAAATTATTTTTAATAGATTCAAATTTAATAACCAATTTTTTGATAAAACATTTATATCAATATTAAAAAAATTATTTTTAATAGATTCAAATTTATTTTGTTAAAAAAAATGTACTAATAAAACTTATGTTTTTAGTAATGTTGATTATATAGAAATTGAAATTCATTTTTATATTATTTCTTATTTATATTTGTGAAAGAAAAGTTAAAAATATAGAGAGAGATTGGAAAAAGAATAGAAAAATCAAAAAATGCAAAAAGGGTAGAATTTACAAAAATAAAAATAAAAAGCTAAAACCTACCTGAAACATTAAAATTTTAGCTTTTGAGAAACGTTAGTTGAAACGCTAAAAGCTACCTAAAAAGCTACTTGAAACATTAGTTTATTGAACAGCAATAATTTAGCAAAATAGTGTTTTGATCAGTCAAAACGCTAAATGTTACTTGAAAAACTGTTGCCGAACATGTACATAGAGATGATACTAGAAAAAGACGGAAGGATGGACGATGGACAAATGGGAAGTTATACCATGCACCGTCTAAGGACTGTGCACTTATATAACATTGTGCACCTTCAGTAAACAAATTAAAGACCATAAAATATATGAACAAATAGTATAAAAATTATGAATAAACACGTCAATTAAATTGTTTACAATTTTTTTTTTTACTATTTGATCATAATTTATTAGCTCATCACTTAACATAAATTTGTTTACCACTTTTGCACATGCATATACACAAAAATATAGTCATGCACACAAACTCACACATATAGTAAACACTTTTAAAATGATGTTGTTGACCAAACCAGATCATAAGCATAGGAACATATCTCAATTTTACCTTCAAAATTATGCACGGCTCAAAATACATGTTTTCAGCTTTACACAACAGCTATACACATTCACACACACACACACATATATATATATATATATATATATATATAGAAGGACTCGTACATATAAACTCTAGTTGTTTTGTATATATAACCACAAGTAAAGAACACCTGTTACGCATGTGAACATACACACACACCCACACTTTGTTTAGTTTTCTTTCTATTTTCTTTTATGGGTATTAGAAATACAATTTTTGATTAAGAGCACATCACAATACGACCAAGCTAAACCTCACAAATCCCGTTCTATATCAATTTTGTTGGGAAAATCGAGGACGCATAACACACACTCACGCAGAGGAATTAAATCATGAGTAACAAGAAAAGAATACGCGCTATTAAACGTGGTTCGGCCCTCTACCTACGTCCACGATCCTCTCTGGGATAAATTCTATTATTCAATAATAATGGTTACAACTTAGGTGATGACTTTTTTGCACGGACAGAAAAGTCTAAACCCTCCCCACAGAGTTCTTATAATGATTCTATCCTCAACAGGACTAGAATGAATATAAGACACTCTCGATGCTCTCAGGTCCTCTCTCACCCACACCCCCCATGGGGTGTAGTCCTAAGACACACCTTATACAACTAATGCAAGAGTCCTATTTATAGAGGAGATTTTCTTGTCCTCCAAGACAAAGGATTTCCTCATTTATCAATCCTACCATAATTAAGACTCTTACCATAACTAGAATTTTAATTCTCATTAAAACTCTTTCCTAATTTGTATGAACTTAGACTTTCAACCATAACCCAACAAATTTCATATAACCAGCCATAACTCACTAACAAGTATTTGTACACACATATACACATCACATCCATAACATGTACAACCACCAATATAAACAACTATTAACTGATAAGTACTGAGTGATAAACTATGCGAAATAAACCAATATTTACCGGGATGAGGAATGAAGACTGAGCTTATCAAAAATATCATAGCAGAAATATGGTTACGTTCTATTCTTTTGTTTCTGACCAAAAAAAAACACAATGTAATGTTTGGAGTTCTATGTTTAGTAACTTTTTACTTTAATTTTCATTGGGCTTGTTTCCCTATTTTAAGACTTGTAAACTAAATGCTATACCATCTTGATTAGCAGGGTTTGTGGAACGAGAAAGGATTTAGTGATGACAATATAATCAAGATTCAAGGACTGAATTATTTCAGAACAATGATATATATATATATATGCTCTTTATTAATTATAACAATTATAGTATATTCTTTTTTATTAAAAATTAAACATATTATTTAAATGAAGTTAAAAATTTTAAAATAAATAAAAATAAAAATTACAGAAAATTTAAGAAATTTAAAAACGACAAAAAAAAAGGAATCAAATAGCACTTTGAACAACAAATTAACCAAACAAACCACACACTACTTTTTTATCGAACAATAATTTTACCAAATAACAAAATGACTTTTCCCAATGACATGTTTGAATTTAGTACTCTTTAGACCAGTAACAATAAATTAAAACAATAGCGCAAAACTGGCTGTTAATTTGTCTTGTAATTCTTCATTTTCTCTCTCTTTGTCATTACATTGACCAAGAGTTTTCACGTATAGCACGAGTTACACACTGTAAATTATGCACATATATTTGTGTGTCTCTGTATATATATATATATATATATATATATATATATATATAATAAAAAGAAAAGGAAAAACACTGATGAGTCTCACTGGCAAGCCTCCCCGCCAAAAGTGATGACAACAGAAACTCACTCCCACACACAACACGCACAACACACAGTAGAAAGAAAGATCAGCCACAAGAAAAAAGGCTCACCAAAAGAAAAGAAGTATTCAACGTGCTCCTCCGAAGTTTACTCACCTCTCGATATCTTCTCTCTATCATCAACAAAGTAATAGTAATGTTTCATGCATGCAAATGTCTCTTGATCACCTCCACACACTCACACACACACAAACACCCCATTTTTCTTCACTCCCAAAATCAAGAAAAAAAAAAAAACACTTCAAAGCAAAAATCAAATCACGAAAAAGAGAAAAAATCGTTAGAGGATGTCTAGTAGAAGAAGAAGAAGAAGAAATCTGATATAGTGAAATTGTTTTCGTGTCGAATGCGCCATGGTAATGGTTGTTACTTAAGAATGTTTAGATAATTTCAAGATTAATTTTGCTCTTTTTAATCAATATTTGTTATATCTCCTTGTTTGATTGGATGCTTGTTTTGAAATGCACTAGTTTAAGCTATAGTAATGAGGCTGTATATCACTGTCAGTTGTCACGGAACTGTTTTAATGAGGGTGTATGTGATTAGGACTGTTTAATGAGGGTGTATGTGATTAGGGTTTAAAGGATCAATATGATGTTTGGTTGTTATATATAAATTTGTGGTGCTGCATGACAAGATCTTATCTTTATAGTAATTGAGTGTTGCATTGGTGCTAATTGAAATGTAAATCGAATTGGGGTTAGATCTTACAGGATGATAACCATTTAATAGCGCACGGTAATTTATAAGGTTAATATGAAACTTCAATAAAACACAAGTCCTGATTTGCTCTTTATCCTAGGTGGAGCATAGGACATTATGTAAGACTGGTAATATTGAAGAACATGAATTTCTCGATGTCGCAATAAGAAAAAAAGTGAGAATTTTTTGTTTCATCTGAGGATTAGTGACCCTTTTTGGCAATAGTTGTTAATATGGATATAAAGTTCAATGTTACCTCAGTTAAAATTAAGTTGGTAATTTACAGAGCACTAGTTGAAATCATCTCTGTTGTTGATGTACGAGCAAATCCATGGAACAATTAATTTCTTCAAACTCTGTTGGCTCTGAACTATTAATCAAACAAAGAAGTTTTATCGAAGTTTGGAGTGCTTATTTACCGTACATTTGGCTTATCGTTCTTGTTATAACTACTGAATGTTTATCAGACTCAGATTTTTAGTATTGGTTTAAGTATCTTGTTCTGAAAAGTTAGAACTTGCAATTGCAGGGTACTCCTGTCAATATCATTGTGGGTTCTCATGTTTGGGCTGAGGACCCAAACATTGCTTGGATTGCTGGACAAGTAACGAAGATAAATGGAGAGGAGGTTGAGATCAACACGGTTGATGGAAAAACGGTAATTGAAGTGCATACAATTCAAATAGCACTTTAAATAGGTGAATTTGCACCGTCCACTTTCCCGAAAGGACAATGATGCAGACAATTTAAAAGAAAACACTGACTTTAATTTTGGTAGTATAGCTTCTTTCTCCATATCAAATAAATGCTATTTTCACTAATATGTATGAGAGTATCAAAACCGAAATTTGAGATCTAACTGCATAATTACAAACACTGTTTATCCAATTGTTCTGCATGTGCCAATACTCATCTAATTCAAGAAGTAATTTTGCACATACGTAGACTACTGACATTAATCTTTGAATTTGCTAGATTACTTCAAATTTGTCAAAGATTTACCCCAAAGATGAGGATGCTCCTGCTGGGGGAGTTGATGACATGACGAAGCTGTCATATCTGCATGAACCTGGAGTCCTGCATAACTTGGCAACAAGATACCAGCTTAACGAAATATATGTAAGATAATAGGAATAGTTTCTTGATTAATATATGTTAACACTGGTAAAAAAAAAAAAAGGCAGTGAATTTCTACAGCTATGGGTGGTTCACTCTTGAAATTTTGTCCTATTCTGATATAATGGCAGACTTACACTGGAAGTATTCTTATTGCCATTAATCCATTCCAAAGATTGCCACACTTATATGATGGCCACATGATGGAACAATATAAAGGAGCACCATTTGGGGAATTGAGCCCTCATGTTTTTGCAATAGCAGATGTTGCTTACAGGTGACTTCTTCACCTTCCATTGCACATTTGTACATATTTCAAGGTTGATGCAAATAGAATATTAAGTTGTTAAAAGTGTAACAGAGCTATGATCAATGAGGGGAAGAGTAACTCAATTTTGGTCAGCGGTGAAAGTGGTGCTGGTAAGACGGAAACAACTAAAATGCTTATGCGCTACCTTGCCTATCTGGGTGGCCGTAGAGGCACTGAAGGAAGGACTGTAGAACAGCAAGTCTTAGAGGTAAAAGGATGCTATTTCATCTGTGCTCCTTCACTTCACACTTTTCTCTTGTATTTTTTCTTTTAGGGTTATCTATCAATGAATGGTAATTACCAGAAAACATGGATTATGATGCCAAAACACATCCAATCATTGGACAGCTTCAACTAGCATGCTACCAAGAAGTGATAGTTGATTCAGAAGTTTACCAGCTGGGGCCTATGAAATATAGGTCTCCATTTAACATAATTTTGGTGCTTCTAGTCAGATCAAGGAAAAGATAAGAGAGTTGTATGATCCTTCAATGTTATTTATTTATTTATTTATTATTTTTTGTGGTGGTTTGTAGCTTTGCTTCTAGTGAAGTCCTTGAGCTTTTGTACATGTTAAGAACCATGAAAATTGGCAGCAAGAAAATTTATAGTTTCCAGCCTCTGCCTTTCATTTTCAGAAACCATTTTGAATGCTGGATCTACAGTGGTTAGGTTCTTTAAATGCTCATGTTCAAAGTGATTAAAATCTGTTGGCAGTGGTTGATTCCCATACCTATATCAATGCCTATGCTATTGAGACGGATCCAATCTTTCTATGAGAATTCCGTCTTCATGATATTGATTGGACATTTCTTTCTCCATAAGGACCAAATTATAGATATCTTCTAGGATATATATTTAATAGAATGGATGTCTCAATGAAGATTCCAAAGTTTTTAAGTTATTTGGAGAATCTAGAAAACACTATAATATGTCAGGGTAATTGACTGTTCCACTGGAATGTATTTCTATCATCCTAACATTTTATAGGAAATATATTATATGTACATGATTGATCTGCTCCACTTGGATATGATCTTGCATGATATTTATGATGAATATGAAGGGCCGGATTCTAAAAAATCTTAGTCATGATTAACTTTTCTATGAACTTAGTGTATCTGTGCAAGTTCTGATTTAAGATTGAGGTCCTTGAAACACGTAAATTTATTTAATATAACATGCGTTCTTGAATGGTGTTGGACCAATAATGGTTATTAACCATAGTGTAGTAATTCATGTTGTAAATGAACAGTCTCAAATATGTTCTAGTGAAATTGAAACTAAGATTACGAAGTTCTGTTGTTATATAGTTATTTAAACATATAGTTCTAATGATCCATTGATGTTTCTCTCAAAACTTTAAACAAATATCTCTTGGTTCCAATTGTCTTGGACAAAGTTTTCATTTGCAACTTCTATGTGATTTATGGTTGAGATAAATCTATTTGTAAGTTACCTTTTGGTCTCAGTTATATACTGTTTATCTGTATATTCCTGTCCAGTCAAATCCAGTGCTAGAAGCATTTGGCAATGCAAAAACGGTCAGAAACAATAATTCCAGGTAAGCCTGCAGTGGGATCATCCTGTGGTATTAAACTGACTTAATTGCATTTAGAAGGTGCTGTAGCAATCTGTTATTCTTGCATCTTGATGCTCATTCAATCTGTTGGTGCAGTCGATTTGGTAAATTTGTTGAGATCCAGTTTGATAAGAATGGAAGAATATCAGGAGCAGCCATTAGGACTTATCTTCTTGAGAGATCTCGAGTCTGTCAAATTTCAGATCCTGAGCGCAACTATCATTGTTTCTATCTTCTTTGTGCAGCACCGCAGGAGGTATTTTGCATTAATTTGATATTCTCTTCTGATGCCATAAATATCTTGGTGAAAGCCTACCAACTGTTTGCCACATCATTCATTTTGACAGGAACTCGATAAGTATAAGTTGAGCAATCCAAAATCATATCGTTATCTAAATCAGTCCAACTGCTTTGAATTGGTCGGTGTCAGTGATGCTCATGATTACCTTGCAACGAGAAGGGCCATGGATATTGTTGGCATTAGTCAAGAGGAGCAGGTAACAGCTCTAAATCCAGTTTGTTTCACTGTACATGCTTACTGTTAGAGTATTTCCTCCTACATGGAAAAATCACACAAGTCTAAAACCACTTAATAAGATCCGGGGCTACTCCTCCCATTGACCAATTGATTTTTAGGATAGAACCCCAAGATTTTTCACTTGGTATCAGAGCCTAGGTTATGGGCCAGTTATATTTGTCCACGTGTGACTCTTCTTCATCCACGTGTGATGTTTTAATTTGTCCACGTGTGACTCTTCTTCATCCACGTGTGATGTTTTAATTTGTCCACGTGTGACTCTTCTTCATCCACGTGTGATGTTTTAATTTGACCTTTCTTCAATTATCAAATCAGGTCACACGTGAGGGGGAGTGTTAGAGTATTTCTTCCCACATGAAAAAATCACAAAGGTCTAAAATCATTTAATAAGATCCAGGGCTACTCCTCCCATTGACTAATTGATTTTTAGGATGGAACCCCAGGATTCTTCACACTTACATTTGTATAATGGAAGCTGCAAATATCTGCTCCTTTCGTCTTTCAGGATGCAATTTTCAGAGTTGTGGCTGCCATTCTCCATCTTGGTAACCTTGAATTTGCAAAGGGTAAAGAAATTGATTCTTCAGTTCTCAAAGATGACAAATCAAAATTCCATCTTCAAACAACAGCAGAGCTTCTTATGTAAGGGGAAAGCCTGATAATTTTCTCTTTTCCCCTGCACTTCTTTTGCATTTGATTTGATTTTCCCTTATATATCAGGTGTGATCCTGAGGCACTGGAAGATGCACTTTTGAAGCGTGTAATGGTTACTCCCGAAGAAGTTATCAAAAGAAGTCTTGACCCTTATGGTGCAGTTATCAGTCGAGACGGCTTAGCTAAGACCATATATTCACGATTGTTTGATTGGTATGATGCTGGTTTCACCACCATTCATTTCTCACGTCATCGTAAACGTTATAATAGTGATTTGTTGTCTGGTATCAGCTATGACACTCTGATTGTTTTTGTTCTGATCTTATTATTTACTAGGCTGGTGGACAAAATCAATAACTCAATTGGGCAGGATCCAAACTCAAAATCTCTCATTGGTGTTCTTGATATATATGGTTTTGAAAGTTTTAAAAGTAACAGGTAGGTATTGCTTGAGAAGAGAACAAAAATGATGAGCATGAAATGATGAGGATATTTTATCTATTTTGGCAGTTTCGAACAGTTTTGCATTAACTATACGAATGAGAAGCTGCAACAACATTTTAACCAGGTATGATGGCTGACATGTTTGGTGGCCTCATTTTAATCTGGTTCCCAGATTTAACTGAAATTTTTTTGTCTCTTTCAGCATGTGTTTAAGATGGAGCAGGAGGAGTACACCAAAGAAGAAATTGATTGGAGCTACATAGAATTTGTTGACAATCAAGATGTCCTGGATTTAATTGAAAAGGTTTGGCCACCTGGATGGACTGGAAATTTTTTTTTTTTTTTGTTTAATATGTTTCCTGTTGCTGTATTCATGCAAAAGAATTGCTCTGTGGTTGTACTAGACAATTAACTATCTATTAACTTTGTCCATAGGGCATTTCTGCCTTAAAATTGGCTAATTATAGGTCTTAGTTTGTCTAGTAAGGGAAATTGGTATATCTTGTCAAGGTGACCAATTTTGTGCATATAGAAGCTCTCTGCTGGCATAAAAGTTGGAGCTGTAATGTAATATTTTTTTGGCTGGTTGAATCTTTTTAGGGTAAAGCAGTGACAGAATACTTTTTTTTTTTCTTTCTTTTTCGTCTCTTTCCCCGTAACTGAAAATCTCTGTTAATATAATTATGACAGTACGTAAAAAGTTTCTTGTGTCCAATCAAAATACTCTACTAGATCAATATCTCTGTTGCAAATAAGAGAACAAAATCCAAATGCAGTATTGACTGGACACAGTGAAAAGGTCCAGTGAAATATAACTTGAGCATTAATTAAGTGTTTAAAATACTTCATGGCATTAATTTCATTTTGAAGACTTCCATAATCTCTTGTGAAAGCTTTTAGGCAATTGATTTGAACCTTGGAGGATATCTGATTTGGTATTTGCGATAGAAAGAACACCACAGCTTAGAATTATCTACTTCCATAAACTTAGAATTATGAACTTCCACTGTGGAAGTAAGAAAGAAATCACTTTCATAATTTTACAGTCTATACATTCTTGTTCTTTGGGGTTTAGTTTATATATATGAAAAGTAGCTGTGAGGCTAATTATAGTGTGTTGCTGTAAGGGTTGCAATTACTGATTTTGAATTAGTTACTCACCCAATGGGGAATCTGTGACTCCTCTCTTAGCACCATTTTGTTCTTCTGTTCCTTGCTTGTTGAAGGAAAAGAAGAAGACATAAAGATAGAGAGAAAAGGTTTAAAGGCTTCGTACTTTTTTAGAGTACTAGCCTGCTCTATTTATAATATTATAAGAGGTAAAGAATATTATATCTCTTCCGATGTGGGATAGAGACTTATTACAATAGCAATATAATATACTACCTAACTCTTTTCTCCTAACATTCTGAACAGTCCCCCTCAAGCTGGAGCATATATATCATAAGTGTCCAGTTTGTTACAAATATATTTAATTCGGGAACCACCAAGAGACTTTGTAAATAAATCAGCTAATTGAGCACTCGAACTAACGAAAGAAGTAACAATCTCCTTAGATAATATCTTCTCTCTGACGAAGTGACAATCTATCTCAATGTGTTTAGGCTTTTCATGAAACACCGGATTTGTAGCAATATGTATCGCAGCCTGATTATCACAAACAAGTTTCATGGGGCTGGAACAGATGATCCGAATTTCCTTGAGAAGATTCTTCACCTATATTAACTCACAAGCAGCTGCTGCCATAGCTTGATATTCTGATTCAGCACTTGACCGGGCAACTACATCCTGCTTCTTACTCTTCCAAGAAACAAGATTTCCTTCAATGAACACATAGTAACCAGATGTGAACCTTCTATCAGTAGGATTACCTGCCTAATCAGCGTCTGAATACCCAACAATCTTCATGTGCCCATGGTTACTGTAAAGTAAGCCTTTCTCAGGTGACCCTTTAATATACCTTAAGATTGGAATGATTGTTTCCCAATGTCTTTCTTGTGGAGAGTTCAGAAATTGACTAACGACAGGGACTACAAACGAGATATCCGGTCAAGTAACAGTAAGGTAATTGAGTTTTCCAACTAACCTTCTATATCTCTTCAGATCTGATATCAACTCCCCCACATCTGGAAGAAGCTTCACATTTGGGTCCATAGGTGAGTCACAAGGTCGTGCACCAAGTAAACCTACCTCACTCAGCGTATCTAATGCATATTTGCGTTGAGCAATAAAAACCCCTTGTTTTGACTGTGCAACTTCAATACCTAGAAAATAGTGAAGCGACCCTAGGTCTTTGGTTTGAAATTGTTGATGAAAAAAGGCCTTCAACTCATCAATCCCTTTGCTATCATCACCTGTTATGACAATATCCTCCACATACACAATCAAATGAAGTCGTTTGTCAGATGAGCACTAATAGAACACTGAATGATCCACACTATAACGAATTATGCCAAATTCAAGAACTGCAGTACTGAAGCGTCCAAACCACGCCCTCGGAGATTGCTTTAGAGTATAGAGCCTTCTTTAAACGACATACCTTCTGAGACTTCCCCTGAGCAACAAAGCCTGGTGTTTGCTCTATATACACTTCCTTATCGATATCACCATTCACAAAAGCATTCTTGATATCCAACTGATGAAATGGCCAGTGGTGAATAGCTACCAAGGAAAGAAAAATACAAACAAAAGACATTTTAGCAATGGGAGAAAAAGTGTTGTCATAATCAGGTCCATGCACCTGTGTATATCCTTTGGCTACAAGCCGAGCCTTCAGGCGATCCACCCGACCATCTGGTGATACCTTCATTGTAACACCCATTACAGGAGACTTACCAACTGGCAAATCGACTAACTTCTCAGTCCCATTATGGTATAAAGCAGACATCTCCTCAAACATAGCAACCCGCCAACTGGGGTGAGCGGAAGCTCTACCACAGACTTAGGAATGGAAACAGAAGAAAAAGAAGCAACAAATGATACATACGAAGGTGACAAAGAGACATAAGAAACGAAGTTAGATATAGGGTGTTAAGTGGGGCAAGAACGAGTACCTTTACGAAGAGCAATGGGCAGGTCAAGGTCAGATGATTGTGCAGGAACTGGATTTGGAGGCGGCGAATCAAATGATACCAAGGCGGGTGGCAATGGACGTGGGCGGCATGAGTAGACTTGTAGGTCCGGTCTATCTAGACGTGCAATAGGGGTCAACGGAGAAGTAGAACCTGGAGTGGAGGTGAGGTCCGAAGCACGAGAAGGAGCCAAAGGCACATCCAAGATGGGCACTAAAAACGGTAAAGCCTTGACCACGATATCAGAAGTGGCGGTTGAAGGAAAAAAGGATGTGTGTTCAAAGAAGGTAACATCAGTGGACACAAACCATCGATTTAACTCAAGGGAATAACAACGGTAACCCTTTTGATGCCGAGAGTACCCAAGAAACACACACTTGATAGACCGAGGTCCTAACTTGGCTACCCCAGGGGAAAAATTGTGGACAAAGCAGACACATTCAAAAATCCAAGGAGGGAGCACATAAATAGCATCACGAGGGAATAAAATGGAGAATGGTATCTAATCATGTAAAATCGATGATGGCATACGGTTGATAAGATAGCATGATGTAAGGATCGCATCATCCTAGAAACGAAGAGATACATATCTATGGAGAAGAAGAGTACAAGCCCGCTGGCGGCAGGTGACGGCGTGTAGGACTTCTACCGGCGACGGGGAGGGCACTGGCAAGGTTGCCTAAGCATGGTGAAGCTATTGGTCGGCTCAGATTTGGGAAAAAATGATGGGATTATTGCTAATTGGAGATGGCATCTAGGATTAGGTTTAGGGTGTTTTTTTTTTTTTTAGGCAAAGCTACCGGTGATGGTTGGTGGTTGGTATTTTAGACGAGGGTTAGGGATGAACAAGGCTCTAGATTTCATGAAGGAAAAGAAGAAAACATAAAGATAGAAAGAAAAGGTTTAAAAGCTTCGTACTTTTTTAAAGTACTAGTCTGCTCTATTTATAATATTATGAGAAGTAAAGAATATTATATCTCTTCCGATGTGGGATAGAGACTTATTACAATAACAATATAATATACTACCTAACTCTTTTCTCTTAACACTCTTAACACTTGCGGAGTGGCATACTTGGAAAAGGCCAATTACACTTTTTGTACCTTTTCTAGTGCAGTTGTTTCAGCTTGTCGACTTCTCAGGCATCATAATTAAGCGATTTTGTATTGCCTTTTTTGCAGAAACCTGGAGGGATTGTTGCTCTTCTTGATGAAGCATGGTAAAGTGGATACTATATCTGCAATGTACATATGTATCTGTTTGTAGCTTCATTTCAGTATATTTGCATGCTTTTCAGTGTGTTTGATTGTTATTTTCATGGAAAGTTGGTTGGAATTTTATTATTTTCAGCAGTGGAATTGATTCACTTACTTGATGGAATTCCCTTATTTTGCAGTATGTTTCCCAAGTCAACTCATGAAACGTTTTCTCAGAAGCTATACCAGACATTCAGTAAACACAAGCGTTTTATCAAACCTAAATTGTCTCGCACTGATTTTACAATTTCTCATTATGCTGGAGAGGTAATTTGAAAAATTTATAACCTTAGGAGTTCTATCAAGTGTTACTTTTGTAGAATTCTGCTGCATTATGTTTCTTCTTTCTTTCTCGTCAGGTTCAATATCAGTCTGATCAATTTTTAGATAAGAACAAAGACTATGTTGTTCCTGAGCATCAAGATCTGTTGAGTGCTTCAAAATGCTCTTTCGTAGCAGCACTTTTTCCTCCCATCCCTGAGGAGACTAATAAATCTTCAAGCAAATCTTCAAAGTTCTCATCTATTGGTTCTCGCTTTAAGGTTGGCAATATTATTGGCAAGGGTGTGATTACCGAGGGACTTATGTCTTTCATGCTGAAAATAGTAAAAGCTTTACATTTGAAATTTGTCTCTTGTGCAGTTACAACTTCAGCAGTTGATGGAGACACTAAATTCTACAGAACCTCACTATATTAGATGTGTGAAGCCTAATAATCTCCTTAAACCTGCTATTTTCGAGAATGTCAATATCCTGCAGCAGTTACGTTGTGGCGTGAGTACTACTAAATGCTTGAACAATGAGATATATCACTAATAATCTAGTAATGACAATAATTCTTAGTTACTTCTATATATATGTAGGGAGTTCTTGAGGCAATTAGAATTAGTTGTGCTGGGTACCCTACTCGCAAGACATTTTTTGAGTTTCTGAATCGGTTTGGTCTTCTTGCTCCTGAGGCCTTGGAAGGAAAGTAAGTACTAGTATATATGCTTAGATGGGGAAGAACAATTACGTATCTGTTGGCCATATATCATTCTTAATCAGCTTGAGTTGCTCTCAATTTACAAAATTAATATCTTGCTTTTCACGTATATTTGCAGTTCTGACGAGAAACTAGCTTGTAAAAAGATTTTGGACAAGATGGGGCTTAAAGGTTCTCAGGTAAGAAAAATTGATATAGCACTTGTCAATTCTTAATCACTTGAAAAAATATTCTTCATCTAGGGGAGCTCAGAATGGAACATAAAAATATCATATCAGTAATAATGATGACACCTGACTTATAAGAATCCAAATGTTGCACAAATGGTGCTAGTTGAACCTGCTGTTTGATAGATGTTTCAAAAAACACATTGACATAACTCTGTGAAATGATAAGCAAAGGAACACCTGTTAGGCACTAAGATTCAAGACTAAATGACTAACAGTTTTTTTGGCTTGATTTCTTGTATCATAGTCACACTTAGAGGGCAGTAAGTTGACATAGGGGAATGTCCATGCTTATATTCACATAAAAATTACATTAAAACTTTAATTAGTTTTATGTATCATGAATTACAAATGTGCTTCTTTACTCGAATACTTTCTTCCCAACCATAAATGATTAGTTTTCTTGTCTCCATCAATTCTCTTTAGGTCTATTAAAGAAACAGATTTTATGCTACAAGTATGACTTCTTATCTCCACCATGACACATTCTTTCTTACCTCGCATGCAGTGCAGTGCAGTGCAGTGAACCTTATATCAATGAATTTTAGCAATTCATAAACATCTTGATAATTGTATTTGCAGATAGGGAAGACTAAAGTTTTCCTAAGAGCTGGTCAGATGGCTGAACTAGATGCACGGAGAGCGCAAAAACTTAGTAATGCAGCCAAGATAATTCAAAGGAAGACTAGAACTCATATTGCTCGAAAACACTTTCTTGCTTTACAGAAGGCCGCAGTTTCTATCCAGTCCTCGTGCCGAGGTTTGTCAAAAGGATATTTTTACTTAAAAGCACAGTTGCTTCTCTTATAATGAATTATCATGGAAAGTGAAGAAGCATTTTTAACGAGTATAGCTGTTAAAGATTGCACATGTTTGCGTCGTACAAAAAGTTGATTAATGATAATAAAACTGTTATAAAGAATTGGATATGTAAGGTTTCCTTCTATATGAACTTGTAGTCTAAATGTATGAAAAGGATAATACATGTAGTGCTACCATATTAGGTATTTACATGCAAAAGATCTATAGTAAGCTTAATATAGTCTTAATATATAAAAAGTGAGCCCTGATGCTGATATACTTTTAACTTGTTCTCATTGTCTTGAATAAACAAAGAAAATGGGTGCATTTACGTAAATTTCAAATATCAAGAAATTATAGAAAATAAAATTGCAATAGAAATTTTATGGAAGAAATTAATTGAAGGACTTATTCATACAACAATTGTTAGATATCAAAAGTAGTCCGTAGAATATTTGGGATGTCAAATATAGTTGCTTCATATTCTTCTTTTTTTCCCTCTTTCTGTAACTAAAGATCATTAAGTATTGAAAAATCATAGTGAAGTCCTAACTGTAGTTCCAATGCAAATGAAAATGTGATATCCTGGGGCCTCCTTCCATACCTTCATTGAAGTTAATCTGTGACTTCAAAATAAATTTGAGAATACTGCTTAGTTTATGCATGAAGTTCATTGCTATCCTCTGCTTGAAAAGTTGGTTTGGCATTGTATCTCCACCTTTATACTGTATGAGCTTACCTTTTTCTTTAACTACTACCAGGAAGACTAGCTTGCAGATTATATGAAAATATGAAACGGGAGGCAGCTTCTCTCAGAATCCAGACACATTTGCGGGGGCATATCTCCAGGAAGGCCTACAGAAGTTTGAAGTTAACAGCTATTATGGTGCAGATAGGAATGCGGGCAATGGCTGCTCGTAAGGAATTCAGATATAGGAAGCAGGCCAAGGCAGCAACTATGATAGAGGTCAGCGACTAGTTTCATCTGTGGTTGCAGGGTCACCCCAATGCTTGTTCTGTTATTAACTGAAACTGATTTTTGCAGTCCCATTGGCGTGGTCATAGAGATCTTTCATACTTCAGAAAACTCATAAGAGCATCCATCGTGACACAATGCAGATGGAGAGGAAGGGTTGCAAGGCGAGAACTTCGCAAACTAAAGATGGTGGGTTACAATGTTCTGTAGTTTATTTTAAGCAGTCCATTCTCCTAACATTTCCAATGCTAGATATGAAACAATTATCCTGACGGTACATGTTGTCCTGTTTCGGACTCGGATACTGAAAGTAGTTGCCAGTATCTTGTATGCCTCCTGTCTTCCCATAATAGAAAGCTGAATAGTGTAAAATGAATTGTCATGCTTATCAATTATATGAGATAATGGTAATTCTGAGCTTACAGCATGAAAAGTTGCACACATTTTTGGATGTACTTCTCACAGTTACACAATGGACATAATTGTATTGCAGAGGCAATCACCATATTTGCATGTTAATGTGTTTTTGTGTTTTTCTGGATTCCAATCATGTATACAATGCAGAAAAAAGTGCAGTGAATATATTTTCGTTACTTGACCTGGAAAGCAATATATGAAGCAAAGTGTAATGTTTGACAATTCAAGATTAAATTAACATGTCCTGCAAAAAGATAAGGAGGCTACTAATATACCTTTTGGATATCTTTAGGCTGCAAGAGAAACAGGTGCACTAAAAGAAGCAAAAGATAAACTTGAAAAGCAAGTGGAAGAACTTACATGGCGTTTGCAGTTGGAGAAACGAATGAGGGTAACGCACGGCCATTGTTCTTTTACCAGTGTTATTGTAGATTTTCTGGAACTTCAGCATATTCCTTGATATGTGCTGCCTATCAAATGCTGAACATCTTGTATACAGACTGACTTAGAAGAAGCAAAGGGTCAAGAGATAGCAAAGTTGCAGCAATCCTTGCAAGTTTTGCAAGACAAAGTGGATGAAACTAATTCATTGCTGGCCAAGGAACGTGAGATTGCTCAGAAAGCAGTTGAAGAAGCCTCTTCCATTGTCAAAGAAACACCAGTCCCCGTTGAAAATACAGAAAAGATTGATGCTCTAACTGCAGAAGTAGAAAATTTAAAGGTACTTCTGTTTAGAAAGCATGTTACTTTCTCTTCTTCTCTCCTCCAGCCATGAGACGCAGATTTACTATTTGCCACTAATGAATTTCATCTACCTTTTGTTGAATTCCACAGGTGCTATTGCAATCAGAGAAACAACGAGCAGATGAAGCTGAGAAAAGATATGCAGATGCAATGGAATCAAATGAAGAAAAGCGTCAGAAGTTAGAAGAAACTGAAAGAAGAGTTCATCAACTTCAGGAATCTTTAAATAGGTAGTGCAACCTTGATAAATTTATGTACGTTCACTCTTTTATTTTTTTTTTTACCAAATCTATCTGCTACATTCAATAAACGAGGTATGTTTTGAGCTTAAATACATTTTTCTTGACTAGCTTGAATAAGGAAGTCCATCTTTTCATATTTGTTTATCTAAAACAAATTGTTGGCCTGCTGCAACCATTTGATAGGGCACACTCATTGGGACGGGGCACTTGATCTTTAATTGGGTTGAATGCTACATTCAATCAAAGAGTTAAAGAGATCAAAGTGGAAGAAAATTGCAGTTTGATTCCAACATGGTGTATAAGCTTTCGCTCCCTCTTCCTTAAATTAAGGGGCTACCAGGAACACCATGTGTTTAAGTGGTTCCTCAAGATACTCTACATCTGTATATGCTATAGAATCCTATATTAACATTTGTTGCATATATCTGTGCATGTTCTCTAGTTATGTGGTTTTTGCCCTTCAAAATTAAATTTTGGCAGAAATTCTAAAATGGACTAACCTAAAAATCATTCGTCGATTTTATGTTAAGATACCTTGCCAAGTCTACATTATAAAGAGGATAGGTCAAGTTTCTTATAAAATAACTAATAAGACTTTTTTTGGAAGTAGTGAGATATACTATTTTGAAAAAGGAATAGGGATTTGCAGATGTTGGTGGAGCAAGCAACGAATTAGATATTATACAGAGAAAACAATGTAGGTCAACATGGTTCATTGGAAGTGTTCAAGAGAATTCTGATACAAGATCTATTCTATATACTAAAGTAGCAATCAGTGCAACCAGAAAGTTTCCTTCTAAAAATTAAATGCATCATGTTCTTTCATGTGACATAAGATACAATATGTTTACACTGGGAATAGACTTTCATGTTTATTTCTAATGTCACATGTCCTAATTGTATCAATTTTTTGCTTTAAAAAATAAGATGAACTCCAATAATGTATTTTGATCTTCTGTTATTTTTTTTTTGGCTAGATTAGATCATTTTCAATTTTTTCTTTCTCAATTTAAATGTTTTTATCCAATTACTACAAATCTCTGGCAAGAAAATGATTAATATTGAAAGTTTTCCAAAACTTAAGTTGTATTAAATATATTTTATTTTATGATAGCATTGACTACAAAAGTTGGCCAGCAATAATAAATAAAGACATTAAAATTGTTCATTTATCTTGTGCAGCACACGGGCTATACTCTAGTGTTTATTAAGTAGATTATCCTATAAGATTTTGTTATCCACTTGTCAACTCTACAACATCCAAATTCTCTCTAAGAGTTTTATTGTGTGGGGTGATTCACTTGATTTGTATTATTTAGTCATTTTTAAGACAGTTTTTTTGTACTTATAATTAATATATTGTATTGTTTACAAATATCTTTCTATTTCAGTTTTTGATATTTTATTTTTTAGAATAATTTCTACTTTTTAATTTTAAAAGCTAGTTCTACATTTTAATGAAAAATTATGTCGTGCATCGCACGGGTGTGACACCCTAGTTTTGGTTGAAGTTGAAGTCATAATGGGAAGATTGGAATATCTAGGAACAGTTATGATATCAATGGGACATAGAGACTCTGATAGATTGGTTCTCTCTTCTACAACGGATCTCCTTAACAGAATCTCTATAACTTCAGCTTAGAAGAGAATCCTTCTGTTATTTGACTAATGCTAGATATGGTAGTGTGCTTCAGGATGGTATACAGCATGTCAGACCAATTTTTGGAGCTGAAAATGATTTTAAGTGGCTCATCCAACTCGAGTTCAACTTCAGGACTTATTGTTAGAGATGGTCATGGTGATGATATTTCCACTTCCTCCGACACTACATCCACTGACTCTGATTTCACATTCCCAGCTCCCGCCTCAACTCCAGCAAATTTTCCTTCCCTCAATCCCGGTGCTTTCCAGCTCATAGTTCAGGATCTTTCAGCTGCTGAAACTCCAGGTCAGTCTAGTTCTCTTAGAGTCTTCCCCCTTCACTTAATCTCTGTTGCTAATCCCAAGTTAGCACGTGATCCACTAGTATTCTGCTATTCAAGAGCCTGACAGAAATTAGGAGGCCAACATTTGATAATATTTCTCGCTATTGAGGAATAAGCACCTTTCTAATAGCCTTCCTTTCAACCTCAGTGTTGATCACTCCTTGCTCCTCACACTAAATAGTTTTATTCCATAGCTACGTTCAGTTTTGTTTACCTAGGGCACCGTGTAAGAAACCCCATTATATATCTCTTTTTCTCTTGATGGTTGCATTGTGCAGGATCTGGAAACTGGGAAAGTGACAGGGAGGGGGCATTCGATGACTTCTTCTGATGGAACTTGCTCTTTCAATTTTGTGTGACTATATCGTGCTAGCTAGGTGTGAGTCTAACTAAACGTCAATATTTTAGCATTTTAATGCATATATTAAAGTGAATAGATCTGTTACCTCTGTATCATACCATCATGTACTTCTTTAGCCCTCAGTTAATATATATATATATATTTCAATTGCTTCTCAAATCTAATTGACCTCTTTAGCTTAGTTGATCATAATCTTGTATTTTATGCCCTTAATATGGAGTCCATATGTTGTTTGATTGTATTTCCCTCTCCCAGTGATATGAGAATGAACTAAACTTTGTTTTACATGATCGGATCATCAAATAGTGGAAATAATTTGAAGCTTCGTGTCTACCTATCTTTTTGCTAGTACACCAATAGGTTTCATCTAGGAAGAATATCTCCTGAACTACAGAAGATTTCTTTTCTTATAGTGGCATTGTATAGATGAATTCCACCTGGCGCTCAACATTATTTTCATGGATGTACTTTTCCCTCATAGAGTCTGAGTTATGGAGAAGTTGACTTGTTTTACCTTTAGATATCTTAGTTATTGTGGTCAAGGTTATTGTACAGAAACTTGGGTCTTCATTCCAAGCTTACTGAAATTTGGAGAGTTCATGTACTTAGTCTTTGTTTGATACATCTAGAGTGTTGCTTTCATTTTCTTGTTCTCTTCTCATACAAACCATATCTTTAAGTATACCTCCATTGAAGAAAGATGTTGTCCCTCCCTTGCACATCAGTACCAGTGGAAGGCCCGCATAAAGCATCATCATCTGGTTCCTTTAGTAGCAGGTTCTCAGTCTTCCTTCTCTTTGACCTTCTGTAAGACTTCCATTTTCTTTTCCTTTCAACTCATCATAGTGGGTGCATTTCTACAATGTTTTTACTCAAAGTCCTTTATACTGTCGTTTTGCTTTCCTCACCTTCAAAGAGGTTTGTAGGTTAAGAGAAAGCTGAAAGAAAGCAGCGCAGATGTATCAATGAAGCATGCTTTTACCAAGGCCTGGTGAACTCTTCTGTTTAATAGCCATCAGATCAAAGATGAGAAAGGATTTCTAGCAGAACAACTTAAGCCTATTGCTAATATCCGTAAGCAAGTTGGTCCAAAATCTAGAATGGTGTACCATACAACACCCTCATATGTTTAGTCTGGTGACGAGAAAACCTAGTGACTTATGATCTATATTATATGTTTTGAATATATCCAAATGAGAGGCCAAGAATGGTTTCTTCTTCCCTCTTTTCCTTAACATTCCTGGTATCAGCAACCTCCTTCATCAAATACATATATATACATATATATATATATATATATATAAGAGGAATACAATGGCATGTTCACCTCTAGATACTTAATATTAGGGACAGAATTTATTGGCATAGCAGTTCCCCTTCTTAATATCACTTTTTGGGAATTAAGAGCAAGTTATCACAACGTTATGGATTTCTTTTGAGAAGAAAACAAAAATTCTTGTGGATGTTAACTGACTGTTGTCATAGCGAACTTCCCTCTAGTTTCCTCTTCTTCTCCATTGTTTAGCTGAGATGATAGTGGATCTTCCTGAGGCATATGCTTGACAATATGAAACAGATTTTCTTGGACTAGTGATCTCCTCCCTGGGCATCTGGTACTGGATCTTCTTTTGGTTCTAGCAGATCCCGTAGAATACTCTAGCACTAGTTATTGATCAATCATATGAATCTGTAGCTATAGTATGATTTTATAAGTTTTACGTTGGTAAAAATTGAGTTAAAATGGTAAGAAAAATTTTTTCCTTAAAGAGAAAATTGAAACCCTGGAAACATCTTGATTTGGAAATATACACCGGCTATTTGCTGCATCCCTGGTGGACTCTCTTTTTCTTTCTCCGCCCTCTTTTTTAAATAAATCTTACGCATTAGTAGTAACCTGAAGCCTCTAAGAATGAACATTTGGTATTCTTCTCGTGAATGCTTGCATGAACTTTTGACTTTTATATAACTTCTTGTTCTTTTATGTGCTGATTTGGATGGCTAGAGATCTGAAATGACTCTCTCAAAGAATCTTCAATAGGTTGCCTAACTTTACCTGTTGATGACCTTGCACTTCAAATTGGGCATTTCTTCTACTTGAGTGTTTCTATAGGTTACAGTTAATGGAAATCTTGTCCTTGTGCAAATAGGCTTGAAGAGAAGCTCAACAATTTAGAGTCCGAGAATAAAGTTCTTCGCCAGCAGGCTTTAACAATGGCACAAAATAGTAAGTTACTATCAGCACGCTCAAGGTCAAGTGTTCAGGTAACTCTAGAAAACAATTCACATTTTATTGAACTTCAAATATTGCGATTACTTACTTTCTACTGTGTTGCATTTCTGTGAAAATGGACAGAGGACTGAGAGCACAAAGAGCAACACTGTAAGTGAAATGTTTGCAAGCAAAGAGTAAGTTTGTTATGCCATTAAATCTTGGATCTCTTTTCTTATTAATTATGGAATTGTTGTAGGATCTGCATAGTTCTTCCATAAACTCAAGGGAGCAATCGGAAGTAGAGGGAAGACCACAAAAATCACTCAATGAAAAACAGCAGGAGTATCAGGACTTGCTCATTCGATGTATTGCACAGCATCTAGGCTTCTCTAAAGGAAGACCTGTTGCTGCGTGCATCATTTACAAGTGCCTTAGGCAGTGGCGTTCTTTTGAAGTTGAGAGAACTAGCATTTTTGACAAGATAATACAAACAATTGGCCAAGCCATTGAGGTATAACCGATAAGTGGAATATTTGTATGATGTAGTGCTTGGTTTGCAAATGATACTCTTCTAGCTTCTGACAAAATTGTCCCTATTGAAGACTCAGGATAATAATGATGCCCTGGCCTATTGGCTATCAAATGCATCGACTTTGTTGCTCCTGCTGCAACGGACATTGAAAGCAGGAGGTGCTGCTGGGATGACTCCACAATACCGTCGGACATCAAGTCTTTTTGGGAGAATGACACAAGTAAAAGAAGTCTTTATCTGAATTTATTAATACCTGCTGTTGAACTCTACTGACTATTATCAATTTTTTTAGAGTTTCCGTGGAACACCTCAAGGTGTTAATCTTTCTCTAATTAGTGATGGGGCTCCTGGAGGGGATACCCTACGCCAAGTTGAAGCAAAATATCCTGCTTTGCTGTTCAAGCAGCAGCTGACAGCATATGTCGAAAAGATTTACGGAATGCTTCGTGATAATCTGAAAAAAGAAATATCACCAGTTCTTGGATTGTGCATTCAGGTCTTTAAATAGACGAACAAGTTCTTTAGCAAAATCAATATCATTATTCATCTTCATTCTTTTCGCCACCAGCTTACTTGGAAACTCGTTTGTGTTTGTACTCTAGGCACCAAGAATCTCCAGAGCAAGTTTACTCAAGGGTACTGCCCGTACTCTTGCAAATGCTGCTGCTCAGGAGATTTTGATTGCTCACTGGCAAGGGATTGTAAAGAGCCTTGGAAACTTTTTGGACATCTTGAAAGCCAATCATGTAAGAGAACTATTTTTCATGCTTATTTCAATCATAGTGTTACTTGTCAGATGGACATGACCTTCTACAGATCACTCTTTCACTCAAATGTTTCTTGTGTTTGATCCCTGATCTAACTTTTCATGGATTAGGTTGGCATATATGGTCATTGTGATGGAGTTGTCTGTTTATTACCATTGACCCAAAACATAATAGAGTTTAATTTTGTTTTACCAGCTATTTTTCATGTATTCTATGATTTGGCCCTCTAGACCGATTAAGCAATTTGAAATGTAATCCTTGTGGATCCAACAGCTAATAGAGCATTAAGAAAACTGTGAGGTTTTATTCATTTGTGTCTGAAGTTCTCATTTGTTTGAGTGGAAGAATTGAGTAGTGACTTTTGAAGTTTGCCAAATTAATGTTTCAAACTTCTCCCATGCGCATTTTAGGATTATTGCAGTGCATACTAGTTACATTAGAAGAAGCCAACATCACTAGTTACCTTGTGGTCCTAAAAACTTGTTTCTCCACTTGTTTTAGATTTTAAAATTATCTCTAAGGGTAATTTTGGCATCAGTGAAGTTTAGACAGTTGTAACCATGGCAGATATAATGATCTTTTGCTATAAATATGTACAGTTGGCTTTTATAACTTTATTAGAATTCGTTGTTTCTGGGATAATAAATAATTTTTCTTAAATCTTGAACAATAAGGAGACTTTTAACTTTACAGGCTGCTTGCAAATGCCTAGATCCAGTGTTCTGGAGACTGAAAATGTAACTTGTTTAGATTGGCTACAAATTTAGTCTTGTGATTTCATTATCACTGACTCCCCTTATTGATTTATAACACAATCCTGTTTAATCTATTATAAGGTGCCTCCATTTTTAGTTCGCAAACTGCACACGCAAGTATTTTCTTTCATCAATGTGCAACTATTTAACAGGTTTGTTTTCTAGAGCCGTCCTTTTTTTTCTTTTGGTAATTAAGCCAAGATACACTTGTCAGGATTGCATCATCTTCTTGACTGTTCTAAATTTATTGTAGCCTTTTACTGAGACGAGAATGCTGCTCATTTAGCAATGGTGAGTATGTAAAAGCTGGATTGGCTGAGCTAGAACATTGGTGCTATAAGGCAACAGATGAGGTATCCCTTCTTTTCATCAGTTGGTATGCGTCTAGCTTTTTCTTCCACAACTAAAGAAGAAAACCCGTTCCAGTATGCAGGGTCTGCTTGGGAGGAGCTCAAACATATTAGACAGTCTATTGGGTTCCTGGTACTAACTTGATCCGTCTCAAATTTTTGAGAGATTCTCTTTGCTTCTTTCACTAAACTTTCGTCCTTTGGAAATGAAAGAAAGCAGCAACTTTTTCATGATATTATACAAATTAAGAAGAAAAAAAAGCAGATTTATATCTCTTGTCATTTTTTTCTTTCTCTTAGCGGATATTGAATTCCTTTCCAAGTATGTTTTCATTCCACTTATGAGAAAATCAAGTGTAAACCATAAATGGCTAAAGGGACTGTAAAACACATAAGCAGAAAGGAAGAGATGCCTTTGTATTTTGAGATCACCTTTGAACTTGCTCTGACTGCTTAACCGTACAAGCCATCGGTATATGTATTTACTTCTTTCGCTGCTGGTTTAGGTCATTCACCAAAAGCCAAAGAAGACGCTGGATGAAATTAGTCATGATTTATGTCCTGTAAGTGGTGGTCCAATTTGCCTTCTGTAGAGTTTTTTTGTCAGAACTGACACACTGGCTTATTATGTTGTTTACTCTCACAGGTCCTAAGTATTCAACAGCTCTACAGAATTAGCACAATGTACTGGGATGACAAGTATGGCACACATAGTCTTAACCCAGATGTGAGCCCTAATCGATATCTAATTGCAATTATTGCATAAATCTTTGAAACTATATACATTGCTTAATGCAGGACACGTAGTTGGTCATCCTAACATTCTTTTGTGGTGAATAACCATGGAGTCTATTTATGTAGCTAATGCTATATGTGATTGTTGAAGAATAGTTGTATGGCAGTAAGTAGGTTTCTTTTTTTGGTTTAGCATTAGTTTTGATTTTCTCAATGTGCCTTTCACAATATCAAACAATAGATAGAAATTTCTTCTCAATAAGAACATGGAGTTCCTTTGGAAACCAATTGGCATCAGATGGACTAGCCCAGAATATTTAGGGTAGCAGTGGAACTCATAAGTTTTCCATGTGCGGTAAAGTTATATACTTGATAACCTTCCTTTAAGCGTGACCCAGGATTGATGGGAACAAGGACCATGACCTATGAGTGTTGCCAACTTAAACAACCATGAAGTGGCACAGAGAGGAGATTGCTTTTAGACAAACATTGACTCCATCAGAAAACCACCAAAGCATAGACAATATTAGTCCTTTGAAGTAATGAGACGAGATTAAAGGTGACACACCATGACTGAAGTAGAGACATAGATGGACCAGAGACTGATGGTCAAACTCTAATATCATTATAAAAGAGAACTCATTGACATCAGGTGGATTAGCTCAAGATCAATATATGAAATTAGTGGAACTCTTAATTTTTTATGCAGATTATACTAAATATATAACATTGTCATTACTCTAATTTTTCCACAATCATCAAGTAGTTGGTAAAGCTGCAGTATGAAGTTTGGAGAATCTAGAATATAGAAACAACTATGAAGAAAAAGGAAAAATAAGCCCCAAAAAGGATCTGATAAAGTACATCTTTTCACCTTCCACAGGGCTCTGTTCCTTCACTCAGATTAGTGCTTAACTGATTAATTTACTTAACAAGTTTATTAATCTAGATGAAGAGTCATTCGTATTTGCACATTATTTTGGGGGATATACTTGGATAATTCAATGCATTCTTATGACATTGTGATTCTCAAGAATTTTCACATGAAAATCTGCTTGGATGAAAGGTCGTTAAGTGTATCTCATAAATTAATTACAGAAAATCCAAATTACCAACAAAGTAGTTTATATGCTTTCTCAGTTACTTGTGTATGCTTGTTCAAATTTGCTAGCTTGATACATTTATCATATTGATTCTGCTCATACGTTTCAGCAGTGTTGTTAGGTTTTTCATCTTGGTTACCAATTTATTGAGCAGGATTTGCTATTCAGCTGTGTGGAACATGTATCTTTATATATTTGTTCTTTGACAGGTAATAGCAAGCATGAGGGTGTTAATGACTGAGGATTCAAACAATGCTGTAAGCAGTTCTTTTTTACTGGATGATGATTCAAGGTTAATTTTGTTCCACATTTCTTCTTATCACATGTTATTTTTTCCTGCCGTGATTGGAAATCTATTCTATATGGATACTGAGTTTCTCAGCTACTTGTTGCAGTATACCTTTCAGTGTTGATGACTTGTCCAAATCAATGGATCAGATTGATATTTCAGATATTGAACCACCGCCACTCATTCGTGAAAATTCAGGATTCAGCTTCTTACTGCCAACTGTTTCAGGCTGACTAATCACACAACAGGGTTCTCTTGACTTCTGTTGGATTATAAACCCACGAGGTATATGCCATTCATAAATTATTAAGTAATGCATGTCCAGTGTAACAAGCACACTGTCTCTCCTTGAGATATGTGTATACATGTATGTCTTGTTCAGGAATGTGGTGCTGAACTAGAGGTTACTCTAAAAGTAACCTTGTATCATCTCAATTCTTAGAGTTGTTTAGATATAGTAGTTTACACCTTATCTTTGGTCTTTCTGCCTTACTTGAGCTCTCAAATGTTAAATTAGATTCTTACAGTCAGAGAAGCTGCATGTTATGTGTAAAAGATTATAAGAAGAATCCTTGAAACTTGATGGTTCTTTCATGTCAGTTTGTGGTGTAGCAGGTCATTTAGTATGAGGTTGTATGTGGCTATAGATTGGGTGTTGTTGGAGGAAGTGTATGTAAGCCCATTGGATTTACCTGACTGTCCATTTCTTTTCTGTTCGTTTATGTGATATGGCTTTCTTTGTTTCTCAGCTCTCAATGATTCTTTTTGATAGATAGCATGATTGCTCTGTAGATGCTTCTTTCTTCCGTTTTGTGTTTTTTTATCCTTTCATGAAAGAAAAGGCTTCTTCTCACTATGGTCCAACAACCAAAAGTTAACTTTGAGTACTTAACTTGAACTGGGGCAGAGGTATATAATGTATAGTTTTTCATATGTAGGACGTAAAAGTTAGATCTTATACTTGCTGTATTTTTGTAATTCTCTTATCGATTCTTGGAACTTTTGATTATTCTAGCTCCTGAACTGGATTCACTGAGTTTTGGTGCCATGGAATTAGTCGTCACGTTTATTGTGGACAGATGGTTCCTGACAAGAGCTTTCAAGCTTAAACTCGTTCCTGTTCTGAATTTCGAATAATTAAATTTCCTGAACCAGATTCACTGAGGGTTAAGGATGTCAGAAGAGTCCGATCAATCATGACAGACGTGCTCGGACACCTAAAAGGATGCTGGACTATCTCTTGCACCAGATCTGCTTTGCAGGTACCCATGATCACTCATTCACTACTCTTGGAGTCGGTAATCAGATCTTCTTGCACCTCTTATATAGGAATTCTGAACATGTTATCAAAGTGGAAACGCGATTGCAGTCATTGTTTCATCATTGCATCAGGCGCTGACCTGCTAGGCAAATTTGAATCTGAGGGAGCGTGGCTATACAATTTTTTTTTTTTGCCCCCAAATAGACCACAGATGCTCTGCAATTCTGTTATTCTCTTTCTAAAGGGAGCTTGTAGTGCCTTTTGCTTGTTTTTGGCATTTTTGTGTTTCTTTTATCTCCCTCACTGATTGTTATTAGTTGGATGCTATTGTTGAATAAGAAGGCACTTTGGAAGATGAAGATGTAATATCCCAACACCTTAAAACAGCTTATGAGCTCAACTTGACTGAAAAGCAGCTCTGGTAAACACCATCCAAGTGTTCATTCCATTATCTTGCTGTAAAAAGTGAGCCATGGATATGGAATTAAACGTCAAGTGCCAACTTGATCTAAAAGTTTAAATCATTAGCTAGTGTATATAATTATTTCGTTTGATGTCTTTCCTTTCTCGAATCGTCTGTATGTCGATCCAGTAAATTCACACCATCTTCCTCACCCCCGCACCCCCCCCCCCCCGGGGGACAACAAAAGAAAAAAAAGGGGAACAAACAAAAAGAGAAAAAAAAAATAGAATAACTAGAAGTAAAATGTACATGTAAATCCGATTTATGCGAGTTGTCCAACCAACTGAACTTTAGTATGGAAGTCTTGGAAATTTATTTGAGTACGTTTTCGGAAAATAAGAAGTCGAGTTTTTTAAGATCGGAATACAAAGGGTCAAATTTGCTATGTATATCTTGTATTGAGGTAATATTTGGCTGAGACGGAGAGAGGAAAATTCTTGTTAAATATAAACACACAGATTTATATCTCAATCTCCTTTTTGGCTTATCTTCCCACATTAATCTCCGTGGTTAATTTCTTAAAGACAGGAATATATATAGGACAAATTTAAGAAAGCACGGGCTTATACATTTCATAGAAAATCCTTACACGTATGTATGATTATGATAAGATCGGGAGTAAAATGCATTTTGTTCTTTTGTATTTTGTGAAAGATGCTTAAATCTCCATAAATTATACCATGGTCCATCACAAAATACTCTTTAATTAAGTATCATGCTTCTTCATGTATTAAAAAAAAAAAACATACAGCTAACATGTGCTTCTCTCTCGCCTCTAATTTCTCTCTCTTTGTTCTCTTTCCTAACCTCTTTCGCCTTTTCTTCTTCTCTTCTTTGCCTTACTGATGATATCACCGGTCATCTCACACCGGATAAATTCCACCATAAAATTCACCTTTTTTTGTTAATCATAATGATGTACATTATGTCAAAGAAAACCTCTTAGATGTCGATCCACTATTAAATCTCATCGTCTTTTTCCTTATGCCGGTAAAGATTCTGGCACCATCTCGCGGCACAGCGACTACTAATATTTTCTTCTCCTTGTCGAGATTCTAACTTTACCTCCTACACAATGTTTGGATACTCAAAGATCGATTCACCATTAAAGTTCACCTTCACCTTCACCTTCAAATATGCATAGATGTAAATGTGCTTGTGTTTGTGTGTCAGTGTGTGAGAACAATGAATAAATAGTTGTAGGATAATAAACAAATATTTGATATATGTGTGTGTATGTGTGTGAAAGCCAGTAAACAAATAGTTGTAGATTAATAAACAAATAGTCAGTGAATAAATAGTTGTGTGACAGTGAACAAATAGTTGTGGTATACTGAACAAATATTTGATGCATATATGAAAATAAGTGAACAAATAGTTGTGACGAAATAGTAAACAAATTAAATAATTAGTAAATAAACAATTGTGGGATAACAAATAAATATTTATTATGTGTGAACAGTAGCGGGAGAAGAACAATGCGAACAGTAGCAGAAGAAGAACAATGCTTAATGAAGGAGTAACTTATGAAGGACCATGATATAAGGATCCATAAATCTCCCGTGATTTCAAAATTCATTAATATCCTCATATGATTTAAATTAGCCCCTACTATTAGTTTTTCGATTATAGTTAACACAGAATTTTTAAATTAGTGTGAATTTCTCCTCTGACTTTAAAAATGATGCGTATTTCCCCTCTGGTTTGAGATAAGGAGTAAATACACCATTAGGGTCAAAATGAAAAATATATTTCCTAAACTATGTAGGTTTCTTTGTTTATATGCATTTAATTATTAAATATATTTGTATTGTTTAATAAAGAGTCATTTAAACTAAGAAATCTACAAAATTTAGGAGATGTGTATTTGATTTTTTACGCACTAATTAGGGTATATTTGCACCTTAATTTTTTCAAATCAGAAGGAGGAATTTGTACTTTAAAAAAATTAGATGGGAGAATTTGAACTATTTTTAAAAGTAGAGAGGAAAGTTGCACGTATTTACTAGAGTTTTTTCATTATTAACAACTCATAATACCTTGTATGTGTGTTCTTTACACTTTCCATTAGTTTAAATGAAAAAACTAATGACAGGACCAATAAGCAACCTTTTTCAAACCATAAGGGGTATTAGCAATTTGAAACTACAAAAAGTTTTATACGACTTTCACAAAACAAAAGGGTAACATTTTACTCTAAAATAAATTGAAAGGTTATATAGATTCATTATTCAACCTCTCGTTACAAGAGGTTATCAAATTAATTGTATATTCAGTAGTTTTTGTTCATTGTTGTTCAAATTAAATAAATTAAATCTCGTAAAACACCAGTTCAAATCTCGAGAAGTGCATTTATCGGAAAGCTTTTCCTTTACTATTCTCGGTCCAACAAGAATTAATCTCAAGTCTAACGTGACTTTCAAATACCTAAACTCAAAGAAATATAATTAAATAAATTGAGATGTGGTCACGGTATCAACAGGAGCATGCATTTGATATACATCACCAACTGCACCTTGCTGCCAACATATATTGGCAAAAATGGAACAGGCAATAGACAACCAAGTTTCCACATTCACTAGCCAAGTGAACTCCATATGTAGTAACAGACATCTGCAGGTGGGATATCAGCAAAACTCACTAGCCTAGAAAACTTGAGTACACCTTCATTATGAAGCAACCTGTAGTTTAACCTTAACACACTCACAATAATATTCTCTGCACCAAACTGAAATCAAATATTCATCACCAACCAACCATTACATGATCTAATGATACATGCAAAACACACACACACACACACTCCAAAAAAAAAAAAACGCACCCATCATCTCTTTTGTGGGTATATATATATAGATTGTCCTGTTAGTTTCAGATCTTACAAATTTGAAGGAAAAAAAAAAAGGGAGACAATGGATAAAGTGGACTTGGCTAAATTTTGCTGTGCTGCAAGAGTGCTTACTCATGGATATTCATGGCCTCAGAAGAACTACAAGTGCAGCTTCTGCAAGAAGGAGTTCAAGTCTGCACAAGCTCTTGGAGGACACATGAATGTACACAGAAGAGATAGGGCTAAAATGAGGCTTTCTTCTTCACCAGCTTCTCGTGATCATGGACGCCATAAACAACAAAACCCTAAACCTAATAACTCTAACCCAACTGCTCCATCATCATCATCACACATGTCTAGGTTCTTATCTTCTGTCACATTTCCGTTTTCTTCACCATCTTTGGCCTCCATAGATAAAGAAAAGTTGCCCATTGTTGCAAATCCTCTGCGCGATGAAGGAGCTTTTCTTCAGCTTGGGGAGTTGAGAGGCGTCGCAAAGAGAAGCGATTTTAGGGTTTGGAGGAAAAAGGAGATGGTTGGGTTGGATTTTGAGATGGGTTTGCTCCAAGATGCAAAGGAGGATGTGGATTTAGAACTTCGACTAGGGTATTCTTGAAACAAGAATTCTGTTGATATCTCGTATAGTAGGTTCAACCTTTCTCCGGACCTCGCACGTAACGAGAATTTCATCTGGCCCGCATTTATTTTTTTTAGTTCAAGTGTGTTGTCTTTAGTATCAAATTTCAGCCACTTTCGACTAAGGTCTCGATCGATAGATGGAAGCTGGTCTAGCCTCCATTTTTGCCATCACTGTTTGTCTCCCCCCCCCCCCTTTTTCTACTAGGGAAAGACGTGGAGAATTGATGAGATTTTTCACCTGATTTTTATCTTGTATTCTCTTACTTTTCTGCAATTAGAACATGTATTTGGTTGAGCCCTGGAAAATGTTAGAAGATCTAATTTGTTTTCACTTTCATTTTCTAGATTGTTTTCATGTTTATTTTCTAGACTCATCTTTTGCTTTTAATCTGACGACATTTTCATTTGTTGAACTTGATAGTTAGGGTTTATTCCTGGAAAAATGAAAAGAACACACGCTAAGGGGCACCAACGAAATAATGTTACGATACATCTCGGTACACAAAACTCTTGTTATCTATGTATGGAATTTTGATAAAAGATCAATCCGATAGTTTCCCGTTTTACTCCAAATATATGATGTAGATAAGGAAAAATCTCCCGCTGATTATTCCTTGAAGAGAGAGTATTATTTTATGCTATATGTTGAAGTTCATAATGTCAAAATAAGAAACGAATACAATCTACCGGCCTTTTAATAATTTAAATTAATTTTTTGATAAATGATAATTTAATATAATATTAAAATTCAACTCATTAATTCATAGCTCAACATCAATCATTTAAGAAATGTGAAAAATATGTAAGCTCAAAAATAAATAATTACAATCAATGAATGATGGACGTTACTATATGTGTTTAATGAGATAAAACTCAGTTTGGTTTGATGCATTATGCTAGCTTATTATATTTATAAACATGCCTTAACTATATATGTATTGAAACTCTAGTAAATTACTGCTTTTCTTTAAAAAAAAAAAAAAGGAAAGGAAAAAAATCTAAGAATTCCTTACGTTGTACGTAGGACTGATTTGAGTTCAAGTATACATTATGAGCTTAACCGGTAACATATATACCCAAAATATAATATCAGAAAAATTTAAATTTGAACACGATATTTTTTGGTACAATATATCACTATCCAAATACTCCACCCGAGCCACAGAGGCCAAAAACAAATGTACTATGTATCCGAACTCGATTCTTCTAATTCCTGTTTATGATATTAATTTAAAAAAGAACAAGAAGAAGAAGCTCGTTAGTGAAAGGTTTTTATTACTTGCAGAAAAGCAATGATGAAGCTAGCATTAATGGACAATATATAAGTTTTTAGGAGACATAATATATAGCTGGCATTCTACGTACGCATCTTAATGAATTACCCAAGTGAAACACCAGAAAGTTAATTCCACACATTAAATTTCTTTCATGAAAAAGAAGACAACATGTACAACATTTCACAGGATATTATTGGAGGATTCTTAAGAAATGTCTATCAATTCATTGGTATCTGATGGAACAAAAAAGATTGTAAACTACCAATTGTCTGTTAGTACAGTATTAATCTGATGCATGCAGTACCTTTGCCTTGTTAATTGATTCCAGTTGGTTTGTTTTTTCTCGTTGGGTGAGAGGACCACATCTTACTAAACGTGATGCTGCGATGTTAATAAATAAACCGATATCTTTTTTACAAGTTTAAAGTTATGGAGAAAATATTAATTTATTAAGTTATTGTATTAACAGTTTTTCTTTAATTGAACTTTGAGGGGTTTAAATAGTTAATCCATAAAATTTTCGTTTCAAAAAAATTGTACAAAGTCAAAAATGGAATTTACCAACAAGCTTTTGTCACGGAATGTCTTTCGCTATTGCCAATAGAAAATCCATGGTTTTTTTCTTTTCCAATTTATCGATTGGATATCCGTGATCTTTCGCATGTTCCCAACATAAGTCCTAGTGTTAGTGTTATGATGGCATTTCCTTAGTTTAGAAACCCAATTTCCTCAGTTTCTAGCCAGTAACCTACCCAACATAAACCTATACATTATGCTCTTCCTGTGCATCGTGCAGAGGCAGGATTTATTACACTCTAAATAACTTTGGGATTGTAGAAGCTGTGTAAGCTTTAATTATTTTAAACATTCTAAATTAATAATTTTAACTTTTAAGATTATTTTAACTTTTATGAACAAAAGATTCTAAATTTTGCCATTGCTCTCGTGCATGTACGTGTATGTGTACAAATAGATTATGTGGGTGTGTGTGTTATCCATGAATTGAACGAGTGAATCCAACCAGAGGTGAAAAGTTGAAGACGAAATTGGATCTTTATGCGTCTTTTTTAAATGAAGAATTGCTAAAAAATTTTAAAATTTATCAAACAAAAATTTGGAAAATAGTCCAAAATTGTTTTCCACTATTCTTATTTAATTTGAGAAAATACTTTTATCCTTAAAAAATATATATTTTGCAATAACTATCTGGTTTGACCTGTGAAAAAGTTAAAAAAATTTTTAAAAAATTAAATATAATTTTTTTAAAAACTATAATTTTTAACTTTTAAATATTTTAAAAAAAAATTAATTCAAACAAGTCCTAAAAAGAGTCGCTGAGCATACGTCACTGCAATTGTGCAATCATGCTTTCCCTTTCATTCACTCAATTCCATATGAATGTTGCTTTCAGTTAGTCACTAGCATTGAAGTTGACATATCTTGTCCCAATGCAAGAGAATCATCGGGAGCGTATCCAAGATTATTGTTTGATGATCGAGAGTTACATAATTTCATATCTATATATGTATAATTAATCTCTTTCAATCATAATAAAATTAAAATATTTTAAGAACATGCACATTTTCAACAAAAATTTGGAATTATTAAGTGCAGTTCCACTCAATTCTCTTAATAAATCCATCTATATGAACCATATGTAACACCGCGGTTATGAAGAGGTTTATACCCTTAATTTGAAAAGGTGAGAGGTTCTGTTCAATAACAGTATTTTAAATAGTATTTAGTGTCTTAACCAAGTCAAAACACTACTTTCTCCTATTTTAGTTGTTCGGTAAAACAGTTTTTTAAGTAGTATTTTTATTCTAAACAGTGTTTGTGAAAAACTAATATTATTAACGTTTCAAAATAGAGCTTAGTATTTCACCATTTTTGGCAATACACCCTCTCCTAACATCTTTTTAGTAATTGTACCTTCTATCTAATTTCATTTACATTTTTACATTTTATTTCATAAATATAAATACAAAATAACACAAAAATTAATTTGAAATTCTATCCATATTAAAATATATGAAAAAGTATAGGTCTTATTTGGCCATTCATTATTTTTTTTGAAAATATAAATTTTCAATCAATTAAAATATTTCTATGATAAAAAATATTTTATTATAATATTTTTGTAAATAAATATTGTTTTAAGAAAAATATATTTAATTATAAAATAAATTATCTTAATTATTTTATTATTATTATTATTAATAAATTAATAATAATAATAATAATAATAATAAATTATTATTATTATCGTCGTCATCATCATCACCACAATAATAATAAGCAGATACCGATGTCTTTTTTGTCATTTTGCATTTGCCAGCTATCCGAACAGCCAGTTTTATCGAACACGTCTAAAATAATCCACTAGTGAAATAATTATCCACGAACAGCTAAAACACAACAGCTATCCATTACCCAAACTGCTATCCGCTACTCAAACAGCTATCCGCTACCTAATCTGTTAATTGCGCCGAACATGCTCTTAGTTTAGAAGAGCGTGTATTACACAAGTGTTTGTGTGTAAGTATTAGGATAATTTAGACGCAATGATTACAAATTTGGATAAAAATGCCTCCCCACATAGACGTTTATCAATAATAAACTAGTTAGCCCCTTGTAATTTTTTCAATCAGCTACTTACCACTTGCATGATGGCCTTTATGATAACTTTGTTACTAGAGTTATTTAAAAAAAAAAGAGTAAGTTTGCTACCTTTTGCAAATTACAAAAGACTTATGAAGTATGGTTTATTAAGTAGACAAAATGGGATTAGGAGGTAAATCAAGTAATTAAAACTACCTCCTTAAAAATAGTGACCTCAATTCAAATCTCATATGGAACTCGGGTGTTTTCTTTTTTTGGAGGGGGTTAAAGAAAAGAAAATAGAAAAATAATTAATTAATTAGACAAAGTACACTAAAACAAGGGATTCAAGAGTAGTTTTGATTAAGACTATTTTCTTAGAGGTAATACCCTAGGTTTGAATCCTAAAGGGAGTGGAGACATTGGGTTGGGGGTAGGGGATTTCCCAAAAAAAAAAAGAATACAGTAAAACACTTTACTATATTTTAAACCCAACCTATCTATTATCAGAACTTCCAAATATCACAGTTGAGGTCAACCATTGGGCCGACCTCAATTATAAACTCTACAAAGAGACCCATCCAAGATTTACTAACCTTTTGGTTAAGCTACTCCCATCAACTTGTAAGAGAATAATGCAAATGCATGCATTAGCATTTAGTTCTACAATATGTGATTACAAAATTTGGGGGAATCTATATATAATTTTATTTTAGTGTCACCATTTTTCCATGAAATGAGTTTTGGCTGGCCAATAGCTTGCCAACTTCTATGTTTGCCTTGGTGGTGAAGAGTCTTGTAAAGGATAATTTCACAATTAATATTTATGAGATTTGCTTCTTTTCCATTTATATTTAATTTTAACAGGCTCAAGTTTTAAAGCCTATTACAACTTTATACATGTAACTCCTACATAAATAGTTCTAGTAAACATTCTTCTACTGTCGTTAAAAAGAATTGGGTTCACTTCTTATATGTACACTGTAGAGGGTATTTCTCTACAATCGCATGTAGGGTTGGTTGGGCTCGATAACCTACAAGACCAAAAAACATAATAAGCGCGAAAATCCTTGACACCGGTGTGGTGCCGGCCAAAGATATTCCGACGCTCAAGTCAGTATTGATTGAGGATGTAGAAATATATTTGGAATAATTAAGAGGTTCTTGAGTAAAAACTGATACCTTTCTGTTATGGTGAAACGTGTTCTTATAGCTCCCCTACGGAAGAGTCCTTCTTGACTTCTATTCACGTATCTCTATCTATCTCTACTAGTCGGTATGTTGAATTCTATCTTATCAGATTGTCAGATTGTGCTTATCTCGTTATTCATCGATCCACTTGACTAGTTGGGCATATCCCAATGGGCTCTCAGCTTTAATCTATTTTAAGCTTAAGCCCAATAAGCTAAGCCTTGATCCAGACGCAAATATGGACCTTCCGGTCCAAAGATTTCTGCCCAAACAATCGCCCCCACTCTCGAGTTGGAGTTCTTCAATTCAGAGTAGCGCACATCGTCGAACTAATCACCATGCAAACATTATGCAACCTTCGACACGAAATCTCCCCAACGTTATTCACCTTAAATGCGTGCATATGTACTTTTCAGTGGACGCCTCCATATCCAACTTTGATTATGCGATTTGACGTTGTGGAGCATATGCTGCCTACAAATTGCTTTAACAAAGATGACCCGTCACGCTGACTCATGCCTGTAGCCGCCTTGTCGATATTATAATTCCCGGACTACAACATATATCATAGGATAGTCTCTTTGAACTGCACACTACTTGTGTCCTCAACATGAACACCCACCATACTTAACGTGTCGTGTTACACCTGCCTATAAGCTACAACCATCGCATGGCCTCCTTTCTTCTTCAGCATTGATATTACTATCTTTTCTTAACTCAACCGAAGACCAAGCCTTAAAACAAGAGCCTTCAACAAAAACCACCGCAACATACACCACCATCACGTTATGTCTAGCTCCTTAACTTGACATCCTTGTCCATTGCACGGCACTCACAATATAAAACATGGCCTTATTGGTATTGAAAATCAAGTCTACTGGCTTGTTGATTAATGGAAGTACTTGTCTCGAAATGTTTGTGCAAGCATCGGACAATTAGATTTCTATCTCCTGCTAGTAACGTTTTCTCTTGTTCGACCGAAGCTTGCTTGACTCCAAATTCTTGCATGCTGGGCGCTTGATGCAATCGGAAGTTAACATCTACCATGTATTCGATGAAATGCCAATGAAAGTTGACATGTGAGAATGACATCCTAAGTTGACAACCACCAAGTGTTTGATAAAATGCCAATGAAAGTTAACATGTAAGAATGACATCCAAAGTTGGCAACCACCAAGTGTTTGATGAAATGCCAATGAAAGTTAGCGTGTAAAGGTAACACCCCATGTTGGCAACTTCCAAATGTTCGATGAAATGTCCATGAAAGCTAGCTTGTAAAGGCATTCTCCAAATCACTCTAGCTTGAAAACTTATCGCTAATCATCAGGCGTTTGACGAGATCTTCCAACGTCTACAACCCAAAAACACACGATCAACATGCAAGGCCGCGTCGCCTAGCTCTCTGGTAAGATTGTGATACTGCACCATTTACTTTTCGCACACTCCTTAAGGGGCCGAACCCGACCTCTCGGCCCTATCGCCCGATCAACCTTTGTCTTTCTCTTCTTCTTCTTTTTTTTTTTTATATTCACATATATATATATGTATATATATATATATATGTATATGTATATATATGTATATCGGCCAATATAAACATATAACCCCAAGCTTACGGCAACACTCGTATGGAAACCAACAATTATCGTATATTCGACATGCCATTGGATCATCATCCTCATCTTCTTCGGTCTCCTTTGCCTGCTCGACCAAGAATGCCCAGTTAGTACGCAAGGCCGAGTAGCTTAGCGTGCATTAGAATAGTACCCTGCCATGGTACAGATCCGGGTTCGATTCCTGGCTGATGCAAAACTAGAGCGGTGATGATTTATTGCGCAGGTCGTGATGGTTTGGGTCGTCACGATCGCCTGATAATAACAGATTGATACGCGGCGCTGTCGAGCTTTCCTTATATATATATATATTCGGCATGACATACTAACTTCTTGCTCCATTTCACTTGGCAGGCATGATCCTGAACTTCTCAGGCGTTTTCACAACTAAATAAAGATGCCGCGGACTAAACAAGTTGATCAAACCGAATCCAGTCCCAAGTTACGCATTACCCCTCGTCTCGAAATGAGACGCCGAGAACCAATCGGTGAATTTTTTGCAGAGGGAATTCGATGTACTACTACAGAAGAAGAATTCAGGTTCTTCAGCGAATCCAGTCAGCTAAGTGAGGATGTCGTGGTGGTACAGCCGAGGCCCGGAGATTGGTCGAGCTCCTGTGTCGAAGGAGAAATAACCATGTTTCAGGACGTCCTCGACTTAGGGATCTGGGTTCCTTTTCTTCCTTACCTGTGCGCCATTTTCAACTCCTACAGAATTAGCCCCGGGCAACTGCACCCACGCGGATGGAAAATCATGTTGGCGGCGCTCATCTTACTACAGAAAAAGGGCGTTCGTTTCTCGATTCCTATTTTCAAGACATTGTTCACCTTTGTCCGATCTGCCAAAAAACCTGGCTGGTTCGGCCTCTCTACTCGCGGGAGTTATAGGCTTCTTGAGTCTTTTCGGTCTGATGATGACGGCTCGTGGAGAGGAAAGTACTTGTTCCTTGCACAGATACATGGTGTTTGGGATGTCCCTCAGTTGTGGGTTACGTTGGCACAGAACGAACTACCCAAGTTGAGTGAAGACATACGGAGAACTCTGCTTTCTTTAGCCGAAGAATGCAGGAGTCAGCTATTTCATGTGAGAGACTTAATTACCCGTGACAATCTTGTTGCGGAGGCTTTGCCATTCCATTAGTTCCCGTGGTATGTCCGAGCACCGAATCGATCTTGAGATAGATCGGTCCACTCATGTAACAAAAAATACGCGACGTCGGACCCGTAGCTCTGTTATGGGTGGCGAACCTTCTTCTAGCGCTGTCGCTACTTCTTGTCCCGCTGAGTTGGACTCTTCACCACCTTCGAGAAGTTCCGGGGAAATAGAAGGCGATCGTGATGACGAAGAAGACAAGGCTACACCTGCTACAACAGAAGGGGATACGAATGCCAGTGGTTCTTCAGACAGTGATCTCCCGAACATCCCTATCGACTTAGAGACCATTGATTCCTCTTCTTCGGCTGACTCAGGTACGATTCCATTTAGTTTTGTTCTTCCCTATTGTCTTCTTTTTTTAAAAAAAAAAAAAAACTTTCTCTTGTTTTATGTAGGTGAAAAGCGGAGAACCGCCATGGCAGTAGTTGAGAGGCTTGCTCATAATCAAAAAAGGAGAGGGAGCTCTTCGTCCCATCTTCCTGACGTAGAAGGAGTGTCTACCAGCCGACTCCAATATCTGACTACCTCCTTCACTGCAACCCCGATACCCGCGATGATCGAAGAGGACATATTTGACAGCTTTACTAAGAAGAGCACAACGGTACGCCCGTACATGTATATTTCTGTGTTACATACAATCCTCACTTCTTTTTTTTTTTTATTAACAGCTTGTTTCAGAAATTTCGTCCTTCGCGGCAATGGTTCCGGATATGTCGGCTAGATACAGAGATCTTCAACGCCTCCTCTCCAGTGAGCGGGAAGCACGTGTTAAAGCTAAAACGGGACTCGCAGACGAACAAGCACACCGTCTTAGGCTGGTGAAGGAACTAGAGATGGAACGATCGTCCCTTGCCAAAGCAGAAAAAGATCTCGCAGCTGCAGGAGCTGCCAAAGAGGAGCTTGAATCCAAATTCAACTCCCAAGTTGAAGAAGCTAAGAGGAATGCTGTGGGTGAATACAAAAGTAGTAAGAAGTTTGGTAAATACGTTGCCAGTGTGTCAAGGCTCAGCTTAGAGAAGGCTGCTGAGCAGGCTGTCAAAAATTATTTACGCGAAGTTCAGCAGGTGTACCCAAATGTTGACATCAGTCGCTTTAATGCCACTATCACTCCCCCAACTCCTCGCGTTGATCGAGTCAGGTTGAGTGCTGACCCTCCGTCTGTATCAGGTCCCCCTAACACAGAAGGTGCCGGTCTGTCCGACTGCACAGGAGCATAGGAATCATTTTGATTTCACTCTTTTTGCTCTATGCCTCCTTTGTTTGAAAGTGTAAAATTGCTGGTGCTTACTTTTTATCAGAATGAATCTTAACTCTGACTTTATTTGTATAAATTTTGTCATACATGCGCATATATATATCCGACCGCTCATCAAATATGAGACATGCCAAGCCTGTCGAGCTGGCAGTGATTTGACATAAACGTATTGAGACGGGCTGTCTCTCCTTCTAAGAAAGCTTGATATCAATTCTAAAAGTTATCATTGGCCCGAGGCAGGTAATTTGCTTTGTAAACTTGTAAGAAACGGAGACTAATTTGTTAGTCCGTAAGCATATTAGCTGTTGCCAGCCGACATGCGGAGAGGGGCTGTTATTAGCCAACGCGAGGTATAGAGGATGTTGTTAGCTGACGTGAGGTACCGAGGCCGTTGTTGGCCAATGTGAAGTACAGAGAAGGGCTGTTATTAGCCAACGCGAGGTATAGAGGCCGTTAGAGGCTGCTGTTAGCCGATGCGAGGTACAGAGGCCGTTGTTGGCCAATGTGAAGTAGAGAGAAGGGCTGTTATTAGCCAACGCGAGGTATAGAGGCTGTTGTTAGCCGATGTGAGTAACCGTTATGGCCATACCTTTTGACGGAGACGAGACCGTTGTTGGTCGTTTTGCAAAAGGTCCTTTTTCTCGGAAGAAAAAGATACTTATTCATGCCGTTTTCTTATTTCTTTTGCTATGATAGTCTAACCTCTATCACAGGAAAAAGAAAAGAAAAAGAAAGAGACAAAAAGAAAACCTATAACGAGACCCATCTAATAGCACTCGCCTAATAATTTATTTCTAAAGGAAAAGAAACTTACTAAAAATGATACTTCTTTAAATGAATCGCATTCCAGCTATTTGGTAACTCCTTGCCATCCTTCGTACAAAGGTTGTATGCTCCCAATCCGACTACTCCAGTTATTTGATAAGGTCCTTCCCAGTTGGGTCCCAATTTCCCTGCGTTTATTTCCTTGGTATTTTCGAAGACCCTCCTGAGTACCCAGTCTCCATGCTTGAACATCCTCGTCCTTACGTTCTTATTGTAGTATTTAGCGACGTTTCGTTGATATGTAGACATTCGAATGAGGGCTTGTTCCCTTTTTTCGTCAGTGGCATCAAGCTCGAAACGCATTCCTCTGTCATTCTGTTCTTCAGAAGCCTGGGTGACTCGGAGGGTTGGAAGACCAACGTCTGTGGGGATAACCGCCTCCACACCGTATGCTAGTGAAAACGGTGTTTCTCCCGTAGACCACAACACACCGGGAAGTTCCTCTGCCCATCGTCCCTTGGCGCTCTCCAGTCTTTTCTTTAACGTGGAGATTATAGTCTTATTAGATGACTCTGCCAATCCGTTGGCTTGTGGATGCCTCGGTGTAGAGAACGTGAGCCTGATTCTCCATTCCTTACAAAAATCCTTAAAACTGTGACTAATAAATTGAGAACCATTATCAGTCACAATCTCCAGCGGTACTCCAAATCTGCATATTATATTTTTCCAGACAAAGTTCTTGACCTCCTTGTCTCGAACCTAGTGGTACGACTCAGCTTCTACCCATTTGGAGAAATAATCTGTAGCGGCTAGCATATACACCTTTTGACCCGGAGCGGTAGGCAGCTTCCCTACAATATCCATTCCCCACTTCATAAATGGCCACGGTGAAGTAATGGTGGTCAGCGGCTCAGCAGGCTGTCGAGGAATTTGGGCAAATCTCTGACAACTGTCACACTTTCTTACATAATTGCAAGCATCGGAACGCATGGTCGGCCAATAATATCCCGCAGAATGTGCCCGATTGGCCAAACTTCTCGCCCCCGCATGATTCCCGCATTGTCCCTCATGCAATTCTGCCAAGACGTAGTTGGCTTCGTTGGGGTCTACACACCGTAAGTAAGGCCCCATGTAAGACCTCCTGTATAAGCTTCCGTCGATAATACAAAAACGAGCAGCTTTGATTTTAAGCTTCCTAGCTTCTGCGCGGTTTTTTGGGACGTTATCATCATCTTTAAGGTATTGGATGATCGGGGTCATCCAATTCGATTCACCATCGTCTACGGCTGCGACCTCAACCGTTCTCTCTTTTGCGATGGCTGGCCATTTGAGATATACCACCGGAATGGTTTTCGTGGTAGTGGATTGCGTTGCTGCCCTTAAGCTTGCTAGTGCGTCAGCATGGCAATTATCGTCTCGACTTATCTGCTTAATTACAAACTTTTTGAACGACGGTAGCAACTCCTTGACTATGGCCAGATAGGCCATCATTTTCCCATCCTTCGCTTGGTAGGTTCCCAAAACTTGATTTACTACTAACTGGGAATCGCTGTTTACTGTAATGGACTCAACGTTTATTCCCTTTGCAAGCATTAGGCCTGCTATCAGGGCTTCATATTCAGCCTCATTATTTGTGACCTTGAATCCCCACTTTACTGACTGTTCGATTATATCCCCTTCAGGTGATCGCAACACCATACCGAGCCCACTGCCCTTCACATTGCTTGATCCATCCACAAAGAGCTCCCATCGCCCTGAAACTAGGCTTTCAGTGAGGCTTGACACTTCCAACATTGCCTTCGGCTGATAGTCTGGTGCGAATTCTGCTACAAAATCAGCCAAGATTTGAGATTTCATCGCAGATCTTGGTTGAAACTCGATGTCGTATTCGCCCAGTTCGATGGCCCACTTGACAAGTCGACCGGACAACTCTGGCTTATGGAGTACTGCTTTCAATGGGAAGGTGGTCAATACTATAATAGGGTGCCCTTGAAAGTACGGCCTTAACTTACGGGCAATGACGAGAGCCAGAGCAAGCTTTTCCAATTGGCTATATCTAGTTTCCGCGTCAAGTAAGACCTTACTGGTGTAATACACAGGGAGCTGCTGTTTTTCTTCTTCTCGGACCAACATAGCGCTGACTGCGACTTCTGAGACCGCCAGGTAAACAAATAAAGTTTCTCCTTCCTTTGGCTTAGACAACAATGGTGGCTTGACAAGGTACGTCTTCAACTCTTGCAATGCCTTCTCACATTCAGCCATCGACCTGAAATCCTTGTTCTTGCGCAGTACATCAAAAAATGAACGGCATTTATCTGATGACTTTGAGATGAATCTGCTGAGGGCTACGATTCTACCTGTAAGTTTCATGACTTCTCGTGCATTTCTCGGAGATGGGATGTCAAGCACGGCTCTTATCTGATCTGGGTGTGCTTCAATCCCTCGACGAGTAACGAGGTATCCAAGGAACCTCCCAGATTTAACTCCAAACGAACATTTGGTGGGGTTAAGCTTCATGCCATACTTCCTTAAGACGTCGAATGCTTGCTGTAGGTGGCTGACATGCTGCTCTGCTGCCAGGGATTTTACCAGCATATCGTCAATATACACCTCCATGGTACGTCCCAACTGGTCGGTGAACATCTTATTGACTAAGCGCTGATAGGTTGCTCTAGCATTCTTTAAGCCAAAAGGCATGACTTTATAACAATACGTTCCGCGCTCTGTGACGAATGATGTCTTCTCTTGATTGTTTGGGTGCATAAGTATCTGGTTATACCCAGAAAATGCATCCATAAAACTAAGGAGTTCGTGACCGGCAGTTGCATCCACCATCATATCGATATGTGGTATTGGAAAGGAATCCTTTGGACACGCTTTGTTTAGGTCCGTAAAATCAATACAAACCCTCCACTTTCCGTTCTTTTTTTTCACCACAACAACATTTGCTAACCAATCCGGGTAGTACACCTCTCTGATAAACCCCACATCGATTAGCTTTTGGATTTCCTTATTGATGATGCGATTTCTTTCAGGAGCGAATTTCCTGCGCTTTTGCCTGACTGGGGCGTATTCTGGGCGAGCTTTTAGCTCATGAACAATGACTTCAGGATCTATTCCCTCCATATCAGCATAAGACCATGCGAAGCAATCTTTGTTGTTACTAAGAAAATTTATCACCTGGTTCCTTAGCTCTGGCTCTAGTCCTGCCCCGATTTGTATAGTGTGACTTGGCTCATTAGGATCGATCTGTACTTCGTCTAGCTCCTCCGGTCGCAACAACTCAACCGACGCTGATGTAGGTGCTATCCCTACTTGAAACAAAGTGTCATGGCGGGCATTTCTCAAAGCGGTGCAGTAACATCCACAGGAATCTGACTGCTGTCCCCTTATCTCTCGAACTCCCCACTTTATTGGGAATTTAATGACTTGATGGTACGTGGAGGGGACAGCTTTCATGTCATGGATCCAGGGCCTCCCTAATATGATGTTATATGGGGATGGACAATCAATTACCAGAAATCGTACGTCCAAGTTGATTCCTTCTGCAAAGACAGGCAGGTGTATTTCTCCAATGGTATGCTTTTGCTCTCCACTGAACCCAATCAAGAGAGTGGACCGCTTTATGAGCCGATGCTCGTCAATTCCCATCTCTCTAAGTGCGCTGAGTATTAAGACGTTCGCGGAGCTGCCATTATCCACCAATATCCTCCAAACACAACAATTGGCTACCATCAACGAAATGACTAACGCATCATCGTGCGGATTATTGAGGTGGGAAGACTCGAAGTTAGAGAACGATACTTTTATTTCAGGTCCCGACTCGATTGTTTGCGAGAAACGATGATCCCGTTCCCTTGATAAACGGGCGTGTCTTCTTGCTGCCGACACACTAATCCCTCTAATATCTGATCCTCCCATTATATAATTCACCGTTCGCTCATGACTCGGTGGGCTTGGTGGGTTAGGTGGGACTGGATCTTCAGTTTTCCATTTTCCTTTTTGTCGGGAAAGGGTTTGCTTCCCTTTATCGGAAAGGAATTCAGTCAGATATCCTCTCTTTAATAGTTCCGCTATCTCCCATTTGAGACCGTTGCATTCCTCCGTGGTGTGGCCATGATCTGTATGAAATTCACACCATTTCGTCCTATCTCTTGTTTGTGCAGGGGTTCTCAACTTCGCCGGCCATTTGACTGCGTTTCCCATGGTTCTGAGGGTATGAACGAGTTCAGAGGGGGTCACTATCAGGTTATATTCCGGAACTCCTACCTTTCGCTCTGGATCTCGATCGAGAGGTCGTCTTCTGTCACGTGGTCTCCCGTTAACCATTCTATTTTTTCCTCTGCTCTGAGGAGGGTAGGGCTCGTGCCTTCTTAAATGTCGACTCAATTGCAAGTCTTCCAACCTACGAGTTGGGGAAGTATGGCGGCGGTTGGCGCGATCGTCTTCCCATTTGATCTGTGCCCAAGCCTTAGCGAGGGCATCTTCCATGGTTTTGGACGGGTATTTCGTGAGCTCCTTGTATAGATCTGAGTCTGGAAGAAGCCCTCTTCTAAAGGCGGAGACCGCTGTAGCCATGTTACATTGGGGTATGGCTACCTTCTCCCTGTTAAACCTTCCTGCGTAATCCCTAAGAGTTTCTCCTCTCTTTTGTAAGATCAGATATAGATCATCTGATTGCTTCTCCAGCTTTCTGCTGCTCGCATATTGTTCAACGAACATATCGGTTAATTGAGCAAAGGAAGAGATACAACCATTTGGGAGATTAGTGTACCATTGGAGTGCGGGGCCTGCTAGACTTGAACCGAAGCTTTTACACATGCAAGCTTCTCTCTTGTCCCGTGGAATGGCCACGGTATATATCTTCCATTTATATTGCATTATATGGTCATCTAGGTCCGAAGTTCCATCGAACGGTTTCATGTTCGGAAACGAGAACTTGGGCGGTAGATCTACCATTGCAATAGCATCTACAAAGGGAGATTCTGCGTAACTATCCGCAGCACTTCTTTTTATAGGTAAAGGCACCCCTGGGATTCTCTGGATGAGGGATTCCAACTCAGCAAATCGTCTGAAAAGGTCAGGGTGCGACCCATCTTGTGTGGGAACCTCGTGTCCCCCTATCGTACCTTGATGATTCGAGGGCCCGGCTACGTTGACACTTGTTATCAGTGTGGTCGCTAGTATGCTCGTGGTAGTAGTCGTTGGCAGAACGCTACTTCCAAGGGTCTGGCGAGGCGTGGAGTCCAACGACAGCATTGGGTCCACTGGTTCAATCAGCACAGCTTTTCCTTTACTCTGGGATGTTGTGTTTGCCAAGAGAGTATTGATTTTTTCCAACAGCTCCAAGTTCTCTTGTCGTATGGCGTTGTTTTCGGCCTCCACATCGTTGAACCTACTTTCATACATTGCAATTTTCTCTTCGTACGCCGTCATCTTTGTCAGGATGGCTTGCATATCAGTATAACTGCTAGAACTGGGGTCGGTCATGGTTCTGTCGTCGGTTTGGCGTGAACGTATAATTTCTAGTTGTGAAATCGGTTATCGAGACCCCACGGTGGGCGCCAAATTGTAGAGGGTATTTCTCTACAATCGCATGTAGGGCTGGTTGGGCTCGATAACCTACAAGACCAGAAAACGTAATAAGCGCGAAAATCCTTGACACCAGTGTGGTGCCGGCCAAAGATACTCCGACGATCAAGTCAGTATTGATTGAGGATGTAGAAATATATTTGGAATAATTAAGAGGTTCTTGAGTAAAAACTGATACCTTTCTGTTATGGTGAAACGTGTTCTTATAGCTCCCCCACGGAAGAGTCCTTCTTGACTTCTATTCACGTATCTCTATCTATCTCTACTAGTCGGTATGTTGAATTCTATCTTATCAGATTGTCAGATTGTGCTTATCTCGTTATTCATCGATCCACTTGACTAGTTGGGCATATCCCAATGGGCTCTCAGCTTTAATCTATTTTAAGCTTAAGCCCAATAAGCTAAGCCTTGATCCAGACGCAAATATGGACCTTTCCGGGTCCAAAGATTTCTGGCCCAAACATACACCCATGAGACCTCTTCAATAGGTCTACAAGCATTGAAATAAAATGTAACAAAACATTTAAATTAAATACAAGAAATCAAGAGAAGTTTTTATGAATTTTAAGGAATATATCCATGGGATTAAAGACGTCTATTCGTCATGTAATTTATTTGGTTTTTCCAATCTTACATATTTTTTTAAGTATCTTCTATCCGCCTGAATGACATGACAAAAAGACTTGGTTAATTTAATGAATATTCCTTAAAAATTAAACAATTTTTTACAATTGGTTTCTTATAATATCAACAAGATGCATGTGACTTTACTGACCCTAGGAATTGCTAACGGAATGTCTACCAATTCATAGGGCGTAAACATAATAAAGGAGGCCCTTGATCAGGTAATGGTTTGTTCTAATTAAAATACTTTTAAGTTTAAATTTATATTTTTCGCAAAAATTTATTAGACTAAAACAAGATTTAAGGCTTGCCGTTACATTGTGAAATTCATAATCTTGGAATGAATTCACTAAGTTTCTACCTAAATTAATTCCTCCATAATATTTAATAAAGGGGAAAGAAAAAAGAACATGGTAAAGAACGGGTGATTTGGTGGAAAGGAGTAGTGGTTAAGACCAACTTTGTTTCTTCAACAGGAGGTAATACCAGATTAGAGAGCAATCATTTTAAGAGAAGAAGTTCCTTTGGTATCATTTTCAAGCAAAACTCTAAGCGGCAAAGGAGAATCTTGAAAAAAATGAAAACTAATGACCAGTCCTAATTAGTCATAATTAGCTAACCAATCAACACACTTAATTTGCTTATAGTGAAATTCAATTGATTGTCTTTGCAATTCTCACTGTAGACTTCTTCGAAAGAACATAAATATCGTCGAGTCTCACATCATAAAGCATTTTATGGTCCGGCTTCAGGCAGTGCCGCACAGAAACGAACTACAATGTGGGTTAATACAAAAGTCATGCATACGATGTTGTCTTCTACTTCTTCTAATCCACTTGATGAAGACTTTTCTCTCCCCCCAGGCCCCGAGTCAAGGAAAATGAAAAAGACTCATTAAATAATATCTGCAAAGAACTTGTCAACGTATAATTAAGCTTTCAGTCACGAAGCAAAAGAGTCCGTGCCTGTTTGGATTGACTTTTTTTTTAGAAAAAAGTATTTTTTCAAAAAAATAATTTTTTTTGGCAATAATCATTTGGTTTGACATCCAAAAATACTAAAACTCTGAAAAAAGTTTAAATATAATTTTTTTTAAAAGCCAAAATTTTTAACTTTCGAAAAAATATTTTTTTAAAAAAATTTGGAAAAAACGTTTTTAAAAGAAATCAATTCAGATGAGCCCTCATTAGATCAACATGCATATACTTAATAAGAGCACTTTTGTCTGCACAAAACGGAAGTCATCATGAATAAGAAAACTATCTAATTCAGGAATATAGTTGAAAGAATACATAATTAATATTAGCACATTTTTTTTTAACATATCTCATTCCACTAAGAAAAGACGTATTTCATACCAGCAGCCAAACAGTGTGTCGAAAACACGAGGCTCTACACAAAAAATTTATTTCCCACGATATATCTGTACTTTTAAGCATGCTAAATTTGTGCTTAATTAATGGCATGGTTTACTCAAGTTCGTCTCTAATTAATTAAAAGAAGAATTAAGGATATCAAGACTAGAAATTAGGGTTCGAGTAGCTATAGGGACGAAATCTGATTAACATTAATTAAAATTTCATTAGTCGTAATAGAAGCAATAATCTTACGGTTTTTGTATCATCCTGATTTAATTTTATATAACATTTACAAGATCTAGTATACGTGCATAGAACTAATAGAAAAGACAATTCACGACATCAACTAATTTATGAAATCAGTACCACTTAACAATATAAAATTTCGTGCAAATTGGTTTAGATTATTATAAGTAGCAAATGATGTCGCATTGAGTAGTTACTATCATATCAGAATACATTTTGGTCTTGGTTAGGCACATCAGCCAACAACAACGAAACCTACTCTTCATTTATAATTCGGCCTGCAAGAGAGAAAGAGGGACAGAGACAGAGACAGAGACCATTCTAATTTTTCTACATTATTCAAATGCTACCCCTATATATAAGGAAAAAAAAATCAAATTAGTCTGATAACTTAGGTTTGTTAACCACAATAAATAAATAAACAAATATCCTCTCTACAAGATTTAGTTTTTAGATGAATGGTAACTCAATATAGTATCGGAGTCTGGAATCCAAAACAGCACAGGATCGATTTTTACCGCTACTCATTTAAAAAATATTAAATTGTCCACAAGTTCGATCTTTATCGCCACCCATTTAAAAAATATTAAATTGTCCATGTGCAAATTCTAAACAAATCACGCTGTATGTAAGGGAGCTTGTTAACCACAATAAATAAATAAACAAATCACGCTGCATGTAAGGGAGCTTGTTAACCACAATAAATAAATGAACCAATATCGGGCCTGTTAACCACAATAAATAAATAAATCAATATCCTCTATACAAGCTTAACCTTTTAGATGAGGTGGTGCATGTGAGGGGCATGTTAACCACAATAAATAAATAAATTAATATCCTCTCTACAATCTTAACTTTTTAGATGAGGTGGTAACTGAATAAGGTTGGCATGTGAATCATTTGAACCTTTCTTTTTTTAAAAAAAAAAAAAAAGGAAGGCAGTTCAGGTATCAAGGACCTATTTGGATTGATTTTTTTTTTTTTTGAAAAAATACTTTTTTTTGGGAAAGAAAAATTATATTTCTTTTACAATAACTATTTGGCTTGGTTTTTAAAAGATTGAAACTTTGCAAATAAGTTCAAATACAGTTTTTCTCATAAGCTAGAATTTTATCTTCTAAGAAAAACATCTTTTGGATTGATTTTTTTTTGGAAAAAATACTTTTATTGGACCAAAAAAAAGTATATTTTGTTTTTCAATAACTATTTGGTTTATTGATTTTCAAAAAATTGAAACTTTGAAAAAAAACTCAAATATAGCTAAACGAGAATTTTAATTTCAAAGAAAAATATTTTTTTCAAAATTTGTTAAAAAAGAACTTTTAGAAATAATTAATCTATACAAGCCCTAAGTATTATATTGATCATTCAGACAGATGGTCAGATCTCTCTAGCATCATCATCCAAAAACTTTATCTTCGCATCTGATGGGTCCTCAAATACACCTGTCCTTATTCCCTTATAGAAACCTCGTTTCAAGTTTTTCAGCTAATCCGAGCATTTAATTTTGACTTCTCTACAGATGTGTGAAAGGCAAAATCTTGATTATTTTAATATCTTTCTATGTCTCTGGATGAGCGATGCGTTGTTTGGGTCCCATTTGCCTTGATCTAGTTTAAAAAATTTAGATAAGGAGAAAAAAACCAAAATAAAAAAAAAAGAAAAAGGAAAAAATAAACAATTAGAAATGAGTTCTTGATATACCTAGCGTAAGAGGTAAGAAGAACACGCATATCTGTAAGAATTGAGAATTAAGGCTATCATATACATGAAAAGTTTTGTAATATATTTTAAAATTTTCACACAAAATAACCTGAAATCATATTTGATATTATGATTACATTTTGATGCATCCCTGTAGAAAAAGAAACCTTGGACATAAAATCATCAATCTTGTGAATTAGAGATCACAAATTGAGTAATATATAGGCAATGATCTCTTGCAAAAACTTATAAAATAAATTTGCGTACAAAAAATTTTAAAATGGACTCGTAACCAACCATGTATATTTAAGTAGGCATAGTATTGATTTTGATGCAACTGCGGTCGTGGTTTTGTTCATCAAAATATAGCACTTCTCAAGTGCCAAGATTTTCAATTTACTAAGCCGTCACTGTCGAACAAAAGTTAACGTAATTATCAGAGCAAATAACACACCATTAGATCACAAGACTAGTGGCAATAGGCTAGCGTAATTGTTGTCGTGTAAAATAAATTAAACAAATTCAAATGAGACATAAAAGCTTCTTAATTGTGTATTCACATTATATTATTGATGACTATGATGAAACTGATTGGTGAATATATATATCCAATTGATACCTGACGCAAAAAGGACTTCTAAAAGTTCATTACAGGCCAAGTATAAGCTACATATTTGCAGTAATATTTTGTTTATTTCTTTTTCCAATTGTAGGACATGTACGAAAGTTCCCATATGTTTCCTCAGCAATATGTTTATTAGGCTGTCACGATCGAATCACTAAGTATTGAGTCATGCATTTACAAATAACACACACTTCTCCTTTTTGTTTGCATTACATTTGCTTTCATGAGAAGGAAAAAAATTAATTCCTTTTATTCTTTTCATCTTCCTATTCTTATATATTGACTACTAGCATACAAGGAAAAAAAGGTTGTACAAACTACTGCAACGTTACCAGATAAAATATATATATATATATATATATATATATATATATATTATATTTTATTCGACAAAAACAGCCGGCGTCGTCAGATGAGTCTTTCAGCAAATTCTAAGACCTTCGTTGCGTGGGGGTGGGCTAGAGGGAGGCCAGTGAGCTAGGAGTCCGTTTTGGATTTGTTTTTTTAGTTACTATGGAAGGTTATGCCGGAATATAGTATTAGATTATTCTAGACGAAGAAACCTCTTTAATATCCTCCTGTAACAGCTCCCTCAATCCATTAGGTAGATCAGTGAGAATGTGAACTTTTAAAAGACAAAGAAAGGCTTTAATTAACAAGTTAATTAACACTCTTGTTGGTTTTGCGTAAAAATGAGATAATTGAAAACATGATAATTGTAACATTTAGAAAAAGTTACATTTTAATTTTCTTTAGCGTTCGATCTTTTTAAAATAAATGTTTTTGTCATAGAAAGATGAACCTGAACGAACCTAAATTCGATATGTCAATACCCTAAATTATTTATTAATTATCACTTACATATATGATCCTCCTAGGCTCTACATCCCTATATAAAACTTTTACCTTAAATGAGAGGATAATCTCCTAGTTCTTGAACTGTGAAGATGAGTCATTATTAAAGTCAATGTATAATTCGAAACACCTCAACTTTTTCATCTTTTTTTTAATCCCTAATTGTCTCACCATAAATTTGAAAAACAAAATTCACCAAAATTTCATAAACGCAAAACTAGCTAGCTAGCTAGCTATGGAGCCGAACCATATTGATGAACTCACAAAGTCAAATGAAGAAGAAAATCATCAGGACACATCGGAGCAAGAGGACGACGACGGCGACAACGTCGGTGTAGGGCGATCCTACGAGTGTGTGTTCTGCAAGCGAGGGTTCACCACCGCACAGGCCTTAGGTGGCCACATGAACATCCACAGAAAACATCGTACTAAAAACAAACACAACCATGACGATGATCATCATCATGAAGAGATAAATCAAACGACCCCTGCTAGGGTTTATCACCAAATCCTGATTAGTTGTCCACCGCATGATCAACAGTTTGATTATCGCACTTATTTTCCAGCATCTTCAAGATCATCCTCGTATGAAAATAATGGTAAAAATAAACGTGATCAGAACCAACAGGGGTTGAATCCACATGCGGCGATGAGCTTCAGCTTGCAATATTCTGGTGTAGAACTTGCAGAAATTATGGCGAAACAGGCGCAGGACAAGGGACAAGAAAAAGATTTGGATCTGGAGCTTCGGCTAGGCCGCAACCCTTAGAAGAACTGTTTTACCCGTTTGGATTGACTTTTTTCAAAAGTATTTTTTTAGAAGAAACTGAAATTGAGCTTTTTCATTTGTTTCAGTTTTTTTTTTCCTAAAAAAATTAATCTAAATACTTACAGAAGAACTGCTTTTTTTTTTTCATAAATAAAGCTAGTCCAAACTGGTCAATATGTAAGATTTTATACATATCAATCATCAGTTTGGAGATGATGATGTAGAGGTATATCTGATCTTGTGTTCTCTTCTTGACCTGTAAAAACTTTACCATTTCGTTACGCAATAACACATCTCCCTCGGAAAAAATTAATAATTTTTGTTCTTCTTTTACCTGAATTTTTTTTTTTTTGCATGCGGAACCATAGTTTTATTAGTTTCCTTATATATATATATATTTTTTTTTTTTTTGGAGGCATCGGCGAGATTAAAAACCGATAATTCCGGCTGATGAGACCCCTCCAACATCATCACCAAAAGCTTTCTCGACTAATCTGGTGGATCTTCAAGATAATTTTATCTTTTCCCCCTTGAATAAGTTTGGTTCCATGTGTGATCAAGTGAACGATAACTGAGCAGTTGTTAAGCTGAGATCAAAGAGGAAATGTTGTAGAATCGCAGTTTGGACTTTGAATGGAGGCTAAAAAAGAAAAGGGTCATCGCTTATTTGAGGTATTTTTCTTTTTTCCTATGAATATTATATTTTACCCAAATCCAATTCTGAGTTAAAAATGGTAGTCCATTACATGAAACTCTTCGGGTAATTTTATATCCTTGTTGTTTGTAGTTTAGTTTATATGATTGGATGGTATGGTTTCGGTCATATATATAGATATGTGTGCTTGCATGTGTGTGTATAAGTCTCATTTTGGCACTTAACAATCAAATAGAAGAAAATTAAGATGGAGAAAATGTGAGTTGCTGCATAAGTTGTGTCTTCATAGTGTTGGTGATAGGAAAAATTAAATTTGTTTGTTCAAGTTACACTGGGTTTCACGTGAAATTAATTGATATATACTTGGTGTTGAAATATTGAAAGGAGACACAACTAATTGCTGATCAATTTTAACTAAGTTACTGAAAATGCATAACATAATGTTTTCGAATTAAACCTTTTATTATCACGTCTTTTCCTTCTAAGAACTATTTCCAGGTGAAACATAAGGCACTGAACCTTAATCAACTTCATATGCTAGTTATAGTGATAATCAATTTCATCAAGTAGCTTAATGAACTTTTAAATGAAAAGGAGAAGAATTGACATATTTATGTGGTTGTTTTAATTCTAGCCCATGATAATAAATTTGGCCCCTAGGAATATGTGTTATTTGCTCTTAAAGATAAAGCAACTCTTGAAGTTCTTCGACGAAAGACTAATTAGTCACATTTAAAGAGAAGCAAACCAAGAGCAGCCGACCACCTCGCTAACCTATGTACCAAATGTGGTACTGATCTTAAAGTTTTTTCTCATCCTAAAAATGTACCTGGTTTGCTTGGATTTGTCAGAGCTGACAAGTTTGGTATGCGTTGATTTTAGAAGATAGGCTCTTTGGATGTAGAGGGTAGTAGTTCTGTCTCATTTACTTGTTTTTTTTTATGGCTTTGTATTGGATTAGTAAGTAGTACTTACTAGACTTTAGGTTTCTTTGCATTTAGACTCGGTTGTTTGCATTTTGCAAGACGATTGGGCTTGTCAATCATTGCATCCTAGATGATAGAAAGGAAGTTTTGGGTCTTTAATTTGTCTGCCTCCTACTTACATACCTTTTTCTTTTTGTTTCTATTAATAATTAAATTGGGAAACTTATTCAAATTGAGAACAGAAGCTCGTTACTTTTCTTTCCATTATTCCATACAATGAATTGAAATTGAAGCCTAAGCCCTATCCATTTATTGAAATCATGGGACAACCCTCACCCCCCCCCCCCCAAAAAAAAGGTGAATTTTCTAAATACGTCGTATTTGGTGTGCACAAAAGTTCAAGTAAATTGTAGGATTCAAGAAATTATATTAGAGATGTACATATACACTTCTATTCATTGCCTAGAAGTTGTTTGCAAACTTCAACTCAAACTAAAGGTATTGAACAAGTGAATATTTACTTAATTATCAAAGCAAGCACGAGTATCATGTATAGTTTACTACTCTGTAGTCCCTAATGTTATACTCCCCTAGTCTTCATTTTTAAGCTTCTGTTAATATTGTAAGTTACTTGCCATGCATCCTTCAATAGCATTAAGACAGAAATCAGTACTATGAGTTTTATAGTAAATCTTTTAAATTAAATTTGCTCATTATATAACTTTCTTCTGAAATTGGATGCTCTTCTGGTAGACATGGAGAATTAAACTCCTAATCGTTTACATATACTTAACATTAAGCATGTAAAGTTGTAGTTTTTACGCTCGAAAGTTCATTGTAAAGTCAAAAAGAAATTAAAAAAATAGAAAAAGAAACTAATTTAGTAAACAACTCTTTGACTTTTTATATTAAGCGTTCCTTGGTTGATTTTTTCATGAATGCAGCTTAAAGTTTAATTTATTGTTGCTCAAATAGCGCATTTTACTTGTGTTATTATGCGCCTTGGCAAAATTCTTAAATGATGCCTTTGTAAATATTTGATGCAGCTTCTCATTAAGCAGCTCTTGCACGAAGTTTCTGATCTGAGTGCGAGGAGCACGGATGAAAAACTTGATGAAACAGGTATTGCAAGAGAAAGATAAACGAGTCGGAGACATTTTCTATTGGATCGGCTTAGGTTGCCTTCTCTTTTTGTTACTTAATCCTGCTTTGTCTCATCCAATTTTGACGTCGTGTATTTCACTTGGCTATGCCGCCCTTTATATAGTATCCCATTTAGCAATTTTCATGACACAATGTAAAAGCATTTTTTTTCTCCCTTCTTTTATAACTCCCCAAAACCCCTCACTCCTTGAGATTCGAACCCAAATTATTACTATTAAAAAAATACTTTTAACTACTTAAATTACTCTCTGAAAATATTGTTGAATTCATAACTTCTTTCTTCTGTAGTCATATAGATCGAATATAAATGTCACTTGCAGGATACCACGTGCAAGACAACGCACCAGTGGTCTAGTGGTAGAATAGTACCCTGCCACGGTACAGACCCGGGTTCGATTCCCGGCTGGTGCATATCTATTTTGTACAATAACCTTTTTACTTCATCTTTTTAACTCCACTGTTAGAGGCAGTGAATATTTCATTTAACCAATTTTGACTTTTGATGCTGCACAGCGGTTAAGACCAGCTGAAACCTCGACCTTGCACGGCATCTCCCCGTTATTTAGAGAACTGAGTGAATATAGAATCTTAATTGTCCTTTCGGCTAGCACCTGAGGCCTTCTTAAATCTTGTTTATGTTAAGATAGAACCAAAGCCCAAAAGCCACAAAAGTTAATTTAGGTATCTGCCTCATGCTGGGGAATCCTCAAATCAAGACAATCTCTGGGGAAAGAGCATCTTGGCTTTGTCTCATTAGTTTATGAAAACTGTCCCGAAAATTGTGGACGTTTTCATTCTTCATAAAATGAGGAAGGAAAAGAAAATTTCCTCGTCTCACTCATTACAGGATTATATGTTGCAAGGAAGATCGTAAGAAAAGATGACGTAAAGAAAGAAAAGAAAAGAAAAGAAAAGAAAACACGCAAAAGGCTGGATGAGTGTACCCATTCTAAAACAAGCTAACTCCCGCCAGCATACCTATGAGGGCGTTTGGAAATGCTTATAAGCTAGTCAAATCTACTTTTAAGCAAAAATCATTTTGGCAATGTACTTACAAGCAGGTAAAGTGACTTATAAGCAACTAAAGAAAAAAAAAACTACTCGCTTCCCCCCCCCCCGTCACTCCCACCCCCCAACACCCAAAACTTTTTTGACCTGTTTATAAATAACAATAGTTGACTAAATAAAGTCTTATTTATACCCCTTAGAAAGTGAAAAAACCTTCTCAATTATCTTAACAAATATTATTGTTTATAAGCATATATTTACCCAACACCAAATACAATTACTAAGACTGTCTCCAACAACTTTTCCATTTATTCTCCTAAATCTAAGTGATTTGAGTTATTTTCTTATAATTTGAAATCCCTTATTTTTAATTCTATTCTAAAAATTCTCCTATTTTTTATCAAACTCTCAATTTAAAAAATTCCTATCACTCTAACAGCTTTCCTATTTTAAAATATTACAATCTTAAAGCTATGAAAATGGGGATAGAATTTGGGTGTTAGCTTTGAGAGTTTTAGGTATTTTGTTTTGGGGTTGAGAAAAAACTTAAAATTTTAGGGATGAAATAGACGAACTGTTAGAACACTTTACTATTAACAATTCCTCTAAATATGGGAATTTTTGTGTTTTAAGGGATCTATTGGAGTTAACCTTATAAGCAGTATTTAAAAAGGCAAAGCCAAACACCATCTATATGTGGTTAAAAAAAGCGCTCAGCAACAAAAGGTACCGAGAAGGAAAAAGTTTTGAGTGAACCCACTCCTGGCCTGATTATCTGAGCTCAAAAAGATTAGTTATAGGCAGTTTGAAATTTAGCTAAAACCTTAACCAAAGATGACTTTATATATACAAGCCAACAGAAACTACGAGAGATGAGATCTAATGCATGGAAGAAAATGTCAACATTTTATATTTCATCATCTGTCAACACCATAAAAGGCCTCACCATACCATCACCATCACATCCAAAAGCTTTTAATGCATTTAAAACAACTTTACAGAGATTCATGCATCGCAATATCTTACAGGCAGATGTTCGTGTTGATGATAACCAAGTAAGGTATCAATCCCGTTTTGACACAAAGGTAAATGAGGCTCCAATTACCATCACCAATTACCTAGTGAGGTAGTACACGATCAGGAAAATAACCACAAAGGAAGCGACAAGCGTCACCATTCTTCGGCTTGATTTTGTCTCAAATACCTATAGTGCATTAATGGCTCAATTTCAGTGAAGAATGTTTTGTCAAACTAAAGGAAAATTAATGCAAGGTCAAGGTCTTAGTTTTGAGTACCATCTTAAATTTATCCATTGTCCCAGCCAAAACTCCTCTAGAAGCGTCCATATCATTACCCTAAAAAGAAGATAGAGTTAATCAGATATCATCAAAGTACAATTTAAAATCATTATACAATTTAAAGTCATTAGTCAGGCATAAATACCATTCTGTCTAGCATACGGTTATGAGTCTCCACTTCCTCATGTACATCACCTGATAACTGTTAACCAAGTATAAAAAGAACATCAATGGGAAAATCCAACACTATAATGGTGCTAATCAACCAAAGCATGCTTTCGGTCCAAGCATATAATATTCTATACAAACACAAGTGTAGACTCAAGACATTTTATTAGAGGCAAGAGGTCAAACAAGCCAAGGAGTATGGCCACACATATATGATGAGGTATAAAACTCAGTTAGAGGTTAAAGCTTAGAGTGTAGCCATGCATAATCTATGAGGTACCAAACTACAGTTAATGTTTAAAGCACAATGGTCCCGAAGTTCTCCATCAACAGGGGGTGTGCTTAATTACAAATGTTCAGTTCACGCCAGAAAATTTACTCAGAAAGACCTGGTCAGTGACATGTAATAAAGAAATGCGCCACACAAGCTTTTCCATTAGCAAATACAAACTTTTACTTGTTTGTTTAGACCAAACAACTTTTTAAGTGCTAATATTCAGCATTCATTCAGCTTGATCAGAAAAACACATGTCCATTAAGAACAAATCATATCCTCATATAGAAGATTCAATCCCACAAACCAGAAAGACACTGTCATTTTTTCAGATCTGAATTCAAACCATAACGATTTTGAAAACAATCTCCAGACTTTATAGTGGTAGTAAGGAACATAATTTAGAATTTCCTTCATGATGGAAGAAACAAGTATAGAGTACCGCAAGGCATCTTTATCAAATCATTGTCTGATTATATAGTTATTGAATTCCCTTCTCATTTCTCAAGTTATTACTAAAGCAAGAATAGAGTCAAACGGAGACCAAAATTGACCTTTATCAAACTCATGACTTTCAAAATTAGATACCAAGGCCAATCAACAGTTAAACAAAGAGTTCTGCCAAATACAATACTTACTCTTTTCAGCAGATTAACTCGATCTTGCAACCCATCAAGTGCTCTTTCATTTTCATGTTCATCAATCTCATGAGATGAGTAAGATGAAGAAGCCCTAATGCCTCCTTCCTCAATGCCATCAAAAAGAGCAACCCTGTTTGCACGGTCCCTATGTTCAAAGATCATGATTAAGAGGATAACAGGTGAATTTTCAAAAGAAAATTCCTCCAACTAATATACAATCTCAGCAAGGAAGCAAAGTAGATATAATGTTTGCTTTTGAATACCACTTCTAACAAATTGTGATAGATCATTTTCTTATAAATTGTCTTTCTGTTGTAGCAACGGCTAGGGAAAAAAAAATAAAATACGGACCAGCCTCAACGGGTTAAGTGCAACTGTGATAACGACCACAAAATTTTCTAACACTTCTTATACCATTCAAAGATTTTGTGATTCTTTTGCAATGACAAGATTGAAGCATCTGCGCTGTTCTCAAAATACATAAAGAGCTTGAGCAGTAGTAAGATTCTACACGTATACTTACAAAAATCACAAGTATACACTATACAACTCTTTGCACATTTCATATAATTCCAAAAAGTTACTAATTCGCACCCCGAAAGCATCTTAAGACTAATCTCATATAATTCCAAAAAATTATTAATTTGCACCCTGAAAAAGCATCTCAAATTAATCTCACACCAAAATCAAAATGATCACAAAATTGCATGTGGATCAATAACTAAAACATCACCTATCAGACACAAAGAACTCTGGGATCTCTATTAGTACAAATCGATAATCCACATCATCCAACCACGTAGCCTTACGAAAGAGCCATTTCATCTTGTATTACAACAGTTAAATCCTCAATTACGCTGAACTTCCTACCATCACATATGAAGCTCGCTCTAATTTCCTTTGATCCGATAACTATCAGTATATAAGAATGCTGCACAACCCCCCTCCCCCCACACCACACACACACACACACATATTCCATCTATATTTACACACACATCGTGTTTTCTGTATAAAACTGAACATAAAACCGATAATTCATCCATATATAAGAATATTTGCTTGGGCAACATACAAATATACACATTCCACCAACAATTAACATACAAACACATGTGATTAAGACATTGGAACATAAAGCGGATAAGATTAGGGCAAAACCTTCGAGAATTCATCACGGCTAATGAGAATGCAAATTACAGCAGATATCAATCAGCGTCAGCTCAACACTTCGATTCTGTTGAATCAATTCGAATAAGACAAATAAGAAAATAAATTCAATTTTTCATCAAAAATCTAAACTGAAACTAATTCACGAAAACAAAATTCACATGTAAATGTCAAGCTTGATTGATCAGGCTTAAAGTGAAAAAGGATTTTAACTGAATTTTGGACGAAATTTAACTGGAAAATAAGGAGAATTTTAGATCTGTCGAAGATGAGAAAAAGTGTAGTACCAATGGCTCTCCCCTGCGAGTCGAGAGTATAGTATCGTCCCTTTGAAGGAACCAAATCAGTGAAAAATATGCTTTACTTTATTCTCGTAAAATTTAATTTTTATTTTATATATATATATACACACATACATACATATACACACTAGTGTGACATATGATATACAAGGAGCTACATATGTAATTGGATATATTAAAGTTATAGAGTTTTTGTATTTTACTAAATAGTTATTGAAATAATTATATATTATGGAATTAATAAAATAATAATGATATATAAAAAAGTATAATATTAATTAAATTAAAATGTTTAATATAAGAATGAAACTAAATAAATAATGAAAAACAAAAAACGACCTAAGAATGGACATACTTAATTAATTAATAAGTAATTATGAAAAGCTTGTCATATAGAGCGTCACTTGACAGCACAAAATTAAAACTTATTTTGCTTTGTTATATATATATATATATATATATATATATATATATATATATATCCATAGTATTTTTTTTTTTTTGCTCAATAAGCAAGGTTTCATTAATAACAACAAAATGTATAATAGAAAATTCACATGCTACTCACATAACATTCCATGCTCTGAGGATGGCCAAATTCAAAATAGAATTTTTGGTTTTCCTAATCATATGTGCTTTGTTTCTAACATCAAAAACTATATTTTCAAAATTTTCTAACATCCATAGTATTTATGTTTGCACATGCATTTCCATAATTTTGCATAATATTTTTTGTTAAATGTCTGACATTTTATTAAAACTTTTCTCTAGATAAATTAAAGATGAATTGAATGTGGTGTATAATAACTTGTATATAAAAATGTTATAGTGCGTTCTTCAAAAAAATTAATTTTAATATTAAATAAAAGGCCATAATTTATTGTACAATATGGAATAGATTTTTCCAAAATATATGCACTTTCTTTCGTGGTGTTTTGAGATTTCAAGAGTTAATTATTATTTCTCTTGGTGATTTATATTGATCTACGTTTAGTAGTACGGTATCAAGAAATTATTTACATTAATAAGAAATTGACATTGCGATGGGAAAATAAAGAAAAGTTTCGCATTCCAATAACAATTCCATGTTAATAAGTTCTTTTTAAAATAAATAAATAAATAAAAGACAGGTCAAACTAAAAAATAAATAAAAGCAAATAAGCCAGAAAATTAGGATGCCACCAGGCCCACCACAGCCCCAATCGATTCTCTCCTTATTATGCTCTAGCAGGTCACCGCAATTTCTTCTCCCCAAGTGAATCTGAACTTCAGAGATGCCCTGCGTCAGGAAAATGGGAGACCTTATGCCTATTACCACCAACACTCCCCCAACCGCCGCTGCCGGGGGGTCGGGTTGTGCCGTTGGCTCTGACGGAGTAAATTAGAAGGAAGAATATGTAGTATACCATAGAACGTTGAACCTCACATAATTACAATGTTATAAAACGAGGCATTTACAATTGTATGCATCTCTCCTATCACAGCCTGAACGAAAAACAAAGAGGACGGATCTTCATCTTCACACGTATTGTCCTAAGTAACACGAATAAGTAGCACAACCATTATAAAGATGAATGTCATGAGGAAAATCACAAGCCAACTGGAGCATGAAGTCTTCAAACTCCGAGAGTATACATCAACAGCCCGAGTACTTGCATGCCCTGTGCTCGCCAAGCTATTCTCAACTGCTTTCTCTGTTGAATCAAGTATCTGCGATTCATTATATAATATGTATGAGGCAGATAGTTATCACTAAGCATTAAGAAAAGATGCAAAGAACTGAAAAGAAAGAAACAGGGGAAAAAAAAAAAAAAGAGGGCATTTCGGCAGAAGTATTTAGACTGGTAAAATTCAACTAATACAAGTTTCATTATAAAGCTCCTCCAGCCAAGCTATATAAGCAAATTGGTATATAATGTACTAAAATGTTCTCAGACACCGACACCAGTTTCAGACTTTCAGTGGAATAGGTTGCCAAAGTTGAGGAATATTTCACTCATAAGCTAAAATAGATCATGAAAGAAGCAAACATCTTTAGTTAGCATGTGAACCTTCCACAAATCTAGATTATTGCCCCTCTTAACTAGTCTGATACTTGTTACGAAGAACCTATATGAGTTAGAAAATGGAAGGAAAATGTTAACAGAAAAAATTCCATTCTGAGAAACGTGGAGACTATTCTTTGCTCAACTGTCCAGCTAATTCCTGGATTCCTGGCAAATTAGAGGTATTGTACAGGAAAACTTGTATCATACTTAATAAGTTAAAAATGTTTAGGAGCTAATCTTCTACATATCAAAGTAATTTTTTGAAACAAAACACACACTTATCTCTTACTTTCTCAGTGTCATTGATTGATTGGTTCATCACGAGACTACTCTCTTTGAGCTGCCGGGCCAAAACAACCATTTCATCCGTCAAGTCATCTTGAAGCTTTCTGTAAAAATTAAAGAAAAAAGTTATTATATTTCACATAAGCTCATCTACAGTAATAAATCTAGCCTAAGAAGTCAACTCAGTCAGAGACCAGGGGTAGATGGGATCAGTTCATGAATTCAAAGATTGCAAAGTAAGGCCACTGAAACATAACAAAAGAAGGTTAACTGAATCTGAGACTTTGTAACCTGAAATAACCTTGACAATTATGAATTATTTTTAGTTCTTGTTTAGAGACTGCCCAGAAAAAGATCACTAGAGGTAACAAAAGCAAGCCCTGGATTAACCTCGAAGAAAGCTACATTTATCATGCAACAAATATGTTATTCAATGTGTGATGACCTGATCTTGCAAAAACTTTCCAACTCAAGCTTTTTCTGAGAATTTTAGAGTAGAAAATCTTATAACTGCACCCAAAAAGAATCACTATGTAAAACTACACAGCAAAAGTCTTCTTCCTTCAAGAAATTATCCTCCTATCCATTTCACATAGCACTGAACATAGTGGATATTCCAGCAGAGAAAGAATCCTTCCCGCTTTCCCTTAATGGAGCAAGGGGCTCCATGACTTACTCTCACTCTTTAGCTCTAATTACCTCCACTTGTGTGCATAGAAATCTCAAGAAGAGAACTTTAGTGCATTCGTGAACGACGAACCTGTGTTTATCAATGTGTGCCTTTGCAGCAGAATCCAACTTAATAGGCATTGATTGATCATCTTCAACTGTATCACGGGATCTGTCTTCATTGCTTGATGGGGCACTGTTGCACTTACAAAGACAAAAATGAGAATGACAAAGCGAGATAATAACATGCTACATGAGCAGAGTGACAGCATATAATGAGAATAGCATATAATTAGCCTTAATTTAATGTTTGTCTGCACATACACTAGTCGTCTCCTCAATCCTTCAGAAGACTGAACAGTTTCTCCTGTTGCTTTCGTAGGTGTTCCACTGGCAGAAGTTTCAACCGGAGACTCTTGAGCTTCCTGTACAGTGGACTGCGTTTGGATGAAATCAGATAAGGCATCTAAAAGAAGAATTTCAGGTTGGCTATAAGGAAAATTAACTCCTATGTCTCTAAAACAACAAGTTCTCATCCACATGCTTAATACTCTTTTTGAACTGTAAAGCAAAGTATATCACAATTTTTCATCAAAATTTAAAAGTTTGCTTGGAGGTTTAACTCATTGAAATATCAATACAAAATTACTAGTGGGGCATGCAGCTCAGTTTGGCAAAGGAAAAACAGTAACAAAAAAACATAAAGACAAGATAGATAGACAACAAACAGCAGATAACCCATTGATATATAGAAGTGGTTATTTGGGGATGAAACACATGAATACATTGGGTTCAACAGGTAAACTGCTAAAGATCAAATGGAGGTGATTATGGAGCTCACCTCTGGGACAACTAATTTGGCAGCAAGCGCTTCAATCTTCTCTGAATATTCACTCAATGTAGCTTTGGATATCCTATGACCATCATTATAAAAGAAGTTAAATAACACTCAGATATCTTAGTAGACACACGGGACAATGACATCTTAACAAAACAATAAGATTTATGCTCTCCACAATCATTCTGACATTTTGAACTTGCAAATGTAAATTTTCTTGTATCCTAAAGCCATAGGGAAGAACCTATGAAGAGTTTGAGATGGCATTAGAAATTTGATATTCAGGGTAATTTGGTATATCTTAGTTTCTTGTATTACGCACATAAATAGTGTGTTTGGAATGATCTTATTTTAAGATGCTTATCTTATTGAAATTTGGAGATATCTTATAAGATTTAAGATATCTTATCATATACACCATGCATTCTATAGTTGTAAAAAATAAGATAGGAATGATTGCTTATTTCTTAAAAGACAAAAATTATGGTTTTGTTTTAAATTTTCATAGAATGCATAATAAAATTTCTTAAATCTTATAAGATGCACCCTCATTTCAATAGGATAAGTATCTTAGAATAAAACTATAACAAACAAAGCAAAACTATGCATCTGCACAAAGTTTTACTTCAGTCCACACAGTACAAAATGGCCCACCCTATGATCAGAAAAATGCAATGTGAAATATAAAAAAGACGAATGCTCTGTTTGCTATAATCTTATTATAAGATGCCTTTTCAAATAGAAAAGTATGGTTTGTTTTGAGTTTCATAACATGCTTGTGATAACTTATCCCTACAGTTGAAAAAAATAAGATAAGGATGGATTGCTTATATCTTATAAGATAAAAAATATAATTTGTTTGAATTTTTATAGAATGCATATGACAAGATTTCTTAAATCTTTATAAGATGTCTCTCATTTCTATAGGATAAGTATCCTAAATTAAGATCATCCAGAACACACTAGAAATTTAAGACGAAGAGATGTGGCCCAGCTTTACAATTAGTTTATGGATATAGAATGGTTTCAAAGGCATAAGGGCAAAGCATCAAATATATTTGTCAAAGGGACAGGTGTAAGACCTTGGTAATCCTTCTGGAGTCTTCTCTTCAGCCAATTGCTCCAACTGTTCTCGCAAAGTCGCGACATACTACAAAACATACATAATTGTATAACAAAATATATAGAGTATAAATCCAGAGCATATTCACACATACATGACCCCATGTACATCAATACGAGTTAAGATATATGAATACACACATCTGGACACATCAATATTGAGAGAGGTAACTTCACAAGAGCCGATGGACAATTAAAAGTCTAACTAAGAAGATCTGAAGACACACATGTATAAGCTTGGCTTGACTTTGTTGCTGTGGAGCAGCGGCAAGTAACCTTCTCAAATTTACTTCTGTTTTACTCAATCCCATAACAAAACCCTGCAAATAACATTATCAAGGTCAAAAAAAAAAAGTTAACTTGAATTAACTAAGTGCCCAAAATAAATTATCTAACAATTTCATTGTTAGTAGCGGTCCACTGAGTCCTCACTATAAAATTGTAATATATGGAATTTATCATCAAAAAAGGGGGGGAAGTCATTTTTATTATCACAGCAAGTTGCAGCCAGCATTGTTAAAAGCACTGAATTCTTTTCATATTTCTGGAAGAGTATACGGGCCTAAGGGGATGTTGGTTTTTGAAAAGTAAGAAAGCAGTATAAGATGGAACATGAACACGATCGCAAGTACGAGCTGGGATGTTAGATCTCAAGCAGATTCCAGTTCACTGCTATAAAATATTTCTTCATTCCTAAACTGACAGATCCTAAGTTGACCGCTGAACCATTCAGTTCAAAGCTACTATCAAAAACTGAAAACCATGCCAATTTCCCATTCTATTAGCTACCGTCGAAAAATCCCACAGATAGGGCAAAACATAATTAGCGGAAATGAAAAAAGTTAGAACTAATTTAGTATAGTTGCATTTCTCTTTTTCCCAATCTAGATTCATGATCTCACATTATTCGCTTCTCCAACGAACTGATGTACCTTTTTATACTCAATTTTCCATTTTCCTTCTTTTCTTTTTTCCTTTACTTCATTTTCTTCATTGTTTGGATAGGACTACAGCGCAACCCCATCGCCAGCCCCATCACCACACAGTGCATTCAATTTTCTATTTCTCGTGACCATCCACATTGACATCAATTTTCAAATTAAATTCATTTCAGGGAAAAAAAAAACAGAAAGAAAACAACGAAGTGAAAGAAATATATTGCAATTTATGCCAATAGAACTCTTTAAAGTACAATTTTTTTATATCTTATACTACAACCACGAACACCACAAGAATCAATAGTACATGTAATTAGATAAATATATATATGTGTGTGTGTGTGTGTCCGTGTGCAGCATAATTGAAATGGGTTTTGGGGAAATTAGATGCGAAAATTAGGGATTTGATCTAGGTCTGGATGATTTGAAATGGGCAAGGCCTTACCTTTACGAAATTTGGCTCTGTGGAAGCTTTGCTGGATTGAAGAATTGCAACGGCACGGTGGTGGCTGGCAGAGGCGGCGGCAGCGATGTGGTGGCAGACGGCGTGGCACGGTGGTTGCTCGAGGTACAACGCAGTGCTTTGGTGGTGGATGTGTCGTTGAGTTTTGGGTGTTAAATCTGTAAGATTTTCTGTTATTACTCCATGCGGTGGCTTTTTAAGAACAAGTAACCAAGGGGAAATTTATTAATTTTTTCGCCTGTAAAAGTCGGATTGATTTTTTGTGTATTTAAAATTTATTAATTTTTAGTGGTTTAAAATTACTGTAAATTGATCACTGTAATTGTAAAATTAGGGTATATTTGCTATCTGATTTTAAAACTGATACATATCCATCCCTCAGTTTTTATAGGGTTAATATGCAATTTTTTTTTTTTGTACAAGGATTATTAATGAGTCTTAAAACTAAAGCAATTTTAACACTATATTTGCAAAACCCAAGAGGTAAGGTTATCTTCAACAGCTCTCCTATTTTTTTTCCTAAATTTAAGTGATTTGAGTCATTTTTTTATATTTTAGGATCCCATATTTTCAATTCTATTCTAACAACTCTCCTATTTTTTACCAAACATTCAGTTTATGGAATCCCAATTTCAGTTTCACTCCAACAGCTCCCTTGTTTTATAATGTTGTAGACTTAAAGTTATGGGAATGGAGGATGGGATTTGGGGGTTGGCTTTGGGGATTAAAAAAAACCCCTATATATAAGTGTTTTGTTTTGAGGTTGGGAAAAAACCTAAAATTTTGGGGATGGGATAGGGGAGCTGTTTGAGCACTTTGCCATTAACAAAACCCCTAAATATGGGAATTTTTGTGTTTTAAGGAATTTGTTAGAGTTAGTCTAATACTGACTAGAATACTGTCTTTGCAGTGGTGATTTGGAACATTTGGAAATAGAGGATTGACAAGGTGATTGATGGAGAGATGACCATGAATATGGTTGGGGTGGTAGGCTCAGTTGTTCGACAAGCTATAGAAATTTCAGAAATTTGGAAAGGACAATGTCTAGGGATATTTGTGTGAGGCGTGAAATTGAGGTTAAACTTAAGAGTGGGTGGATATTGGACGTGAATGATTACTCTAAGGGGAATTTGGGTTTTGCAGGAGTTCAAAATTTATTTCGAAATGAAACAGCCAACTGGAAGACAAAGCTCATGATTAACTTTGAAGTCACATCTAACAATAAAGCACAGCTCGTTGTTTTATGAAAAGAGTTGCACATAGTAGAATATCCCGACCTGGTCTATTTTATTATTGAAATAGACTCCTTAGCCACTTTCAAATTAGTTAATGGTCTTATTCCTTGTGTTAACCCATTTAGGCTTTTTTTTAGAAGATTGTAAAAAGATTCTTACTCTAAGAGATGCTTCACATTTCAATGTGCATAGGGAAGTTAACAATTGCACGAACTAGTTAGCGAATTACGCCTTTGCAACCCCATTGAACTTGGAATTTTAGCTCTAATAAAATTCTCCTTCCCAAAGTAGTACAAGAAAAGACTTGTATATATAAATTCATTGCATATGTTTATTATTAGCTTTTTAATCTACTACAAATTATACTTATGTGGATATATAAAAGTCATTTACTATCCTTTTTAGGGCAAAAGTTTATTCTTTTTAAATACTGAAAACTTCTATGATTTTAGAGATATGAAGATTTTGAAAAATGTATAAAAGCATATCCATATTAATAGTATTCCTGCACGTGTGCTTTTTTTTATTTCTTTCGCAAATCTGATACAGGCTCTAATTTTTTATTTGGCACAAATGTTTTAGATAATTAAAAGTGTTTTTTGTACAATTATTATTAAAATTTATTGTAAAAGTGTTTTCTGTACACTTATTTAAGTTCTTCTTTTAAACAAAATTTAAAATAAAAAATAACTCTTAAAAAAAGACTTAGACCAAAAAATAAAATCTTACTATTTATTATGTATACAAATAAACAAATTTAATATTTTAACATGTATTTTTCTATTGATTTATTTTTCATAGCCTTAATCCAATGTAAAATTGTTTCACACAAACAGAGAAAGAAATATTATTTTTAATAAAACAATAATATAAATTATTATTAATTTGTCATTAATTAAATTAAATATTTAAAAAATATTTAATATAACAATTACTTGTATAACTTAACAATATCAAACTTATGTTGAAATGGGTCTAGTGCTAAACTCATAACTATTGAATCCCTAAGCAAACCCATTCCCACATTGGGCATCTATTTTCTTTACATATGGGGCCGGTTTGAATTAATTTTTTTTTTCCTTCTTGATATATATATATATATATATATATATATATGAAAAAAAAACCTTTTTTTGGGTAAGAATCACATTATTTTATACTAAGTAATTAAATTAAATTAAAAAAATAAAACTTTAAAAAATCCAAATTCAACTTTTTTTTCCCTAAAAATATGAACTTTAAAAAGAACAAAATTTTCAGAATGAGAAATTATAAAAAAAAATTAGAAAAAAGCAATCCAAACGGGCCCGCATCTACAATGGCCCAACCCAATGGTAAAGAATGAAACACGAAAGCGACAGGGCAACATCATCTCGCCAACACATACAAAAAGGCTTTTTCCCCCCCTTCTTTTTCTTTTTTGGTTTATATTTTTGTTTTCATTTGCTTCAAAAGCATATTCTAGACGAAGCAGAAGACGAACACTATGTTTGGATTGAGGGAAATGGAAAGAGAGGAATAGTTATGGAGGAATTTCTAAATCCTTTCACTTATTTAAATTGGAAGTATATAGAGGGTGAGGGTAAATAAAGGATTGTTCTTATCCCTTCATAACCCCCTTTAAATTTAATCCTTCTAAATTGGAGTCAAATGGAGAGAAAGGAAATGATTATTTTGTGAAACGACTATTTTAACCTTCATATGAATGTTCATATAAAATAAAAGAAGGACATAAAAGTCAAATTATACATAAAATATATCCCTTCCCTCTATTTCCTTTTCAGTCCAAACACAAGATACTCAAAATTTTTTATATTTCATTCCCTTGCAAAAATACCCCAATCCAAACATAAATTACTCAATTCCTCTCATTTCCTTGATGAAGCTTTCCTTTTCTTTCTTTATCTTTATTAAATGTTCCCCTTTGAATCCAAACATAGTGGAAGATTCATTTAAGAGATAATACATATATGTGCTTGTGTGCAACATAATTGAAATGAGTTTTGGGAAAAAAACCTTACCTTTATGAAATTTGGCTCTGTGAAGTTTTGCCAGATTGAAGAATCGCCATGGCACGGTGGTGTCCAATAGAGGCGATGACAACGATGTGGTGGAAGACGGCGTGGCGCGGTAGTTGCTCTAGGTACAACACAATGCTTTGATGGTGGACGTGTTGTTGAGTTGTGGGTGTTAAATCTAACCAAGGGAAAAAGGAAAATGAGAGAAGAAATAACGGGAAAATATATATTTTATGCTTATAAAAATTGTATTAATTTGTTGCGTATTTAAAATTTATTGATATTTTTATGGTTTAAATTTATTGTAAACTGATATTTGTAATTTTAAAATTAGCATATATTTTCTATTTGATTTTAAAAGTGATGCATATTCACCCCTCATTTTACACTCATACTAGATAATGTGTAATGTTTTCTAAAGTATCGGGTGGTAAGCAAGACAATATTGAGCAAAGTCAAGTGGAGATAAGTAGCTTGAAGAACACGACAGTTGGAGTTACTTAAGAGCAATAAGCTCAGAAGTTGGTTATTGTAACAGAAAAAAGTCAGCTCACTATTAGGTGTTACTCTGGACTACTCTAAGCTCTTCTAACTATAAATAGAAAGAGCTCACATATAATAATTTCTGATTCAATAATAAAACATCTTCTTCTTCATAAATGCTGTTTAAGTTTCTTTCATAGAGGTTGATAATGAGTCTTAAAACTAAAAAGACTTTACTGTGACCTTTACAAAATACAAGAGGTAATTTTGTGTGGATTGACGTCGCAATGTGGAACATCTACAAATGGAAAAATGACAAGGTGTCTGATAGAGGAATGAACATTAATATAGCTGGGTTGGTAAGCTTAATTGTTCGACAATCTAGAGAAATTTCAAAAATTTAAAAAGGACAACATTTAGGGGGCGTTCATGCGAGGTGTGAAATTGAAGTTGGATGGACTAGACCTAACAAAGGGTGAAAATTGAGCATAGATAGTTGCTTTAAAGGAACCCAAGTTTGGCAAGAACTAGAGGTTTATTTGAAATGGTGTAGGAGGTTGGAAAACTCACAGTTAACTTTAGAGTCGTATCTAATAATAAAGTGGAGTTTGTTGCTATATGGGAATGGTTACGCATGACAGAATATCTCAACTTGGACTATGTTATCATTGAGATGGACTCCTTCCCCACTTTCAAATTGGTTAATGTTCTTATTCTTTATGCTAGTCCCCTTAGGACTCTATTGGAATATTACAAAAAGATCGTTGACTTCAGGAGAGACTTCACATTTAACATGTGTATAGGAAAAGCTAACTAGTTATGTGGATTGATTAGTGAATTACAGCATTTGCAACCTCAATGAACTTCGAATTTTATACGAGATTCTGAAGCATCTTCAAAAACTTTAGGATAGATAAAGGGGAATCATTCTTCCTAAAAAAATAGTTGTATAATTGGCTTGACGTCCAACAAAACAAAAAAAAAACATTTTAGTCGAAAAGAAAAGAAAATAAAGGAAAAAAAGGGAAAACAGAAAAAAAACACTTTTTTCAAAATAAAAATTATATATAAAAAAAATATAAGCCAAAAGAAGCCCAGGATGTACAGTGGCCCAACCCAATGCTGAAGAATGAAACAGGAAAGCGACAGAGCAATGTCATCTCGCCGACGCATAGAAAAAAGGTTTCGTTTTTCGTTTTGTTTTTTTTTTTTTATTTATTTAAAAGAGTTAACCAAAGGAGAATCCTTTCGCGCAGGGCGTAGCAGGCGGGAGGTAAATCGAGGATGTCGTGAGTGTGAGTGGGAGAGAAGACCAGAGCGTGGAAATCGTAACGATCATGATATTTAGAATCTATGCGCGAATTTCGATCGCGTTGTCAGGTGTCTTTTATTGTTGTTTACTTCCAAAACAGCTTCTAAAAGAAGCAGAAAACAAAGATTCATTCCACAGCACACTGCTTAACAACCCCTTGAACACTTCATAACCCAACTCTCTCTCTCTCTCTCTATATATATGCCCACAATATTCCCGCGCAGAAACACACAGAAATACACACACTGAGAGTGTGAGGGGGTAGCGAAAATGGCGACGCCACCAAAGCCATGGAAGGCAGAGTATGCAAAGTCGGGAAGATCATTTTGCAGGGTTTGCAAGAAATCCATTGAAAAAGAGCAGTTTCGCCTCGGCAAGATGGTCCAAGCCAAACAGTTCGATGGCTTTATGCCCGTACGCCTCTTCACCTTTTCACCCCATTTCTCTCTATCTTCTCCCCCCCAACCACACACAGGCACACAATTTATTATTTTGCTTTTTGATGATGGACAAGAAATGTCGTATGATTCGGTAAATAATCTCGTATGAGTTTAGTGGAACTCCAAGAATGCGATAAAAACATGGGAAAGTGAGATACATTTCATACTTCACTTTTTTTAAGACATTAACCCTTTTCTTTAAACAGTTGAATTTTTCATTTTTGGAACCCTTTACACTCCAACAGTCTTTTCGTTTCTTTTGTTTTGCTTCTCATTTGGGCGTTGATTAAGCATTCAATTTGTTCTTGGGCCTATTCTTGAATGATATTTCGATGGGTTTTGGTTTTTACAGTTTTCTTCTGTTCTTTTTTTTTGTCCCTTCTTTCGGCTAATTGCAACACTGTGCATTATATCATTTGTTTAATATTCTTCTTGTTTGATCTTTGTGATCAATTTCGCAAAATGCTTTAACGCATTATTTTACTTGTTATTTGGTGTAGTAAAGGTTTTTGCTTTTAAACTCTAGGCCCAGAATTGTTACAAAAGGCTATATAACTTACAATTTCTTTTTCTTTAAAGTGATCAAGTTGGCCTTCTTCTGTTATCTACCTGAATGAGGGTGTAAATGCACCATCTCACTGGCATTACATGGCCGTCATGCTTGCTTGAATAACTTGACGATTATATATCCCGCTTTCAGATTTAAGGAGAACACCGAAGACTGATTATTTCAAATAATGGCAACCAACATTGAGTTTGCCTCAGTTCTAACTGAGATCCAATTTCTTATTTTGCCCAACTAGCTTACCATGTATCACTAGGGTAGCCTAGTTTTATTACCTTCACTTGATATTTCACTTTTAAGTTGCTTGGTTAGGATTTTCAAGGCTGCAGCTTTCTTTCATGATTGATACTTCTTTATTTTATTAATATTAATATAAATGCCTCTCATTTGGCTTGTTTTTGGAGTCAGAATTGGAACCATGCTGACTGCATTTTGGGGAAATCAAAGCAAATAAAAGCGTATGTATTTCTCTGTATATTTTTATCTTACAATCAGTCTTCACAGAAATAAAATAGATACCTCTATCTCTTCTCAATTTGCTGATCGACATTGAACTTTGGTTGTGGTTTTAGTGTTGGTGATGTCGAGGGCTTGGAATCACTTCGCTGGGAAGATCAGCAGAGACTAAGAAAATACATAGAGGGTGGTCAGGCCACCAATTCCAATGCATCTAATCCTGTTGATGGCGAATACAGCATAGAAGTTTCTCAAAGTTCACGTGCTACTTGTCGGCACTGCAACTCAAAGATTACGAAAGGAGAGGTAAGTTCTTATAATCTAGTGGTTGGTTTGAGGACTAGGCAACTAGATTTATTCATGCTCTCTCAGGAACCTAGTTTACATAAGTCTGGTGGTTAACAGACTTTCTACTGGAACCCCCTGCTTTATTCTATGAGTTCTTTTATTTCTTTTAGCATCTTTAATACACATGTTTGTCTTTGAATAAAAATGCAGTTGCTTACTGCAATTTTTTGTTGCCTCTCTTATACAGTACGATTTAAACAGGAAAAACATCCTAGACCATTCAATGTAGGTGTGCCATTCTGGTACAGAAAGTATAAGAGAAGTAGCTTCTATGTTAATAATTTCTTTATTGATCCCCAAACATCAATAGTTTTGTATGATAAAGGTTATGGAGAAATCAGAAGAATAAAGTTTTAAATGGTAACTGAAATTTTCTCTGAGGATGTTCCACTAGGTAACATCATAGTGCAGGGAGAGCATAACTAGTTTGTTATACACCATTCTTTGAAATTGGCATGTTCTTTTATTAGATTCATTATGTCAAAAAATTTTGTTTAAGCTTTCCTTGACTCAATGTGGTTTGATGCCGATGGTGCTTCCAGATATCCGTTAAAATGAGATTCTTTTAATAGTCTATTCTCAATGTGACTGCTGGATGGTGAAAAGCCAAAATGTTTAGAAGATGTAGTGACGTAAATGAGAACGGTCAGGTTAATGTAAAGTACGACTTTACAAAAGAAAAAGAATAGAAATGGGTTTACTTGAGGAAAATTGGGGCTAATTCCTATTGTGGCCAGGATGAGAGAAAGTAATTTCCAGATGGGGAGAGCGGACCTCCCAAGGTACGTCATAGAAGGAGTGGAAATATATAGATTGATGATTAATTAACCATAAGAAGGGTAAACGAAAGCAGACTAAGTGTTTGAGGAGGCCCTTGGAGAGACCTGGAGTTAAAGTAAAGATTGGATTGCATTGCTAAATCCATATAGCTTAAATTGCTTAGGGAGATAAATGCTTGATGTGGTTTGGCTTTATCCAACTTTGAAGTTGAAAATATCTAATAGTTTCATATATTTATTAATTTTCAACTTTCTGAGCAAACTTTTTTTTATTATGTGCCCAACACTTGCTTGATAACCATTTTCTCACTTGGGTACGTGGTAAAGCATAAGACGTTGGATAGTTCTTTTTGTGGGTGCTGATGGTTGCTGGTGTAAATCTTTATTGCATCATGTGGGCCTGAATTTTGTGTAATTGCATGGCAAAATGGTACATCTGGGTACTGATTAATGGATAATCTATGACAATTGCATAAAAATTATTTTATGCATAATTTTTTTCTTGTTGGCACTCCTCAATTTCAACACAAATGCCCCTTAATTTTCTGCCAAAACCAAAAAAAAGAAAGAAAAATAATTGGGTTTATGAACTGTAAAAGAGCCATCTGCATGATACCATTCATTTCATATGAGAAATTTAATTCTAGACATGTTATCTAAAGAAAGAAATAGCGAGAAAGAATGGAGTTTGAGTGTTGTTAATGCTGTACTTTTTTGATTTTGTTACGATTTAGAGCCACTAGTGCCTTCCACTCTAGAATGCTATTCCATTTCAACTTAAAGTTTTCCAGAGCTAATAAAACAGAAAGCCGATTGAAATGTAGGGATTCATTCTGCATGATCAATGTCTTGGTTTCCGATAAAGAAGTTGTAGTATAATTTAATTGATCAATTGGATTGTGAGAGTTTTTGCTTGGTTGTGAAAGGTTGATAGAGTCCTTAGGGTTAGAGGGTATGTTCAACAATAGTAGCCTGTGTTGTATTTGATTTCTTTATGAAGCTCTTTTATCTTTTAGTGATCATTTAAGCTGCATACTTCAAAAATATTAATTAAATGTCTTTTTGGTGTGTGTAGGTCCGCATATCCAAAGGTCAAGGCTCTAAATCTTCTGCATGGCACCATGCTAAGTGTTTCATTGAGATGGCACCAACTATTCAAGTGCAGAAACTGTCTGGTTGGGAGAGTCTTTCAGCTTCTGATCATGCTGCTGTTCTTGCCCTCGTTAAGAAGGATTCATCAGCTTCCAAAGGTCAGATAAACTGTTTGTGGTAATTACACGAGATCTCTCTTTTTCTCTTTAAATTGTAATCTCGTTTGGTTCTTCTCATGCAGGTGTTAAACATGAGATGGAGGATGAAAAAGCATCCATGCAGGAGTCAAAGCCAATCGGTGGTGCCAAAAGGAAAAGAACTGTTGACACTGAAATGAAATCAAAGATTCCTAAAGCTGAAGGGGACCAGGTAGATGAACACTCAAAAGCATCTGATCAGGAGAGCCAACTTGAAGCTCAGACTAAAGCACTATGGGGTTTGAAGGATGATCTTAAGAAGCATGTGTCTAATTCAGAGTTAAGAGAGATGCTTGAGGCAAATGATCAGGATTCAAAAGGATCAGAGCTTGACTTGCGAGAGCGTTGGTGATCCCTGAACCTTTGATTGTATACAAGCACTATTACTTCAGAAATTTCTGAGTTACACATTCAAGCTATTATACACAATATAACTTCACTGATTTTTCTGATTAATGGAGTTAACCTATTCTTTTTCTGTTTCTAGTCGTGAAAACTTTTCGAGATAGAATTTCGTACCTTGTGCTTCTTACTCTTTGATGTGTTTTGCTCAGTGCTGATGGGATGCTTTTCGGAGCTCTTGCTCCATGTCCAACTTGTGGTGGACATCTTCATTATTCTGGAGGCATGTATAGATGCCATGGGTATATATCAGCGTGGAGCAAGTGTTCCTATTCTACCACTGATCCTGATCGTGTTAAAGGGAAGTGGAAAATCCCAGAAGAGACAAGTAATGAATTTCTGATCAAGGTATGTGAGTTAGGAAGCAAAATGGTATACAGTTTGATTGAAACTTTAACAAAATATTATGCTATATTTGATACTTTATAGTACTCATCACATTTTAGTTGGTAATTCTCAGTGGAATAAGACACAAAAGTCAGAAAAGCCACCTAGATTACTGCCTGCATCGTCATCCTCTGTGCTGTCTGGAAACGTATCTGCTGGTGGACTATCTCAGTCATCCCAGGCTGATAGTTTAGGAGATTTGAGAGTTGCTATTGCTGGAATACCCAAAGAAACGATGGTATGACCTTCAAATTTTTTGATCTATAGTTAACTTAAACTCTTCAAAATGTAGCTATAATTTAACATCTTTTAGCCATTACAATGTTCACCAAAGTAGTCAGCAGAGAAGTCTTATTTAGTGAGAGGTTGACCATGCAGGAGGAGTGGAAGAACAAAATTGAGGAATTTGGGGGGCAGCTCCACAATAAGATTAAGAAAGGTGTTCTATCTCCAAGTCTTTATGATGTTTTCGTTATCTCTGTTGGAAGTGAAATGTTTCTATTTAACATTTTCGATACATTTGCAGACACAAACTGCTTAGTTGTGAGTGGTGCCTTGGATGACAAAGATGGTGAAATAAGGAAGGCTAGGTAAGGCCAATCGAAAAATTGATGGCTGAACCGTGTTCTGTTGTACATATGGCTAAGATAATATGTTTTGATCTTACAGGAGGATGAAATTACCTATTGTTAGGGAGGATTATCTGGTTGACTGTATTAAGAGACAGAAAAAGCTTCCATTTGACTTGTATAAAATTGAAGCCATTGGAGAGAGAAATAGCATGGTAACTGTGAAAGTTAAAGGGCGAAGTGCTGTTCATGAGCATTCTGGCTTGCAAGATTCTGGTCACATCCTTGAGCATGGGAAAAGCATTTATAATACAACTTTGAACATGTCTGACCTATCAACTGGTATTAATAGGTATATTCTATCTATAGGTACTATAAACCTGGGATAGTATGTGCATTAACATCTCAATTCTTTTGCTTTTCCTGCATTAAAACTTCTGCTCATGTCTTACATTTTGACACCAGTTACCGCAGTTATATGTTTAAAGGCACTTGAATATTCACTGGTACCTATTCACTGAGCAATTGGCACCAGACTCGTATTTTGTTTATCTCCTAAGTAACTCAGTGCAAGTGTTCTGTTTTTATCTTGAAGAGAAAACTTAACTTGGATTAAATTTCCTCCCTCAATATTTGGACCGGGAGATAGGTAACTGGTTTCAACTGTCTATCCTAATGAATTACATTACATCTTCCATATAAGCACCACTGCATTTTACCGTTTATTGAATATGTTCAAGAGAAGTCACTATGCTCTTTGTATGGAAATATGAGTAGTGACCGTTATCTTGTATGAAATACTTCTATTCTATTAATTGTTTAATCCATATGCAGTATGCTTTCCTTGCCCATTAACTTAGGGCCTTTTTGGATTGGCTTTCTTTATGAAAAAGCACTTCTGTTGCTGAAAAAATCACATTCCTTTTGCAACAAGCATTTGACTTGATTCCAAGAAAAGCTGAAACTTTGAAAAAAGCTCAAATTCAGTTTTTTCCAGAACCAGAAATTTTTTAGCTTCTCAAAAAAGCATTTTTCTCAAAGTTATAGAATAAAGCGCTTTCGAGAAGAGCCAATCCAAACCAGCCTTTAGTCTGTTGCATCTCTATTGAAAATACAATAACTCCATTACTAAATGGTTGGTAATTGTTTCCTGCTGAGCTTTTAAACGTTTTATACTTTAAAGAATATTAATGCTTCTAAGCTTTAATATATTTTACACTTAATTTTGGTAGTTTCTTGTGGTGTCATTTTAGAACCTTATGTACATATACATCCGCGGACTATGCCCAAAGACTGATATTTAGTTTGTTGGAGTTGAAGGTTTTCACATTGGTTGTCAGCTGCTGATACATGGCCATTCGGAGAAACATTTTATGTTGTTTATTTTTTGTGCCTATGTTTGATTTTACCAAATTAAGATAGCCTTTGTGCTGCTTCACTCACAATTTTTTGGTTATAGAAAAGGTTAATTTTCTTGGTGGTCTTAGTTGTCTTGTTTTGCCTTCATAAGAAGAATTTGCACAGAGAATTCGATCTTGGATATGTGGATGACTAATCTATTCTTATTATGAGCTAGTTTGAGTATCATTATTATGCTTCCACCCCTTTTCTCTAATGATTGGCTGCAGATATGAATTGATGCAGAAAGGGGTTGATTGCCAATGAATATATTTTTTGGTTTAATAGAAATTCTAGTTTCTTACAAGCATGAATTGTGGCATGTGAAGTTACTACATCCTCCAAATCATTGAAGAGGACAAAGGCTCTGATTGTTATGTGTTTCGCAAATGGGGTCGTGTTGGAAATGAAAAAATTGGAGGAAACAAATTGGAAGCAATGTCAAAGACGGATGCTATAGAAGAATTTAAGCGTTTATTTCTTGAGAAGACTGGGAACCCATGGGAGGCTTGGGAACAAAAGAAAAATTTTGAGAAGCAACCTGGCAGATTCTATCCACTGGACATTGTACTCAACATTTTACATCTTGGATATTCTCTTTTCTGATGTGAAGCTCCAACCTTTTGGGAGCTTCAGATTCTCTTTTTCATCCTTCATTGGATTATTATGTTAACTTTGTAGGACTATGGGGTTGACAAGAATGGGTCTAAAAAGAAAAGTCCGACTGATGCAGACAGCCAACTTGCACCCCCGTTGAGGGAATTGATGAAGATGCTTTTTAATGTGGAGACATACAGGTGTAACAAAATTTTTACCATTTAGCTAATTTATTTGGAATATTTTGTAGAGATTTACATCTGAACTCAGCAAATCTTGCAGGGCTGCAATGATGGAATTCCAGATCAATATGTCTGAAATGCCACTAGGAAAATTGAGCAAAAGTAATATCCAAAAAGGTTTGTCTATCTAATGCTTGAAGTTGATAACTTGGCTCATAGTTGTGATTCTAATTGAATGTATCTAGCTTCGACAGGATATGCATTTTAGATCTTAATTTGCTTTTTCAATGCTTTCATCAGGTTTTGAGGCATTGACTGAGATCCAGAACTTGTTAAAAGATGATTCACTTAACCCTGCTCTAAAAGAGAGCCGAATTGTTGATGCCAGCAATAGATTTTTCACGGTCATTCCTTCTATTCATCCACACGTGATCCGGGATGAGGATGACTTTAAGTCAAAGGTACAATTTGATTTCACTAATTGTTATCTATGTTTTGCTTAACTCCAAAGTTTGAGACTTTGCTTTGTAATTGACTAGCTAAGACAAACTATGGTCTGCCTGTAATATATCACGTTTCGCCATGTAGAGCATACTTCATTTCTTATTCTCCATAACTAAAATTGCTTATTCTTTCCACAATTCTTCTTTCTTTACAGTAAGGGATAGTGTGTCAACATTTTTCTATTGTTATTTTTAATTATTTGCACATCAAACACAGTTGTGCTATAGCTATTCTAGAATCTTGAAACCTGAAGTCCTAAACGGCAACAGTGATGTGGGTAGATACCAACTGAACCCCAAAGGATGATAGTCTACTTTTGCTGCTAGTTATGGACTTATGATAGGCAGTCTTAATGAGAATGTTAGAATATTTTGCTGAAGCCTACTCTGCTTCTATTTGCACAACTAGTCCTGTATATGGTCGGAGCTTCAACTTCTTTTCTATTATCTCTCTTTTAGGCATGTAATTTTGGTGTCAAAATAACATTTGTATTTGTCCTAAAAGACATGAAAAACTATCTTTTTCTCTGAAAGAATGGTAGAACATGGAAGTTGGACCATCTTATTCTTGATTGTTTTCCTGATGTAGGAAGAGATTATATGGAGAAGATGTAGGATGGTAAACTTTCCTGTATACTCTTGCATTTATGTTAATGATGGCGGCTTCACCACTAGAAATTGGTGAACTGAACTGTAGAACATGCAAGTTAGACCATCTTACTGTTGATTGTTTCCCTGATGTGGGAAGACATTATAGAACTTTTTTTGTACTCCTGCATTTATGTTATACAATGAGGGTAGCTCCACCACTAGAAATTGGTCACTACACTAAAGGAATACAGTTTCTCTCGCACATCATATGTCAAATTGGATGTATCTATTCAGATGATTGGTCCCATAATTGTACTTGAATAGGACACCGATTAGGGGTTTGATTATATTTAGCTGAATGCAACTTGTTTTCATTTCATGACACTTCTTTTGGGTCTCTGTTTTAGTGACTTCCTCTTCTCCAGCAACCCTATCTCTCCATGCTGCTCTCCATGCCGGCAACATATTAGTTGACAAACATTTAATCAATTCTAGTATTGGGCTTGGAAGTCTGTAAAACTTCCTGGTGTATGCCAATCAGACCTGTTGCTTTAGTGCTTTCTCCTGAGGCAAGGTTTCTTTTTCTCGTTTCCATATCTTTGTAATCTATGAGGATAAAAAAGGAGATATCAAATGTCGCAAAGAACGCTTTCCTTGTCGGTAGCAAGAATACTTCTTATTCCTTTAACAAGAGATCCATCTTCTATCTTTACAATCAGCTTATCATCCAAACCCAGCACATTATGATTACCTATGCATTAAACATAATTATTGGGATGGGTTCCAACTATGGTAATTGGAGGTATCTTTGTCTGCTGAGTTTCATTCTTCATATTCTTCACTGATTGGAAGATCCTAGATTGTCTGTTCAAGTGCATGGTTTCTAGAAATGCCTTTGATGAGTATTTAACATCTAAAAGTGCTTTATCTGTATTGTGATTTTTGCAGGTGAAAATGCTCGAAGCTCTTCAGGATATTGAAATAGCCTCTAAACTAGTAGGTTTTGGTGCTGATGATGATGACACTCTTGACGAGAAATATAAGAAGCTACATTGCAATATTTCTCCACTTCCACATGACAGTGAAGAATTCCAATTGATTAAGAAGTATCTCCAAACTACCCATGCTCCAACTCATATGGTGGGTTTTCTTCACCATATATGGCTCTCATTTCCTTTTTGATTCTGTTACTATCTTTGTGTCTTATTGGCCTTACGTTGTCCACACAAGCCTAAGTTTTGATGGTGTAATTTTTTCTTATTCCTTTCACTATAAGTTTGTTTCCATGGACGAGGTTATTCTAAATAAGGTAATAATTTCAGGATTGGGCTCTCGAACTGGAAGAAGTGTTTTCACTTGAAAGGGAAGGAGAATATGACAAGTTTGCTCCATACAGGGAGAAGCTTAAGAACAGGATGCTTCTATGGCATGGTAAGTTGGCCTATCTATTGCCATATGTAATTGAAGCACTGAAGTTCAGGATATATTAACTAATTCATTGTAGAGGTTATGGGGAATTTTCTTCAAATTTCAAAATCATGGGAAAAAATAAAGGTGCAGAGGGAAAATAAAATTTCTGGATTCTGCAGGCTCACGGTTGACAAATTTTGTGGGTATTCTTAGCCAAGGACTCAGAATTGCTCCTCCTGAAGCTCCTGCAACTGGCTACATGGTCTGTCTGGGCCTGACCCTCTCTCCTCCCCTCCCCAACCCCCTTTCTTTTCCTCTTTGAAGGTTTGTAATGGCTAGTGTATTCTCGACCTTTTTGAAATTTACAAACGAAAATGTTCTCTGATGTGCAGTTTGGTAAGGGAATTTACTTTGCTGATCTGGTGAGTAAAAGTGCTCAATATTGTTACACCGATCGCAAAAATCCTGTGGGATTGATGATTCTCAGTGAGGTCGCCTTGGGTGAGGTTTATGAACTGACAAAGGCCCAGGTACGTGTTTTATGTGATGCACTTTGTGATTTTGGATGTATAATAACTCTTCTATGCTAATAGGCATATGAAGATTTTGATGTAGAAGGTGCATATGTTGGTTATGATGTTCCTTGAGGTTTATTTGGTTTGAATGCCATTCAGTATATGGATAAACCTCCTCGAGGAAAGCACTCCACTAAAGGTCTTGGCAAGAAAGCCCCTCTAGAATCAGAATTTGTGAAGTGGAGAGATGATGTTGTGGTACCTTGTGGAAAACCAATCCCTTCAAAAATCAAGGCATCAGAGCTTATGTACAATGAATACATTGTCTATAACACTGCTCAAGTAAGTATTCTGCTAGTTATTCTTGAGATTGTTTATAAACCTGTGTCTAAGTAGTTCATATGTGTGGCTTGCAAAGCTGCTAACTTTTTCCAAGTTCTGCAAGGATGATATGCTCTAAATATATGTGGGAGAAAAGCTTTTTGTTCTGTTTCATACTTCGTCTATTTCCCATAAATAATTTTTCTTATGCTCTAAATTTCAAACAAAGGGTTACCAAGTCATCGGCTAACTTCAAATTGTTAGCAAAATATTTGTGTTGGTTGATTTTTCTAGAGCAGTAGATTTACTGTGTCAAGTAAAGTGAGTTTGTAATTGTTGCTATTATATACGTTGATTAAACATTGGATATGATGAAGAGTTATTAAGGAAAAACATATGTAGATTTTCATAGAGCTAGCTGTCAATAAGGGGAGCAATAACAATCTTGAGATATCATTGTGTCATTAATCTGTGTGTTCTTGCAAGTAAATTTGGTCTTGAACTTTTGGTCTTTTTGACTAAGTAACTTGGTCGATTGACCGCTCCCAACACAGACACTCATATGAATCATTTTCTTTCAAACTGAATTCTGATACAAGAACATAACGTGCAACTGAATCTGGCTTTTGATCCGTTTGATAGGTGAAGATGCAGTTCTTGCTGAAGGTAAGGTTCCATCATAAGCGGTGAAGTCGCGATTATGTAAAGAGATTGTATAGCTCGTTTTGGAGTAGGGTGCCTAGCTGTCCACCAAGATAAATGGTTACTTGGCAGCAAACTTTTGAAATTGTAACCACTCTCTCTTAGATCTCATTTTGAAGCATGCCGGAGATCTAATGTTCCATTGCTGTTTTTGTATGAAAACATGTAAATTCCAGTAGTCTACTTGTATCATGACTCGGATCAGAGTGTGGCTTCTGTGCAAATTATCCTTCTGGTAAAAGTAAAGGGTACTTATTTCTGACTCGAGTTAATGGTTGCTTAGCATACTCAAGCGATGAAATTGCTTCTCTTATGACTTGAGACACAGTCTTGAAACTTTTACGTGTTTCACTGCCGAATTGTTTGGATGAAGCTAAGTCAGCACTTCAAATTTAAACTACTTGCTTTAAGTTGATTTCTTGAACTAGCAGAAGCTTTCCATTTTCCCCGCAGTATGTTTTACAGACATCCCAGGTGACCATGCTGCAATGGAAGTGGAGAAAGATTAGTTGCATCTTTTCTGGTATCTGATTTTCTTATGCCTTGTATGGATTCCAAACTGATTGTGGCGCGGATTCAACGCGATTAAATCGTGTTATTATGCCAAGAGTTCAGTGTTGGTGGATATATGCTTATCAAGGGAAAAAAAAAAAAAAAGAAGAAAAAAAAAGAAAGAAAGAAAGAAAAGGTCTGGGGAATATGCATTGCTGTTGCAGGGAGCTCATGGAGTCAGTTATATTATGTTGCTTGGACCATAATGTGGGATTAGACCTTGAGGCACAAAATGCCGCTTATCTTGGTTAAGCTGACGAATTTGTTCATGTTATTGTGTGCGTGCAGTTAGATCTATGTGATGTAATGTGGCCCTTGATCTTGTAAAGGTGGCTATAGTGTATCATGCTCTCTTCACTTGAAGGAGAGTTCTATTCGTAAAATTGAAAAAATTCTTGCAAATATAAAAAAATAATGTTGCTTATAATAGACTTTAAGAATGGTTCCCTCTCCTAAGTCTCCCTAGTAAACATCACGTATTTCACTGACGGCCAAATTCTTACTGAGGGAACATCTACGTCACGATACTTTATTTAGGCAAGTTTGGCACACGGAATTCTTGTTACGTGTAAAATTTCCAAGAAATATCAAAATCTTCTTTGGAGTTTTGCATGGAGTTTTTCTTTACATTTGTATAAAAAAAGTTATTTTCACAACTTGAACTCGTGACTATTAAGTTATAAATTGACAATTTCACCTTGCAACAGGACTAACTTCAGTTTTCCTCTATAAAAGAATGGAAGTGAAAGAAAAATATGCCTGAACCACGTGCGAATTCTATTGGCTAATGACCTAACTGGTTAATTGTGTTGGTCAATTTTGGCTTTTGGACTCCAACAATTTTTGAGTTATCATGATATAAATCTTCCTCGAGGCTTCTTATTGTACGCCTAAAGAAAAATGGATCAGTGAAACGTCCTTAAAATGAACTTTATATAATCGACTTTACCTGAAAAACGACCAAAAAAAAAAGGTAAACCCTTTTAAGTTAAACTCTTGTTTTGTCGCTTCTAGTGAGGAAATTCTTTAACGAGGCGGCTGCCGTTACCAATAACATCCCTCTTAAATAGTATGAGAAAAACGAGGTAGCAACACTGATTCAAAGTCAAACATTCATTTAATTACTTTTTTTAGTCAAGCAAACAGTTATTCATTTGTTTATACACTTTGAGTTTGGCTTAATGGGCACTCACAACCTCTAATTATTAATTATACTGTATTTAAACGTTGTATTTATTCTAATTAAATGTAATTTGTAACCTAATCAATATACACTAATAATCAAAAATTTATTCAAGTCTATTGAAGTTGTCGGCAAGCAAACTCCATAAATTAATTTAATAGTCGTGTGGCGATCACTCTTTGAAATATTGCGAAATTTACATTCTTTGGGTTAAGTGATCAGTTGGTCATCTCATTGCCACTTATGTACTTTTTTTTAAAGATTAATTTAATAGCAACAAAAATATTAGCAACAGTTCCCAGGTGCGGCGTTCGGCGGAAAAAAATGATTTTTTTATTTGTTTAATTTATTTATTTTAAATTTTGTGACTTGTAGACACTTTACAAAATTCCTTACGTTCATACAGGAGGTTTAAAATTTAATTTCATACAGGGCTTAAAATTTCATATAATGCAGGACTCTGTTTTGAAAAGATATACTTCAATTAATTAGGCCGAGTTTTAATTAAAATTGATTCTGACTTATTGATTAATTTGAATCAAGACATGAACAAAAGTTTTCGCTTATATATTCTAAATATATTCAACTAGCAGACTAAATTTTTTGGATTTCTTTGTATTTAATTATGAGGTTTTAAATTTGGAGACACATAAAGGGATTGATTGGATTGCTTTTCCAAAAACACTTTTTTCTATAAATTTTAATTTTTTTTAAAAGTTAAAATTTCTGACTTACTGAAAAAAAAAATGAATTTGAGCTTGTTCCAAATTAGTTTCATTTTTTTTAAAAGAAAAATAAGGGAAGAACTTATTGTAAAAATGGTGTGATTTTTTTAAAAAAAAAAAAAATCTAAACAGGTTCAAAATCCTACCAAAATTTATTTTTCAGCTTCTTGAATAATTCATATTTAATTTATTATGTGAACAAATTTTAGCCGACTTACCAAAAGTGCCATCGCCGCAGGAGGAAGAACAATCACTTGACTTTTCTTTTGTCGTTCTTTCATGCATCATAAAAACGTCCGTAATGTATTTGAATTAAAGAAAGAATAAAATGTATTGGACTTCCTTTGTGATTTATGAAGTGCGTTGGACTCTTTTTGTGTTTAAAAAACCCTTATAATAATCCCCTCTGATGTAGCATAAGTGAATTAAAGAAAGAATAAAATACTTTGGACCTCCTTGTAATTTATTTAAAGTATATTGGATATTTTTGAGTTTTAAAAACCCTCAAATCCTCTTTTAATATAATATAGTGAAGTTTGATGTACTTTAAGCAAACTATAGAGAGTCTACCCTCATTGTATGTGTTTATTTTCCTTTTTTTTTTTTAATGAAAGGGAGATTAAGCCAAAATACTATAGGATAACTCTCTTTGGCAGAGTTATACCCTTTTTATTTTCCTCTAACAAAATAAGTAACAGTCTTAAAAAATCTCGTTAAGAGTAGAACAACCTATAAAAAAAAAAGTCAAGATTACAATTGACAAGCCAGACTAACGTGTTTTGTCCTTAAAAGAAATGTAGCAATATTGCATAAGCCATTAATCAGTGTCCCCTTTGAACCCAGCACAAAGACCACCCATGTCCCCTCTTGAGACCCCATATAAGACCTCAACCATTCGTGTTCCTTCAAAAACACCCCCCCCCCAAAAAAAATTCCTTCTACCCAAAACATCTCTTTACCATATCTACGCCATTTCCTAGTCTCCTCGTGCGCTTAATTTCCCTTTTTTTTTTTTTTAAACTCCATATATAATCTTCTTGCATTTTCAATCTTTTCTTTTTTTTTTTTCCTCTCCATTATTATTATGGCAACTGGGACAGGGTCACCATGTGGAGCATGCAAGTTCCTGAGGCGAAAGTGCACTGCAGATTGCATATTTGCTCCATATTTTTGCTCAGAACAAGGCGCAGCGAGGTTTGCTGCAATTCACAAGGTGTTTGGTGCCAGCAACGTGTCTAAGCTGCTGCTGCATGTCCCTGTTCATGAGCGCTGCGAGGCGGTCGTCGCCATTGCTTATGAAGCTCAGGCAAGGATCAAAGACCCCGTTTATGGCTGCGTTGGGCATATCTTTGCTCTGCAACAACAGGTACTTACTCATCGGATTAATATAAGGCTCCGTTTGCCCTAGTTGTGAGATTTCAGTAGGCACTTTGAGTTATGAGTTTTGCACTTCTTATTAGAATTTTCACTTCCTTTTTTCTTTTTTTGTTTTTTAAAATTTTTTGTTGTATGGCCTTTCCATTAACTAGTTAGCAAGAAGGTTATATATTAGGTATAGTATTAGAAAAATGGCTTTGACTGACTGTCAACACCTAATAGATTCTTATTATTTTTACTTTTTTTTTACATCTAATTTTGTCAAATAATGCCTTGTATATATTAAAGGCATTTTGATCCTTCTTATTTGTTTATTAAGTTATTTAATTCTAGTTTAGGATAAAAGACGCAGACGCTTACGAGATCTCTTATCTTCACATATTTTGATCTTTAGGTCCTTTATGTTTAAAATAAATATAACGGTTCCTTATCTTTTATTTTTTTATGTAGTTAATTAGTCCTTAAATTCATTTTTATCCAACCTGGCATGTGACATATATGGACATGAACCTTCTTCTTCACTCAACGCCTATTTAATTTAAGATTGAAGCCCAGCAAGAAAAAAAAAAAATGATTGAATTCTATTTGAGATGTGTGTATATATGTAAGTGAATTTAACTCTTTTCCCCTTTCCTATCTCCTTTAGCACATAGCGTTTATAGAAGACAAGTTTTATACACACACACACACACACATATGTATGTATGTATGTTTGTATGTATGTATGTATATTACCAACATCACTGCTAAAACCAAATTTGCCCTCATGTTTGATAGGTGACATTCTTGCAAGCTCAACTTATGCAAGTGAAGGCTCAGCTGGCACAAAGTTTGGTGGATAATCCAAGGCATAATACAGAATACACTCATCATCAATGGCCAAGCAATAGTTCATCAGCAAGCTCAGCTACACCATTTCAGCCTTATTCAACATACATGAACTGTGTCTCATCATCACCTCATGATCAGAGCTCCCTGATGGAGTCCATTGATCACAGAATTGATGCACTTCACGTCCAAGCTCATGAGATGCAAAGCAGGGATAATGAATTCTCTACTTTCCAGCCTTATTACTCTAATAAGAAGAGGCCTTCACAAACTGATCTGGGTGAGCTTCAAGCACTGGCTTTGAGGATGATGAAAAACGAATGATTTGACTTTTTTCCACTCGCAGGCCTAGGAGTTTGGGTTCGAGGATGTGACACTTGCCAATGGGGATCTAGTAGTGATAAGCTACCCCTTAATTATATATGTATACAGAGAGATCATGGTGAGACTTGTTATAATGTGACAAAGCCTACAAATGGCATTTTTCCCTATACTGCAAAAGGAAGACTGCAATTTTCTTTTCTTTTCACTTTTTCGGGGTAAAATACGTTTTATCTCCTGACATATAAAGGAAGTTTTGTGCAATGTGTTGGGCTATCATTATAATAAAAACATGCATTTTTTTGAGTCCTTGTGTTTGTTGATATTCTTTTAGTTTAAAAATATCAAGGGTTTATCATAATATTATATATTTACACATTAGCTACCAACAAAAAAAGCCACAAAATTTGACACTTTGGATTGAGACCTTTTGGAAGCTGAGTTGGTCTTGGCTTCTTAAAAATTTAGGAACTTTTCCTCGAGTAATACTCTATTTGATAAGCATATGTTGCTTGTTGAGATAAATTAAAGTAGAATGCACTATTGATTTTTCGAGGGTTTTCTCTTAATTACATATTAATCAATTAAAGCTTGTTGTGCAGGATAAGAACTGATAATTAATTTATTTTTTCTGTATCATATATAGTTAAGCATATCGCTTAATTTCTTTGTTTTCACAAATTTTGTTTAATTTGCATGTTCAATTTCGAAAAGACTATTGGCGTATTCGTATGATACAATTGATAGATTATATATGAAAGTTTAAGAAAGCAGTTCTCATATTTTCTTGTGGGATTCAGAATTTACAGAATATTAATTCTGTCAATTGTAGTTTATGTGATACAATTGATCTTTATTAAAATTCAGAAACAATGTTAATTAAACTTCAAAATCAATCAAATATAATATTATATCGATATGTGATTAGATGAACGTCAATACTGTTCTATAATAAGATGATCAACAAAATTCTAGCAAATTTGCTTATTTATTTCCCAGTAATGATTATTGATCTGTTTAGCTAGAATTCAAAATGATAAGTAACCTGTTTCTTGTTCTACGACCAAGTGAAGAATTACTAAGTAGGATTGCTTAGGAAATGGGACGGAATGAGATATAAAATAATAGTAGATTATAAGAGAGTTTTAATAATTCAAATTAGTTATTTTGGATCCATAAATATAAACTAAAAATAATTATTATATCACTAATCTCGTTTACAAATCAAAAGTTACAGACTCAAAGCGTGACATTACGGAAGCCTCCAAAATGGTATTCATATTGATTGGGGATTATGAAAGATTTAATTCATTTGCTTTAAACTAAGATATTCAGTGCTATATTAGACTTAAAACTAATATCTATTGAATCAAAGAGTTGTCAGGGAAAGAAATTAAATGCTATTATTATAAACTCAGAGATGAGTTGATAAAGGCCAGCACGCCTCTGGAAATGGGGCCTACATGCCTATGGCTTGTGGATTAATAAGTAGGTTTACCTAACACAAGTAGTAGCCTTTGCAATTTAATTACCTCTAATACATCCTCTATCATACGGCAATGTACTCAAATTGATAGACATAATGTCTCCTTGATTGACTGCAGTTAATTAGCAGCTTCCTCAGTGCTAACCTTAGTGATAACTTAAACAACTCGAGGAGTTTATAAACTTGCAAATTAGTCATTTAGTAACTTGACGTTTTAGCTCTTTGATACCGTCTAGAGGATTATTTAAGGGAAAATTAACCTTAATTCATAACCTTCTAAACTTTAATTTAAAGTATAGTTAACAAGTCAATCTATTCGCAAAAATTTTCAAAGATAAAGTAGTGATGGCCAACTTTCTGAAAGCAAAAAAGAGTGAGTGTTCAAGTCCCTTGTCATTAGAGAATATATATATATATATATATATATATATATATATATATATATATATATATATATATATATATATATGCTTGGAGCCCATTACCTGGCCAAAAAAAAAAGAAAGAAAAAAAGAAGTAATAAAGTCAAGCATAGTAACCACTTTCAAACCTCAATTCGGCGTAAAACAATCGAGACAAGATGTAAAAAAGTTGTCAAGCAAAAAAGCTTTCTTTTTTGTGCACGAGTAGCACTAAATTATTATGTTCATTCCCCCAAAACACAACTCCATTCATGCATTAAGAAAGTATATATATATATTCCTTTTCACTGGTTTAATTAATTGAGTAATGAATAGACATTAATTAGTATAATTTGAGTTCATGAGCGGAAAAGTTCTCTCTCACAAAAAGTTAAATATAATAATGTTAGAGGAAAAAACAAAAGACAAAATACATAAAGAAGTGAGCGAAAGCAATATTGAGTACTCTGTCTTGGGATCGATGTCCCGATGTATGATGTGTCCCCGTGTGGGCGTGAGAAAAAGTGTAATCCCTAAGAGCTGTTTATTTTACGATTTATAAATTTTTAAAAAAGAATATCTTTTATGTTAGAAAATAAAGATGCATAATACGCACTTACGCAACGAAATTAAAATAATAGTAACGAGAAAAAAAGACGCACAATTAAATGTGGTTCGGTCCTCTACCTACGTTTACGAAAACCCCCACTAGATAGAAAATAGTACAAACTCAATAAGACTTTTTACATGAATAGAAAAGTCTAAACCCTCCCTCACAGTATTTTTACAATGGCTCTCTCTCTACCTAAATCTATTGCAAGACACACACACTTTACAATTAATATAAGAGTCTTATTTATAGAGGAAAATTCCTTGTCCTCCAAGATAATAGTTTTCTATTCTATCAATCTTTTCATAATAAGACTCTTACCATAATTAAAATTTTGACTCTCATTATTACTCTTTCTTAATTTCAATATGGGCTTGGGCTTAACACTTGAACCACACCCCAACACTTCACATATTTTTTTATTATTTGCGACTTATAAGCTGCAAATAAGCTTAACCAAATAGGTTGCAAGTTGTTTAAAGGGATATTCTCTCTGTATCCTTCGCATTAGAAGAGTAAGTGATTAAAGAATAATTTCAGTAGTTAAAACTATTTTTATCAAAATTAATAATCTGTATTCGATCCCATGAGGGACAGGAGACCAGGTGGGAGTGGGGGGTTTAAAGAAAAAGAGTAAAAAATAGTTTGTTTGGTGTCTCTTCCGTTTCCACCAAGGCTGACCTTAAAATTGTGCTTGCAAGTTAATTTTTAATACACGAATAAAATGTATGGATTTTCAAAGAGAGAGATTAATCGTATAACTAATTAAATTGTTCGTACCACTCAAATAAGATCGCTCGCTATTACTTGTGTGTATTACTATTTTACGTTGTAAGAAAACAGGATTTTGATGGCTGTGATATTAGATGATTAATTTTGTACTAATTGTTATACTGTAATACACATTGGCTTAATTGACAAAAGAAGTGAAAAAAGATGCTTGTATATATAGATATAGGGATGGATGATATTCTTCTATGTGTAGATCATCATCATCATCATTAAATTAAATATATAGTTGATGTATATTTTTGACTGAGATTCCTTTCACTTTTATGCATATGAGATTGATGAGGTTCCTTATTATAAAAATAATAAAACTGACACACTGCTTTTAATTTCTGTCAAAAATCTATATTGAATATTTTGTTAAGTGCATGCGAATGCTATTTTTGTTCTTAATGTTCATTATTTTTGTCCTCAGGTAAACAATCTGAGGACGAAGCACTTATCCATCAAATTAGATGCTGTTTAAATTAATAAAAAAATTATGAACTTCTAGATGGGTTCATACATAAGGCTTGTTTGTCTTGAGAAAGTCAAACAAAAGAATAAAACTTTGTTTGCGACAATGACCTTTGACAATAATAATGTTTTGCATACCTAGTAGAGGCTCATAAAGTCCAAACAAGATTGGGCTTAACCCAGTACTTGACCAAAATAGGTCAAATCACTGGAGGGGTTCACAAATTTAGATGTTTCTTGTTGTATTTGTTATTCTCTCTTTTAAAAGAGATCTTAATTAGCGAGCTTAATTAAAGTAAGAAAGATAAAAAAAATAGCAAAATTATTGAATTTATGTTTCTTCATGTGCCATATTGGTGGAGGATATGATATGATATACAGATTCGTATTATGAATTTAACTAATAACTTGCATTAATTATGTACTGAATGAGTAGATTTGAGGCTCAACAGTTGCATTAATTACGTGAATAAGTAGATAAGATATGATATAGAAATTAGTGTTGGGCAAGACAAAGTGTTATATACAAGCTGTGAGAATTACCTCTTAAACTTGCATGAACTACTTCAAGAATACGGAAAGAGTCGTCATCTCTTGAATTTGTATAAATCACTTCTAAAATCTTGTATGTACCACTTGATTGATGTTCATTTATGGATAATTAATATGCTCTTAACAAGGACATTAGGTCCTCAACAAAAGGTGATTATGATGTTCGATATTGGTAGGAGACATGCTTTAAGTATAGTCTTATAAATTATTGTCGTCGTCAATTTAAGAAAGAAATTGGCTTACATTTTTGGCCAACGGATTTGTGACTTATGTACCACAATTCTTTAAGCCAACAATACTAATCTCGTTTATTGGCTCAAAAATCAATTGTTGAGGCATAGCCTATATATAAAGGCTAGAGTCTGATATATACAAATGATCGAAGTTAATTAGGGTTTTATGAAAAAGTAGACCTAATGGAAAGAGTCATGCTCCTAGCCTGCGGAGTTGTAGAGTACTACTGGCTATATGTAGCTTAGACGTTGAAGAAGATTCATTTAAGCGCACGCATGGCAGTAAAGTTTGTTTCTCCACTGAATAGATTGGAATGCAAAAATTGCATTATCAAAATTAAAGGCAAAATCAGAATAAAGATTAGAGACAATTTTTTTTTTTTTTTGTTTTGGGTCAAAAAACAACAGAGACAATAGATGAAGATAATAAGTAATAAGGGATACACAGTAACCATATTTCTAGCTTAAATAACCACTTCACTCGATGAAAGCATCAATCCCATGCATTTAACATAATGTCACTTCTAGTCACCAATGATCTTTGGTTTTTGACCAATTTGAAATTTGCTTTTAAGGGTGTAGCTGCACCACGAGATTTACAATATTAAATTGAGTCTAATATTCATAGTTAAAAAGCAAAAAGAGAAGGTAATATTCTAATTGGAAAAGTCAGCTATTTGGGAATTAAAAGTCACTTCCAGTTGCTCGGCTGCAGTCTCTCAGATATAAAATATAGACCTGAAATTCTGCGAAGAAACACATATCTTATTGTTGATTTGATCCCATCAGACGTAGACCCAAAAAAAAAAAAACCCCATCGGACCTAGAAATTTCACCTTCCGCTCTCTTAACACAACCACAGATAATTCACTTTATGTGCACCTTGAGCAACATTCCGGATTGGGAGGAAAATTAAATATTTTAAAACAAAGAATTGTATGGAAGCAAACATTCACTTAAATCCAACCTCGAAATATGTAACAGTTTTTACTAAAGAAAGAACAAGAGATAATATATATATATATGTATATATGTATATATGTATATATGTATATATATGTATATATGTATATATGTATCTTATGGTTTCAATATAAATGCATTTGCTATTAACCAAACAACAGATTACACGCATATAATACGATAAGTGATCTCGATCGTGTTAGAAAAATATAAAATCATTACAGACTGCATACTTAATTAATATCTATAACATGTTTCCTCATGTACAAGTAAGACGTTTAAGTTAAGCACCACAAATAATCTAGCTAGGGTTAAGTCATTGTTATATATACTAAGTCTAAGCCAAACTAAATCTTGTCGCGAAGCTACATAGCCTTGTCTCCAAAGACATTTTGTTATATCCATCAAATAATCATGAAGTGTTAAACCCTTGCTATAACTCACCGTGCCATTTACTTTTGATAAACAAAATAAGCCTCGTTTACATGTGATAACGCCTATCTTGCATAGATGTCAATTACGAAATGAAGTCTAGTTGAGAATATTTGAGTATTCATACAACATACGTACTATTAGTGTTAATTAATTAATCGCCAAAACACAATAATTAAGAAGAATGAACCTCGGCAAGATGCTTCAAGATCTACCAAGTACAAATAACTTCCTTTTGTTAAAAGGCGCAAAAAGCAAAATGATGATACGTACCAAACAACCAAAAGTTCAAAAATGAGAAGTTTGGAAGCTAAATATGCTATGTAATCTCCAAAATATGCAACAAATCAAACACAAATCAATTCTTCTACTGCCTTGATCCTGCATTAAATCTGCATTCTAATTTTCTCCTCTTTCAAAGGAAGGAAAGGATGTGGAGGATGAGAACAAGTACGAGGATAAATAGAGGGAGAATGTAATACAAACACAAAAAGAATCAGAAAGAATCTAACAGATTCAGATGCTCGATATTTTTTTTGTTTAAACAATGAACAAATGAACTTGGACGATATATAAGAGTCCTGGGATGTAAATATATGTCTACTAAACCAAAGGATCATGAAGTGAGCACCATATATAAGTCCATAAAGGGAAAGTGTAATAGTGAAAATTAGGTTTTTACCAGCTTGACTAGCAAGGTCTAAGAATTTAAGCCCTAACTAGCTAGAACAGAAAGAAAATATTAACACAAGCACACTATATTATTCTACTTATATATATCCAAGGTTACACAAGATCTAAGAAACACAATCATAGCGCTTGTAGGGGATCTTGTAGAAGAAATACATATTAGAACTCTAGGGTTTCTAATCCCATAAAACGGTGGACTAACAATACAAAAAATTCATGGAGTCCGTAATTTTCACCCTCTCGAATCTTCCTATGACTGGTGAACATATCTGAATGCCACTGAGTGAAGATCATTTGCTTCCATGTCAAAAGAATCCACAGAACTTGAACCCTCTTCATAGCTAGAGAATGAGACATTTTCTTGGTCAGGAATGAAGCAATTGTTTTGATGACAATAATAATAGGGCATGTCGCTAATGCCATTGCTAAAATCTTGATCATCAAATTGGGACATGCCGCTTGAATTTTGTGACTGCTGCATCCAACTTTGTAATACATCTTGTTGGTGGTGTTGAAAGCTTTTTCCACACAATTTATCACTAGGGTTTGCAAAACTAGAACAGTTTAAAAAGCTTTGGCCTGCTGCTTGTTCTTTGAGACGTACTAGTTGAGCTTGTAGAGTGACAACCTGAAAAAATCTAGTCATTTAGAATTGAAAACTGGAAGAAATTGATCAATTATAATAATTAGGGTTCCATCAACAGTTTTCTTCTTCTTCTTCTTTTTATTTTCCTTTCTCATCAAAACCCCTATTCCAACCCAATCCTTTATCCCTGCAGGTCTTGAACTCAGGTGATAACTCCTACAAAAGTAGTTTCGACTACTTAAGCCACCCCTTAATCCCGGGTTCCATCAACAGTTCTAATAATTAGGGCAAAGTAAAATAGCTAGTAGCCAAAAAAAAAAAAAAAAATGAAAAAGAAAACCTGCTGTTGGAGTGCAAAGATGTGTGAGACACAGCCATAAATGGGATCTTGAAGCCTAGCCTGAGCTTCATACGAGATTGTGACGGCGGCTTCGCCCCGTTCGGGGGCCGGAAGGTGAGCAAGGAGCTTTGACACGTTGCTGGCACCAAAAACCTTGTGGATGGCTGCAAAATGCGAAGCACCTTGTTCATGGCTGAAATAAGGGGCAAACACACAACCTCTCACACATTTTCTTCTCAAAAACTTGCAGGCACCACAAGGTGAACCAAACCCAGTCATATTGCAATTGATCTTACTAATTGTTTTTGTTAATTAATTTGGTGGTGACGAATTTGCTCACAGTTTAGTGCTGCCATGATCACCATACATGTTTTATAAACACCAGAGGAGGAGGAAGGTGGAAATTATATTGAGTCTGGTTGCCTTCGTGGCCTACATATTTTATTATTTAAGATTTTTTTTTGGCTAAAAAATTTCGCCCCTAAATCTAACATTTCTTGTAGTGCTCTGGTCATTTGATATTCCATTCGACGTCCTCAAAGGACAAAAGATAGAGTTAGCATAAAACCGACGAAAATCTGGTTTGCTTGAACAAATATTAACGATTACTCTATTAGAAATCAACACTATTAGTTACTTTTTTCAGATACTTTATGAGTTGGATCCAACGTTTTTCTTAACTTTCTATATTATTTCTTTAAGACTATACATTTTGATAATTTATGGTTGTTGAATTTCACTTATAATATATGATTATAACAACATAACATTACGAGTAAATTTATTCTTTTAAGTTGGAACGATCAACTATTACAGTACTCCAACTAAAAAGAAAAATATGAGCAAATATCAGGTCTGCTTACAACTCCAATAATTGAGTTTTAAACAGACTTGAAAGCTATAAATCATTCCAAAAAATTTGTATTCAGTGAAGAGTACATTCTCTGACAAAGTCTACCATGAAACTTCTTTTCCGTAGCTATTAGAATATGGTACTTAATATATATTTTATACATACATACGTACGTACGTAATATACACGCACACAAACAATTGGTCTAGTTGTAACTCCCAAATCCCAAACGACTAATAATGGACTCAATAAGTCCCTTCTCGTAGAGCTATAACCCAGCTCTGTTTATTGGTCAGAGCAAGATATAATTTATTTAAAATTTATATTTGAAAAACACAATTCATAGAAAGAAATCTTTCTCATATATATATATATATAATTACTCAATAATATATAAATTAATCTACTCATGCAATTTGTGATAGAGTGACATCTTAATTTAATGCTATGTGAACAAGAATTGTCCACGCACAGACATGCATTATCCTTTTTGTTAGTTTTTTTTTCTTAAAAGGACATCACTTAATATTTACGTGCATGTCTTCCCAGACTTTTAATTAACTACTCAATTTCTTATTAAGAGCCAACCCATTAAATCTTACCTCTTTTAGGTATAGTTATATATTTTAGAGATTGACATGGAAACATGAAACGAAGAATTAAGTAAAAGATTATAAATTTTCCTTTTCAGGCCATAACTCAATGAGATATAAAAAGTTATAATCCTCCTTTTCCCGAAGTGAATTTGTTTTGACCTTGAAAACAGAAGTGAATTTGTTTTGACCTTGAAAACAGAAGTTATAATATTTTTTTAAACTTCTTTTACATTTTCCGGATGAAATTTTAGATTATACGAGACAATTAAATTCTTCAAAATAAACTGCCAAAACTAGGGCTAAGTAATTTGATTGTTAGAATTTAATAACTTCCTCTTTTTGAATGTAATCTTCAAAAGTAAAGTCTGCTTCACATGTATGTGATTTATTGACTCCTAATACCATACCCATTACAATAAGGTTCTAGACTAACAAAAAATTAGATTTTAGTGATCTTGAGATGTACATTAATCATTTTATCACTACAACAAATCAAGCCAGTAATTACACTTATTTTAGCTTCTAATTATATTTAAAAGTGTAATAAAATTAATTAGTTACATTTGGCCCAAGTGTAAAAATTTTCAATGTATCTAAAAATTGTGCTACACTTATGAACGTAACCAATGTTTGTTACACTTGAAAATATAATTAATGTTTATTACATTTGAAAGTATAACTAATATTCGCTACACTTGGAAGTGTAACTAATTTAGGCATAAACTAAATAAAATTCAAACTTTATATTTATAACATTTAAATAAACTTCAAACATAATTAAAATATTATTACATTTAAAAAATTAAACATAAAGAATTTCAATATGATTATTACAATTTTAAATATAACAAATATTTATAATATTTAAAATTTTAACTAAAATGAAACACATAACTATTGACCAAAATTTTTATAATGTATAAATAAAAAAATTGAAGATAAAACTTGAAATGGCTTGTGATAGTTCAATTGATAAGAGCTTTGCTTCTATTTAAAGACACCATGCTAGTGCAACATTCTAAAAACTTCCAATGTGGGAATTTCACCCTTTTGAAGTGTATGTACTAGTTTAATCAATTTTGTTACATTTAAAAGTGTAACCATTTTTGTTACACTTGGTGTGACAAAAATGGTTACACTTTCATGTGTAATTAAAAGGATAGTATACAAAAATATTTTGTTACACTTGGAAGTATAGATATTTTTTTACGCTTATTTCAACTGTAATAAGAAAAATGTAATTACTTGCATAAATTATTGGTGGATCTAAAAGTTTAGATTATTAAATAGATTTTAATTACATTACTTATTTGTTGTCTTCAATGCCTGGCCTCTTACAAGGGTCCCTCTTTAATTTAATTTATTTAGTCTTACACATAAACTAATTTAAAAAAAAAAATAAGTGACAACGAAACTCAAACGTATTGTCTCCGATACCATGTACATATTAGGCAATTCAAATGGATATTTCTTATAATTACTTGTCAAAGTAGATTTGGGGAGCAAAAAATGTAAAGGAGAATATAGATGTGATAATTTAAAGAGGGCATTTTCCAAAATAAAGTGAACGAAAGAAAAGATAATGACTCACCCCAAAAAAAAAAAGACACTGGAATTAATAGAAAGATAGAAGCAAAAATTAGGGAGAAAGGAAAAAAGGTGTTATCTCCATTGTTGTTCATTGAAATTAATTAAGCATTGCAGGTCACAGCTTGTCGAGCAATACACGTACTTCTATCATTAACTAATATCTGCACAATAATCATTACATTAATCACTTTTGATCGCTTTCTCGTGTCAGATATAAGGACCTTGCTAAAATGTGCAAGTAGGTCCCACATTGAAAACCCTCATAATGATTAACTCCATCTTAACCTTTCTCTTTATTTCTCCCAAAAGTTATCCCTTTAAGTATATGTTATTCTATAATTTGCCTATAAAAAGTATACTAGTTGTAAACATTCATTAAACGGTTGGAAAAATTGGATTTGAAATCCTTTGTATTATATAATGTTATAAGAAATATACAATATAAAATCTTATCGAATAGCTGTTTATGATCATCAACCAGTGCACACACTTGATCATGACCCTAAAAATGTTGAAAAAAATAAAAAAAAACTATGAGAGAAGATAAGGAAACTTCAAGTTTCAAAAATGACAGACTTATTTATCCTTTCACAAAGTCTAGTGAGATGAGTCTTGGTTTAATTTAGTAGTAATTCTCCAGAGATCCCACCTCGATTGCCACTTCAAAATTCTTTAATATCATTGGAAGCTTATTTTTCGGTGTCACAGTGGAAGATATCTGAAATCCTAGTTACTTTCGGTTAAAAGGTTAATTTTAGGTTAGGGTAGGCTGCTGACTAGGCTAATCTATTGATGCCTATGCGGAGATACTGTTAATAGACGTACAAACAAATTCAGCCGCAATTAACGAATAGCTTTTATGATCACTTGTTGCCCAAAACTGCCTGATGTCTTTCGATATTGTCCCTTGTTTTTTATGAAATTTGAACGCAAGACTTTTATTTTTTGGGAATAATTTTACTGTCTTAGTTACTTGAATTACGCTTAATTTTGCTCGGTTGTACACTTGGTGGCCACTTAATTAAGCATGAAAAGGGTCGAAGAATTAATATGATTTTGCAGACAGAAGGCAAGTTAACAAATAGGATCAACTAAATAAGATTCCCTAGACAAGAACTGAAGAACATAAAAAGAGATTCAACTAATTTATTAAAAAGCGCACAACATATAAACTTATGTATTTGAGCAGTGTTCAAACTAGTACATCAAAAAGATTTTAAGTCCACTTTTGCTTACAAGCCTTCTGGCATTCCAAAGCCAAAGTCCGATTTTCTTTGGTTTTTATGAACCTACCTAACACTTTATTTTTTTTTCTTTTTTTATTGTTTTTATGATGAGAAACATCCATAAGTGTTCACATTGTGAGATACATAATTTTACCTGCAAGAGGTATGTCTAAATTAGTTAAGTACAAAGTTTATTGAAACTAATACATATTCATGAGAATAATGTACTCTTAATTTGTCTCAACCTAAAACATGAGCAAGTTTGTCATCACACTTAGGGCTCGTGGATTGCCTTTTTTTAAAGGAATTTTTTTCAAGAATTTTTTAAAGAAGTTTTCTTTTTATAAGTTAAAAATTCTAATTTCTAAAAAAAGTTATATTTGAAATTTTTTAGAAGTTAAGTCAAATAATTATTACAAATAATATATATTTTAATTAAAAAATACTTTTTTTTTCCTGAAAGAAGCGAATCCAAACAAATTCTTAATTCGTTCAACCAATAAAATAATCAATTTCTGTTTAATAAAAGCAAAACACATCTCCGTTATCAATTCTTTCCAATTTGTATATAGCTTCATATGTGTGTGTGTATATATATATGTATATATATATGTGTGTGTGTGCGCGCGCGCGCAAATATTCTCTTCTTTAATTTCTTGACAAATGCATATTTATAATTAATTAATTTCCAAGCGGGTGGCCACTATTTTCTATCTTGGGTCCAAATTAACTAATTGCTCCAGAAAAAATAACAAATACCACAAAGACAATTAATCTGTTCTCTGTCATAATAAATATATATATATATGTATATATATATGTGTGTATGTATATATATATATGTGTGTGCGTGCGCGCAAATATTCTCTTCTTTAATTTCTTGACAAATGCATATTTATAATTAATTAATTTCCAAGCGGGTGGCCACTATTTTCTATCTTGGGTCCAAATTAACTAATTGCTCCAGAAAAAAGAACAAATACCGCAAAGACAATTAATCTGTTCTCTGTCATAATTGTCGATCAACAACGTGTTAGGCATGTTCGTAGTTCCGTACTGTCATCACCAACTCATTCATGCTAACGTTATGTATTGATTTGATCTTAAATCATCCTTTTTTGTCTGAACTTTTTGAAACATTTGATATAATTATTTATTTGTTAATTGATAAGTAAATCAATTTCATTCTATTAAAAAACCATAATTTAGGGTGCTCATATCTGACACATACAAATCATACTTTAACACATAATTTGTCAAATACATGACTGACACCTTAGCAAAGTTACTTTGGCTTTGTTGTTTTTTATATAACCATAATGTTGGTCGACATTTTGTGATGCATGAGAATTTTTTAAATTTATCTTTAGGAACATTGCCGAGAATCATTTGCAATAATGCAACGAACTATACATTTTATGAGGTGCATATTCTTCGAGATATGACATTAGATATCTTGCATGTTCAAGATATGACATTAGATTTCGATGCTCACCTTAAAACTTTATCTTTAAAATGTAGATGTCCGTTATTCGGAGTTTTTATTTGTTCTTTGACTTGTTTGAACATTTGTTCTTGGTTTATGGCTCATTTATGCACCTATTTTTGGTTGTTCTTAGTTCTGGGTCATACATGAGGAGGTGTCAGAATATATTTCCCTCCCACATTGGAAAATTAATAAGATTGAAAGCCACTTTATAAGGTCCTAGACCACTCCTTATATCAACCAATTAATTTTTTTGATGGAACCCTAGTAATTCTTCACATCATATCAATATTGTGGAGATACACTCCAGACAATATTTTATATTTGTTAAACAATTCAAAGGAAGAGAGAAATATATTTCTCGTAAATTTTCTCAGTCCTGAAATATATATAGGGACATATATGCTAACAATCATTGATTAAAATTTGTAGTTCGGTTTTCCTAACGGGTGCAATGTTGCACACGTTAAGGTTCATTAATTGTTTAGAGAAATCCCTTTTGATTTCTACTAATTCCCTTCTTGTTGTACCATATCCAAAGCAAATATATATATATATATATATGATAACAATCGTTGATTAAAATTTGTATTTTGGTTTTTCTAATGGGTGCAATGTTGCACTTGTTAAGGTTCATTAATTGTTTAGGGAAATCCCTTTCGATTTCTGCTAATTCTCTTCTTGTTATACCATATCCAAAGCGTGACGGAGTAGGTCAAAAGAGGATCCATGGATGGAAGTCTACACTAAGGGGTTAGTGGGTCTTTCTTTAAAGACTGACTCCATATTGGGTTGCTTAATAACAAGATGACTGTGAGTGAATAGGCAAAGCCAGGTGCTCTTATTTTACGATAGTCGGGCTGATTGCTTTCATTACTGACCAGAAAAACACCAAATTCTCCTTTAGGTGCTTCAATTGCGGGATAGGTAGAAAGAGCTAGTATGGAAAAACCAAGATCATTAGAGCTTTCTCTTATAATTAAATCACTACCCTTCGTGTGGTTTCGTATACTAGAACCCTCGCTTTCAATACTATTTTGACTTTCACCTCAAATGGATCTAGAAATGTAACTGTCACTATAATTATTACTACCACTTAGAATGGAAGTCTCAATGTAGATTTGAGATTATGGAGATACACTCTAGACAATATCATATGGTTGCTAAACAATTCAAAGGAAGAGAAAAACATTTTCAATCAAGAAAAGGAAGAGAGATATATGCTAACAATCATTGACTAAAATTTGTAATTTGGTTTTTCTAGTGGGTGTAATATTGCACGCGTTAAGATTCATTAATTGATCTGATTAATGTAGGAATTTACCATATTTAATCATTTTAACATTAAATATAACTCAACTCCTAATCCATGAGTTAACCCAATATGTCAACTTTATTTATTTCCTTTCAAATCTTGGGAATAACGCAATAACAACTAACAAACAGTTTTAAACAAAATTTTTTTATTTAAATTGTCTATTAAAGCTATAGCATGAATCTTTTTTCCCTGACATTAGCGTGTCCAAGCTATCAATGGTAGGAACTTTTTAATACACATGACACTGGTATGGCTATCAATGGCAGGAATGTTTTAATCCACAACCTTTTTAACTTCATTATTTCTTGAAAAAGAAAAAAAAAAAGAAAACGTTTTCCTATGATTGGTATATTAGCTATAGCGTGAATTTACCATAGCGCTTATTTTTTTTTCCCCCAGATTGTCTATTAAAGCTAACTAATAAGAGTTATAATATTAATGATTTCAGTTTTGCTTTTGACTTGTAATATTTTATCAATTAATTACTCTTTGCAATTGGAGTATTCTAAACTTAAACTCCATGTGGAAGTATAGAATCTTTAAAAAAAAATACACTGGGAAAGAAACTAACTACCAAGAAAACTCTGAAATAGTAAAGTTTAAAAATCAATACAATCCGAAAAAAAATTACGTTGGAAAGTTTGATTACTCCTTTGACTTTTGCTTTTCTTTTTTATTTCATTCGTGTGGCAGGAAAAAATTCATGCTATAGCTTTAATAGACAATCTGGAAAAAAAAAAAGAAAATGTTTAAAATTGTTAGTTAGCTTTTATTGGTATTAATACTTGGATTTGAAAGAGAATAAATAATGTTGACATATTGAATTAACTTATGGTTTAAGAGTTGAGTTATACTTAATGCTAAAATGATTAAGTATGGTAATCTCTCATATTAAAGCGATCAATTGAGGAACCTTAACGTGTACTACATTGCACCCGTTAGAAAAGCCGCTATCCTAACCAACAATTTGTTAATTGAGGTAGTAGCCTTACCTAGTAAGGAGGAGAACACAAGTTCGAATCTCCGGAAGCGTGTTTGTTGGGAGGACTTTTCCTTAACTGCTCTTGACTGAATAAGGATTAGTTAGTCTCAAGTCCAATATGATTTGGGGACACCCTAACTCAAAGCAAAAAAAAAAAAAAAAATGAAAGGTCGCTATCATAATTATATAAATAGTTCAGACCATAATAAATACATTGATGCAGCTGACATTAATATTATGCTTCTGGAAGGATCGAATTATCTTACTAAAATAAATTCAGAATTTTAAAATTAGTATATAGGTATACTTTAACTTATTTAATTTGTACCTTTTTATCTAATAAATGATTATAATATATTTCATTACTACTGATGTCAAATTAAATTTTACATTTATATTTTATTAAATTGGCTTTATAAGATTTAAGTTGATGCTAATTTTTTAGTATTTCAAGTATTGGCAAGTTTTTTTTAATTGATTTAAGATTTTTTTGTATATTTTGAAATTAATGATTTATTTTTATTTATACAGGAATATTATTTAATTGAACAAGAAAATTTTCTGAATTTAGAATTGGAAAGTGAGCAAAGAAATACAAACGAAGAAGTAATAATAATAATAATAATAATAATAATAATAATAATAATAATAATAATAATAATAATAATAATAATAATAATAATAATAATAATAATAATAATAATAATAATAATAATAATAATAATAATAATAATAATAATAATTGTAAGATTGAATTAAGTGGTCCCTCGTGGTACTAGAATTTTAAATTTTTGCATATAACCATTTTGAAACTTTCTAACTAAAAATATTAGATAAATAAACTTTGAAAGGTCATATAATGAAAATACCAATATTGTCAAATAAATTCATTAGCAAAAAGTACGGTTGGCTAATGCATGAGATTCGTTGAACTAAGGGGACTATTGTGTAAATATGATCATATCTGGAGACGCACGAGCGGCATATATTTTTGACGCACAAGTGGCATCATTTGTTTACTACTCTGAATTCTGGTGGGACCCAGACGACATATTGTCCACGTCACCACCAGCTTCCCTTTTGACTGCTTTCACAAGAGGACAAAATAGGGGTCGTCCATGTTCGTCTGTTCTTCACCTTTTATCCATTTTTTCGGGGCGAGGTTGGTTTGCTCCTCATTTCCCCCCACTATATCTTCAGATTTTGGTCCCACTGAATTTTGCTAATTTTAGTTATCACTATTCTTTTAATTTTTTGTTTTTCTTACATAAGAAAAATAATTAAAGTTTTAATGGGTTACAATAATTCTTTTATATTTTTTTAAGAGAATTAATCGTGGTTCCTCACCTACCCCTTGATAACTCAAACTCGGAACTTATCAGTCTCAAATAAGAAATGTTTCCACTAAACTATACCCTCTTGTTAATGGGTTACAATAATATGAGGCAGGAATGATTGAAAAGTGAAACTTAAAACCTTATAATTTTCAAAAGAGAAAATTCAGACCACATAATTTATTAATTCTTCCATTTGAAATTAGTAGAAGAAAAATCTTTAGATATTTGTTGATAGTCGCGAATAATGACATATCTATTTATAATTCACTGGGGGGGTCAGAACATAGAAAAATAGCATTTTAGGTGAAGAATGAAACTGCATGCATTTTCAACAAAAACTTTTGAAACGTGTGGGGTGTTTTTTTTAATACATCCGCCAATGGTCATGATAATCAAATATATAAACTAAAAGCTTGTCGATCTTATAAATACATATATAATCCCTTATAGATATTAGTTAGTCGCTTAATTTCGTTTTTAACTATGTATTACACATGATATAAGCCACTTGTAAATAAAATTGTCATTCTTGTTTCTTTTGGGATCAAAAGTAGATTTTTTATTCCATAATTACATTCTTGCGAAAATATATATGTGTGTGTGTTCCATGCTTCTTGCTTAAACATGCATGAGAATTCTGTACTCTTTTGGGTGGAAAAAGCCCATTACAATTCAAGCCTCTCTCCCTTAACCACCGGGCATGGCATATATCATGCCTGTTAATCAATATTGCTCATGAGATTGTTAAGGATTTTTTGCCTTTTCTTAACAAACCACCGTGCATTCCCAACCAACTTCCGTCTTAAATCTCTTTCATGAGATTTAAATAGGAAATAGTTTTAATTATTTAAGCTGCTCTTAATCTCAAATTGGTAAGACTAGAGCATTGAAGAGAGAAAGAGAGAGAGAGGGAGAGGGGGAGAGAGAAGGATCATGACAAGGAAAAGAAAAAAAAAAAAAAGAAATATCATGTGAAATTTACCCCTAATGTAACCTTTTAATGTCATATTTTGCATGTATGTGAAGTTTTGCAAACAAGATACCCTGACTGGATAAGGGCTTATATCTTTTCCGTTTTGCATCAAAGTGTAAGAGTTTAGGTTGTTAAAAGCATGCATAAATGGAGGTCAATATCCATTGCTCATTCTCGAAGAAGTGTAATGCTAGTTATTATTCTAATTTTATTATCTTTTTATTACCTTCAGATTAGCATATTTAGTTGGCATGCCAATCGAAAAACATCTTTGACCCAAAAAATAAAAATAAAAAATATTTTTTGTTTCTCTCTACACTTTAATTATTTCTCTCTCCTTTTATATTTTCTTTTCTTATTCATCTATCCTCTTTAATTATTATTCTTTTCCTACTATTTTTAACTTTCTCTTCCTTTTTCTTCTCTACTTATCCTTATACTATATGATTTCTCATAGAAGAATCCCAATGAAATTGCAAAATTGGAACTCTTACGACACTAGCATTTCTTGAGCCAAACCTATGCATCACGAAATTCATATTAATTATTTGGCTCCAAAGACGGTTTCTCGTTATTTAACATATGTGGGGAAGTAGTACTTATATGGTTTTTGCACAAAAAAGATGAATTTTTGAAGCATATAATTCATCAATGAGACTCTTCTAGCTCATCCCTGACTATAGATAGAGCATTCTCTAGATCCAATCCCAACAAATAATGTTGAAATCTTGCTTGATTGGTATTAGTGTTTTAAGTTGCAATTAAGCATTTCATGGTAGAAAGAGAATAATAATTAAAAAGGAGAGAGGAATAGAAAAGAGAGAGAGAGAGAGAGAGAGAGAGAGAGAGAGAGAGAGAGAGAAGAGAGAAAAGAAAATAATTAAAGTCAAGAGAGAAACAAAAGATGTTATTGAGTTGGCATGCCTCCTACAAGCTAACAAAATTAAGGTGATACTAGCATTTCTCCTTGAAGAACTAATTGGAAATAATAAATGCTGAAGTGTGTCAAGATGCATCATTACCTGTATGTCTTTGTCATTCGCTGACAAACAAGAATAATTTAGTGCACAAAGTTCACTCCATAATTTTTTGTGCATTATGTCACACCTTCTTTTACGAAAAAATATGTAGTATAATCATATTCATTTTCTTGCCGGAATATGCACAGCCTAAACTGGAACTATATATGTTTGTAATTTCAAACGTTTCTTGGTGTAACAAGAAAAAACAATTGAATAAAGGGGCCACAATTTGTGGACAACAAGAAGTTGACAAGATGGAGCTCATGGTACGTTTTCCATAGCCATACCATGATTGTATATTGTAAATGACACAAAAATAATTTATGGGATACACACCACCAATGGTTCAAATTACTTTGTTTACTCCTCTTTGTATGGTAAGAATCCTTATTATATAGTCTTACACTTCTTTAAAATAGTACGGAGGCAACAAAGGTGCCATGAGTAGATGTGCAATGAGAGTCGTATATTTTTATATAATATAAAATTATATTATATAAAAATCCGAGGTCATGCTTTCTCTAAACAAGATCATATCATCATATGTCTGAAAATCAAACCACCTTGTTGTGCACTGCAAGAAAAAAAGAAGAGTAAGTTAACTAATCCTTACCAACAAAATATCACCTAGAACGCTTTATTTCTGGGCATATAGTCCTTTCTTTTTTTTTTAATACAAACTACTTACCCTCAACTCAACTCCTCGTCTCCCACACAGGATCTTAACTCAAGTCATTATTGTTGAAGAGATAATTTTAACCATTTGAGTTACCCATAATGCTCTTTTCCAGACATATAGTTGACTAGCTACTAATGGCAAAAGAGAATGTCTCTGGAAGGCTCGTGTGTACTCATTTTTTCAAAGAAGTTCTTGGAAACCACCAATCAAATTAAGCTTTTTGTAGCAAAAGCCAATCAAATAAGGCAAAAAATTCCATATCACCTTTTCATTCTTTTGCCTCATTGTGTGTGTGTGTGGCAGAGTTTGACCTGAACAATTCTAGTGGCATGAAAACCATATTGCTCCCTCATTATGTAATTGGTGGAGACCCCTTCATTGACACCTTTTCTTGCTTCTATAAATACCACACCATTTCTTCATCTCTTTTTCATGTTATCTATGCCTTCTTTTTCACTATCTTCTTAAGCTGCCATTTTCATTTCAGCTCATAGCAAAGTATTTTATAATCATTTCCTAACCATATTTGTGCATATGGTACCTAAAAACTCTAATATTATTGCCACACATCCCCTGTTTCTGCTCTGTTTTCTGCATATTTAGTTAACAAATGACAGCATGAATTCAAGCGTGTGTCACTGTTTGCAGTCGTGTTTCGAGTCCAGTTATATTCAACCACGTGTTTTGACGCACAGATTAGCGCCGCAGAAGGCAACCTCGCACCAAAATCGAGAACACGAAGAGGGTTTTCAGGGTGAGGAAAAATGGAGCTTCTTTGATTCACTAAAGCACACACCTCACTATAAAAAACAGGGGAGTGAAACAGAGCAAGAAGATTATGTGTATGTTCACCGCATTGTGAACCGCTCTTGCTCCAGATTGAGCACAATGAGTCTGGAAATGTGCACCGAGAGTCTAGGAAGCGAAACAGGCAGCGACATTAGCGAAGGCACCGATGAATTCGCTTCCCTGGTGAATGAAAAACAGAGTAGACATGGACTTAAACGATTAAAACCGCGCGAATTGGCTAAGAAAGTTAACCACAGTGTAGATTTTCCACCTCCACTTACTTCACTGAGTAGCTCGGATGGTGTCCAATTAAGGCCTTATCGCGAAGATGGCCGGTTAGTTGTGAAGGCTGTGGCTGTTTCTCCCTGCAATCCTTGTTTCCTAGCCGAGCGCGCGGATGGCAGGCTTAAGCTTTCATTCTTCAAGGATATTAATCCAAATTTTGACAATGAAATAGCTGAGAAAGAAGAAAATGATTATAATTATGATGCACATGAGCCAAATTTTGACAATGAAATAGCTGAGAAAGAAGAAAATGCATATAATTATGATGAAGATTGCGTCAGTGAAGTTGATAATGGTGGTGAAGGTGATGCAAATGGTGATAATGGTGCAAAAGTTGGATGTGAAATTGAGGTGGGAGATTTTGCAAGGCCAAGCAGGTGCAAAGAAGGTGGAAATGGTGGCAAAGGGATGTCAAATTGGGGAACATTTTGCATGGCTATTTCCTGAGAAAGGAGCATTAGATTTGATTTCACTCCACAAGATTTTAGTATTATAGTTATTTAGGGTTTCTTTTTTTTAATTTATGCTTTCACATGTTGGATTTTCTTGAATGGGTAGTTATCATCGTTATTAGACATGATCCATTTATCCCGTGTGATTCTTATCATGATATATATCACTCATGTTGTTATCCAGTTTTATGCGTGGATATAATTTTATCTTATTAGAGGTGAAAGATAAGTGATAGTGCGTAATAGGTGATAAAATTCGACTTTTATTAATCTCTATTTGTTGTATTTTTGGATGTCGAGTGATTTTTGATGTTATAGTCACATGCATTATCCTTTTAAGGATGTTCCAGTAGTAACAATTATAATTGGACGCGACTTAAGAATTGAGTTTGATCCCAATTCCCTAACTTACATGGTACTTTGGTTATAGCACCGGTCCGGTTCTGCCCTAGCTTTACCATCAAAGATTGAAGATGCATGTAGATCTGTAACAAGGCATGCTATTCGACTTTGAAGACCCAAAATAGAAGCTTTTCATGGCCTCTCATGGCAACCATGAATGATGACAAATTGAGGTAATAACCTTGTGGTCCTTGTAGTCATATGAGTTGGTAGGTTGTCCTGAGACGATCCCAACTTGACCTGGTCTTTGCCTGTAGATAATGTTGTAATGCCTCCATGGAAGAACTCGAGGAATTTTTCAGTTACATTTTCACATGGCAGTAATTACCTTGACTTGTGGCTTACGAACCAAACTGATGGGCAAGGGGGAGCTGTGTCTGACTGGTGTACGTAAGCCTAGTAACTGTCAAATTGTATGGCTATGGTCCCATTGGGGAACGAACGTATAAAAGAATGACGGTAGTTGAAATATATCGATCGACTCTGATACCTTAAAGAGTTAAGGTTCAATGTAATTTATGATTTAAATTAGATTCCAATTTTTTGTCATTTGTGAGTATTTTTGACGGAAAATTTTTTCTTTTAATCCTATTTTTTTTAATTGCTTTCAAAATTAACCCACTTTTGAAGGGATACGCAAAAATAGATTTTTTGAACTTTCAAAATTCGAGATCAAATTTCTGAAATTCGAATTCAAACTTCAGAAGTTCCATTATATTTTTTTGCCGTTGTTTAAAAAAAATTAACATTTATGCTTTTCGAACTTTGAAAGTCTGAGTTCAAACTTTGAATGTCCGCATTCGAATTTTCGAAGTTCAACTTCTGCATCGAACGCACCATATCCACTTTACTTATCTTCAATAGTAAAGTACATAATGATTAGTAGATTCCAAGTGCCATTGATGCTCCCTTCACTTAATATTTATTTATAACTAACGTCTTGGAACTTATAATATTATAAATGAAAAACTAATAAGTTGCTCTTTCACGTCATGCCATAATAGCTAGACTATGGCCAAGGGAGCTGAGGAAAGAGATAAATTAAATCTAAAGCAGAATATTTTGCTGGACAAATCTATATTTGTCTAGTGTATATCAGAGCTAATTGGTTGGCAGTGGCGTTTCGAACTTTGGAAATTTGAGTTCAAAAATATAAGTACTAATTTTTTTTCGAATGATAGCAAAGAAAAATTAATCGAACTTTCTAAGTTCGAATTTGAACTTCAGAAGTTTGATCTCGAATTTTAGAAGTTCGAAAAGTCTATTTTTACTAATCCCTTTAAAAGTGAGTTAATTTTGGAAGTAATTAAGAAAATAAGGTTAAAAGAAAAAATTTTCCTATTCTGGATTTACCAAGTGTTCAAAATATGAAACATGTTGCACTCCTAAAATTTGCTAAGACTTTGTCTGTTGATCAAGTGATGGTATTCATTAGTTGAATTTCCTTTATCAAAAAAATGATAATAATAAATTGATAATTTTTTCCCTTTTTAAGACTGTAACACAAGGTTTGATTGGTACATAAACGATATTTCTTAAATAGATATATTTGTTTACTTTTTGACTAAAATTATACATAAAATTTAAATATTTAGCAGGGTTCTAACTAAACTCCTACTTGGTCCGCCTATGGTGATTGGCCCCGAAATTTGTTTTTCTAAATACAGGTTATTTTTAGTTTGAAAAATATCAATTGATCAGACAAAAAAGTAATTACATATCTTGAGTTTTGTGATGTAACTCTTACTAAAAAGATTATCTATTTATGAATATTAAGTTATATATTATAAAAAAAATTCAAAATTTGTCCCTAGTACAATTTAATGCACCATAAACTGACATCATAGCCCGTGTGCTCGCCGTACAACATTTCAACTACGAAGGTACTATTACTTGTATGAACCTCGTCATGCATATATATATATAGATATATGTCTATTACATCAATCTAAGTTAAATATTTGTCCCTTATTAATGTGTCTTGCATTATTTTTGTCGGAACAGAGTCTTTGATTAATGAAGTTTTTATTTTAATTTTTTAATATTAGGCTTCAATTAATTAATTTGTTTTTAACTTTCAAATAATAAAAAGTGAAATAATAGATATTTTATGTAAAATAAACAATTATATTAAGATGTAATGTTAATATATTAAGATAAAATACTAGTTAGGAGAGTATCTTAATTTTATTTTGTTAGGTCTTGTGGTGCATCAACAATACGTTTGAGTGCCAAGTGATGTGTGTAACAATATAGAAGAATTCTTCGAAACGATTACAGATTGTGGTTTTTGGACAACTGTCACTTGTATTTATACAATGTATTTTTTTTCAAATTATTAAAACTACATATAATTGATAGTTTTTCGAGAACTGTTGTCTTTGGTGGTACAATTTTTTTCTTTTAAATTATGACAAATGCTTATAGATGGTAATTTTTTCGAGATGGGACACCTATTAATTGTGATATAATATTTTTTATTTAAGAAAATCGAATACAAATAGGTTACAGTTTTTTCGAGAATCACTGCCTATAGTGGTATAATTTTTTCTTAAATTACAAAAAATGCATAGAGGTGGCATTTTCGTAAACAGCCGCTTATAGAGCAACACACACACACCTTTAAATTTTTTTTTTTTAATAAAAAAAAGCATCCCATGTATGTCAACTTGGATAATACGATCATTGCCAAGGGTGACTCTTGAAAGGGTGTAGTACTAGATTGTCGGATTATTTGACGTGGGGATAGCAAATATGCTAGGAAAATGGTTTGCATTCCCAAACATGCTATCATGGAAATTAGGGCTTCCATACATTTAGGTTTAATGGGGGATAAAGAAGGGACAAGTTAACTAATTTTTTTTTTAAACAAAAAAATTAAACATCATTCTGTCTCCATGCAATAGTGTGATTTTGACATACTTTAAGTTTGGTACATAACCAACATCTTTTGCTTGTCTGCCAATTTTATATTTTGAAGAATATGCTTCAAGTATTGGTGATTTGACGTTCCAAACTAACTTAAAAATGGCCTCAACACTTGAAAATTTCCTTCTTTCAACGAGCACATATATCATAACTGTCGATAATAAGAGTTGAATGATGACGGCAATTGCATGTATGGATGGACATTTCTAAGTTTTTGTTTATACACATGTACGCTAATAGCAGGCAAACATTCAGGCACTGATCATAAAAGATAATATTTAGTGACAAAAATAAAATGATATCTAGTAATTTTTTTTTAGTGAGAGTTCGGTTAAAACTTTGTGTAGGTACTCTCATGATCACATTCCCACTACATATTTGACTAATGTCGTGGATATAAATATCCGCCTTTACTTTCATATCCGTAAAAATAAAGCTGCACTGGTGGCTGATAAGGCGCCCAATGATATTATTGCTATGCATTTATGACACTAGACACAAAAGAATTTCGTATGACCTCTCAAAAGCTATTTACTTTTTCAATCCGTTTCCTTACTTTCTTCATTATTTTTTTTATAGTTTCTTTGGAAAGAGTTTTGGCAAATATTTTGAACTCGCAATAAAATTGAAACTAAACTTACTATATGTATTTGCCAACCCAAAACAAATGGTCCGAGTTAGTTAGATACAAGGCTTCTTTACCAAGACCGGTCTAAAGAAAACAACAGCTTGCCAGTTCGATCTTGATAATTAATAACCACGCCTCAAATACTCCGTCATTGAGCAAAGAGATTGAGATTAACATTTTCTTGGTCCACTCGTCACACTACAATTCCGGCGTCATGACGGGTCTCAATGCATACTTTAAATCAATATATTTGCAATGATAACATATAAATTTGAATTTAAAATCTTTAAATAAAACAAATTATTATCCGACTACTTCATCCCCGATATCGTTAGACATGGACTCATTTTCCCTTCCCTAGGCGCTAGCTAGACATGGCTTTGCTGTCGGCCTCAATCTTTACCATTTTCTTGTGGCCATCCGCCAGTGCAATTACCCACTTGCCCTGTGGTGTCCAACTTGTGTTTGCCTTCAATTGCTCTTCACATATTATCAACAACACTTCTTAATTGGCCTCCAAACCAAAATGTCCCATTCCATGCTTGTTGGACATCCACGTCTATACACATGTGCCATCAACCTAAGCCAATTTCATTTCAATCCGTTTTGTAGCCTGCGGACAAACTCTTTCGTGTCAATCAATACGTTATAGTCTCTTGTTAACAAAGAGTAATGTCAAATATCACGTTAATTACAAATAACAACCAACAGGGATGGATATTGAGATTAGTTTCTTTTTTTAAGCGAAAACAGACTATTATAACACCTTGACGATTAATATTAATATTTAATTTATAAGTGGAGGGTTAATTAATTTTGTCAACTAAAGGTATTTTATATTGGCAGAAGTTTATGCCATAAAGATAGTTGGAATATCAGCCAAATTAGAGTACTCATTAGTCCACACCCTACACACACTGCCTTTTTCCTAGACATCTTAAAAAAGAAAAATAGAATTTACACATTTCGTATGCAAAGTTTTAATTTAGGATAAATAACTATAATATATTAATATGAAAAAGAAAACTTCGCAATCGCAACTGACGACTAGTTAATTAAAACACAATTGGAAAAACATTATACTTAATGAAAATTTATTATGAAAGTCAAACGAAAGATGATTTGGTCAATGATTGATAGGTGATAATAAATATCGAATAATGTACTAAATAGGATAGATAACAAACACATCGGTTTTTAATTAGAGACGAATTAGAACTGAAGGCCATTTAATGTTAATTATGGACGGAATATTGACTAAAACTTATCTAATGATGGATAATTTAGAGACCAATGTTTTCCATCACTAATTTGTACAAGGTACAAAATTTTCTATTACTAATATGCAGAATTTTAATAGTGTTCAAAGGATGAAGAAAACTCACAGATATTCAACAATTACGTTTTGTGAAGAAAATGATGTGTAGTAATCTATTTTTCTTAAGACATATCACTTATTTCAACCAAAAGAATTAATAGATTATTTGCTTTTAAAATATTTATAAAAGAATTTATTCTTATAATTACAACTTATCAAATTATATGATACAATTCCACCGAAAATAAAAATTCTGGATCCGTGTCTATTCACGAGGCCCGACCATTTTGCAATATCCGAATCGTCAGAAAATCCATTAGGATATCAAAGGACCCACGACTCCAAAGCATTTGGATTCTGGGAATCTATTGGTGATGTTGGAATCACGAAAAAATTGTCTTCTTGGATTTACTTATTATTAGCTAGTCTACTCTACGTAAAAAAATTATTCGTTAAAAAAAGTTTTGTCATGTCTGAGGAATTTCGTCTTCAAGAGATCATTGCTCCTGCATGCAGGGCAATCCGTCGTTGGTTGACCATCATTGCTTCTCGGAATCCTTGGTAGTAATGTAACTAACAATAACGCGTTTCCAGTAATACTTTATATTATGTCTTTACTCTTTTCATTATTCATATTGAATGTCAAATTCTTTTTATATTAAAACAGTTTTAGATATATAGTGTTCGAACAGGTGCACAGACCAACTTATTAACTTCGACTAGGGAGCATCGTTTGGATGACAACAACGTCAACGATGAATCTTCTTAAAAAATGGCGTGCATGGACTTTCAACATCCCATATGTGCCTTCACACACACCCCAAAGAAAAAAAAAAGAGAGAGGGAGTTCTAGACGGTGCTTAATATTACTTATTTGGATGATTATAAGCAAGTTTGTGCAATGGTGTAATTCCATCTTCATACTCCCGAAAAATATCTAAAAACTTGCTTCTGAATTCGAAATTCAGTGACCCAAAATGATTAATTTCGATTTTTACTTAAATTCGCGACACGAACCGGGCGCGATTTCAAGCCTTCTCAATGTCAGGCTCTACTAGGACCAAGGCGCCTGATAGAGATAAAAGTGTACGATTTTGGAGCTAGATGCTATAGTTGCAACGTTGCGACATAGGAATATATGCATATATAGCTCCAAAGGGGTAATATGAAAATGTCAGCCTTGCGTGCCTGTGGGAAGATCTTGTCCCTGTAAATTTCAGACTCCAGGACGCATGGACAAGTAACAACACTTTGACAAAAGTCCTGCGCAATAATGTTGTTCGAACCCTTTTTGGATTTTGCATATCATCCTTGTATCAGTGGCTATTGATGCTGGATTTCACTTTGCCTCCCCTAGATTCGGATTCCAACATGCATCGCTAAAGGGACAGACAACATGAGCGAGACCTAATAATACAATACGAATTCTAATTCACTTGTAACTTTATAATGTTACAAATATTATGAAAAGATATAAATTAAAATGAATTAGTGCAATATAATGTGCGTGATGGGGGGTCGAATCCTCGAGAAGATTCATAAGGCGATCCTATCGTGTTTGTACACCGAAAACTGTTCCCCTGAGTGAGTGGGTGGGTGGAATCGGAATGGGAATCAGAACACTGATAGTAAAACTGCAATCATGGACAAGTATAAGGAATTACAGCCAAAACTAGGACGGGAAAAATAATTTAGAGCGCATTTGAAAAGTCACATTGTAATTAGAGTTGAGTGTAATTGAGAGTAATTATACAGTTAGGCGTGTTTGTTGAACCAAATAATTACTTGGTCAAAGATGAATTGGGTATAATTGGACATGCTCAATTACACTCCTCCAATTCTTAAGAAGGAAGTGTGAATTGGTAAAATTACGTTCTACAACTTTTATTAATCTTTTATTCCTTTTATAATTGGCATACTTTGTTATGAAATAAATATAAATAATAAAAAAATAAAAAGTAAATAAATTTAAAAATTTTGTTATAAATAAATTTATTTAAATAACTGAATTTAAAAATAAATTTTAAAAATAAAGAAATAAATTAAAATAATAAATAATTAATAAAGTAACAAATTTAAATAAAATTAAAATAAATAATAAATAAATAAATAATAAATAATAAAAATATAAATAAATATTTAAAAATATAAATACAATTTAATTTTAATAATGTTTTTTTATTGTAATTAAATATTATTATTATTTTGCTAAATAGTATTTAAATTTAAAAATATTAGTAGTAGATAAATTTTAGATTCATACAAGTCATTTAAAATTTAAAATTTTATTTAATTTTAATAATATTTTTTATTGTAATTAAATATTATTATTATTTTGCTAAATAGTATTTAAATTTAAAAATATTAGTAGTAGATAATTTTTAGTTTCATACAAGTCATATTTATTTTTTAATAAATAATATTTTATTTTAAATATTTTTAACAAATAACATTTTAATATTTGTTAGTATTAATATAAATTTAAACAATAAATATTATTTTCAAAATTAAATTATTTAACTGCGTAATTACTGTCTGTGTTACCAAACATGTCATGGAAATTAATGTATAATTACGCTGTGGTAACCAAACATGCCTTGTGATTTAAATGACCGTGTAATTACTAGGCTGTGTAATTACTAATCTAGTAATTACACTGGATTGTCCAGACAGACCCTTAGGGTCAAATTCAAAGTTTAGGTGTGAAATAGGGACTCTCTTAAGCATTAAATGGTTATGGAAATTGTGTGTATGTTCACTTGATTGCCATCATGTTAGCGGTCTAATTGATGTAATTAATTTTCATCCCAATATTCGTAATAATAGATATTGCAAATAGAGCCAATACCCCCATCAATGGAGTCGTTCCCTACTTAAGAACTACTTTACCATACTCTGAATTTATAAAGCATAAACGCATCTTTATTCAAGATTTGAATCATTTCATTACATCTAATAATTGAATTATTTTACCATTACTATATTATCAGTTCAATATTAAATCTCCTTTGTCACATTATAACATTTGTCATTGTGAGACTGCGAGAATCAAAATCCTGATATCGGGGTGACAAAAGCCCATGGCTAGAAAAATGTGCAAAGCTGACATGGTTTGGTACTCTTGCCTTTCTCTCTTTCGCCATTGCTTGTACTTTTATGCTATCTCTCATTCTCAACCAAAAACTCAAAAAAAAAAACAAAAACAAAAATACAGAAAAAAAACAAAAAGAAGAAGAATTAGAAGATTGTATGAGAAATCACTCCTCATGTTCAAAGTTACAAATCCCTGGATAAAACATAAAGATGACAGTGTTATGAATGAAATGGACATTCACCAAGGTCAAAGATGGTGGCTTATCATGCTAACAAAGTAGCATGGTGAGTTTGGAAAAAGAAAGCTCAAATGCATTGAGAATTAGCAGCAGCAATTGTAGTAAGTAGCATGACATTTGGTTCTGACAAAATTTTTTCTTTTAATGCATTGTTTCCCTGGCCTTGGTCATAAAAGATCGGGATTGGAAGAATATATGGGTTTGAAGTAAAAAAGAAAAAAGGATTTCAGAAGAGAATTAGAGAGACATTTATTGTATTCAAATTATTCTATGACATATCCAAGTTATTTTATAACACGTTATCAGCACGAGTCTCTGCCAATGAAAAGCTCTGCCACTTATTAAAAAGGAGCATGACTCTACAAAAGTTCGGTAACGATTTTTATTTCATTTTTTTGGTATTACATCGTATCTATAGCATAAAGCTTTTATATCCTATTTACTTTACTTTGCATTTATTCTGAAAAAAAAGAATTTTGTTAAATTATTTCTTTTAGAATAAATTATCGCAATATTCTCTATTTAATGAAATAATAATAATAATAAAATAATAATAATAAATGCCGTATTTTTTTTTAAAACCTAATTACCATGACTTTTGAGGATGTGATCACCTTAACTCTTGGACAAGTGATTATCATGACTTAAAAAAAATGACTTCTAAGGACATAAACACTAATATAATATATATAATGATTAATTGTAATAATTACATTAACACGCTATTTACACTTGAGATTAACATTTTATGTTATATTATATTATGATTATAAGTCTTGTATGCCATATTTGTAATATTTAAATTTCTTTCTATGTGCTTATATTTACTGATCAGCAAGTTATGCTAAGTAAATATATTAGTATTTTACTTACTAATTTGTTTTTGAAATATGCTAGATTTATAATGTCAAACCTCACGAAGCTTGAGTTTGTGGCCCTTGATATTTTTGGTAACAATTATTTACCATGGATCCTTGATGCCGAAATACATTTCAATACCAAGGACCTTGAAAACAATTAAAGAAGGAAATAACGCATCCTTACAGGATCACGTTGAAGCATTAATATTCCTTCTTCGTCATATCCATGAAGGGCTTAAAGCCGAATATCTTACAGTAAAGAATTCACAAGTTCTTTGGCAAAATTTGAAGGAAAGATTTGACCATTATAAGACAGTGATCCTTCCTAAAGTTTGTTATGAATGGATTCACCTGCGATTGCAGGATTTTAAAACTGTGAGTATAACTCTGTTGTATTTAGAATAAATTCATAATTGAAATTATGCGGAGAAAAGATCACTGATGAAGACATGTTAGACAAGACATTTTCTTTTTTTCACACATTTAATATGCTTTTACAACAATAATATAGAGAGCGTGGCTTCAAAAAATATTTTGAGCTAATCTCATGTCTTCTTGTTGCTAAGCAAAATAATAAGCTCTTCATAAAAACTATCAAACACGACCAACTAGCTTAGAACCATTCCCTAAAATGAGTGAAATTGCATCTCTTGAGGTGAATGCTACATCATCAAATAATTATGGTCATGAATGTGGTCGTAGATATGGTCGTGGTCGTGGTCATAGTGTAATGGTCGTAATTTTTATAAATCAAATAGACCAAATTTCAAAAGACAAGAAAACCATGACAAACAAAACAATTCACGAAATAAATATTTCTAACGTATTGAAAGTACTTGTTATAGATGTGGCATGAAAGAATATTGGCATTAGACATGTCATACTGCTAAACATCTCGTGGAACTTTATTAAGTTTCATTAAAATGAAAAGAAAAATGTGTAGAAACAAATTTTGTTGAACAAAATACTCAATGAATTACATATACCTTCATTGCTCTGATTTCTTTGAGGATGCTATTGAAAATATTGAGCAATTGATTGGTGATAGAAATGTCCATCCAAATTAATCTTTATATAAAAGTATAACATTTTTATTATGTTGAACTGTTTGTAACTTTAATGCTTAATTTTAGCCCGAATGTAATATCTATCTTTTATGAAATGAATGTAGTATCTTTGCTAATATTTTTGTATTTTCTTAATTATTATTGTAAAGAACTATAAATTTGCATCATATCAATGATGGAGAAATATGTTTGGCTGATAGTGCTACAACACATATTATTCTAAAAAATAAGAAGTATTTCTCTCAACTGAAATTAGCCGATGCAAATGTCAATACAATAGCTGGTTTTGCAAAGCTAATTGAAGGCTTTGGTAGAGCTTGTGTTATGTCCCTGGGAGGAACAAAAATGATAATAAGCGATGCCTTATATTCAAGTAGATCACAAAAAATCTACTCAGTTTTAGAGATATACGAGAAAATGGTTATCATATTAAAACCATGAAGGAAGGCAATAAATAATATTTCTATATCACATTGCTTATATCTGGCAAAAAGTGTATATCAGAAAGATTGGTAGCATTATCTTCTAGATTATATTGTTCTTATATAAATCTTGTGGAATTATATGTCGTGATAAACCAGAAGATAATTGATCCAGAGAACTTTATTCTTTGGCATGATCGCCTTGGACATCCAGACGCAATAATGATGAGATGAATTATTGAAAATTCACATAGGCACTCATTAAAAAATCAAAAAGTAATTTTATCAAATGAATTTTTATGTGATGCTTGTGCCCAAGGAAAATTAATTATAAGGCCATCCCCAACTAAAATTGCTGTTGAAAATTCTGCATTTTTAGAACGAATTCAAGGGGACATATGTGGGCCTATTTTTCTAGCATGTAGACCATTTCGATATTTTATGGTATTAATAGATGCATCCACATATTGGTCACGTGTCTCATTATCCACTCGAAATATGACATTTGCAAAACTCTTTGCACAAATAATCTGCTTATGTGCACAATTTCCAGATTATACAACCAAGAAAATTCGTCTTGATAATGCAGGAGAATTTACATCCCAGTCTTGTAATGATTATTGTACATAAATTGGGATCATAGTTGAGCATCATGTGTCTCACATACATACTCAAAATGGTTTAACAGAATCTTTTATTAAACGTCTACAACTAATTGCTAGACCATTACTTATGAGAATTAAGTTGTCTAGTTCTGCTTAGGGACATGCTATATTACATGCTGTAGCACTGGTTCGAATAAGACCAACTGCTTATCATAAATATTCCCTTTGACAATTGGTTTCTGGTCAAGAACCAAATATACCCTATTTAAAATATTTAATTGTGCAGTATATATTCCAATTGCTCCATCACAACACACAAAATGGGACCGCAAAGAAGACTAGGAATATATGTTGGTTTTGAATCTCCATCAATCATTAAATATCTTGAACCCTTAACTAGAGATATTTTTACAACACATTTTGTGATTGCCAATTTGACGAAACAATATCCCCAGCATTAGGGGGAGAAAAGCAAAAGCTGAAAAGGTAAGAAATTACATAGACATCATCATCTATGATTCATTTTGATCCTCGCACAAATCTATGTGAACAAAAAATTCAGAAAATTATTCATCTACAGAAGATTGCTCATTAATTACCAGATGCATTCACTGATACAAAGAGAGTGACTAAGTCACATGTTCCAGCTCGAAATACTTCCGTTAGAATTAATGTTCCAAAAGAGCAATCTACTAATACTCTATTAAATGAGTCTATGGCACGCCAGAAGTGTGGTAGACCAATTGGTTACAAAAATAAAAATCCTCGAAAAAGGAGAGAACCAAATAAATAAGTTGGCATTTTCGAAGTTCTCAATAATCCTGTAGATGTCACAGAAATAGCTAAAGAGGCAACTCCAACAGAGAATCAGGTATCTGAACGTGAGAAAAATAGCGACATTATTGAAAATGAAGAGATCTCAATTAATTATATCTTTATAGGAAAAAGATGGAATCGAAATGAAATTATTGTTGATGAAAAATTTTTATATACAGTAGCTACTGAAGTAATGGTAGAGAGCGAGAATTATGAACCAAAATCCGTTCAAGAATGTCAACATAGAAATGATTGGTCTAAATGGAAAGAAGTAATGGAGGCTAAATTAAGTTCTCTTGCAAAGCGTAAAGTTTTTGGACTTACAGTTCAAACGCCTGAAAATGTAAGGCCTATAAGCTACAAGTGGGTATTCGTGCAAAAAACGAAATGAAAACAATGAAGTTGTGAGATATAAGTATGACTTGTAGCTTTCACAAATACTTGAAATTGATTATGAGGAGTTATACTCTCCTGTGGTGGACACAATTATAGTAGATATTTAATTAGCTTAGCAATTTGTGAAAGACTTCATATGCACCTTATGGATATAGTGACAACATATTTATTTGGGTCACTTGATAGTAATATTTAAATGAAGGTCCCTGAAGGACTAAATATGCTTGAAGCATATAGATCAAATTCCCAGGAGATGTTCTCCATTAAATGGCAAAGATCCTTGTATGGATTGAAACAATTTGGACGAATGTGGTACAATCGTTTGAGTATATACCTTCTAAAGGAATGATATGTTAATAGTCCCATAAGCCCATGTGTTTTTATCAGAAAATTAAGAAAAGAGTTTGTTATTATTGCTGTATATGTTAATGATTTAAACATCATGGTGACTACTAAAGAGCTTACGACAATAATTGTATATTTATGTAAAGAATTTGAGATGAAAGATCTGGGCAAAACTAATTTGGACAAAGCTCATCCATTGAGTACTCCAATAGTTGTTCGATCTCTTGATATAAAAAATGACCTTTTTCGTCCTTAAAAAGATAACAAAGAAATACTTGGCCCTGAAATACTACATCTTAGTGTAATTAGTGCATTGATATATCTAGCTAACAATACACATCTAGATATTGCATTTTTTGTAAATCTATTAGCAAGATTTAGTGTTGCAGCGACACAAAGATATTGGGTCGGTATGAAATAGATATTTCGTTATCTTCGTGAAACAATTGATATGGGTTTATTATGCACAACCTGAATTAATTGAACATGCAGATGCTAGATATTTATTTGTCTCGCATAAAGAACGATTCTAAACTGGATATCTCTTCACATATGGTGGTATAGCTATTTCCTAGCATTCAACACAACAAACTATTGCTGCTACTCTCAAATCATGTTGAAATACTTGCACTACATGAGGCAAGCCGAGAATGTATATGATTGATGTCTTTAACTCAACATATTGAAAGAGAATGCAACATTTCAACTAGCAAAAGAGGACCAACCATATTATATGAAGATAATACTGCTTGCATTGCTTAAGTTAAAGAAGGCTGTATCAAGGGTGACAGAACTAAACATATTTCACCAAAGTTCTTCCTTATACATAAACTCCAAAAGAAAGGTGAGATTGTTGTTTGCCAAATTCGCTCAAGTGAAAATTTTGCAGACTTGTTTACAAAAGCATTACCTGCAACAACATTGTAGAAATTAGTACACAAGATTGGCATGTGACGACTCAGAGATTACTCCTAATTGTCTTCATGAGAGGGAGAATTATACACGTTGTACTCTTTTTCCCATAACCTAGGTTTTGTCCCATTGAGTTCTCCTGACAAAGTTTTTAATGAGGTAGCATGAAATGTATAACAAGAATATTATATTGTTTTCTTTCACTAAGTTTTTCTCACTGAATTTTTCCTAGAAAGATCTTGAAAAGACATATTATCGTGATGAATGTCCAAAGGAAAGCGTTGTGAATAAAATGTACATTCACCAAAAGGTCAAAAATGGTGGCTTATCATCCTGACAAAGTAACATGGTAAATTTGGAAAAAGAAAGCTCAAATACATTGGGAAACAACAGCAACAATTGTAGCAAGTAGCATGAGATTTGGTTTGACAAAATTTTTTTATTTAATGCATTGCCTCCCAGATCTTGGTTATAAAAGGCTGAAATTGGAAGAACATGTGGGTTTTAAAGGAAAAAAAGAAAAAAAAATTAGAACAGAAATAGAGAAACATTTATTGTATTCAAATTATTTTATAATATATCCAAGTTATTTTATAATAAACAGTTAAATAAATGATTTTTCCCATTCTTAAAAGATGAAACAATACCCTAGCATAGACAGAAAGATTGATAAGATACCAAACCATAACGGTAAGTTACTCGTGTAGAGGGAAATGATACGTCTCTGTGCACAACTATTAAATTCTTTTCCTAACATTGACATTCTATGTTACAAGGAAATCCAAGTCTAAACAAGAAGACACCCAAACAAGACCAGCTGTCCTGTATAGGCCTGCGAGAAAGAAAATACTTCCCATTCAAAAAATATACCATGCGAATTAAAGCAAAAAGGGTTAAAGAATTCATAATCACTAGATCAGAAAGCAAAGAGTGTTTAGACGAGACACTCCCTCTCTTAGAATGAATACCGTAAGATGATCCCTCAGATGACGGCAATGAAATATTAGTTTTACCAAAGTTGGATGAAAGTTGGCCCGGTGTAAGCAATACAAAATGATCTCAACATAAACCTTAAAGATGATACATGCGTTTCAATGTAAAAGGCCCTCCGGTATGTCACTCCAGAAAATAGTCCATTTCAAACGGGTAAACTAACTATCCCGCAATACAGATGTGTACATAAACATATGCCTAAGAAATCGGGACCACTTCATACATTTAGCGACCGCGACCACGTCCACGACCACGTCCGCGACCACGTCCACGACCCACAGGCCTCCCTGAATCAAGAAAAATTTATGTGGTTAGATATTGCCAAAGTGATGACACAGAAGCAGGATAAAAAATGCAGCCAAACACATCCATAAGGAGTAAACGCAGCCAGGAGATTATAGCCTACCCGCAGTTGGCTTCTTAGGCTTCACTCTAGGTGTCTCTTCCACTAACAAAGTCTCAAGATTTAAGCTGTCGGGAAGAATATAATAGCGTATGTTGTTTCCCCTTACGCTCAGGTGATCCAAAGTCACAGGATTCTTTCCCTTTAGTGTAAGCTTTACGGTCTTCAAATGTGTGTTCATGCTAACATCCACACCTAAACAAGCCAATAAAACCACCATCAAAGAACTAGAATACAAACAGCAATAGGCAAAAGAACAACAGGCAAACTCATCCAGGATGAAAGTCCAATACGAAGAAGCATACTTCCATCGATTACCAATGCAAAATCCTTTCTGTAGCAATTCTTATTTTCTCAAAAAAACTACCATTCAACAAAGTCATAGTTGTAGAATATATATCCGTTCAATCATCAGAACTAGAAACATGTATCAGAAGCATAGCTGTGCAAAATTAGTTCATGTTAAAGTAGAATCTATTCTCATTCTAACCAAAGGACTAATAGTTACTACAGAATTGCAATATTCGGATAATGTATTTGACTCACAAAGACCAAATCTCTGGGCTCTTCTGAACATGATGAAGTATGAAACAAAGCAAAATTGTTACAAGCACGGAAGGGAAATGGGTGAAAGTATAATGTACTTACTTTTGTTTCAAGAACTTATTACTGTAATCCTTTTTCCTACTTTCTTCCGTCTCTTCAAGAATTTATTACTTTGTCAATCAAAATTAAAGGCAAATTCAATTTTAAGATTTCTTTGTTAATGTTTTTGAAAATTTGGGAGCTATAGTGTACTTTTGCCCGCAAATCCCAAATTTAACCCAGCCATGTTCATAAACTTTGGATAGGGTTGGCAACTGTATTTACAATGGCAAAACTGATTAATTTTAATTTCATAAATTGAATAATATTTTATATATTTTGAAGTTTTTCCAAAGCATATTCACCTTAAAAATTAATGAATGAGTCAAATTGACTATAGATTTTGGTTATTGACGAGTCCCTTTTTTATAGTGTGACCTCTTCATTTAGTCAGCTTTACAAAATTGACATGCCAATCCACTAGCCAATGACAGTAGGAATCTACAGTATGCTATTGTTAGCACAAGAAAAGAAAGAACGTATTTTGTTGATGACCGCAACCCTGATGGTATGTATGTTAGTTTCAATGAGATATTGTAACTCTAAGTTCTAATCCAAAAGTTCAGAAGAACTACGCAGCAGTTAGAAGTTTATTGAAGTAGAAGCTGCCAACGATATAAAAGACTGCTAAGAATTTGCTTCCACCAGGTTGCATATTTCACTTGATGCTGGATATGAAATAAATAGACTCATTTCCAGTGTCAATCTGGAACTAAAGACGTTGGCCAAAGTGCATCAACGAGAATCAAACAACCAGACTGAAGCAATATGTTCGGAATGCGTGGTTATGTCAACCACGGACCTTATCATCCAGAAGGAATAAATGGGAGACACTATCTTACTTCGAACAATGTACACCAACCCTATACACCAAAAGTCTTTTCTCTTTGAGAATCACGGGCTAAGCAACAAAGCTAAATAGATTCTAGATCTCTAGCAAGGACATCTCTCAAATCATAAGAATAAGAAGATCTAACGTTATCCAAAGACCCAGAGATATAAAGTTAGAATAAACTCCTACTCGTTTCGAAGATTATCATTGCACTAGAGCAAGCAGTTCAAATAATCCAAGCACAAAATCAGCTAATACTTAAACTGATTTTTACTGCCTGCACAAAGCAATTCACGGCCTCGAGAAATGCCTCCATCTATATAATCTAACTATTTGCTTACCGTCACGCGTTTACAGTGTCAAGTATCTCGGTCAAAAAGATCTAGCCCATAGTTCAGCCAATAATTACCAAAATAACACAAACTTCCTCAAAAATCTAAATCTTAGTCACATTCATTAACCGGCTACACCAACAAATTAAACCACAATTACCTTACTGTTCAAAAACCGTAGCTGCTCCACCACCTCCCGCACAATGTTCAAATTATGCAGAACGTTTATTTCTCTAGCGGAGTAGCAGAAAAAGAGTAACAGTAAAACCTAATCAACACCTTTGCTACTAACAGAAGGGGAGGAAAAAAAAACAGAAAAAAAAAAGAAAAGACAGTTCTACAAATATGGCTTAATTGATATAAATACAGTTTATAATTTAAAAGCCTTGATACATATAATTGAATCGATAGAAATAATGACACAATTCAAAAGCCTTACATTTTAAATGCTGAATTCACACACACACAGAGATACCTGTAATAGTTCCGTGAACAACGGTGCCATTTTTTAGCTCAATGGAGACAGTCTCGTTGTTCAACTTCATCAAAAACCTGCATAAAATTGCAGAAAATCCGAAACGTCAAAAAGAACGTACGCAGCTATGAAAAATTAACCGACGAATCGACTTGAAGCAAACGAATTTATTAAACAAAAAAAGTGGAGAAAAAACAAACCTAACGAGCTTCATCGTCGCAAATTGAAAAAATTGAAAAGCCTGGGGCTTATAGTACAAGCAAAATAAGCAAAGGGGGTTTTAGCTTTTAAGCCTTTGTTTTAGGGCAGTGTCGGGCTTACACTAACCCGACTCTTCCGAACAGAGAGGAACGGCGTCGTAACGATTTTTCCCCTTTCATTTTCTAGTCCCTTGTTTGGCCGTATTTACTTATTTTGAGTGTGTATATATATATATATATATATATATATATATATATATCTATAATATATTATATAAAAAAACCTAATTCAATATAATATTGACAAATATTGCAAAAATATAATGACAAGTGTCGTACAAATATAACCCTCTATTATGTATTTCTATTTTCAAGTCTCAATCTATGGTTATTTAAACATTTAAACCCCAATTGCACCTCATCCAACTGTCAAGATTTATATTCAAATTTATTCAAAATTACTTTCTTTAGTGAGATTTATATTAATTTACTAATTTATTTTAATATTTACATATTACAACCTAAAATCATGACACGTAATCTGAATTGATTCTATATATCTATGGTAACTCATTAATTTAATTCCTATCAAATGTCGACCTATTTTAATTCATTTCTTTTACTAAAAAAATTAGTGTTATGCATGGTAAAATACAATTGATTGCAATATTTAGTAATATAAAATATATTTTAAAAAAAATAACTAATCATATATTTTGTAACCCGTGCATGGCACGGGTGTTAGATTACTATATTGTATATCTTAACCATTTCTTTTAACTTAAAATATATATCATTTCACTTTCGAAATAAAATGAGTTAGGAATTAAAATTAAGAATAATGTCAGCGTCAATTTCAATAATAATAACATTTCCAAACTATGACATTTTCAGTAATAATGACAATTGGGGATCCAAACGAACCTTTTAACTGTCTATTTGGGAATTAGGATATCTCTTAATCTATTTTATTCTAATAACATTATTATTGAAATGAGTTATAGTAAGACTTGATTCTCTAGTGTGTGTGTATATATATATATATATGTATATGTATATATACACTATATAATAAAGTAAAATAAGTTGCAATTTGGTGCTGTCAAGTGGCACTCTATATAATAAGCTTTCCGTAATTACTTATCAATTAAATATGCCCATTCTTAGGTCATTTTTTATTTTTCATCATTTATTCGGTTTCATTCCTATATTAAACATTTTAATTTAATTAATATTATGCCATTTCTTTATATATATCATCATTGTTTTATTAATTTCATAGTATATAATTGTTTCAATGACTATTTAATAAGATGCAAAAACTCTATAATTTTAAAATATCCAATCACATATGTTGTTTCTCGTGCATCGCACGAGTGTCACACTAGTGTGTGTATATATATATATATATATATATATATATATATATATATATGAACCTCGAGAGAATGTAATAAATTCTTGTCTAGGCTTAGACTGTAGCATGTATCATTCTCTCAATTACTCAACTATTTGCATAGCTAATAGAAATAATTTGTAATTTAATTATTACTTAATTAACTACTATTATTTGATCATATAACAACATAATCAGATTTACAAACATTAATGAACCAATTTCTAACACTTCACTTGCACTTTGTCACTCGGAGGACAAGGATCTTCAGAGCATTCCTCATAGACAAGGTTAATTCTCGAAATCTAATAAGTTGAGGGGCTCATTCTCAACTAATGTCTGATCACGCTTAAGACAAACATGCATTAAACACAAATACCATGTGCAAGTCTTATTGATTTTGTAATTATCAAAACTTTGAAAAAAAAAAGGGTTTGACCGGAACAATTTACGAAAGAACAAGTTTTTTGCCTGTGCTCCACACGATGTGTGAATTTAAAAATATGCAACCATATAAAATTATAATAGTAAGTTTAAAACAATTCATGAATTGTAAGATTATGAAAGAAGTTATGAGTGCAAAATGTTAAAAGTAGAAAAATTGGCATAACGTATAGATTTATAAGTAATAAATAGATAAAATGATTTTAAATAAATATAACCTCCAGAAGAAAGATAAACAATTTAAATAAGAAATTAAGATATATATTATATAAATTTATTTGTAACGAGAGGATATATTGAATATCACTTAATCTAACATATGATTTTATAATATGATGTTGAATATAGATGCCATAGAATATATATAAATACTTAAATAATTTGAATTCAAACAATATAGCCAAAATGAAGCATGAGTTGACATCTGGCCATAATGATAGAGATATATATACAATGCTACATTATCTATTAAAAGTTTAAAAATCTAATAATGATAGAGATATATATACAATGCTACATTATCTATTACATCTGGCCATAATGATAGAGATATATATACAATGCTACATTATCTATTAACAAATCTAATATATGCTTAAAAATGAAAAAGGAAGCATTACACGTGGCAGGTTCGCTTGGTCAGATTGTCGCTTGGAAAAAAATTGAGGCTTGTATTATGAGCATTAGTATACAGTACTGATTTTCTTTCTTCTATGCTTGTTGAGTTTAGATTAAGGGAAGAAATTATCCTCCCAATTTATATTAGCTTAATATGGTAAAAGTTATTCTATATTGAATACTCTGTAATGTTCAACTAGTGGTATTATGTAAGTTCTGCCTACATGGAGAAATGCAAGTGTTCATAAATTCTTTTGTTAATAAGATGTTTTCGCGATGTACCATGAATTGAAATACGAATTAAAGTCAACAAGTTTTGATTTCTATCCCTTGACAGTTGTGTGTGTATATATGTATGTATGTATATATATGTATATGTATATGTATATGCATAACATTATGCTACAAATTTTTAATTGCTAGAGTGTAATCATCATTTGTTTGTAAAATGAAATGCAATTCTCTAGGCAATAGATGTGAAGTTGAAGTTGGCACAATTTGTTCGAACACCTAAAAGCGTAGAGCTGAACCCCAATCTTGAAGCTGCCAAATCAGACTGCAGAGGATTATCTTCCAACTGATGTCCACCAATCACAATTGAAGTTGTGGGGCTTGACCCTCCATCAATAAATCCCAAACACAACACATTTTCTTCAACAAATTTAAACACCATGGAATTTGAACCTGTGATGACCCACACCAACTTTTCACTTTGTAAAACCATACTAATGGATGGCACTGATGGGCCAAGCCTTGTGCTGAGGATGTTGTTTTTGTTAAAACACACTTCAAACGGAGCAACACTATCTACTTTACTGATGATGTTTATTTTTGCAGCCTCCGAGATGAAAGCCTTGAAAATGGAGGTTTCGAGGATGGTGTATGGATTGATTGTGCTGATCTTTGTTCCACCATTTCCTTGGTTGTCAATGGTTAGCAATGATGTGTTGAGTTTTACGACTGTCGTTGATCTTGATGGAGTTGATTCCGATGAAGTATTCAGCCAACGGCTCGCCTTGTGTGAAGGATGATGCTGTGCTTACAGGGTTGATAAGCAATGGTGTGTAGGTTAGTAACTGAGACGCATCAACTTTTGACAAGAAGTTGTATGGTCCATTCCCAAAGATGATGACACCATTTCCATTAGAATGTGATGCAGATGATGTTAGGCAAATGGCGAATTTTCGGTTGAAGCTAAACGCAGAAGCAAGCTGGGAACGGAACGTGATTCACGTCCGGCGACGCCTTGCAATGCCTAGTGCACCGCCCTTCTAGGAGAAAGCTTGGTGCACATGAGAAAATGAAACGAGGAGCCGTGGCCAACGGGCCTGGTTTTGAGTCATCAGTCGATTGCGCGGAAAAAACATCCTCAGCGAGCTCACCGCCGGTGGCAGTGCGAGTGAAGGGGTTGTCAGGAGACACACCACATGTGTTGTTGTTGCAGCCTGGCCTAGGACCAGAGAAGCAATCTCCAAAGCCATTAGCTCCGGCCAACGAGCACTTGGCTGACCGGCATCTTACAGGGCGATAAGTTGATGAAACGTAATTGCTTTCGCATTCAATCCTCAAGAATTGACCACCAAGATGGACAACGAGGTCTACACCAACTGAAGGTGTCCTCTGGTTGATTTTTGTCACATGCTAGAGTGTCGAGGAGTCTTTGGAGACCAGAAGAATAATTGCATGGGGGCAAAAAGATCATTGAGCCCGAGAAATAGAGGCTAAGAGCAAACAAGAGAAAAGAATGACTTGAACGTATGAAGCCATTGTGGAGGAATGCAAGAAATTGCTGTGGAGATTAATGTGCACAACCACAACTCTATATAGGTTAGTAGGTTACTTTCTGCATGTCTAAGCCATCACAAAGTTAATGTCAACATAAGCAGCAACCAGTTGCAATTTGCAACTCAGCTATTTCACAATTAGTATAGTTTTGACTTTGACTAAATATCTCATATTATTATTTTTGGCCCTTTTCAGATTTGACTAGAATGGTTTAGCGTTGAATTTGTATTTATGCTAGGCTGGTGCACCATAATCCAGCTTTGTACGGCATTCCAGGAAAAGTCGTAAGGTTTATTTAACTAAGTTCGATGCTCAATATCACTATTAAAAGCTAAAAATAGGCGGCAAGTTTTTGGATTTCAAAACTGTCCACCATGCAAAACACAAATTTGAATAAAAGATCATATGCCATGCTTCATCAAGGTCAAATTAAAGAATATATATGCCATGCTTCTAGATGTTGAAGATACATCGTTATTAACGGATTTAACTCTAGATTTATATTATTTTGTTGTAAATATTATTTGATGTTTGATTAATTTGAAATATGCTTGCAAGCGTGCAAATAGATCAACGGAAGGATTTGATTTAATATATTTAATTTTTATTTCAAGAGTAAATTTTTGGTTATAAAATGAATGCAAACTCATCACTGATTAATGATATATATCATCGTCCGTCAACTGGTGAGTTATGGAGCATTAAACTTGAAGTCGAAGGAAGTTATGAAGTGACGCATATGGTGGCGGCAATTGCAATGAGATATCCAGCTTTAGGATCTGCTAAATGAAGTGTATCTCAGAAATATTGAATTCAATGTGTAGGGTAATGAAATGCACATTTCGCATGTAATCGGTCTTTACCCTTTTTTGAAGTGAAAAAAAAAAAAAAAGTGCATGTTTAAGAAAACAAGGAAAGTAATGTGGAATTTGGCCATTTTTTGTGCATGGAACATAGACGAATCAAGATAATATATAGATACATGTAGTGACTTAGCATGATGTGTCACAATTTGTATACATTTTCTTTCTGAAATTAATGGAATGATTCTGGCTCGTTTATCAAAAAAACAGAAACAAGTTTTGCTTAATGTTATTATTATTTTTGGAGAAAGATAAAAAGAGTGCGATAATACTTAAGCAGATTTCTGTGTAGTTGCAAACTAAGCCTCTTCTCAGAAAAATATAATAAAAGTTTTTCTGCTAATTAAAGACTTAGCTAGAAGTTAAGGTAACACTTGAGATTATGCTATTCCTTTTTAGTCAAATATGATAAACGAACACCCTAAAATTTACTAAATCACTACATGCAATATCACATAGTCTAAATATATAATTTCAAGTTTTTATTTAATATTTTCCTTACAAACAATAAGTCATTTTTGATGTTCAGCTGTGCTAAAATTTATGATTTATGCTTATACACTTCTTTTTTAAACAAAAAAAAATTTATGCGTGTTTCCTCTTTTCAGGTTTAGAAGAATTATCCTTTTATTAAATTATTATTTTTTTACTTTAGACGTTACAATAATCATGTGTGAAAGGTTCGATCTGATACGAACCCAGGATTTTCCTAAACTGAGGAAGCAACAAAACCCAATGTGTCCAAACTCAGCTGAGCAGCCTGCCACAATGTTGTCTACTCCCGACATAATTTGACATCCCCAAGTCACCTAGATAACACTGAACCACATGACCCAAAGTTAGACAAATCAATTCACATATTTATTGACTTTTTTATAAATATGTATAATAATTACAAGCGAATAAGTTTCATAATCTATTAGGTAATTACGGGTTAGGACTTTCTGTTGGTTTTCATCTTTCGAAAAATCCTTCTTTATTATTTAAAGTTTTATGGGAAAAACGACACTAAAGAAACTTCCTTTTCTAAGATAATTATTCTTTAATTGAACTTTACTCTCATAAAAAAGAAAAATAAAATAATTGAGATCTTGATTGCCTGATCATCTTTTTACATTCCTCCACTCGTGACAAAGTAGGTCTCTTTACATTCCTCAACCAGCGCCAAAGTAGGTTTCAACTACTGGCTCGAGTTATCAATCCAGTGAGTAAGAACTCGAGAGCCCGTTTCAATTTCAAATGTTCTCGTAATTTTTCGTAGCATATTTTAACTTTTGTCACGTTGTTGGTAGTGTACCCTTCTAACTTCTGCCACGTTGTTTAATGGTGTGTTCTAAATAAAATATATTATTATTATTTTTAGTCGAAAGATAAAAAAAAATTACGACCATATGCTAAATTGCAACACTTTTTTTTTTTTTGGGGATAAATTAATCATTTTATCGTACTTGTATTATAGCTTACCACAATGTAGCGAGATGTACGTGTTTGTCGAGCTGAACTTGTATTTCTATGCATGTAACGTGGGACCCAATCCCCTCGGTGTTTTTCCGAACCGACGGTAAGGTAGGATTTACCTCAAAATACTCAATCATTGCTGCTAGTAGTCATCACTTTTCTATTGCTCCTCAAAACAATTCTCAAACAAACAATCTACAAGAACCATGTCCAACCATTTGAATTTTGCATATTCTCTAGCATTGTCTCTCTTTGCATGCACTTGTTTTTCAGCATTCTTAGCACCCATTGCACAAGACCGCTCAAAGCATTACTACACCATTTCAGTTTACTTAAAGACCCCTCCAGAGTCCATGAATTTGCTTCTTGACCTGGGTAGTACTTTCAGCTGGGTGGATTGTACCCCCAGTACCTCTCAGTCTCACTCTATCCCATGCGCTTCTCCTCTATGCCATGCACTGGGTTCACAATCTTGCTCCGTCTGTCCTCAACCGCCCGGTCCGGTTTGCTCTAACGACTCGTGCTGGATATACACCACAAACTCGCTGAGCCGGAAGCCCGTTTTGGCTCAGGCCCTGGTTGATTCGCTCGCGATGCCGGATACTAATGGTCGTAACCCGGGCCAGCTCGGGGTTGTGTCCGAGTTTGTGTTGTCTTGTTCTGGAAAGGGTTCGTTCAAAGGGCTTGAAAAGAATTTAGCCGGTTTGGCCGGTTTAGGCCGGTCCAACTTCTCGCTCCCGGCGCAGGTTAGCAGTAGCTTCTCTTTGCCTTCGGTGTTTGCGCTGTGCTTGTCCGGTTCACCATCGGCTCCGGGTGTGGGTTTTTTCGGTTCGAGTGGGCCCTACTATTTCTTGCCTGAAATCGACCTCTCAAGGAGTCTTATTTACACTCCACTCCTCTCTTACACTGATGAGTATTTTATTGGGATGACGTCTATAAAAGTCAACGGAAAAGCCGTGGAATTTGATCGTGCTTTGCTGACCGTTGATGGGAATGGGGTTGGTGGGACCAAGCTCAGCACAGTCGCACCATACACCGTGTTGCACACGTTAATATACAATGCTTTAGTTGAGGCATTTGAGAGAGAATCAGCTGCGCTCAACCTCATATTAAGGCCACCAGTGAAGCCATTTGGGTTGTGTTACCATGCGGAGGATGTTCCAGTTACCCGAGTGGGCCCGGCCGTATCGACCATTGACCTTGTGATGGAAAGCGATGATGTGTTCTGGAGAATCTTTGGATCGAATTCAATGGTCAGGATTGCGCGCAAAGATGTTGATGCTTGGTGCTTGGGTTTTGTGGATGGTGGGGCCAAGCCTAGGACATCGGTTGTGATTGGAGGGCATCAAATGGTGGATAATCTACTGCAGTTTGATCTTGCGGCTCAGAGGCTAGGCTTCACTTCTTCTGTTTTGGTGCACAACACCATGTGTGCTAATTTCAACTTCACAACTGAAAGCAATTTGAGATAGCATAATGTTGTTAATTGTGAAAAGTAGATGTAGGTATGAAGTAGTCTTTCTTTGTGCTTTTGAGTTGATTTCAAGTGTGATATGTAAGTCTTAGTTGAGATTTTGGCAATTATGCAATGCTAATGTTGTTGGGACTAAGATGACGTCAAAGAAATCGAGATCGATTGGGATAAGACTTGGTTTGATTTATTATATTCATTCTCAACGAATGGTTAAAATCATTTGTCATCTGCAGTATTTAAAAGAATCTAAGACAAACCAAATTAAACCGAGATACAAGACTTGTTAATATCTCCCTATTTTGCGCGAATTGCGCATATAATTTATTTTCTTTGTGTCTTTGAACAAGAGATTTATGTATACACGGCAATACATGATGTCCAAGAATAGCAAAAATTCATCTAAAAATGGCATCATCGCGAGACCCAGGCAAGCCTTTGAGTACATCCCTGAGAGCATAATAGTGGCTATCGCACTTGTGGTCCGAAATTAAGTTGCTGGAGAGCATTATCCTCTGGAAATGTTCACCTGGATGCCTCTTATAAAGTGTGAAAAACTCTCCAGCTTTGTGAGTGCTTTGAGTATCCACATTCCTCTTGAGGTAATATACACTCCCGGGCACAAACAATTCCGTGGGTAATGAAGAGGCAGCTTCTCCCTTCATGTCAAGGACAGAACCGGCCCCATCTGGCCTGGAAATTGAGGTTACAGCAATAGCCTCGGCTGCTTCTTTCCTGATGGATTCATCTGTAGAATTGTTCAATGACTAAGTTAGTATGTACAATCACAGATTCAGAATGATAATATAACACTCCGTCCAACATCAGTTCTTTTCTTCATGAGATTTGTGTTTATAATGAATTGGGTTTACTACTACAATCATTATAGAACTTAAGCATTTCGAGCCAGTTGATTAGACTCGCTTATGGTAGTAAACTAGTAGTTGGGTCTAGATCGTTACATATAATAACTACCATATTTAGTAAGATAGGAAACACCAAGGCACTCATACAGCAGTGTGATGCCATAGACCCGAAGTTTCACTACAAGAATAATATTAGGCCTACTAAGTGGATCGATTGGTATGTTTTTCAGTATTCTTATCATAAATTAGGGGTTAAAGAAATTCTGGTACCAGATTAATGCAATATCACACTGAGGTGGTTGATAATTTGAAAGATTGTGCAGTCAAAACATAGGATTGCATTAATACAAGGGTACCAGACTACCTTGAGAAAGAGAACTTACCCGAACATTCTGTCTGGCCGCTGAACTTGGCATAGTTAGCAAGCTTCCAAGCGACATCTTGCACAGAAGACACGACCTGCTTTGCATTGGTGACGAGGTCTACTACACCTTTCCAGTCTTCCTTCTCTAAGACACTTACCCTGTTGACAAGTAAAGGATTTAAAGTCCCCCACAAAAAAAAAATAAAAGTAAAGGATTTAAAGTCATAGCGGTTCTACAATTCTCCATGCCAGTGTAAGCTACATCCTCAGACCAAGCATGCATTTCAAATAGACATATGTTGAAAATCTACCTTCAATCACAGTCATGCTGATTTCAATGACAACTTACACATTAGATTAGATCTATAACAACATAGCCGATATGGAGCCATCTATCCGGAAATTTAATAAATCAAGCAAGTTGAATGCTAGCTATGGTGCACAACACTCAACTCTACCAGTCGGAAACCCCTTTACTAATCCTAAGAAGGAGACCATGAAAACATTGCAGCAGTGTTGCAGAAATCCACTGAACACCAAACAACATACATCTTTCACATTGATAATTTCTTGCAGTACCAGAAAATAACAGATTCATCCTGGGTGATCCACAGTGCCTCTTTTGACATAAGTCAGAAAAAATTATTTCTAGAAAGGAAAAACAATAAAAGAAAAAAAGAAAACAGCATGTAGAGAACAACACTGGTGTAGTACGGTTTGAACTCTTCAAGCAACAGGATTTCACAATTGACATGGAAGAAAAGGCCAAGAGGTGCATAGCAATGATCTGACCTCATTAATCTAAGCAGCCGACTTGCAAGACAAAAGGCAGCTTGATGAATCCTCTCCCAGTCTTTTGACGCCTACTTATTTGGCTAATATGTTTAATTGGGGGAGTTTCTCATATACTATGCAAACATTTAAAAATGTATCAGCTGCTTCACTATATTGTAGCCAACACATCTTCATAATCTCTTGCCAGGACGAGAAAACAATGTGAATCCAATTTCACCACTTTACATCTTCTACTTTATCCAATGCTAGACCCAGAATACAAATCAAAGCTCAATTGATCAAATTAATGCAAATAGACCAGATGGGAATATCCAGATCCCTGACTAGTTATCAACTTAGCATTTGAAAATCCTCAATTTCCAAAGAGATAAATCGTGCCCTAGCAAACTAGAGGAAACCATAAATTAAGAGGCACATCTGATCGCTAATAAAGAAAAATAAGGGATATCTCTTTGTAGTCTAGAAGAATATTCTCCTATCATTTTTCCCTCCATTCAATTACCATCACAAAAAACCCATACAAAAACATCAGATGAAGTAAGAACTTCATGGATTTTTCAATCATAAATGAAGGAGTTGACACTTGTTACCCAGAGATAGGTCCCTGGACTCTATGATATTATAAGTGCTCCGTCCTTAAAAAGTCTTACTTTCAGGACATTGCTAAGGTTGTGCGAACATGTAAGCAAGTTGGACACTATGATCAAGAACTTCTCCACTTGATTACATCTAGTGGACTGTAAAAGCCATCTACGAGTTATGCAAGCTTACCAATCAGTTTGCAGAATTTCATTCCTCAACCTTGCAATAGAAGCAACACTTAACCTTGGAATTATATCATCCTGCAACCAGAAAGAAACAACTAAAGCTTTAAGTATGGAAAAATAACCTATCAACCAATGGGAGAAGATATACAGACGCACAAAGAACATATGAAAGAAATATGGGTACTAATAGTAACCTGCATTACTACTGTAGTGACGTAGTCACTGCAACTCTCAGCAAGTTCTTTGGACACACATGGAGGAGTGGCATATCCAACTGCTGACACAATACCAGGATTAAATCCAAGCTCCTTTGCTGACTTTTTATGAAGCATTATTGCCAATAGCGAAGCTGTCGCAGCTCCAAGAGAATGACCAACAAGCCTTAACCTAAATCCCTGTTGACGAATTAGTCTGATAAGCTTGAGATAAAGATAAATAACTCAAAAGAAAGAACAGATCTGCAACACCTCATGTTTATTCAGGCACCTCCGTAGTGTATCCATTTCATGGCTAAGAAACCAACGAGCAGCCTCAGCTGTTCCAAAGTGAGTTGAATAACCTTCAAAGGTCACTTCTTCAGTGCTTGAGGAGACAATGTCAGTAATGAGATCATACACTGTATGTGTCCCACGAATACCAAGAATCACATGTTTTTTCCGCTTGTCAACACCTATATAGTATCCAGGTCTCAACATGCTAGAGTTTCTCACAAACTTCACAACATTGCTTTCTCGAAGCATGCTATTCCTGGCAAGTCCAGCAGCATTGTCCCGGTAAGCTCCTTTTGCTAGCTCTGTGTGGTAGATAAGATCTTCGACCTATACCAAGAACCTTATCTCATAAAATTCTGGATCATGACAAAGAACTCAGACACTTATTCACTGCTGACAAGTTTATTGAAGCCAATAATAAAGAATGGTTTCTGGTAATTACTATAGAATCTGAGGAGATGAGTTCACCCCTAACATCCTCTACTTGGTTTGTTGATGCTTGCTGAAGATATATGAGATATAATCCTATGGTAAGATCACTAAGACTCCAATCTTGTAGTCCAAGCTTACTTCGTTGGATGCTGGCATAAATTTCAGAGAGAGTCCTATCAGTGGGTGGGGGTCCATTCCCTGCAAAACAAAGTCGTGTCACAAACTGACACCTAAGTTACATACAATTCGCCAATTGAAGTTACCATTAATCATAAAATCGTTCATTCACATGCATATCAAGAGAAACAAACATAAATAAGAAAAATAGATCAAAAAGTCAGAAGTGATGGCCCAGCATAGACAAGACAGAATTTAAAGCTGATTCTTGATTCTGAAATGAGCAAATACAATATACTGCATAACTAAGCATAACCATAAGATACATACAATTTGCCAAATGAAGTTACCAATAACCATAAAATGGTTCATTCACATGCATATCAGAAAAAACAAACATAAATAAGAACAAAGACCAAAAAGTCAGAAGTGATATTGACACAGCATAGACAAGACAGAGTTTAAAGACTATTCTTGATTCGGAAATGAGCCAAATACAATATGGTTGATGGTGCCTCTAAATCACCATTTGATATAAACAAAGTTCTTCCATTTCTCAAAGTGCAAAACACATTCAAGTACTTAAACATCTCGGTACATTCAAGTACTTAAACATCTCGGTTAAGTATAAACTAGAAGGAGCAGACCAACCTGCAGGTAGAGCCCACTTATACAACTGAAATGCTGGGTCCAGAGCTTTCGAGAGCCAAGCAAGATCTGGTTTCCACTTGTTATTACCAAAATCCTCTTCATTAGCACTGTTGCTCACCTTATTATGATTGTCGGTTTTCTCCCCCCGAGGTCTCAAATGTCCATGAGATGCCTCCTTCAACTCTTTTAGGCCATCACTTTCTGCCTTTTCTGGCTTCGACCATTGCGACTGATACCGATTAAGAACATTATACAATAATTTCTGACATGACCCTTGTTTCTTTAACAAGCTGATATTAAAATCTGCTCATAAATGGATCAAATAGTGAAGGATTATCAGCTCTTCCAAATAAAGTACAGATGGCAAAAACTCCCGTTACATGTGATTCCGGGAGAAAAGATAAAATCTTATTGTTTCCCCAACTCCTTGTACTAAGCGGAAAATTTTCACTACTAGTCATGAATGTCTGCTCAGTTTCAAAATAATCCCTAATGTTCCCAAACTCATATTTCGAGTCTCAAGCATTTATTACAAGTGCTCCAAGTAGTCCCTATATTAAAACACAACAGAAAATGGCCTCTGGCATTGCAAGTGAAACTTTTTGGGGGATCAAGTTTGAAACTCAAGTAAATACCAGAGACCAACTTGAAAATCGAATAGATGATTGATGGGATATAAAAGTTTCAGGATTTATCATTCAAATCTGACACAGAGATATCAGAGAGACCATTGACGACTCCTGCAGGACATTGAGGATTCATTGACTTCTACAGAAATGGAGACTATCTTAACAATCCAAGAAAAGAATAGGAATCACTAGCGAAACTTGCCAATATGCATCACATCTTTGAGTCAATTCAAGAATCATCTGTGCGCGTGTGTATAAATATAAAATTATATACCTTAAACCCCAAGGTCGACCTTTTAGCATTAACCAAGAATAAAAGAATCACATTCCGACATCTATATAATCCGTCAGTTTCACTGGTTTGCTTCATCCAAGCTTAAGCCTTAAGCATATCATCACATAAAAACATTACCTAAGCGTGCACCCAAAAAGACACATAAATATATTAATCCTTATATTTCTTAATTTCGGTTTTGTTTCGTTTACTACAAGCTAGGCATATGTTACACGTAAAGAATCATTTATACACATTCATATATCCACATAACACACAATATATACACACACACGCATACACACACACTACTATGTGGTATAATATATAGTTAGAATTAATTCTAAATTTTCTTTATTTCCCAGCATATGTAAGACCCAAGTAAAGCATACATTAAAAGTAAGCTAAAACATAAGAGCATTCCTGTATTATGGAAAAAAAAAAAAAAGAAGAAGAAGACGAGAGATATATAAATACAGTTATAATATAAAGATTAAAATTTTGATGAAAGAAATATTTGACGAACTCACCTAAGTTACTGATGAAATGCTTCAATGAACGATTAGCCATTTATTACATTCAAAATGCTGTATTGTGTGTTTTTATATATATGTATGTGTGTGTGTGTGTGTTTGTGTAGGTGGAGAGAGATGTAGATGGAAGTTTTTACTTCACGGCGGTGATGTGGCGACGAGGCGGTTCGATACGCATTTGTAATGTTTCTAGGAAGCTGGTGATGATGAACCACCCGGTTTAGTGACTGGCCGGTTCAGTGATAGCCTACGAAGAAACAAACCGCAAAATTACGAAATGTCATTTTCGTCCATCGAGTAATCGAGTTTAGGGGAAAGGGTTTGTTTGGATTAAATTTTTTTCGAAATTTTTTTTTTTAACAATTTTAGAAAAAAGTGTTTTTTTTATAATTAAAAATTATAAGTTTTTTAAAAGAAAATTTATTTGGGCTTTTTTTTAAAAAAAAAAAAAAAAAGGTCAAATACTTATTATAAAATGAATGCATTTTTTAAAAAAGATATATATTTTTTCAATGAAAAAAAACTAATCCAAAGTAGGTTTAAGATCTGCACCATTACCAACTGCACGTTGTTCTCTTTCTTTTTCCCCCTTATTCTTCACGATCCAACTCTCAATCCCTTATCTAAGGGTTCGAACTCAAACATTTTAATCACTTGAATTAATCTCTTGACCTCATTTTTGTTTTTAGACTGAGTTAAATAAAAAATAAATAAAATAAGATTAAAAATTTAAAAATTAATAAAAATTTAGATAAAATCAAAGATTCTAAATCAAAGATTAAAGATAATAGATTATAATTTAAAAAATTAACAGCAATACGAAACAGACTTTCGGTCAGATTACTTTACTGGTCATTTGGGCCAACATTGACTATCAAAGTCCAAAGGTAGCCCAAGGTTTGGCCTTCCGGTCTGAAGTTTTGGAAAACATTAAATCCAGCCCATATATTTTAAAAAAAAAAGAGAAAAAGAAAAGGAAAAAAAGAACTCCAGCCCATAACATATTTGATTTTTTTTTTTCTTTTGATCAATCCATAACATGTTTGATTGATATCGTAGATTCACAACATTAACAAACCTTATCCACTCATCCAATCTCCATCTGTAAAAAGAAAACACACCTACAAGTTGTACTTATTTGGGTTTTTTAACCTAATTAAGACCTTCAAACGTAAATCTTCCTGTTTTTCCTTTTTTTGTTACTGTAGAGCACTATAATTTTCACGATCCATTTTTTTATGTCCCTTGTATAGGAATGAATCTGTTCATGACATTGTTGAACAAGATTCAACAACAAACAATTGATAATTTACGATGAAATGGTCCTGAAAGTTTAGAACTATCAAATTTCATTCATTATGTAATAGCATCCATCAATTAGTAGTTAGAGAATGATATGATGATAATTTGTCAGACTTTGTGTTGATTCCCTGGATGATGGGCAACTTCAAAATGCACGTATTAGCTACTGATCATTCTCCTTCTACTCAAGTGTATTGCTCTAACAATTTGTAAGGATTACTAGATATATATACCATTTTTTTCTTCTTTCTTTTTTTTAATTTTTCATGTTATATTTTATGGTTTTATTTTCTTCTTTGTGAAGATCTACGCACAAATGGAAGCTTTAGGGGTTGAGTTGCTAGCAATGCCTGTGGAGTTCAGAACTTGCGCCAAATATTTTTTGTCCATGTTGTGTTTTCATAGGTGGATCAGCATTATTGTTGGTACATTAAGAGGTGGACAAATATTATCACCTAATAAAATTTTTGATCAATCCCATTAAGCTTATTTTTCAAAAGCTGAGAAAAACATCATGAATGGTCTCAGTGGAGAATAAAGCATTAATGTTGTGTATGTTCTTGTTCATGCATATCTAGACGTGCAAATCAAGCCGGATTTATTTTTTTGCTAGTATTGGTAGGGAACATTAGGGGTTGCAATCTTTCCTGACTCGATATCTTATATATAGAAGAATTTCAAGAATATTTTACCTCATTTTTTGGGTTTTGAGACTCACTAATATCTTTTTATGTTATAAAATTGTTGTCCGAAACTCTTAATGTTAAGGTAATTGTGCAATCTTTTTGACACGAGTATCAGCAACATTCTTATCAAGTATTAGTAAAATTTGAGACCTTCATACGGTGGCTATAATTCAATCTTGATATAATTCATCGTGACAAGATTTTTGAGTACCAGGGAAAAATTATCTGGATAGAGAAATGGTTTTAATTAATATTTTTAGCAAAGATATATCAATTACACAAACTAAATGTTAACATATACAGGACGCGGAAGGGTATCTCCAAGCAAATTAAGCGGGCACATTTACAATGCATGACAATCCTTTTAGTTTTTCGAAATTACTTATAAAAGGTTGAATAGTCACCCTTATGTTAGCTCTATTAAAACTCTTGTTCCTTGCACATATATGTTCAGATGGTGACCCATCCAAGCAAGTAAAGTTGCATCTTGCACGTGATAACTAATCCTTGCAAGCTGCATTTGTTCTAACTCGTAATGGCCCATCTATTATTTTGGGTTCCATCCAAGTGGTACATAGTTCTAGTTCACACATGAGAGGAAATGTTACAGTATATATTTGTCTCACACGTAAAATTTTCAAGATTCAAATCTTTCATATAAGGTCCTAGTTTTCTCTTATATGATCTTTTTTTTCTATATTAACCAATTAATTTTTATGTTAAAACTTTAGGTATTCTTAACGGTCTAGTTAGATATTTCGATGAGTTTAGTCTACATAGGTTTTGATTCTTAGCACTCACCAGGCGTGTCATGCACTTAACTCGCAAGAAACCTTTGTTAATGCCCGAAAATCTCATACTCCATGTATACTTTAAACGGCCATAATTTACGCATGGTCTAATACGCTGTTTTAGTGATCTAAGAACATACATCTGGTCCCATGGCCTCGAATTAGAAAAAGTAATTGTAAGTTGGCACCACGTGGAACAGCCTGTCAGCCAAGATTATTGTTAATAGATCTCCGCGTAATGTTGTCATAAGTGAGATTCAATAATTGTAAATTAATAACATAGTTATAATGATAATTTAAATACTTCACATAAGTTGAATGATCTAATGACTATGAACTAATAATAAACACACGTACACAGCTTTTATAGGTTTGTTTTTTTAATCGACACTCAACCATCTAGCAGCAAAAATAGTCTTCTAAATATTAGCCAATTTGGTATTGGCTTAACTTTCAAAAAATTGAAATTCCGAAGAAAAGAAAAACTCAAATTTATTTTTTTTTCCTTAAAAGGCAGAAACTTTAGCTCTCAGAAATACATGTTTTTTTAAAAGCTGCAAAAAGCATTTTTTAAAGAAAGTCAATCCAAACGAACCTCAAATGCAAGAATAATTTATAGAAACTAATCTAACTTGCTTTGCTTATGTCAAGATTCATGTTTCAAGCGTTGACCACAAGCAGCATTTGCAGTGGCTTACAGACCTTAATCTCTTGTTTCGGCATAGCCTAACCAAGAACAAGAAGCCTCAACACTTATCATGGATCAAGAGAGTGATTATTATGACATTGTTAAAGAAGCAGCAGATTTTGTAGCAACAAAAGCTGGTGTAAAAGGTCTAGTAGATTCAGGCATAACAAAGGTCCCAAGATTCTTCATCCAAACACCACAAACATCATCCCCAAAGCCATCAGAGATCAATACCGATGAAGCGATCCGATTTGAAGTACCAGTTATAGACCTCCAGGGCATTGGAGATGGTGGTGCCAGGCGAGCTAAGATTGTAGATGGGATTCGCCAGGCATCAGAAACCTGGGGGTTTTTCCAGGTGATCAACCATGGAGTCCCTCAGAGTGTTATGGATGCTATGTTAGAGGCCACCAGAAGGTTCCATGAGCAGCCACAGGAGGCTAAGGAGGATTTGTACTCTGCAGATGGTAGAAAACAGGTCAGGTTCTACACCATAAATGGATCATTTCAACAAAATCATGTTGCGAATTGGAGGGATGCTTTCGCCTGCACTTTTCCAGATGATTTTCTGGACCCTGAAGCTATACCTCTGGTTTGCAGGTAAAGCTGTGTCTCTTATCTAAAACAAACATGTCTACTAACTTAAATTAGGCTTTTAAGTTTGACCGTTCATCTAGTCCCTTAAATGTGCCATAAAATGGTAGCCTCACAACTAACAAATGAAGAAATTTCTCTCTCAAAGCTTATGCCATACAAATTTAGGATTAAACAGTTACCACTTACCACTAAGCTACTGAGGAGCAACGGGTGATTAGATCTCATAGAGCTCAGTTCTTGAAATTATTTATCGGATGTTTGTCATTCGTCCAATGATGAGATTTCTGCAAAAGGGGGCTGAGATTATTTATGCGACGACCCTTTTCGGGCGGGTCACTCCTTTGCTATACTTATCCAAAAGATTTTGGAACTGTTCTGAAACTTCTGTGATGACCTAATACCAAAAGACTAGGCTGTAACTTGCTAACCAGTTAGCACAGCTATTAACTTCTCTATACACATGCCTAATTTTGAACTCCGTTTTGTGATAAAATGTGCCATAAAATGGTCGCCTCACAACAAAGACAAATGAAGAAATTTCTCTCATAGCTTATGCTATACAAATCCAGGATTTAACAGTTGCCACTTACCACAAAGCTACTGAGGAACAACGGGTTATTCAGATCTCATAGACCTCAATTCCTGAAATTATTTATCTGATGCTTTTTGTTCGTCCAATGATGATATGCCTGCAGAAAGGATTAGAATTCATTATCTGAGAATGTCTCTTATTTCTAGCAGAAAAGAAATACTCGACTACATGGAAAACATGCTGAAAATGAGAGAGCTATTGTCTGAATTGCTGTCAGAGGCTTTAGGACTAAGCAGTGATTTCCTTTCCCGCATCGAATGCTTGAAAAGCGAGTACTTAACATGTCTATACTACCCAGCTTGCCCCGAGCCAGGTTTGACATACGGCACATTCCAGCACTCAGATTCGACCTTTCTGACTCTGCTGCTCCAGGATGGCATGGGTGGTCTCCAGGTTCTTCACAAAGATCACTGGGTTGATGTTCCTCCTGTTCCAGGAGCCCTGATAGCAAACATTGGAGATGTTATGCAGGTATATTAAAACCTATTTTCTTTGAGTCAGCAAAACAGTGATGTATATCAGCATTCAAGAGAAAAAGAGACAATTTTATCAACTCCACTAAGCTGGAAATTCATACAGCAATCCTTCTTGTCCATTGAAATCGAGCATCAACCAAAATTTCATCTTTTAATTGTTGTCTTACCTTGTGTTACGCGACAAATATCCAAAAAAAAAAAAAAAATCTGCACTTGTCTGAAAATATCACATAAAATGTCCAAAGCAAGTGAAGGCACGTGGGAGGTGATATATAGCATTGCTCATGTTAATTTTCATGATTGACTGACTGATTCAGACATGACTATTTTGTTGTTTGCAGCTGATTACAAACGACAAGTTCAAGAGGGTGAAGCACAGAGTACTGGCTAGACCTGTTGGACACAGGATATCAGTGGCATGTTTCTTCTTTCCTGGTACTGCACATATCATGAAGGCATACGGACCCATTAAGGAACTTCTCTGTGATGATGATCCTCCAGTCTATAGGGAAGTGGGTTATCTTGAATATGTGACATACTGGCAGAAAATGGTTCGAGAACGCGTTTCGCCTCTCACCCATTTCAAGTTGTGATATGAGTTGAATTACTTTCTTTTTTCTCTAAACCCCCACCCCAACCACTTAACTCCCGCCTTTAATGGGATTCGAACCAAGTCATCACTTCTCGGAAAACAAACTCAACCAGTTGAGCCACTTGCTAATGCTGACATGTGTTGATTACTTGTTTATGCTTTTTTTTCCCTTTTCTATTTGTTCATCTACATCTACATGTGCACTTGTTGTAATATGCTTATTGCTCACGTTAAAATAAAGCAAATATCATGCTTTCTTCTACCCTTTTCAAGTTTTCATGAAGATCGTCTATTTATCATATGTTTTTTGGTAAACCAAAATGAAGAAAGAACTCTTAAGCACCCAATCATATTTGGGAGTGGAAAATTAGGCAAAAGGAGCAAGAATAGACCTAAAAATAAGTATTGGGGGAAAATAGTTATGATAAAATCCATTGACACCACGAAAACTGCTAGAGAGAAACTGTGAGATTACAAAACCATTGAAAATAAGCACCCTATTAAGCACACGATTACGAATTGGGGATCAACAGTCAAAAAATAGAAAAGTTCATAGCTTTCATTCTTCTCTGCTCAGTCGGTAACGAAAACTTTCAACTATAATACACGCAAACTTACCCCTAATGAAACTCGTGAATCTATTTGTGTGTGAATACTTTGATTAACATTACAAATTCTTCAATGAATCCCCTGCTCCCTGGAAGAAGCAATAAGAAAGTGCGAAATCTGCAATGAAGATACCGACAAGAGATATAACTACAGCTGAAGTAGTTGATTCTCCGACACCTTTGGCACCGCCCATTGTGGTGACACCCCAAGCACAGCTCACAACGGATATGATTGCACCAAACACCTGTGACTTGATCATTGCACTAATTATGTCCCATGATTGAAGAGCTCGCTGTGCAGAATCCAAGATTATGTTTATACTGATTCCATAAACACCGTCAGCCAGCAGTGCGCTCGATGCCATCCCTAGTGCAAAGCACATTAGAGTTAAAAATGGTAGAGCTATGCAGGAAGCAATCACCCTTGGTGTAACCAGATAGTCGACAGGATCTGCACCAAGAACTCTCAATGTATCAGTTTGTTCAGAAACCTGCATGGTGCCCAATTCTGCAGCAAATGCACTTCCAATACGCCCAGCAACTATAATTGATGTGATCACAGGGCTCAGCTCCCTCGAAAAGGCTAGGGCTAAGACCCCTCCAACATATCTATTTAAACCCAATCTGGTAAATTCTCGGACAAACTGAATTGTGAAGGCCATGCCGACAAATGCTGAGGTTAAAAGGCAGACACCAACTGATTTAGGTCCAACCCTCTCCAGCTGTTGAAGAGTGTTTTTCCAGTGTACTTTTCCCTTGAGAGCCCTCATAATGACTTGTCCTGCCAGGACAAAAATTGATAATCCCCTCCATATATATCTAGGAGGTGACCATTTACTCAAGAATGTTACTATTTCATGGTTCCATGCTTGCGTTGTGCTTAAATTTTCTTCTTCAGCGACAGAAATACCTGAATGGCCATCCTCTGTGTTAGGAATTGCAAATAATTTAGCACGTTGAACTGGTAACGGGAACTTATAGGTCAAGGCTTCCTGACTAAAGTCAAACTTCCCTGCAGATCGACTCAAGTTTGAGTTTCTTACTTTTGGCCAACCACCTAATCTGACTGAGCTATATCTGCAATTTGTAAACAGTTCAAAAATTGAAGTCGATATAGTAGCATAATCAGATTCTTCATACATACACATCAAAATGAATAACAAAAACGAAAGATTCTTCCTAGATGCACATCAAAACTAATAATGAAAAAAGAGGGGAGAGAGAGAGAGAGAGAGGAGATGACCTGTTAGAGAAGTAAAAGATGGGGTGAAATTGAGAAACTGTTTGCATGGTACAACCGATTCTGCTATATCACACAGAAATCAATCTGGTGATTGTATCCTCACCAAGGAGTGCCTCAGAGCTCTTTTTTTTCAGTTAAAAGCATAGGTCAAACATTTCTAAGATCCATGCTGTCCAAGGAACTTGGAGCAGAAAATTAGCAGTGAGTCTACCCAAAATTCAGCACCAAGCGATTAGATGAAAAGCAGTTCCCAATTGAAGCTGGGTAGAAGTGCATGCAACAATTTCCACTTTAAAAAATTTGCAGACTGCATGTAGCATCAAAACAGAGTATAAGCATTATCACTTGATATTTGAGGCATTCAGAACTCTTCAATACTAAACAAATGTCAATATAGAGATGCCAAATAATGAACATCTATCTGGTGTCAAGCAACTTATATTTAGAATCAATATTTAAGTAGTACCAACTAAATCTGGGTAACTGAAAAATCTATTCTACCTCCACAAAGCAAGACCATTCCCAGAAGGCAGGCATATGCGTACTAAAGCCTTAGACTGGGATGCAAAATGAAAGTATCCAACAAACGCCTATTAAAAAGACCCCAAGTTCTCATTTACACTTGCAGTGACCCTCTGAGTTTCCTAAGTAGAATCCCTAAGTCCATGGTATGCTTAAATCAAATATAGCAATGAGTAAACACTATAAGTAACATTCCCAATCTGCCAGGATAGAAAAGTTAAGTCTTTTCAAATTCTAACCAGAACTACCCTCATTCCCACAATCTTCCATTAGTAAATTGACTACTTTTCCATGAATTCATTTAACACAACAAAGTTATACAACTCCCAGTTTCAAAATCTTCCAGTCGATGATCACCTAGAAGGCTAGAACTTAGGAGAGTTAACAACGCAAATGGAGAAACTACAGGCTCTGAGTTTTCCATGTTATACAGTCTGATCTTGGTGGGACCTGCACAGGACAGAAACTTCATACCCCAGCTGTCGTTTTTAATTTACAAAGTTATGAAGTGATAATGAAGAATTCAAAGACTCAAAACTTTTCCAAGATGTGGTCCAACACTTAACCGGATCAGAAACAAGATGAACTACATTCACTTCTTCATTCTGTTCAGCTATTGGATTTTTTAATGGCAAACTTCAAAGATTATAAGCTATCCTTCAGAACTGAGAATTAGAGGAAATGACAACCTCTACAACCAACCCAATTACATCAAGTGATTTTATACATAATCTAGTTCTTAGAAAGACGCGATTGAATGACACCACTAGACAAACTGGCCAGCGCAGCTCGTCCGAAGACAGTAAAACACTTGACGCTTAGCTAGATGAATACATCTCACCTAAGGGTACTCATGTAGCTCAACTTGGTTGAGCTAAACACACGCATTGCAAGAATTTCATGCACCGTTTTGACCTATTTTGCCTTTTAAAGTTATCAAGCGAAACCGCAGAAACTACTGACTTCGATCTTGCCATATAATGCGGTCCGACTTGAACAAAATTATGAAGCATTTCAACGCAAAAAAAATTAACAATAAAAATTGAAAAAATGGGAAAAAAAAAAAGATAAGAACTTGAGATTCACAAAGATTTAATCTTGAGAGGAAAAAGTAGAAAGCTTCAGAATAGAATCAGCAAATACTATGATGTTATACCTCGTGCACTCCTGGTGGCACCTTGCTATAAACATGGTATTTATATCAAAAAGCAAAACAATTATTAACTGTTAATAGAATTGATATATACATACACACACATATATATATATAAAGAGAGAGAAAGAGAGAGAAAGAGAGAGCTTTACCAGCGAAATAAGGGAGGAGGTTTAACTGTGCTTTTCTGTGTGTGTGTGTGTGTGTGATGGGAAGTGGGGGCGGGGGGATTGGGTGGGTGCAGGGTTTGATTTTGACTTTTCTTATATCATTTTGCATGTGCCTTTCTATTGTTTTTTTCCTCCCTGCAGAAGTTAAAGGATTTTTATTATACTTTATGTTTCGTTAAAATTGCACATAAAGATACATCATAGTAAACGTATAAATTATATATTAACATGTCTTTTTATTACTTATGTGAAAAAAGTATCATTATGATAGATCGCATTTTTTAATCTATTAATTTATTAAACTGATGTACATGATTATTCAAGTTAAAGTATATGCTAGGTCGAGCTTAGATGATTTGAGCCAAAGAATCATAGTAAAAGTATAAATTATATATTAACTGGGCATGGATATTGAGCCTTTTTATTACTTATGTGAAAAAAGTATCATTCTGATAGATCCTATTTTTTAATCTATTAATTTATAGAACTAATGTACATAATTATTTAAGTTAAAGTATATGGTAGGTTGAGCTTAGATGACTTGAGCCAAAGAACTTAGCCAAAGAACTTCTATTAGTGGCATTATGCAAATTGCAATGTAACATTGGGACATATAACATGACTAATTGTTATTTATACTCTTCTTGTAAATGATGGCAAAGAGTTAAAAAAAACAAATAGATGAAAAATGCTTCAACTTCGAATTGGTACTTTTCATCATTAATATCGACATTTAATTAATTTAAAATATGTATTGAGACACATTGTTATATCACAAAATTTATAATTTTGGAGAGTTCTCTTCTTTGTGTTATTGTTATTTCATTATTCCATAAATCTCTTTTAGATGGATGTTGGCTCAAAAAAGGAAAAAGAGGAAGAACCCAGAAAAACAAAAAAAAAAAGAGGAAAAGAAAAAAATGAAAAAACAAAAAAGAAAGAAAAAGCAGAAAGAAGAGACACAGTGAGCGTGTTTTCAAGGGTTTAAACAAACAAGAGGACTCTGCAGAAGCAAGCACAAAATTCCACCATGAGACGAGCTTCTTCAAGATTCATCTCACACCTTCATCACCATCACACTATAACCTCATGTTCCCTTTTCTCTAGAAACTTCCTCACCCACCCCACCCCTAACCCCATCCCAACCCCTACCAATGACCCCCACCCATCACCACATACCCATCTCAAACCATGCAAAAAGACTCCATCTTTTCTCTTCAACAAGCCCAAAATCCAAAAATTTCAGCAAAATTTCAACACACTTGCTGATCAAACCCCTTCTTTATCCTCAAGGCAAAGAAAAATCAAAGAAAAATCAGAGCTTGAAGAGGCATTTGAGTCTGCAGAAACAGCTGAAGACATGCTCAAAGCATTCAAGGCAATGGAGTCAAGCTTTGATGAGAGAGAGCTTGGTTTGGCTGCTTTGAAGATGGGCCTTAAATTGGATCAAGATGGTGAGGACCCTGAACAGGCTTTGTCTTTTGGTCGTAGGGCTTTGAATATACTTGACAAAGATGGTAACTTTACCTTGCCTCTTGCTATGACTTTGCAATTGTTGGGTTCTGTTTGTTATAGTTTGAAAAGGTTCAATGATAGTTTAGGATATCTTAATAGAGCTAATAGGATCTTGGGTCAATTAGAGAAAGAGGGTTCTTGTAGTGTTGATGATATTAGGCCGGTTCTTCATGCCGTGCAGCTCGAGTTGTGTAATGTCAAGACCGCGTTGGGGAGGAGAGAGGAGGCTCTGTTGAATTTAAGGAAGTCTTTGGAGATAAAAGAGATGATGTTGGAGGAGAATAGTAAGGAGTTAGGTAATGCAAACAGGGATGTTGCGGAGGCCTATGTCGCGGTTTTGAACTTTAAGGAGGCGTTGCCATTTTGCTTGAAGGCAGTGGAGATACATAAGGAGCAATTGGGACATAATTCGGTTGAAGTTGCACATGGCAGGAGGCTTCTTGGAGTTATCTATACTGGATTAGAGGAGCATGAAAAGGCGTTGGAACAAAATCAGTTGTCGCAGAGGGTATTGAAGAATTGGGGTCTAAGTTCTGATTTGCTTCGTGCTGAAATTGACGCTGCCAATATGCAGATTGCCTTGGGTAGGCATGATGAGGCTATTGATACTCTGAGGCGTGTTGTACAGCAAACGGGTAAGGAGAGTGAGGATCGAGCCATGGTCTTTATTTCCATGTCTAAAGCTTTGTGTAATCAGGAAAAGTTTGCTGACGCTAAGAAATGTCTTGAGATTGCCTGTGGAATTTTTGATAAAAAAGAATCAAAGTCTCCGGTAGCTGTTGCTGAGGCATATATTGAAATTTCAATGCAATATGAGATGATGAATGAGTTTGAAACTGCAATCTCATTGCTAAAGAGAGCATTGTCAATGCTTGAGAAGATCCCTCAAGAGCAACATTCTGTAGGGAGTGTTGCTGCAAGGATAGGATGGATACTTCTGCTAACAGGTAAGGTGGAACAGTCTATTCCTTACCTAGAAGATGCGGCAGAGAGATTGAAGGATAGCTTTGGGTCCAAGCACTTTGGAGTTGGCTATGTTTACAACAATTTAGGTGCAGCTTATTTAGAGTTAGATAGGCCACAATCAGCTGCACAGGTTTTTGCATATGCAAAGGATATCATGGATGTTTCTCTTGGTCCTCATCATGCAGATACAATTGAGGCATGTCAGAATCTTTCAAAAGCATATGCAGCCATGGGAAGGTAATAAAATCTACTTCATTGCCGAATCCTATTTGACATTGATTGATAAACTCTTTACATTTGTTTCTGCTGCAGGCATTTAGTGAAGTAGATGCAGCACACACACACACACACATTCTTGCATGTATTTCGCATGATGCATTGGTTAATTACCTTCATTTAGTATCATATATTATCCATCTTCTGAGAAATACCGAGGGTGGTTAAACTGTGATATTGGCAGTGAGCCAGTGATTACTGGCACAGCATCCTGATTCTCTTGTCAAGAACTAATAACTATTGGCTAAGGAAGTCTTTTTGTGCATTCATCTGGCTGCAAGATACATAATACTCATTCAATTGATAACAAATAGTTTTTCTCCACTTGTTATCAACAGCAGTTCTCTTGTCTTATAAACTCTTCGTGTCTAGTCAGTTGCTGTGTCAGAATTCCTTTCTTGTTCCCCCTTTTCTGAGAACTTAAGGACAAAATCTTTAAATTTGTGCTTTGGAGTAAAACTGTATTATCCTGAATGCCACTTTCATCTAGCAAATTTATTCCACAAGTTTCACATACAAGCCTTCCAACTGATCGTTTGGAAGAAGTTTGATTTTTGGTTTTTTCCGATTTGAAGCACCATGTAGAGATTTTATTTCCAAAATTGAAAGGTAAAACTAAAAGAGGTCAAATCTGACTTCAAACTTTTTCTCCTGAATGAGCTATCTCCTAGGAACCAGAACTGATTTGCTTGTGTGGGCTAAAACTCAATAGTTTTTACATTACAATGAGAGATCTTTCAATTTTTAGAGAGAGGAATGCCTGCCTTTGGCTGGTGAAAAGGTTTCTGCGTGGTACGTGGGATAGATGGTTTTGAAATGAGGACTGTCTCAGGTTTGTGTTGCTTTTTCCTATAATTTCATGAATCTTTCATGAGAAACCGAGATTTAAAAAAAATCATGAATTTGGAATTAAATGAAATTGACCTGTATTACATTAGGTGGCATAAAATGGTTGCCTTCCTGCGTGTAAAGCGAATGGGCACTGTGCTATGGATGACTTTTGGGGTTGGGAGAGTTCTAAATATATATATATATATATATATATATATATGTATATAGTAAACCATCCAGGATCCCTCTTACTAACGGGAATCAATAGTATGTTTCTCTCTAGAGAGTGTTAAATTGACCTGGACTGCATTAGGGGCCCGAAAATGGTAGGCTCTTTTCCTTCATTTTCACCTGGAAATCTCGTAGACAAAAATCTCGTGGACAAACGCAACAAAAGGACAAATGAAAAAGTACGCTGTTTTTTTATGGAGATAAAAATGCCTTTCTTCACTAGTGTGATTCCTCTGCCACCAGGCTTGCCCTGCAACTTATGCTGTCTTATGATGACCCCTATTCGGTGCTGAAATCAATGTTATCTAGACTAGGGACTTTGTTGGGCAGAACAGTAACTCTTTACTTAATTCTCTCTCTCTCTCTGCTGGATTTTGCAGCTATCAGCTTGCAATTAACTTTCAGGAGAAAGTAATAGAAGCCTGGGAAGGTCACGGTCCACATGCGGAAGATGAATTGAAAGAGGCTCATCGACTTCTTGAACAATTGAAGAGCAAAGTTCATGATGCATTGTCAAATGGTCTCTTGAAGGCTTTGCCTTTGGGACAAAACAGTAAAAATTGTCTCAAATGACGATCAACACTCAAGCATTCCAGCCATCGAGAGGCATTCAATAGCGACATAGAGCCGCATACATTCACAAAATCAAGCACAGACAACACCATTTCCTCATTTGGTTCGAGTTTATACCTGACCTGATGAGAGAGATTCCTTGTTTTTTTCTGATGTAATTATTTTACCAAAGTGCAAAGTTTAGAGGAGATGCTAGTTATGTTTTTTTTTTTTTTTTTTTAACTTTCTATCTTCTGCTATGCTAGTTCAGGTAATCTGGTTGCATGCCATTCCTTTGGCTGTTATGACACAGAGTAAGAGCCTGTTTGGATTGGCTCTCTTTTCATGAAAAAGTTCTGTTTTCTCGTGAAAATAGTACGTCTTTTTTTGTCATAAGTATTTTGATTGATTTTAAAAAAGCTTAAACTCCGAAAAAAATCAAATATAGTTTTTTTTTTAAAAGTTATAAATTTTTGCTTCTGAAAAAAAATACATTTTTAAAAGTTATAAAAAAAATACTTTTAGAAAAAGGCATTCCAAACAAGTCCCAACATGCACACAAACTTGGCATCTGAGCCAGCTTTATTCTTGCCTTTTTGCTGTTGTGCTAGAATTTATAAGTTATGTGACAAAAAATCTTGAAAACCATAATTCATGGCAGGGTGTCACATTGTAGTAATGTTTATACACAATCCTTTTCATGAAAGAAATTAGTTCAAGAATGTTTTTTTTTTTTCTTTTTTCTTCTTTGGTGTTAAGGGGCCAGAGGTCGATAATACAATATTTGTATTTATTAGAATTGATCTTGGAACCTTTAGTACGAAAGGTGAGTAATCACTTTACAATATCAGGAGGCTGAGCGGAGAGGATTTCAGAGGGGTTATTTTCATCTAAAATAATTCTCAATTAACTTTAGCGTTATTTTCCTTCTTAAGAAAAAAGACAAGTAACGTACCAATAGAATGTGGTATTTCACACGAATTGGTCAATCACCAGTAGACTACCTGATTAATGTCAAGAGTCATGACGGCCGGCTCATATAATTTGGCATCTACATATCTTGATTCTCATAAGCTCTACTTTTGTCTTTATGCGACTGCTTATCTATTTAGTTTCTTAATCTAATGATCAAGATAGATAAGTCATCATGGTCTTTTTCCAAGGTTTGCGACACAAATAATTGTGGCCAACTTATACCGCATCTTAATTAACATTGTTTGCTAAGAGTCAAAATTCCGTTAACCATTTAATAATGCCATAAGTTAAGTAAAAGCAATTGCAATTTGAAGCGAAAAATTGTTGCAAAATGCATTAACGTCATGATCTTCCTATTCAAATGCACGAAAACTGGAATGTGGATAGTACATAGTATTAATTATTAATCATCTCACCTAAAATCGTTATCAGAAGGAAATCATATATTTATATATTATTTCAACACGCCCTTTTACGTGAGGAGAGATTGCTTCTTGCAAATATAGCATTGTACTTCGGACATATTTTTCTTAAATGGGTATCAGCGAGACTTGAACTCATGACTGTTTTCTGTAATAACTTGAACTTTGCTAAGATATTAATTGACTATTTCTTTTAAACTTTAAGCTATAAGAGAAGAATTCATTTTATATAGTTATTATTTTATGTGTTGGCCTATACAATCCAATTGCAATGTTTTGCTAAGATCATGGAGAAGCTGGTTTCAAGCTGGTTTGATGCTCAACCCCTGCCTGGAGATTATGTGTTTCCACCAGATAAAAGTCCTGGAAAGGTGGTTGTGCCTGTATGCATCACCATTCCAGTGATTGACCTTGGAAAGGCAAAAGGAGATGATAGAGATGACACTATCAAGCAAATTCTAAATGCTAGCCAAGACTACGGGTTCTTTCGGGTATATATTCAATTTATCTTTTCATAATTGATTTCACTTGGTGGGACATAGGTTTCGTTTGAGTTTATTATCTTTTTGTATCGGCATATATTATCCCGTGCGTATTGCTAGATACAGAGGCGACTCCGTTCAAGAGTGACTAGGAGCTGCAGGCTCCACTGTTTGAGATATTTTCAATATACGCGTCTTCAAGATTAAATTATACGTTTTAGTCCCAACCGAATATAAATGTTAATGTTTATTGGATTGCAAATGCAGGTGATCAACCATGGTGTATCAGAAAAATTGATGGAAGATACAATTGGTGTGTGCCAAGAGCTCTTTGACCTGCCTGATGAGGACAAGGCAAAAATCTTTTCTGATGATCCCAGTAGAAGCCGTAGACTATACACCAGCATTAACTATGCTGCTGAAGAGGTTCACTTGTGGAGAGACAATCTAAGACATCCTTGTCATCCTTTAGCTGAATGGATAAATTCCTGGCCTAAAAAGCCCAGTCGATACAGGTAAAAATTTTACTTGTCAATGTTTTATAACCTCATGCGTAATGTTGCGCATTTTTCAATCTTGAAAATGTTTGCATTTGTTTTTTTTGAAGAGTAAATTGCTATAGATCCTCTTATGGTCCTTAAAAATTAGAAGTGGATCAACTCCCCCGCCCCAAACCCCCAAATAGTACAAAGCCCCTCATTATCCCCTATGGTCACTAAAGCACCCCTTGGTCTAAAAACGCTATTTTCAACAAATTGTTAACTAAAATAACAAATTGACCTATAGACTATAGAGAGGTCCAAAGCACTTTTAGAGGATCGTTGCGGGGCATCTACTTGTTTTCAATTAACGATTTGTTAAAAATGACAATCTTTTGAAACGAGCGGTGTATGTTTATTTTGAGAGACTATAGATAGAATATGAGGGGTTTTTTATGTCAACGGAGATTTGATGTACTTTTAAAAGACCATTGAATTTGCAGCAATTTGCCCTTTTGTCAATGACCGTGGGGGCATTGCATGTGTCATGTGTGGATGAGCCTTGTATATGAGCATGTTCAGCGCAATTAGCTATTCTATTTGCTTCTCTAACACGTTGTATTCTCTGAAAGGGATGTGGTTGGTGCATATTCAGTTGAAGAGAGAAAACTGTCGTTGCAAATTCTGGAACTGATGTCTCAGGGCCTGGGACTTGAACCAGATTACTTCCAGGATGAATCACTCACCAACATGCAATTGCTTTCGGTAAATCACTATCCACCATGCCCAGACCCGAGCTCAACATTGGGGCTTCCCAAACACTGTGATCCTGGCCTCATTACCATACTTCTACAAGGGGATATTTATGGGCTTCAAGTCTTCAAGGATGAGCAATGGCTTAGTGTTCAACCTCTTCCTAATGCATTTGTTGTAAACATAGGTTATCAATTACAGGTACATTATAATTCATTTCTCTGTTGCATTTTATTGTTATTGTCTTTTTCTTAGTCATACGAAAATTATAGATTCAATACCAAGTACAGATTTACGACTTTCTTTTTACCGGAGGTTTTTGCGTATATATGATTTTTTTACTTTCTTCAGTGGAAGACTACCCTCATCTTGATTTCAATTGTTTTGTTGTTTCTTTTTTTCCTCTGATTTTATGGTTCAAAAAGGTCTTGTGTGTCCTTTTTTTTTTTTTTTTGGGTTCGGAAGGTCAAACTTTTATTAAAAAAGAAAAAGCTACAACCACAGTATAGCGAAGATTACAAAAATCCATACAAATAGAAACCTAAATCACACTTTGACCGAACCTGGGACCAACCGAAAACAACAAATAACATCAACACTGACAAAAATATCACCAAAGAAAGCAATTGCAGAAGATGAGAGTGGCTTGAACTTGTCAGCAAAAATTTAGCCTTCAAACAACCATCAAATAATAACCCCCACACAGGTTGCCCAGGCAGATCCGACAAGCACATGCTCTCGAGAAACCAAAACCGCGAGAGTGCCAAGCAACAATGATATAAAACAACATCAAATGTGGATGAGTTCAACGGGACTCAACAACTCAAACAGAATCTTTAACAAAGAGGGACATATGTACTTTTTGGGTCGTGTGAGGTTACATGAAATGATTTAAATCTCATTATGTTTTAGTTGTCAAATCACTTTGTCACATCTTAATCCCGCATCTTTACCATTTTGATTTCCAAGACTACTTAGTTCTCACCAACAAAATATACTAGGGTTGCGTTTGGATTGGTTTTTTTGGAGGAAAAAACACTTTTTTTGTGAAAAAAAGCACTTTTTACATTTTGAGAGCTGTTTGGATTGGCTTTTAACAAAAAAAGCTCAAGCTGCCAAAAAAGTTCAAAATGAGCTTATTTTAGAAGCTAAAAATTGGAGCTTCTAAAATAAGTTCTCGCGCTAGATGAGTGGGAGTGCTTCAAAAATGCGCTGACAACAAAACTTTACTTTTCTACCCAAAAACAAATCATTCTCTTTCTTCGTTCACTTCCATCTGCTATCTTCTCTCTCTTTCTAGAAGATCTTCACTTGGCTTGCAGATCGCACGAGTAAGTTTTTTTCTTACCTTCTTGTGGTTTTCTCTCTCTTAAATTTATCTGTTAATTTTTTTTCATATTGTGGATTATAAGAGTAGTTGTCGTGACATTTGGGAGAAGAGGCAAAAGATAATGAATAAGGCAAAATATTCTGGAGATTAAAAGATTAGAGGAAGATAGATTATGAGAAGTAGGTGGTTGTCGAGTAGAATTAGGAGATGATGATGGCATGGGAATATCGGATAAGGAACATATATGTGTGTATATATGTCTATATATATATATATATATATATAATTTGGACTTGGGTTTGTGTTGATTCTGTCCACTTAATTATCTCGTGAAGAAAAAATCGAATCTTGAGTAAAACTTTGATTGTGATTGACATCACCGTGGCTGCTATTGAAGCTCCTAATTTTGTATTTCTAAATTGGGTTCCCTGTAAAAGGGCTGAAACTTGGCCGAATTGAACTGGGTTTGTGTAAATTGTGCTTAACAGATTTATGAGTAATGCATTTAACAGGAAATTGTACAAATTATGGAACATCGACTCCAACTTTTTAATGTAAAGAGGCTGATTTTGGTTTGCCTATGATGTAATTAGTTTGTTTATGATCAAATACAAGTACTTTCTTTTTTAGCCAAAAGAAAAAAAAAAAAGTATTGACTTATATGAACTTTTGCCCAACCTGCAGCAAAGCATATTATCTTTGCCCATAGACACAAAGTATCCTTCATAATTTTGCTTTTTTTTTTCTTTTCTGGCAGTTGGTCATGCTTAATTTTGTTAACATCCCTTTCATGGTGAAAAGGCTTGAACATTTGATGGAGATGTATGCACCTGTGCAAGAAAGTGACTTGAGTCTCGTATGCTATTAGCCAGCCATGTGCAATAACAATTTTGAGGATTTTAAGTGTAGTAGATTTGTTTGAAGCTCTGAAATATATACACACACACATGCAACACTATGCATATCAACTATGGAAGATATGGTTATTGATCAAAGATATTCTGGCATACATTCTTTGGTTATGAATTTCTGGGTTGTGGCTATGAATTGGATAAATGATTAGGACGAGTATCATTTCCTTGATAGGAAGGAAAGAAAAGGTGAAGTGTAAAGGTTTAAACTACTTTTAACTGCTCAATCTCTTAAATTGTACAGGTTTTGATGGGGTTGAAATTCATGGAGCTCCGTGGTTATCTTATAAACCAATTTCTAAAAGATCAAGTCAATGACCGAATAGATCAATATGGAGGTTCATTGGACAACCGTGGTAGATTCGCACTTGAAATAGTTAAAGCTATTGTGAATGAGATTGGAGCTGATAGAGTTGGAATAAGACACTCTCCTTTTACATGGGATGTGGGAACTCAAATCTAAAGGCTTTGGGTCTGTATTTACTGTTTTGAAGTGTATGGTTGATGTTTTATACTATTTGCTTGTGTTCCTTTCTACATAATATTGGGGTTCCTTTATTTTCCAATGAGAAGGTTGTTTACTATCCTTGGAAACTATAAGGGCTCTTCATTTTGTTTTCTCCTTTGAATCGGTTAAGACTCAACCAAGCAGCGATATTTTGTCAATATGTTCTCTTTTACTTGCATGGTCTTTTAAACCTTCATTGCATGAAGTGAAATTTATGGAACAACTAAAGCTTCTAGCCATCTAATAAAAACAACCACTGCTCATGCACCACACTGCTAGTGATTCTGGAGTCAAGCTTATCGCCAGTACTCTAGCTCGGGAACGAAATTACTCGAGCACGACAAAATATTGTTAGGATTCTACCAATACAGGTAGGATTTTGTTTATTTTTTATTTCATGTTTTCTTATTTAAGTTCACTTTTTAAAGCAAAATATTTAAATTTGTAAAAAAGAAAATTATTTTCACAAAGTTAGATATCAAATATGTATGATAAAATAAAGGGTTAAATTAAAAAAAGTCTCTAAAGTTGTGGTTTAATTTTAAATTACTCCCCATTGTTTTATAAAGTTTAAATTAATCCTCAATGTTTCAAAATATAGTTAAATTGGTCCCTGATGTTTGAAAAAATTCATACTAGTCCTCAATGTTTCACAATCTTGTTCAAATTAGTCCCTTTGGCTTTACTCATTTTGGGGACTAGTTTAAATGACTTTGTGAAACATTGAGAACTAATTTGAACTTTTTTAAACATTGGGGATTAATTTGTACTTTTTCAAATAATGGGTACTAATTTGAAAAAATATGATAACATTGGGGACTTTTTGTATAATTTTCCCTAAAATAAAAATAAAATTAAAAATAACAATTCATGCATTTATTTTTTTAAGCTAACATCTTATTTATAACAATTTCTTTTTCTTTTTAAATCCAAATACCAAGCACTAAAAATGTTTCTGTATGTCTTTTTTAGTAAATTTGCCTGAAAAAAAGTACTTTTACAGCCTTTTATCCAATTGACTATTGCAGCTTAAAAAGTGCTTTTAACAGGATAAATTCAAACACAAAATAGCTTTTGCTACTGCTTAAAACTCTTTAGAAAAAGTTTTGTAAAAAAAGAACTTTTAAAAAAAGTCAATCCAAATGAGCCCTAGATTTCCTCGGTTGACAGAAGATTGGAACTTTAGTTGCCAACCGAATTATCAAATTTTTCTAAAACTGTTGATGCAGATTCTTAGCAACGGGAAGTTTAACAGTGCAGAACATCGAGCAGTGACTAATTCAAGGGATGCTCGGACAACAATAGTGAGCTTCATTAGTCCTCATGCTGACTGTGTCATACAACCTGCAAAATCTCTTGTAGACAACAAAAGCAACCTACCAGTTTATAGGCCCTTCCAGTACAAAGAGTTCCTCACCACATACACAGCCAAGTATGGTGATACTGAGACGGCCCTGGAGCCATTTAAGCTCTGAACTTGTGTATTGTTGAGAGTGTGTTCGCTTTGCTTATTCGAGTATTTATGAGCACCTAAAAAAAAACATCCTTCATGTACTTTTTATTATTTGCAGCTTTTAAGCTCCAAATAAGCTCCGCCAAACAGGCTCTTATTCTTTGGTGCTTATAAGCCTCGAATAAGCACTGCCAAACACCCCGGCTTGCAATGATGCCAGATTCTTGGTTTTTTCTTTTATTGTTGATTTGAAAGATTCTCATTTATTAGATTTGGAGCTCCTCGAAAAGTTATTAATCGTTTGATAAAGAGTATTGCTACATACATTTTGTTCACGGGTGACATTTCAGATAAAGAAAATTTTGACATTTAAGATTGCGGAAATCACCAAGTGACATAAAACCTTGTTCGATTCTTACGTGATACGCTTGTCCTAGGATTTGGATCTGATTGACTCAAAATTTCTTTCAGTAGCTTCCTGCCCACATTTACCATTGCAAGCATATGTAGTGAGTGAAGTTTCAATTTTCAAAGCAAATGGATTGCGTTGATCAATTTCATGTACTGCGCCACATCTTTTTAAGCAAAAGTTGTAAACTCATCAATTATAAATAGTTTTTTTGTATAGTTGATTTAAAAAGTAGGATTACAGCTTGAAATATCTCAATTTTCATTTAGAATAAAAAATTCGATTAACTTTGATTATTGTTATATATTGCTCATTCACTCTCTTTTAAATAAAAGAAATTTTTTCATATTCGTCGAGATTCAACATTAATTTAATGTATGAATTCTTACTAAACAAAACAAGAATCACGGAATGAAACGGTGGTATAGAATATATTAATTGTTATTGCTTTTTAATTATATATAAGTAAAGAAACGAATCGTTTGAAAAGAATCTTCAAAATAATCTCTTCTCCAATTATTTCTCACAATTTGCTTCCCATTAATTATCAGAGGTAATTTGTCCAAATTTATGTCCATCTTTATTATAATTCAATTACTTTTGTTTATATATTGTATATAAGATTTAGCTAGCTGAGTTAGTGGTTCATTATCCGTCGCAACCATATTTAGAGATTGAGATTTCCTTTTTCCCAAATTCAGTATAATTTTTAATCAAAATGTAAAGAGATACAAGATCTATCTCTAGAAACAATGGCTAGCTAGACTTGAAAGAAGTACAATAGTGAGGGTCAAAGTCTCAGATTGTGATCCTCTCATATCATTAATTCTCTCATATTTATATGAGACGTAAATCTTAACCATTCTTGTTCAAGTCATGTCATCTCAATCATTCATGAAATTTAGATTTAAAAAAAAAGTAAGTATTGAAAGGGAAAAAAATTATTTTAAAAAAATTATCTTTTATTTTTAGACTTTGAATATTATGAATGACTGAAATATAGGTACTCGTTTGCCTACTGTAATTCCAAAAGCAACAACATCAACTAAGTGAGAGGAGGGAGACAGGCAAGCAAACCCCTAGAGAAAAAGATTGGATTAGGTTCCTTTTATACGGAGGGTTTTCTCATATTAATATTATGATATAAGAGGATCGTTTCAATTATTTAAATTTATTTAATAACATTTGCACTATTCATGGAATTCAAAATTTAAAAAAAATGAATTTTTTCAAAACGCATTTTCTCTCTCTTATTACTCACTCCTTTGGAGAATTTAGATTTAATGAACAATTCATATTATTATATACACATGAATAATTGAAATAAACTTGTAATATGAAAAGATCCTAATTCGAGAAAGACCTCCCATCCAAACCTACTTTCTCAACAACTTACGTTTTATCTCCAACACATATTTAGATTTAGGTGTAACAACGTAATCGATTCGATTATTTCCCTTGTTGCAATGAGAATGTACGTGCACAATGCCTTGCATCATTTTTCAAAAGAATTAATTGGAGAGAGGAACACTAATGATCAGTTCGATATTCTCTAAATCATTTCGGTTTCGCAACTTTCTGGTATGGCCGTGACAATTTTTATTTTTAATTGATTTGCTTGTTTCTTTTTGTGTTTTATTTATTCATTTACTTTTCAACCAATCTCATGAATTTCCATTCTGATTGGATAGTCTCCTCCTCGTGACTAGCTACTTTTGATTAATTCCAGGACAGTTGTCCGCCAAGATGTACGTGCCTATTTTTTAATTAATTACTTTTTTTTCATTGATTAGAATTTAGGAGGAATTTCAAAATGGGCATAAATTAAGTTGCATAATCATCTTATAAACTCGATTATTTACAATAGTAGCTTATTGTCACGTTTTGCAGTTTTCTCACATATACCGACTTAGCTAGGGAATTTCTAACCACACCGAACACTTCTCTGCAATATACGGGTTCCTGACGGTTTCAAATTTAATTTTTTTTAATATATATATATATATATATATATATATATATATATATATAACTAACAGCATAAGGTTTTTTCTTTTTCTTTTTATTAGTATGTATGTTATATGTTGTATTTGGATGTTTCATTCTCTCACACATAATCAAACTCAACTATTACAAATGAATAGGAAACGTTCGATTTTTGCTACTGATTTTGTCGGATTAGATCCGGTTTGGACTGTTGGGTTCGGGTTAGGATAATTTCCGGTTTAAAATTTTCAGTTTTTTTGAGATTATTTTGATCGAAATTTTGAGTGCAGTAGATATAACAAATGCTTTAATACTTAGTACTTTCCCCATTTTATGATGATTGGTTAGCCAACAGGTGATTTCACTCAATCTAATTGTCAATATGAAAGGATCTTAATTCGATTCTCGAATATATGATACTAATATTTGGTTTTGGTCAAAAGGACATTTTATTGACTTGGATCTTCTTCTATATTTCTCAAATATATCAAAGAGATAATTTTAACCCTTTAGATAAGAGCAATTTAATTTAGACCTTTAATTTCAAAATTCAAATAGTTTTTCAATATCAGAAAAACAAAACTAGGGGAGAATTCATGTCCGCATTCATTGGTTTGCCAGATGTATTTGGCAATATAATACACTCACAATCAGAAAATTTTGATTACTGATCAGAAAACTTCGATTACTGAAATCAAAGTCAAATTCATTCATTTATTTTCTTGATTACTGAAATCAAAGTCAACTTTTACAGTCAAACTCCATTCGTTTTTTGATTCGTTCATCTTCTTAAACGTGTTCGGTGCAACTAGTAGATTATGTAGCGGATAACTGTTTGAGTAACGGATAGCTGTTTAGATAGTGAATAGCTGTTGTGTTTTAGTGGTTAGTGGATAGCTATTTTACTAGCGGATTGTTTTAGATGTGTTCGATAAAATTAGCTGTTGGATTAGCTGATGAATGCAAAATCACAAAAAAGACATCGGTATCGGTTATTATTTTTGTGATAATGATGATGATGATAATAATAATAATAAAATTATTATTAATAATAATAAAATAATTAAGATAATTTATTTTATAATTAAATATATTTTTCTTAAAATAATATTTTATTAATAAAGCATAATAAAATTACTTTGTTTAAAATTAATTTTATTACTATTATAACTAAATATTTTTTATTATAGAAATATTTTAATTAATTGAAGATTTATATTTTCAAAAAAATAATGAATGGACAAATAAGACCTATACTTTTTAATATATTTTAATATGAATAAAATTTCAAGTTAATTTTTATGTTATTTTGTATTTTTATTCGTGAAAGAAAATGTAAAAATATAAACGAAATTGGATAGAGGGTACGATTACCAAAAAAATATTAGAGAAAGGGTAATATTGCCAAAAAAAAGTAAAACATTAAACCTTATTTTGAAACATTAATAATATTAGCTTTTCACAAACACTACTTCAAACACTATTTAGAATAAAGTAGTGTTTGACTTGATCAAGACACTAAACATTACTTAAAACATTGTTGCCGAACAGGGCCTTGATGACTGAAATCGAAGTCAACTACTTCATTCATTACCCTAAAGAAGATTCACAGTGTGCACAATTTTTGTGCCCCCTAATGAAAAGTCGGTCTGATGTTTTGACATTAGACAATATGTCTTGGAACTGGTTTGGATTGGTTTTTTTCAAAAGCGTTCTTTTAACAAATTTTAAAGAATAATTTTTTTAGAAGCTAAAAATTCTGACTTTTAAAAGAAGTTGTATTTGAACTTTTTTTTAGAATTTTAGTTTTTTTTAAAACCAAATCAAATAATTATTACAAATTTAGTGTAACTTTTTCAAGGAAAAAAAGCTAATCCAAACAGGCTCTTAATTAGACGCTTAAGTTCGGACACGAAATGCTTTTATTACATATTGTTAGGCTAACAACTCTAATTGGAAGTGCTTCTAGTTTAGATTTCGTGATATACAATATTGGTTGAAGAAGCATGAATCAGTTTAGTTAGATATAAATTTATCATTGATAAAATAAAATTTTCAGTCAACAAACTTAGATTTGATGTTAACATCAGTTAACAAACTTAGGTCGGATATTAACATCAATAAGCAAACTTGGTCGCATTCTAAGATGCTCGAGAGCTTCGGATCCTAAGGTTGCTTGAGCTCCAAAGATCTGCAAGAAAGACAAAAGAAAAAGAGAGCAAAACAGAGTAAAGCTTGAATATAGAGAATCGTGTATGTACCTGAAAGGTTAGACTTGTTCCTTTTATGGAGTTTGAGCATAGATTAGTAAGAATAAGATTAGGACTCGTTATTCTTATCGATAAATGAGCTGCCTTAGCTGAATCCGAGTAGGGATCCATGCAGAGTTTAATTAGGAGTTTTACTTTTGAAACCTTGGACCCAAGCTCTGAGTTTGGGAGGTCGGTTCACCAAGATCAAAGGTCCCAATTTAATCGGTGTCTTTTCAAGGTCTGTGACTCAAAATATATAAGTTGGGTCGAATATACTCACTGCAATCATGATTATGTTAAAAAAAATAATAACATTTAATTAATTGACTTGAAACGAATTCGAATAAAACATCAATAAATATCTCAAATAATTCCCCCGCTAAACTAACCTCTTAAGTTTGCTTTTATTACAGCTTGCTGGCACTCAGTCTTGTCTAAGCTACGTGTTACTTACTCTGGGCCAGTGAGATAAACTAATATTGTTAAAGTTTCTTTCTGATATTCTTTTTGCCCCATTTAGCTCCTTAGCATAAAATATTAAAATTAAAAAAATAACTTGGTCGTTATGATTTTTTTCACTTATTTTAAGGTAGTCATAATCATTCTAATCTTTACCATGTTATATCAGTCATAATCATTCTAATCTTTACCATGTTATATAATAATTATTGACATGTTTTGATTGTGAGAGGGGCATTATTCATCGAATGCTGCACAAGATGTGCAGTAGAATTATCGCAACTACTCATTAACATAATATATCATGCATGACTAATTGTACAGTCGTGCCATGAATGTTGTATTATTTCAATTGTTGCTTTCAGAACTTTTAATTTATTAATATTGGGTTGGGGGGGGGGGGCACATAGAGATGCTAACTATTTGGAAATTATACTAAAGATCTAGACTTTTAGACTGCTAAGACACTTCGGAATATTACAGATCAGAGGGCTGGAGTATCCAATAATTAGCTTACCTCCAAATATACAAAAGATCCTCTTTTGTTGTTGTAGTGTTGATTTTGAAGTATGATTGTATCGTTGCATGTGGACCATGATTGGCCAACCAATCCACACACTTATTGACTCTCCTAAAGATGTGTCTTACTTTGAATCAAAATATTTATACATTCTTCCACATATGGTAGAACTTGTTTGATTTTGCACACTTCTTCCTTAAGAAATTTGAGTGATCACCTAAGGATCTGTTTCAATGTTGAATTTGGAGATCCCCATTTTCCTGCCATTTTCAAGTGAGTTGTTACAGAAATAATTATTTATCATTTTGAACCACTTGCCTTGAGCTGGAAGTAATTATGTGTTAATACTGTTGGAACTTTGTAATTAGTATCTCAAAATGATATTTTACTTCACACATTAGAAAAATGATAAACTTTTGCTCACCTTATATTAGTTCACATTTTAATGAGCTTGTGAAGATGAAATAAAAGGTTGGGCTTGTGTGCACGAGACTTGAACCATTAGTTTAAATTGGTGGATTTGTTCCTCCTCTTTGTATATGAGATATACATGAGATCCGATATATACGCGAGACCCAATCTAAACCGGCCTTGGAGGGTCACTATCCTCTGAAAAAATTGTCACATAACTGACCTAAGGCCTCACTAAAAAAATAAATAAATAAAATAAAAGCTATTTTCACCTCTTTCAACGATTCCTCACCTCCTGTCTATAATTTATTAAAATAAAAGCTATTTTCACCTCTTTCAACGGTTCCTCACCTCTTGTCTATAATTTATTGAACCTTTGGTTTTTGGGACCTTGGGACCTTGATTAGCTGCAAGTAGTTTGAATTAAACATAGCCTTGATGATCAAGTCAATATTAATGGCAAAATCTCCGAATATTTTATCTCAGCTTAAGATTCGTTCGGCAATAAAATAACACTGAAAAACCCTTTGTGGGTTCGTTGACTAAATCATACCAGGGGCCATGATTTAATTTCCTTAATAATAACGTATGCAAACTCATATCTTTCAACTTAATTAATTATATAATATTATTAATAATTAATAGGTTACTATCATAGACATACATATATATATATATATATGTGTGTGTGTATATATGTATAGGGTCAGAGCTAGCCAATATATTGTTCTGCTGGGAGAAAATTTTTGATGGCGTCAATGGCGGAAAAAAATCAGAGGTCAAGATGGTACGAAATTGAAGCAGTGCCTGATGCTTACACTTTTCCCCTGGAATGTCGTCCAGGGAAGCTTCACAATCATGTACGCAATACATTTCCAGTCATAGACCTTGGAAAAATGGATATCGCCAAAGAAATCCTGGAAGCCTCTCAAGAACATGGTCTATTTCAGGTACACGTCTTCTCTTTATTTTTCAAGTCTTGTAGAGTTTGAAAATGTCAAATCTTTTATATTCTATCATTTATGATTGAGTTACGAAAACTCGTAAATATACGATGATTTGAACCACTTGATGTAAACAAAATTGGCATTTCACCCTTTTTCTCTAATGTTGAATAAACGACCTATGTTCTATTTATAAATAAGAACTTCAATCCTAACTTTAAAAAAAAAATATATTATATATGTTTGTGTGCGCGCCATGCTTTAATTTGTTTCTCAATCTGATATTGTTACGTCTTAGACTTAGAATGGTTTGTTTTAGGTGGGAATGTCATTTTCCGCTTTGATTTTTAATTTAAATCTCAAACTCCTATATGAGATGTTTAGTTTTATTCACAAAATTTTCCCATAACATCGAATTGTTTTGTCCACACAATGCCTAAAATCTTTTGTTTGTTTGTTGAGCTATTTACTTCTGTTTATTCTTTTTTTTTTCCTATTTGATATTTTCAAATATTAGCTCATTATAAAAGTTTATACGTTGGATTAGGAAAAGAAAAGATCAGATTTGATTTGATATGAATAGATATGTATAGAACAGGATAGATTTTAATTTTTTTCTGTATTTTTATGCATAACACAAATTTTGTATACGGAATTAATTTTTCTAACTTTCTATTTAATTATAGACCCATGTAATGAATGATTCATTGAAATTTTCCTTTTCTTTTTTTTCACCTCAGAAAATAAAATTTTAAAATTGCCTATAGAATAAAACTTTATCTGATAACATTTGATGCCATAGGAGACTTTAGAATTCAGGCTAAAATTTATAGAAAAAATAACGTTTGCCCATTTTAAGTATATATATATATATATATATATATATTTCACTTTGTTATATGTTTGTTGCATGCTTAAATAAAATGAGCAAGTAAAAATCGTTTCTAACATTTTGCAAAATCGATGTATATATAATAAAACTAAAAGATGTTATGATGTGTTGTTGTATATATAGGTGATAAATCATGGAATTTCAGAAAGTGTAATAAGCCAGGCAGTGGGCGTGATGGACGAGTTTTTCAGGCAGCCAGGTGAGGACAAGGCAGGTCCACCTAATAAAACCAGCTGGATATACTTGGACAGCACAGATTTCGCCAAGGATGGTGTTCATTTGTGGAGGGAAAACGTTAAACTTCCTTGTCATCCCTCACATCAAAGCATGCAACTCTGGCCTGATAAGCCCCCTAGATTTAGGTACGGCACGTTAATCGACAACGTTTTATGTCATTCGAGTAACAGTTCCCTACGAATTTTCCTTTTATGTGATAACAATGGTCAATGTCCGAGGATAAATGCGACTCATATTCAACCATAGTCTACTATTATAAGTGAGTATTTTTAATTTAACTAGTATTCAATATAAAAAAATATTCTGTGCACTAAAATTTGTCAGTTAGTAGTTAGATTCTACTGGTTAATCTCGTTGTCAGGTTCTACTGGCTGGTGGTCAACACTTAAGGTCAAATGCGATTCATGACCTGAGTTTGATCTTAGTTCTTTGTCTTGGGTCTACCTTTGAATTTATCTAGTACTCATTTTAGGGAACGTGTTGCACACACAAGGTCTGTCAATTGGTGGTTGAGTTTCGTTGATTGATCCAGTAATTAGGTTTTACCAATTGAATTTCTCAACTAGCGAAGCCCGACTACTAGCACAACTCATCTACTGATTACCTAACGGAACCATTTATTATTGGATTGGTAAACCCCAAGTGTAATGACCTGCTCAAAAACCATTGCACCAGTTCAATTAGATTACATTCCTAAATAGCAGCGGACAAAATTCAAATTCGGACCATAAAGTGTGTCCGTCTCTTGCTCTTTCCACTTGGGCAGCCCCTAGGGGCCCAACTTATTTTATTTATTTATTTATTTATTATTATTATTATTATTAAATTTTTTTTTTGGCAGGGAGGTGGTTGCCACATATCTTGAAGAGATGAGAAAACTGGGAGTGAGAATATTGGAGTTGATATGTGAAGGGTTGGGGCTTGAAGCCGGGTACTTGGAAGAAATAAGCGAAGTTCAGTTGTTGTCAGCAAACAAATATCCACCATGCCCAAACCCAAGCTTGACACTGGGAATACTAAAACACCGTGATCCCAGCCTCATCACCATCCTTAACCAAGGAGACATTTGTGGCCTTCAAGTGCTCAGAGATGGCCAGTGGATTCTTGTTGAGGCTCTCCCCAATGCCTTGGTTGTGAATATAGGCAACCAATTGGAGGTACATATACATATATATATATATATATATATATATAATATACTTTTAATTTTTGAGCTAATAAAATTATTACTCAATTTTAACAATGAGCACGTTATTTCCATGTAGTACTAGTACCCCCATACTTTTGATCTCTAAATTTTTTGGAAAAGATTGCATATTTACCCCAAGGTTTTACGGAAGAGCATATTGTTCCCCAATAGTATAACCATTGTTTTAATCCCTAAACCTTTTAAAAAAAATTGCACGTTACTACCGTAGATTTGTGAAGGGACTGTTAAGCAATGCTTTTAAAATTTTTTTGGATTAGTACTATAATTACATGAGTACAACAAGGATAACATTCACTTTTCTAAAATCAAGGAAGTACTTGGTTGGAGATTAGATTTGGATTCTCCAATAATATATATTATTGGGAGAGAACATTAATAATGGTGAACTCTATTTCAAATTATTTATTATACCTATATGATTAGTTCATTATTATTAAATAAATTTTATAATATTATAAAACGAGAGGATTTAAGTTTTTTTGTCATATTGTTCACTTAGCGGAAGAGAAAAATGACAAAGTCTAGGAGTTTTGTTGTAGGAACAACTGAATAATACTGTAATCCTGAGAAAAATGATCAAACGTTGACTTTTGGCTTTGGCCCTTACGAAATCATCTAAGGTCGTAAGTTGTTAATGATAAATGAAAATTCAGCGTGGAAAATAGAACTCATTGGCCTGCGTATTTATTATCCCTAGGCTTAAATTAAGGCTAATTTAATCTGACCTGAACTTAATTCTACTCAAAAGTCTTACGTGACAATTGTATCTTCTGAAGTCTTATGATGCATTCAATTAAGTCAATCACTTTGAGATTAATTTAGAAGTGGATTGAATGTTTATGTGTAAACTCGTGGCTTGTTTACATTTTTTTTAATCCAATTTTTCGTCCTCGAATCTATATTACCACTTTTTGTGGAATAGTCTCAAACACTTAAACTATTTTCTTAATCTCGTCTTAATTTCTCCTCCCTTACCCCCTACCACTAACCTAACCACTCATCCCATGAGATTTGAATGTCTCATGTCCTCACTCTTGAGAAAAATAGTTTCAACTACTTAAACTACTCCCTCATCCCACTTTGATTCAAATTAATAAAATTATTATTTTTCACAAAACCAATTCTAAGAAGACTACCTTGTGCCTCGTCCCACATTATTTTCTTGATTATTTGTAGTAGTTCTCTAATATATGTACTCCTAGTGAGAAAGTTAATTTAAAATTTACAAATCAATATGTATAACTTTTAGCCTCCCGATAAACGTGTGACAAATGAAATTCGAATGTCTAAATATCTCTTTGCATTCCTGAATATGAGTCAGCACCGGTTGTTAACCATGCCCTTAGGGTCATATTAGAGTTGATGTTCACCTCATGCATTAGCTCAAAAGACTTCCCAATTGTGTCTTTATAGTAAGGAAAATGTTAAATCTATTATTACTACTTTTAATGCCTTGACATGACTAAGGTTCTTTTCCATAGATAATCAGCAACGGGAAGCTACGAAGCGTGGAACATCGAGTGGTGACAAACAGTGAAAAAGCAAGAACAACCATTGCCACCTTCATTAATCCTTCTCCAAGCTGCATAATACAACCTGCAAAAGCTTTGGTTGATGAATCCAATCCTCCTCTTTATCAACCTACTATGTATAAAGATTACGTGCATAATACCGAAGCCTTTGGTCCTCGTACTGAAGCATTACAAAATGGTGCGAGTTTCAAGATCAGTTGATGCCCATAGAAAAATTAAGGGTCGTTTTCCGAAACAATCATTTGTTTTCCTCTTTTTCTCTCATCGGTCATCGTAGTGACAGCTCCCGGGGGGGGGGGGGTGGGTAATATAGAAACGGAAAATAGGCAAGTCTAGTACTTCGTTTCATGATCAATCTCGATCACAAGGTGATTTCGTTGTCTGAAAATGAAAGAAATTAATGAGAAAGAAAAATTCTTCTTTGAAGGATTTTTCAAACTTATTTATTTCCCAACTTTTGTGTGACTAGGGAAATACGCTTGGGTAGATGTCCAACTGTGTAAGAGAATTCTCGTTTTCTGTTCACGTTATTATTATTATATTTTTTTTGTGGTTTTAGTTTCAGGTAACATAATTGCACCCCTGTTCAGCTTAATTTAAAGTATGCTGAACCCTCTGTGTTTTAAAACCTTTTATACAATACCACATTGAAAAGAGAAAATTATGTTTTGTTTAGAAAGCAAAGGAAAATTATGAGTATGTTTAGGTAACACTTTGGGTCCGACAAACTTTAGGCAAAGCAAAAGAGAAGGGCGAATATAATATATTTTACTCTTCAATTTACAATTCTTCATAATTATTAAAAGAATGAATATATATATATATATATATATTTATATATATTTATATATATTTGAAGTAAGCAGCTACATGCTTCGGGAAAATGGAAAGCTTTTCTCAAATTCTTCCATATCTATAAGACACAATGCTTTAAGGAAAAAAAATTATATATATATAGATAAAATAAATTCTTGGGCCTAATTTTAGCAAATGCAAAGTAGGCTAGGAGTATACTGTATACGGGGTGAAACCCAAATTTTGATAAATTGACGGGCCAAGGAAAAACAACAACTAGAGTGTAGAGGTATTATTTAAAAAAAGGAGATAGGGCAGAGGGGAAGCATAATGTGGAATTTGATTCCTTTTTGGGTCAAGTAGATGATCTCTATGCAGCTATGGACTACGACCTGGCCTCGTTGTATATCTTCCAGAGATATTCTAGTAGTAAAAATTAAGGTTAAAAACGACTTATGATTCATGTTTGATTCTAATTTCCTACATTGAGTAAATACTCTCGACTTATTTGATATTCAGTAACTAGTACAAAAAACGTGTTATGCATCTATAATTTGTCAATTAATGATCAAATTCTGCTAACTAGATTTCTCCATCACAAAAAAAAAAGTGATCCTGTTGTAATTAATAAACACTAACACACATGCACATTGAAATCGTTGATTGTGTTCCTGTTACATGTCTTTTATTTAAACTTTCTTTCTTTTTCTCAACCAAAAAAGAAAAAAACACTCACTACCTTATAGGCATATTCAAGTAAATTATTGTTTGTGAGCCTGCTAAGTGTCTGATTTATCAATCCATGTCACTAGGCTAGCGTTGGGGACGGACCAAAAATGTCAAAAATGTTTAGCTGAAAAACATATTTTAGAGGTATAAAAGTTAAAAAGAAATTGAGTGGGGATTGAAAAAGGGGAATCGTTATTTTTTGTGTAATAATTAACATATAAATACACTATCCTTATTTAGTGGCCTATCGTATAGTTTTTTCTTTATACAATCATTATAAAATGTAACTACTGGTCGTATTTCAAAATTTGGAAATTTGTTCGACCCTACACCACTAAAATTTCTCCTGGTTAGAAAATCACAGGTGCACACACGCACACACATTTATATACCTATATCTTTCTATATCTATGTATATATATCTATATCTATATTATCTAATAAAGCAAAATATGTTGCAATTTCATGTTGCCCCATAACACTCTAATAAACAAGCTTTGTAAATCACGTTCACAGACAACTATGCCCTTAATTTTGTTCGTGATCTGTTTTTGCCCCTAATATTTGTAAGTGTATTTTGTGCGTGAAACCTTATCTCATCCAGTACGTTCTCTAAACGCTGCTTACCTTACCAGTATCAACAACTATGCTCGCCAATCAGGGATTCTGCTTAATGTTAATCAACTATGACGTGGAGATTGTTAATGGAAAGCTTATCAAACGTTCCTTATTTATTCCGATTTGTTCATTACTATCCTGTATTTTTTATTCTTTAGTTTGTAATATGCGCCTCAATTTATGGCAAAGGTTTGTTTCCTTTTTTTTCTTAATTGCGGTTTGTATTTTAAAGCTGTTATGTTCATTTCACTACTACCTTCGAGCTTAATTGGTATCTTGCATCCATTGTTCTCTATTAAAATTCTCAACCTCGCTTCAATTCACAGGTGCCAATCTAACCCTAGATCTCATATAATTTGCTTCACACTTTATCAATCTTATGAATGTTATATATACCCGTGTGATTCTTGAAATTATTTGTATTACAATGTACTAACTGCTCTACATGTGTTTCGGAATTGCAAATATCACATGTAAATTTCTATTGAGTGTTTTACATATATCACATGTGTTTCAAAATTGCCAACAATAAATTTCTATTGAGTGTTTTAGTCTATTAATCCTATTGAGTGTTATATCACATGAAAATATTGTTTCCTCTCCTTCCATGTCTGCAAATGTTGAAATCTGCATGGAAGTTGAAAACCCAAATTGGTTTATACGCTAAAGATGCCTACTAATTTCATTCATCAAAGAAATTTCTTGCTGATCTCAAATACTATTAGAAGTTCCAAAAATGTTCCCTTTAGATACAGTAGGTATAAAACAACTTGAACAATGCATAGGTTACGAATGCCTTGATAAATTAACAAACATAACCTTTTTTTTTTTTTTGATAGATTTAGTATTTAATCAATTATCTTTGCCAGAATAAAGTGCATCCTAGTTCAAATTGCCACAAATGCTGATCCGTTTTTGTTCTTTTAGAGTTTCATTTTTTATTTAGGTATACTATCTGTTCTTATATGTTTGACCACAAATGCTTAAAAAAGATCTTCACTATTGTCACTCTTTAGAAAGGCAAAAAGACATATAAGTAGTTTTACACGTGTTTGTGCACGAATTTTGGTGCGTATATGTATGTATGTGTGTGCTTATGTGTAAGTATATACGTGTGTATTTTTGGTTGCTTAAAAATGAGTTAAAATAATGTTTTTTTTTTTATATTTTGTAATATTTTGATGGATGCAGACATTGACAAGTTTTATTAGTAGTGTGATCCTGGTGAGCTACTTCTTTGGGTTCTTCTTTTAGATTTACAATTTATTCAGAGAAAGTGCTTGACTTGAATTTTCATGGGGGTCAACTTATTTTGTTTTCTTTGACCTTTATTTGGTCAGGTTGATTGTTGGTTTTTTTTTTTATTTATAATTATGCAAAGTGTCGAGTCTTGATATTTAAAAAGGTTTTATAGATCTAAATTAAAGTGCTCCTTATTATTGAGCCAACTGTCTGTGATCCTAATTTTGCTTCACATATACAGCTTATGTTGATATGCAAACATAATATACTAGTAATCCAAATGTCTTATAACCAATTGGGTAAATTGAAAGTTACTATTCTTCAAAAAGATCAAATTTTTTATTCAAGTGTATGTACAAACTTAGTATATTTTAATTTTTTGGGCTAAATCATTTTGACAACAAAGTTACTAAATCAATTTGGTGGGTTTTATAAATAAGTTTGTCATTATATTTTTTGACTTTTGTTTCTAAATTTATATGGCACTAGCTATGAATTACATTGTGGATCTTAAACCACCAAGAGAGATGTACCGTATCATAGTCCGTATTGTTCATTACAAAAGGAACTGAAATCAATGGCATGAATCTGCTTTTGATGGATAAATATGTATGTACTATTCTTACATCTATTTTACTGTTTCGTGTATAGATGACTTAGTTCATGTTCGTAATTGTGTTTGAAATTTTGTTTTCTTTATTTATTGTCATAAGATGATACAATTCAAGCTTCAATCTGAAAGACTGTGATCCCAAAATTTCAAAAAAAATTCGTGAAAGGGATTGTTACGCTATTGTCAATTTTGGACTTTATGAAAATAATGGCACTTTTAGGATAACACGTCATCCTCAACGCATTAGTTTTAACGTCTATGCGTCTGTAAAACTTGTTACCACACATATGCTGACACTAAACTATTTCAACTTCACGTGTAAATTTCTATAGAGTCATGTAAATTTATTTAGTATTTCATATATTTAATTATATATGTTACTCCCCGTGAATCACACATGTATCATACTAATATACATATACAGGTACACACATGAACGCATAGATATATATGTAAATACATTGATTTGGTCAAGTTAGAAGATTGCACTAGTAAACTAGTAATTAATAAACACTGACACGTACACACATGGAAATCATTTATTAGACGACCTTATTAGATTTCATTGTTCTTTTAATATATATAATTTTTTTGGTGGAAATGAAACTTCGATCATTTCTTATTTTTTATTCTCTCCTATATATATATATATATATATATATATATATATATATATATATATGAATATCTAAATCATTCAAATGAAATTAAATTCATCTGAACCCTTAATTTGAAATCAAAGGGACAACTAATATAAAATTTCATAAACGACTTATTAGATGTTAACATGTGGCGATAAGAAAAGCAATTAGTATTTCATTCATGGCTGAATCACGTCGGATTGATAATAAGCACGTCTTTTTTTCATTTATTTTGGTATCCAAAAGAGACAACTAAGAATACTATATAAAAATTTCATAAACGACTTAATTGAGATGGCAGACCTCTCCCTTGTAGGGAGGAAAACAAAATTTTGAATTTTCGAAAATGCACTTATTCAAAAAGCTTTTGCTTTACCGCTCTCGACCTGACAGAGATTAATCTCAAGTCTGATATAGTTTTGGAATACTCAAGTGCAAAGCGAAAAAAGTTAATAGATGACTCCTAAGGTAGCAAATGGCCCAAGTTGAAAATGAACTAGAGCAAGGATCATTCATGGAAATCACATATTGTTAGCATATATACATCCATTGGATGGTGCCAAGGAGTCTGTTGGGTTATGACTCAAGTGCTAAACCCAAGTCCATATTGAAATTAGAAAAGAGTTTTAATAAGAGTCAAAATTCTAGTTATGATAAGAGCCTTAATTATAATAGGATTAATAGATTAGGAAATCCTTTGTCTTGGAGGACAAGGAAATCTCCTCTATAAATAGGACTCTTGTATTAGTTGATGTGTGTGTCTTGCAATAGGTTTAGATTGAGAGAGAAAGAGTCATTGTAAGAACACTGTGAGAGAGGGTTTAGACTTTTCAGGCCGTGCAAAAAGTCACATGGATTGTAATACTCTTTTCTATTAGTGGAGTTTTTCGTGGACGTAGGTAGAAGGCCGAACCACGTTTAATAGTGTGTATTCTTTTCTCGTTACTCGTGTTTTAATTCCTCTGCGTGAGTGTGTGTTATGCGTCTTAATTTCCTAACAGAGTCATTAGAATCTTAATATTGATGGATGTTCCAGAGAAAATCCAAGTTATGCGGCAGCCAACGGGCCTGTTCGGGATGAACATGGTAAATGGATTTTTCGTTTGCTCTTTATTTGGGGGCAAACCTCCAACAATGTGGTAAAAAACAAAAGCACTATTTGAAGGGCTAAATGAAGCTTTAAGAAGGGGGGCAGGAAACTTTGATATTGAAATTAATTTGCATGTCCTCACGCAGTTGGTTAATAGTTCAACTCAACATTTTGGACCGGCATGCCACTGGTGTTGAATGGAGAAGGATGATTAGTCTTTTAGAACTTCGACTTTCACACATTCATAGAGAAGCCAATAAATACTCGGACAAGCTGGCGAACTTTGGGCTTACTCTCTGCTTTTAGGGATGCATATCTTCTAGGAATCACCTCACAACATTAGAAGACTGATTGGAGAAAGAACTGGAAGAGTCTCTTCACCTAGGACAATTTTTGGTTAAGTTCAACGTTGTCTTCTCTAAAAAAGATAACTTGGAGAAAATAAAATTCTTAGAACATAATTAATATTGTGACAACATATAGATGTGCGAATCTTTGTTATATTCAGAGAAGTCTATGGATAAATTTTGAATAAATATATATTGATCTCCAATCACTGTGGTATAGTACTTGAATTATTTCATAACACCTATGAATTGTAGTCTCGAATTTACAATTTGAGTATTTATATCTAATTGACATTCATATTTTCCGCACATGACTACCCCAATCAACCTATTATATACGTGTTCTTGTACTTATAGTTGTATCTCAAACGAAAAAAAAAACAGATTTCCATTTATCGAATTAACCCAAGTAGTATAAATGGCTCATTATTGTGATAACAAGTCTAAGATTTATAACTTTTCATCATGTGGGTCAGATCGGATGCCAACACTTCGTTCTTTTTCAAATAAAATACCGATAGTACATGATGTTATGAAAAATTCAAATCTCTATGACTTTTAGTGTCATTTTTTCAAAACATTACGGCTTTATAAGATGCTGAATATCTAATCAGATATCCATCCCAAATTTCGAAATAAATTTCATATTTCACGGGGTTGAAAAGGAAGCTTCAATCTATATATAAAATGATAGTTCTTCGTCTTCGTCTCGTTGATTCCATTTTGATGCACACTTTAGAGTTTGATCTGAAACCATCTCCAACATATCCTTCGCAAATGGTCGAAATAAGAAAAAGCAGAAAAGGAAAATCAAGCAAATCTTGAGCACTATTAGACTATATACTTTTAGTGTCAATTACTTGATTGAATAATAGCTTTTAACTTCTACGTACCAATTTAGACTTTGTTCATAGTAAAGTCTTAGATTTATGACTAATTATTAATCCGGTTGGGTTTTTGTGCAATGATTAGTTAGTTGATTGTACTTCTTATCACCAAAATCTAAGGCAAAGTCTTGCTTAGTTGTTTATAAACAATCATTTAATCACCTTTAATTTCTCCACTCAAAGTCTACAAGAAAAACATTGTTAAACCCTTCCGCGTTGGGGCTTGTCTTGAACTTAAGACATTGGTTTAGCTGTTTTATGTTTTATTTTGACAAAAATCAAAGATTATGATAAATATTTGATATATTTAATTGGCTTCTTTTTGTTTTCATTTTCAGAAAATTAAAAATTTATTTTCTATATACTAGACAACATCTAAAAAATTGTTTTTCACTATTTTCTAAATGGTGTTCTTCTGCCAAACATAATATATTAATATTCACATACACATACAATTTTTATACGCACACATACGTACAATTTTTATGCACATACACACACAAAAAACATAGAAAAACACACGCACAAACGAGACGGGATATATAAAGCCAAAAATACACCCAAATATATATATATATATATATATATATATATATATATATATAAATTTTCTTAGCTTTTAATTGCTGGCTAAAAGTTACATTTCACTTTTATCAACCAAATACATTCGTTTAATTTTAAAAGAAAATTAAACACAATTCTCGTGCCGTTCAAAATATTGCACCACAACTCCATTAACGAAAAAGGCAAAACAGTGACAATTTCCTTTATTTAATATACATAGTAGTGCTCTTGTTCTTTTCATTTTATAGAACTTTATCATTAATATATTCTCTACTTGTTAGTATAAGTTAGTTATCCCCCTTTAATTTGTCGCATCAAAACGATCTCATTAAGTCTCCTACTGTTTAAAAGGTATACTAAACCCCCTCATCATTCCAAATAGTTGCGAAGAACAACTAACAACAAGATATTATGTATCTTATCTCTTGTGCTTTGTTCAAATTTATAAAATTTTGTGTAGTTCCAAAACTCGTTCATATCTCATATATTATTAAAAAAAATATTGCTAATACGCTCTATACTTTAAACAAGGTTGCGCAAAAACTCTCAATTAACATGGGAAGTACCATCGAACTTTAAAACATAAAGAGTTCGCGAATATCATTGAACTTTAAAACATAATGAGTTTTTCACAAATTTAACAACATACAAAAGATAAAATATATTTTATCCTATTATTTTTTAAAAAATAATATGCTAATTTCATGTAAACATTACGGTATATGGGATAACTAACTTATTTGACAAATTATTTCAGGAAATATTTTTCTACCCAAAAAAGAAAAACAGAGGACGAATAATCATGTCACTTGGGTCATCGAAAACAATGTGTAACCCTAAACAAAGAGAATATAATTGTCGACTAATCTACATCTAAGGCTAAATATATACATACACATATATATACATATATATACAAGAGAAACATGTTTCATTAATTTCTTCGCGCAAGATTCACGTGGATGAAATCTTGTTAGGTGAATTATTAACACAATACATCATGAGATTCAGCTATCCTTTACCATATATTCAAAGGGTCCATTGAAAGTTTACAGGTTAAAATGAAGATGTTTTAATTGTCACATTTTTCCTACATCTATCTTCTTTTTGTCAATTTTGATTCTTGAAAACGACGTGACTTGGTTTGTCTGTAGGTATGCATGCACCTGCTTTTCTCGTACCTTATAAATGCATGCACTTGCATTCCATAGTTCAATCCATCAAATCTCACCTTAGTTCCATCGACAAAGACAATAATATTCTCGTATTTCTTTTTAGATTGTCCTAAATTATAGTTTTATCGTCTTTTTCAAATGAGTCGTTAAATAATTGGTTTCTTTAATTTATATATTGTACCCTATTTAATATGCATATTAATTAATTGTAATTGGAGTCATCTAATACTACTGTTAATGAAAGGGTCTACTAGAATAAATTAAACGAAATATAATACTTTTAACTACATTAACTACATGTTTTAAAAGTGTGTGAAGATACAAGTATGTACGTCTGCTTTTGTTGGATAGAGGTAGCGGTAATTAGATGTTATCTCGCCCCCATGGGCTGTCCCAATAGTAAGAGAAAGAGAAGGGTATGGCTCATATCTCGGGTTCAAATCTTGTCCATTCCCATTGATGATATCACTTGACTGAACTAGTGTAATGGTCTTGAAGCAGGTCATTAGATTCAAAGTTATCAATTAGTAGTTGAGCTCCGTTGGTAGACGGCCTCGCTGGCCAATTGGTGGACCGATTGGCCTGGTGATCGGCTTTGCTGGTTGGGTTCCCTCGTTATCAAAAAAAAGTATACGTTGTGCCTTTGGGGAGTCATAATAAATTTATAATCCACTTCTGTCAAAAAAGCTCTCTATTTAATTTAGTTGATTTGGGTTTGACACACCCAATATATTACAGATCATTGAATCAGTTAGCACATTTTCCTCTTGAATCATCGTTTTGCTGATCAACTAGAATGGCCTCTTTTAGGATTATAAAATTAAAGCTGATGAGTAAATCATCAATACAATATCAAAAAGCAATTACAATATGAAGCTTGCGATTTATTCGGGTTCGAATTGGGTTTTTTTTTTTTTAATTTTACAGAAAATAAAATTATAATAGAAAATTTTATTTGGTCAGTTTTTTTTTCTCATTTGTAGAAAATTAAATATTACTTTTTGGCAAACCAAAAAATATCTGCAAGTTATTTTTCGCATTTTCAAAGTGGTGGTTTCTTGATACATACACAATTTTCACGCATATACAAGCAAAAAGAAGATACAGACAAACTACACACACAACAATGCAGTGCTTATAAACATAAACAGACACACAAAATTAAATAATTTTTTTTAATTTTTCATTTATTGAAAAAATTCTTACTTTTGCCCGCCAAACACATTTTCTGAACTGTTCAAAATTAAAAAGGAAAACTATTTTTAGAAAATAAATATTAAAAAGCATTTTTTGTGCTAAAAGCTGCCTGAAACTTCATTAATTTTGAGAAAGAAGTACATTATCCAATTCTTGGTGCAGGAAGGCGGCATTAAAAAATAATTTAAAATTGAGGTCATTTGGTTCACTTGAAAACAATTGAATAAATGAGGTACAAGTTGAATGTCTTGAAATCAAACATCATGCGCGCATCCGATGGCTTAGAGGGCAAGAAAAGAAAAAACAAAAACAAAAAAAAAACAGGGGATCAACAAACACTTCTCCATTATTCGAGGTTTTTTTTTTCGAATGCAGCATTTCGACGGTGGTATTCTTTCCAAACATATATCAAGAAAGGCTTGGGTAGATTATGCTTGAGAAAATTCTCAAATAGAAACACAGCGGTTTCTTTCCACACACACACACACATATATATGTAATCATTAATATTAGATTAATCTTTCCAGTTATATTAATATTCATCATTTTTAATTATTTTCATGTTAAATTTATCATTTTCAATAATTTGGTCAGAAAGTCCCTATGATATCACACATTGGTTTGTAGGGTGACTTGTAACTTGTTTATAAATAAATGATGTGGATATAACAAACAACTTGGTTTAATCATTTTAGACTATTTAATTAGAGATAATATGAGTAACTTGAGCCTTTGATCTTTGAAGTCTATATTATAAACTGTGAGCATACAATTGGACTAAGAATCCTTGAAAGTTCAAATAAGGCCTTATTTTGAGAATCTCGTATTCAATTTTAACAAATCCCCCAACTAAACCCATGGTTTTCTTAGTTAACTCACTAAGAATCCCTGAAAGCTCAGATAAGGCCTTATTTTGAGAATCTCGTACTCAACTCTAACAAGTCTCCTAGCTAAACTCATGGTTTTCTTAGTTAACTCACTAAGAATCCTTGAAAGCTCAAATAAGGCCTTATTTTGAGAATCTCGTATTCAAATCTAACAAATCTCCCAGCTAAACCCATGGTTTTCTTAGTTAACTCCAACAAATCTCCCAACTAAACTCATGATTTTCTTAGTTAACTCACTAAGAATCCTTGAAAGCTCAAATAAGGCCTTATTTTGAGAATCTCGTACTTAAATCTAACAAATCTCCTAGCTAAACCCATGGTTTTCTTAGTTAACTCCAACAAATCTCCCAACTAACCCCATGGTTTTCTTTGTTAACTCCAACAAATCTCCCAGCTAAACCCATACTAGCTCAGATAAGGCCTTATGCCTTATCTCGAGAATCTAGTGCTCAACTCTAGCAAATCTCTCAACTAAACCCATGGTTTTCTTTGTTATAGTCAACTCCAACAAATCTCCCAGCTCAACCCATAGTTTTCTTCTGGACTAATTTGTATTAGCTCAAATAAGGTCGTATCTGGAGAATCTCATACTCAACTCTAACAAATCTCCTAGATAAACCCATGGTTTTCTTCTGGTCAAACTTGATCTAATATTTAGAATACTTGGTTTGATTTGGTATCGATGTAGTCCCCATGTCAATAAATATTGACAATCTGTGTTGATTTGCCACTCTAAATCAAACAAGAAATCTACAATATTGTATCAATTCTCTACTGATGGCCGTACGATTCCCTTCTAAGAAGAATCTAATCCAAAATTACTGTTTAAGTCTTATATACATTAATTAATTTATGAAGTAGTGTGATAAATGTTCACTTAATTACTTGAAGTTGATATTTGATAAAGTTGTCTTCCATGTAACTCTTGACAACGCATTTTGCACCAACTAATACAATATTCCACAACTAGGATAAGTGATGGGGTCTAGAAGTACTACAAGTTAGGAGAGGCCATGAACCTGGACTGGCATTTCTATTTCAAGAACAGTGCCTAAATTCCTTTATGAATCTCCAATTGCTCTAATTTCTGTCTTTTTGGTCTTCTTTTTCATGAGTTCAAACATAATCACCACATGCATATCGTTTTCGAAGTGTTTTTTTTTTTTTTCCTTTCCCACATGGAGAATAAACGTAATTGTCTCACATTCCGAGCCAACGACTAAACCTATACATTCGCCCTTTTGTTCTATTTAAATCTTCGTCAAGGTTCCCCATTGTTGGATTTTGTCCTGGATTCTTGATTAGGTTAAAATACTATCTTCAAATAAAGTATTTTTTACGGTAACAATAATATCAGAATTTGACACATCAGCCCTCGGCTTCGAATGCTCTACGCATACATCGAATTACAAGTTAGATTAAACCATTTTAATAAGTGAAAGTCTTATTAAAGTGTAGATATTTTCTTCTTCCTTTTTCACTTTTGTTTAATATGTAATTGCTTTTTATTATAATTTTTAAAAAGATATTTTTTTTCATAAGCTAAAATTTTTAGTAGTTGAAATTGAGTTTTTTAAGAATCTCAATTTTAAAAAAAAAAAATTCAATCCAAATACTAATCATAAAAGAGATATATTTTACTAAAACTTTTTCATTTAAAAAAAAAAAGCAGATCCAAACAAGCCATAAATCTTTTTTTCTCTTTATATCATAATTATTTTCTTATATAGAGTGCAGTGAACCATAATCAAAGTGATATATTAGCAGTTTTCCTAAATTATTTAGAATAGCATAATTGATCACAATCGTATATTGCGTAATACCTTCAACCAAAAAAATTGGAAAATATTTCTGTTCGCATTTTTTTGCCTATTTTATTTTTTATTTTTGCGAAAAAGAAAGTGTGAAAGAAAAAACATGTGTAGTTGACTTATTTTCATTCTCGTTTTTACAAAATAGATAACTGTTCGTTAAAAGATCTAGAAAATGGTACAATTTTCACACATACAATTTTTACATGCACAATTTTTACAAACACGTACCATTTTTAGACACACACAAACAACACAGTGTATATATATATATATATATATATATATAAAATACACACAAACACACACAAAATTCTATTTGTGAAAATAACACATTTTTTGAGTTTTGCAAAATTAAAAATGAAAACCAACAGATAAAAATTTTAAGCGGATGCCTTAGAATTTTTCACTAAAAGGAATCTTCATCCGTGAAAATTTCAAGGTACAGATAACAACCTTTTCATGTTGACAAAGTCGAATAAAGCCAAATGCACATGAAAATCACATTCTAAGTAAAGAGAACTTAATTTTTGTGTCTTTTAAAGTCATGACACTAGAATAACAGTTGACCAACACAAATAGCTACCGCTGAAGGCAATTTTTTTTTTAGTGTTAGGACTATGTTAAAACTAATTTCATGACTTTCAAATTTAATTAATTCTCAATAATTAGAAATAAAAATAGCCTTTGTTTTCAAACGTTATTCTTGACCATGGAGTCTATCGAAATTCTTGAAACTCAAGAAAAAGATCATTAGCATTATCTTCTGACATTAATTTCAAACCATGCATTTAATTTGTACAAAATTAAGTTTGAAATCTTTAAGAGTTATGATTGGTACTTTGACTATTTATAATATCCTTCGTACTTACAATTATTACGTGTTCAGATCCCCGCATTAACACATGACACTAATTGCCCCGACAATCTACGAAGTTGTAGCGAAAATGTCAATAGGACTTGGCCTTGTATACAGTTAGAAGAGTCGGTCAAGTATGGTTATGAAAAATTTGCTAGTAGCTAAAGGAATTAGTTGTTTGGATTAGGTGATAAATATAAAATGATATAAAAGAATATAAATAATATTTTTATTATTATTATTATTATTATTATTGGAATAAGATCACAATAATAAATTAATTATTATTATATATGATTATTGTAATGATTATTACTATTACAAAAACAAATAATATAATAGTTTTTCAAAATAAAATAAAATTTGCCTACATAAAAGACACTACAAGATTTTAGGTCAGTAGCTATATATTTTTTGTTACATTTGAAACAGTGTAGAATAGTAAAATGATAATTTTGTTTTATTTATAACTTTAAATATAACAAAATATTTGTTACATTTAGAACCTAGCAATGATATTGAAATTTTTATATTTAATTTTTTTAAGATAACAAAAAGGTTGTTATGTTTGAAATTTTAACTAATATGAATTTAAAAAATGCATTTGTTACATCTCAAAGTATAACAAAGTTTGAATTTCATTTGGTCGTACTTAAATTAGCTACACTTCCAAGTATAATAAACATTAACTACTTTTCCATATGCAACAAACATTAGTTAGCTTACAAGTGTAGTAGCAAGTTTAAGTTATATTAGAAATTTTTACACTTGGACCAAGTCTAACTAATTTATTTTGTTATACTTCTATAAGTAGTGACTTGATTTCTTATCATATGATAAATTTATTTAATTTTAAGTACGGAAATAAGTTGTAGACTAGGTATAGGGTGTGGCGGTTAGGGAGGATGGGGATACCTTAGCGTTGAGGAGCGTGTGTGGGAGTGAGATGGGAAAAGGCAAAACCGCAAAAAGGAAAAGGAAATAAAATAGTAAAAAAAAAATTGTCTTTTTTGGAAATAAAATTTTAAAAATACGTAAAAACAACAAAACATATTTCTAGTTTTTAGTGTCTAAAAGCACATTTCAAAAAACAACTGTAAGAAACAACTCAAGCTATACAAGTCTTTATGTTTGTTATTAGAAAAGTTTTTTAGAACACTTCCAAACATTGTTTTAACTTGGAACAAAACATATTTGAAACACTATACAAAATATTGTTTTCCAAAAAGACAAAAGTTCTCAACGAACTTAACCTTTAACCCTTCATGATTGATCATTCAATCAACCTCTAATTCAATAATTTTCTATACTATTAATTTTCCTACTTGCTATTTTTTCACCACCTATTAAATTATAGGCTTTCCAGCGGTAATATATAAAGAGGTGAGTGTTCAAATTCGTCAAGCATCACATTGGACACAAAGCTTGAAAAGACGAAAAAGCCGTAAAAAAAAAAAAAATGGAGTGTTCATCCTATTCCCACCAACCAATATTACCATATTCAGATTATTCATCAACAACAGATTCATCTCTTGGATCAGGTCAATCTAGTGCATCATGGGATCAGCTTCTCCTAGGGAAAAATTTCCTCCCTTTTAACGTTAATGACTCCGAGGAGATGCTTCTGTTGGATGTTGTGGCCAAAGGCACGAGTATCGAGACAATGGGATTCACCAACGCAACGAAGGAAGACGAGGTCACGTCAAGCGCGCGACCCGACAAGGAAAGGAAAGAAAAGCGTTACAGGGGGGTGCGAGGGAGGCCGTGGGGCAAGTACGCAGCCGAAATAAGGGATTCCACCAGGAATGGGACCAGGGTTTGGCTTGGCACATTTGATACTGCTGAGGCTGCTGCTTTGGCTTATGATCAAGCTGCATTCTCCATGAGGGGCTCCATGGCTCTCCTCAATTTCCCTGTCGAGACTGTGCAGGAATCGCTTCGCGGTATCAGATCTTGCTTTCAGGAAGGGTGCTCTCCTGTGATGGCATTGAAGAAAATGCATTCGCTGAGGAAGAAATCCACGAACAAGAGAACCAAAGTGAGAGACGATGATGATGATCATCATCTTCTTCTTCAAGACAACAATAAGGTGGAGAATGTAGTGGTCCTGGAGGACTTGGGAGCTGAATATCTTGAGAAATTGCTCATTAACTCCTCGGGAAGTACCACCACGACATGGTGAACCCAACGATTTGATAATGTAAAGATTATCAGTCAACAAACTTGGGTCGGATTTTAAGGTTGCTCCAACTCTAGTGACTAGAAGAACCATATACATATATATAGGTGTGTGTGTTCTCATGCATTTAATTAGCATATTCATCCTTATTACATATATGTATATTTTTTCCCTTTTGAATCGCCTTATTGATTTTGTGTTAGCCAAAGAAGATTTTGATCTTGTTGATCATTATACATAAACTGGACACTATGATTATCTAGTTCTGTCAAGTAAATCCAGAAGATGAAAATTGCACGGTCCAGCAAATCAAGGGTGGACATGAAGAATCTCGATTCATTGCTCAGTTGATCATTTTCAAGGTCTGACTTGTGAAGCACATGGAATAGTAAATTGAGGATTGAGTGGCTAAAGGATCATTTAAAGGTAAAAATCTACTTCTTGATGGTAGCACTTGTTGATCGTCGCAGTCCATCTTTCGTAATTGTGCCCAAAAAGAAAAGAAAAACAAGACGCATGCTGTTTTTGGCTTAAAACCCTTTATAACATTGCGGTTATGACCTTTTTTTTTTTTCTTCCTCTTTTTCTTCGGACATCAAATTTACATTAGATGAGAAAATGTTACAACCACAGTACAACGAAAATAATTCACATTTATATGAACAAAAGTCATAATCCCACCTCGACAGTATTTGGGACTAACCAAAACTAACAAACAATAACAGCACTGTTAAAAATATCACCAGACAAGGCAACTGTAAGAGGTGAAAGTTGCTTGAACTTGTCAACAAAAAAAAAAAAAAATTGGCCTTCGAACAATTGTCAAACAACAACCCCACACAGGTCGTCAAGACTTGAGAAGTACGTACTCTTTAGAAACAGCACCAAATATGGATGATCAGTTCAACAAGATTCATCAACCCAAAAAGACACTAGTCATGAATGACCTTCTTCTTGTTTCTTATAATTATGTTACTTGGATCTATTTATCTTATGTGTCACAAAGAAATTTAAATCTTAATATTGTGATTTGCCTAAAGGGTGTAGTGTTATACCCATTCAGGTATATGAAATTTATTATTTTTAGTCATTCTCATGTTAAATAATATAACCTAACTGTAGAAAGAAGGCATAATTGAAAATGATAAATAGTGCGAATGATTACAAATAATAAATTTTCATATTAATAAAAATATGAACGGATGCAATGTCACTCACAGAAAGAACCGTTTAATGAAATCCTAAAAATATAGCGTGAAAAAAATAGAGAATCTTCCGAACTTTATGTTTTGGGAAGATTAACAAATGCGTCAAGTTAAAGCCTCCTAATTCCAATTGTGTTAAACATGCTCTTCTTGTGCACTTCAAGTACTGTGCCACCTTATCATCGGAGCTTCATGAATTCATCCACGGAATATGATTATGTGAAATATAAAATAAAAAAATAATAATAATAAGATAAACTGTATATTTGAGTATAACATTATACACATCAATATTATATTAATATTTTTTATTAATATAAAATTTTAATATTTTTAATTATTCTCATGTTAAACTTATCATTTCCATTAATATGAGAGTGAATAAAATTAATGTACGGAATCTTTTAATTGATTTTAAAGGAATATATCTGTACACACTCGTTAGAAAGATCATAAGACGTGGGACCCAATATTAAACGAAGAAAAGGACTTGACGTCATTTTCTTTCGTCTTGCACAAGTTATTTCCCTCTTTTAACTATTTCCTTTTACTGATTAAAGAATTTAAATAGGAATCCTCTCCTGTGAAAAAAAAAATTGTAGATCTATAACAAAAAATTATAAATTTTTTTATAAAAATTTGTAATCGTACAAATTTCTGTTTTTTAATAATTTTTATTTTAGACCTACAAATAATTTTATGGATTGATATTATAAATTTTTGTCTTATATATTTTTATTTTAGACCTACAAATTTAAATTTTAAACTTAAATTTTTTTTATATACTAATATTAATTCAAATGGATGAAAGAACTTGCCCTTTACAGATAGTAAAACAAAAGAGATGTCTCATCGTGGGATACCCTTTTCTTTTTTGGGTCAAAATCGAGGATTTCCTCGTGCGCCTGCAAAATATGGAGCGGAACTAAAAATTTTGGGCCTTTAAAGTGCCTCCAAGAGGCAAATAAGAATTAAGGTTAGGGATTATTGGGAAATTTTTATTCTCTGTCTCAAATTAAAAATTTTATAGGGAAAATGGAGATTATCTAATGCCCTCCCACATAAGTTGTATGCAAGATTTGTGTGTATCTTATAATTACTTGAATTCACTACTACTGTCATTACAAATTTAAGCATTAATAATCAATTAATTAGGCTCAATGTGATAGTAGACCAGTTGGTAGATCTCGGCCGTCATAGATTATGTTCCTAAACTTGTTTTATGTCATTTCTTTATTTTGTTATTTCTGAGATGAGGTGAACGATAAATGTCAAATTTTTAAATCTCATTTATTCGTTATTTTGAACAAAAAATGTTTAAAGTAAAATTCAAAATAAATGGGAGATTTTATAAGATTAAATCTGATGGTTTATAAGGCATATTATTTCAAAAAAGATTGAGACTCTTATGCTTCTACCCGAACATAAAGAAAATATATACAAGGGTGGGAAAGTCTAGAAATACGAAATCGCAAAAGAATTTTAGTCCTTTGGAAGTAGAAAGAAAGGAAGGGAGGGAATTTAGATATAAATTCGTAACCTTTCTTTCTCAAATTTACTTTTTCTCTAATTTAAACCAGGAACCATTAAATTTCTCCTTTTTCTTTTCCTCTTGGTTTTATTGCTATCTAAATAAAAGAAATTCCTTTCTCTTACCCTTTTTTGTTGTTTTTTCCTCTTTAAAGAACTTTGTTCAGATGATTGCAAGAGCAAGCATCCTTCAAGGACATGATTGTTGTTTTAGTAGTACATGCTTATGGTGAAGCTAATTATAACTTGATTTGATTAATTAATTTTGGTTTAAAATAACTTTTAAGAATAATATGTTAATCATTTACCACAATTAACGCAGCACTTACAATTCTTGGTGGAGAAAGATAAGGCAAAAAAGAAAAAAGAAAAAAGTAAAGCTAGTCGTGGCCCACAAAGCTCAGTTACTCCTCGACATATAAGTCTTCCACTATGTTTGGGAAATGAAAGGAATGAACGGGATTAGAAAATCAATCTTAGGGCTGAGCACTGAACATGGGATATCCGTACCTGATCAAAATTTTGTACCAAAAAAATCTGATTCTATTTTTAATATCCCGTCTCACGCCATCTCGAACTTCAAATTCTAGAACGGGATAGGGATACACCCCTTATCCCATCCCATCCATCCTGAAAACAGAACCCTCCCGTCCCATTCTAAACCGAAATAATACATAATTATATAATGATATATGTATGTAAATAAATTATATATATTATTTAAATTATTATTATTATTATTAGGTATGTGGTCAAATCTTAACTTTCTTGGATGAAAAAAAAAAAACAAAAAGTCATTCAACTTGCCTAATAAGGACACATATTGAAATGGCCTCTACTCACCTTTATTTCAATATCCTAATCTGGACACTGAAATGGCATCTAATCGCCCTTGTAATCATTCGTAAACACTTGTAATTAGGAGATGATCTTAATCTGAAAAAATTAAAGAGGGGCTCATTTTTCAACAAAGTAAACAATATGTAATACAGCGACCAAGCTTTGGATGCTCTCACAACCTCGTATCTATGTGGGGAAATTTCACAAGAAGTTCTTATTATTTTTTTATTTTGTAAATTAATTTTTAATGTTTCAAAAAAATATTTAAATTAGTATTCAATATTTTACAAATATAATCAAATTAGTTTCTATTATTTAAAAACATTTAGTCCTTAATATTTTATCTTAATATTTTATAAAGATAGTCAAACTAGTCCTTATTGTTTGAAAAGAATTTATATAAGCCCTCAATGTTCTGCAAACTAACACAAATTACTTTCGATCTTTTTTATTTTTTTCTTAAAATGGGGACAAACTTAAGTAAATTTATAAAATATTAAGGACTAATATGAATTCTTTTTTCAAACAATGTGAATTAATTTGACTATTTGTGAAAAATTGAGGGTTAATATGAAAATTTTCAAATAATAGAGACTACCTTCACTGTATTTGTCAAACATTAAGGACTAATTTAAATATTTTAATATAATAAAAATTAATTTTAAAAAATAAAAAATAAGGACTTATTGTGCAATTTACCCGTTCTAGGTGGCGCGCGCACTTTAGGAGTCATTGATCACCTAACGTGTGTATAGCTTTAGGGACTCATGAAAAGATTTTGCTTGTGTATTGCTTTCAAACATGACAAAAATTGAGCTTCCTGACAGATAATATCCTTCTTTTCTTATTTTGTTTCTTTTTTCGCAACGAAATGCAATTTAGGATTCATTTGGATTGCCTTATTTCTAGGGAGAAAAAAAAACTTCTTTTTTCAAAGAGAAAATATACTATTTCTATTAAATTTCAGAAAAAGCTAAAATTTTGAAAGAAACTCAAATATGGCTTTTTTCACAATTTAGAATTTTTAGCTTATCAAAAAGCACTTTTTTCAAATATTGTTCAGAATAATGTTTGAAAAAAAAAAAGCCAATCTAAATGAGATCTTAAAAGGTTAAAATATTCTGATGAAATCTAAGTTCATTACAAGTTATGCAATTTCAGAACCATTTGGTTTCACATTTAGATAAATATATACTTTCAGAGATAATGCTTCAAAATTCATATTTTCTAAATATAAATTTGTGAAGAAAATTTTTTACTTTCTCGTAATACATGGACTTATTTAGAGGCTGTTTAGCGGTGCTTATTTTGCTACTATTTTATCCGTATCTTTAGAATTTAACATTACCATTTTGTTGGGCCCCTCGTAGGTGAAAATTTTGGGCAAATTTGACTGAAAATTTTATCGGAGATTTTACTGTCTACGTACGCCTCGTTCCGAAAAAGAAAATGTCAGCTGCTTTGGGCAGCAAAAAGTGGAAGGGCCCAAACTTGGCCGAGTTGAACCAAGTTATTTGGGCCTTAAATATTGAGTTCCGAAAAAATATATATATATATATATATATAGATAGATATATACTTTTACTCTTTTTGGCTAAGTGGTATATATACACATCTTGATAGGATTAGACTGAAACATGCGATAATTAATGGGCTTAAATTTTTCAGTAGTATCCCATAGAATTCCACTTTGGCTTTAGCTGAACTACTTTTGAAGCAACTTGTACAAGTTAGATTGAGTAGTCGATTAACAACTTGTTATTGCAAGGAAACGTCTTCAATAGTCTTTTAGGAGATAGCGTAAACAACAAATATAATACAAGGAGCATGATATATTGGCATAGAGATACTTCTAGATATGTTTTGTTTAAGAAAAAAACTATGGGCTACGACACAAAAATAGTGGCATAATAATGGACATATAGAAAGCTCTCTTAGTCACTTCTCTTCATGTTGGTCATAATAAGTGCATTTTCTTAGCATATATATATATAGGTCAACTAGGTAATGATTCTTCATTCTCGAAAAGGTTATATAAATGTGCACTTAGTCCATCTACTAGAGTTGTTCTTGGATAATGAAGATCCATACCACTTAGAAATGACCAATTATATTTTTACACTTATTCGACTGGTAAAGATTCTCGTACCAGTGTTTTCCCATATAGGTGAGAGATGGTTTACAGTACACATGTGCGGAACAACAAGTGGCCATCTTGTGTCCTTGTAGATCGGAAATAGTTGACCATGAGAGAATGATTTTGTTATGAATCGGCAAGTTTTGAAAACCCTATATGTTATTACAATAAATATATACACTAACGTTATCTCTATAAGTTTAAACTTTTAGATTGACCATATGATAATTATAACATAATATGAAATTTAAAAACTAAATGGTCTAATATTATTCAAACTATCAACATGCAAAGTTTAAAAATATTTTTGCATGCACATTTTAAATGAGATAATATCTCTTCAACCTATTCCTTGTCATGGCGTTGTTGCCCTTGTATCCTTTCCTGTAATATCTAGTCATGTCATGCTATGTTCAATTCCTTGTACTTGGCAGTCTGGCACTACTTCTTTTGGTCATAGTCGTCACACTATTCATTCACATGCATGCATTATTATCTCTACATTATTGTGTTTGGGGGGGGGGGGGGTGGGGGAAGAAGGAAAAATACGAGCTGTCAATTCTCTGGATGTAACAAATTCAGCGTCATGATCTCTGATATTTTATGCTACCCACCAAGACTGAAACATGCATAGATTCAATTTCGATCCTTATTTTCCATTATCTGAACCTAGGTTTGAAGCACTTATGTAGTAAGGTAGGTCAATCTAACTAATAAGAGTTTCGTGTACGAAATAATTCTTTTGATTAGATTTCAGGCACTGATCATATGAACCTATTTAGTTATAGATTGTTAAGCGTAACCCTTTGGAATTCTTTTCATGCACTACAAGAAATGGTACAAATAATTACATATATTTTGATCTTTAATTACATTTAAAAATGTAAGTAAAAGAATTTGTTACACTTACTATAAGTGTAACTAATATTGATGCAATAAAAAATATTGCTACACTTAAATATGTAGCTAATATTAGTTACATTTTAAAATGTAGCTAAAATTTACTACAATTTGAAGTGTAACCATACTAAAACACTAGTATATTTATATTAGTTACATTTCAAGCATAACAATTTATTTTTTATTATCTTAAAAAATTAAATATAAATTACAATTTTAAATATTTTAAAATTTTAAAATATTTATTATAAATTGCGTGCAACTCAATATCCTAATGTCCTATCTATGTGGGAAGCAAAAAACTTCATGTTTTGTTGACTTATATGACTATTAATAATTTAGTTACACTTCCAAGTGTAACCATTTTAGTTACATTTGGAAGCGTAACCAAAAACAGTTACACTTCTACGTGTAACTGAAAAATAGTTATACTTACAAGTATAACAAAATGATTCAAATACTAAAAATTATATAAAAATATTTTATTACAGTTACAAATGTAATTATACTAAAATACTTTTTAATACTTTTAACCATCTTAGTTACACTTTCAAGTATAACAAAATAATTGAAATATAAAAAATTATACAAAAATATTTTGTTATACCTAGAGGTCATGTAACCATACCAAAATACTTTTTTACACTTTCTTTAGATGTAATAAAAAATATATAACTGCTGGCATAAATTGTTGTAGTGATGTAAGATCATTGTATATATGAGGGTTTTTTTCTTTTTGTTTGGTCCGATGAGGAGTATCGTCATCATTAGATTAATGTTGTTAATAAATTTTAAAGTTAAAAATTTCTTAGTCCGTTAAAACAGACAGTAACACAAGAATATTCAACTCTACATATGTGTGAAGAATCGACTCCTCCACGTCTATGCTCTGGAGTTTCCAAGAATGTCAAAGCCAGGTGCCCACTTTTCAGCTTGGCAACTGATAAACGTAAACTGAAACGAGTATTTATTATACTTACGGTATCTGCTTAACTTTAATTAATTTATGGGATTTTACCTTTTCACTGTGCTCCCCACTAGAGCCTCCGTTTCTTTTTTTTTTTTTTAAGGGTTAGTCCGAAGGCGAATCCCTTTCTCACCTGTATTAGAGGTCCCGTGACTAGGTGGGTTGTAAATCAGAGATATGCATGAGTGGTAGTCCTGCCAGGGAGAGGACCAACGGGTCACGAATCCAGCAGCAGCTCCCACAATATTTCAGCAGGGAACTGCCACCACACGAATTCGAACCCGCATTGTCGGAGTGTTTCCACCTCAATCACCTGACCACTTACCAACTCACCTATGCCCTAGGGACTAGAGCCTCCATTTCTTGAAAAGTCTAATGGAGGACTAACCCAACTTCTCAGACAATGTGCTTCTTTTGGATTGATTCTTTTAATGAAAAAATATATATTTTTACAATAAGTATTTGAATTAAATTTTTTTAAAAAAAGTTAAAACCACCCTTGAGAAGATTCAATTTTAACTTTTTTCCAAAAAAAATATTTTAACATCCCAAAAAGATATTTTTTTTTTCAAAATTCATAAAAAAAAAAAAAGCTTTAAAAAAAATGAATCTAAACGAACCCAATATACCGTCTCATCAGGTAATAAAATTGACCTCCTGCACATTGTTGGGTAGTTAATTATTGATGGTTGTGGTGAAATGGGGAAGAAAAATCGAGGAAGTAGGACAGCCACTTTAATCCAGCACCATTGAGATTGGAATTGGACCAGCTGCAAGAGTAATAATTGGTGAGTATCCAAATATTTGTTAGAGCATACATACAAGCTAATACCTAGCTCTTTGACGACCCAAGGGTTAGTCTCTATACCTCGTGATTGAGCTTTTATGGTTTAGATTACAAATTTATTCCTGTCTTATATTTAAATCATGACAAGTTTCATATCTTTTAATTATTAAATTATATTTTTTTTAAACGAAATCTTTGACTTGAGGTCACTAAACTTCTTAAAGAGGGTGCTTTAATTTATCATTGAAGAAAATGGATGGCCATGGGAGAAAGTTTGGTATATGTGTATTTTTTTTTCTTTTCCGAAGGCACTAACACATATGTCATCATAATATCTTCCTACAAGCCCTAGAATCTACTCCATCATTAATCTTAGTGACTGTACTTTATATCTACCCTTATCAATTTTCTTTTTCTTTATAAATTCTAAAGTCAACAAAAGTATGTTCCTGACAAAGTTGAGATATTGGTCGTGGGAATGTCAAGATAGATATGTTAAGGTATTAAATTAAGATTAATAACCCTAGCTAGTCGTGCTTTTGCTTTTAGCCGAGCATCTCCTTTATTTAGCCGACTTTTCCAATTTATTTATAATACACGAAATAAAAAACAATATCTAACACTTGGCATTAAGCAACATAACAGAAAATGGGATGTATATATATTTATTACTCTATATTATATGTTAAATGGTCATTATATAATTATCATTATTTGAATTGTACAGTTATTATAGGACGTGGCTTTAATTTCAACATCAAAAATTAATTGTAACTGAAGCCCAAGCATCAAAACCACAGATCTCTAGGTTGCAAGCTCTTAAGTTGCAAGACGCAAGTGGCAAGACAATGTATGAGGGTTTCATGCTTACCTAACGTTGGAAAGGTGAAAAAAGTTGATGATCCTCAATGAAAAGGAAGTCGGGGAATCTAAACTCCGTTAAACAACGGTCATACTCTTAAAATTGTAAAATTCCTTAGTTGTCTAGTAAGTGATTGTATTCTAATTGTAAGAGAAGAAAACTTTCTGCATATTTTGCTGTGTAATGTATTCATTACATATAGGATAATCATCGGTTGCTAACTAAGGTAGAAAGCAATATATATGATTCTTGCCTAATTTACATGATACAATATTGCTAAAGAATGGAAAGAATATCAATATATAGAAAAGGAAAAATATTATGCCTTATCACCCCCCCCACAAGCTGAGCTGGGGAAGCCATCGGAAGCTTGGAACGAAAAGACTCAAAACCAATTGGTCAATTGGAGGAGTAACCAAAGATCTTATTAAATGGTCTTAGATTTTATGATTTTTCCATGTGGGAGGAAATACTCTAACACTCCTTCTCATGTGTGACCTAATTTGATAATTGAAGAAGGGTCACACGTGGACAAATTAGAACGTAACACGTGGATGAAGAAGGGTCACACGTGGACAAATATAATTAGTCCATAATTTGGGCTCTGATACCATGTAAGAGAAGAAAACTTTCTGCATATTTTGCGGTGTAATGTATTCATTACATATAGGACAATCATCGGTTACTAACTAAGGTAGAAAGCAATATATATGATTCTTGCCTAATTTACATGATACAATATTGCTAAAGAATGGAAAGAATATCAATATATAGAAAAGGAAAAATATTATGCCTTATCACTAATTGCACTTCTGAAGTGATCAATAACCAAACCATGTATCTCAGACTTCACGCGTTGGCTCACCTTAACCAAAAATCCAACTTTGTTGGAACTAATACGAAAATTTCTAAAACCTTAAAATATGATACCAATTAATAGGAATATTGGATCTTCTCAATTCTAAAAACAAACTCATCTAGTAAAGTTTATGTTACAATATACTTTAAAAAATTATTAAAAATCACTTTATTTTTGTTAGGTATATATCAAATCCTATATTTGTTTGGCTATTAAAAAGACCAATTTCACAAGCCATTCGACAAAAGCACACGATGTTACGTTATTATCGATCGTATTATTTGTTTGGTTCTTATCCCTGTCAACAGCACCCATATGACTTTGTCTATATACTAACAGTGTAAGTTGGAGATATTTTCCAGGAATCTGCACGCAAACACCTAGCTCCACCACCTATATGGGCACTTTTAGGTTGCTTTTTTCATTTAAAAAAGAGTACTCTTCGTGAAAAGAATATTTATGTTTTGTAATGAATATTTCAATTGATTAAAAAAAAGTTAAAATCATGAAAAGAAAAAAAAAAAGTTTCGTTTCATTTTCTTTCAAAGGTAAAAACTTTAAACTTCATAAAAGAATTATATAAAAAACATATTTTTTAAAAAAAATTAATCCAAACAAATCCTGTATGTCGGCACAATAACGAAATTTTGAAATTGAGAAGTAGTGCGACGCATGCTTGTTTGTGCGCTGATAGCAAGCATAAAGAAAGAGAAGTGCACGAAAGACACTGTTTATACCTAACAACTATCCTGTGATAATTTAGATCGACCGACCTTTTTCATGGTTGCGAGGTGCTTGACGCATGACAAAGACAAAAAGGAGCAACTAACCTCTAGTCCTTATGGGAATTGAAGACAATATAGATAACATCATAAAATCTGAAAAACAAGACAGATCGAAAGTCAAACTTGTAACTCCCTTTTTTACGAGTGTGAAGTCATTATTATTTCAAATAAACAAATTGTTGTTAATTCTTCTTTCAATCTTTAATATAATCGGGGTTGTCAATGGTAGCTCGCCCTCACTCCGTCCTGCAGGAGTATTGCAAGGATTGGGACGCGATTTTTGTGAAAAAGACACCGGATCGGTGTGGGTGAGATTTTTAAATTCTGACAACGATACTGGGACAAGCAAGTTTAGGGTTTCTTCACCACTCCCTGGCCTGTTTAGCTTAGTGGCACAAGTTTTCTATATATGATTGAAAATAAAGGTTCAAGTCTCCTTGACAAGGTTAGTTGACAGGTGCCCTATATAAAAGGTAAGGGTGGGGTTTTTGTAAACCGATAGGACGAGAATGGTAGTGAGGGAAAACTATGGTACTAGATGAAGGGGCAGGTGAATATTTAACATGTTAGGGGTTTGTGAACCCTATTCCTACTCTACTTTATTGACAACCCTAAATACCCCGCTCCATTGATTACCCTAAATACAATCAAACTAGACGCAAAGTGTTTCTTGCTATTTTCTTCCTTGGCTTTGTCTTACAAATGAAAGTGTGCAATTTCAATGAAAAGGGGAGGAATAAAACGCGTTTGTTGTAGTGCAAATACTTTTTTCAATATGTATCAATATCATTGTGCACTTCTATATATACTAAAAATTGGCCATATTCCACGAATATTAATATGTGCGATCAACAAAATAGGAAGTTTTTAACAACTTTGCACTTATTCTGACCAAAAAAGGAAAACCTCTTTTTCATGAACAATTTAATTCACAGGTTGGGATAAATTACATAAATGGAACCATAAATTACAATATCTAAGTATGATATATATATATATATATATATATCAAAGGTTATTATTTTTTGCCAAAAACAAAATGCGACAATGTTCATTACAAAATCAACACATAATGTATCTAAAACGAAAATAAATCATCTTATCGTAATTGCGCTAACACGGTGATCTTAATGATCAGATTGGACCACACTACCCTAACTTAGAATCTAACACACATGTCACACAAGATCGCATGGTTAACTCACCATAGCATAAGTAAAATCCAAGTTGAATTTGGTGATGAATATATATATTATGTTATTAAAATATGTAGATATTTCACATGAATAGTTACCAAAATTTAAATTCACTAATAAAATCCTGAACATTTTTTGTATTATTTAATTAGTTTTTTATAATACAATTTCAGTGATTATTAATACACACGTGACGTATCAAAATATATAACATGAGTCAAAGCCAAAATTTTCAAAGAGCTAAAAAAATGTGTAGTTAGAATTTGAGTGGTGTCTGAGATAGAAGCAAAAAGAAGGTATTAGCGAATATACCAAATGGAGATCCGAAATAGTTGCAGAGTCCCCATGCTGATATAAATAGTTGGCATCTCTTCACCATTTTTCTTACACTTCAAACATCTCACCATCATCATAAAAACTATTTATTATACTCTCTCCTCTTAATTTTGTCGTCTTCTTCTTCCTCTCTTTTTCTTTATCATATCTTCATATCTTTTTTGGGAAAAGAAACAGGTCAGTTTCAGCATAAAACAAAAGAAAGTCTGTTTATGTTTCTTTTGTTTTTTCTGTTCTGTCCTTTTGTTTTCTTCTCGATCCTTGTTGTCATTTGTAAAAGCTTGTTTTTGTACTTATTTTTGCATGTCTATATATGGACATGCATAGACATGCATATTACACCCTCGCTTATATGTTGCATGTTTCTTCGGATTATTAATTCTCTGTAGAATCTTGTTGCATGCAAAATAAGTGATGTGTTTTTAATTTGCGTTTCAAGAATGGCAACATAGTATCACTTTTATAGATGGATCTCTTTAATCTTGCACCAAACAAAAGCAAGCTAATCCTCATGTTAAATGGAGTCGATTATAATTAGACAATATTCATATCATTAATGGGGTCGGTTATATAAATTTGACAATATTTTTATTCACATTGATAATCTTACTGTGTTAACTCCATATACACATGCCAGATCCAAGAAGTATATATTTTTCATATTGTGTCATCTTTGCTTTTATTTCTTATAGTTTCTTCCATTGTTCGGGATTATTGAGGAGAGAAATCTTGATTTTGCTACCATGACTTATTCTCTCACATTCAATTACATTTTGAACTCTATTTTATCCATTATGCCAAGCCATTATACATATATATATATATATATATATATATATATATTATGTATATGGTTAGTGTTATTTTCTTTAACACCCTCCTATATTGATTTTGTGTAAGATTTGTATTCACATTATAATGGTTTTAATTTACTACTATCATCATGGTTAAGCATTTTGAATAAGTTAATTAGACATAATATGATGACAAATCAGTAACTAAGCGTGAGTCATTATATTTTTATTGCATATGTCACACTGACACAAGCCACTAGTACTTATTAATCAGAAAAGTCCTGTTAGAAAAATTTGGTAATAATCAAGAACAGTGTCACCCATCATAACTAACAAGTTTTTGTTTTCCAGAAGGTTGATAAATTTTCTCTTTTTGTTTGACCTGTCAGCTGGTATAGGGCTCATGTTTGGAAGCTGCAAGCTCTCCACGTAAATTTTAAAATTTCTTGTTATTTTCGGATATGAACATGTAGTTTCACTAGTTTTGGTATAAAAACAAATAGTTTTGGTTTAATCTTTACGTAGTTTCAACTAATAAAATATTCTAAATCATCAAGTAATACATATGCTGTGTTTTTTATGCGCCTATCTGAAATCTTGCATTCAGATTTAAGATTTCAAATAAGCATATGCCAAACACAGCAACAGTCGCAACTGATAAAATATTCTACATTCAGCAATTTGAAGATTTAAATGCAAACCATTGTTAAGATTGGAAATTGTTCCCGAGTTCACTCAACAGTCTACTCAATGAATTAAACTTACACAAATTCATATGCTCCAGCAATAAAAGTTAGGATCAGACGTGGCTACGGAATTGAGTTCTCCGTTACCCTGGTTTAGTGTCCTGATTTACCCGGAGGTTGGGTTGTAGGACCGGTCCTTCCAGGTTTACCATCAAATTGCTGGGGCCTAAGAATTTGTTAACAGAAAAAAACTGTTTTGTCTTATCGGACCTGCTAAAGCCAGTTATATTGCCTGAAATTTGCTATTTCTAAGTGTTTTCATTTAATACATCATGTCAGAGACAGCTAGTTGAAACTCTAGATTGAACCATGAATGTGAAGCAATTGAATGTCATGTTGCTCTTCTATTCATCCCAAATCTTTATACTCTTTGTCTAAGCTTTGTGATAAGTTTTCCATTGGATCAATTTCTCATATCCTTCCTGAGCATGTTGTTTTTCATATGCAACAGATGAGTAATGGTAGAGATCATCAACCATAGTCATGTTCTAAGCAATCTTGATTGATTCGAAGCCATTTGAAGTTAAATTTAAAGGGCTGGGGATTGATTTTGCTGCTTAAAGGAGTTCGCAAGAAAGGTAGATCAACGAAAGAGAGCTTCTGTGATTAGCAAAAATGGCAGAGGACAATAATTTGAAAGTGCTTAATGCGCTTGATGTGGCAAAGACTCAATGGTATCATTTCACTGCAATCATAGTTGCAGGAATGGGCTTTTTCACTGATGCTTATGATCTCTTCTGCATATCTCTTGTCACCAAGATGCTTGGCCGCATTTACTATTACCATGATGGCTCACCAAAGCCTGGCAGCTTGCCACCTAATGTATCTGCTGCCGTGAACGGCGTAGCCTTCTGCGGAACTCTAGCCGGTCAGTTGTTTTTCGGCTGGCTGGGCGACAAGCTGGGGCGAAAGAAGGTTTATGGGATGACGCTCATGCTCATGAGTCTGTGTTCCATTGCTTCGGGCCTTTCTTTTGGTAAGGAGCCGACAGCAGTCATGGCAACTCTTTGCTTCTTTCGCTTCTGGCTCGGGTTTGGCATTGGTGGTGACTACCCTCTTTCTGCCACCATTATGTCTGAATATGCTAACAAGAAGACGCGTGGCGCGTTCATTGCTGCAGTCTTCGCGATGCAGGGATTTGGAATCCTGGCTGGTGGTGTGTTTGCAATGATTGTCTCGGCTGCATTTGAGGCCAGGTTTGAGGCCCCCTCATATGAGGTGGATCCGATTGGTTCAACTGTCCCTGAGGCTGACTATGTCTGGAGGATCATCTTGATGGTTGGGGCTCTTCCGGCTCTGCTCACTTACTACTGGAGGATGAAGATGCCGGAGACTGCACGCTACACTGCTCTAGTCGCCAAGAACGCGAAACAAGCTGCAGCCGATATGTCAAAAGTTTTGAATGTGGATATCGAGGCTGAGCAGCAGAAGGTGGAGCAGATGGCAGCAAAGCAAAACAATGGATTCGGTTTGTTCTCAAGGGAATTTCTCCGGCGCCATGGGCTTCACTTGCTTGGCACGACTAGCACATGGTTCTTGCTTGACATCGCGTTCTACAGCCAGAATCTGTTCCAGAAGGACATTTTCAGCGCGATCGGATGGATTCCAGCAGCGAAAACCATGAATGCAATTGAAGAGGTGTTTCTAATTGCAAGAGCGCAAACGCTTATCGCTCTATGCAGCACTGTTCCAGGCTACTGGTTCACAGTGGCTCTCATTGATAAGATTGGCAGATTTGCTATCCAATTGCTAGGCTTCTTCATGATGACAGTATTCATGTTTGCTCTTGCCATACCTTATCACCACTGGACTCACCCGGACAACCGTATTGGATTCGTCGCGATGTACTCGTTAACATTCTTCTTCGCGAACTTTGGGCCCAATGCCACCACATTCGTTGTCCCAGCAGAGATTTTCCCGGCCAGGTTGCGCTCAACCTGCCACGGCATATCAGCAGCATCCGGGAAACTTGGCGCGATGGTGGGGGCTTTCGGATTCTTGTACCTGGCTCAGAGCCAGGACCCTGCAAAGACAGATGCAGGGTATCCACCTGGAATTGGTGTGAGAAATTCACTATTAGTGTTGGGTGTGATCAATCTTCTAGGCTTGTTGTTTACCTTCTTGGTGCCTGAATCAAAAGGAAAATCACTGGAAGAGATATCAGGGGAAAATGAGGAACCTAGTGAGGCATAGAGGAAAAATCTGACGAGTTCTGAGAACAATCCAGGGATGACAAATTTCTGATTTGCCTAATAATATCTTCTATTGTTGTACGGGCAAATGAGGTTTTGTACTCCTTTTCAGCTACTGCAATACAAGAAATCTTTTTTGTCGAAGGCGTTATATGTGTGTGTACAGAATTTTCTTAAAAACGTCAGGACATTTGGGTATCTGCAGAGATAGAAATCGACACTTTCGGATTAATTGACACTTTTTATGGATTTTGGGCACTACTTGTCGAATTTGTCCAAAAGATTACACGATAATTAGTGGCCTTTATATCATAATACTTAGGGAAGAAAAGACATGAAAAAATGAAGAATAAAATGCAAGTTACATTTTCGTGGTAAATCACACCACTCATTGTGTTTGTAAAAATAGGCAAACAAACACCTCGTGATTTCAGTAATAGTATGTTTGACCTTTAAAATACACAGAATGTTCAAGGGAAGCGTAAAAATTTAAAAGATAAAATAAAATCTATTATACTATAATCTGATTACTATCAATTATTGGGATAATTTCAATTTCAATTGTCCATTGTCCATTAAAATGATGAGGTTGACTACAAGGGTGGTCCGCAGTGTCTCTCTCGCTAACTTTTTATTTTGAGTACTTGTGAACAACCAAGCATTAGCAAACACTCTCCAAAATGCATAAGTTTCTTTATATTAATTTCTAGCTTATTCTGATAAGATGTATATTTTGGAAGTAAAGTTTTACACTGTATACTGGTTTAATTAAGCAAAAAACTTAATAATATGGAATGTATTTGAAAAGGGTCCTCTACCATTTCAAAAGATTGGTTCAAAGAGCTAGAAGTGAATTATTTAGACTATAAATGAGGTTAAATCTTCATTTTTCGAAACTCGAAAGGTGTTATTTTCATATTGAATGAGTGCCCGCACATAAACTCGCACATGATCACTAGATATAACACGTGACACACTTTGAAGGTGAAAAAAATGACATATATTGCTTGTAAGTTAAAGATCTCAAGTTCGAACCTCCCCTTAATAGAACTTGTGTACATATCTGAGACATATAACTACACCATTGACCATGTGATTGACTAGACACCTGTTTGGCTTTGCTTATTTTGCTTCTTATAAGCACTTAAAAAAAACACTTCCTCACATTTTTACTATTTGTAGCTTATAAGCTCCATTAAGCTTAGCCAAACAGGCTCTAGAGCAGTGATCTCGATGAAGCCAATGAACCTGAAAACTATGGCAATATTTACATGTACACAAAGACCAAAAACTTGACGACAAATGGCCATTCATAATTTTCACAAAGATTTTTTTTTATATTAGAGCTTAGGCCTGAATTCAGCTAGAGTTAACTAAAACAGTCACAAAGGGAGAGGTTAATGTGCAAAGATCCCCAACACAAGCAATGATCTACACCAAAAACTGTCACATGAAAGTCACTACATCATATCTGGATCATCTTCATAATCAAAGTCTGGTTCGCTAGATTGCCGCAATCTCTTTGCTTCTCTCGGGCCTCTACCTTTCTTCGGCTTCCCACTGTTAGCCAAACATGTCAGTAGGATAACCTCATTCATGTCATGTCACAACTCCAAGGAGATCAGCAGTCCATAACATATTGGAAAACATGCAGTACAAACATTGTGATGATAACAAAGTTATGCTGCCAGAACAATAAAATTAAGTACTTACGGTCCATTGGCAGATATTCCTCCACCATCTCGTCCAGCAGCCTGCTCTTCAGCCTGAGGCACATGCAAATGAATCATTTAATGGCACAACCTCTATTCGAGCATCGCATAGTCCTAGAATGTAATAACAACATCCATTGGAAAAACTAAATCCAGAAAGAAAACAGAGAGAGCAACGGAAGGAATGAAATTCAGACGAACCAGAATCAGAAAAGAGAGCCCGCGTAACAAGGTTGACAGTACAATAAGCATCAGTAGTTTTTAATATTGTTAGCAAACAGATGCCAACAGAAAGAATATAGCTCAACTCCGGAACTCGTGATCCCAGAGAAGGGGGTGTCTATAACTAGATACTTGTCGGCCATGTTACTTAAATAAATGGTAAGACGATCCACATCCTTCTAGAGACATAATGGGTTCAGCATTTCTTATATTCTTTTGCATGGGGGTGCCGCCAACTTTGTAGTCCAGAAATCACTGGAAAAAAAAACTAAAATAGGCAAAAAAATTGTTGTTTTTTTTATATATAGCAATAGACATGGAGAAGAAACGTTTGCTTATAACTCGGGTGCAGCAGACAGTGTTTTTGTTCTTGTATGTGGGAAGGACAAAAGGATGCTTGGAATTGGTGCTGACGATTGCCAACCATCCCCTGCCCCAACCCAACCCTCAAACCCTTTGTTTCCAGCGCTGGCTGGGAAGTTTCTCCAACAAATCCAGTCAGAAACGTCATATCTACTCCATATACTGATAACTTGAACTAGATATCTTTTAGCATTTACACTAACACTGTGCTTTTAATTTTCTCAAGATCTTCTTTTCTTTTCCTCTTTTTGTTTGTTTCAGAATTCAATGGAGTGCAGAAGTCTTAATTTCTAGAACAAGTAACTCACTTTGAATCCCAAGCCAAAAGTTGTGATTGAGGAAGTTAGTTTCAATTCTCCAGTTGAAGGGTTCAAGAAGGAGAAAGTTTCAGTTCTCTGGGTCTAAGGGTTCAAGAAGGAGACTTCACTATTCTACATTTTGCTAAGTTACTAGCTTGTAATCTACACGACCTAAAATCAAGAAAGCTGATATTAAGAAACAAAAGGAAAACAGCTCTTATATTTTGCACATTAAGTTGAAGATAACTCACCAGCAACATGCACATACTACAGGTTTTCTTTTACATGTCACTATATATTGTGGTTTATATACCGAGGAAAGTGAAAAGCCCAACAAACAGTAAATTGATAATGATACTTTGTCTCACCATTACACATCAGCAAAAATACATACCGCAGGCGAGGTGACAGAAGATAATGAGAAGAGCCTATCTTCAGGTTGAAATTTCCTCGACCGCTTTAAGCTGTAACAACAATCTTAACATGTCAGTGGGAAGAAAAACAAAATATTATCTAAATCTTAACTTAAAAACTCTATTCCATATTGAAAGAAGATAAAATAAGAAACCAAATTGAGACTATCTATTTGCCAAACTACAAGATCATCATTTTCATAATGTGTTTCTATGCAGAGGCCTATCTGCCTCCATTAGAACTTGTTACCTCTCAAAATTGGAAAAACCCAAATCCCCATGTTTATTAAGTGAAATACTGGTTCTACCCATTTATTGGACTCTACCCTCTTCATTTATGGTGATAAATGGGAAACAAAAGGTGTTTCAGTAAGAAATGAAGTTGGACAAGATCAATCATAGTTTCTTTATTTTCTGAGCTCTTCACCATTTTGGCTAGCATCTCAGCTCATTATTACCACCATTTGCTTTCTGAAACTGAAAATGGAAAATTATATCCATAACCAAAGAGGCTAAGTGACTTGCTAGACAGAAAATAAATAAGCAACCCAATAGTACAGCCATGTTAAGCTAGTTCATTTCGAGAGCCGTACTTTCCAACCCTTCTAGAAATGCTCCTGTCCCACAATATTTTTCACTTTTCACATTGATTAATCTATGATCACTTTGACAACTTGACCCAAGCAAAATTGAAACAAAGACTCAAAAAAAAACAATCCCACAAGACCATTCTTTGACACTTATACATTAAGGCAAATACGAAATTTCAGCAAACAATCTCAATCAAAATACATATAAAAGAACACAAAACAATAAAAAATAAGAAAGAAAAATATACATGCTATCATCATAATAAAAAGGGCAAGTGACTGCAGAAAGCTCCTGAATTACAAGGGGTTTGAGGAAGGGCAAGGCCATTTCTGGGCCCAAAGGACATTTTTGCAAGACTTAGACCCGTGACTAGAATATTACGAGAACATATGTAAATTATGTACACAATGACAGTATTCTCACCACGAAAAGAAAATGAAAGAAAGGAAATCAAAGGAAAAAACAAATGTGCTTAACATGATAAAAGGGGCAATGCGGTGCATGAAGCTTCCACTAAGCACCAGATATGAGGAAGGGTCAAACCTAGTTTTCAGTCTAAAGCATGTTTTCACCTAGTTTTCAGTCTAAAGCATGTTTTCACTACGCAAACTCATGAAACTCATCAAAAATAACTAACAAAACTTATGCTAATTGTTAGTATTGACAACAATAGGGAAACTTTTACAGTGTAGTACTCTTGGACGACGAAAGAAACCCTTCAAAACCTTTCAATACATTCCCACATTGGCTTGGATCTTGCAAGTAACTTGTCTCCATATCATATACCTGATAAAAAACAACAGCACCATCATTAATCAAATAAAAAAAATTAGCTCAATCCACAAACCTCCCATTATTCAAGTGCTTCAGAAATATCCTACCCACTTTGAGGACCCGTTTTGATTGACTTCTTCACTAAAATAATCACTTCTCTTCGTTGTTAAAAAAAAAAACTATTTTGCAATAAGGGCCTGTCTGTGTTCTTTATACAATAACAATTTGGCTTGATTTCTAAACAAACTGAAAAAAGTTCAAATACAACTTTTTCCAAGAACCAGAATCTTCAGCTTCTTAAAAAGGCTTTTTTTAAAAGAAGTTGTTAAGAAAGGCACTTTTAAAAGAAGCCGATCCAAACGAGCCCTAAGTATTTGGATTAACTTCAAAAAGAAAAGCTCAAATTCTTAAACTTTGAGCTTCCCAGAAAAGCAATTTTCTTCAAAAGTCATACAAACAAAAGCACTTTCACCAAAAGCCAATCACAACGAGCCCTGATCTATTCCCCACCGCAATTTAAAGAAAATAAAAATATAAAATATAACGAGAAGAAGACGAAGAAACATGTCGTTGACCTGCCTCTCGATGTTGCGAAGCTCCTCATGAAGCTTGGCTCTTTTGCAAAGAAGAGCGGCTAAAACAGCAGATGGGCTCGAGGATGTTCGTTGCCCTAGAACACAAATTGGGGGAAATCAATTGAATAAGGAATTCTTTTTTTTTTTTTTCTTTTTCGGGCAAAGAATAGTCGATTTGCAAACACACTTTTTTTTTTTCCTTAAAATTGAGAACGATAAACGAGTACGACTTTGTAAAAACCTAAGCTTACCTTCGATATCCATCTGGGTTGATGAGAAAATTTTGCTTTTGATAATTCTTCGATCGCGTAATTAGATGTGCGCGCGATTCAATTTGAATTTGGGTTTATATATAGAGAGGTTTTCTCGGAAAACCCTTTTTAGATCTTCGACGCTGAGTGTTTTAATTAATGTTGTAATCTTTTGAGTTTTCAAAAGGTAAATAAGTTTTAAAATTTAGGGTGTTTGACTTTGCTTATTCGGTGCTTATAAACACTTAAATAGTGAAATGATAAGGTATTTTTCTTTTAGTGTTTATAAGCAAAGCCAAACACCCTCGAAGAAAAGCTAAAGGAAGGGATCTTATTTTTTTTCGGAGTTATAAGCTCCTGAAAGTGACTTATAAGTTACTAAAACCATGCCCCTCGACTTCTCAAGTCCTTGGTTTGTACGGTTTCATCTTTTGTAGGCTCGAGGGGTATTGAATTGGTCGTGTACCTTGTTGCAATCAATAAACTCACTGATTTTGCCCCAAAAAGAAAAAGTTATTAAACCAAAAGTGTCAAACCTTTTGGGCTTGTAAGCTCAGCCCAATAGCCTCTTTGAGTTGTATTGTTTGTTAATATTACCACCGGTCATCTAACTTTTTGTAAATTTGTATTTGGGCCTATAATGTTTTTGTTTCGTTTTTTTTTTTTTTGAGATTTAAAAGTAGATGCAACCGGAAGTTAACAACACAACACCTACTTGATAAGTCATAAAACTGAGCTTGCCATTGTCTAACAGAGGCAATGACTAATCTGGTACTCGCTCCAAATGATGCTCACTTACTGATTGCATCAGGCTGAAGGTGGTTAATCGATTTGCATGCTTCAATATTTCAAATAAGAGATTAAATTGGTTTTTTTGTATTTTCTAACTAATAAATATAGCAATAGTTTTTATATTAAATTTTGTGTCTTTTGAATGGAAAAAATACCAGTTAGATTAACAGAGTAATTTACCAAAAAGAGAAGTCCTTAAGTTTGCTCAAAGCTAGTTGCAAGCATGGGTTTTGGGCTTTATATATCTTTCATGGGTATAAACGTGTTTTTATTTATGATATGTCAAATTTCACTCCTTAGGCTTGGCCCAATTGTCTAGGTTGCGTCTTGGTCCACTTCTTATATTTTTGTATTATATTGGGCCTATTTTACATTTGTGACTCTTTTTTACTAGTAAGCTATTTCTCGACATAATAAAAATAAAATATTTCCCTTGTCATAAATGAGCTATTTTAAGATTGAAAATAAAAATATACATCGAGCCCAATAAGCATATCTTGAGTTGATACGGAAATGGGATCCCCAGTAGCTGGAGACAAGAGATTCATATGGGAAAATATAAGTAAGCGGGCCTCTGCTTGAGCCTCTAAAGATGAAGGTGCATCAACAGCTACTTGATCCCCATCAAAATCTAGGTTGAATCTCTTACAAACTAATGGATGTAAACAAATAGCACGCCCCTCCACTAAAACGGGCTGAAATGCTATAATCTACGCAGAGTGGGTGCTCTATTCAACAATACAGGATGCCCCTTCACAACTTAACGCTTTAATAAATAGGTTACCTAATTTTATGGGATTATTTGACCAAAAAGAGATTATGGGATTACCAAATATTGATAATCCAGATACTGGGCCTCTTAATGGTTTCGTCAATGTTATTTTGGGCCCATTAAGAAGCTGCTTTCTTAGTGGGAAACTTTTTTGCCCTTTTTCTAGTCAAATCACAATGGAGTTGAGTTAGATTAAGATTGCCACTCTTGACTGTGTGGACATGGTTAATCAACCTCGTTTATATATAATCTTTTAGTGTAAAATGCAAAAACATACCAATTTATTTTATTAAAATAGTATGTTAATCCTCGTGGTTTATCGTTGTAAGTTATAACTCATTATCTCATGTCTGATAATCAAGGTTTTCTCTCACATTTGTTTCTTTACAAATCCCACAGAATATATATGTGTGTGTATATATATATATATATATGTGTATGCATGTATGTATGCATGTATTCATTCTACGTGCCATTAATCTATTATCTAATCTGCTAATTGTACCGAACATATCCTAAGTGCACTCACATAATCGCTAACAAATGAACCCCACTTTCCAAGTCACACATAAGGGTACCCTTGGTGTACGTGGTTTCCACTCATGCGAGTATGTGATATCCAAGGGATAAGAATGTTTCTTGTCTTTTATTCTATATTCTACTTGATTTGGTTTTTTTTTTTTTCTCTTTATCCCTTGGCCGCCTCGAAAAGGGCTCCAGGTTGTTGGTTCTGATCTTTCTTTTTTTTTTTGGTTGGTTTGAACTTTCTAGCGTGTGCAGCATCTTTTTGATATGGAGTTAATAAGTCATCGTTCATATCACTTGGCTTGCTCCTAGTTTGGCAGCTTCACATCTGAAAAGTTGCATGTTAATGAAAAAAGATGCACCTGTAGTTAAGTGGTATATCGTAAGTGGTAAAACGATTAATTCTGACTAGTTACATATAATCAACCTTTGGTCACTCTTAAAAAGGAAAAAGATGCACAAACTCCTCATTTTCTCTGTTTTTTTTTTGGTGCGTGTGCGCATGTTGGGGGGGGAGGGCGGGTATGCGTTCATTTTGGTGTGCTTTTATGTGTTCAATTCAATTTGCTCATTGACGTTGGCTTAGTTTGTGGCTGCACATTATATTGAACAAGCAGAAATGTTAAACATGCTCTAGATTGCCTTTTTTTTTTTTTTTTTGTCTTGGCGTTTTTGCCCATGCTCATTTCTTTTGTTTTTTTAATATAAGTTACTTAGATATAAGACTTACGGATATTAATCTTTTATCAAATTGAAATTCAAGATATAAAAAACACTTGTTCTAAAGTACTTTACGATTAAACTAACTCACTGTGGTTCAAATTTGAAAGGTTGGAGCTACCACTTTGAATTCAAAAATTTATTGACCTGTGAATGGACAGGCCCTAATGCGTTTCAGGTCAAGCATAGAGATTATGTCACAATTCAAAATAAAAAGAAATTCCGGAATGGAGTTTAATTTTTAGACCTTTTTTGGACAAAAAGATGCTCATTATTATAATTTAATAAATAATAAATAATAAAAATATAATAATTTAAAATTAAAAACAATACTAATTAAAACAAAAAATTTAAATTAATTCTACTAATAAATAAAATTCATATATTTAGTTTAATAATCACTACAAATTTTATTTGATTGACTAAAAAGTGAATAAATATAAAAAATTTAAAAATAATAATTTAGCTAAAATTTTAGTAATAATGTAAGTAATTAATAATTTATTAGTTTTCATTTAATAAATAAGAATTTTTTTAATTTTAAAAAATATAATTTAATTTCTTTAAAAATTATTCAAACAAGTTGAAGTACGATTCAAATAAAAAAAGAAGATCACTAAAAGCAAACAATAATTTATCATTCTTAGTCTGAAATATCATTTAATACTTTAACAGCCAACGATAATTTTTCAAAAGTAAAACAAACAACAATTCATTTGTTAAGCTCATGTTTGGCAATAGCGTTTTAAGTAACGTAAAGTCAAAACACTATTTTGCTCAATTTTTATTGTTCGGTAAAATAGTGTTTTGAGTAGCATTTGCATTCAAAATAGTGTTTTAAGTAGTTTTTTTTTAAAGCTAATAATATTAACGTTTCAGAATAGCATTTAGTGTTTCAACTTTTTTTTTTGGCAATCTTACCCTTAGTTCAATAATTTTTTGGTAGTTTTACCATAAACCTAATGTCTCTTTACATTTTTATATTTTTTTTCACAGATATAAATCCAAAAAACACAAATATCAATTTCAATTTCTATCCACATCAAAATATACCAAAAAAGTGCAAGTTTTATATGTCTATTTTTTTGACAAAATAAATTTTCAATTAATTAAAAAGATATTTCTACATTAAAAAATATTTTTTAATATTAATAAAACTAATCTATCAAAAAATGATTTTATTATGCTTTAATAAAATAATATATCTATAAGAAACATATATTCAATTATAAAATAAATTATCTTATTTTATTAATAGTAATAACAATTATAGTTATTATAACAATAATAACGTGACACCAATGATCTTTTACGTCATTTTGCACTAATAGCTAATTTTATCGGACACATTATATTAAATAAGTTAGCTAAATAGCTAAATAAGTATCCATTAACAACTAAAATTTAACAGCTATCAGCTACTCAAACTGCTATTAGCTACTCTAATCACTAATTTTGCTAAATAGGTCTTAAGTCTGTTTTACAATAAAAGTCCATTCAACAAATAGTCTCTTTTCAAAAGACCCAGCCCTTTTTACAAAATTGTATCTAGACCTAAATATTAAAGTACAAAAAGAAAAGTACGGTTTTTGACACTATGCTAAATCAAAATATTCTTCTCACTAATGCAAAGTTGTAAAGAAATAAGGTTAGTGCCACACAAATCGGAGGCATGACTATTATATATAATCTATGGTGCTAATTGTTAATTAATAAATTAGAGAATCTTGATGTATCTTTTTCTTCATTATTAGTTGGTGTTCCTTTTACTTAATTCCTTTTTATATGTTATCTATATCTTGATATTATCACCAAGACAAATATATATATTACCTCAACTTGTCATTTGCTTCGGTGTATACTCGAATTTCTAAAGTTCAATTTATTTATAAAATGATAACTCAACACCTCGGGAAAGCATATTCTCTAGAGGCTGCTTATTGCCTTTATAAACACACACACAAACACACTTTTTCAAGACTTTTTGAGGCTCCTTTGCATAATTATGTGTATATATATCTTCGTTTAATAAGAAGTTAGGCATGCTTTTAATTTGCGTGTGGAGAACTTTGGACATGGATTGATTTAAACCCCCACATTCATCGTCATGATTGTCTAGATTCATATCACCTTAATCGAGGAATTATGCAGACCCTAATTTTTGCACTTTTATAAAATGGAATGAAAAATCATCCACTCAAAGTAACAAGTTATTGAGAATAATTTTTTATTTTGATATTTATAAATATTTAAATAAGTATTACTAAACCTTCTTACACATCAGAGAATGTCTTACATTTAAAATAATAGGATATAAGCAAACTTGGTAGAGAAAATATCAAAATTATAAGAGATTAATGGTTTTACAAATTAAACCTCATTGATTAGGGATTTCTTAGAAACCGGTCCATGATGGTGCTTGCGTTCTCCCCACGCTTTTATCACTGAGTTATTTCTAGGAAATAAATTTTATTCATTTCTCAAAATAATCACAATTTTGAATCTTTTACCTCCCTCGTACCCTGAAAAATACTCTTTCAAAATAAATTTTACTCATTTCTCAAAGATGATCACTATTTGAATTTTTTCCATTCCTCGTACCCTAAAAAATACTCTTTTTAATTAGATTTCACAAATAAATAAATACCATGTTAGAGCAACAAGTGAATCTGTCACGAATAGTGTGTACACATTAAACTATTAGCTAGCTATTTATAGGTCATATAGAAAATCCTAAGTTTCATCCAAAAAATTAATTAATTAATAAGAGGAGGAATCTATAATGTTACTAAATGACTTTAAATTTTCTAAATTTTTTTTTTGTGAAAAGAATAATATTCTAACAGTCAAAATTTGAGGGTGGTGATGAGTTTGATCTTAAACATAATCACACAAATTTGAAAACTTACACTTGGCATGGATCTCTCATAGCAACTCCCCATGAACAGATTCATTAAAAACTCCGCAATTTTTTAGCATGCCATCTTTTTTTGTCGAAATTTTTTTGACTATGTTGTACCAATAAAATATTTTTGACGCAATAAGCACATGATTTCACTGCAAATTGTGCGTCATTTCTCTGTGAAAGTGGTTGTCGTTATTTTTGTGAATGCCTGATCTTTTGACTCCCGACGTCGGCTCTTTCGTTTCTTTGCTGTTAGTTCGAAGTTCAGATTTCACAGTGACCCCACAACAACATCAATAATAATTTCGGACACAATGTTTAATTACTTTTTCTTACGTGTCCTTCAAATGATTTCATTTTTTGTTGGTGGTTTGTCTTTTTGCGTTAAGGTCGCTGTATCTTTTTTGCATTCGTCTGGCTCTATGCCAAATCGTTTAAAACACACCCAAAAAGATAAAAATGAATAGAAAAATGTATTCTGAGTCCACCACGGGGTACGCTTTCTCTTTGTATGGTAGGCGTAGTAGGAGATTATCACTCATTATCGAATTAGAATCCCATCTCTTACCTTGCCGTTGGGAACGATGAAAGAATTAGTGCATGTATTGGAATGTTCCGCTAGTTGTTTCCGAAGGTTTTGTTAGAAATTTGATAGTTTGGTTTTGTCGACCAATTAAATTCTTTTTGTCACAGAAAGGAAAAAGTGGGCATCCATATTGGTAGATGGCTAGATTAGATATCAATAATTATACATATATTTGTTTAAACTTCTAAGTTGGAAAGAGGAAGTTACTCAAGTAATTTATTTCTTTTAAGAGTGAGGTTCTGAGTTCACATTTCATTGGTAACGGTAGTTGGGTTGGGGGTGAGAGGTAAAAAAAAATGAAAGCTTCTAGGTTAGAGTTTCCTTGCGTATTTTATGCCCTCAAGGTTTTTATTGAACGGGATTTCAATTAATTCAAAGGTTACATAATTGCTTTGAGGTACCGCATAAAAAGGAAATAGTCCAATCCTCCAAGTGGTTGTGCTTAAATGATGACAGAATAATTAATTTATTATAGTTAAAGATCACGAGTTTGCATAAATTTATATATATTCTTTTACTATTAGGGCTGTTTGGTCTTCAACTTAATCAAAATATATATATCGAAACACGTCTTTGTGATATAAGGTTTTTAATCTTATATATGATGAATTTAATATGTTCTCCAGCAATTGAAGTTTCTTTTTGTACAAAAAAAAAGAAAGAAAATATAAATTAATTCACAACAAAAAAGATTAAGAATAGGAGTCAGTTTCATTACAAAATAACGAGGAATAGGGGGTGGTTTTACAATATCGGCAGAGATTTAGGTGATATATAGATATATTATTATGTAAGGTAATTAATGAATATAGTTTTAGTTTGATTGGTTAATTGTATGATTATAGAGTAGTATAATAAGGAAAATTCAAAGTGTGAACAATGGATGAAACATAGTATAATATTTTTTTTTCCTAAAATTGTGTATAGGCGGCTATTTTAAAATAATTGATGCTCACACTGGCATCTATTTTAAAATAATCGGCACTCATATAGGCGGCGATAAAACCGCAACGTATTACCTACTCTGTTTGTAGGGATTAAAAGTATATAAGCCACTTCTCCAATTTATGGGTGAATCACCGCATAAAGTGACATAAATAGTTGGCTATTTTGAAATAGCCGACAGTAAAATGTTACCTATTATTTATTTTTTTTATACGATTAGAAGTATATAGGCTACTCCTCCTCCAATTTGGGGACGAATCATGGCCATAAAGAGACAAAAAAATTCTTGATCACTGGCTGCTGCATGTTGTCATTTCAAGCAGGTAATCCAGCAAAGATTGCCCTGTCTACTATCTCTTTAAAAATTATAAAATCAAAGTAGGTATCTTCTGCAGTCAATATTATTTCAATTATTTGCTACATAGATTGGTTTTTTTCTCCATTGGAAGATGAGCTACAAGTTGACTAATTCATTTCTATTGAATAATTCAATTGTTCCATATAAATAAATAATAAATCCTTAAAATCAGAATATAGTATCACCACCCAAGCATATTCTACTTCACATCACTTGGTTTTAAAATAAATTAAAAATTTTCATTTTTTTTATAGTATCATTTAATGTTACTTGCCTTCTGTACAAGAGGTCTCTAAGTTAATTTTTTTGTATACATTATTAGGCTGTAAAAGCTTCTTTTGAATCCCATAAAAAAATTAACTGAGTATATATATATTTTCTTATGTTTGGCAGACTAGAATCTATTCTTTGCTGCCAGCATGGCATTTTTATGCATGCATTGACATTGATTATGTGCTCACAACTATGTTTTCTTTCTTAGTTGATCCTATTATCATATATATTTTCACTATATACGCCTTTTACGGTTTGATTGCAACTTTTCCGTACTTAGTGATATCCCGTACCTCGCATAAGTACAAGAGGTAATTAATCTATATTTGAGATATTTTATTCGATTTCAAGTCTCAACTCTTTTATACAACGTAACGATCTTCTAAGGTCAATATATAAAATCTATCCAAATGTTCAATTATTCACTTAACACCAAATTAAATAATTTATTTTGGTAAAGTAATAACTAACCCCTTTTTTTGCCTCCAAAATTGCTGCATTCACATATTATTTATATGGATTCAAATGGTCCAAGTCTCCAAAAGGTCCACTTGCTTAATTAGAAACGGTGGAAGACGTGCCTCATTAAATTAATAAATGAGCAACCGTTGCAACCCCGCAGCCCACGCCCCCCCCCCCCCCACACGCCCCCCGGCGCCCCGGCGCCCCGGTGCCCCGGCGCCACACCCCCCCTGCGCGGCCCACCCCCCCAGGGCTCAGTTATCGAGCCCTTTTCGGTGGTCAGACCTAAAAAGAAATGGTGCTTTTTTATGGCGTTAAAGTTAGCAGCTTGTGATGATAATAAATGCATAGAGCTCCAGAAAAAGCAAGTAGCTGCAATTTGCTGACATGTTTAATTCACGGGACGTTACACGTTGCAATTTTAGTGCGAGAAATAATAAAATCGAGTAATTTCATTTCGGTGTCTGTTACGATGAATTATTTATTACGTAAGGTGACACTAATATTGTTTTGCAAAATCAAAGTTTAATTTATGTGACAGAAATAGTAACCAAAATTTGTGTTTCTAGCAAGAACACGTCAAGTTTTTAATAAAGAACGGTTGTGGGGTTCTTTATTTGTGTAGGACATAAAATGAGAGTTTTTTATAAGTAATTATTACTGAATTTAAATATTTTAATGAATTATTATAATTATTATCATGAATAAGTGAATTGAAACTTTTCTTCCTGACTACACTGGGAGATGTGGGGTTGTGGCATGTTAGAATAATTTTAATCATTGTTCTCTTTGAAAGATACCAGTTGCTCAAAATTAAAAGTGATTACGATATCTCTTGTTGATGTGGAACATTAAGAAAAATGATAAGTTATTGTTACAAGTCTAACTAATAATTGAGCAATTAATTTAAGCCAGTAAATTTAAGATCTAAAATAATATTATTTTTATTTATCATGCTAATTTTTTTTATAGGCTCAGACTTTTAGACAAAATGCACGGCACGAAAGCAGCTTACCAGATCTCCAACCATTATCTTTTTGGTCAACTAGAGCTATATGTATAAAGCAGCAAATATACACCTCAATGACACCCCGGCCTTAGAGGGTGTCTGGTTCGATTACTTGAGTAAGTATAAGCATTTAAAGAAAAATAAAAAAATCCCTCGTATACTTTTAGTGATTGGTGCTTACAAGTCTCAAATAAACACTTGCCAAAACACCCTCTTAATAGGGGAATTAAATTGAAAGGTTCGGACTACTTTAACATCTTAATATCACGGGATCCTTGATCTGGAAGATCGCAAAACCTCAACAGGAGACCTTTTATTGCGAATAAGATGTGAAGGATAATTAGAGAGCCAATCCATATACTAGAAAATTGCAAATTTGTGATGGAACGGGAAAGTGTCGATCGTCAAATAGTTCGTTACTAAATATGGTTCGACTGATATTCATATCTAATTAACTTTGGACTTTTTTTGTCACTAATACATCGCAAACTGATGATCGAAAATTCATCACTAAATAGAGTTATACTAGCCGTGCGTCTGGGATTAACTAAAGCAACTTGATCTCAACATATGCAAGTATAATATTATACACAACAGCATATACCAAATTACATCGGAGAAACCAACTAAGCAAGGTTGTGCTTAGCATAATTACACACACTAAGATTCAAATTAGCAGCAGGTAGGATAATGTAACTTGTCAATCAAAAATGAGACCAAAATAGTTGCAACTTGGAATTTCTAAAACTCAAAAAATCACAATTGGAGAAAGAACAAGAATACACGATGTGCTCATCAGCGCAGTTAACGTGGAAGAACACGTTCCCCAATTAGATAAGTAGTTTTCCGATCAATAATTATTTGATAGCGTTGTGCGATGAGGTTCAATAAATTCGATGAAGGTTTGGTGGTTATTTTATTATCGCTTTAAATGTTTATTCCTGGCTGTGAGTGTCATCATTTTGCTTCTCAGCCATTTTAATATTACCGTTCAGATCTTAAATGGTACACACAAGCGGGTGTAATTCGATAATAATACTCTTTACTTGAAATTTTTAAATATCAAATTTTTCCTAGTTTTGATTGATCCTTTTTTTTTATTTTTTTTATTTATTTTGAGTCAATGACAGGAGTAAGTAATTAATGAATTACTATTGATCCTCTTTGAAGGAAAAAAAATCTTAAATTGTGATGCCAAAAAAAAAAAATAGATAAAAAACGTGAGAGGTGACCTTCATTTTTAGGTTTCATAGTTCCTTCAAGAAAGGACAAACGTGTCCGCGTAAGGTTTTGACAATTCGAAAGTTTTTGATATCAGAAGTTCCGAAAATGGATTTTTTTTTTATCCGAATCTGAATATGGAATTGAACCCATACTCTTTTGTATTTTTCTGCCAACAATAATTGAACCCATGCTCCCAATTTCAGGGATTTCCTATGATATAACTCCAATCATTTTTCTTTCCGAAAATTCCAGGGGTTTTTGCAATAAAATAAATTCAACCATTTTCCTTTGACCCAGAAAATGGAAAAGAAAAACATTTTTCAAATCTCATTCTTGTAATAACCATTATGTTTGACAAAAAAAATGAACTTGACCTTATCAGTCGAACCAACTTTACATTAAGTGAAACTCCTCATAATATTATAACAGTTACGATTGTGACTTAACATGTTTAAACTATTCCTATTATTTATCATAACTTTGTCAATAATTTACAACCGAGAGTCATTATAATTGGTCCTTTTTCCCTTTGATGTCCTCGAGCTTCGTTTCTTGTTTGTTGTATATGTCTTCTTATCGCGGGTCACGTATCCACAACCTTTTGTTTTCCCCTTTTCAGAGTTAAGACCATGTGCATTCTGTGAGCTCATGTGAAGGGCTTGTAGTCTTATTTTTCCTCAAATTTAGAACTTAAAATATCAGTCCATACCACGAAAATCAAGAGCATCTCGACCCATGTTTGATCTATTTTTGGGGTTGTGGGAAGTGTAACTTTCACTTAATTAAATCAAAACGTTCAAGTCGAGTCTTATTTTATTAAGTTTTAGATCGACTATGTAGATATGACGACATATAAAACTCATTTTTATTATAAACTATTTTTTCTTAATTTTATACACAGTAAGATTATCTTATGTAAGTATAACTTGCACTGTTTTTCAAAAATGCTTTGAAATATTTTGTTATTTTTAATATAATGACTCAAACTCAATTATTGATTTACTACCATAAGTGAGTCTAATCAATTATTGACCAACAATCACAAGTAAGTTTAACCAACTTGCCCAAAATGTTATGATAGTAGTAGCATGTCTAAGTAAGAATGATAAATCTAACATAGTTCAACTATATGCCAGCAATCACAAGTGAACCTAATCAATTCGTTTAAAATGTTTAACCCCTATAATGATACTACCACCACAAGAGACTCTAATAAATTGTATTTGAATCTTATAATGATAATTAATATTGAACCCATATATTAGAGAGCAATAGATCATTATATATTCAATCAACAAGAAGTACATACTAATAAAATAGTCACAAAAATTACTTCATCTCCAAAAATAAAATATGCTTGATTCTGCACTTATCACAAGGGCATTGTAGAGGGCACACGTATAGTATAATCGATTGAAATTTAACCAATCGCGTCGTACTTGTTTGTTTTCTTCTTTTTCACTGTGTTAAAATATCAAGGATGTGTAGTCAACATGAGCCAGGAGGCTTCTATATCCCACGTGTTTTTTGACCAATCCAGTCCATCATCGCATTACACTCCAATTTCTAAGAAGTTACACAATGTGCAAGTCGTGCCCTTTTTATACAAAAATTAAACCAATTTTTTTAATCCTCATCTTGGCCTACATATTGGACCACTGTATATTTTTAAGTCACCATTGAGCAAGATATATAGAGCAGCTGGTGGCCTTCCACACAATTATTGTAGTAGTGTTCTTTGAGAGCTCACAAACAATCAATAGTGAGGGCACAACATCACCCGAGCTCGTGAGTAGCAGTAGTAGTAGTAGTAGTAATAATAATTTTATTGTCCGTCTTCTACAAAATGGGGAGAGCTCCATGCTGTGAGAAGACGGGGTTGAAGAAAGGTCCGTGGACGAAGGACGAAGATCAACTCTTGATGAATTACATCAAGGAAAATGGCCATGGAAATTGGCGAGCACTTCCCAAGAAAGCAGGTAATTTGAGTCTACAATAGTATTAGAGACTGGTTCTTTTTTTTTTTTTTTTTTTTTTCCTTTAGACGGTCATTGTGTTTGATTAATTTGAATCATGCCGAATAAAATCATTTTCTCGGCTTTACTTTCCCCGGATTCAGCCTGTAGGCTTCTCCAGGAAGGCTTTGAGTGAACATCTATGAACTTAATAGTAATGGGGTTTTGGTTTTTGTTTTTCCTTGTTGGACAGGTCTCTTGAGGTGTGGGAAAAGTTGCAGGCTTAGATGGACGAATTACTTGAGACCGGACATCAAACGAGGAAATTTCACCAAGGAAGAGGAGGACACTATCATTGACTTGCACAAAGAATTAGGAAACAAGTGAGTAGTGAGTTGAACTTTTAAAAAAAAAAAAAAAAGTGAAAATTTAATGCAATTTCTATACAATCTGACTAATCTTTTTTGAGCAATCTTCATAAATTGGTAGGTGGTCGGCAATTGCGGCTAGATTACCAGGTCGGACAGACAACGAAATAAAGAACGTGTGGCACACCCACTTGAAGAAGAGGCTAAACCCCCCACCCGAACCCGTAAAACGCGTTAGGAAAAGATCCAAACCAAATCCAGGCACCAAGAAAGATAAACCCGAGGGCCCGGAACAGGCACGAGGACACACGCACACACACGAAACAGCAGAAACAACATCGGGCCAGCGCGGGCCAGAAAAGCCCGAGCCCCTGAACTCTTCTGCAATGCAAGTTGACTCATCCAGTGGCCAGCAGGGTGAGCCAAACTCCCCATCACAATCATCAAGTGAGAACTCATCAATCACCACAGCTACCATCAACGGTGGGAGTGCATCCACCTTGTCAGATGTAAGCTTTGATGCTGTAGAGAAATTTCTTCAAGTTGATGAGGATTTTTGGTCAGATGTGATCTCTGGTGATTATTCAAGCATCACTGGTGATCTTCCTGCTGTGAATAGTGAACATCATTTTGATTCATTGTCGTCCTCGATCCAATCAGCGGTTGACACGTACGATTTCGATCCGATGATGCCTGACGACATGGAATTTTGGTACGACATTTTCACACGAGACGGAGAGATACAAGAATTATTACTGTTTTGATCATGTAAACATTGTAACTTATTGTAATGGTTGTCAATTTCTTGTTTCTCTTTCTCCCCATCTTTTTTGGTATAGCAGCGAGGGGTAGCTTTCTGTTTCCCCATGTACAAAACGATCAATCATGAGCTTTCAATAACTTTTCTTTTCCAAAATCAGCAATGATTCATTTCATTCTGTTCTCGAAATTTCATTGCATAACGCTATTGCTGTTATAAACCAACATTTTTCCCAAAGAGATTATGCCAACTGATGTACATTGCGGAAAAATTGGCCAAATTCTTTAGCGTTCGTACCAATATTTCACAACGTAGATTTGAAGCAGGGTCAAGGGTCAGACTCGCTTTTTGAGTCTATAATACACACTCTCACTTCATTCTTTCCTGCAATTTCTATATGTTCATTTTAACCCTTAAAAACTATTGCAAAAATAAGTAGAAGCCCATTATCTATATGTAATGGTTTCCCAACTCTGCATTCAATTTTACTGCAACTGTTTCTAACAGATTAATAACCAATGCATTCTTAATGTGTTGCCAATAAATAGTTTCAACAGAACAATTTCAAGGAGTTTTGGTTTATTTACTTTAGGTATCATTAACGTTAAAATTTTGCAATAAATAGTTATTTTCACGATTTAAACCCGTACCTGAGCACAACTTCATACCACTGCACCCTACTAGCCAATTATTCAGTACTTTGGGGAAATTTATAATGTCCCCTATCTAGACAACAAAACATTTATTCCAAAAACTCCAAACCTTTTTGAGTATAATGCTACAACAAAATTGTGGACAATAAACTACCACTGCACCCTACTAGCCCATTTTTCAGTACTTTGGGGAAATTATAATGTCCCCTATCTAGACAACAAAACATTTATTCCAAAAACTCCAAACCTTTTTTAGTATAATGCTACAACAAAATTGTGGACAATTAACGACCACTGCACCCTACTAGCCTGTACTTTGGGGAAATTTATAATGTCCCCTATCTAGACAACAAAACATTTAGGACTTGTTTAGATTGATTTTTTTTAAAAAATACATTTTTTTCTTAAAAAAGTTACATTAAATTTGTAATAATTATTTAATTTAGTTTTAAAAAAAGATAAAACTTTAAAAAAAGTTCAAATATAACTTTTTTTAGAAGCTAAAATTTTTAACTTCTCAAAAAAAGTTATTTCTCAAAAACTTTAAAAAAAAAGTTAATCCAAACGGATCCTTACTCCAAAAACTCCAAACCTTTTTGAGTATAATGCTACAACAAAATTGTGGACAATAAACCAATCGAAAAGGTCAGGACAAGAATATACACAGTGGCTTGGGCCTCTCATGAGCACAAATATTCCACACCATTTTGTGACAATCAATGATTATATCTTTTTGAAATAGACAAATCATTCTTCACCCTGTATCCACTTTTTTTTTTTGGTCGATGGGTTGGGTTCCGGCGAGGGGGGGGGGTGGTTAGGCCTGTACTACTATCTATCTGTCTGGCTTGAACTATTTTGGGGCACACGTGCCACGTGAAATGGCCACCACTGTACGACAAGCATTGTGATTTTGGAGATAGGATTCATATCAAAATCTAATGAATAGTTCTTGGTTACATTCTACACGTGATGTGGCTATAAATGACCTCATAATGATGTAATTTCCTTGAAAGAAAAGAAAAATAAAAAGCCTTACTGTAATGTTATTCGAAAAAAAGATCATAAACTATGGAGTACATTTATATAAATTAAACCCAAATTGCGTACTGCAATTTTCTATTACTTTATGCCTGTTTGGCGTAAGTTGTAATAATAAAAAAGGTAGTAGTTGGAACCATGAAGTGAGTTTATTGATGAAAAACTCAAACACGTTCACAAGTCAGATATTCAATTTAGAAAAAAAGTATGTGACATTCAACTTTATTAATGTTACATATATATCACTAAAATCCGATGCAAAATAGCTTAAGATATAAAGTACGAGAAAATTTTATGTCCAAGTATCGATTCACGAATCGCAAAACAATGTGACAATATTTGAATTTTAAAGCTTGTTGATTGATGATTTTTCTATAGTACTAGACTAGATAATACTGAATACTAACTAAAGAATACGTTATAACACGTAAATATTGTGCATTGATTTATATACGATATTGTTTTATAATAAGGAATTAATTAAGTTGGGATGTTGACATGGAAAGTGAATTTTAGTGTTTTACACAATTCAATGTACTTGCCTATCCTGGCTAGGTTCATGATCCTTGTAGTTCTTGAGTTCAATATGTCTCATTCATTTATAAATTTTCTAAGTTCATGATTTTCCTATTTTCATATTCTTTTGTACTTTATATATGCATGGTTATGTTGGTTTTGGAATTTTCTACGATTTTCATTATTGAAACTTTTTCTTTATTTTTGTGTACTCTACTCTTTTTCTGGATTATAATTATTGAAAATGTTCAACAAGAATATATATAGCTTCTTTTACTTCTTTTTTTTTTTTTTTTTTGCTTAGTATCAAGTTGGAAATATGATCTTGTCACAACAAGGAAAAAATGGGAAATGAAAAGCACCAAAAAAAAAAAATGCGGTGTGAATCATGAAGCAATATTCCATATCATATGATTCACATGACTGATAAAATGAAGTTATTTTGAAGTCCCTATGGTCAATTGTTGGAGAGTGATAGCAGCCGGATAAATAATGAGAAAAAAGACTATATATATATATATATATATATATATATTAATTTGCATGATTTCATCCAACAACTTGATTTGTGTTTGTTTCTTTACTTCACCACACATGTCCCAACAGTTATCCTCCCGACTCGAATACATTTTTCTTTAAATTCTTCTTCACCACCACGTTTTGCATTTCTTCTCAAAATTTTCTGGCTGCATCTGTTCAAGCTTGACTACAAAATTTATTTATTAAGCTCCAGCCAGATCTCTCCATGTGAAATCTGCCCCTTTTTTGTCTCTCTGTAGATCGATAATGACCAATCAGAAAAGTGTCATTTTAGGGTCGAGTAAATAACGCCTTACACCAATCACAAATGCGTATTATTCTCTGCCATCTGATTTCAAAATAAACATGGGCTCTTATTTTAGGGGACAGATATGGATGTTTGCTACACATTTGAAAACCATAAATGCATTTCGTGCTTATTTAGGGTTCATGTGTGCTAGAAATTTGATGACTATAAAAACAAAGTTTAAAATTACTTTAAAACTCCAAAATGCACCAAAGTCAAAAATTTAAAGACAAAATTGTTTATAGTGATCTTCTTAAAATAATTTCACGTTTGGGGGTGTTACACCTTAAATTCTGCCTAGATCTCTCCAAGGTTGACTTCATGTGAATTGTTCATTGATTTGTTTTTTTTTTTTTTTTCAGATTCACAAGGACCAATTAGCAGAATACCATATCACAAAGCTGACGTTTGGGGATCTTTTATGAGAAAATGAGTTCGAACTTCTATTTTGCTTTTGTAAGTTGAAGTGCTAATAATTCAATTTTTAATTGCTCCTGTTAGACAGCTGTCTTCTTTAATAAATTAAATTTAAATAGTGCAACATACTGTAAACAAAATAAATAAATAAAATCAAGTACATAGGTTGGCATTAATTAATTGTTTACAAAGAGGAGATTGTGCAAAGTTGTCAACAATAAAAGACAATAAATCGTGCAAGAGATTGATTTCTCATATCATGAGTAGATCTTTGAAATTCATTAAAGAGTATTTATTTGAGGGTGAAATTTCAGCTAGAGTAGTCGAACGATGACTTTCTTGTGGTTAAAGTTTATAAATCCAATCCAAGAACATTATATATACCTCCGAAGTATTTATTTGACACATAACACTATATCAACAGATTTACAACTGAAAGACAAATCAACAATTGTTTTATTTAGCGTGAATACTTCAATAAGCAAGTTTGAATTGATGGCATTCTCTATGTCACCCTTCAATATAAGTTTGACGATTCTGTAACGGGAATTTCATGCACGCGACTATTTAAATAATTAAAAGAAAAGAAATTGAATTTTGCATTGACCAAAAATAAAAAGGTTCTAAACAGCCAGCTGATCAATAATTGTCCATTAGATACATGAAAGCTATGAGGTTTACAGATTCCTCGTTGCTCGCTGTCATATTGATTTTCGTATCTACAAATATTGGTTGATGTATTGATATTTCGTGAATAAACTATACATTTTTTTGTTGATGCCCAAAAATATAATATACATATATATATGTATACTAGTGTGATGCCCGTGCGATGCACGGAGAGCGACATATGTGATTGAATATATTAAAATTATAGAGTTTTTGCATCTTATTAAATAGTTATTGAAACAATTATATACTAAGGAATTAATAAAACAATGATGATATATATAAAAAAAGGGCATACTATTAATTAAATTAGAATATTTAATATAGGAACAGAACTGAATAAATGATGGAAAACAAAAATGACCTAAAAATGGACATATTTAATTGATAAGTAATTATGGAAAGCTTGTCATATAGAGCGTCACTTGGCAGCACAAAATTACAACTTATTTTGCTTTATTATATAGTATAGATATGTAGATATAGATAGATAGAGTAGAAGATTTTTAAGTGAAATGTAATTTTGATGTGTGGTCAAATATAATATGCAAAGTTTATATATATATATATTTAATTTGAGCAATATTCATCATTTGAGTTTTACCTCAGATTTTTTATCAAATTATTGCAGAAACTGATTGTTTCTTCAACCGACCATTCGTGTTTTTTTGAGGATTTATAGAATTTTAGTGATTGTTTAGCACAAGAAATTAAGTTAACTTTCTCGATAATTTTCTTTTTATTGGAAGATGGAAATGTTGGTTGCGGTTGGTTTGAAAAATGTTTTTTTAGTTTTCATTTTTTTTTCAGAATACTTTTAATTTTTAGTTTTATAAAATCTGAAAAAAAAGGTATATTAGCTTACTACTTTATAGCATGTGAAAATTAAGAAAATTATTGTTGTGTTTGTGTGTTTTTGTGTTTTTTGGCCTCATATATATACATTGAACCGTTTCTGTGTGAGAGTGTGTAAACTATATGTTCTTCTCTGAAAATCTTTTTGCATGTGTACGCAAAATATATCGTGTGTTTGTGTATGCGTGTGAAAATTTTGTGTGTGCGTGTATGTGTGAAAATATTTTGTATTTGTGAAACAATTCTCAGTTTTATAAAATGAAACAAAAATAAGCAATACATTTATTTTATTTTATTTTTATTTTTTGTGAAAATGAAAACAGAAAACAAATAAGCCAAATTCAACATAAATTTTTGTGTTTCTCTGAAGTGGACTCCAAAGAAGTGGTTAAGTGGTATGTTTCTCACTTTTTAGTGTGAGTCGTCTAAGGATTAATTCTCGTTAAATATATATAATCAGCCTTTGACCTCTCTTTATATGAAAATAATAATAATAATCATTTTAATGCAATGTGGAATACAAAGTTTTCTTTTTTCTTTTAATTTTGTCAAACTATGTATTCTCCAAATAATTTTTGCTCTTAATCTAATGAGATTTTGTACATACATGTCCCCATCCACGAGCCCAAGTTCGCATATCTTGTCTCAAAAGACTTTAAAAAATAAAGTATCACCACAACTTGACAAACACTTAGATTTTGATTTGTTGCATGAATTAAAAAATATATTAAAAAAGGTAAACCATTCCTGGATTTCGTATGCCTCCGATTTTAATAGTAAATCAACCAATAAGATTCAACCTCCAACCGTCTTAGATTCTTAAATTCAACCAACCAATAAGATAATCACCAAACCAAATTTAATATTACATATATCTATTAATTAATCAGTTGATTTAGAAAATATTAACTCCGGTTCACGTCTTAAGATACAGAATCTACAAGACCAGTCCAACTGTCCTGGAGCAATTAGCAGCCTAACCAAATATCAATAATGCTCTTTTTATCACAAACGTTAGGTGGCTCTTAACTGACCTAAAGCATGTGTCGGGACACGCTAAATCAATAGAATTTTTGGTTTTCTGGTAGATCGAATTATGTATTTTACCTAAGATAAGTTTTTCATTATAAAAGAGTTACTTTACTTTCTTTCTTACCTACCTTGTAAAAGATCGAGAAAACCGCCAGCATCAAGTAAAACAAATTTAGTATTGATTTGATCTGGTTTGATTTGATTTAATTTCATAAGTTAGATGTCTAGTTTGATTTGATTTAATTTCGTGAGCTAGATGGCTAATTTTAAAAAAATAATCATTAAATTGGCGTGGCTGTAAAAATCAGCACCTTATTGATAAACACAATGGGTGAAAAATATAGCCACACCAAAACAAAGCTTATGCATTTTTTATTTGAATAGTCATTACATGATTGTTAATTATAATGGGTCTCATGTGATTAATAACTAATACATTTTTTAATTACAATTATTCTCTATATGAATTAATTTATTACACCTATCGAGGCGGCCCAAGGAAGAGCAGCTAATCTTGGATCAGAAGTGGTTGGAAATTTGGACGTCGTGTTGTTGTTAGTTTAATTTGCAAGGAGTAGCCTTGTTGTTTATTATGCAAACGGCCCAGATGATGGCAAACATCCAGCATGTGGGATTCCATTGATTCCGGGAAGTTAGCTGCAATTCAGCCCGTCATTGGCTTTCGTGTATTTATCGTTTCGTAATGTTATAACGTTATGATTGAGATTCAATAATTATTAATTATTTCCAGTATTTCATTGTAATCAAATATACCATTCAATCCGGAAAGTTAGCTGCAATTAAGCTCAAGCCACTAGCTTCAAGTAAGGATTCTTTCGTAATCTTATAAGGTTGTGAGTGAGATTTAATAGTTATTAACTATTCACACCATTTCATTTTAATCATTAACAGTTTACAATAATTAAAAATAAATAAAAGCTCGTGATCATTGGCATGCTCAGAGCTTTAAATATAAATTTTACCACAAAAAAAAGTAAAAGAAAAAGAAAAATGAAGAATTGAGCTTCCAGCCTCTTTATGTTTGATAAAGAGTAAAAAGATTTTATATGGGGCGCATTCAATTCTTGTTTATCTATTACTTCCTCCATCTCATAATATCAGTCGTTTTAAAGAATTTTTTTGTCTCAAAATATTTGTCACTTTGAGAAGTTCAAAGAAGTAATAATTTTTTCCCAAATTTATTCTTATTTTATTCTCAACTAAATCTCATTAATATCAAATAAGGCAAAAAAGAGAAAAATGTTATTTCTGTTAAGTTATCGCAAATTTATCCAAAAATGAGACTATTAATTAGTTTTGTTGGTCTAAGTGTAAAAACTTTAAACAACTAATAAAATGAGACGAAAAGAGTAGTTTTCAGTTCTTCTCTTCAGAACAGTGCCATGACCTGACAGATAGAGCCAAGAGCCTTGTTGGGAGGTCTTTAATCACACTATTCCCAACTAATACCTGTTGACTATTATGCACTAACATTTGATATTCATTATACAGATAAATATTATTGTCAATCTTTCTGAACTAATTAAATTACTAAATTTGATGTTTGTTGACTTAGTGTGACTGGTTCGCCTTATCTTGACCCTTGACGGACTGAGTGCTGAGTAGACAAATTGCACTCGGCCTGTCACGACAGAAAAGAGCATAATAGCACAAATCATAGTCATTCTTTTGTGAAGACCAACGAAATGTCTCGACGCGTGATCAAGATCAAAACTCTGGCTCTATATGCAATTTTACGTTATAGTTTCGCGCTAATTTTAAAGATTAGAGCCTTCTTGCAGCATAAATTAAGCATAACACAATATCCTGCTCATATTAGTTTCAGAGTAATCGTAAAAGGTTCTCTCTTCTGATTCCACTATGTTTGGCATAGGTTTAGCATCTTTAATTTTTTTTGAAGCTTCTTGTAACTATTTAGAATCAAATTTCACATACACTTACTAACTACCATGTTCACATTTTGTTTTCAAAAGATTAAAATAAAAACTATCACCCGAATGAACAAACATTGAGATTTTGATTTGCCTCTAATGTTAAAAATATACCAACCAACAAATATATTCACGAAAGTCGTCACCAAATCAATTAAAAATTTAAGAGTTTGATTCACACCTTAAAATACCAAGTCTTTTTTTTTTTGTTCTTTGGGTCAAAATTAAAATACCAAGTCTAAATGGTCAGTTGAGTTCAATTTAATAAAGCTGCTGATTTTTACAATTTACATATTTATAACCGCCCTGCTGTGCTATAAAAGTAGCACGAAAATGACCCCAAATTCGACTAGTTAACTACCACTTCTTTGTATCTTTTTGGAAGGGAATCAAAGGAAATTCCATAGAAATGTATTCTAGCAGTTGTCTCTTTTTTTTTTTTTTTTTGGGTTTTGTTTCTTAGTTGTTGAATTAGTAGCTGTTGTCCTTGTTTCTTTAATTACATATATAACTACAGAAAAAATAGGTAATAGGTGATGGTAAAACTACAGCTGGGAAAGGCGTCGCTTTTTTAAGTCCCGATCTATATATAATTCTAGAAAAAAGATAAAAAAAAACCCACACCATATTTCATCCATGATTTAAACCTTAAATCTTTATTATTGTAAGACTTTAAAATTATACCACTCACTAATCAAGTTAAAAATACATTCTTTAATTATTTTACATAAAAATATATCTATTTATTATCAAAACCCTTACCAATACAATAAAATTGCCGGCCACGGCCTATTCCTGGTTATCGTTTTCTTCGTAGGCCTTGAGTCGTTCATCCACTTGTCATGTTCTTTGGGTTATTTACAAGTGGCATCAAGGTTTTCTTTTTGCAGCTTTAACCGTGGCATATATGGGTGAATCCACGAAGGACCATCATTGAATATTTTTTTTCCCCTCTAATCTTAGCGCAAAGAAATGTCTATGTAGCTTGAACCTTTTCAATAACAATCCAAAAGATCCGGTGAAAATTGAGCATTTTTAAACTTCCACTCCAATGAGAAAAGAATTATATTTTAGTAAAAGAATAGGATAATTTTATCTCATTGAAACTTTTAAGTGACGGCATATATTTGACCTTGTGCCATTTTTCTTAGTTTGTACGAAAATAAAATAAAATAAGACTTGTGCATTTGTTGATAATAATATACATTATTAATTATGATAATGGGTGTCACAGCAAGCAACGATTACGCATCGTTGATCTGAGTAAATATGCATTTGTTAATTGTAATGGGGTTCATGTGCTTAACCAAAATATGTAACTTGAATCTTTCTGCATTAATAATTAATTACTTCTTGAGGCTGCCCAAGGAAGTGCAGGCATGCATCTAAGCTTGCATCACCTAGTGGTTGGAAATATATAAATATGGCCAACCTGTTCTGAAGGGAATAAGCCTTGTATTTTCTGTAACTAAGAAATTCAGTTGATGAGATTCGATCGCTGGTATATTCATTAGTAAAACTCGATCAACAATTGACAAACTGAGGGTATACAATGCATACTCTATACAGTGTATCAGTTAAGTCGAGGACACTCAATTTAGGAGAAGAAACTGAATTCGAAGTCGGATCATGAGCCGTATCTGTCTCCAACTCTTATCGCTCGGGCATCTCTGAGGGATAGGAAATAAGCCTCGTTGTTAATTAGTAAATGCACAAATTGATGACAAACTGCCAAGCATATGATTTTTTGCTAGTGTCCGTAAGCAGACAAATAAAAGTTGGGTGCCACTCTTTTTATAGAACCTGCTTATAAGCAAGTAAATAAGTATAGCCAAACAATCTCTATTTAGCGGAGTTTTAATTCTCTCTTCAGTTGATGGAAAAACTATACAAGTTATTAGCACTCGTAACACGACTCAAAACTCGAAAGTCGAAACATATATATAAAGTCATTAACAAATGACCTAGTCTGAATTATTTAAACACATATTTTGTTATAATTAACCTTGAAGAAATAGTCTTTTGTTGACTCTCCCTTTGCTGTACCTAAAATTCGTCTACATTGAGAAAATAAATATTTTTTAACTTTTAAGACTTACTATTCTTCAAATCAAACTTCAGAAACTTCGTATTTTTTTTAAAACCCCCACCCTTTGGAATTGAACAGAGGGTCTCACGTCTGGGAAAAATAATCTTAACCACTTGAGTTATCCCGTAATCCCAACTTTAGTAACGCTGTTTAAGCACATCAAGCTCGTGAATTTGACATGTTATTGTAGTAGAGATATGCATGATAAGTTGATAATTCACATATAGCAAATGAGAATTCATGTGGCCGATAATAATTAAAATTTACACAAACACCTGTTATGATTAACGTTGATAAGTTACTAATTTCACACGTATTGATTAATATGATAAGTTAATAAAGCTCAACTAAATCTTGCAATTGATCGAGACCACAGGATTTTAAGTCAAAGCAAACCAATTTTAGTTTAAGCTTTCGAACAAGTAGAGTCAAGCCAAAATCTATAGTATTTTCGTTTTAATTGTTTCTTTAATGAGTTGAAAATAATATCAAACTTGATTTCTTTGCTTTTCAAATTAAGTAAGTTTCATTCGAGTCAAGTATTACGTGAGCTCTATCACCTAGTACTTGTTTAATTAAGTAGCTTTTTTTCTTTATATATATAAAGAATAAGTTGTTGAGCAAAATTTCTTTAGATTAAGAACTCCAAGAACAAGGGAAAAAGATTTGATGATGTGAACTTGAAGCATGGAGATCTCGTGTATGAGGTGTTGGCCATTTGCCTTGAAGGCAATGTATAAAGTCACATCTCTACTATTCTAGCAACTTAACTTATGAAACTTTCTACTATTATAATATTAAACATAGTGTAGATAGTTGTTATTATTGCATTTGTAGCTTTCTTCAATTTATTATAAGAAAAGTAAAAGAATTATTCAATTGGGCATATTTGTGCCCTTTTTTCCTTTTTTTTTTTTTAGGGCATTGCTCACATGACTACTTCAATTTTGAACACAAAAAAAACTAAGCAACTCAATGTCTACATTAGAAGGTGGATAAAGATTGGGCTACTTCATCATTATGCAAAGCCATGTTAACTAGCTCCATTCTCATCTCAAATTTTAGCTTGTTAGAAAAAATAGAAGTAGATCAGTCGATTAAATTATATAACATTTTGCATATATTTCCTTACTCGTATTTTGGATGATTATCATTATGATTTGTCTGCTAGGCTTTTCAATTTTTTCATCTTAATTTTACGAGTGAAGAACAATCATACGTGTTCACCTTTTTTCATTTAATAACCAAATCAAATGAATCTAAACAAGAATGCATAAAGTACTAGAAAAATAGGCGGTGCTTCTTTCAATAAACTCTAAAGATTTTCAAATGTGTCTCTACTTTCATATTGCCGCTTTGTCCTTTTTATCCGAGAAAAGAAAAATTAAATAAATAAAACCTCTAGGGTTTTCATCAAATGCGCAATTTGTAAATTTGGTAGATTGGACTGGGCCTTCGTTATTGGCACGCTTTAGCACTTTTCTCCAAATCAACACTCATCTTAATTTTGATCCAATCTCATACCGACGTTACAAGCTTCAGCCCTTGTAAATTGCCATTGGGCCTTAATTCCCCAAGAAATAAAGTTCGAGAAAAAACTAAATGTAAATAAAATTGTGACTTGCTGCAGTTGAAAACTTAAAATGCTTTTCCCCATAAGGAAAAATACATATTTTCTGATGCTAATATTTAGATTGATATTAAGAAAAAGAAGAGCTAAGACCAAAAATTTGAGTTTTTAAAAAATATAATTTGAAAGTTCATATAAAATATAACTTTTTAAAAGTCAATTCAAACGAGCTCAACGTTTTTCTCGACGGTGGTGCATAACCCAGTTTTTAAAGATCAATTTTTTTTGGCGTCATTCTTCTTGGTGCCTTAAACGAGTCTAACCCAATTTTCTATTTCTCAGTATGGGCTTGATCCAATTATAATCAGGCCCAATAATTTGTAATTCCGTCCAAAAGAAGGATATGATAATCCATGGGAAAACGGCGTCGTTTGCTCCACATTTCACCGTCATTGCAATCCCCCCCACACAAAGCTATAAATAGTCCAGCAGTTCAAAACCCAGAAAATTAATCAATCTGTCAAGATTTGACCTTCAAATTGTCATCTGCGTTAGGGTTTGTTGCTATTGATTTGATTCATATTTCTTTAGGGTTTTCTTAATCCACAAACAACACCAACCATGGCTACTGCTTCAGGTACATCATACAAATCAATCTTTCTTCATCCTTTTTGGCTTCAAACTGTAATTTTTATGCATATGCGCGAATTGAATTGTCTATTTTCGAGATTAGGATGAAATTTAAATAAAAAGCTCTAATTTTTATGCATATGCCCCATTTATTAGGATAAAATTTAAATATTTGATTTTCATTTTTCATGATTAGTTTCTGCACTGAGCTGCCCCGTTCATTAGGGTAATTTAAATATGATTTAAAAATGTGAATTTTTTTTTCATATTATTTAGTTTAATGAACATAGGGCTAACTATGCTTCTAGATAGTTGGGTTATGTTGTTAGTTCAATAGCATTCTTTGACATTCAGTGTGGGGATTTTTCTTTTTAGTTTTTTATTTGCAGTTTGAAGTAGGAAGATGGACTTGCAAAAGTTAAGCTAAGCTGCCTATAATGGCCTCCGAAAGTGGTGTGACCGTTATTCGGACCTTGTAGACCCTGTGCGTAGAGGGAGCTTTGTGGATTGGACGACCCTTTTATGTATTTGCTGGTTATTGCTTATTTTCTGACAGAAGATGGTAGCTTCACCCTTTAGCGAAGATCAGTTGAGAAACAGATTAATTGAGCCTACCCTTGTTTTCTTAACAATGAGAAACTCGGTTAGGTTGTAGGAGATTGGATTAATAGTTTTAGCTAGATGATTGAATATTGCCCGGAATGTGTTTTTGCTGAGGAAGAAATAATTTTTTGGGGAAAAATATTGCTTTTTTTTTTTCCTTTAAATAAATAATGATGGTAGCTTTATGCCTTAAGCGAAGATCAGTTGACAGATAGATGAAATACTAACCGGCACCTTGTCCCTCAGTTTGAATGTAAAGTTTGGTGTGGGTTTTGGAGATTGGATTGTTGAAGTTTAGCTAGATGATTGAATGTCAGCTAGAAGTAGAACTTTTGGTTCTAGTTTTAGGGGATTGGATTACTATTGTTTACCCAAATGATTGAATATCACCAAAAGAAGTACTCTGTTTAAAAATTTCACTGACAGAAGAAATTATTTTTAGGGTAAAAATATTGGTTCTCTTTTATAAATGTTTTGAATTGACACCGATGTTGTTTTGGGATCCAGTGGCATTTAAATCTAGGGAGGACCATAGGAAGCAACTGGAATTGGAAGAGGCTCGTAAGGCTGGGCTTGCACCTGCAGAGGTTGATGAGGATGGGAAAGAGATCAACCCTCACATTCCTCAGTATATGTCTTCTGCACCTTGGTATCTCAACGCTGAGAGACCAGTATGTTGGATCTTTTCCATTCTTCTTTTTATCTGGGACTATGCAATTTGTTGGTACTCTGGTCTTGAGACTGAAAATTTGTAAAATGTTTTTGTTGTTTTTTTCTAGAGTCTGAAACATCAAAGGAAATGGAAATCAGATCCAAATTATACAAAATCGTGGTATGACAGAGGTGCAAAAATATATCAGGCTGACAAGTACAGAAAGGGTGCTTGTGAAAAGTAAGTCAGATACTCCATCTTTTTGCTATCTTAAGGTAGTGGAATTAATTGTGTTAGTGTAGTGTTCTTCTTCATTGTCATTTCCACTTAAATGGGATACCCTTACCCTTGAACTTTTCTTGTTCCATCTGATTTGGTTTTTTAGTAATTCTTTTTCTGTCATTTTTTGGCCTATAATTTTAATGAGTTGTTGGAGATGAGTTACTTAAGGAGATACATGAGCTGTGACCATTGAGGATTTCCATCAGAAAAAAGGAAATAGGGGAATAGTTGAACACGACAATAAAATGAGAATCATAAACATGTTGGAGAGCCACTTGACTGCCTTGTTCTATATCATGTCATGTGAATATTACCTTGATATTGTTCTTATGAGATGTAATAGTTCAGCAGATCTTTCCTCTGCATAATTCAGATTTTGATTCGTCTATATCATATTCTTTTTTTTGTTTTCTTGTTATCAATAAGCTGAGCTTCATAATTAATGATCTTGTTTTTCTATTGGTTGCACAGCTGTGGAGCTATGACACACAATGCAAAGTCATGCATGGAAAGGCCTCTCAAACTGGGTGCCAAATGGACAGGGAAAAGTATTGCTGCAGATGAGAAAATAGAGACCTTTGAACTAGATTATGATGGTAAAAGCGACCGCTGGAATGGGTATGATGGTGCACAATATATACATGTCATTGAAAGATACGAAGCAAGGGATGAAGCAAGAAGGAAGTATTTGAAGGAACAACAGCTTAAAAAATTGGAGGAGAAGAACAATAATAACAATGAAGAAGGTGAGGCTAGTGATGATGTAGAGTATGAAGATGCTTTAAAAGTTGATGAAGCCAAAGTTGATGAGAGCAAGCAGGTGGACTTTGCAAAGGTGGAGAAGCGTGTCCGTACAACTGGTGGTGGGAGCACTGGGACTGTTCGGTGAGTTTGTCTTTTATTGCACTTTTTCCTGGTGTGAGTGTATAACTTCTATTTGTCTAAAGGATGGGGCATACTTGGTTGAAAGTGGGTGTGATCATGGTCAGGTTTTGTACTCCACGGTGCATTGTGCATAAAAATATGGTCATTTATGTGCCTTTGTTGAAGAATATTTTGGTTATTAATGTATTTCCTTATCTTATGGTATTAAATTAGGCAAAAGTCTAGATCAGGTAATTAGTCAATTTGGTTTCCTTATTATTCTAGCTTCCTTAGAATTCTAGTTATCTTATTAGTCTAGCTTCTAGTCTTGCTCACCAAGTTATCGTGCCTATAAATAGGCTCTTCTATTGTATTCATGAAACATAAACAATTTACAATGTAGTCTTTATGATTATTTCTCTTTAGAGCCACCGTTAGTGGTGGCTCCAACCATCTTCAACCTTTTCATATTTTCTCTCCACATTTTATATTTTGTATATTTTCCACAGCCTTTATTTTGTATTTTTTGATTTTGCACTTCAATGAGACTCAACAAGTGAATAAGTATTAACCCATCTCTTCTGGTCAGGAATCTGCGTATTCGAGAAGATACAGCTAAATATCTTCTAAACCTTGACCTAAATTCTGCTTATTACGATCCGAAGACTCGATCTATGCGTGAAGACCCCCTTCCAGATATGGATCCAAATGAAAAGTTCTATGCTGTAAGTACACTCATAACTTGCATGTATAGACTTTCAAATTTCAAGTCAGTGGACATCCCTCCACCATGTTATGCTAATTAAGGATTTGCATGTTACAGGGAGACAATCAGAATAGGATAAGTGGTCAGACTTTGGACTTCAAGCAGCTAAATTTGCATGCTTGGGAATCATTTGAAAAGGGTCATGATATTCACATTCAAGCAGCTCCTTCCCAAGCTGAGTTGCTTTACAGAAATTATAATATTAACAAGGAAAAACTGAAGTCCCAAAACAAGGGTTCTATTATGGAGAAATATGGAAATGCTGCTGAAGAAGAACCACTTCCAAGAGAACTTCTACTCGGTCAAAGTGAAAGAGAAGTTGAATATGACTGTGCTGGTAGGATTATTAAGGGCCAGGTGATGATTAGTGACACGTCATGTTCTTTCTTTGATGAAAATTTTGTGCATTTCAGACTTCTAGTTAATTCAACGTTCATACAGCCAATCAAAATGTCACTGCTCCTTCTCAAAAATGAAAATGTTACTGCTAGTTTAGTAATAGCGTTTCTAAGATGAGTCCTCACGGGTCGTGATTACTTTTTCTTATATGTTCCTCAGCCTCAAATATATGTTTACTTATAGATTAAGATCAATGAGAATGTATATTGCAAACTTTAGTTATTGAAATTTGGATTTTGATTATTGGGTTAATTTGGTATATTGCTTTCAGGAAACATCTCTTCCAAGAAGCAAATATGAAGAAGATGTCTACATCAATAACCATACAACTGTTTGGGGATCCTGGTGGAAAGATCATCAATGGGGTTACAAATGCTGTCGTCAAACGATTCGGAACAGTTATTGCACTGGTGCTTCTGGCATTGAAGCAGTTGAAGCTGCTACAGATCTTATGAAGTCTAATATTGCGCGGAAAGAGGCTTCAGAAGGTTGGTGTTTTCTGTTTGATAATTATTACTCCTTTTTGCTGCTTTCTGTTTTTCGGCTGTTTTTGAATGACAAGGAAAAAATTTTATGTACTTTTTGCACCATAGGTATATTGAAGATACCTCATTCAGCCCAGATGTCTCCCACGTTCTTATTTTTTTAAAATGTTCAGAAAATTAAAAAGATATATATATATTTGAACCCACTTTTGTACCCAACTTATCACATAAATAATTGTTCTATGATCTCTGAGCTAGGCCTAAATTTGAAACTGCAGGAGCAAGTGGTTGATGGATTCAGTTCTTTTATCTTTTTTTTTTTTCCGTTTTCCTCTGGGGGGGAGTGTTCATATAGTGAAACTATCTGTTAACTGACATAACTGACGCCACTAGAACTTGAATGGATTGGGCTCGTTTTAGTCAATGGATCTGAAACTGTTTTGTCTTTGCCAGATGCACCTGATCCAGCAGAGCCGAAGAAACTTGCTACTTGGGGCACTGATGTGCCTGATGATTTGAATCTGGATCAGAAAAAATTGGCGGAAGCACTCAAGAAGGTAATGATGCTTCTGCCTCATTTTTTTTATTTGCCTCCACATCCTGTATTTTCCCCCATCTTTTTTTGTTTATCTTGTCTGTTAAATTAAACATATGATCTTTGGAAGTGTGGAATTGATATTTAATTTTGTTCTGAGGAGGAGGATGAAAGAAGAAGAGAAGAAAAGGATGAAAGGAAGCGGAAATACAACGTGAAGTGGAATGACGAGGTATGTCCATGATTCCTTACCAACTTCCCTTTGGGAAATACCATGATTGTAGTCCTTATACACCTTCACCTCGGCTCACCACGTGTATCTTACAGGTTACCCCCGAGGAGATGGAGGCCTACACGATGAAGAGGATTCATCACGATGATCCAATGAAGGAGTTCCTGCATTAGGTTCCAAAAAAAATTGCACATAATCGCATCGTCTTCTGCACCTCGAAAAGATCTAGGTAGGCTGTTGCAGACCTGTGTCATTAGATATGGTCTTTGCAATTGCAAATTTGTAAGAGCAGCCCGAGTGTTGGATGGGCTTTGTAGTGTCTATATCTGTTTAACTGAAGTAAGGTACAAGAATAGTTGTAAATGATGAAGGAAATACGAGTTTTTCTTATTCATGTCTGATCAGTACATGCTTACATATTTGAATCCAACTGTGTAAAGCCAAAATCATATGTACAATCTAAACATGTACATGAAGAAGGAGGACATCTACAAGAAACATCTAAGATTATGAGGATTACGATATCCGCTCATAATGAGCCGTCTTCTCCTGCTGCTGCATCTCTGCACGAAACCGTGCGATAAACTCCTCAGCTCTCTCATCGATTCCATGCATCTCTGGCGATGCGACTACTAATGATTCCCACATATCATCTGCTGTATGCTCCATTATTTCATTTTCACTCCAATCTTCCATACTCGTCTTGGGCATGCTGTCTTGCAGTTGATCAACAAACTCTCTTTCGTTTCTACATGGCGAACTCAGCTCCATGCACCGCTCCCTATCTGCTCTCTCTTCAACTAAAAATGGCTGAACTTGCTCGTCTCCTGCAGTTACAGGTTCTAAAAATAACTGATTAATACATGACAGTGAAGTCAGGCGATTGCTGGACTTGAAGCGAAGTTTTTGGGCGATGTTGAAGTACAACTTTTGTTTCCTTTGTTTGGATTGGAGAGAGAACGTTGGCCAGGAAACCTGTTTCCGGCAAGTTCTATTGGGTCGACCCCTTGCTGCTGGTGGTTTCTTGATAGCTTTTGATGTGTTGATTCTGTGAAGTTTGCTTTGCAGTTTGTTGGTAAACATCGTCCACACTTTCTTTGCTGATGGTAGCTTTCTCATTGTTGTCAAGTTCAAGCACAGAATGAGACAAGAGTACCAAAAGATGGCTTAGTTAGGCAAATGGATATAGCTTAACATGTTTCTTTTATAGAAGATATTAGAAATGAGCGAAAATTTTCTTATAATATTATAACGTCACTTTTGATCTATAGTTTAAGAGTTTGTATATATTTGTGTATGCTTTTCCTTATGATGTAGACCGGTTCGACTTGATTCTTACGCTAGTTTTTTGACGCAAGAAAGCACGTTCGAGGTACTTGGCATGGTAGTCTTGTGCAATCACCAAAACTTGCCACTTCTTTTCCGCAGACACGGACAAGGAATTTTTAGACAACTTGGGATGCCCTTTTATCCTACACAGGGTTAAGAATTTTTTATACAACTACGGTATATTTCGTTCAATTTATGGGAGAAATGCATATTTTTTATATCTTTATTTTATTATTGATATTTAATTTTTTATATTTATGCGGGAATAAAATACAAATATATCTTTTAAAATCCAATTAGAGGTAAGTTTTCAATACTAATCATGTTTTTACAAAGGATATTCAGTAATTGATAAGACGTTTATATTGGTTATGAACAATTCATTAATTGAATAAAATATTTAAATTGAAAAATTAAAATAAAAAGTAATCTGATGTTGGAAAATGTGGTAAAAGATTTTTGAATATTATTTGTAAATGGAAAATCATACTATTGGTCAAGGATTAAATGGATTTAAATTAGGTATTAATTGTGTGTGTATATATATAAGAGTAAATTAAATGTTTTATTGGATAAATGAAAGAACTTAATGAACAAATCGGAAAACATGTATCTTCTTCGATATAAATAATATACAGAGGTGCACTATGTATAGCTGAAAGGGACTGCTATTATTATTATCACTCCTAATTCCTCTTGTAAAGTATCATATTTTGTGGAAAGTATAAGAAAAAAGGTAAAACTAATTAGATTTAGCAGAAGAGTATCGGTTTTTCTTCTTCAATCGAATGAGGATAAGGTTGTGGCCGAGATTGTTCCTTTTACACAGAGTGTAAGGAATATTTTTTAAGTGGACAAAACCACTCTCTAAAAATAATAATTTATCTACAAATAAAAGAAATTACTTTACAAGAATCCCGAACATGGGCCCAAATTAGCTGCGAATTGCAAGTTCAAGAAATTCAAGAACCATGTAAATCCTACTTACAATTTTAAAATTGCAAGATGCCGTCAAATATTGGATCACCAATCATATATATATATATATATATATATATATATATATAACCTGTGATTACTATCAATAAATGCAGGACTCACAGCTGATAATGATGCACCTCAATCCACCAGAATATCCTCTCAATGCAACCCCATAAACAAATACAGAATTACATGTAACGTCAGATATTTATCTAATTTTAGTCATTTAAATATCACTTCTTACTTGTATATCTATTAGCATATTAACTTAAAAGGTTCTTTAGTTTCTGTCACTTTTTGTTAACATATCAGCTAAATGTACACATAAATAATAACATTTAAATGGTAAAATAAAAAGTGATGATATCTAATACTACTCGATTTATATTGTTTCTCAAGGTGTTCTATACAGACACCTAGGCCTTGAAGATGTTATTGATGTGTAAAGCTGTGAGAGTTTAGTAGCCATGTAAAGTGCAAAACTACACGAACTCTTCACTACCTATTCACTTTTTTTATTATTAACAAGTCAAAATGCATTACAAATGTATTCTCCATTTACTTAATGAAAAACTAACAACAGGTGCCTATATTCATTGTTTTCTAGGCCTTAGGAGAGTATCAACAAGTTTTGAGACCACGTGAAGTTTTATACTAATTTTCATGAAACATAAAGATAGTGTACTTTCTTAATTTTTAATATGTAAATATCAGTCCTTACGCGCATGTCTAATGGACATACTAACTTGAGAAATTTTTTAATCTCTCTCATTTTTTGTAACATATCAACTAAATAGATACAACAATGTCTAATGGACATACTAACTTGAGAAATTTTTTAATCTCTCTTATTTTTTGTAACATATCAACTAAATAGATACAACAAAATAAAGTAACGTTTAGTATTACTCGATCTATATTATTCTCAAGGGGTACTATATACAGACAGCTCGGCTTTGGATATGTTATTGTCTTATTGATGTGCAAAGCTGTGAGAGCTTAGCAGCCATGCAAAAGTGCAAAATGGTCTCTTCACCACCTATTGACATATGTGTCAATTGCGAACGCAGCTTTTTCCTCCTATAAATCCCAACACTTCCTATCACCATATTCCATTGTTCTTCACACTTAGGTAGCTTAGCTACAATGTCTTATAAGCTCTTCTTGACGTCGATTTTGCTTATAAGCTCTCTTTTCTTCCATGGCTGTTTTGCTAGAAACGCAGGGCAGCAGCTGTATGGTGAGTGCAGAATCAGATCAATCAATGCTGCTGAGCCAACATACACATCGCAAGCTGAGGCTGGTGAGAATGAGAGTTGGGACCCAAACAATGAGCAGTTCCGATGCGCCTGTGTTGCCGCCGTCCGCCACACCATCTAGCCCAGAGGCCTTCTCTTGCCTTCCTACACCAATGCACCCCTGCTTGTCTACATTGTCCAAGGTCTATGGGCTCGTTTGGATTGGCTTTTTTAAAAAGCGTTTTTTTAACGGCTTTTGAAAAATATTTTTTTAAAAAAAAAGTTAAAAATTCTAGCTTTTAAAAAAAGTTGTATTTGAGAATTTCTGTTTTTTCTGAATCCAAATCAAATAGTTATTGCGAATTTAATATAACTTTTTCAGAAAAAAAAAAGAAAAGAAAAAGTATTTTTTCTTAGAAAAAAGCCAATCCAAACAGGCCCTATATCATTTTTCTTAGCAGCATATTTTTACCATTATCTCATTTGATGTATTTACGGGTTGAATTTTTAGATAAAATGATAACATGATGTGGTATTAGAGTTCAAATTATAGGGAAAAAAAAAATTCACGCTTAAGGCTTTAATAGGTTCAGATAAGTTACGCTTGTACTTGAAAAGATACGTTAGACATAGATAAATTATCAATATAATATTTTTCTCTAAGAATATTTAAACTGTTGTATAAGGTGGTAATTTGATACACAGATATACCGTGAAGTTTGCCTGTAATCTACAAAGATATTGTTCATACAATAGATAACTACCCCAATATCTTGCCTTTGACACTAATATACACCAATTTATCATTGTATCAAAGTTTAATTTATAGATTCGACTCTTACCGTGAACAAATGTATTAACATACATTAGTCTATCATCATGGGTTTAAGTACCATCATCACACAATAAATAAATACATTAATATACACCAATATTTTTTTTATGTACTTAAATTTTTAGATAAAGTGATAAATTCAATTTTATTACTGCATGTGGAAATTTTATTTGTATAGGTAGGGGTATACATGGTCTGATGATGCCTGGCAGCCCTGAAACATTCGAATCCTCTCAAGGATCTGAACAATATTAGGGAGAAGGCGGAGACGAGAGAAGCCAGAGATTCAGAAAATTGGACATTTCCGGAAGGGCGATGTTATAGCCATCCCGGCGGGGGCGGCTCATTGGGCCTACAACAATGGAGATTGGGAGCTCGTTGTGGTTGTTTTGTACGACACCGCCAACTATGCTAAGCTTCTTGATCGATACCAGAGGGCACGATACCAACCCAAAACAAGTTTAAAACATATTGAACAGTATCAATTTAGGGCTTGTTTGAATTGGTTTTTTTCCGATAAAATTACTTTTTTTCGCAAAAAATGTACTTCTTTCGGTAATAATTATTTGGTTTAGCTTTTAGAAAGATGAAATTAAAAAAAAATTTTAAACGTAATTTTTTTTTTTAGAAATTAGAATTTTTTGTTTTTAAAAAAATATATATTTTTTTAAGCTGTTAAGAAATTTTAAAAGAAATTCAATCTAAATGGGCTGTGAATTACAACCATGCATATATGCAGGGGGACTGGTTCAAGATTTTGTTCGGTGTGGGCGAAGAAACCCAAGTTAATTTTGTGTAAATCGCATCCCAACCATGTGGTTTATTATAAGTATGCATTATTCCCCTATCATTTTAAGGTGGAAAGGACCATTTATTTTAGGGGAATTTGTTCCTCATATTTGAGGACCGCATGGAAGCTGTGTCTATATTTTAGGGGATATGTGTCCAAGAATATAAGGGGAATTTTATGTCTATTTTGAAACGAGTAATATACCCTTACGAGAACTAGGCACTCTTATAAAAACCGGAGGCGGGGTGCTAGGATTCTCCAGAAGGCTTATAACTGGATTCCCCGGAACGTGAACCAAATATAAGAATCTTAAATTCCTAACCTTACTTTTTTACGGAAATCAACGTTCTCTTAATATATATATATATATATATATATATGTATGTATGTATGAATATATTTTACAGACCCTCCCGTGCCGATGTCTACAACCCACGAGCAGGGCGGCTTAGCACACTCAATAGCCTCATACTTGGTGTTCTAAGCTAACCTTCGACTCAGTGCTGAAAGGGGTGTCCTTTACAGGGTAAGATTTTAATTGTTTTTTGACCATTCTTCTATTTTCCAAAACTCTCTCTTTATTATTCAATATATCAAATTGATAACAGAATCTCATGAGCCTTTTTGTTAAGCACAATAATACAGTTAACAAATCTCTATCTAAAAGCTTCGGGTCTTAGATTATGGGTCTAGAATTGTCTGCGTGAAGGCTCAAAACAAATAAACACAAAACACATAATTAGAGTCCGGTTAAATTGACTTTTTTCTTTTTTTTATGAAAAAATGTATTTTTCCCCCCTGAAAATAGAATTTTTAACCATTCTTCAACTATTTTCAACAGTTGATCGCTTTTGATCTGCAAAACCTTTTCTCTGAGTACTTCACAAAGAATGCAATCTTCGCACCACACCAATAGTCGATCGCAGAGGGCAAGCCGTGTGTGACGGACAAAACCGGCAGGGACAAATACTGATCGTGCCGCAGAAGTACGCCGTGATGAAGCAAGCTTCAAGCCAAGGTTTTGAATTGGGTTGGGTTCAACACCAATGACAATGCTATGATGAGCACTCTGAGTGGCCGGACTTCCGCCGTCCGGGCCCTGCCAGCGGACGTCATCGCCAATGCTTACCGGATTTCTCCGGAAGAGGCACGGCGGATGAAGTTTGGCAGGGACCAGACCCTCATTTTCGAGTGGCGACGCACCCGGTTGGCTGAGAAGGTTGCTTCGGGATATTTAAGAATGTAATTAGTTAGCTTCATGCATAACGTAAATTCGTTTTTGTTAAGCTCATCATCAAGCTAAGGCTACACATATAAGAATAGAGAGGAGAGAGGCCTTTCATAATTGTAGTGTTTCTTTTTTTGGTTGGAATATCGAATTTTCATTAGATAAAGAAAAGTTGCTACTACGGCACACTAAAATAAAAATTCATACAAACAGATATCGTAATCCTATATCGACAATAAACATCACAAACAGTGCCCCAGGATGCTCTTGCACTAAAAATTGGAGACGGACAAAAATTATGATCCTTGTTCAAATTCAATCCACCGTTCTTGATTGAGTGCCCTTAACTTATACGGTACACAGTACAAGAGACGTACTTTGTATCCGAAATTTACCAATTAGTGATCGGATTCTGTTAGCTAGATTTTTCTCGTCACAAGAAAAAAATAATTGACACCAACAAAAGCATTATCAGAGAAGGCAATTGTAGTAGACGACAAACATTCGTAAAAATAAAAATCATAATTCCACTCTGACGGCAATTTGGACAAATCGAAACCAACAAGCAACACTAACACTGACAAAAGTATCGCCAAAGAAGATAACCGTAAAAGGGACGAAGGTTGCTTGAACCCGTCAGCAATGTTATGGTGTTGAATTATGTCAGTTACTATGCTTGCGGAGGGAATTAAAAGTTTATTGCGGTTTGCACCAAGACCTTTTGAATTTGAATGCGACTTTTAAGGGTTAATCAACCACACAAATTAAGCTCTTTAATTAACACAAAGGAAAGATTTGTTAGAAGGAATTCCATTAAGCTCGAGCCAAGCAAAGATATTCCCGAGTCTTACCATCCGCTAGATATTTTTCTAAACGACAAAGGGTGACGAGTTCAACCATTAACCAGCAAATTTTTTAGTACAGAATTTTAAGTTAAGAAAGTATTAGGCAAATTAGATATGATCATATGAAACTTTCCTTGATATGTGGGAGACTCGAACTTGAGTGGATAGTGTGTGTTTGTGTATATATATATAGCTTGATATGTCAATTCCAAAATTTATTAATTTTGTTAAATGTTTTAAGACTTTTGGGGTAATACAACTTATAGGATTGATATTAAATACATAATACCCTCTTGTGATTTGTCATAAATATACGTTTACTTCCAATGATTTAAAAATTAGCTACTTTCCAAAAGTGAAACATATTACCTCCTTTTGTCACTTTTTTCCGTTAAATTTAACCGAACGTGTGGTGCACACGCCGAGCCTACTACTGGGTTAATTTTTTTGTTATTAAACTTGATTTTGGTCAAAAATGCCTTTCCTTTATTGTTTTGAAAAACATTTATAAGAAAAAAGACTTGAACTTTTGACTTTAATTTAAAATATGTAAAATTTAACCAACTATACTAAGAAAATGTTTGTATTTTATTTCGTTACTACAAGTAAATATTTTTTGTCATCGAAAATAAAAAAAAACAAATTTAACCTCCACTGTCATTACAATCACATAACCAACATCTCATTAATTAAATTAATTTTAATTTTTAATTATTTAATTATTTAATCAAATATTAGATTAATAATTAATTAATCAATTATTTAACAATTATTAATTACTTCACGTTTCCAATTAAATAGCCTTATAATTTGTCATAAGTACGTCGTACCCCCTTACGGTTACCATAAATGCTCCGTTAATCCCTGGGTTAGAAGGACAAATTAGTCTTTTTGCATTTTTATTAACCAAAATTAACGGAGTTAAAAAAAATAGACGTATGTGCTTCACTTTTGAAAAGTACATAGAGATAAGTAACTAATTTTTAAATCACACGACGTAAAAGCACACTTATAACATACCACAAAAGAATTCCGTACAATTTACCCCACATAAAATAATATCAGATATTACAACTGTAGACTTCAATTCAAGATATCGAATACACAAGATCGTTAGACTTAGAAGAAAATTTCATTACCTTGAAGATGCAATCTCTGAATTTTGAGGCAAGTTATCCTTTTTCTCTTTTCCGTATGTGATTTATGGACGAGGCTGCCAAAGAGTTAAAAGGGCATCTGCAACACATAGGATTAGGATAATGAAGGATGAAGCAATCTCCCTAACACTGAAATTAATGTACATTGATTCATGAACATCTATTATTCTACACATCTGCATGCTTACCACATTACAACTCCAGAAATTGAAACATCACTCTATCGCATATCCGCTGCGACAAGCCGCTGTTGCATATCTGCTGTTACTAAGACTATCCCTAACCGGCTACTTTGGCATATTTTATGTACAGTTTGACATGGTTCAGACACCCAGAGAGCTTCACAAAGCCAGCATTTCCAGGCACACATTCATGATTCGCGGTACTTAGTCAAATCAAAAGTCAAAGTCCTCGAGCAGCTGGAAGCACAACAATTTCTTGATTAACATGCTTGAAAACAATACATATATTCATCTCCAGAAAATGAAAGAATTAGGGCTTGTTTGGACCGACTTTTCTGAAAAAAAGCGCTTTTTTTTATAACCCTTGAAAAAGTACTTTATTCTAAAAGCTGAAATTTTTTACTTCTGAAAAAAAACAGTACTTTCAAGCTTTTTTTCCAGAGTTCAGCTTTTCTAAAAGCTAATCTACAAATACTTAGGCTCTATTTGGCCTAATTGTAAGATTTCAACTATTAAGCAATAAAGTTTTTAGCAATAAACCTTTGGATAAAAATGCTGTTGAATAAAAGCAGTTAATTGTTTGACATTACATTTTAGAAATTGAGCTTTCAGTTATTTTTATGTTAATATTAGACTTTTAAAAATATAAAATAATATTTTTAAGAAAAAAATGAAGAAAAATAAATTTTGACATGACATAAAAATAGCTTTTCAAAAACTTTTTTTGAAAAGCTTCAATTTGGAGCTTTTGATTTTTTAGTTTTTTTTAGCTTTAGTTTTAACGTAAAAGCTCTTCTCAAAATAAGCCAAACGGATCAATTTTATCTTTTAGACTCATAGAAACCACTTTTCAGTTTCCAAAAGCTAGGTCAAACAGACTCTTATTGCGAAAATATTGTGCTTTCTTCAGGTAAAAAAAATGTTTTTTCATGGGGGAAAAACAGTCAATCCAAACAGGCCCGTAATTCGACATGGTGAAAGAAAAAAAAAATTAGAAACTGCATCGGAGAAAAGAGACTCTCACCTTCTCTCAGAATCCCTGTAAACGCCAACTAAAGCTTCAGCCTTGTCATAAAAGCTGTCCTTGAGTGAAATGACGATGCTCTGGAAACCACTTCCTTCGGCGGCATCCTGATTTGACCTAGCTCCCTGGCATGATTTTGATCGGATGAATCCGGCAACCTTCGCAACGTTTAAATTGTCTAGTGCAGCGTCCACTTCGTCTAATATGAAAAACGGGGAAGGCCTGTAGCTGAAATTTCAAATAACAGTAAACCAGCAGTTCTTGCTTATTTATGCGAGCCGAGGAGGGAATCATGGTGCATGCTAAAAGTCAAAAGTTAAAGACGGTGTTCAGCACTAATTTCTAGCATGCTTAAACCAGAGAACTTAAATTCAAGTGCCAACTAAACAATAGAATATATGGACAGATGCTAGGAAAATGTTCAGAAGGCTAGCACTTGACAGCAAGTTGGCCTAAGACGATAAACTCCAAAAGCTATAGATATGCTTGATTCTTAAAATAACTATAAATATACAATAAATAGACATATATGTACATTGTGGTTCGAGATTGCTATCATCAGCTCATTGTTCTAGCATCATTTTCATCTCATTAAGCACGTTTATCTAATTAACATAGAGAAACCAATTATACCTGTGAATTGAGAAGAGTAATGCAAGTGCTGCGACTGTTTTCTCTCCACCAGAAAGCTGTTCCATATCACGAAAACGCTTCGTTGGGGGCATAGCAGTGTACTTGATGCCATGCAAAAACGGCTCATCGACGTTCTCCAAGTTCAGATATGCTGTACCACCCAGCCGATGGGTGTCACTCTTCGTAAGTTGTTTGTATATTTTGTCAATATTGCCAGAGATATGTTCAAAAGCTTCCATAAATTTCTCATGCCTGCAGTCAGAAAACTCCCCCGTTACTGTAAATAGAAGTGCAGCAAGTCAAGCAGGACCAAAGGAAACAGAGGTGACAAACTTCAACCTCGAGGTTGAATCGGAATAATATGCTAGCTCATTTCTACATCTCACAAGAGTAAAAAGTGCACAAGCAAATACTGACAATCACATAAGTTTGTCTTTTCTTGCTTTCCTGCTAGAGACTCTACACACGCAAGAGTTATATTATTAACCGGGCATCAATTTGTATATGAGAGATTGGTGACTAGTATGGCCGAGAGCGAGACACAAATCAATGTTCTGTACTTTGAATCATCAAAAAATATAGGCCCCAAGTAGATTTCATTTCCAACTAGCACAACAAATTATCTGTAAATAACTAGTACCTCATCCGCTTCACACGGTCAAACTCATCAGCTACTTTTTTCTCAGCATTTTTCGCCTCATCAAATTCTTTGTTTGCAGCAGCCTTCTTCACCTGCAGGGCTTCATACTGATCCAGGGCCTTCAAATTTGGAGCAGTTCTTTCAATTTCTGACATCACGCCCGCAATTTTCTGTGTGAATTCAGCCTCAAGCTTCTCTCGCTCAGATGGTCTCATATTCTGCTGATAAGATCTACTCAATTTACTGAAATCAAAAACTGGTCCTTCCATTGACATATCAATATCCATTGGATCCGCTACAGTTGGAAGGGTGATGTGCTCTAGTTCACATTTTTCAAGGATCTCCTGCTTCCGCGAATTAAGCTGCTCTATATGTGCTTCCTATTAAAGCAAGGAAAAATTGGTCAAGTCATTCACCATGTCCCGAATAAGAATAATGAATACCTGAAATCTACTTAGAATCCAATCATAAAGTATTATACCTTCGATTTTATTTGACGATTATGTTTGCTTATATTTGTAGTAGCAGCGGAAATCCTTTTCTTCCATTCCTCAATATCCTTCTCGCATTCTTCTGCTTTGGACTTCCACTCTGTCAAGAGACATTTGAAGAAAATGCTTTAATGCACAGATGATTCACGCAGCAAGAAAGAAGGCAATACATTCAAAGATAATGCCATAATCAGATAATCCTTTATCCTACAAGCAGCTGAAGATAGTAAAACTATTTTCGATGTTTCAAGATAATGCAAGATAATGCAGGGTTTTGTCACTTGTCCAAAGCTTCATCAGCAGGCTTAGCAGAATTGACTAGAAACTCACCCACTACTTCTTCCTTCAAGCTCTCAATCTCATTATTAGCCTTCTGAATTGCTGTCTTCAATTCAGTCTCTCTTTTCTCAACTTCCTTGAGAGAATTTTTCAGGTTACTGATTGTAGTTTCCAGTTTCGTGATCCTTGAATCCAGGTCACGCTTCTGCTCATATTCCAACCTGGCAAACATATACAAATTTGTACAAACAGAACAATATGGCTAATCACGAGTCCCCAATGCAAATCTTCCAAATATAGGCAAACACTCAATGAACTCAACTGCAAATAAAACAATTCTTATCATAGTCCCTCTCATCCCCTTGTAGAAGACCATGTTCAAGCATTTCTAGGCAAAATGTCAATCCTGTACACTTCCTCAGGTTACTTCAGCCTCAAAGTAACCATGGTGCAAATGTCACCGGTGCATGACTCAACATATATGCAATTATAATCATATACACAACATACACCTTTTACCTTCACCATTTATTTAAAAAAAAAAAAGGAAAAAGAAAAGAGCTTCAACACAAACTACCTGACACTGGAAGGGGATCAAAGTCAAATAACGAAAAAATAAATAATGTGACATCAACTGGCCAATAGCTCCGAAAAATCTTCTTTTTTGGCTTACAAATTGAGATCAAATCTGACTTGTTGCAAAGGAATCAAGAGCTAATAAGCAGAAGAATACGATTCAGTAAGGTTTCTAGAAAGAAGTTACGGGATATCATCTCTAATGGCCGCCCAAATATTCAGGATTGACCAATGTCATAATTTGACATTGACGGTAAGGTTTCCAGAAAGAAGTTAAGGGATATCATCTCTAATGGCCCCCAAATATTCAGGATTGACCAATGTCATAATTTGACACCGAAAGTTCTCCCTGTACAAGTGTATTATTGATAAAACCTCTCAACAAGAATAACAAAACCATTTTAAATTACACATTGGTACAACTTAAAAAACGAGTAAGCCATCCAGAGAACTTACTGATACTTTAATTTTGATTGCTGATTAAGCAAGCCGAATCTTTTTTCAGCCATCTCCTGGACATCCTTGAGCTGCTTTTCTTCATATTCACGAATGTTCTTCACCCCAACAGACTCACTAAATTTCTTATAGACACGGTCCACAATATCATTGATTCTCTTCTCTAGTGATGAAATATTCCCAGCCCTTTTCTTAATGGCATCTTCCAACTGCAGGAAATTCATGTCAAGTGTGGTATTTTACAAAAGTGCAAGAACCTATCATAACAAGCAGCAATAAAGTACCTTGCGAAGTTCAGGTTTTACGTGGCTAATTTCATCATCTATATTTGCTTTTTCAATCTTCAGTTTTGAAAGCTTATCCTCACTGCTTTTCTGCAAGAAAAAGTCAGAATAATAAGAAGGTCCACAGAGAGCACTATTATCAGACACAACCTCAAAAAAAGAAACTCAGAAGATGGTATCTATGTAGGTGGTACAGATATTATAGTTTCCTCCATTTCAAAATGAATGTCCTATCATTAAGCCCAATGCTTCAGGATGAGACTTGAAACTGTATCGGTTACAAACAAACTAGAATGCAACACATTCAGTTTTGGAAGACATCTACTTCAGAATGATTCAAAATAATTCCAGTGATATGCAGCCAGAGTTTTGAACACATCGGTACCCTGAGCACTTCAATTACATCAAACTGAAAGAGAATGATGCTGCTTATGAATTTTCTCCAAGCAAATCAATTGTTCAGAAAGTGATTTATCATTTCATGTCCCTTAAATACAGCCCATCATGGAGATGATCAACGACAAACAACAATTTGACATTTCTATCATCTCTGACAACCAACCTACTGACATTTCTAAAATAAAGTCGCTAGACACAAACGAAAGGAAAATTTAGCTCAAATTTGAAGGCTGCATGCAGGTTTAGGCACATACATCCGTTTAGTCAAAATTCATCAAAAGGGAAAAATCTGGACATTAAGCATGAAAGACATGTCTATTGTTAATAAATTAAGAGAATCTTAGTAACCTTCTCAATTTCTGCATACTGAATCTTCTTTTCAAGTCCACTAATTTTGCCTGATGCTTCAGACTCCTTAAGCTGCATCTCTCTAATTGAACCAAGCTCTTCCAACTCTGCCTCAAAACCTTCTTTTTTCTTCTTGAGTCCTATACACAGAAAAATGTAATATTATAGCAATCAAGTATAATTTCACGTGTCACTTGAAATGCCATATACACATACATACTTTGGATACAAATGACTCCACAAACCTTCAATCTTTTTATCATCCCATTTATGTGAGCGAGCTTCCATCCCACCACTTGTACCCCCAGTCATTGTGCCAGACTTTGTCAACAAAATCCCATCAGTAGTGACAACTACGAGCGCATTCAAATCAATTAGCAAATAACTATGTCCGCTACAGGTTAGAAAATAAAATAAATAGATAAATGTTTTACCCTTGAACCTCTCCCCACTCCAGCTTAGCTTCTTTGCCTCGTCAAGCTCATCACAAACTAACGTATTTCCGACAGCAAATAAAATGGCCCTTTCCAGTGCTGGATCAAATCTGCAATTGTTAAGTATGAAACTTACAGAATATGATTGATTAGCAAGGTTCTTTTAAAGAAGAAAGACAGCATGCTCCTTTTCCCAATTCCATTAGCAGTTTTCCTTTTTTATCATCATATTTTGTAAGGCGCAGGCCTCAAAAGGAATTATAGTTTCAATTGTTAGAGCACAAGACCTGATTTGCTCAGGTCAACTCAATTCTCCTTCTTCATTCTTCCTCTCAATTAATCATGGATTGTGGACGACAAGGAGAATATGATAAAATATGGCAATCCCTAGAAGCCCATCTGATGAATTACGAAATATAAACAACGAAAACACATTCCTTTGTAGTGAAAGATTAAAAAGAGAGCGATAAGAGATTGTGCGCAGATGAACAAGGTTCCAATAGATTTGAACAAAAGAAACAAGCCATAGAATTCAAATCTTCGCAAAGGATACTGTATAACATCAAAGACCAGCTTTGCAGTTCCTGACAATGTGCGCAGCCTCTCAATTACTGGCCTCACACGAACTGATTGAAGAGGTATAAATGTCTGAGGTGGAAGCCTTTGTTCCTTCAAGTACTAGCAACAAGCAAAATGCACGCTCAAAGACATGATCATTTAAAATGAAGTTACGTATTCCAAAAAAAAGGGGGGAAAAAAAAAAGCAAACTCTCCTTTTCAATCGCTTCGCAAAATTCTGACACCCCATTTAATAAATTTTTTTTCCTCAAAATTCTGGCACAGGAAACCATATATTTGTTTCCTCCACAAAAGGAAAAATCGCAATAAAGCAATGAACCTGACATTTCTAGGATGATATGTTAATCGGCTAACATAGGACTGCCCATGAAGACTATCAAAACAATATTGAATAATAACTAAGTTATGCAGGAAGACCATTTTAGAGACAGCCATAAATCTCTCCAAGGGCATCCCATAAGGATGGAGAAATCACAGACCATAAATGACAATGATTTTACTCAACTACCTTTATATGTTATACCTTGATGCACTCCTTCCCCGTTTGTTCATCCTCAACCACTACTGCGTCCATAAATCTGCCCATAGCAACTGTAACAGCAAGATTATATTTCTTCTCTGTTGGCCTGCATAGATCAGTCATGCGACCATGAACACCAGGAAAGAGCCGCTTGAGAGTTTCAACTGCTTGCGACAACTTTGCATCTCTTTCATTCTCATGCCTGTCAGCCTTCAGCTCACGTAGTTGGTTTTCCACATCACTAATTTTCGCCTTCAACATATCATATTTGCGCCTGAGAAAGAAAGAAGACAAACAAGTCAAAATGACAAGCAAAATATGCAATAAGATGGGGCAGATGCAGAACCAAATTCCCAGCATAAAAATTACAAATCAAAACTTAGATAATTGAGCTGACTAACCTTGAATCAGCAAGCTTCTCTTTCATCTCTCGTTGTTCCTTTCTTGCTCTTGTGAGCTCTTCCTTGTGCTTTCCCACTGCATCATTAAGCTTCTTCAGTCTATTTTGCAATTGATTCTCCTGTGATTCCAGTTCTTCCTTCCGATTGTCCAACTGTTGAAGATTTTCTAGCAAATTGTTCCGAACTTCACTATCAACATTTTGTTGCCTATCTAAGACCTCTTTCTCATCTCTCAATTTAGAAGTTTTCATACCAGCCTCCTCTTTACTGCAAAAAGAATTTAACTCATTGTCACTTGCATAAAAACCTTTAAATTTTAGCTCTTTCATATGCAAAGTGCAACAGTAACATTATATGACACAAGAATGGAAGTCTCTCCATGTGTGACTGCATATACATGAACTGCATCTTCGTCAGTGAATGAATTAATGAAAAACGTAAGAGGTCATTCAAGCAAATGAAGTGTCAAGTCAAACAAACTCAACTTCTTTCATTTGTACAACTCCTCTATTTGCCCACTTTAAGAGCAGAAGTCCAATTTTCAGTAGTTTTCAAGTGGATAGAATATCATGAGCTCATTCCAGGTAAACTAAAAGAAGACTACCGGGAAAATACAACCTTGGTTGTCACAAAACTGTGAGGTATAAATTACTAACTTCACAAACACTTCCTAGAAGGAGGTGAAAAGAAAAAGCCAAAATATCCCCCATAATAAGAGAAAGGAAAAAGGGATATACAACACACACACACACACACACATATGGCATAAGTCTCCATTCAGAACAGTGGACATACATCACATACTTGACAAAATCAGAATAATATATCATGTTGATGCATAAGTCTTCACTCAGAACAGTACACATACATCGCATACTCAACAAAATCAGAATATAAAGACTTACATTTGGTGATAGGTCTCCAATTCACTCTCAGCTAACTGAACTTTGTCGCTAGTATCTTGACTTTTTTCACGCAAATGATCCAGTTGCTTTGTGATATCCTTTAGATCATCTTTAAGTTTCTTGACCTCCTCCAAATGCTTTCGCTTTTCTTCTTTCTTTCTGTCAAGCTCTTTACTGGTACTTTTGATTTTTGAAGTTATACGAGACATCTCCTCCTTTAGCTTTAGAAGCTCTGGTTGCTGTAACAGAAAAGTAAAAATATTAGTGTCCAAGCTTTATTTACTGATACCTCAGTTGCCAGAATAATAAATGTCATTTCCACAACATGCTGGGAAATTCTTCTATGAGCAGGGACATGAAGTACATAGCCCAACTGCAGAAGTCATGCATCCACAATGGCATTCACTTAGAACCAAGAAAATGATAAATCCTCACTAACGAGGCCTCTCGTAAGTCCGAACATACGTGTCAGACAAACCCTCATCAGATGAAATGGAAAAGTAATTAACCATGAAGCATATCGCACAGAAAATTAGGTGACCGAACAGTTATAAAGCATGGAGACATCTTACATTCCTATCAAGCCTATTCTTTTTCTCTGAAATCCTCCTTTCACATAAAGCAATCTCCTTCAAGTATTTGCTTTGTTCTTTCTTCTTTTTGCTTGCTTCGCTTTCATAATTCCCTAGTTCATCCACGATTTCTTTCCGGCTTGCCTCTTCACCTTCAAGTTCCTCATTAGTCTTTGCAATATCCTTCTCTATGTTGAACAATTGCCACAGAAAATGTTCTTGCTTTAAAGATTTCTGCAACACAAGAAAAAGGTGGAGGGAGGACACCCACATCAGGATAAGAGTAACAACCAAAAGATTATACCGTAAGCAAGAGCGGCTGCCTTCTCCTTCCCCATTAACTCGGGGGGAGGAGAGAAGGCAAGAAGAATAATAAGAGATGAAAGGGCAAAGAAGGAAAGACACGAGAGAGGAAAACAATTTTAGAAGATCAAGATGAAGCATCTAAATATCAATTCATTCAAGCATTTGAATATCTTGACCGACAAAATTCTCACAGAAACCGATTCCTTGAAGGACCAAAATTTGATGAAATTATTTCAAAATATACAAAAAGCCATAAAAGATCCGGGAAACAATCTACAAAAGAAGGTCAACAAGCAAACACCAAACAGTAAATAAGTTAACACTGGGAATAACCTTCAATAGATAAAGTTCAAACTGTGCCCAGCAGAAAGCGAATTCTTTCCTAACTTTTGGATAGAAATAATACATGACATCATCCCATGGAAGCTCAAAGAGCTCAATACTAGTTTTATTTTATTTAACTGGAGTCAGTGAAGAGAGACTTTCTAACCCCACCTAGTGGGGTAAGGCTTGGGTTGCTTTAGTTTCATTTTACACAATATAACAATGAAGGAAGAATCAATATCATGAGTAATGAACAAATTTAATAGTTAACTATTACAGTGATTGTCGTATAAACAACGTTTCTTTTGCATACCAGTTGATCTTGCAAGCGAAGATGCTTCTCGGCTTCTTCTTTCTGTTCCTTTTTCTGCTTCACCTCCATTGATATAGTCTTTTTCCTCTGATAAGCAAGAGCACTTTTTTCTTCAGCTCTTCCTTTCTCTTCTTCCAATTCCTCATACTGTCTCTTGTACTCTTCAGACCCCGAAATGTGCTCAAGAAGTGCGGTGAGTTCCTTTGGATTTTTAGATGCAATTGACTCTACATCACCCTGCATCGCTAAATTGCAGTTACAACTTTTCCTACCTTTTCTTCCATTTTGGCAGCTGAATTAAAATAGTTACTAAATCATTCATTTAATCAGTACCTAACATTTAAAGGCCATTCTACAGTCACTTGTAAATCTAAATACATAAGATAGTCTCATAAATAAAAAAAAGAGTATGTGTAGGTAACTGCAAGGCGTAAACATGTCAACCCACATGAAGACACAAGATATCCTTCCTGAATTCCATTCAAAAATTAATTAGAGAAAGGAAAAGTTTGACCTCTATGCTACAGCCAATTCAACTTCATTGCCTTTGCTAATCCTTTTCCCATTTTGGTGTTTTATGCTCTAACCATAGGTTAATTAACTCTCACAGAACATAGAAAAGCAATTAAAACTAGAATAATTCTAGATACAGAAAATCAATATAAAATGTCCAATATCAGATAAATTTACTCTAATCATAGATTAACAAACTCTTTTCACAATCTAAATGCTGCTAAAACCACAATATTTCTAATTAAAAGAAAAACTGATTTTAAAATTAAAAAAAAAAACAAACAAAATTAGGCAAGATTACTTCAATCATACTTTTACCCACTGTAACATACAATGTAAATGTTATTGACATTAATAATTTGAATTACAGAAAGTAAACTCAAGTAAGTATAATCAGTTAAATTTAACCTAATCCTACTTTTAACCTAGTCATAGCTTAACCAACTCGAGGCTCGAGCATGAAATCAAAATTTTAGTAACACTACGGTAATTCCAATCAAAGAAAATAAATAAAAATCATAAAAGACAGTAAATTAAATTCATTAACAGAAGCAAAAAAAAAGAGGGAAATTTTAATTATATTCCTTGAAAATGACCTGAAAAACGAGAAAGTTCCGCGCTTTAATAAGAATGCCAAGTGACCTCAATTTCTGATTATATTCATCCCAATTTACCGGATTGCCATCGATTCGATACTCGCTGCCACCGGCACCGGTAATTATTCGTGCGAACTCAATTTCAGTACCGTTGACTAACTGATAAATCAATTTAACGAACGCCTTTCGCCCTCTCTGCTCCTTCTCGCGGTCATCGAACGAATAAATCAAGTCCTTCAACTGCGCACCACGCAGCTGGCCGGTGCGGACGCCGAGGACGAAGCTGATGGCGTCCATTAGGTTCGACTTCCCGGCGCCGTTGGGCCCGATTATGGCGGTGAAATCGTAGAACGGCCCAATCGGTTGATGACCTTTGTAGGACTTGAAGTTAAGGAGCTCCAGTCGGAGGATTTTCCCCGGAGAGAATTGGTGCGCTTGCGCCGCCGGCATTGTGGAGAAATGGAAATGAAACCCTAGTTAGGGTTTTAGGGGTTAGGGTAGTGGAAATTAGAGAAAATTTAGGGGTGTAAAATGGAAATAATTAGGATTTGGAGGGCCTGGAGAGTGAAGAAGAAGAGTAAAGTAACTTTTTGGTTTGTTTTGGCGGGAAAAAGGGATCTTTGAAGAAATGCAATGGAGAGATTTTCGGGGGATGAGGTGAGGGAGGGAGAGAGTGTTTGTGACAGAAGAAAGAGAAATGAAAAATAATCTTTTTAAAAAAAAAAAGGAATTTAACTACGCTATGGCTGTGCAATTGAGATAGCTAACGTATTAGCAGATAGCCATTTTGTCATTTTTGCATTAAAGTCAAATTCTAACAATAGTTTAATTTTTAAGTATTTTTTTCGCTTTTTCACGGTTCCTTGCTCTTTGAATTAGTTTTTTTTTAAATAAGGAAAGTCATTTTTTTAAAAATAAATATATTTTTTAACAATAAATATTTAGATTATTAGATAGTAAAAATTAAATAAATCTACACTAATAAGTAAGATATCGTTAATAATAGTATTGATAATAATATAATATATTATATCATATTTTGAAATAACATTTGACAAATACTTTCATTTTCACTAACTGAAATTGAGCCATTTTTAGGTGTCTAGTAACAAAAAAAATATTCCCAAATTCATAAGAACTAGAGATAAAAGTTTCCGTCTTCAATTAGAGACGGAAATCTAAGTTTCTAATTAGAAGCGGCGATCCTCTGTCTTTAACTAGAAATTGGTTTTTCGTCTCTAAACTTATAAAATTCTAAAACTAAATATATTAATAATTTTAATTAAAAATATTAATAATCTCAATTCAAAAATTAATTTACTATATTTATTAGTAATAAGTATATTTAGTTAAAATTCTTGCACTTTTGTTTATTAAAGTTTTTATGTTTTAAAAAATAAATTTCATAATTATATTGTCAAGGTTTTTAAGTGTCTTTTATTTATCATTTTGTTAATTTCTAATATGATAATAAAAGAAAAAAGAAAGAGAACTGCAAAATTATTAAACTTTACCGACCAATGTAAATATTTTTTATTATCTTTAATTTTGTTGTTGAAAACGGAAGCTCCATTGAAACAGAAGTCATCCATTTCTAATCTATATAATATATATATAAAAGTTATACTTTTTTTTAACATTGTGAGAGTGTAATTTTTTAGCAACGCTAAACTGGCATTGTTATTTAATTTTTATTTTTTTACTTTCTATTATTTTTTATCTTTACAAATATACATTATTAGTTTTAATTGAAATATTAAATGGACAATCAATTAATGCTTAAGATTAAATTCATTTGTCAATTCTAAAAAAATTATTTATTTTTATCCATTATGTATATATATTATTGCCATTAGAATATATACTTTATATAAAAGTTTTTTTTTTTTAACATTGTGAGGGCGCCATGTTTGAGCATTATGAGAGTGAGATGTCGACACTTGTATAACATGATTATTTTATTTTTTATTATTTTACTTTTTATTTTTTTTATCTTTATGAATATACATTATTAACTTTAATTAAAATATTAAATAGATAATAAATTAACACTTAAGATTAAATTTATTTATTAATTCTAAAAAAATAAATTTTTATCTATTATGTATATATATTATTACCATGAGAAATTTAATTTTCAATTAATTAGTTCTTAAAATAATATTCATTTGTGAATTTCAAAAAATTAAATCTGAGTAAATTTAATATTAACTATTAAAAATATTTTTTTGAGCATTATTAGAGTGCTATATCAGCGCTTGCAATGAATACTTTATTATTAGTTTATATAATAATTTATTATTTATTACTTATTTTATTTATATTATTTTTATTTTTGTGGATATAACTAAATTATTAGTTTTAATAAAAAAAATAAACAATCAATTAATTAATGCTTAAAATATAATTCATTTGTGAATTCTCAAAGGTTCATTTATTATGGATATATATTCTTAGTTTTAACTTAGAAATTTAATTATTAAATAATTATTTTTTAAAAATAATATTCATTTGTGAATTTTAAAAGGTTTTTTTTTTAATTATGGATATATATTATTATTTTTAATTTAAAATTTTAATTACTAATTAATTATTGCTTAAATGCCTTAAAGTATTTTTTATTTGTGAATTATCAAGATTAAATCTGAGTAAATTTAACATTTATTTTTTAAAAATATTCATGCAGAGTACAGAATATTCATGACTAAATTAAATGCTGTTAAAAATAAATAAATTTAATTTAATTTAATATTTTCTATCAAAAAATAAATCCATGCAGAGAATGGATAAAAGTGCATTAGTTAGAAATAGACTTAGCCGTCTGTAGCTGGAGACGAAAATTTATGTTTCTAATTAGAGACAGCAAGATTGGCACCTTCCATTTATATTTGAAAATGAATTTTCTGCCTTTAAATATATAAAATTTTAAATTTTAAAATGTTAATAATTTTATTGCAATAAGGTCAACTTTGTCTATTAATCATTAATAAGTGTGTTTAGCTAAAATTCTTATAATCTTGTTGCTAAAATTCTTATAATCTTGTTGCGTATTTAAAGTTTCTACATAAAAAAAAAAAACTCTATTGATAATTAAAGAAAAAAAGAAAATTTCAAAAGTATTGAACTTTATTAGTCAATATAAATAAAATTTATTATTTTCTAATTTTTGTTGTTCGAGGTGGACTTACCACCTCTAACTAGGGACGAATATTTTTTCTTTTCTTTTTTTTATTTATAAGAAACCATCCACTCTAGTCCAATTTCCTGTTATTTATGAGATTTGAACTAAGATCGCGCTCCTGAATGAGATAGCCCTTAATCCCTAGTTTTTTTCTCTAAATCTATAAAATTAAATTATTAATAGTTTTAGTGCAAAAAATCAACTTCCTATATTTATTACTAAAAGTATATTTATCTAAAATTATTATATTTTTCTGCTTATTTAAAGTTTCTATATTTAAAAAAAATAAACTTCATAATTATTTTGTCAAGGTTTTTAAATTTCTCTTGTTTATCATTTTGTTAATTTCTGATATTGAGAGTTAAAGGGGAAAAAGGAAAATTTCAAAAATATTAAATTTTGTATCAATATAAATAATTTATTATTTTTATTTTTTAATTAATTAGTAATTAATGATAAAAATAGATCGATCCCCAGCAAATCTTTTCTATCAAACCCCCCCCCTCCTCTTTCACCACTTCTCTCCACATCCACTGCCGTCTCCACTGTTTGACAGGAGAGCATTCTCAAATCACGGTCGAGGTGAGTTCTTATTTTCCAAAAAAGTTATTCTTTTATTTTTTTTCCATTGATTTTTTTCCGCAATGATATTGTGGTTGATGTTTGCTGCTATTTCGTATGATAGCAAATGATGTCTTCATGGTTACGGACTCTCTTTAAGTTTACGGTTACGGTTTTTCTAATGGGTACAATGTTTTATTTGTTAAAGTTTATTAGATTGTAGACTATTGGCACTTTTTTTTAAAGAAAAAAAAAGTCAATCCGAACGTGCCCATGAATTTATAGTGAATACAGTAAAACAACAAACGCACTTGAGACTATATTGATCATATTTCCTTTATATGTATCAGTGGTTTAATCTCTACCCCAAAGAGTCTTGGATTTGCTTTGCTGCTTTGATAAGATGGGGACGTAATCCATCGCATACAATCATTTCTTAAAACAAAAGAAGCAGCACGGATAAGTATATTCTGCAAGGCATGGTACAGGGCATGGCTTATTTGCCCTACTTTGGATTTTGGGGAAAATAAGGATAATAGGAGAATGTTCATTGAATTCATTGAAAACGCTTTACAGAGATACCAAGAGCGAAAATTACATATAGATCATTTGATATTTGGTCTGGGAATCGTTGATTCTCATTCGGTTCCGCTCGTGGACAGATGGATTGGTATTGCTGTTAAACATGGCGTCGAGAGGTTTGGACTTAATTTTGGAGATCTACAAGCGGGAAAGGATCCTTATCCTTATACTTTGCCTGGTGCGATCTTTGAAGCCAAATCACTCAAAGAATTAACGCTTGGTGGAGTAAACGTGAGTTTAAAAGAGCGGATTGTAAATGACAAGGTAATGTTTAGCCATCTTCTCAAATTACATCTTCTCTTTGTTTACACGGACGATGACATGTTTCAAGGTTATATATTGCGAGAGCCTGGAAAGGATTAAGGTAACCAACCTTTATAACCTTAAGAAACTTGACGTTACTTCTTCCGAGGCTCAACCTATTGAAATTTTTGCACCCAATCTTCAATATTTCAATTGCAGTCTGTCTCACGGCGGCTCCTTTGATTTGTATACGACGCAAAATTTGAAATATTTGTCGTTATTGGGTGGCACTCTCCCCTCAGCAACATTTTTTGACAACTTCATGGGAAATTGAACGGATGCATGGACCTCGAAATAATCAACATATCAAGTCATTCACTGAAGCGCGTAGAGATAGTTGTCCCAACAAAGTTGAGGGAGGTCAAAATTGATGCTCCAAACATGGTCTCCTTTGATTTTGACAGTTCTAGTGCCGGTCTTGTCCAATTTATCTTTCGTCAGTGCTCCAAGTCGTCAATGGATCACGTCCAGGATATACATTTCGAGCTATTCTCCTGTGGACACACATCTGTTTTGTCAGCTCAAAAGATTTCTAGCAGAGTTGATCCGTTCAAAAATTTCACTGCATCTACGTTTCCTGCGTCCGCAGAACTGCAACTTTGATCATGATGTGACAAAGATACCAATTTTTCCCTTGGTGGAAGTTGAGAATGCATACTTGAGCTTTGATGTCGCAGCACCATTGACAAATCCAAATATTTTACTTGAAGCTTTGTTCCGGACTTGTCGTCCCAAGGCCATCAACATGAATCGGTATGAAAAGGCCACGGGTTTGCTCTACAACAACCTGACAGATGGAAGATATGAGCTCAAGCATTATAATCAACACTTGAAGGAAGTGAGATTCGAAATCTACGACGAAACCAAGCATGAGTGGCAGCCAAGCGACTGGAAGAATATGCTTGAGGCACCACAGTACTGGCAGAGAGTTTGTTTCAGGCTACAATGGGGGGCAAATTAAATTTAGAAGCAGAAGAAAAAAAGGGAAGCAAACTTGCATACATTAGTGGGAGAGTTTAAGCTGGTAAAAAAGTTCTTTCATTATTGTTCTTGATGTGAACTCTTTTGGTTTTGCTTTATAATTCTCGTTGCAAACGTTATCTCTATGAACATCTTTGAATTAAATTTGATATGTTTTGGATTGATAATGTTAACGATCATCATGGCACTGCATTTTTTTCTCCAGATCTTTCACCAATCGCGATACTGACCCTTATCGTATGGACTTGTGTAAGCTGAAGGAATTTCTAGCAAAAAGTTGATTCAATCTAAAATCTCACTATTTCTGCAGAATTAGTATGATTACAGCAGAATTAAGCATGTAATTAAGAAAGATTCCAATTAATACTGTGGTTGAAGTTTGGGGAAGTACAGTTGCGTCGTGGTTTAATAGGTCCAAATTTTCTTGATGGTTTCTTCCTCACCTGTTATACCAAGGCTTACCTAATAAAAATTTTGAGAAATTCCACTTAATATTACTTAGGACCTGCTTGGGTTGACTTTTGCTCCAAAGGAAAATATTTTTTTTAATGAAAAAGTTATATTAGATTTACAATAATTATTTGATTTGATTTTCAAAATAGTTGAAACTCTTAAAAGTGCTAAAATAAATTTTTTTTTAGAAGTCAAGATTTTTAATTTTTTTTTAAAAAATTATTTTTTAAAAACTATTAAAAAAATACTTTTCAAAAAGGCTAATCCAAAAGGGCCCTTAGTTTTAATATAAACCTCAAAATATTATACGTTAGTTTTAATGGCTTTGTTTCTCCACAGGAAGAGAATTATGTTTCCTACATGTTTGTGTTTCAACAGCATAATCGCTGCACTGAATAAATTAAATTTCGTAATTTGTGTAATCCTATTATTTAATAAAGAGCTTGTGCCTATAGCAGCTCAATGAGATCTATATAGAAAATAATTAAATAATAAAAATTTAAAATCGCGGCAGCAAATAGGTGGGAGTAGGGGGTGAAATTAATAAATTACGAAATAGTAATTTTTGAGAAAAGAAGAAAGAAAATAATTTATGATATAATGTACTAATAACTTTTCAAAAGTATTTTTTCGAAAGCTCTAGTTTAGAGCTTTTTTATTTTTAAAATTTTGATTTTTATATAATTACTTTTTTAAATTAAGCTAAATAAATTAGTATTAGTTTTTATCATTACAGAATACAGTTTTGAATGTCTAAAAATGGGCCAAATCAAATCTTTAACCTCCAAATAGATATATATGTATATATACAATTTATTCTCAAATTTATAAAAATATCATTGGTTAGAATATAAAATTCCAAATACATAGCAAATATAAAATAAAATAAAAATACAACTTAGAATGCCTCAAACATAACAAAAGCCAGGATGGTATTTAAGAAACTTCTGGTGGCTCACGTCCAAGCAGACGTAGATCCACTCACAACCGTGCGTCGCGATAAGAGTTGGGTGCATCAGGCTTTTCTCGGGGCCGATTCCAATTATAATAAATGGACCCCACAATTTTGAAGAAGGGTAAAATAAATAATGCAAGAACGGTTAATATACCCAAATAATAATAAAAAGAGAACCAAATAATTTACTCTTTTACTAATAAATTGTTTTTAAAACACGACATTTATTCTTTTATTTTTGTAAGTTGGGATGTCATTAATTCTTAACTTAAAAACGTAAAAGCAACAATGACTTAGCACTCACAAATTGCAAAAGTAGAGAATTAATTGTGTTGGAAATTACAAAAACAAGAGGCTTATAAAAATATTATCTTTCCATATTTTGAAATATTGGACTAACAATGTTACTAATTATTAAGATTTTCTTTTAAACCCTTTTCTCCCACACCCAACTCAAAATTTTCTACGGAATTTGAACTTAGACCTTACTCGTAACAAGAGACAATTTTAATTAATTGAGTTATTCTTCGATCTCGTTACTAATTATTAAAATAAGTGGCTAAATTACAGCGTTTTAAAAAAATAAATGGACCCTACATATCAAAAACCTATTACCAAATATTCCATTTACTTGAAAAGGGCAAAAAAAGAAAGAAAAGTGTGTTTTAAGGGTTTAAGTGACGAAGAGATCTAAAATCTCAATTCCAGTGGGTGAGAGAGAGAGAGAGCTGAAATCAAGAACACAAACACAACCCACAAACAAGGAAAGCTTTTTTTATTTTTCGGTTGCCAAATGGTTTCAGCGGGCACATGGCTGCGTTACATAGTCCACAAGCTCGATTACGCCGTCTCCGTCAGCATGAAGGTCACCCCCTCTTACCCATTTTATCTAGATGATTTTTTTTTTAGTAGTTTGTTCAGAAAAGAGTTGGACTCACTTTACTTCTAATTTTACCTCTTCTTGTTTGTCAGATGTCTTTATATTAATGTGGAATTTTTAGGTGTTTATATATTTGCCCCTTGTCTTGAGGAATCAAAATCTTATGGAAATGTTGCGTTAGCTCCATAAAAGAGAGTAATGGGTCTGTTGGGATTGCTGTGAAATGGAAAAAAGTTCTTTCCTTTTGGATTCTTAGTGTATTTTGTACATGGTGTGGCAAAGAAAGTACTTTTAAGTCTTCAGTTTTGATAATCTTCCCTTTTGTTCCACCCATTGGTACACTTTTATAGTTGAAGTACAACTTGAGACTGAGGAAATCTCTATTTTGCTGTAAAAAAGTAATCTTTCTTTTTGAATTTTTAGTGTATTTGGTACGTGGTGTAGAAAGTACTTTTAAGTCTTCAATTACATTTCTGTAGTTGAAGTACAATTGAGGTTGAGAAAAATGTCTATTTCATGACGATATTTCAGTCCAGTTTAGAATGCCGAGCTCAAAGGCCAGAATAGTTTTACTGGTTTAAGGAAAAAAAAAGTTGATTTCTTTCTCAACTGATTTCAACCCTATATCTACTGGCTCAAATGGTTAACCCAGGCTAATTAGTTATGCTGAGAAGACTAACTTATTGCGTCTTCCACCATTGTGGTAAATAACAACTACCTCGATTGAAGAACTGATAATCTGGGGGAATGCCCCCTGTTCATTGTCGTGATGTCCTTGTCAGGATAAAGTCACTCGTGATCAACATTGGCTCTACGTCTGATACAATTCTATCATGCTCTAATTCATTAGATCTTGATGATTAATCCGAGTCATTATTTTACCTCCACAAAACTAACTTATAAATCACAATCTTATGATGTCTCTCAACAATGTAGGACATCACATAATTACTTAATATATTTTGTAGAAAATGACTTGGTTCCTGGTTTTTGTTGTGCCTCTATTTCATTATGGTACTTAAAACAAGTCATTTTTTTTTTCATGTTAATCTGATTTTAGTGCTATATTTTTTTTTCATGTTAATCTGATTTTAGTGCTATTGCGCCAATTTCTAGTCACTTCTGCTAGGTTGTCTTCTCACTAACGCCTGCAAGAATTGATTTTTGGGTTATCCAATTTTGATTTCTGGGTAACGGTCCTGCCATAAGATTGCACCATGTTAAGATTGAGCCAGAAATTGTCTTAGGGTAATGTAATGATTTCCCACATTGGAAATCCTACTCCCTTGTGAGTGGTTCTTAAGTTCAAGGGATTCTCTCACCTAATAGACTAGTCTTTTGGGATGGGCTCTCGCTTTGGGCTTAAGTTGTTACATTGGTGCTTTCATTGAAAGTGGGTTCCATTAAGAGAGACTATAGGCTAAATTAAGATGTGGAACTATAGGTTGGATTAAGGTGTGGCATTTCAAAATGTGGTAAAATGACATGCCGAATATTGATAGGTAAGTGCAGTGTAGCCGTCAAAGGGCTACTGCTTGGTAAGTGTCGATAGAAGGCCACATCGAATACTGATAGGTGAGTGGAGCCACCAAAGGGGAAAGGGCTGCCACCATCGGGTCAGTATTGATAGGCTAGCCCGACGTGGAAGTCAGCCTTTTAAGGGGGTGGAATGTAATGATTTCTCACATGGAAAATCTTACTCCCTTGTGAGTGGTTCTTAAGTTCAAGTGATTCTCTCAGTGAGAGAGCTAGTGTCTTTTGGGATGGGCTCTCCCCTTTGGCTTAAGTTGTTACAGGTAATGGTAGGAATGTGCCTGATTACAGGGATAAAAGTGTAAAACTTGTTTTACTGAAAAAGGTAATATTGCTGAAATTGTTACTTGTCTGGAATTCTGCCTTGTCCTCTTTGTCTTAGGAAGCAATGAAGATGTAGTTTCTGCTATCCTTTGGATCATTATATTGACCTCATCGATGTCATAGTGAGTGTCAATCTGAAATGAGCCTGGATTGGTCTTAATTTTGCCTTTGATTTATACTACCATTATGTTGTAAGTTCTTAAGTACAATGCTGTTCTTAATGGCTTAACTTCTTTTCTTCAGCTTTGGTATTTGCTTGTATGGTAGAGCTTCATGTTCTTTTAGTAGTTACTTGGTTACTGATAATCATTAATATCTTTGACTGTCAATGAGAATGGAGTCTGCATTGGTCCTAATTATGCCTATGGTACAATGCCACTCTTAACAAGTTAACTACTTTCTTTTTGCTTTAGTATTTGCTTGTAGGAAAGAGCTTTGTATTCAGTAATTGCTTGGTTTCTGATGATTATTCCTTATTTCCTGTTCTGGGATAAGTTTTGGTAGTCCTGTTTTGACTTGTATATGATGCCTTCTTCTTTTGCGTTTTTCTCCATTTTCTACATATTTCTTTTTTTTTCTTGGGCCGGGAAGCATGAGGGGGTTTCCAAAAAGCAAAGGCATGAGTTTTTATACAAAATCTACAATAAAAATAGCACACATTTTTAACTGTTTTTGACAGTTTGCACCGGCCTGGACTTACTTCATTGCTTCACTCTATAGCCGGCTGTAGTTTTATTGACCTACTTCCACTCCATTATTTTTCTTTGAATATATAGAATAGGTGAGCAAAAGTGCACCCCATTGGAGAAAGCCATGGAGTTTGGATATGATGTGGCAAAGAGCCTGTTTGGCTTTGCTTATAAGCAGGTAAAAAAAAAAGTAGGTTGGAGCTACTTAAAATTTTTGTGCTTATAGGCCAATTAGTCAAACCTATTAAAAAAACATGTTTATCCTTACAAATTTAATAGTTTTTGTCACATTAATTAATTATATGTCTTTTTTAGTCATTTTAACTACTATTGCTACTTATAACCACTTATTTGCCAAACAAGTCAGCAGCTTATAAGCATTTAATATCCAAACAAATCTCTGTTTATTTTTCACTAGCTTAAAAGCAACTTTTTGCTTATAAGCAACACCTGCTTATAAGCACTTAAAAACAAGCAAAGCCAAATGGGCTCAAACTCAGCTCCCTAGCTTAGAATCTATCTTGGCTCTAGGCCCTAAATGTTCGAGTGAGGAATTACTTATGGAATTTTGAGTAGGAAAGTGAACTACACGCTTTACATGAAGGAAGAACTCAAAATAGGAAAACAGAGATACATAATTCCCATCTCATTTGCCCATTCCTGTTCCAGATTGATTATTAAAGACTTAGACCTCAAATAAAAACTATAGAATGTTCTGCAGAGCTAGGGTTCACACAAATTTTTAAACAATTCAATTTTTTGTTCTTTCTCTTTTGGATGTGGAGGGCGTGGGACTTTGTTCTGATAGATTGTTCTCCACTTCTCTTTTTCATAGAAAAAGTTCCTTTGGTAGGGATGGCAATGGGACAAGTGACTTAGAGCACCTGTCATCAACCGACCTGATTAAAATTGGACAAAATCGGTCCCGTTAAAAATCCGAAATGAACCCAGAACGATTTAAAGTACTTATTATGGTTTGGGATTGACCACTCGGTTACCCACATTCTCGATCCGGTTTCTAGATTTGTGTTTGTTTGGATTTGTGAATTACTTTCTAACGTGAATAGCTTTGTCATATGAAGATTTTGATTGCTTAGTTATGCAGATGGTTTTGTTTTAAATTTATATTAATTTAGATTTGTTTACTTTTTTTTCTCTAAACCCCCACTCTCACGGGATTTGAATCCAGGACCTCACACTTGGGAGCGATTGTCTCAACCACTTGAGCTTCCCCTTAATCCCGTTTAGATTTGTTTAATTATTTTCATTTGTAGTTTGATGCTTTCAGCTATGGATTATATGTGTTTTAGAATTTAAATTTGTAGTTTTTGTAGTGAAGTATGTTAATTTGTTCTTTGTAGATTAAATTTATCATTTTAATGCATTTTAGAGATATTATTTAATTTTTTTGGGGCAAAAGTATGAAATTTATTTAAATGGTTAGTTTTTCAAAATTTAGTGATTTATTTTGGGTCCTGGGTTAAGGGGTTGAGAACATATCTTGAATTCGGGTTCAGTACGTTTCGGATTAAAATTTTTATTTAAAATTTAATCTTTGTATCTAGTTTGGGACATTCGGAGTACCCACGGGTTTGGGACATTCTGGGAATAGGATTCCCATTTAATTTTTATTTGGGTTTGGGACGGAAAAAGGAATTGGAATATTATCCAAGTAGCGGGTTTGGGATTCTTTCATGGGTAGGGTACTCGTCCTGTTGCCATCCCTATCCTTTGGCATATTTCTTTAGTTCCAGCCAAGAGTTGTCTATATCCTTCCATAAACTGCCATAACAGTTCAATTAATTTCATGCAGAGTTACAGGCAAGGTAAAATTACAGAAAAAGAAGTTGGTGATGTCCTATGGAGAAATTTCTTCCAGGGAAAGTTGACATACTTGCATTGGAATAAAGGAGAGGAAATGGCCCCAACAATAGGAACTCAGAGTGGAACTCTCCTTGTTCGGAAATTACCAGTGGCTGATCCAACGTAATGTTTTGTGACAAAACAATATGCAAAATTATTTCTATAGTTACTATTTTCTGTAGTTACTATTTAATTTGGTACATCACTAAAATGTATACCTGCATATACGTCAACTAGTAACTTTATTGTTACAGTGAACATTTTTCTTAAGCCTGGTGTCATTAACAATTCTGGAATTGAGTTCTGCAGCACTTTGACTAATGTCAAATAATTTTTTCAAGGAAGTTCTAAAAATGGTATACTTGTAATGGCCAGTGTATTGTCCTTTTATTGGTATACTTGCACAAGTTTATTTTCTTCTGTATTCTCTTGTTGTGCTCCTGCATATACTATCCTTGCCCTTTATCTAAACAACTATTATAATTGGGATTGTATGACTTAAATGAAGGAAGATGTTTTTGTGATTTATGTGCTAGATTTATATCCCTAGATATTTCTAGTTTGCATTGGCAAATAAATATTATTACTGAGATTATCCAGCTTCCTGTAAATCCTAGAGGACAGGCTGCTCATCCAAATAAGAGGAAAAGTTTATGCTGTCTGAATTTTCTCTCTTTGCTGCCAAATTGAGCTTGATGAAATCCATTAGTAGCATGATTATGTTTTACACAAGGTTGAACACATGTTTCTCTTTATCTAAGTTGTTAGTATAAAGGTCTTTGGAGCCTAATTTTCCAAGTAAATAGTTGAGTATGATATTTGGATGATTAAACATGCTTGCAAATCTTGCTTCTTTGTTCTGCTTCTGTGACATTGTGGTCATATTCATTATGTCTTTGTTTTTATGTTGATGAAGGGTGGTAAGTTCATTTTCTTTCCAATGTGGCTGCAGCCACAGCTTTGCTGTGCCTGTAGATATATTTCTTTCCCTACTCGCTTACTGTATGACACAAATTCCAACAGGCGAGTTTTTGTTGGAGATGTAGTGGTCCTAAAGGACCCTATAAACTCAGAAAATTATCTCGTTAGAAGGCTGGCTGCTGTTGAAGGGTATGAGATGGTGTCTAAGGATGAGAAAGATGAACCTTTTGTACTTGAGAAGGATCAGTGTTGGGTGTTGGCCGACAACGAAAATGTAAAGCCCAAGGTATTTACCTCCATCATCAGAGATTTCTTTCTGCTAGATAATGATGTAAGCTATTATTAAGCCATATTGATGCAGACAGATACACTCACACACAGAGTTCTTGAATTTCATTTCAGTCTCCATCTCTTTAAGATGTCCATATGTCATCTCCTTTTCCTTTTCCCCCTTTTGATTTTCTTTTTGGACTTTATTCTTTTTCAAGGAAGCTAAATGAACAAGTCAAGTTGAACCTCATAGACAGAGACAGATGCAAACAGTTTTTTATTTTACTTTTATGCCTTCATCTCTTTGTGCGATCATACTCTATCTTTGATCCTTTGTCCCCATTTTGATGTAACTTACACGTCTTCATGTATTTCTGCTGATGGTTTGACGAGGGGTGGGTGAGGAAAATGACTAGCAGGACTAAAAGATGCTGAGCAGCCATGGTACATAAATGAGAGAACCACCAAAGTGCTCTGAAGTCAGATGTAACCACTAAACAAAATATTATTGTCATTGTAGTTTTTTTTTTTTGTTAAATTTTAATCAAAGAGATATCATATCTAATTCTTTTTTGTTTATTTGGACGCATGGGTTTATATGTGTTTTGAGGGGGATAGGGATGCTCATTTAACTACAGATGAGAAGTTCTTTGTAATTTGTGAATTTTGTGATTGACCTTGATCGCAATTAATGCTTACTCTGTTGCCCTTACTCTTCAATAGCAGGAAGCCAAAGATAGCCGAACATTTGGTCCTGTCTCCATGTCGGACATTGTTGGTAGAGTCATATATTGCCTAAGAAATGCCGTGGATCATGGCCCTCTCAATAACAGGTTAGCTCGCGATTTCCGGTGCCTGATTTATCATATACATGACGAGAGCATTCTGATTACAATGACAACTATGGTGTATTGGCAGTCATTTCAGCATGCGGAAGGATTCATCTGTGCTGGAGGTTGAACTAGATGTCGATGAGATGGCTAAAAATCACAAAGAATAGATTGTTGTGCCAGCAGATGTGCTATAGGACGTTCTTGTCCATTTCACTTTACGGAGCTCTTCTTCTCGAGTCAGGGTACGACAAAAAATAAGTTATCTGTCTTCAAAACAGGGACCTCTGTTGGTCCGATAGCTCGGTAGAATCGTTTTCCTTACAGTGAGCCTTACATTTCTTTTCCGTTTTTCTTCATTCTCTTGCACTTAAATTGGCCGGCTGTATCTGATCGAGCCTTAACTTATTTATCTTACTGCGGACCAACAATAACTGTTTGAGCGACCAGTGTTGAAACGAGGCTTAGTTTTTAGAGTTGCTTCTTGTTTTCAAGACTCAGAATTATGAATTTTTCAAGAATTTGGTTTACTACTTGTGTTCTACGTATCTTGTGCATGATAGTTGGTAAATTTCTCGTTTCAAATTTCACTTGCCTTTTCCTTTTTAAATATATTAAAACCCCCGACCTCCAATCCAACCCAATTCCCTGCGTCCGACGGGATTTGATCTCGGGTCATTGCACCGGGGAAGAATCAACTACTTGAGCTATCCTCTAATCTCTTGATTAAAATTTCACTTGGTCCTTAAAGTATTCTGTGTTGAGCATTTTCCTGCAGATGATTGGTTAGATTTTCTGTATGATTTCACTTGGTAAACTGCATCTATAGTGGGGTGGGTGATCTGTTAAAGAAACTTGAGATAAATGTAACTTTCTAACTCGAGCGATGAGAGTGATCTTAAGTTTGAACATTATTGAGGCTTTAGATTTTTATCTATAAATGGATGAATTTTATCGGTTACTCTAATGGTTGGAAGGGACAAAGATGATCGTTGAGTCTCAAAATGTTTTTTTTTTTTTTTTCTCTCCTTTTCTCGATGGCGAGAGAAATTCAATTGGTTGAGTCAGACTGCTAGTTGGTAAATATTTCTCTTTCCCGTTATAAATATCAATTCCCGGAACATTTCAATGTTACCGACGTATTTATGGGTAAATTCTTTTCACAAATGAAAATGCTTCCTCCGTATATGGTCAAGTAAGAGGCGAGAAAAAAATACATATACATGTAAAATCCACTTAAAAAAAACATATGTACATGTAAAATCCACTCTATCGCTCTAAGCTTGACTACATCCTGATAAACCGCCTACCTGCCTACCAAATATGAAAAATTATGTTATCTTAGTAGTCAAATTCCTCCATCGGTTGCTCTACATCGCGATAGACCAATTGCGTGAGCGGGAAATAGAATAAAGATACGAGTTAGTACGGAGCGGATCTCGTCCCTTTTTGCCGAGGAGGGGATTCCCCTGTTGTCGAAGGTCAAATCATTAGTTAGAAACAAAGAAAGCCTCATATCACAGCACTTCTCGAAGATCGTCAGGCAAATTATCAAGTCAGGTACACGAAAATCCGACCTAGAATCATGCCTTGGTAAACAAAATCACATACGCTAACCAAAGGCTAGTCTTTGCATTGAATATTAGTTGATCCACCAGAGGCTGAATGGACTTTCAGACTCTATTTCAACTGCAACTTCTTCAGAGTTTGACGTTTTCCTCTAGTTGTTTTAAGCAGATATAATTTCTGAGACTTTGATATTGAAAATTGTCCAAAGAATCATTCTTATTCAACAAGTCAAATTCCTTGAAACTATTCATTTCAAAACAAACAAACGACAATGTCAATGTCCATGCTGTCTTTTGTCTACCTGCCATACCTAACAACAAATCTATAATTGCAAAACATAAGAGTGACTTCCACCCCCGCCACCCCCCCCCCCCGTCCCCCACCATGGTGAATAACCAAATTCCAATTGAAATAAAATACTAAATTTCTCATTTGTTAATTTTCTTTCTTAGTGTGAGATAAAAATATTTAAAAAAAAAGTTTTTTCTTTTTTGATGGATTAACCATTTCCTCAAAAAAAAAAATATTTTTAGTTGTATTGCTACAATTAAATTTAGCAATGACTAAATTTCTAACATTCAACTACTATTGTTAAAATTTCTATTCATCACTAGGAGGTCCCGTTCTATATATCCTCATATTTCGCTCCATCCGTATGTGGTAAATTAAATGCCCCAAATATCAGCTTGAGGAGGAGACATGGGTAAGTTTGTGGTAAAATATATTTTTTTCTTTTTTAAATTCCAAAGCGGTTAAGTCAGAAAATTCAGATAATCAAAATGCATGGGTGAGCTTTTCCCATCTTATCTATCTCCATTCAAAGCAATAGTTCTGTTGGAAGTACCAAAACCTCATGAATCGTTAAAGTATTAGGGATATAGATAGTTTATATCTTATGTTTGAATTAACGGAGAAATTATTAATTTGAGTTATGTCTCCTCTAAATAAATCTCATATTTGACTAAAAATTTAAAAAAAGAAGTAAATCTCATACATTGTAAAATTCATTTGTGAACTTTTGTGTTATGTGCAAAAACAGATATTTCAGAGCCCACTCAATGATTATTCTTTTCTTGAATTGCTAATGATTAATGATTGTTCTTTACAACCACTCCAAATCTTTCATGATTTACTGCCATTTTTCAAACATAAACCTTTCTTTCTGGCCTCAACTGATGATTAGACAACGTGATTAACCATAATCTCTTTTGCTAATAAAGACAAAACCCTCTTTTGTTAACTAAAAGGTCACTTTCTTTAGTAATGAATTTTTGTTCTACAGAGTAGACCGCAAGCTCAACTGCTTAAATGATGCATATTATTATCTTAATCCCCATAACCAATGGACTAATGGTGGCCAATTTGACAATAAGGGCACATTTATTTATACGACCTCTATCCCACAAATATAGACTCGTTTTTCTTTTCTGATCGTCCCAAATTATAGTCTTATTTTCTTTTTTTAAAGTGGTAAATCAAGTAATTTGACTCTTTATAAGTCTCTATTTAATGTGCATTTTTATTCAAATGTTCCTATATCTTTACATTTCTCTTTAAAAGAATTTAACTTTCAAGATAATAAATAAACTTAACTTCATTTTACTTGTTCATTTTACACTTGAATTCTTTTCACAAATCTCTTTCTTAGAATGCAGTTTAACCCTGCATTTTTTTGATGATACATTTTAAGACGTTAAAATGGAATAGCCCGAATATATGTAACACACGTAAGTATAGCAATCTTTACTCTTAACACATTGGGATTCATCATTTTCTGTTTAAGTGTTTTGATATATAGTTATTCTATTATCATGGAATTTTTTGGTCTTGGAACATGAGGCTTCCAAGAACGCAGTCAATACTGGTCAAATCTGAGGTCACGTGTGGGGACAAAGTGATTGCATAGTTCCTTTTCATATCTAAATAATCCGCGTCTAGGTTAACTCGAATTATTTAGTTTTAATTTCTCAGTTATAGCCTAACAATTTAATATTGAGATAAAAGAAAAAGTACATATCAGGAAAAACAATTTGATTAGTAAGTTGATTAATTTTTATAAGATTCACCGAATAAGAACATACTTTTATAGTTTTTATATATGCATCGCACGCATGTCATATATTTTTTTTTCTTTTACTCCTCTCTCCACCCTTAACTTCAACCCTCATTTTCTATGAAATTTGAATTCAAAATGTCATTATTAAAGAAATAATCTAAATCACTTGAATTACCCCTTAATATTCGAATGGCATATTAGTTATTACCAAAGGACAAAAACGAAACAAAGGGCGGAAAAAAAAAAAGGGACGAATGGGTCAAAGACATTGAAACGCAGCACGTGATCCATACGTACAAAAATTTTAAATTCGTGTTTTTGGCATAGTTCTCAATTAATAGTGAAACACAATCCTCTGGTTGACATTTGTGTTGTCCCATTTTAGTTATTGCAATTCAATATGTAACGTTGACTAGATAAATTTTTATGATATCACTTTAACGTTGGAGGAAATACAAGATGGATAAAATAATTCACTCTTTTTGTCTTGTCAAATTTTTTGAGGTCATTATTCTTGTTAAATTTTTTTTTTGTGTTTGCCCTTCTAATTATTTTCCTCTTTTAAATAATTTACAATGTGCGATACGTTTTATCTGTAAATTACCTGTGCAATTATCCTATGCTACATAAATTTGAGGGTCTAAAAGGGTGTAAATATATAAACATTTAGAAATTTTCTCATTTTAAAGTCAAGCTTTGACTCCCTAGATATTGGATTAGAATACTATGGCCTGTTTGGATTGGTTTTTCTTCCAAAAAAAATGTATTTTTTTTGAAAAAATTATATAAAATTTATAGTAATTATTTGATTTGATTTTAAAAAAAGATGAAATTCTGAACTAAAATTTTTAACTTTTTTTAAAAAATTATTTTTTAAAAACTATTAAAAAATACTTAAAAAAAAAAACTAATCTAAAGAGGCACTGTGTATAATGTCCTTGTATGACTACTTTGTCTTGCTCGCTAGCTGGAGACTTGAGTTGTCCAATGCTGGCAACAAAGAGTACAAATTGATATATGTATGTGTTGCGGGGTTGGGGGGCGGGTGGTGGGGTGGATATAATTAATGTTTTGGAATAAATAAAATTTTAAAAAAAATTTTGGGGTCAATTGGAATTGACAGTCTTTCTGACCATTAACTACATCTGCCTGTGCGTCTCCCTATTATCTATTTTACAAGTCACACCTTTGAGCATTTTAAATTATTGTACCATATTCATTCTTTTAAAATAAGATAGTAAAATTATCGCTATATGCATGTTGTGTATTGTTTTAAGAAGAAAGTAATAGAGATGTCTCAAGCAATGGATAATTATCTTATCATAAAACCAGGATCGATATGAGCACAATAGAAGCATTTTATGTCAAGAATTAAAGACGACATTTATAAAATAACATGTAATACTATAATGATCTAATATTACCCCATAATTATAAATATGATTGCACCTTACTTTTGAACGACAAGTACTAAAGAAAATTATCTTACCACATGTAAATATAATTTTTTTAACGAATATAACATTATACCCTTTAACAAATATAGAAATGGACAAATATAATATCTGTTTTGCTTTATAAAAAAATAAAAGGAAAGAAACTAAAGTAAGCTAAGGTGAGCTTCTTTTAAAAGCCAAAAGAGGGGCATATTAGTCACTAAAGACAGCACTGCATCTGGGGGACAAACACACTACTTGTCTGCAAATTTTATTGGATATCATTTCCCTTTACAAGTTCATTAGAAAAAGTCCTCACCTTTATTAGTTTCTACTAATCATGATTTAAAAATTCTTGATCAAATTTCTTGGTTATCATCATCATCAATCATTATCAAATCTTTGAATTAATTTAATCATCTCATTATTAAATTCAACATATCAAAACAACAAATCTGCAACCACAAGGGCCCCACCAATTTAACACTTCCCCCTTTTTTCTTTTTTTGCCTCTCATATATATATATATATATATATATATATATATATATTTTTTTTATTCTTTAGGCCTTCCCAAAACACACACCACATACACTCTTTGCAATGAAGCATTTGGAAGATGGTTGGCATAATTGTGGAAAAACAAAAAAAGGGTCGTAATTAATTGTTGAAAAGATTCATTATTTTTATCAAATCAATGTTCTTTTCATGTTGAATTTGTTTGCTTTGTGGAGTGTCATTATCATCAAGATCTCTTCTTGTTTTCTCCAACCAGCAGCTTCAGGTAATTTTCTGTTTTGATTGGAAAGATGCAAACTTTCTTCTGTTTTAAGCTATTGGTTTTGTTCGAATTGTAGTATGATACATACTTACTGCATTTGAATACTTTTGTTGACAGTTTACATAAATATGTGTGCATCTGTTTGTCTGTTTGGCTATGTTTTGATTCTTGCATTGTAATTTTTATTTTTGATGGGAAAGATGTAAACTTTGCTGGGCTTGTAAGCTTCTCTTTTCTTTCTTTCTTTCTTTCTTTTCAGTCTAATTTTAGTATGTTAAATGCAAACTACCTCCTAAAATTTGGTTTATATGTGTGAGTTTGTTTTGATTATTGCATGATGATTATCTAATTTTATGGGATAGATGTAAACGTTATTAAGCTTTTAAGCTTTTATTGGTTCTATTCTAATTTTAGTATGTAAGCTGCAGACTGCTTCTTTATGTCTTTGTTTCATGTAAAGTATTTAGATGGTTGTTTTCTTGTTTGAATTTGCTTGTTGCCATACTTTCTTGAGCAGAAGAACTAGAAAAAATAAACTGTTGGAAAGTTTGCTCAGTACAAGAGAGTTAATGCATGGTATAAGGATAATAGATTCTAGGAATCTACTGTTTTTAGGAGTTTGAATCTTGACAAGATTAGAAGTGAAGCGCTTCTGGATTTTCCCATTTGCTTCACTCCTTTTGGTTTTCCATGGCAAAATGAGGTTACTGAATTCTTTGAAGAATCGATATAACCTAATAATTTTGTACTCTTGTTATAGGGAGTGGATCTGAAAATATTGATTCTTTGTGCTGTGGCAGTATTCTAAAATAAATGCTCCATTGTAGTTCAGATCTCTTATTCTTTCACATTTGAATTCAGGTTTCTGACTATAATCTCCTGTTAACACAGGTCAATGGAATTAACATCTGTAAGATGCCTTATAAACAGTATATCCCGGTTCGTTCATCTAGCAACATGTTGTTCATCGAAAATGCCTACTCAGAAGGATCTCAGAAATGTAGCTAATTGCATGAAGCATTTGCAACCAGTACTTGATAATCTTGTTGATAACAAGATACTTTCAGATGAAACTATATGTAAGGAGTGTGAAGAACTGGATATAGCTGTTAAGGAAGCTAGAGAATTCCTCGAGAAATGGTCTCCGACGATGAGCAAGACTCTCTCTGTGAGTACCTTTAATGAGCTCAATGTTGCATTGCTTGCCCTGTTAAACTTTTGGTATCAGGAAAGTGACGTGAATACTTCCAAACTGGGGGGCAGACAATAAGAATGATGGCATGAGGTTGCATATTGTTGGATAATTAGGTTCTAAAAATTATTTTTGTCAGACCAAAAGTAAAAGCAGGTCTCTCTTGAAAGGGAGGTGAATAATGTGAGGCTCGGAACTTGGTCAGACCTCACTTTTGGTATTTTGAGAACACTTTAGCAATTACCCAAGTTATATAGTGTCCTCTTGGGAACTTTTTTTGGGCCATTTTCATCTCTTAATCTATTTGTATCTCTTGGGTTTCTTCTGAATACTTGAAAAATCAAAACATGAACTTCAGATGATTCTTCTCTATGCTGTCATTCTATGTAAAACATCTGTTCTCATTATTTCACTTTGCGACCCGAGCAGTTAAGTGGTCTCCAAAATATAATCTTGGAATAGAAGGATCATAAAGATCGGGATATGGTCTCTGCTGGATCCAACAATCTTTCGCAAACTTCTGAAATTTCGTTTAATTGTTTGATGCCTCTAGGTTCTGCAAAGTGAGAAGCTGTTTCTGAAAATCCAAAGCTCCTCCCTCAAGATATCTCACATTGTATGTAAAATAGTGGAATCCTCTCCACCTGCTATGAATCTATCTGATATCCAGGTAAGAAAAGAAGTCAAATTAGTAATTTTGCTTCCTTTGTTACAAGTTCTCAAGGCCTCCCTTATGATGAGCTCTTCAATTTCATGTTTACCTATTTGCAGCTTTGGCTAACATTTCTTGTTATCGTCTGAGCATTGAAGTACTACCTGTATTGTCCCAACCTGGTTATTTTCTTCCAATTGATTTCGATATACTTTTCCAGCGCTGCATGCAGGAATTTCAACATCTAAAGCTGGAAAAAATATCAGAAGATATAGAAGAGGCTATTGAAAATCAAAAACATGGAAAGAGTCCTCCAGCTGAACATCTTAGGGCAATAATGGAGTTGCTCACCTTCACATCAAAGCATGAGCTGTTGAATGAGTATATCTCTTTGGAGAAGGAGAGAATCAAAGCTGAAAACAAGAATTCGAAAGGGGATTTGGATAGAATCAACCACATAACTGGCCTCATTTCGTGTGTTCATGATTACATGGCTAAACTTGGAAGTCTTAATATCATCAATGGCATTCAGATTCCTTCACACTTCCGCTGTCCCCTCTCTTTAGAAATCATGTTGGATCCAGTTATTGTGGCTTCTGGCCAAACCTATGAGAGAGCATCTATACAAAGATGGCTGAATAATGGATTGAATATGTGCCCTGAAACACATGAAAGACTGACACATGTAAATCTTATCCCCAATTACACTGTTAAAGCTCTGATAGAGAATTGGTGCGAGGATAACAAAATAAACCTCTCGAAAGATTCTGACTGCCCCAAAAGCAGCTCACTTCTTTTTCATTCTGCACGTACTGGTCACGAGAATTTCCAAAGTACTTTACAAAATGACAATTCAGTCACAAGATCTTCTGGTGAAGCTGGACATAATTCTGAGCAGCAGAAAAATGGCCCATCTGGATTTATTAAAGAAGAATTCAATGGCCATCTAGAGACGGATCTTGAAAAGTTTGCCCGCTCTCTCCCTGAACATATAGATAATCTTTGCCGGTGCCAGTCAGCATCAAGTGCTGTCTCAAGCATTCATTATATTTCTGCAGCATCAATAGATGTCTCAAAGATATCGAGCAAACATGACAATGCCAGTGATGTGTCAGGGGATACTACATCTGATAGCCACACTTCTTCCTTCAATAAGTGTCCTGATTTCTCTCCGTTGTCAACAAGACAATATCACAGCTGCAAAACATTACGTGAATTGGCTGTCAACTCAAGCCACAACATCTCGAGAGGCCTGTCATTCCAGCCTGAATCAGGTTCTAATGATTTGACCACAACTTCTCATGTCAAACTGCTTGTTAATGATTTGAAGAGTCAATCAACTGAATTGCAAGCTTCAGCTGCTGCAGAATTGCGATTTCTTGCAAAACACAACTTGGAGAATCGAGTAATTATTGGCCATTCCGGGGCTATTATTCCATTAATCTCATTGTTACATTCGGATGATGTGACAACCCAAGAGCACGCAGTCACTGCCCTTTTGAATCTTTCGATAAATGAGAATATTAAGACCATAATCGCAGCAGAAGGAGCACTTGAACCAGTTATCAATGTGCTGAAAACAGGAAATGCACGGGCGAAAGAGAATGCTGCTGCCGCTCTTTTTAGTTTATCTCTTCTGGAAGACTACCGGATTAAAATAGGTCATTCTGATGCAGTCAAAGAATTGGTTAATCTTCTAGGATCAGGTGCTATTCGAGGGAAGAAAGATGCTGCTACTGCTTTGTTTAATCTTTCGATCTTCCATGGAAATAAGGCTCGTATAGTACAAGCTGGAGCCATCAAGTATCTTGTTGAGTTGTTGGACCCTTCGAAAGAGATGGTTGACAAATCTGTTGCACTTCTTGCAAATTTGTCCAGTATCCCAGAGGGATGCTCGGCTATTGCTCGACAAGGGGGCATACCCACACTGGTTGAGATTGTTGAGACAGGAAGCCAATGTGGAAAGGAAAATGCTGCTTCAACACTGTTGCAACTCTGCCTCACAAGCCCCAAGTACTGTCGACTCATTTTGCAAGAAGGAGCTGTCCCACCTCTTGTTGCATTGTCGCAGTCTGGCACTCCACGAGCAAAAGAGAAGGTTCGTAGCTTTGTTCATTTTCCTTGGCTTGTTGGTTGCACTTTTGTGTCCCCTGTAGTCCTTGTCATGATGGATCGAAGTCTTGGTAGAGAGGCCATTTATGTTGTAGAACCAAAAGAAGATGAAAAAAACCATTGCATTATCAGTACTCTGCTCGTTTAGTTTAGCAACGAAATATCCCTGGTAGATAGAGTTTCACCAGTAAGGTCTTAAATTCACTCAAATACATAGTTATATGTCTATGGCTCTTAACAAGCGAAATGGTAAAACATATGAATAGATAGGTAAACAGGACAAATGACACATTTTATTGTGATGACAGGCACAACAGCTTCTCAGTCACTTCCGTAGCCAGCGTGAAGGTTCTACCGGGAAGGCAAAGTCATAGAAGGATGAAATGGAGACCATTTGTTGATGTCTCAGTTTTCATTTTTCCAATCGAGCAAGTAGTTATATGTAGATATTCTCTTCCGCGGCCGTTTCTATAATATTCTTTACCTTTTTGGTTTATATATTTTTTCCAAAACCATCATTCTCACTGGATATGCAAATGTAAGTGGATTATCTTACAGCTTTCAGAAGCCTTGGTGTGTAGTGTCATACTCAAGTAAAGTTGTAAATGTGCCTGAACTCTTGTAGAAAGATTTATTGATATTTGTTAGAGCATATTTTGTAATCATGAATTTCGGAAGAGATTGCTTCCTTCAAAAGAGGTATCTGTGATATGTGTATAACCATTGAAAAGTTGAAGTTCTTTTTTCTCCAAGTCACTACTCTTTCAAGTTCGGTTTATATAGGTAAGGCTACTCTGTATTCTTTTAGAAAAGTTGTTCTTCAAAAGAGGTTGAAGACCATGCAATGGAAATGTGATGAGCTAGGAGAGTAATAAAGGAGAAGTAGATTTCTTGAGGAAAAGAAGGGAAAACTGCTTGTTCTTATATTCCAATTTGACTTAAAATTTGACATTTTCTATTTCTTGACCTATTTCACATTTTTACACATTTTTATCTTGATAATCGTGGATCGCATCAAATCCATTTTAGGCAAAAAAAGAATTTGTGGTGTAGCGGAATGTATCGACACATGGATTAGTCAAGGGTTTGATAATATTTGTGATAGGAGATCATAAGTTTGATAAGAGAAATAACTAATTGTGTTTCAACAAAATCATTGAAGTGGGACAAACAATTTAGAAATTACGCACATCAAAACTCTATTATAATGTTTTCGGAATTTGGATTTTTTCCTAGTTTAGTACTACGGATGAATATTGCATTAAATGATGATTAAAATTAATTCTTTTGCGATATTAATGAATAAAATTTCGTTTCCTAATCATTTGCAGACACCGATAATTTAAGAGTAAATTTTAATCCCTTGAGAGGAGATAGATTAAAACTGCAGTGCTAAACAAAAGGCATAGCCAAAATGATGCAACTGCTGAAGCATAACATTAGTAAGGGCTTGTTTGGATTTTTGAAAAGCGCTTTTTTTAACAACTTTTGAAAAATAACTTTTTTTTATAAGCTGAAAATTCTGGCTTCTAAAAAAATTTGTATTTGAGCTTTTTCAGAATTTCAATTTTTTTAGAAGCTAAATCAAATAGTTATTACAAATTTAATGTAAATTTTTCAAAAAAAAAATATTTCTTTTCTTAAAAAAAACCAATCTAAATAGGCCTTAAATTACGGCTCAAGAAAGTGTTAGAAACTACAAAAAGGCCATTTGACTTGTGTAAAATTCAATCTGAATGCAGTGACATGTGTCACCATCAGTCATAGTTGTTATTTAGAAATATTCTATAGAAAATAATTGATGGAAAAGAGTCATTCTGCAGCTGCAAAAAGGGCATATCTACTAAAAGATTTATGCCTGTCTTGCATGAATAATTTATGGTCATTCTAAGCCTAAATTATTCTAGTTTTGATACTTGAAGAAAATGAATCGAAAGGATTTTTGCTTTTGAATAATTGTAAAAGTGTTGGAGTTCCAGACTTATCACTTCCACGCACAGCATGCTGCAGAATCTGACGTTAGACTCGAAAAATTATAAGAGAAATCAACCTTAAAATTGTCCGGCTTGCATCCACTTTGGGAGTACATGCTTCAAGAAGAATCACACAAGAATGGATCAGAAATTTTTGAAAAATTGTTCTCGTAACCCAATAGAGAAAGTACACTGCATAGTTTTTGGGATCGGTGATTTACCCATTCAATGACTTTGTCTTAAAAAACCTAATGTTCCAACCTAAAAGTTTATAATCTTATTAAGTGATCTTGAATTTTATAAAATTTTTATGTGGATATGTGGGAAGAATAATACTCCAATAGAAAAAGTACATTACATAGTTTCTTATTAAATCAATTGGTGTTAGGTGGAGTAGTTCAGAATCTTATTAAGTGATTTTGGATTTTATGAAGCTTCTATGTGGGTGTGTGGGAAGAATAATACTCTAATAGAGAAATTATGTTACATAGTTTCTTATCAAGTGGTTTTGGATTTTATGAAGTTTCTATGTGGATTTGTGGGAAGAATAATACTCCAATAGAGAAAGTACATTACATAGTTTATTATTAAGTGGTCTTAGATTTTATTTACACCTTAGTTTCTTATTAAGTGGTCTTGAATTTTATAAAGTTTAGTTTCTTATTAAGTGGTATTAGATTTTATTTACATAGTTTCTTATTAAAGGGTCTTGGATCTTACGAAGTTTAGTTTCTTATTAAGTGGTCTTGGATTTTGTAAAGTTTTTGTATGGGAAGAATAATTCTCTAACACTCTCCCTTTGGATTTTATGAAGTTTAGTTTCTTATTTAAATGGTCTTAAATAATACTCTAATACTCCCCCTTACGTGTAACCTGATTTGATAATTGAAGAAGGGTCACACGTGGCCAAATTAGAACTTCCGTGTAACCTGATTTGATAATTGAAGAAGGGTCACACGTGGACAAATTAGAATGTCATACGTGACAAATTTAACTGTATAATTGGCCTATAACTTGGGCTCTGATACCATTTTAAGATTCCTGAGATTCCAACCTAAAACTAATTAGTGCTAGGTGGAATAGTCTAAAATTAAATGGTATTAGATTTTATGAAGTTTCTATATGGGAAGAATAATACTCTAACACTTTGGCACCCAAAAAAAGATACTTTTGGATTGAATGAATTAAATCATAGAAGCTTGTTCGTACTTGCAAGAGTGTCTCTTTCGCTCTCTAGCATGACTAAGAGGCTGCTTGGCTTTATTTATTTGTAGATTATAAATATAAAATAGTAAAAAGTATATGAGAGAATACTCCTTAAATCAAAATAAGCCAAGCGAAACACCTTCTAAAACCTAGATCTTTTCTTGTGAAAGGTAACTCAAGTAAGGGAGTTTTCAGGTTAATATCATTGTCTCATTAGATGAATCATGACCTAATGGAATTGGTTAGAGCAAAACTTATTGAGACTAACGCTGATAAATTAATTTCCTAACTAATTCAAACTCAAAAAATAAAATAAATTTTTAGTTTAATTCTAGGCACCTCACCATTAAACACGTGTCATTGTTAACCCCAACCTAGTTGCATTAAGGGTCTGTTTGGATTGGTTTTTTTTTTAAAGAAAAAGTATTTTTTTTTTGAAAAAATTATATTAAATTTATAATAACTATTTGATATAGCTTCCAAAAAAATTAAAATTCTTAAAAAAGTTCAAATACAGCTGTTTTTAGAAGCTAGAATTTTTATTTTTTTTAAAAAAAGTTATTTTTTAAAAATTGTTAAAAAAAATATTTTTAAAAAAAATTAATCCAAACGAGCCCTAATACTAGCATCTCAACTTTCAAAAGCTCTACGACCCTAAAAAAGAAAAAATCACTTTCAAAAAGCTTGGTGTATGAATTTCGTTGTCTTTTTGGAACCTTTCTTTTATATATATATTTATTTATTTTTGGTCGAGAACCTTGCTTTTATCGAGGAAGACCAAAGACAAACCTGGCCAGTTTTCTCCACTTTTGCCTGCTTCCCGGAATTTTTTTAAAAAAATTACTCCACGTGTGTATCCAAAGTGATTTAAACATTCTTATTATGCTTTATTCACTCTCACTTTTCTTTCTTGTTTTAATTTTTGGGTGGGGAGGGAAGATACTGGAAGTGGAGGTCATACAACACAGTATTTTTGAAGCAGAATATACTTATATACAGTTCTCAAAGCTAGTTAACTTTCATGCACAATTGACCATTACAAAATTTTGTCACATGTAAAACGAATCACTATTTATTTTTATTTTATTTGTACCAAGAAAGTTATATAAGTAACATCTCGGTCACATTCACTATAAAATTATAAATCTCGTGCAATTTGTAACTTGGGACATTCAATTATCATAAATTACTGCTTAATCAACCATTGGACAAGTAATCAAATTTGGTTGCTCTATAAGACACCACTTGCGTGTACTACCAATGAAAACAATGGAATTGGTGTTGCAGGTTAAAATATTAGGCTTTTTTTAAACAAATTAAATTCAATTTGTTTGTGTTGTGTGTGTGTGTGTGTGTATATATATATATATATATATATATATGTTGTGCTCCCATCATGGGGGAAACCTGATAGTGTTCTGAAACGCCATTGTCCTGTCTAATCTAATCGTGCATGACTTAGTTAACTTATTCTATTTTTTCTTTATTTTTATTTTTGTTAATGCGATGCATCTAAGGTAATATCTCATTTTTCATTAATTTTATAAGATAAATCTGTTTATTTTAATATAATTCACGTTCACAATAAACTTAAACCAATAGTTTGCAGTAGTAGATCAAATACATTCATAGATTAGTAGTTGAATTTGAGTTATTACATGAAACGTGACCGTTTATCAAAAAAGAAATTATGTCATAATAAATTGCACCACTTCTGCATATATTTTTAACAATACCCAAAATATGGGATAGAAATTAAGAGAATAACTCAAGTAATTGCGCAAAATATGCTGCTATACGAGAAATGTCAATATTGAACATTGATCACTAAAAATTGTGCCTGGCATTAGTGTTAATAATGAAGTAAAAAGATTAATTTAGTCCTTGTATTGATTGATACATGGTGTCAATCGGGATGTGTATTATTTGAATAAGAAAATTATATTGCGTAGGAGCCAAATCATATAGTGTATACATGCTATTTAGAGAACTAAAGTTACCTTTAATTTGATATAATTAATCTCTTTGGTAGAGTCTAATTATCAAGTGGTAAGCGCTATGTCTCCAACATATATGTAGCAGTACAGACTTTCAACCTAGAACATAATAGAGGATAAGACTGGAACTTACTTACGAACTATACTTTTCTCTTACTCTTATCACGGGTGCAATCTAGGGGGACTAGCATATCTCTCTTTTTTCTGCCGAGGAAGAAAGCAAAATTTCTGTTAAGCTCAACAAACCATTTTCAATAAAATGTCCATCGTCTCAATCTACAATATCTCGTAAACCCTACCTGTGGGTGCAAATATCTTAAAAGAGGGGTGAATTAAGATATAATTACTAAATTTTGTTTTAAAAAATTCACAGAAAATCAATAATTTCTTTCAAACAATATATCAAACACAATATAATCAATTTAAACAAGTATGATAATAAGAGTATAAGGAGATGAGAGACAAAAGATTTAAGGTGGTTCGACTAAACTTACGTCCACCGCCGAAGGATGCTTCCCTTAAGACTTCAACAATCTTCACAATAATACTTCTTCAAATCTTGGTGAAGCACAAACCAAGTTTTTACACCTCTTTGAAGTCCAACTTCAAAGAACCCAAGAGAACTACTCTTCAGGATTTCACCACACTTTAAAAGATTTGATCTCACAAGATTTTAGCTGTCAAAGTGTGTATATATTCAAGGACTAAGAAAAGATATAATCTGAATTTTTTTTTTATGAAGAAGATATAGCAACTGAATAAGCTCTTGAAAGCTCAAATATATTGCAAAAATGGCTCAAAAGCTTGATCGAATGATAATAACAATTTTGCACACTTCACTTGATAAATTAAATGTGTAGTGAGTGAGTCTTTAAAGAGATTTTGGAGGTTAGGGATTTGGTAGGTGAGGAAATGAGGGAAAAATAAGCCAGAACGGTAATAAACGGCTAGTACATTTATTACAGCAGCCCGTTCAACCGGTCGACTGGTTGGGTCGTCCGGCTTGCACTTAATCCTCTCTGACTAGGCCGGACGGCTTAGCCGGTCGACTGGCTAGGGGGTCCAGCTTTTTCCTTCATTCTCTGTTTTGGCCGGGCGACCTACCCAAGTCAGCCGGTCGGCCGGCTGGGGGGTCCGGCCACTCCAAAAAGTGAAATAAAGCCAAATTTTTGCAAAAAAATATTCCAAGTGCAATTTTCACAACTCCAAATCATTTTGAGATGTTTTGTAAATACGTGTTATGACTTGAAACACCCCAAAAACACATTTTTACTCTATGTGTACATTCTAATTCATTTGTGCCTATGTGAAATCAAATGTGCAAGAGTTTTTAAAAAATTGTTTGATCAATGAAGAAGAAAGTTTGAGCCAAACATATACAATATTAAGGTATTTCACAAAAGAGCAAGAAAGAAAAGAACGTCCGGTACCCCTTATGACATCTCTTCTCCTCCTTATGCCTTCTCATCTTCTTGTTCTTCAAATAATGCGTTTTGCACATCTTCTTCCATCTTTCAAAGTATCTTCTTACATTTAAACACTTATTTTTCCAAGATGCTTTTAGTCAAATAATGCATGTAAATTTTCATCAACAAAACTAATAACATGTATTTAGCCAACACTATCTATTCATAATAATGGTATTTTGTGCATTAAGGGTATATCTCCGATCCTTTATTTGAGCTATTAAGAGAATAAACAAAAATGTGTTGGTTATCAAGCGAGATGCAGGAATCGCGTTAATTTCTTTTACGCTTTTTAGATTTTTTTAGTCTTCTCTTTGTTTTGTTTACTCATTCACAAGTTAAATGTATATTAATAATTACAAATATTTGTCCGTTCTATCATAACTATTATGAAGTTTATAACATTATGATGTTAGGATGACTTCAAAATTCTTCTCTGAGCAATAAATCAATAAAAAATACCAAAGCGACTAATGGTCTAGTAGATACTCACAAATCGTAATCCGTCTATGACGATCTTCTTTCAATAAAAGAAAATTTTTATTAAGAAATGAAGAAGTGGTCTGCTGTTTCTCCCATAGGTTAAAAAATCCAATGGCTCGACAATTCCAGAAACAGTGATGAGTAAAGCTCACTGCAGCAACCGTCAAGTGTTGCAATATTTTCTGGTATTGCTCAAACACAGAAACTTCAAGATTACAGCAGTTTTCTCCTCACTTTTCCCATCTGTCTCATCAACCCATTCTTAAACCATTCACACCTCAACTGTTCAACATCATCAATCTCTTCATTTCTTTTGCTCCACTTTAATTTCTCTATCTATTCCCTATCATCTTTTGTCACAATTATGGAAATCTTTTGATGTATCAATCACCACCCACAATTCACTTTTCTTCTGCCTCTTCTCTCTGATTGCTTGCATCCTTTGTTTTTTTTTTTTTTGGTCAAAAGATTGTTTACATCTAAGGATTCAACTCAGTTGGAATATTATGATCTAGAGCTGCAAACCCTCCAACCCCCCCCCCCCCCTAAAAAAAAAAAAAAAACCCAAACACCCCACCCCACAAGACACATAAAAAGTCATAGAAGAGAACAAAACCTTTGTCTTTGCTGGCTTCTTTCCGTACAGTCAAATGAAACCCTACAGAGGAAAAAATAGTAAAGCAAGTCTCGAAAAGTGAACCCAAGAAGTGCACAAGTAAATGTGCCACTCGCAATTAAGAGATCTCAAAATCAATTCTCACAGTATTCATTATCTAATTCTAAAAGCCATCCCTGCATCGGTATTTATTATCTAACTCTAAAAACCTTCCTTGCGTCGGAAAAAGAAAAAATATATACTACTAGTAAATTACAGTAACCGTAGACATTCTCTGCCTGCAGAAAATTCTCAAGAGATTAACAAAAAAAAGGTGGACCATTTAATGGATTCGTTTCAAGAATTAGAGAGTTGTAACAATATTAGCAACAATAGCAGCAGCAAATACTCCAGTGGAGCGCCTTCATCATCATCATCATCATCTGCTAGAACATCGAGCCGATACGAGAACCAAAAGCGTAGAGACTGGAACACTTTCGGACAGTATCTGAGGAATCATAGGCCTCCGCTGTGTCTCTCTCGCTGCAGCGGCGCTCACGTTCTTGAATTCCTCAGATACTTAGACCAATTCGGCAAAACTAAAGTCCATACCGTCTTTTGCCCGTTCTACGGCCACCCTAACCCTCCGGCGCCTTGCTCTTGTCCTCTCCGGCAAGCCTGGGGAAGCCTGGACGCTCTCGTAGGCCGCCTCAGGGCTGCCTACGAAGAGAATGGAGGCAAGCCGGAGACGAACCCTTTTGGTGCTCGAGCTGTGAGGCTCTATCTTCGAGAAGTTCGCGATTTGCAGTCCAAGGCTCGGGGTGTAAGTTACGAGAAGAAGAAGCGGAAGCGCCCACCAGCACCGCCATCGCCATCGCCACCGCCGCCAGGTGAAGCTAAAATGCTAACCTAAATTAGATCAGTATAGGGTTAGTTAATTAGTCACTTCTCTACAGTGATGCAAACGATCTAAAAGGTTGAATCTGGAGGCATTTTTCTCCTTTGATGCAAAACGGTAGTAGTATCAGAGGCACTATTTACAGTAATAGTCTAGTTATAATTAATAGTTGGACTAAAAGCTTGGTGATTTGAGGCGTACTATAGTTCATACAATCAAGAGTCTTACGCTACTCGCTTGTACGAAGGATATGATTGATTGAATTAACCCCTTGCCCTTTTATTCCATTCTAGAGTAATTTAACCCATGTGGAACTGATGAACTATCACTTTATGCTCATGTATACTCTGCAACTTAGCTCTCATGTTTCTTTATCTTTCAACTTTTCTGTTCTTTTTTTTCCTTCATGCCTCGATTATAAGCATTTGTTACATGAAATGGCTGATCAAGATCTCATCAGACCCTGAAATACTTTAGCCAGATAGATTTATTCGTATAGTATTAAATGATTTATTTTTGCTATTTCGTGAAATGAAATGAATCGTTTATTTACAAGAGAGAAGGGGGGATGGGGGAGGAGAAGTGCATTTTGCAGATCGTAAAGTTTCAGTTTGTGCAAGAGTTTGACAGGTCAGTGTGTGTGAGCAGCTTATGCAAAATAATTGTTGTCCTAGTGCTGCCAGTGGCTGATAAGTCTTGTGGTTCTTCTGGTGCTGTCAATTTCACTCTGAGAGTTGACCATGTTTGACGTTAATTAGGGTTGTTAGAGAATTGCAAGTTGGATATTCCTGTTTGCCTTTTTTAACATATAAAATTTTCATATAATTTATAACGGTTACAAAAAAATTCAAATATGAGGTCACTTGCACTAAGAAGGTAACATCTAAGTGAATCTTGAAATAGTGTATGCTATGTAATTTATCGATGGAAGACAAAAGACAACAAAACTGATAAATTTTCTGCCATATATTTGACTCTAATCACTAAAACTATTTCGAAAATAGTTAGATTCTACAGGAGAATATATATCGACATATTCATTTATTATATTAATAAAATTAAATATATAAGTTCATATGCATGATATATAATACATTTAGGTGAATTGATACAGAAAAATTTTTACTTTTGGTTCAGGATTTATTTGCTTGATTTTATTCTGGCCGACAAAAGGTGGATAATTGGCCAGTACTATTGGTGAATCCAGTTTCCTTTGTGTGATTAAAGTGAAAAGCTTTCTCATGAGACCCCAAGACTTAGAAGAATAATGCTCACTTATATGACCTAAAGATGATCAAGACTATAAAGGACGTGTGCCAGAAACTCTCATTGTAATTACTAATTGTTGATATTACGAAGATCTAATTATAAACTGTCATGAATTGACCAGGATACAGTTGTAATGAAATGATCTCGGTAAATGACTATTGTTGGATTTCCTTTGTGATGTTATATTTTATGAGTATACTTGAACTGTTTTATTAAGGTCCTGTTTGGATTGGTTTTTTTAAGGAAAAAACACCTTTTTTCCCTTAAAAAGTTGTATTAAATTTATAATAACTATTTGATTTGGCTTCCAAAAAAGCTAAAACTCTAGAAAAAGCTCAAATACAATTTTTTTTATGAGTCAGAATTTTCAACTTTTCAAAAGAATTTATTTTTCAAAAGCTGTTAAAAAAGTGCTTTTGAAAAAAGCCAATCCAAATGGGCCCTAATACCACCTTAAAAGCTAAGTCTTCTTCTACTTGTCCGAAAATTTGCTGATGCAATATAACTGGCGTGGTTAGCCTTTAGTGTTGCCATCAATAATACTGCTTTACTGAACTTTGGCATCAATGTTCATATGCTAGAATAATGCTATTTTCAATGTGTTTGAGAAGCTTCTATTTTAGTCTAGACATGCAAGATATTTCTTTGCTCTATCATTTGGTGATCATTATGGTTTAATTTTGTGCTCAATATGAAACCTCCATGCCAATTTTCTTTGCAATAGTGTTTGGCATTAGAATACTTTATTCTGAAAAGGTCATAGGACTCCAATGGTGTGCCAAGCTAAGACTCATGCATGATCTTTCAAATTAATGAAGACACCAAATACCTAGTCGATCGTCTAGTAATTTGTTTATCGCTTTATATTAATTCTCGCTAGTTGCAATTAGCCTTTGACTAAAGCAGACTTAAACTCTATGTATGTAAGAGAACTTGAGATTAATTCTCACTAGTTACAATAGACTTAAAACACGAGTTCTATCACTATTTGTTATTGTTGTCCGTCCTTTCCCTCTACAATCTTCTTTTGGGAACCTTGCAAACCCTATGTGAACTGTGCCTCCATCGACGAGGTTTCATATTTTGGTTAGTTCGAGTGTTAGATTCAGTTTTGTCTCTAATAGTACATCTTTCATGTTGATTCATCAGGGCAATTTGTTGAGTCATCAACAGTTGTAGATATCTCAAAATCCTATAGATGGTTTGTTGCTTCGAACTTCTCCTGTTGTGTTTTTATGACAAAAAATCAAAAATAAATTTGAAAGAAGATTATATTAGACTTATTTTAAAAATTTATATATATCTATAATTATCCATGCACTAGTAGAGTCTTAGGAAAAGAAGACTCGAAACTTGAAGTACTCTTTTTACGTGTGATTGAAAAACGTAAAACACTCGCAAGTTGCAAGAACAATTAGACGAGTAAATGTGCAAAAAGAAAACAATATTAGACGAGACATATTAGAGTTATCACCTCCTTTAAAAATTTAAATTTATATAAAGGATTTTAGTTATATTTATTATACTTAATTAATACGCATTCTCACTTGTAGCAACAATTAGACGAGTAAATGTGCAAAAAGAAAACAATATTAGACGAGCGGTATTGGAGTTATCACCTCATATAAAATCTTAAACTTGTAGATAGGATTTGATTATTATACTTAATACGCTCTCCTAGATACAACATGATTTGTGTAGAGTTTACATGTAAATAATTTAATATTTTTAAATAGGTGACAGTGAGACTCAAGCCCATTACCTAGACTCTAATACCATATTAAAATTACCTCTCATCTAAAAGCCTAACCTTATAGAGAGAATTTGGTTATATTATTATACTTAGCAAGAGATGATAAACGCATGAAATTTTGGTAATGCACTTTTGCTTGGTCACAATCAACACAACGTACGCACAGAAAAATTCATTTATTGAATGTCCATAACGCTTTAAACATTTCGTGAAGTTGAATGTGATCAAGTGCTTGCCTTCTTCATATTGCATGCTTCAATTTCTCGTAGAGGGTTACCACTCTTAAAATAAAACTTCACCAAGCAGAGAATCGTGACTGCACTAACACAATCTCAAAGACGTTTTGTACGTAAATAATTTTAATATTTTTAAATGTGTAATAGTAAGTTTCAAATTTATAACTTGGAGCTTTGATATATGTCATATTAGAGTTATTATCTAAAAACTTAAACTTATAAAAAAATATATTGACTTATTTATTTACTATATTTAATACTGCATTGGAAAGTTCAAATTTGAATTCATGTTTTCAATCTTAAACTTATAAAGAATATATTGACTTATTTATTTACTATATTTAATACTGCATTAGAAAATCCAAATTTGAATTCATGTTTTCAATCACCTCTTTTATTGACCAATTAATTTTAAAATAAAATTTCAATAATTTTTAATACAATAATAGAGCTATATAACTATATATATAGGGTGATATTTGGGATCAAGATTACATGTAAAAACATAAGAAGGCGTAACACAGTGATAAGACCTTTTATTTATGACGAATCGTCAAAGGAAATAAATGAAAATCATCGTAGATCTTTTAAAAAAAAAAACTACACGTGGTCTATATGTAGGGTGATAGCCAAGGTGGAGCTGCGTCACCAAATTTATAAAAGTAGTTCGTACGACAATCCCGCATTTTCCGGTCAATCAGATTAGATTTTCGATTTTTTATTTTTTATTTTTTATTTTTTTTGTTGAGTGCTGGTGGGACCCAACAATTTTGCAGATCTGTGTCGTCTAAGCCATGCAGTTCCTTCCACGTGCATTTCTGTCTCCCTTGTCGGGCACACCACGACAAATCCACCTAATTTCTGTGGACTTTTCTGAACCTCATTTTATTTTGAAAAAAAAAAAAAAACAAATCTTTCCATTAGTCCTTGCGAACGATAATCCATCTTGTCGGTGAACATTTAAAAATATTTTTTTAGTAAAATTTTAGTATTTTGATTAACTTCTTTTTAATTTTTGTAATTCAGTAAAACAATGTCTCGTATTAGTTGTTGCTGATTGAATTTGTTTTTGTTAAGAGCCGATAATTGTAAATTAACTTTTATCGATTTACTTTCTTTTTTTTGTTCTCCTATCCTTATCTTAGCTTTTCTTTATTTTTATTTTTTTGTCCTATCGGTAAGTCAGGTTGAAGTGTATATGGTTTAGTTTAATTTAATTTGACAACGTTTCAAACTAAAACAAAGTTGGTTAATTTATATTTAAAACAAACTAATTAGTTTTTTTATCATGTATATAACCAAATCATTCTATATTGGTTTAGTTTTTGAGTTTTCTAAAAAAATTAAAATTAAAATTTCATAATAAAACTAAAAAAACTAACTTGATTTACTATTCATGTTACAAGTTTAATGACATAAAACTTTACTATTAAAACAAAGCGTAAGTGTAGCTATAGCTTGGTGGTTAAAGTTCCAAAATATAGTCTTGAAGCTAAGATTCGAATCCTAAAATATATAAAATTAGTGATGAATATACACATAAAATTAAGAATAAATATACTTCAGTTTGATTTAGTTTATAGATCTATTTCAAATTGTTGGGTTGTATCTCAAAATCCAAGTACATAAAAATTAGGAAACAAGAAGGCAATTAAGAGTCCTACCAAATTTTAAATCTACGTAATAAGAAATCCTTTATCTTGAGGAACAAGGATTTTTCTCTTATAAATAAAGGGTTTTTTAGTTTGTATTGGGGTGCCTTAGAAATCACACCCCGTAGGGGTGGGTGTGGATTAGAGAGCCTAAGAGTATCAAAAAGAGTTTTGCATACTTTTGCCAGAAAAAGCTAAATGGGAAAGGTTTAAACTTTGTCCGTTCATAAAATTTTTTGTGACGGAGGGTTTTTGGTTGGAATTTTATCCATACAAAAACTATAACACCCATCATTGAATAGTACATTTTATCTCAAAGGGAGTCCATGGATATAGGCAGAAAGTCAAACCATGTCAAAAATATTATGTGTTCTTATGTGTGTTTTTGTACATTTATACGTGTGTGCATGTGTTCTCAATTTTTCCCAACACAAACTAAACTAAATTAATTGGTTTTCATTTGACACTAACCACTTAGTTTTTAACTATGTAAAATAACCAAACAAACCTTTTGGTTGACTTGATCGCTCTAACCAACCTGTGTTCACCCCTAAATCTTCGTTATTTTTCTCTTCCATATTCTCATGTATAGCTTTTTTTTTTTCTCTATCCTGTTCTTATGTTTGCTTGTTTTTTCTTTATCATATTTTTTACTAAAGAAAAGTTTTTTTTTTTATAGTGTTGATGAAAATATATAGTTTATTGAAAAATGTATTTTATTATGCTCTAAATCTTATATTGATTTTCTTATAAGCTCTCATCCCTTACCCTAGAACTTCCAAGGGAGATTTGGGTCTTAATTGTAATTCACGACTTCTACGCCTGCCACGAGAATTGAGAACCAGGAGATTAAGCTCAAACAAGCTAAACAACTCAAGATTCCACAACAAGAACGAGAGCGAGTTTATATAATCCAAACAATTAGAGATGGATCACACGTGGGCAGTGCAAGAAACTGAGCTAAAAATCAAACTTTAATACTATATAAAGAATTACTGAAGTTCCATCACAAAAATTAATGAAATTAATAAAAGGAACCGTATATGTAAAAGATATATATTTCAACATATATAACAAATATTATATCAAATAATATTAAACGATATAACTCTATACCTTGCATGGCATTACCTACTCGATGGTATTACAGAAGAGAAAAAGATATTTTAGTTCTTGAATTTTGTGCAAATTCCCAAATAGGCCCTTCAACTATGAAAGTTATCCTTTTTGGTCTCCCAAGATCATAAATAATTATCACAACTACTAGTCAACCATTTCACTTGCTAGAAATCTCAAAATACTCTAGAGCAATTTTTATATGTGTTTGGGCTTCATATGTTTGCTCGAAAATATTTTCCTGAAAAATAAATTTTATTTTTGGGGGTTTGGTAGCACAAAAAAATAATTCAACTGTAAAATATTTTTTGGTTAACAAAAAACTTTAGCTATAAATGAAAAAAATATTTTTTGATTGCCAAAAAGACGAAAACATTTTTAAGACAATAACTGCCTCTCTTTTTCTTCTACTTGGCCTACACTCCCCCCATTTCCATCCAGAACCCCACCCCACCCCTCCCCTCCTCTACCCCTTTAAAAAATAAAAAAGTGAAAAATTAAAAATTCATGTTTTCAATACTCTTTAAAAAATATTATTTAAAGAATAATTAAAATAATTTTTAATTTTTTAATTTAATTTTTTTTTCCTTCTAATTTTTTATTTTTCAAAGGGGTAGGGCTAGGAGTGGGGAGGAGTAGGGCGGGGTAGGGTGGGGTTGGGGCGGCGGCTATTGGGAAAGGTAGGGGGAAGGGAGGCCTAGTAGAAGAAAAAGAAAGGAAATTATTGTAAGAAAAATGCTTTCGTTTCTCTGACCACTAAAAACATTTTCTTTTATTTATATGTAAAGTATTTTATTCATCGAAAAATATTTTTTAGTTGACTTATTTGCAGTGTTACCAAACACCGAACCAAATATACGTATAAAAGTTGCTCAAAGTATTTTGGGGTTTTTCAATAAGTAAACATTGATTATTTATTTTGATAATTATTAATTAATTTGAGGAATTAAAAAATATCTTTTATAATTAAAAATTTTTTCAAAATTCAGGGACCAAAATATATTTTTTCACTGTTACAAAACAATTCTCGCTGAACGAGCATGGCCTGTGCGTGGACAGAATTGCCTCTCCACATCAAAGACTTTATTGCTTCACTGCCTTATGGAAAGGGTCCCAGAAAAAAATGAGAGAAAAATGATAGAAGAGGAAAAGGAAAAGCCACTGAGATTCGTGGGTCGCTGTGATGAACTTTGCTTCTTCCGCTAGATGTGAAATTAAAGTTTTGGCAATACCATCACTTTCGTATTCATTATGACTATCAATTGGGACATGTGTATCGTAAAATTAATCGATATATTGATTTGATGTATAAATTTAGGCCTCTACAAGCTTCTTGGCCTTTGGATCCTTGACGCAGTATCTGGTTTATTTCATGTTTTTCAAGTAAGAGGAGGGAGACTTACCTTAAATGGATAATAGTATAACTAGTTATGATGTCATTTTTATAAAAAGAAATACAATATTTGAATTTTTTATGACGTTATTTCCACGAATTACGAGTAAAATTTACTAAAATAACTTTACGTTAATGCATGAATGATTGATTATTTTCTTTAGAAGTTAATAATTTATTATTATTATTTTTTATAATGTTACGTAGGTTATTGAGTTATGAGAATATCTAAGTGCGTCCAACGTGTATAGTTTTACAACTAGTTTTTAAAACTAATTCAAGTTAATTATTTTCAAATAATAAGTTAATATTTAAGATAGTTATTCTTACAGTACTAATATTGTTTATTAGTTAGCCATCTGGAGTTAAAATGTAGCGAAAAAGTTTCCCATACGAACGGTAGTGATAATCTCCCCCAATTGGTGGGAAATATAGTTATTACGGATTTAAATAATAACTCAAATTAATTAATATGTATCAATCAACTTGAGGTTGCATGGTTTCAACCACTTATTTCACCACTCTAACAAAGAAAATCCATACAAAGTACGAGACACGATCGCTCTAATATTACTTAATTTTAGTATAAGACCTCAAAATTTTGTATGTAGATTATGAGAATTAGTACGTACGAGATAATAAGAGATTTATGTTCTCTGACATGTCTACGTTTCAACAAAGTAATAATAAATTAAATGTTGTAATTTATTTCTTTCGATTATTTAATAGAAAGCTTGTGACCAATGACTATAACACCTCAATGCCTAATACTAGAATAGTACACAACAAGGAATTTCATATGGTTTCCAAGAGAGCACAATCTAAAATTCTAAATCGAAATGGACTTATTATATAAAACTAGTACGGAAGTCAAATTTGAATTCTTGGGATTCGAAATAGATCAAATAGTTAATATTACCTTCTTCAAAAGTGATGACCTGGCTTTAAATTTTGTGGAAGGCGAGGGGTTAAATTGGGAGTCTAGGGTTTAAAAAAAATCATATTTGAATTTTAAAACAATTTTCAGATTGTTGATTATACTAAGAGTAGGTTTGGCTTAACTTTTGGAAACTTAAAAGTACTTTTTGTGAGTATAAAAGCTGAAGTTGAACTGTTTGGCTCATTTTTAAAAGAGCTTTCACATAAAAGCTCAAGCTGAAAAAAGCTAAAAAATCAGAAGCTCCAAATTGGAGCTTTTTCACAAAAAGTTTTCAAGAAATTATTTTTATGTCATGTTAGAAATTATTTTTCTTTGCATATGTTGTTGAGTTATGAGAATATCTAAGTGCGTGCAATGTGTATAGTTTTACCACGAGTCTTTAAAAATAATTCAAGTTAATTATTTTCAATTAATAAGTTAATATTTAAGATAGTTATTTTTACAGTACTAATATTGTTTATTGGTAGCGAAAAAGTTTCCAATAAGAATGGTAGTGATAATCTCCCCCAATTGGTGGGAAATATAGTTATTATGGATTTAAATAATAACTCAAGTTAATTGATATAAATCAATCAACTTGAGGTTGCATGGATTCAACCACTCTTAATTCACCACTCTAACAAAGAACATCCAGACAAAGTACAAGATACGATCGCTCTAATATTGCTTAGTTTTAGTATGAAATCTCAAAATTTTGTAGATAGACTTTAAGAATACGTACCAGATAATAAGATATTTATGTTCTCTGATATGTTGATGTTTCAACAAAGTAATAATAAATTAAATGTTGTAATTTATTTCTTTCGATTACTTAATAGAAATCTTGTGACCAATTACTATAACACCTCAATGCCCAATACTAGTATAGTACACAACAAGGAATTTCATATGGTTTCTAAGAGAGAACAATCTAAGATTCTAAAATCGAAATGGACTTATTATATAGAACTAGTACGGAAGTGAAATTTGAATTCTTGGCATTAGAAATAGGTCAAATAGTTAATATTACCTTCTTCACGAGTGATGACCTGGATTAATTTTGTGGAAGGCAAGGAGTTGGATTGGGAATCCAGGGTTTAAAAATAAATTCATATTTGAATTTTAAAACGATTTTCGGATTTGATTATACTAAGAGTCTATTTGGCTTAACTTTTGGATACTTAGAAATGTTTTTTATAAGTATAAAAGTTGAAATTGAACTGTTTAACCCATTTTTAAAAGAGTTTTTACATGAAAGCTGAAGGTGAAAAAAGCTAAAAAATTAGAAGTTTCAAATTGGACCTTTTTCATAAAAAGTTTTGGAGAAGCTATTTTTATGCCATGTTAGAAATTATTTTTCTTTATTTTTTCCAAAAGTAGTGTTTCATATTTTTTAAAGTCCAATATTAACTTCAAAATAACTAAAAGTTCAATTCCTAAGAGACAAGCCAAATAATTAATTACTTTATTCATCAGCACTTTTACACAACTCTATTAATAAAAATCTATAACTTAACAGCTATAATGCTGCAGCTAAGCCGAACAAAACCTCTAAATGTAGCCATTTTTCTTCAAAATTTTATTTATACAATTGATCAAGATATGAACAAGGTTTTCGTAACCCAAGACAATTGTAGATAGACATTTAAGGATTTAGTATCAAGGAGCACTGGACAGAAGGTTTCTAATTAATCGAGCCAAGACTAGGCTTTTTATATTAAACTTGCATGGTTGGGCCTGTTAGTGTCTCTTGGCTTATGCCATAAGGAGAAACATAATAGAGACGCTTTCAGTGTGTTACTCAAAGAAACTAATAGAAAAATGGAAAAGAAAAAAGAAAAAATAGACAAAAGAAGCAACACGAATTACTATATTTTGCAAGACATGATAGCTAGTGTATTTATTATTGCTTTCGCTAGAAAAGAATTAAGGCAACTTACCTTTATAACCTTAAGAAATTTACTCTTGGTGGATGGGATAATCAGCCAGTTGAAATTGCAGCACCCGATCTTCAATATTTAGAGGGTATTTGGCTTTGCTTATTTTAGGTGCTTATAAGCATTTAGAAAAAAAATACTCTCTCACATACTTTTACTATTTAGGTGCTTATAAGCATCAAATAAGCAAAACCAAACACCCTGTTAGATTGACGTCTGCTGCTTGGCTGCTCTCTCGACTGATGTACAGTTGAAAATTTGAAATTTTTGTCAATCGGGGGTGCTGTTCCTTCATTTTTTTGACAACTTCATACAAAAATTTTCACAACTTGAGGATTTGAAATTAATTTATAACCGTAATGTCTGTAAAGGGTCAATATACCAAGTCATTCATTGAAACGCATAACGTTAAAAGGTAGTTTACCTAACGGACTCGTGGGGTATCAAAATTGATCCTCCAAACGTGGTTTCCATTGATTATCATCGCAGATACACATAATGAGCTTTTCTGGTGAGGACATTCATGTGTTCTGGGATTTCTGGCGAAGTTGATCAATTCTAAAATTTCATTGCATCTAGGGTTCCATTTCCAATGCTGCTGTGATTGTGATGACGTCGTTTTAAGAAAGCTGATCGAAATTATTATGGATTTAAATAATAACTAAAATTAATTAATATAAATCAATTAATTTGAGGTTGGATTCATCCTGTGTTTGGAATAAGCTTAGAATAAGATGTTTATCTTATTAATATCAAAGACACAATGTTTATTATAAGACATCTTACCATAAATATTGTGTGAAAACTCATATATTTAGATTTATTTTTTACAAATATATATAAGACTTTTTATTATAAAATATTTTATGAAACTCTAACCATTCATAGTATGTATCTAAAATATCAAATAAGATAAGCATTTTATAATAAACCAAACACAACACTGACCGCCCTTAAATTCACCACCTTAGTACAGTCTTAAAAAAAATTTTAAAAATTAATAAATCTTTAAAAATTAATTTCAAAATTTTAATGAGGAATTTAATTTTTATGCTCTTAGATGAGGATGAGACGTCTCGTCAATATCAGCGCTAACATGTGCTCCGCTGATCAGAGTACATAAATATGAATGCTTCCAGTTTCCAAAAAGGCGATGGGGCAACGACGCGAAATCTGCCTCAAAATTTCAATTATTGTGTTATAAAATTTTTTATGATAAATTAGTAAAAATATTATCAAATAAAAATTGTTGAAGAGTCAAACTAAAATTATCTCATAATTTATGAATTATAAGCTATGAAGCCATTCATTATCAAGCAGCATGGATTCTATGTATTTTGCCCTCGTAATTTATCAGTTACAAGTTATTTACATTATTTGCCATAGATAAAAATAGCTTAAAAGTAACTAACAACGATTAAGCCTTTATTGTGATGTTATAACATTATGAATTTGTTTCATTATAAGAAAAAAGGTAAAATGCATATTATTCCCTTACAATTTGTCTAATTAGCTGGTTACCTCTTATATTTTAAAACTTATCATATTATCTCCTTGTACTTTTCAAGAGATAACACATAATATCCTACCATGCATTTTTTATTTAAATTAACTTATTGTGTATTATAAGCGTCTTTTTTCCATCTATGAGTATTAAATTTTGTAATGTGTGATTTTTTTACCAAATATCCTTATTTTTAGCTAATAATGATTAGATAATAATGAAAAAAGAGGTGATTGTATAACCTTTTTAAAGATCAAGATGTAATGTGGTAAGTTTTGAAAATATAGGAAGGTAATCAGCCAACTAAACAAACCACAGAAAAGTAATTAGGTATTTAAATAAATCACAGGGAATGAACGTGCCATCTCTTAAAAATTACAGAGGAATAATATGATAAATTTTAAAATATAAAAAAAAAAATCAACTAAGGGTAACATGTATTTTACCCTAAAAAAGATAGGGGAACATGTTTTTCTTTTTCTTTTTTTTTTTTCTGTGTACCACAGTGGAATAGATTGATAGTATGAATGATGAGCAGGCAGTGACTTGGATTGATACTTGATAATGACAGATCAAGAACAGATAACAGTCACAAGTATTTGCCTTCTCATTGAATGCCCATATCATTATCATTTTCCCCACCTTATTAATTCATTGGCTATTTCTTCCCCGACAATCACCCTCCTTTATCAGACGAATTAAAAACAATTTAAGTGATTGAAATTATCTTTTAAAAAATAAAGACTTGAGTTTGAATTCTACAAGAGTTAAGAGATTGGCTTAGAAGTGGGGGGTGGTAAAAAAAAAAAAAACTCAGTAATAGCATCTTGATCTATGAAGGAGATCAATGGTATTGAAAATCAAACCTCTACTATAAATTAATACAAGCACTACTATGTTTCGTTCTTGAATTACGGTTCTAATCTAAATTAACAATAGTACTACTATGTTTTGTTCTTAAATTAAGGTGAATGTCATTTTCTTTCACGAATTTAGCTTCAATCCCAGAAATTTTTGCTTTAGACATATTTCTTTAGAAAAGAGTTATTTAGGACCTGAATTTTACGAAATATAAATTTACGGGCCTAAAGTTAAAATTTTTTATTAAAGGGTTTAAATTTATATTTTTAAAAAAAGCAAGATTTTACACACTATCAAATAATAGTATTAATTCTTTACTTACATGCTAATGAGAGTTGTACTTCTACTATAAATTAATATAATCATAACAACCAAAGCATATGATATTGTTAATTTGGTTATGTTTTCTCCGCCTCTTATCCTTTCATTACCATGATAAATTAATAGAATACTAGTAATTATTTCATCAATTTGAAAACAAAATTTAACGAGTGTGAAACTCAAGTAAAGCCAACTTGTATATTCTTTGATGAAATTAGATTTAACTTTTGTTGAGACCAGCAATTTTTTTTCAATTTAAGTTTTGGACATTGTCATTTACGTAAATAATGTCTCGTTTACTTCAAGTGAGGGGGAAAAAAGAATTAAAACACGTACAGGAATTATAAACTAATTTCTCTACTCTTAATCAAAGGGAAAAATTTAGCCTCCATACAGGATAATATGTTCCGAAATTTGATACCCTCGTTGTAAGCCCGAAAGAATTTCCAGGGAAAGTTTTCCATATATCAAAGAGGGGGAAAAACAGAGAAAGAAATGAAGGAAACTGGGAAGTGATTAAGGGCTTCATTATAACATGTGTGAACAAAATGTTCTGATGGAGTTACAAATAACTTACTGAATCTGTGCTACAACAAAATTTGAGTCTACATCAACCTATCTGCGATTGAAGAAACTTTCCTCACCTCGAAGCCAAATGTTAACATGCTCTAATCACTCAGGCAAACTTTAACTTAGCCGATGTAAACGCGTGGTACGAGAGAGTCTTGTGCCCAACAAACGTCAATAGCACTCCCAAGAATCCAAGTGCTTTCAATGTTGTGAATAGATCCAACTGCATTCAGAGAGATCAACATATGTGTACAATCAGCATGGTGGCAGTTAGCGAAGGCAAAGACAAGCAGCAGAAGACAGTATAATCCCCACCGCAGATTTTTATCGTCGCCTTTGATTGAATTTTACAGTACTAACAAGATCATCCTTGACGCTTCACAATTAAGAACTTGAAATTCAAATGAAGATAATTAATGTTGAAGGGGGCACAAATGGGCAGTCAAAAAATGGAGCCTCTCAGCTCATACTGCTCACTCCTAGAGCTTAAAAGGTGATGATTGTTCAATGGACATAGGTATTTATATATGTCCATTTACTATTTCCTTTCTTCTTCTATAACTAAAATAGTTTGATTGAAATGAGAATGTCAACTGAGTGCGTAACCCCAGAAAATATGCATCCCATCCCAAAAAAAAAAAAATGAAAAGAGTCCATGCATTTAAGAAAGCGATGTTTGTTTTATTACAAGTAAGCACCATGCTCACAGGCACAAAAAAGAACTGGAATTCCAGGGAAGGCCACCAATAGGAAGACTGGCGATCAAACTTCAACAAAACAGAGATTGAGAAGTTGAACCACAGGTGATTCAAATATTATGGTGGACATTAAGTCTCAAGAAATAACGGGGGTAATTGGATTCATAGTAACAGCGGTTATTCTTCCCTCTCGAATCAAGTCACTGCCTCCCCTGTTGGCCAGATTTCCCTCCCACTCTCTATTCCCTCTCGAATCAAAATGCTGCCTCCCCTGTGGGCAGATTTCCCTCCTCTTTTTTCTTTCTAACAATGGGATAACCATAAGGGTGGTGGCAACAGAAACAACTAGACATACAGGGGAGGTAGAGAGAGAGATCATAAAAGGGATGTGCTACACAAAAAGTTTCATAAAGTTAAGCTGCCCTCACCCCCTCCCCCCCACCCCACCCACAAAAAAAGAAAAAGGGAGGAAATGCAACATAAGGTAGAATAAAAGATGGAACCCTGTCGAGATAATAGCTTTAACAAATTCCCAAAAAGAAATCAGAGTGTGAATAACTTCATACAAGACCTCCCAAGAAACAAAGGATCTAATAAAAATGTAAGTGCAAAGTGCAAGACGAACCTTCAACCAGAAGAGCAAATATAGTAAGAGAATAGCTCCAATGCCAAGATGGAACAGAATGGCAAATACAGAAGGCACAGTAGCTGTTGGGAAGTTCTTCAGATTCACGCGAAGGTAGAAAAGCTGTCAAGATTTAAAAAAAGAAAACAAAAAAAGAAAAAAAAAATTAGTCAACCTGTTTTGCACTGGGCATAATTACAGAGAAGTTCGGTCAATCCAGTGAGTCAGTGAATCTCCTTTCTATACCACTCTCTTCCCCAAAAGAAGGCACAAGCCTTGAGAAATACATACTGAAGGAGAATGTATCAGATAATGACTTACCCCGACCAAAAATCCAATAAGTGGCAAAAGGACAAGACCCAAGAATGCAAGAGAAAGCTCTCTAGGAGGTCTCTTCTCTGGAGACCTGAATATGTGGGTGATCTCTGCCTTGGGGGCATATCTTGAATAAGGGTCAACAGGTTGTGTGGGAGGGCGAGGAGCCTTCTCAGGTGGATCTGGAAGATCTAACTCAACATGGCCTAGAGGTTGGAGGAAAGAATTCTCCTGTAAGAAAGTAAGAAACATATCATTCATCTTAAGTCATGTGTGACAATTAGAAATTAGAGATGGAGCGAAGAAAGAGAGAAGGGTGCTGTATTTACCATAGTTGAGTCACCAACTGTAAGCTGAAGGTCATATCTGCCTGACAGGTAATAAAATTTTTCAACCAGTCCAAGAAAATCCTACAAGACAATATATGGTAAGTATATAGTTTGCTTTTGGTGATTTTTTGTGTTAAAATGGAAGCTATTGTGCTCCATGCATGTAACATAGGAGCATCAAACTTTAGAGATCCTAACATGTATTTCTGCATATTTACTTCTAGGTCAAAATTAAAATTTTTAGATCTATACTACTTAATCAGAAAAGGAACTTAACTAATATGATCTCAAACTTCTTCCCTGAATTCCCCACCACAAAGATATGCTCAACGTTGCTCTCATGTCTCAACTTGAGGAAAGCCTGCACATTAAATGTTCATTTCCATTAATAATAAAATGAAAATAATAAAATGAAAAATAATGTGGCTGAAGATAACTAAAACCTAACTGCCAACCTGGTGTGGTCTAAATGCACGTCCAAGAGGTGTGGTCAATTGAAAGGATAACCGCAACTTCTGAAGGTGGTTTGCAGATAAGGCAACAGCATTCTGTCCACCTAAATCTATCCTGCATGAAACAGAATAAGAGGAAAGAAACAGAATCAGTGCTTAGAAGTTTTGTTAGAAACACATGAAACAGCAGCATCCAGTTGAGGTAGTATTTGACAAGCAAGCCATGATAATATTCAGTCACCATATTAAGTTCATACCCTTCACCATTTTTACTTCATTAAACCAGTGTCACAAGCGGTTATCAAGACTCAAGTAACCAATCTCTCACAGACTACACTGTAACCCTAATTAAAATTTACAAGATTTCACATGTAATTTAGTCATGAACCTAACAGGAATTCAAGTTGGAAGAAGACCGCATTCAGATGATGAACAAAAGCATATACAAGAAAACAAGACCATATTGCTAGCATCACCTAACTCCTTGCCTCCATTAAGAAGAAAGAAATTGTAACATAATGCAATTCCACAAATGATCAAACAGAAAAGACAAAACAATAGTTTGGGAGGGCCCAAAGCTGTCTGGAGGTGGGCAAGTAGGAAGCAAGGAGCTATCTTTGGTCCATTTTATCCCAAAAAAAGAACAACTCATCACTCTGCAATATAATTAGACAGTCATGAATAAAGAGGCAAAAAGAAAGGGGAGAAATCAGGATCAGCACAAAATGACATACTTCTGATGATTTTCTACGCTTCCGAGATCACTGTCAAGTATTACAATTTCTGCATTATCGACCTTGATAACTCCGGTAACATAAACAGGCACCTTAGTTCGTCCACCAGTGACACAAACTTTCTTATGTTCAGGATCATGAAGCACAATCTACCAGATAAAGAAAGAGAGCTTATCAGAAAATCAATAAACCAATCATCATTCCATGTTCCTAGAGAATTACTACAAAGAAAAAAAGAGGAGATGGATGAGGAGACAGAAATTTTAATTGGTAAAGAAGATTACCTCAAAGGTGAAAATATAATTCCCTACATCAATACTATTTGGCAAAGTTTCCAAGAAATACAATGCATTTTCAGAATCAAACTTGAGTTCCTGCATCACAAGGCACAAAATCTCATGGCTAGGTAAAGAAAGAAGGACAAAGAGAGAACAGGTCATAAAGGTTGCAGACTAAAGGCATAAGTGGGCAATCCTGAAGAGGAAAAGAAGACTCATAATACCTGGTCAATAACAGAAGCATCCTTTGACCCAGAGGTAAATACCTGCATGAGTTTGACAGAGAGAGGAGGCGCAACAGATCCTAAAACAGTATTCACTCTCACCTGAAAGCAAATGACCCAAACAAATCGAAATCTACATGAGAACTATATAAGAAAGGACCAAATTAAGCATATTAATATTCAAATAAGATAAATTAATAGATTAAGAGATTAGAAACATGCAGTTTTATTTGTTAAAACAATCTGCATGTGCAAGCATCTTACTTGCTACTCAATTTATTATTCTACAAGCTCTCTGAGCCTTCAACACTTCCGATGCAACTAGAAATTTAACATCCAACACAAACACACTAGAAAAATAGAAAAAGAACAATCAATTTAAAATGTACAAATCATGCAAAAAACTAAAATGAAAAAGGAACAGAGAGGAAATATTTCATCTCAAAAACAATAATTCATATCAATAAAACAGATTCATTTATTAGGTCATCTAGTCAGTTCCCTAACATCCTTTTTCCTCATCCTTTGTTCCCAACTCACGACCATCTTTCACAATATTATCTTCTTAAAGTACAAAATTAGTTCGACACATCCAATATCATAATACTTAAGAGCAAATATGTGAAGCATCTATACTAACTATATAAAACCATGAAATGAAAAGATAGGTAGAGGAAACACACCTTAAGCTGGTCTTTACCAGTCAATGAGAGCACCGTAGCAGGAAGAGACAATATTAAAGGAACAGAAAACCTGTGCAGCAGAGGAAAAGGCTTCACGTAATCTGGGGATTGGTATAACAATCTAAGGTCAAATCAGAAAAAGTGACACAAGTTCCACTGAAGAGTTGGAGGCAGCAATTTCTCCTGCTCTGTGCATATCCCCACATATAAATGAATAGTACTTGCAGATCTCAAGAAATGCAATTTTCAAGAGTTAAATTCAGCAGTCGAGTATGAAAGATACCAAAATACGATGTCTAACAGACATTTCCATTTAACAATACAAGTAAAAGGTCTGAAATGATTTTTAGACTTGATAATGATATATACTTAAGCAAACACTTGCCTGTTGCTTTCCAAGGAAGCCAAAGCATCAATTTGATGGTAAAAGTCTTCAGCATTGCCAGGAACTCCGACAGCAAGGAAAAATTTTGCCAAACCATGTACTTTGTCACCAGGCAGCTGCATGTTTAGAAACAAGAGTTTAGAAGGCTTTTAAAGGAAAAGAATGCAAAAGGGGAAAGAACTAGTACATCCAACCAACAAGACTTATTAAACATTGACTCACACTCAAACTTTCAGAAGTTGCAGTTGCAAAAGCTGCGATGCCACGAACTACAGAGGAGGAAGCAGATAGAGGACCCTCATATCCACGTGTATCAACAAGTTTTTCATCAAAGAAACAGGCCCCATCTTCTGCAAGATTACAACAATGTCACACTATATTTATAAATTTGAACAATATAGTTTAAGAAGCAAAGTGTGATCCATCACTAAACAATTTAAGACACAGTAACTCCTAGAATCGAAAATTGAGGCACAAGGAAAGAAACAGTTGGACTAATTGATTTGGATAATTCTTGGTCCACGTGATAGCGTCTTACTAAAGTTATTGAAATGCATTACAAAAGATCTCAAGGAAACAATTTGCAAGATCAGATCTCTGGCATCAACATCAAGTACACAGACCTATGCTCTCACCCACTTCTCGTAACTATCTTTTAAGTAGTCAACCAAGTACCACAAAATAAAAGAAAGGGGTTTGAAGCTCCATTTTTTTCTTATTGAGGGCAAAGAGACTAGTTTATTCTTCTTCCCTTAAAATCATAAACTGTGCAAAAATTTTGAGGCAAGAATTTGCCACAACACTAATGTGTTTGGATGAAGAAACAAACAGGAAACATCAAAGATCAAAAAAGAGAGAAAATGAAAACTAACAGACACTTGAAATTTATTCATGTAAATATCATCAAACAATTTAGGCAGGAAAAGGGGGGAAATTTTACTTACCATATTTCTCAGTAGCATCAAAAAGCTTTAATATGTCATTTTTCAGCTTGCCAATCTGCAACAAGAAGCAAATGTCAGCAAAGCATGCAGATAACAGCCTCAAATAATTGATGCAAACATATTCGGGAAAGATAATAGACTGCATGACAGAGAGATAGAGAGCCACTAAGCCAAGATATGACTTGTTCTGTATTCTACCATCATATATGATGCTTACAAATTCTAATAGCAGTAGTTCAGGAAGCCAGATCAGAGTAAAAGCAAAGTGTCAGTTAAACCAATTCATGGTCCCATGACAATCCACCAACTCTGGCCACCAATACTCTTTCCCAGATTCCTAATCACTAGCACATTCAAAAGCTTTACAAACTGCCATCACTGTATTAAATTGTATATTTCTCAAAGCTGGCCATGTTCTTCCACAGTAGAAGCCTGATTTATGCAAATCAATCCAGAAGTAGAATCATGAGACAGATTCTCTTTAGTGAAGAAGCCGTCATTTCCCACTTAAACTTGAACTCCATCACAAAGGTGCATAACAGCCATAACATGTTTTCTTCAATTTTAGTAATGATGTACTTAGAGACTAATGTTTACCACATATAACTAACCTTGAGAAGCAAGCAATTATATTAAACTAATAAATAGCTTAAATCAAGTAAACCACTTAAAGAAAATAATATTAAAAACATCTCAATTTATCGCAATAATCTGACAAAGAAAAACAGAGCATTGCTTTTCAGTAATCTCTGTGGATAAGCAAACATTAACATTTCAACTTTCTCACAAACAGAATAAGGACGCAATGAGCAATCAGCTCACCAAGGACTGGTCAATTTCTGCAGATGCTAATGAAATAACTCCAGCAAGGGTCTCAAGAGCCATTCCTGCAAAAAATGAAAAAATAAAATAAATTAAATAATAAATAATAAATAAAAAATCTGTTAGTCAGATGACAACTTAAATCAATCAAACTGAGTTGACCGCACATAAAAGAGTTTTGAGAGCCTAGGGTCACAACAAGGTCTTTTCATTGATTAAATATTCAATAGAACACCAGTAAAACTAAAGAACAACATAAACAAATAACTACCTGCAGCATAAGTACTAGACTCTGGGTTATTGGAATCATAGCGCCACCTTCCGTCACTTTGGCTGAGAGCCTGTCAATAATATGGACTCTCACTTTGGCATTCTAACAAAAGCCTAATAATATATTTGTACGGAAAGTGAGAAAAGAAAAAAGAAGGATAACTATTGATATGCCACAGGTAGCATTTAACCTTTATGGAGTGGAAAACACTTTCAGCATCTTCAAGATGCACATCAATTTCAGAACTCTGTTCCTGCAGGGGGGGGGGAAAAAAGTTAAAGAGAACAGTTATATGGAGTCAATACACTTAGGTTGCTCTATATATTAAGAAGAAGAATAAAAATGATCATACATAAAGAAGTTATATAAGTACTAAGAAAATGTAAAAATTTACATTCACCACTGGAGGCAGAAGCACTATTAGGCATATGCTCTTTACAGATTTAACTTGTGTAGACAAGTTATCTAGACACACCATTTGAATGCAAAAAATTAAATGAATATGTCTCCACATCTATTACCTTGATAAGTTGTAAACTTCCAACTGTGTGATAGAAGTCGTGGAGTGAGTTTCCACCATTGATGTTATCCTTAAGTCTTGAGGCAATGCCCTGACAAGAATAGAGATTCACATACATTATTAATTAACAATCACCTTTAAACTAAGAACAAGATGGAGCTTCAAATTACCGCAAAAGCCTCATGATTGAGCTCGCATTTCAGTGTCTTGTTGACTCTTAGTGCCTGGAACAAATCCTTCAACTTTGAAGAAGAAGACTGAAGAACGTCCACCATGGATTTGCATGTGGAATCCTTTATATCTGTCTTTTTATCAATTCCAAGAACCTCAAAAGTCCTCAAGGCCTTGTATGTTTCCTCCAGGCTGGAAATAATCAATTACAAGTGAGATTTGAAGTCTATGTTAAATATTCTTTCCCAACCCAAAATAATAACAATTCACTTAGGAATACAATAGCATAGGTTGCAGGAAAACAAGACCGATTCACTATTTCATTACTCTCTTGCATTTCATATAGCATCTTTTTATTTTATATAGCATCTGAAACATACAACATCACATATCAGACTTGTTGCTTTCTCCAAGCAGAGAAGACATTAGAAATTATGAAGCACCTTTGCGACTCAAACTAAAATAAGTCATCAAGCAACCTCAAGTTCCAAATGCATCAAAATAATGGCTTCTTCATACTTAATTTACTGCTAAAGATTGGAAAATACACACAACCACATAATTCCAAATTCCAATTGCTCCAAGTAATACTGAGAGCAATAGTTAAAATTGAATTAACTGCATCCGTATACTTAATTCACCTTCAAATGTTGATGCATGCACCCACACCCACCGCCGTCGCCACCCCAACCCCTCAAACACACACACACGTGTATGTATTTCAAACTGCCCTCAGTAACAATTAGTCAAAATAATTGCATTTGCGTACTCAATCAACCTCCAAAAGAAATTACACAAATTACATACATGTAAACTCGGTTCTTACGTCTCCATACTTAGAGCCGCTTTCGATTTGCTTCTTTTCACTTTTCCTAAAAAAAAAGTAGATTCTTTTTGGAATAACTATTTTCCTTTTAAAAGCTGATACTCTTTAAAAAAAAAGCACAAATACAACTACAACTTTTTCAGAAGCCAGAATTTTAGCTACTCATAAAATTTTAGCTACTCATAAAAGCACAACTTTTTCAAGAGAAGTTGTTAAAAAAAGCACTTTCACAAAAGCCAATCCAAACGAGCCCTTTAATCAACATCTGCCTATTCAAACACACACACATATATCAAACTGCTCTAAGAAAAACTCGAGCTCACTTCAACCTCCGAGAATTGTCACAGACACACACATACACGTATATATAAGCTCGTTAGTTAAAACAACATCATCTTTACACTTAATCAACATCTACACATTGCTACACACACGCACCAACACAAAACACACGCATTGAAGATTTATAGATAGAAAGGGTTTAGCGACGGGTTTAATCTTGACCTTCCATAGGATCCATCGGACGGCGCGAAGAGCTCCAACGCAGCGGATCGGTGAGAGTCAGAGATCGGATTGAAGATCGCGGCTTCACATTTCGATCCAATTAACAACAATAATAACACCAGAAATGCATAATTTCTGGCCATTTCTGAAATTAAGAAAAAAATAACAGAAAAAATTAAGAAGAAAATGTTAATTCTAATTAATTTTAAATCTTAATTATGAAATGAGATGAGATCGTACGAAGAAAATGAGAGGTGAGTGAGATTTTGAAGTCTTCGAGTCTGCGCTGCTAGTTAGACACTGCACTGAGAAAATGACAATAATGGGTGGGCCTTGTGTTGGGCCCAATGCGGAAGGAACACGTTTGGCCCATGAAATGGGTTGAGTGCTTTTCTTGAAATTACAAGTTTGTTGGAAAAAATGAAGTTTATATGTGTGATAAATTTTAAAACACTTTAATAGTATAAAATTTTTATAAATATCAAAAACTTCAAATAATAGTGTGCTGTAGATTTTAGAGTTAAAATAAAAGAATAATGATAGTAAATGAATTTTATAGGTAAAATAAGAAGATCATACATTATTTGTTGAATATCTGTCTAAAAAACAATGCCAATAGGGTATTGCACATATATAATGCTTTTTTGAAAATTGAAAATAAAAATAGATGTTGCTGCTATGTGCTATGTGATATGGTATGGTGAAATGAATATTTAGAGAGAAACAATATGTAATTTTTAGTTATTTCTTTTATATATAATATAGTATGGATAGATTATATGAATATTTGATATATGTATTAGTTGATTCTAGTAATAGTAACAACACTTTTTATACATATTGAATGTTATGATCCAATTAAGATTATATCAATTTATTATAGATTTATTAGTTAACTAAGATCGCATACCAAAGGATGTGCTCCAATTAGAAATGTTATATACTAAAGTTTATTATTAATGATTACAATGGAATCGGATAGGAGTAGGGTCTACATATCACTACCCCTCCTTATACCTAGTACTTATTAGGGCTAAACCTTTGGCATCAGTCTTGTACATGTTGAACAGAAATGGAAAAAAAAAAACTATTCCTGTCTCTTCTCTATAGTTCACTCCGATCAATAAAACCAATAGGTCGAGACAGATAAATTCTGCCTATTAAGCCTTAGAACCCCTATATTTAATAATACATAAATAAATGTAACACTTATAACACTAATATTAATTCCAACACAGAGTTACAATTATAACATATTAAAGTGGTTATGGAACCATGAATAATATAAAAAAGATCCAAATACAACCACATCTGTAAGTATAATAAAACATACGCCAAAAGAACAGTTCATCTTCCCCACAAAAAAAAATCCTGTAGCCATTTGTCAATAGAGGGGAATTTTCTTTTTTGACCCAATTTTTGATATTCTAGACAAATTTGACCCATTTTTGGATGGGCTTTTAATTATAAACCATTATTGCTTCTACAATGAGTTGAGCACACTCCTAGAATGAGGTCCTCGTTCCCAAAATGAGACCCGCATTCTAAGAACGTAGTCGCCCTCTTAGAATATTCACCGCATTCCCATAACATGTACCTTGGATTTAATCATCATCAGAATATCTAGACATCCCTAAAATCAAAAAGCAGGGCAAATTACTTTAGTCATGTTCATCAGCTAAGACCAAAGCGCTAGTAATGTCAAGCACAATATGGAGGGAACATCTTCATCAAGCTAAATAACAAAATGACAAGTGAGCTACAACAAGATCAAAATGTTGAGGCATAAACTACCCACCCAAGAAAGGACATAAAAACAAGAAATGAACTGGTAGTGCATATCTGGAGCATATAGTCCTTTTCTAGCAACTCACAAAGTGGAAATATAATTCCACAATTACCTCATAGCCAAAGAACCTGAGCAACGTGTAGCATACATTCCTCCAATGGTTGCTCCAAGACTTGCCAATTTCATAGTTTATGTACAAAAGGTCAATGATATAGAAATTCTTCTGACAAGATTACTTGAAGGAAAGAGTTCAGAGTAAATAATACCAACATAAATTGCTTCCAAGGAATTATAACATATTAATGGATGAGTTACTGATGATAATTAAATCCAAGAGTACAAAATGTGTAGAAGTACTAATTAGTTACAAGATAAGGGCACTCTCACTAGACAAGGTACTAGTTATATTACAACGGTCAAAGAATTATGATTGATTATGGTCTCAACTATACGAGTTCAAATATACCATGAAAAATTAAAATTCTTCCTGTCACTTTAGCCAGGTAATCTGTACAAAAACTAAGAAAAACCCTAGTCACACTCTGAGAAAGCAATGTGCATTCTAAGAGTGCGACCTCGTTCCTAGAATGCGGGTCTCGTTCTGGGAATAAGAACCTCATTCTAGGAGTACGCTTGACACATTCTGAAAGCGAGAATGGGTTATAATTGAAAATGCATCTTAAAATGAATCAATTTTGCATGGAATATAAAAAACTGGGTAAAAAAAAAAGTTCCTTAATAGAGCTAGTTTTAATTCAAAGCAATTGCATCCTTGCGGTCAGTGTGGCACCAATTGTTGCTGTTGATTGCAATCCTTTAAGTGTGATTTGATAACACATTAAGTCATGAAACGTAGGAATGGCTCACTACCCCATGATTGGCTCTCCAATATTCTTGAGCAACTTTCTTCTCTTTTTTTTTTTTGTCGGAAAACTTTCTTCTCTTCTTTGTAAATATTGGAGCCAAGAGGCATCAACTAACTATTGTGTTTTGTGTCTTTTAGTGAATTTTCTTTGACCCAAAAACGTCACTATTGTACACAATTTTTTTTGTTCTATTCCAAACTTATTTCCACATTACATGCCAAAAAACCTATTTACCCTCCCATTGAAATTTACCATTTTTTTAACTTTGTACTTGCTTCTTTCGCTCAAAATCTATGATTATACTAAAATAGTTACCACTGCATCCATTTTGTTTCTTGCTCAATTTTTTTCGCTTCTAAGTTATAACATGTTTTAGCGTTATGATCTATTCGATTAATCCTCATCAATAGCCTAGAATTTTGGTTAATTTAGTTCCTTTTTGCTATGTCTCGATCTTTCCTACCCCAATTACAATTTATTAATGTATATAATTATTTTTATAATTCACTTGGCCAGTAATAAACTAGTAAAAAAAGTATACACTACTTGTGATTTACTTCTGTATTGTACGGGCCAAAAACTAGTTCTAATGTAAAAATAAAGAAAGAAGTATCTATTTCTATAGTCTTGAGAACGAATACAGAACACGTGATCCAAGAGAAGAAATTTGGGAAAATTCTTTCATTTTTTTTCAGTCCAAAACCACGCTTACAATCCACGTCTCTGCACAGACTCTCCTCATCTGCAAACACAACTACACACCAACTTCTATTTATTTTTGGAAAAAACAACATTCACAACCCAACAGCACTAAAAAAAAAAAAGAAAAAAGAAAAGAAAAATACGACAACATTTTCTACTCGCAGCATTAGCAGCAGCGCCACCACCAAAACGATGTCGTTCGAGGAGGACGAGGAGTCATTCGAGCACACACTCCTCGTGGTGCGCGAGGTCTCCGTCTACAAAATCCCGCCGCGCAGCACCAGCGGCGGCTACAAGTGCGGCGAGTGGCTCCAGTCCGACAAGATCTGGTCCGGCCGGCTCCGGGTGGTGTCGTGCAAGGACCGCTGCGAGATCCGGCTGGAGGATCCCAACTCTGGCGATCTCTTCGCCGCCTGCTTCGTGCCGCCGGGGCAGAGGGAGGCCTCCGTCGAGCCGGCTCTCGATTCTTCTAGGTACTTCGTGTTGAAGATCGAGGACGGCAGGGGTAAGCACGCTTTCATCGGGCTAGGGTTTAACGAGCGAAACGAGGCGTTCGATTTCAACGTGGCATTGTCGGATCACGATAAGTATGCGCGGCGAGAACACGATAAAGAGGCTGGCGGTAGCAGCTCCGCCGGCGGCGAGGAGAGTCACATTGATATTCATCCTGCTGTTAATCACAGATTGAAGGTTTCCCTCTCTCTCTATAAATATACACAGTTGTAATTTCCTTTTACTTTGTTTTTTCTAGTTATTGCTGAAATGTTGTCATATATTAATAGAAATATTTCCACAAGCTACTATACACATATATAACTGTCGTATTCGATACTAATTTTTTGCTTTTTTTTTTTAATATTTAAATGTGTTATATGTAATGTCTTTTTCTCCATTGCCATGAACAAATGATTTTCTGTATTGTTCTGCCATTCATTTTGGAGAGTTTTACGTTAAAGCGTCGTCTTTTGTACTTTGATTTGTTGTTGAATAATGGCTTTTATTATGCTGAAAGTTGTCTCAAAGCTTCTGTCCTGAACAAATTGGATAAGACTTTATCTTTTGTACTTAGATTTTTCGTTAAATATTGGCTTTTATATGCTGAATAACTGTGAAGCTGTCTTGAAGCTACTATTATGAACAAATTAGATCATAGTATAATTTTTTAGTTTATTTTATGGGCTTTATTTTGGTGCGATTTTGTGATAAGTCGATGGGCATGCTATCCTGAAGCTACTATTACAAAAGTGCACATATACACACATTATACTTTAAGTATTAGGATTGAAAATTGGATTTTATATGCGTGAATAGTCGTTATTTGGTCCATACTGAATGAACGATGGTTAAAGATTGGATTGAAATAATGTAGGCAGATTGGGGGTTATTTTGTAGCTAGTTGATTGAGGCTTACATATGTATATTTGAAGTTCATTTTTAGCCTGTAATTTTGATGGAAAATATAATTTTGACGGCACAGGAATCGAATCATTAGATTTGTAGCCTTCCTGGGCAGTTTTTGGATGTCATACATGCTTTGAATTTTATTTACCCTGTCAATAAGCTAATTGCGTTTATCTGAGTGTTTGTTGCTGCTAGTGGCAATTGAATTTGACCAAGATTAAGCTAGATCGTCTGTTGGCTACTTCCAAATTTTTTGAATTGGCTGATGGGATTTTAATAGGAAAAATGGAGATGACTCTTGTGGGACTATCAGATTGACTTTGGGTTGGTAAAGTGTGCTTTATATGCCTTCTTGTGATAAGAAATGAAGTTTTAACTTCCTCCAGATGTTTTCTACTTGAGTAGGAGACGCTGGAGCTCCATAGATGCATGAAGAAACTACTTGTCTCAATTCCCTGTTTCATGAGCATAAGTATGCTGATTAGCATACTCTAATTTATGTTATGTGCCAATCTGTTGCTTGAGCTTGTTGGAAGGGCTGAAATTTTGTCTCCGCTCTTACGTGCAGGAACTTTTCGTTTTATCTACATACTCTGGAGTTTCTGGATAGCCTTTGTTGATCTATCTTGAATTCTTGAGGCCTTCCTGAATTATATTTAAGTTGCACTTGGTGTTTCATTGAGTAACTGTTTTGCTTTGCAGGAAGGTGAAACAATTCGGATAAATGTGAAGAACAAACCAAGCAGTGGGGCAGGCATGCTTTCAGCTACAGGATTGTCAGGTGGACTTTCTGGAGGTGGGAAGCCCAAAACTCTAGGCCTTGCACCACCACCTAGTGGAACAGGGAAGATTAGGTCACCTCTTCCTCCACCACCCAATGATCCTGCTGCTGCCAGGATGACTTCTGCCAGTCGTCATACTGCTTTGAAGGATCCCAAAGAAGGTTCTAAGCATTCTACTGATCCTCTATCAGATTTTTCTCAGCTGGAGGTATCTTTACTTTCTATACTCTGCTGCTTTCTTTTGGAGTTTTCAAATCTCATGCTTTTCTTGATATTGAAACTACCATCTGGTTCCTGGACCTTGCATCTTCGTGGGTCTCTATGCAAATTTCTATAGATAACACTTTTCTGCACCTGCATTTCCTTTTTCCTTCCTCTGTTTTGCTTGTATAGTGCTGTATCTTGCCTAATATCAACCAATTTTGGGAGTTGGTCGCTACCAATATGCTTTTATGAAATATGATGGACAATTCTCTCTTTCTTTCTTTTCTTTTTGGTGCTTTTGGTTGAAAAAGGTTTATTTTCTCAGGTAAATGGTGATGTTAAAAGTTAAAAATCATAGTACAGTGGAGATTTGAGACGATGACCCTCAAATATGTGTAACCCTTGTACATTAAGGTGGCCAACAAATTTAGCTTATTATTGGATTTATTAACATATACAACTTGATTTGAGGGAAGAACACAAGAAGCAATGTGTACTGTATATTTTGGCTGTGTTAAAGACAACATAGGAACATGTGTTTGGAATGCTGTAGTATTTCAAGAAAGTAGGATAAAAGGACATATAGGCAAAAGATGGGTTTAAATTAATGCTGGTCATTTGACGCTGATGGCAAAATTGTATCCATTATTTGGAGGACTTCAAAAATTGAGTTCTTTCCATATCTTCCACGGAAGTGTAGATGCATAGAACTATTTGTATATGTTCCGGCGCTTTCTTTGGTTGAGATAGGGAGGGGAGCTGCGATATTGGCTCGATTTGTCTGATGAATTACTTTTGGGATGTAGAAATGAGTTTGCAAATTGTAGAAGGGCAAGAATTTTACGCGTGTTTTCTTTTTTGCCATATGCAGAAGAATCTTCCCTCAACTACAGGGTCAGGGTCTAATAGGCAGTCCACTGCAGCAGGATGGGCAGCATTTTGACTGTGTGACCTCTCACTAATATATGTTCAAGATCTTTTCTTGCTGTTGTATTTGAAAATGAAAAAAAGAAATTAAAAAGTAAAGAAATTCAAAAAAAAAAAAAAGGCTCGATTGTTATGAAAATAATTGTTCTCGAGATGTTGATATTGCCTCTTTTGACAAATTTGGGCTCTTAATTTTATATTTTATGCATCATAGAAAAATAACCCTCTTTGCCTGGGTTGGTGTGCCTGGATGGCTGGATGTATGCAAAACGCCTTGCCTGTGTGATGTAAAACGTCAAAAATAGAAATTTTGCACAATAAATGGAGTTGTCAGGGGGATCTGGCGGCGTTGTTTGCATAATGACTTGTATCCTGTAAACTATATCATGTATCTATAGGGCCCGTAGTATGATGCAGTAGACTGTTTGTTCGATATTCATAAGTTAGTCTTTCAGTAAAATTTATAGAAACATTTATACATGAAAATAATCACAAATATTTGTCTAATATTTATAAGTTGTTTGTCTAATAAAATCTATAGAAATATTTATACATAAAAACAGTCACAGATATTTATTCAGAATAAAAAGATTATTTATTCAGTTATTATAAGTTATTTATCTAGTAAAATTCACAAATCATTATAGGGCTCGTTTGGATTAGCTTTTTTTAAAAGCTTTTTTTTTAATAGCTTTTGAAAAAGAGTTTTTTTTTAAGAAGCTGAGAATTCTGGTTTTTAAAAAAAGTTGTATTTGAATTTTTTTTTAGAGTTTTAATTTTTTAGAAATCAAATTAAATAGTTATTGCAAATTTAATATAATTTTTTGAAGAAAAAAAGTATTTTTTTTTAAAAAAATCAATCCGAACATGCTCATAATATCTGTTCACAAATGTAAAATTAATAAATAGTTATACATAAAAATAGTCACAGATTTTTGTTTAGAATAAAAAGGCTATTTGTTTAGTATTCATAAACTGTTTGTTTAATAAAATTCATAGATTATCTTTGTTCAATATTGATAAATTGTTTGTTCAATATATTTACAACAGTAGATGAACGTTGCACTATATAAGTTTCCACTTGTATCCTAATTCTGTGATTTATGACTTGTTTCCTAATTCTTTATGACTTGTGACCTAATTCTTAGGATTTTCGCCAAGCCTGCCTGATTGGTGGAGGATTTTTTTTCCTAACATTATATAATTTTCATGAACAAATCTTCATATATATTTAAAATAGTTGGGTGGGGTGTTATGTGTCACCTCTTTATTCATTTTATTTTTTTCAGAAAATTAGTGTATTATCTTCTTTTCTTTTCTATGTTATTTGCTAAAGGTGAATGTTTGTCCATTTCTTTCTTTAATGCTTAGGTAAGATACCGTGTGCACGCTTTGATTGCTTCTTTACATCTTATATCTTATTTATTCTTTTATGGTTAATTAATCTTTTAGCCGTTGATAAATTGATAAAGAAAACGTTTATAGTTAATTAATTTTTTTGGCCGTTGATTAATTTTTTTTAACCTCAAATGTTACGTGAAATCCGATAAATTTTCCTTTATTTTCTTAATGTTTTAATTTGTAAGTATATTATTCTTTCAAAATTTGAGAAATTGGGTACCACACGTGAAGTTCCTCCCTTTCCCCTTTTAAGTTAGTGGGATGAGTATTTTTTTGGTTAATGTTTGGGTGGAATATTACGTAGTAACATATGATTACTTCCTTATTTTTTTAGTATGTTATTTATTGTTTCAGTGGTTAATATCAATTTAACAAAATTAATTAAAATTCTCAAATAAATTGATTTTTATTTTTAATTTTTAATTTTTAATTTCATGAATATTTAATTACATGTTTAACCATATAATCATTTAAATTATTTAAAGCATAAAACTTAAAAATATATAATACCTATGACATTGCGCAGGTCAACATACTAATTCTAATATATATATATATATATATATATATATATATATATATATATATATATATATATAAACAGACATGCATGATTTTGTCTTCTCCTCGCTCTTTCTCTTTTTATATGTGTATATACATATATATACGTTATAGAACATATATAACATATATTTTAATGTATTTAAACTATTATGAATTGTATCCATCCTTTTCTTTTCTAATACCTATATAAATTCTCATTCATTTTGAACTTGTTTAACTCTAGACCACTTAGTTAATAGGCAATAGGTAGATAATTGATTTGATTTTTGTTAATTATTTATGTTTTAGATATTATAAATACGTTATTATTTTAGTATGTACTTTTTATTTTTAAATTTTTTCCTACTTTTAAGAAATATTTTTATGTTAAAAAAGTACATGTTGCTTAGAAATATAAAAAATGATTGAGGACAATAAATGACACTAACAATTGTTATCTAAATCCTCGCGTCATATCTCAGAATGAGCTGCATGAACATATTATTGTTGTTGGTGGGGAGATGTTTCAAGTTCTATTGAGATAATAACTCGGACTTGAATTTAGCCCACCAAAGTTTGAAAATAAATAAAAGATGAAAAAAAAAACATTAATTAAGACAAGTGAAAAATAAAGAATCAAAATAGTCAATGATGAACAATTTCTGAAACATATAGGAAAGCAATCTTTTAGTTTTGTATAGCAACCTCCCGTGAGAAGTAGAATTGGTAGGGATTGGTCCAATTCTGATGCTTGTATAGACATTCTTGTCAGAAAAAAGTTACATATCAATGAACCTAGCAAACATAACATATCTTAAACTTTGATTATGAGATTAAATTTGTAGTAGTAATAGTACAGATGCATATTGTTGGTCATTAATAAAAGCAATCTATGTTTTCATTTAATTAATAAACAAAGTGCATGTTGACAATACTTCCTCTATTCATTTATAATACTTAATTTGTTTTTTTCCATCTAATAAATAAATATATATATATATATATATATATATATACACACACACACACGTATGTGTAACATTAGTTCATCTATCATAAATTGTTTGTGTCATTTTAGTATAATTTCTCAATAATTCATATCTATTGGAATTTTTCCCCCTAATGTTATGAATAGATGTTTTATGTAATTGTTACATGTATAGTAATCCTGTGATGTGATCTAGAATTGTAATGTTTCCTACCTTTCAGGATACTTTTTCTTTGGTTTGTTATATATAGACCTTGTTTGGATTGATTTTTTTTAAAAGTGTGGCTTTTAAAGTGTTCCTTTTAGAAGTTTAGAATTTTAGTTTATTAAAAAAAAGTTGAAATTGAGCTTTTTTCAAATCCATTTCAAATACTTATTACAAAAAGTATGTTCTTTTAGAAAGTATGTTCTTTTAGGAAAAATAAATACTTTTTTCATAAAAGTCCAATGTAAATAGACCCCTGATTAATTGTTATAATTGTGTTAAGACCCATGATTAATAGACCCAATCTCATTATTGTTGCTGATCGCCCCTCGTCATAGTTTGAGTTTCTTTCTCTCTCACTTTTTGACAAACCCTCAAACCTACCCCCATATTCTATAAGATTTGAATCCAGGACCTCATTTTTGGGTAGAAGTAATATCAACCACTTAAACTATCCTTAATCTCGCCCCTCTTTGTAGTTTGAGTCATTTTGAAAAATTTAAACTTCTTATTTGTTGAATTTATGATGGTTAAGTTTCCTAGATTACCCACTTTCACTTTCGAATGAAATCAGAAGAATGTAGTAACATGTGGGAAAATTCCCCTGGGGTTATAAATGACTTGTTTTGTCTAATTATGAAATTTTTACTGTTAAGCTCTCAAGTTTTTAGGTAAAATTTTGGTTAATATTGCTACCAAACAAAATTTGTTAATTGATTGACTTATTCTTGTTATAACTTATAGTTATTGAGAAGAGTAAATGGTATATTACCCTCTTGTAGTATGGTATAAGTGCGCAATACCCCTTTGAAGTCTCAAAATTAGTTGATTACCCTATCGAACTTCTTAAACGTGTCCAAATTACCCCTCGCTGTCTGTTTTTGGTTAGTTTTGACGGGAATTAGAGTCTACGCGCGTATGTTGCGTTTTTCATTGCATAATATATATAAAAACTAAATATTCGGGCCAATTAAACCATTACGCTCTTTATAAAAACACTCAACTCATTCACACCCTGAAAAATCAACAAACAAAGAAAAAATCTTGAAACTACAACTCCAAAAAAATTTGAAGAGGTCAATTTACAAAAGTTTGCTTGCAATTTTTTTGTCTTCTTCAGCTATTGCATTCCCAAGGTAAAACTCAAGCTATTCAACTTTTTTTTTTTCATGATTTTGTCACTTTTGAGCTATTGCATTGTTGAAAATAGGAAGATATTATCTTGGCCTTTTGCTTCCAATTTTTTTCTTCACATTTTTTGTTTAATATTTGCAAGATGTCATCTTTGTCAATGAACCAGGCAGTGGGACGTAGGATGTACAGCCAAAAAAAAAAAATGAACCAGATCTTGATTTGAGATATATAAACAAGAGGTGTCATAAATGCGGAAAATTGTGTGACATTCTTTTTGTTGGTGGTGAAGATAGGGAGTCAAAAGACTGTTTGTACTATAAATGTAAGAATAAGCAACACAATTTCTTTAGATGGTGTTACCCAAAGCAAGTCACTTTGGTTGATAATGGTGTTTGTGTTTATCGTACTCGAAATGCTATAATGGATGATGAAGGTGAGTGTCTTGGTGATGAAGAAGAGGTCACTTTTCCTACAAACAAGACAAGTGAGTTAGAGGAGACATTGAAGAAATTGTATAAAGTCGGCCGCCTTTGTTGTGTTTTGGTTGTTGTAATGATTCTTCTTTTAATTTTCAAGTAGTTCGGAATGGTAGTTTAGACTGGTTTTTAGTTTTCAAGTAGTTTGCAAGTTTGGAATGGCAATTTGGAATGGTAGTTTGTAATGTTTTTGTTGTAATGTTGTGGAGTTTTGTTGCTCCAATGCTATATTAGATGTCTTTTTCATGTTACATGAAGTGTCTGGATGTCTTTTTCATTTTTTGTATTTGTATGGTTTAAAACGTAAGATGCTTATCTAAGATTCTTCATGTTATATGCAAAAAACAACTTGTGCATAAACTCAACTTGTTCATGATACTTGGGAAGTAATACCTGGATAGTAATGAATTCAAGATTCATGAACAAAATGTGCATGTAACTCAACTTAAATGAACTCAACTTTCATTACATTCACTACTACACCATTCATAATATGTCCAAAATATTGAATTCATACCAGTCATTACATTTCCATAATCAATGCATGTCCAAATGACAAATTGTCCAAAAAAGTTAAGTTCATTGATCAACTTAAAAAAACCACCAACATCCCATAAAAACAACCATCAGCAATGCCATAAAAACAACCATTAGCAATGGCTCAAGGTTTCCAAGCTCTTTTTCGTTTCTTAATGTTGGAAACTACTTCAGTTTCTGTCATCCTTCTTCTCCTAGACACTTTACCTTGAGCATTTGTACCAATAGTAGAAGGGGCAACAGCATTTTGTGGACCTTTAATAGCATTTCTTTCATTTCCTGCACTTATTTGAACAACACTTGGATGGCTTGCAACATGTGTATCACTTGTGCCTCTCCTCCTAATCTCGCATTTTCTTCTTGGACTATAACCTACCATATTCTCTTGAGTGGTTAGAGTGTTGCGGTCCTAGTTTTAACACAAAAAAAAGAAACAAAAATAAAGCCATCCAAGTAACTCCTCACTTAAACAAAAACAAAAGCCACAACTCTTACATCTATTGAAATTTAAGTTAGAGCTTACATTGCTTGTCAATGTTGATGCAAGTGGAACTTCTTGAACTTGTGCATTAGGATTGCTCAAATCTTGTAAACAAGAACAAAATGAATACATATCAGATTAGAAAGCAAACTTTTTTTGAATAACCAAACACCTTTAACAATTGAAATAAGCAAACAGCTTCAACAATGGAGAATCTTTATGGAATTGGTTCCGACATGAACTCTTGTTATGTGTCTTTTGTAAACATTTCTGGCATGTCATTATCAACCCCTTGCTAGTGGAGACAAGTACTTTTTCATGCTCAGTTGTACTATTCTTTGAGGACTTCTCATTATCACATGCAATTTTGTTTCTTGACTTTTTTGGCCTTCCAGTCCTTTTTCTCACTATAGGTGGCTACAAGGGCTCAATTCCAGTCTCAACATAGCATTAGGGTCAGGTACAAGATGAACAATAAACTTGTAGACATTCAAATACACCTCTTTTGTATAGCATACATCTATAAAATCAACTATGTTTTTCCCATATTTTTGTATACAAGTTTGTGCATGGGTGCATGGGTATCCAGTCAATTGATACATGCCACAAGTACAAGTTCTTGTGTTCAAGTTCACTATATGTTTTATAAAATTTTGCACAACTTCATACTCTTCTTGTCCAGAAAAATTGGACCACCAACCGTTTGAATACTCTTTAAGTTCATTAATTTTTTTCATGATGCTAGGACAAATTTTTCCTTCATATTTTTCCATTGCCTCTCTTTTTAGCACCATTCGATTCATTAATTTCTCCTGAATTCCCTTAAACATCGAGATAATTGGCTTATCTCTTGCTTTAATGATGTAGTTATTGAAAGATTCAAATATTTTTCGCCAACATGTCACATTTCGAATGAGTTGGAAAATGTGATCGAGCCTATTGCTCCGGTGGAACCTTTTTCAACCATTTATAAGCAGTCTCCTTTGAACAAACTTTGGCATTAGCCTTTCAATCATTTTCATGTCTCTATTGAATTCTCTAACATTTACTGTACATGCAGCCTTCCAGAATAAACTTTTTCAGCTCTAAACCCCTAAATTTTTGTCCAAAATTTTGGTACATATCCTTGAAACAAAATCTATGATGAGTATTTGGGTATTCATCTCTAAAAACTTCACACAAGCCCTTCTGCCTATCAGATATGTAGCTCTAACCTTTTTCATCAAGCAACCCTATAAGATGGTGTAGTTCTCTCAAGAACCAAGAGCATGAATCCTTGTTTTCTATTGGAATAACAACCAAGGCAATGGGAAACATGTTGTCATTTCCATCCCTTCCAATAGCAGCCAACAATTGTCCTCCAAATTCAGTTTTTCAAAAACAACCATTTAGCCCAATGATGGGCCTACAACCAGCCAAGAACCCATATTTTATTGCAGCAAGACAAAAGAACATTTTTTCAAAGATAGGCTGAGGAAGACTTCTATTAGCTACCAATAGCAATGTGCTTTCTAGACTATGCAACCTAACTGTTGCACAATAATCTCATAACTTAGAGTATTGGTATTTTCAGTTACCATCAATCAATTTCAAAGCTACCTTCCTTACTCTCATTGTCTTGTATCTACTCACATCCACATTGATCTTAGTTAAAATCTTCTTTTCCACATTAATTGTTGACACATTCCGGTTCTCATTAAAACTCTTTACCAACCTTTGTCCCAAATACTTTTGGCCAAAGAATTATCGTGCCTAAAACCACAATTGCGTTTTCCATTCAATGTCTTCACCTAGAAATTTCTGCTGCCTTGTACAGGAGATGCATGCAATCTCTACGTACAATTATGTGTTTTATGATACTTACACCTAACAGTGACTCTTGAATTTTCATTTCTTATCCTTTCCATGTCTATTCCTTTTCTAACACCCCAATCTTTTAGAACTCTTCTACTAATGTAAACATCAAACCAACTTCCATTTCAAGGTCTTTCATCTTGACCATTTCATTAAACACAGGAAATTTTTGTGAGTCATCATCAGACCCATTCAAACTCCTCAACTCTTCACTTTCAAAATCACTGCACCAAGCTTCTTATTCCTTTTCCTTCCCCTTGTCATTTTTTTTAGCCTCTCCAAATTCTTCATTGGATTCACTGTCTTGTAGGCCTTTTTTTTCTTCCTCATCTCTGACTTCTTCTACATTTATACCCACTTCTTCATTTTGCACCTCTTCATCTCTGACTTCTTCTACATTTATGCCCACTTCTTCATTTTGCACCTCTTCATCTTCATGTTCTTCCACAATGTATATGTTTGCAGATGACATATTCTTAAAAGCAGCTTGGAACCTCCTAATGCTAGCATCATCAATTATCTTATCAAGCTCTCCATCCAACTCTAATGAAGTCTTGCCATAGTAAATTGAAGTGTTACTTTTCGTCCCTCCAACTTCTCTATACATTGAGTGAAAATAAAAAATAGTCAACAAGTCTAAGGGAATCTTAGGGAACACTTGTTCTCTACCACCCACATAATTCAGCTTAGAATGATTGACTAATGCTCTGTTTGTCATAGTCTTATTTTTAGATACTTATTCTATTGAAATGAGGGTATATCTTATAAGATTTAAGAAATCTTATCATGCATCCTATGAAAATTTAAAACAAAACCATACTTTTTATCTTATAAGAAATAAGCAATCCTTCCTATCTTATTTTTTACAACTATAGAATGTATGGTGCATATGATAAAATATCTTAAATCTTATAAGATATCTCCAAATTTCAATAGGATAAGCATCTTAAAATAAGATCATTCCAAACACACTATAAGTATCCCCTTACCCATAACACAAGATCACAACACCCCTCTTTCACTCCATCATCATGTACTAAAGTGTTTTCATCGTCAGCCAAGTCATTATCATCATACACCAAAAAACTAGTACTATCAAACCCCAAATTATCATCATGAACCATTCTGAAAATAAGTAACAACATTAATGTTAAATTAATTATATTGATTTATTTATATACAAGAAAATCTGGAAACAAAAGACAGAGATGAAATATTAAGTAGTTTTAAAAAAAACAATAATAGACAAAACGCATGCATGCATAGACCAACTCCAAATCAAAATTTCAACTGCATCTGCTAAATCCAAATCAAATTTTCCAAAAATAAAAATAATATCATGAAACATAGACCAAACGCATGCATGCATGGTACATATTTTAATTCAAAATTCAAGATAAAAAAAAGCCATTTTCCCCCTACATATTTTAATTCAAAATTCGGGGGGGGGGGGGGGACAACAACAACAACAACAATTTTCCCCCTAACCGACATAAACCCATTTGTTTAATCTGCTTTAAAAACATGCCTTAATGCTGTCAAATTCTTAAAACAACAAAATAAGGGACCACAATATCAAAATCAAGAAAAAAATTGAAAAATATAATTGAATATTTTACCTAAAAGTGTTGATCGGGACAATGCCAACACCACACGCACCTCTTTGCTTGGTTAGTGTTGAACAACAATGAAATGTCAACAACAAATTGGGACCACCAAGTCAAGAACAGTCACGACACTTGAGCTACCTTTTTCGCCAAGATCTTTCACGCCTATATGTTTCCCAGCAAACCCACGGCACTTAGGGATTTAGGGTGGGTCCGAAATTAGGGATTAGGAATTTTTGGTGAGGGGCATCCGATTTGGGGATCAAGGTTGGGTTCGAAATTAGGGATTAGGAATTTTTTATTTTGGAATTTTGGGTTATGAATCTAGTGAAGTGGTTTAGGCAATATATAGGATGTTTCATGTAAGGGGTAACATAGTCATTTTTCAAAGAACGTTAAAGTTTTTAATAGAAACGTTAAATATAGTGAGTTTGCACACGTAAGAAGTTCAAGAGGATAATCAGATAATCTTGAGACTTCAAGGGGTATTGCTCACTTGTACTAAACTACGAGGGTAATATGCCATTTACTCTTTTGAAAATAACATTATGTTTTTGCAAGGTAAATGATACTTCAAAAGGAAGAAAACGACAGTTGCAGAATCATTTTCTAGAAAAATTCTTAATTTGAACTTACTTTTTTAACTTTAAACTTTTACCTGAAAACCTTCTCGAAAAATAGTCACTTAGGTTAATTTTAACTTCTGAAAAATTTGAACCAAACAGATCCTAAAATGCATTTCATTGCTTCTAAATTCGACCATTCGACTATTTCTCCGTTCTTAAATGACTGCAAACATTAAGAATATACTGTGAAAGTCCCTTACCTCAGTCAGAAATAAGAACTTAACAGGCGGAGGAATTAACACGATTCTTTAAAATCTAATCAACACTAAGGATAATTTCTTTATTATCTATTTCTCTCTCTTTTAAAATTCAAGTGAAAGAAGGGAGATATTAATCTCTCATGACATACAAAGTCATGAGATGAGAGAGATTTAATAATAATAAACCATTAGTTCGGCTCCGTTACAAGATGCAAAAGCATTGCAGCTCAACATTTATGAATGCTCTCACAAAAATTTTTTACCTTAAAAAAAGAATTAACACACGCACAAATCTACCGACGCAATCATCAAGAAAGTCGATCTACAAAGACTACGGCAAAGAACCTTTGCAGCCAAAAATTGTTGGCTTGTCCACTATTATCAAGGGTTGCAATATCCAGTGTGTATTATGTATTCTTTCGTTTGCTAATCTAAACCAAAATAACACTCTGCAAGAAACAAGGAGAAATTCCCCGCTGTACTCCGAAGATGTTAACCGCAGAGCTTCTTCTCACCCTCGGTTCACAAAACTTCCTTTCCATTTCCGGATGACCTAGACACGTAACCAGTGTTATGTGTAATTCGAGACGTGGAATGAGAGAGACATTCAGAGGGTGTTAGGCTTTGCTTATTTAGGGTGCTTATAAGCATCTAGAAAAAAGCACCATCTCACATATTTTTTACTATTTAAGTGTTTATAAGTACCAAATAAGCAAAGCCAAAACATTCTCTCAGTCTCGTAATGGAAGTGGAGAAAATCTTATCAAGGAAAGAATTCCTGTAAGAGAAGAGGGGAACAAAACGCTTGCCCTCGATTGCAGCAGGAGAAAGAACAACCAACCTGTATTTTTCGGAATTGAGTGTCACCATGTCAGACCATCTACTCGCGGTACTCCGGCTTCAGAACCCAAAAGGATCCATTTGGGCTTTTCTCCAAAGTAGCTATTTCCTTCAAAAGATTTTTAAACAAGGGCAAGTCCTCGGAAGGTATTCTTTCCTTAAAATGATCCACTATACTGGCGGAATTGGTGCTTCCTCCTTTTCGTTGAATGAACGTACAGATTTGTCGAATCAAGACTTCTGGTTGTGCTCTTGAACTATTAGATGAACTAGAAGGCTTTTTACTCGTAGACCTTGAAACCAAGCCAAACTGATGTTCAAGCCCATCACTGACAGCTCTCTCCTTGTTTCCTCTAATCTTAGCCAGTAGCTCGGCTGAAGATAACGCTTTACCTGATGATGCCCCAACAGCAACTCTGTTTGAATTGCTCGGTTCATTGTTAGTTAGCCCATCCGAAAGTCTAGAGTTGCTGAACAATTGGGAATTCACAGTTGAGCCAAATTTCCTTCTGACAGATGACGGTGCACCAGCAGAACCGGCTTTGCCTGTCCAGGTTGGGATGGTTATACTTTCTTGACTACAAAGCATCCGTGACTGACGCAGTGCTTCTGCAGCTTTCTGTGCAACCTGCGAGGCCTGCTCTTCTAGCTTTATTTTCTCTTGGTCGTGAGCATTCATGATAACGTCGTGATTCATAGCACTCTAAAAAGGTAGGACAGTAAAAATGTTAATCAGTGTCCAGACCTCGCAAACAACAGCTAACTCAACAGGTGATAGCGAGTTGAACATGCAATTCTTGGCCCACATAAAATGAAGATGGTGTTCGACCAGGTCTTAAGTAGGTATTTAACAAAGCTCCCCATATGGAATCAACTCTATCATACGCAACACTAATATTTAACAAAGGCCAAGGTGGTATTTGGTATTTTTGCTGGTATCAAGGTTCATCCAGTAACAAGAGTTGTTGCAAGAAACACATCCGACACTATCACACAATTAAACGGCCTTCTGATCCAATCAAGGCCTGTGAGTACATTACAGTGAACATCAAAACTGACAGGCAAAGAAAAAGGGGAGCGCGACTTACATGGATTCCTTGGGCATCGAAAAGAGAACGTAAGATACTTGTTTCTTCATCTACTTCCCCATCATTGTGATCAACTTTTTCTTTCCCTTTCATATTGGCTTCTGAGTCAATTCCTCTCTCAGATGCAGACTTATCACCATCAGCTACTCTTGATCTCAGAGATTGTGGCTTCTTGTTATCTTTGTGAGCTCCGACGACGTTGACATCTTCAGCCAACTGACTAAATATACTACCTGTTTCAGTGGAACCCCCTCCGTCGTCGTTCAAAGTGAAAAGATCCTTCATATCTCGTGCTTTAAAGAACCTTCTCTGCTGTGGATTTTTCAAAATCTTGTTGGTAAGAAAATGTTTATAGATCTGCCTGTGATAAACTTTCTCCTCAATTGTCCCACGAGTTATCAACCTGTAAACAGTTACATCTTTTTTCTGCCCAATACGCCAGGCACGCTCCCTTGCCTGTCTTAAAGTAAAACCTCTTGATAAGCAAATGTAGTCGTATATCATGTCACCAAACAGAATAACACAAAAGTTCACAATATCACTGAAGCTAATTTAGTGACCATCTCAAGTTGACATAGTAACATGGAAGATCCAGAAACATTTATCTCTGAAAAGACATCCAAGAATCATGTTAATAACACAGAAACAAACCTGTATATCAGTTGAGGGATTCCAATCAGGGTCAAAAATAATTACTCTGTCAGCTCCAATTAAGTTCGTTCCCAGACCACCAACTTTGGTTGTTAAGATGAAGATGAAAACTTCATTTGAATTGTTAAACTCATCTATTAAGGCCATTCTTTGTTTTACAGGTGTAAGGCCATCCATTCTCCTATAACTGTATCCACAAGCACTCAAAAAGCTCTCAAGAATATCAAGCATCTGCTGAGTCTGCGTGAAAAGTAGAACTCGGTGGCCCTGATCTTTCCAGACCTTTAGTACTTCGGCAACGACTTTCATTTTCCCACTACGTTGAGGGTTCCCATAGTCTGGATTCTTGTATGAATGTTCTCTCTCAAGCAAATCAGGATGGTTGCAGATTTTACGCATAACATCTATTCCATAGAGAGAATTTCTGTTTCCATCAAGAATTTGTTCAACCTCAGAGCTAGCAAGAAAAGCTCGGTAGACAGATCGCTGCTCTGAGGTAAGGCTGCAAAAGAGGACATGCTCAGTCTTTTTTGGAAGTTGCGCATTTACATCAGCCTTCATCCTTCGAAGGAGGTAAGGCATGATCAAGTCACGTAAAACCACGGCACACCTGAAGAAACCAAATAAAACAATATGTAAGGGCTAAGCATACATATCAATTAAAAACAATGCCTCTGACAAATGAAACTTATGTTTTCTACAGAACCACTAATCGAGATGGCAGGACATATCAACATTAGCCTCTCAGAGACCTATATTTCACCTCTTATTCTCACTTCTTGCATCTTTTGGTGTTTAAACAAATAACAAAGAAAGCTTCAAAATTATCCCGTTCTCTTTTCCCATTTCTTGCTTTTCTGGGGGTTTTCCACAAATAACGAGGAAAGCTTTAAAATACCTGTAAGCAGTAGATACTTGCAAAGGAGTTGCATTAGCGTAACCACCAACAGATATTGGAACAGCAAACTCCGCCTCAAATACAGGCAAGACCCCTAACTTTCCAGGGAAGACAAAATCAAACAAAGACCACAATTCAGACAGCTTGTTCTGGATTGGTGAACCAGTCATTATTATACGATGAACAGTCTGTAGCTGCTTGCAAACAAGGGTAACTTCTGCATTTGGATTTCGAATTCGATGTCCTTCGTCCAGGATCGCATAACCCCATTCAATATCCAGTAACTTCTCACCTTGTAGTCTAATTTGCTCGTAAGTTGTGATAAGTAAGCCAGATTCTGATTTCAAAACACGATTTATCAATGAATCCCATTTTTGGGTACTTTTAGAAGATACATTCCCCTCACTTTCAGAGTCAAGCAACTCCTCACTTTCGTAATCACTTTCATAAGATTCGGATCGTTTCTTTTTGGGAGGCAGATCATAAGCAGAGTCATGCAATATCTCCACATGAAAGCTTCGGTACCATTTTTGAGCTTCCCTCTTCCACTGTCGCAAAAGTGTGACAGGGCAGATGACAATGCTTGGTTTATACATATTACTGAAGTGCAATGATCCAAAAAAAGCCAAAACCTGCACTGTTTTACCAAGGCCCATCTCATCTCCCATTATCCCCCCTGCTCGTTGACAATGAAGCTCCCATAACCACTGTACACCAACCTTCTGGTAGTCAAAAAGTTTGCTGAAAATGGCTTCTGGGATTTTCAACCCCCCTTCAAGAGTCACAAAAGAACGCCCTTCATCATCCACATCTTCAACATCTTCTTCGTCTTCATCTCCGATGCTAGAGGTCTTAGAATCTTCACAAGATATAGAAGTTCAGTGCTCATTTGACTTGTATTAACCATATGTTTCATATATGCAGTGAGACTCCAACTAAAAGTTCAGCATTTTCAAACTGAAAATAGGTTACAGTCTGGCAGAATGTGACATCAATATACCAACAAAGAGAGACTAAACAAATTGAGCCAGCAGTATGCTAGTGCATCAACTACACAGGCCTCTCAAAGCAACAGAATACAATCAAAAAGGAGACTTAATAGAAGTGTTCAGTATGTAGAGTAACATTAAATCTAGAATTCAAACCAAAGCCTCCATCACACACCTCAATTTCAACTACCATGTCTTTTCTAAAAAGTGAAGCTCCAATTTTCTTTGTAGTCTTTTAAATGGTTACAGAAGACAAATAACTAAAATTGAGTTTTAGAAACTGGAATTTTTCGGTCAGTCACAAATTTGATTAAACATAAAGGACCCTAAAAAATAAAACTTCCGCACGCAGCGATAGCAAATATCAAAGTTCAGGAAAACTTCTGGCATAAATGATAAAGAAGGTCATCAGAATATTTGAAGGAAGGAGGACAAACAATTCTTAAATGGCCTACCAGAATGAATGGAGGATTATCAAAGTTGCTCCAATTAGTTTAATCAGTGCTCAAGAAAAGAGGAATGAGAAATGTTTGACCTCCGGGACATACCTTCCCCTTGCAGATTTTCATCCTCCTGAGAAGCTAATTTTCTCCACTTTTTACCAGGGAGTGGCCTTCTCTTCTTCCTTTTTTCATTTTTGTTCTTCTCTGCCTCACTGTTTGGGGACAAAGGAATTTTTAAAGGTGTTCCTAGTCTTTGAAATGGGCGAGTAGGTGCATCAAGTTTTGGTAATAGTTCTGGATCAAGCAATTTTGTTGTTGGACGAGCTTGTGCAGCCTCTGAGATTGACTGAGCTGCTCTAGCTATACTGGAGGAAGGAAAGTCATCACTGTTTACTGTTTGTACTGGTTCGCTGTGCCTAACAGATGGCGATGGTTCTTGAATTCGACGCTCAAAGCCTTTCAATTTATGGAAAGGGGTCAGAATTCCTTTTCGAACTAATTCATCCCTTTCCTGTACAGATATCACACATGGTTAGCCTGAATATTTCCACTCTGATCATGACACTCTTGAAAATGTGAACTACAACCAAAATCATACAACTAAAAGCATTTACTAGTTTCTGATTACAGAAATGATTTGTACCAAAACTACTGTAACATTCTCTTTTTTTTTTTTTATCTATCCATTTATTACTTCCATTATCAACATGTAAAATCTTAGATATAACATGATAGGAAAGCAGCCGAGAAGACCACTTACTGTTTCGACGAATCCTGCAGATGCTGCATTTAGAACCGCATCAAAATCATCATCTTCCTTGAAAGAAATTGTTTTCAGACGTTTCTTCTGATTATTGCTTAACTTCTCTTGTTTCTCTTTTCTTTTAGGCTTTGTATCATCCTTCACAAGATCTCTTATGAGCTTTTCGTGCTCAAGAGATTTCAAACTATTAGAAACTTGCTTCTCAAGTTGAGACTTCGTTTTTATCAGACTTCTTACTCGGTCAACAGCTAGAGCATGCTGCAGGGTCAAATCATTTGGAGGAGTCTGCTGAGTGCTTTTATCACCTTCTACATCTCCTTGCACCCTTCCATCATCACCCTCAGAAACATGATCATCATTTTTCGCAAAGCTCTCTAACTGTTCGACTGCAGATTTGACGGCATCTATCTCGACTTCTACTGCTCTCAACTTATTGTACAAATCCTCATTATCATCAGATGATGTTTCACTACTTTTTCTCCCATCAATTACTTCCCCCTCTGCACTTCCTCCAGCTTCACTACTCTCCCCTGCATTCTTTCTTGCCTGCCAAGTGGTGAAGAATATTATCAAGTTTTGTAACTTACATCAAGCACCAAATACTAAGGTTTCAAGATAAACCCCAGAAATAACAGCCATGTGGGGTGCAAGTACATGCAGATATTCCTTGTTCAAGACTAACATACAACCTAAACACCCCTGTTTTTCCAATCAGCACATTGTTAACTTCAAGGTCTTCTAATTTCTACCAGCTTCATATTTGACAAATATACATATACATGATGACTAAACCAGTTACCGCACTTAAAACACCCAGAATACATCATAGTGTCCAGCTTGATACACAGGACCCAATAATAACTCTACCATCTTGCAATTATATATCATCTGAATGAACAAAACAAACCTAGAATGATGAACTAGGAGAGGCATTTCATCACAAGAGAACACATAGGACTGATCCTATGATGTCAACCACATTTCGAAAGCAGACTATACATCACTATGGATAGCTCATGGCTTGTGATCAATAGTTATTAGACTATCTCGCGCTTAAACACATAACCTGAAAATACGACAACACACGAAAGCAATGAACTAGGAGAAAGTCATTCAAACACAAGCATATAAATATGACCAATCCTATGATGCCCCGATTACATACTCCAATACTGCAATGCGATAGAGCAAGAAAAGGGGAAGACAAATGACACCTCATCTAGTATGTTGCGCTCGATATCTTCAGCAGTCGCCGACGTGACACCTAAACTGCTAAGCAAAACCCTATCCTCCTCCTCCTCTTCTTCCATCGTGCACCTAAATTCTACCTGTTACATCAAAAATAAATCCATTATCAACCAATTATTCTGTATCTATATTTTCTATCATTTTACACACACACACACAACATTATCAACAACTTAATTTTCCTCATATATAATTAATATCTTACACGCAAACACACACACACGTATACACACGCGGAAAACAATATTCACATCAACATTAAAAACATTAAAAGCATTTAAATAAAGCATGAATCATAACAACAATAAGAAGAAGAAGAAAAACAGAAGAAGAATAAACTACAAGATTCACAATCGCCTTAAGTTATTGTCATTTTTTTAATTCCACATTTTCACAACAAAATTTCGATAATTAATTTGGTTTTGCTCAAATGAAAATTTTGAGAATAAATTTAAACGATCGAAATTAAATAATTTCGGTTTGAGATTACTTCAGCTGTACGTATAAGAGCTAAGCCAAAACCCTAAATTCTCTGAAATCTTGATTCTGGGAATATTTTTTTCCTTTTTCTTTTTTTCTTTTTTGGGTTGTTTTTGTTTTCTCTCTCCAAAATCTTGCTGATTGGCTTCGAGGAAAATGAAAATGTTTTTGGGGTTTTATGTATATCCCGCATTTGTGGGGTTGGTTCTAACGTGCGCGCGGAACCTGATGTTGCTATTATACGCACACTTGCGTCCTACGGTATTGAAAGTTGTGCTGCTCCACGTGGCCACATCTTTAGCCGCTATGTATACATTGACTAATTAAACAGTAGGTGAGATTTTATTCATAAGGTTAATTACATAGCCTTCCTTATTTTTTAATTAGTCTTTATTATTTTTTAATTTTAAATTAATTATTAACATTTTATAAATAATAGTCAAATTAGTTGCTATTCTCTATTTTTACGATTGTTTTCCCACATTCTTTTATGATTTTGTCAAAATTTTGACATTAACTACTCAAAGAAAAGTAAAATACAAAAAATTTAAAGAAGGAAGTAACATTTCACCTAAACATTAAATAGGAGAAAAAGAAACAAGCATCCCACCTGTCAAACAAAAAAGAAACAATTACATGTCACTTAACCTCTCAAAACTTTAAAAAAAATTACTATATTTATCATTATAAAAACATTGCAAAAAATGAAGGGAAAATCATGGGATTTTACGTGACAATAAGGTTAAAAGTTAAATTATTTATTTATTTTTCAGAAAGGTTTTTAGCAATTTATCAACGGAAAAGATTTTGATTAACTATTAATAAATAAATAAAATATAAAAGATAAAGAAAAAACCAAATGGAATCACCAAATCTTATCCAAGCATTATATTTGAAAAAAATGAATACTCAATTTAGCCAAAAGAAAAAAGAAAAAGATGATGATGATGATGGTGACAAAGATGAATAACACACTAATTTTCTTAAAAATAAATAAACAAATAAAATGATTGAGAGAGTGATACATGCCACCCCGCTTAACCATTTTATTAATACATATAAAGATTTGCACAAGCAATAGTTCTTACGTGTATAGAGTATGTTCACATAATTGTTGGATAAAGTTCTATGCTTTTCTTTGTGCCATTTTAAAAGTGTATTTAACCTCTTTGTGACATAAAAATCCTCTCGTAAAAATAAGACACATCTCCTCCATTTGAAAATTATCATTTTTGACCGATCATTAAATTAACTTTTTTTATTCGAAGAATTTGATAAACTTTAGAAGACCATAGGATTCAATTCACTCTTAGATAACACTTCAATAAGCAGTACTCCACTCATATAAGTATTACATAGTACCATTTCCAAAATTTGTTAGTTTAATAAAGGAATGGGTTACTCTGAAATTAATTACCCATCATAATTCTTTTGCCAAAAAGTTTACCAAATTTAGAAACTCAGGAGACAAGATAAATTACACCATGACCATTAGACATTTCGACGTTTGTTTCTCCGTCCATTTCTCATTTTTTTTGACTTATCTTTAACTATTAATTTGTCAATATATTCAACTTAATTAGCTAAATAAATTTGTTTAAACTCATGCAAGGTGATATTAGTAGATTTGAATTATTATCATAAATTAAATACAAACATGTTACATGATTGTTAGGAGACGGGTGTCATATTAGTCCTAGTAATTTCAAAATCTAACATCTAATTCGTTATTTCATTGATAACACACAAAAAGAAAACATAAAAATATGTCTATCATGCACTAATTTTTATTCTTAAATCAAATAAAATTATTTAATTTTATCTAAAACAAATATAACACGTTTAACCTTAAAATTGAAGCAATTAATTTACTGAAAACATGTGAAAATAGCAGTCTCGAGGGTAGTTGGCTTTGCTTAAAAGAAAAAACAAAATTCCATGTTTAGTAAAATTTGCTTATAAACAATACTTACTTATAAGCAATCCAAAAAAAAAAAACCTCCCCTACTTTTTTTTTACTTAGTTGCTTATAAATAAATTGGTTTGACCGAATAAAAGTATAACTTTATCATTTAAAAAAGGAAAAGTAACACACATCGATCTTAATGAAAAGTCTTTTTAATCGTTTTAACAAATACTAGCGCTTACAAGTACATATTTGATAAATATATCAACAACTTATAAGGACATTCTTTATTTCTCTATTTGCCATTATTTACTTATAAGTATTAAAAGTAGCTTATAAGTGTCAGAAAACCAAAGCCCAACACCCTCCCAGTTACAAAATAGATGGTAAAAATATTATTAATTCATGGATCAAGCGATTTACAATTTGAGTTTTTTACAAAAATTATTACATGTATCGGGACTAGATTGTACTACGAAATTCATAACAAACTAAAATTTGTCGGACACGAGAGTAACTCAATTAATTGAAATTGTTTTTCTAAGAACTAACGACGTGATTTGAGCCGGGTTAAATTGGAGGCGGGAGTTAAAAGAAAAAGAAGAGTAAAACTTGTCCTAAAATATTTGGCGAAGAAATTGAAGGTTCGTAAAATTTTTATTGAGGAGAGAGACATCGTAGCTTCCGAAACCACTTGACAACCTTCGAATTTGCCGCAACTATAATAACTGCCATTTTCCTCTCCCTCGTCTTACATTTAAATTTATTTACATTTCATTACAACAAATACAAAAAAAAAAAAAAAAAAAAAGAAACTCTCTTCACAGACGCACAAACATATACACACATCTGTGTATAGCAAATGTAGGATTATGTCTATCTAAGCCATTTTGCAGTAAGTCAATCTCCATGCATATTTCTTTCTTTTTCGATTAACTTTTCTGATAATTATATTGTTCTATTTTTGCATGCTCACATTGTTTATTGATTTCGCTTTTGATATTTATTTCTGTTAGTATACAAGCACACGGGTGCCGAAAAACTTGGCCAAAGAATATGGGTGCTGAAAAAAATTGATCTTGATTGGTTGACTCTTCATGGGTCATTAATGATCTTTGAAATTTGAGTCTTCTGTTTGTTTGGAATTGTAAAGCTCATCTGGATCTTTGTTCAAAATTTAAGTAGTCCAATTTGACCCTTTTACTACATTGTTGTTGTCGGAAGAGAGTATTGGTACAATGTAATTGTGTTGATTGTTTTAATAATTTGATTTTGTTCCTTATTCATTTATATGATTTGCATCTTTTGTGGAGTTGTTAAAAGAAAAAAGGCAGCTCAGGCATTATTTTTTATAGTCTTACCTTGAATTTTGTAGAGTTGTTTGTTTTTGTTGCTTTTGATTTGAGTATTTTTTTTGTTATTGATAGGTTTGTGGCAGTTTGGAGAATAAATGGTGGGATCAGTCTAGATGTGGAGCTTGTTGGGGGATCAGAACAGTGTCTTCGGATAGGAGGGGAAATTTAGATGGATTCGACAAGGAGTTGGTTCCGAATGAGGTCTTCAACCAAGAAGACGGACTCCATGGCTAGTGGTGGAAGAGGAGATAAGTCACAACCGGCTGATGATGTGTCAGCCACCACCAAGCAGAAGGTTGCGGCTGCTAAGCAGTATATAGAAAACCACTACAAGGAACAGATGAAAAATTTGCAGGAGAGGAAAGAGCGGTATGCCTTTTGTCTCACATGTTGTATAGTTATGCATAGGAGTTTCTTTTGCTGTTTTGCAATATACATTTAGCTATTTCGTTTCAGAGAAAATAGGGAAATCTGTAACGCTTGTGCTCATCCAAGTGTTGAACAAAATATACCACAAAAATGTGAGGTGTGAAAATTTTTTCTTGAATATCTCGGCACAGGGCAAATTACTAGAAGTACATGAAGGATATCCAGCTTCTCTGCATGCCTTCCCCCTTTTCCTTAAGTCTTTTCGTTGTCATAATTGTGCACCAAAGCTTGTGAAATGCAAGAGTTTGGCCAAATTCTTGCTGTCTTATGGTCATCTGTAAATGTGTACTCTTCAGGATGCATATGACCAAGGGAGAGATGCTATAATTCACTTGAGTATAAGCATTTATGTATAATCTTTTGGGTCGCACTCTTTACACCCCGTGTCCTCTGTACTTCTGATACGTTAAACTGATGTTCGGTGTTGCAAAAAGTTATTGCCCTGCATATACAATTATCTGTTCGACAGTACAGTGAAGGATCACTTTCCCTTTATTTCCTGTAATTTACACATAGATTAACATTTCGTTTGAGAATTATGAAAAAGGAAATTTAGGTTGAACATTTCAGGACAATTGTTCTCATTTATCTATATTAAAGCGTTCTTGCCACAGTGCATCCATTGGTTTCAGAAATTCATATGTTGGTAACTTTCTCATATTACTTTGAGCAAGGAAATTGAGCCGTCTCATTAAGCTCTAATATACCCACTGCTCCAAGTTCATAATTGAGAATACTGATGGTTAGCGGCTTTGTAGAATACTTGGAGACGGTGCTAATAGCTCTCAGTATCATATGTAATTCTGCTCTTCCCTGAAGAATTGGAACTTATGTGACCAATTATTATGTCCTAGTTGCTGTATCTGCTGGGATATCATTTCATATAAGTCGCTCATGATGCTAATAATATCCCTGAGTTTGTGTTTTTGCTTTCTGATTTACATGTGCCTTTTTCCTTTTCATGCAAGCAGACGAAGTTTGCTGGAGAAGAAGTTGGCTGATGCTGATGTCTCAGAAGAAGATCAGAATAATCTTTTCAAATTCTTAGAGAAGAAGGAAACTGAATACATGCGACTTCAAAGGCACAAAATGGGTGCTGATGATTTTGAGCTGCTCACTATGATAGGAAAGGGTGCATTTGGGGAGGTACTTATACCTTAATTATCTCATTTTGTGTTTTTCAGTATTTGGGATCCTAGCACTGAAATGAAGATTATTCTTTTTTCCTTTTCCTTCGTGTTACAAATTAATAAGGACACGAGATAGTTTACTGTATGTGGATTATGTGGGATAAAGTTGGTAAAGAAACAACCTTCACTTTGAAGGTTGCCCCATAGCCTGCTTACGTTTGGATATGAATGGTTTGTTTACGATTTCTTTTTTCCTTGAGTTTTCTTAGGGATGAATTTGCACTTTATGTACCATGAATCCTTAGACATTTTTCTATTAAATTGGCATCTGAACATGAACTGTGTTGGCCTAAGCTTGTTTGACTTTCTATGTTGCTTCCATGAGCAATAATCAATTTTACATCTTACTATACTGTAAGATATATTTCTCCCAATTTTGGCTGGTTTTTGACTTGGTGGAGTGGATAGAATAGGTGATACTGCCCTTGATCCTGGTAATTTTGTCTAGAATATAGGGCTGCCTATCTTTAGTGACTTGATTATATAAGCTTTGATAATTTATGCAATTGTTCACATCTTTCTGCTGCTGCGTCAGCCTTTAAATGGAAAATATTTATTCCATCAATTATCTAAAGTGATTCAGATAGTAGGAGATTAATGCAGATGTTGATGTTGTTCCTTCTAGTTTCACATTTTTAACAAGTGTGCACGTGTTTGATTACTTTTACTCTCTTGATGACCTTTGTATCTCCTTGGTTATCTGAAAGTTGGGGAATCAGGTGCAAAAACATGAAAATTTACTATCGTCGTTGTACAGGTTAGAGTTTGTAGGGAAAAGACAACAGGTCAAGTGTATGCAATGAAGAAGCTTAAAAAATCAGAAATGCTTCGTAGGGGACAGGTGTGTGGTTATTTGTTTTCAGGAATACTTATCTAGTATGCTTACTATATTTACTGGTCTTTAGTTTGTTGATTTATTAGGTCGAGCATGTAAAGGCCGAAAGGAATCTGCTTGCTTCGGTGGACAGTAATTGCATTGTCAAACTATATTTTTCTTTTCAAGATGCGGATTATTTATATCTTATAATGGAATATCTACCTGGGGGAGATATGATGACTTTACTCATGAGAAAGGACATCTTGACCAATGATGAGGCCAGATTTTATGTTGCAGAAACAGTTTTGGCCATTGAATCTATTCATAAACACAACTATATCCATAGGTTTGTGATGATGGGGTTTTAGGTTTTGTTTTCCATTTTTGTGCTTTAGAAATGTACTCACATTGTAGTTATTTTAATCATTTGACTTATTATCCTAACATTTTATTTGCCACAGAGACATTAAACCCGACAACTTGCTGCTTGATAGATATGGGCATGTAAGATTGTCAGATTTTGGATTGTGTAAACCTTTAGATTGCAGTATTCTACAAGACAAGGATTTCTCAATAGGAGACAACTATGATGGAATTGAACAAAGTGATAAACATTCTTTGGCTCCAAAACGGACACAGCAGGAGCAACTGGAGCATTGGCAGAAAAATAGGAGGATGCTTGTAAGTTCCCTCGACTGTTAGCGGGGTTTTTAGTCTTTTAAATCTCTTCACGGAGGAATAAATTATCAATATAAGTTCTAGCAAGTGCCTTTCCTGCTTTTACCCATAACGAAAGGCTTGCTGGAAACCACTGGTTTGGTTGGTCCGATCAAGAAAGGGCATGGGAGTTTTTCCGCAAAGACACGCCATTACACTAATGAAGGGCTCATGTAAAAATTTCATAAATGTAAACTAGAAACACAAACAAATAATTAAAAATGGTAACTGAAAACAGAAATAGTAAGCTTGTTTGATTATATTGTGAAATCTACTGACAAGAATTGAAAACTTATTTGTTTGTTGGTGGTTCAAAGATTTTCTTCTTTCCTTTCATTTTCTATTTTTTTTATTTACTGGAGCCCTTGAGAATCATTCAAATATGGTTCTAAAGATAGTTTCTAATTAAAGAAAAATGATTTTATTTAATAAGGTTATGTTAATCTTTTAAAAATATATTTTTAATGAGATATTTTTAAGTTAATCTTTTCAGAAATTATTTTAAAAAGTTTTAAAATTACTGTTTAAATAATTTTAATGAGTTTATGTTAGTTTCTCAAAAGATATTTTAATAAGATTTTTTTAAAATTTATTTTCAGAAATAATTTTAATGATTTAATATAATTCTAACAAATATTTTAAATATAGGAAGATGTTTTAGAAATACATTTTAAAATACAAATAAAAAGGGTAAAAAAATTGACCACAGCATGGATAATTGGCAACCTGTTGCCACAGTTTGAGTAAACCACTTCTTTTTCTTCTTTTCCCTGTTTGTCAAAGTTGCATAAATAGGTTGTTGGTTTTTATTTTCTTGAAAATGCACAATGAAAAAAATGAACTAATGCACATGGTTTTTGGTTTTTGATCAACATAAACGATAAATCCAAAGCAACAATGATACCAAACAAGCCCAAAGTCACTTGGTTCTTAGAGACTATAATAGGGATTTGTTAAGGTCTCCACTAACTGTGATTTCTGTGAAACCTTTTCATGGCATGGATTGTTTTCTGAGAACCTTATCTTTTCTGCAATCCATTTTGACCAATTGTTATCACCGGCAAATTAAATATTTAATTGCATGTTTTGAACCTTTTTACCAATGGGCCTTTTCAGGCTTATTCTACTGTTGGTACACCTGATTACATTGCTCCAGAAGTTCTGCTGAAGAAAGGCTACGGAATGGAATGTGATTGGTTAGTAACTTTTCATGTTTGGTGTTCACATGTCCTCCAATGCTGTGAATTTTCTCCAAAAATTCAATTCACATCTGAAGACGAATGATTATCGTTCTTCAAATTTGAGGTCTTTTTCCTTGTGATAAATCTTACACTGTACTCATATCATTGCTGAACATTCTGGTTGTTATCTTGCAGGTGGTCTCTTGGTGCTATAATGTACGAAATGCTTGTAGGCTATCCACCTTTCTACTCTGATGATCCTATGTCAACATGCAGGAAGGTAAACTTAGGAATCTTGCCTATTGAGATTCTACTTTTAAGCATACATTTGCCCTACCCTTGATTGACCTGATAGCTTGGGTAACTGAATTATTGCAAATACAAGTTTATCATGACAGTCTACGACTTAGCAAGGTATTTTATGTTTTTAGATATAAAGTTGCTTTTTGGTAAATTTTTTCAGGTGATACATTTTCTGCTTCATTCTTATGTTGGACTTTTCCTCCAAAATGTTGGTTTATTTGTGATCAGAGAAGTAACTTGAGAGACCAAAAGTATTTGAAATTTATGTTCTGTTTCTTAATAATGTTACATGCTCTTCGGTGGGGGAACATCGATGACTTTTGATTCAGAAAAGAAAAATACATTGATGACTTCTTTTATATTTGACACTCTGGAGGAGGTTATCTATGTAGGACCCTTTGAACAGGAGAAACTCTGCAGCATATTTTGAGTTAACTCAAGCTTTATAAGATTGCCATGACAGATCCTGAGACGGTCTAAACTCCGGGCCAGAAGGGACATTCCTTTTTCACTGGTTGCTGCACGTATTAGGGGTGGGATCTTCATGAAGTATACGCTTGGATAATCAAAGTTGGAATTTGCAGACTTTGGCCCAGCCGTTAGTTCTAGAAAATCCTGAAAATAGGCATTTGGAGTCCTTGATACCCAAGAACATTATAACTTAAATGATTAATACCAGAACTTAATTGAGAACTTAAAAAGTATTAATGATTCATGGATTCCACCATCTTTGACAAGTGCTGAGAGATATTATGCAGCCATGAATCCCAAGTGCAAAAGTTGTTAAATATTGGTCTGTTTGGCAGAAAATAGAAGAAATGCTGAAAAGAGCTACAGAACTTCAGTCATAAATTATTTTGACATGCAACCCCATTACCACATAATCACTTTCCGAAGTTGGAATTCCAGCAACATTTTCCACAAAGGCTAGATTGTTATGAATTCTATATGTTATTGGTCAAAAGATTCCTGTTTAGGCTTTAGTCATAGTACCATAGAGATGGGTACAGTTGAGTTTGAGAGAATCTAAGATTTGCAAAACTACAATGAAGCTTCTTTTCATTTCTGTGGAAAGCTTCCATCAAGATGGAGATCTCAATAGCCATTCTGCAAGTGGAGCTAAAATTACATTTATCCATCTGTTGAAATATTAAGATCTGTCAGTTGGGGATTTCTTTTGTCTGTTTGTTGTTACCAGATTTACCATATAGCATTGGAAATTACCTTTTCAGTCAACTGTACTATCCTGATGGTCTAGGACACTCCAACTTGGTAATTTAGGGGAAGATGTTGCAACACGACCTAACACTGGACACATGTTGGACAAGGGGAGCGTCGCCTTGAATCTCCAGTGCTTGTAAAACTTTCAAAGAAACAAAAAAGAACAAGAAAAGCAAGGAAGGTATGGAGGCCTTTTCGCTGTTCAAAGGCATCACTGATGAGTGATGAGTTCACGCAGAAAACTAGAAAAATGTCTTTGTTGCTTTTGTGTCCCCATATCTAATTTTAAAGTCAAGACACTTTTTTGACCCAGTCTCAAGATCCTAATTTTGGCAATTTCTATGTCAACTCTCGGTTCATGTCTATGTCCAAGACCTGTGTCCGAGTCCAAGTAACACAGTCGATTGTTTCATTATCTCGTGGGAGTTGTTGAAAGCGTTGACTAATCTGTTGAATAATATCTTCTGATTTGATGTTAATGCTTCAAAAAATGTCATCCATCACCTAGATATATGCTTTTGACACGCCAAATGAAAAGAAATAAATGTAACTAATTTCAAAGTAGATTCATTTGTATCATTTTTAAATTGTTTCTATCTCTTCTACATTCAGATAGTGAACTGGAGAACACATTTGAAATTTCCTGAAGAGGCAAAGCTTTCTCCAGAAGCAAAAGATCTTATCAGCAAACTACTTTGTAACGTTGACCAGAGGCTTGGTTCAAATGGTGCTGATGAAATAAAGGTTTTGTACGGTGTGTGCTATGCTAAGTTCTTTATCAGTTCCACGAGTCAATTTTGAATGACATAGGTTACCCAGGTACTTCTCTGTTCAGGCCCATCCGTGGTTCATTGGAATTGATTGGGAGAGAATATATCAGATGGAAGCTGCATTTGTTCCTGAAGTCAATGATGAGTTGGACACCCAAAACTTTGAAAAATTTGAAGAGGTATTATTCCCTTGATTTCCATTGGTTTCTTTTGGTATTTATTCTATTATTTGGTATCCTGTTTTTATGGGTTAGGCATCCGGATGATCTTGTTTGTCACTAATATTTTCCATTTTGCAGTCTGAAAGCCAAACCCAGACATCATCAAAAACTGGCCCTTGGAGAAAGGTAAGGGCCTATTTTTTATTTATTCAGCTTTGGCTGCTCTTTTGATATCTATTTACCCTCAAGATACTTGTCTCCGATCGTACCTTTTATCTTTTTGCCAAAAAAAAAGCTCTTTGCCAAAACTTAGCTCTCAATTAAGCTTCTTCAAACTTCAGATATAATCCTTTATGATTCCATAGTGTACAAGTTAACTTGTTTCATATTTTAAGTGTACTATTGATAAAACTTATACTACCCTATTTGAGACATGATTCAAATGCATTTTTTAACATTTAAGTAGTGGTCCACAAAGGGACTTGAGCAACTGGTAAAGAAGTACAAAAATCTGTTTAGGGCTTATTCTCTTTACCTTTCTTATGCAGATGCTATCATCCAAGGACATCAATTTTGTTGGTTACACATACAAGAATTTTGAAATTGTGAATGACTATCAAGTGCCTGGAATGGGTATTCAACTTCTCTTTTCCTCCTGTCTTACTCCCACTTTCCTCCTCCTGCTCCTTTTCTCTCACTCTGTACGCATTTTCCTTTTTGCTTTTCCCCAACTGTTTTATTAGCAGTCTAATCATGACTTTGTAAATGTAAGGCTCTTCTAAATGGATCTTTATTATGTCAACATACAATTCCAGACTTTTTGTGGATATATTTTGTTTATCTGTCTACTAATAGTAGTTCTTGTTTCAATATGGGCATATCTTAGGAAGGTCTCCACAATTTTGGAAATGTGCCCATTAATATTACATTTCACCTCAATTATATGCCTTGACAGGTTAATAAATTGGTTTCAATCACTATATTCGCGAATAGTTATGAAAAACTAACTAGTGAAAGATGCATCACAAGATCTCGAAGTCCCCCTTTTATAGTCAGGATGCAGGTTATTGACCTGGAATCCCTTCTCCGCCATCATTGCTTCTGTGCCGTTAGCAACCTGTGGAAACTTGTCATACCAATGCCTATTAAGAGTCACATCTCTTATATGAACAGAATGCAGTTTGTAGAAGTAGTAGCCAGTCTAGAATGCAGATGCAGGTCATGATTTCAACCCTTCTTTGCTAAGTTGAAAAACGGATATGCACATCGTTTGAATGGTCTTATTATCTGTAGTTGGTGTTGTCTCGGGCTTATATAAGTAAATTAGCAGATATGGAGATGTTTCTTAACAAACTTGATGACCATGTGTGCCTGTCAAATGTTGAGACATGACACTTCTCTATATCTTGAGTTGGCAGTTTATATTGGCTGTATTAACCCTGAATTGTTCCTAAAAACTTTACATTCAAATCGTCAAGGTCATTTTCCATTTTCTAAGTGATATTATTTCTACTTTTTGTGTTAGGTCGTGCTGTCTTTCTGATATTATGCATTGCACAAATTTAGATTAAGGGAGGTTGCTCTATCAGATATTTGAATTCTTTTTGTTTTTCAATATTAGATCCTGTCCTCCATTCAGTTCTTAAAAGTTAGCCAAGATATTTAACATGTTGAGGCCTTTTTTCTGTATTCTTGTTGCTATTGTAAACATTGGCTATCTCTGGTGAGCATATGGGGAATCAAAACTATCTATAGGTTTAGAAGTGATTAATTTACCTTTCTTTCTCATAGCTAATTCTAGATTTTATCTTATTTCTGACAGCTGAATTGAAGAAGAAAACTAACCAGCCAAAGAGGCCAACCATCAAAGCGCTTTTTGGTATGCTTACTCATCAATATGCTTTCCAAACTTATGTTTTACACATCTGCAGTCACTTTTCTCTCAGGGATTTGTTATTCTACAAGAGAATTTTGTTGTTCTTAAACCTTAGATGCAAATTAGGTACAATAGATTGCAATGCGAAAAATAACTCGTACTGATGCAAGCAATTTTTTTATGCCATAACAAAAGGATTGCAAGCAATTGTTTTATGCCACAACAAAAGGATAAGTCTGGTAGTTAATGTTGTGTGTGTGAGTGTATGATCCAATTCCATCAAAATGATGAACAGTGATGCCCCTGACCCTGGGGTCCCCTTTTTCTGTTTCATTTCTTTCTCTTCTTTTCTGTTCGTATACAGAAACCATGTCTCAAATATCTCTCACTATTTCATTGCCTCTTAACAGAGGAGGAGCCAGAATCTTCAGAGGCAAGTCGTGGTCAGTCACTAGAAGGCAGTTTTTTGAATCTTCTGCCTTCCCAGCATGAAGCTTCTGACAAGCAGAATAAGAGATCTTCATAGTCCTGCTTCTTTTTGGCCTTACTGTCTAATGTTAGCTTCAGTTTCTGGAGTCAAATGCAATCCAGTTGTTGCGAATTTGTTCTGCAAGTAGTTAGACTTGTCAAAATGCTGTTTGATGCCAGAGAAGGCTCGCTGAAGTTCTCCAGCATTGGAAGCTTACTGATCTGATCTTTAGTCTGCTTGGATCAGTCTGCTTTAGTCTTTTGGTGTTGACATTCTGAAACATGATGGTAGTAGACATTTCATTTGTAATCTATTCTTCTTTCACTTTCATGAAACCACATGTTACTTTCAGAAGATACAGTTTGCAGAAGCATTAGCAAACTCTTGTATCTTTGTTCATGGATGATTATATACTAATTTGTTGATTTATTTTCTTTGCTTACTGCTTATAATCTTCTTACTGAGACCAATATTTTCTTTTATTAGTCTCTTTGGCAAGGTCTTTTGCTGATATATTGTGCCTTGTTTTCCTTGTATTATTTCGCAGATTCGTATTTACTTTGTATCTAAACTATTTATTCTAATAAAGGTTCTTTTATGGGAATGTTTTTGCTAGTGGACTAAAGATGTCGAAGTTTAGCCTATCCTCTAAACTAAACTGGTGCATATATTGGAGGCGTACTTTTTGAAATATCCGATCAGTTCATTACTATTACCACCACGGTGAAAGTAGAAGAACATCTTCATATCTTACTTGAAAAACAATCACTGCAACTTTATTAGGACTAATTTTTGTTAATCGTATTATTGTTCCACTTAAATCGAGTCATGTATTGTAGTAAAAATTAATTCTCAATTATTTGATAAGATGATTGTACAACCCTACAACAAAGGCCATAGTCAAACTAACACTATTATAGAACCCTGTAAATGGCTACTATAATTGATAAGCCAAAATCCCTAATTTTCTATTGGTTGATTGATTCATCAAATAGTCGATCTTGGTTTAGCTGCGACCTAGGGGCAACCCTGTAAAAGGCCTTCACTGACTTCACTATTCATGTTCGTATACTCAGGGATCGTTTTAATTGGCTTTTTTAAAAATATTTTTTTAACAATTTTGAAAAAAAAAAAATTCAAAAGTTAAAATTTTGGCTTTTGAAAAAAATTGTATTTGAATTTTTTTTAAGTCAAACAAAATAGTTATTACAAAAAATTGTTCTTTTTTCACAAGCCAATTCAAATAGGCTAATGATCTTACCATTCGAGCTTCTTACTACTCTCTCTAAAATTTTGATTACATTTGCATCTTCTCTTCATTCATTAGAAATGGCAAATGGGTACCCACGGGGGGTCAACCCGACCCGTCCACGGCGGGGTTCGGCAGTCTGTCGGGTCGGGTCGAGTTGACCCGTCTAGGGGGTATTAAACCCTAAACCAACCCTAATAGGTTGATGGGTTAGGTGGGTTATTATAGCGGGTTTACGGGTCGCTTTGGCGGGTTATGTGGGATAGGCAGGTTCATTGGTCGTTTTTTAACGTTTGGTGGGTTGGCAGGTTATGCGGGTCATTTTGACGGGTTCACATGCCACACCGCGGGCTGACCCAACCCGACCTGCCAATTTGGAGGATTGGGTCAGGTTGACCCGTTTGTCTGACGGGTCACTAAATCATCAACCCTAACCCTATTTTTTGACGAGTTAGACAGGTCGACCCACGAGTCTCAACCCATTTTGCCACCTCTACTGTTCATGTTATTTTTACTTCATTTTTAATTGATTGACTTAAGCATTGGATTAGTTTAAGTTAAACACTATACTAATAGTGTGTTTGGAATGATCTTATTTTAAGTTGCTTATCCTATTGAAATTTGGAGATATCTTATAAGATTTAAAATATTTTATCATATACACCATGCATTCTATAGTTATAAAAAATAAGATAGGAAATATTGCTTATTTTTTATAAGAAAAAAAGTATGATTTTGTTTTAAAAAATAAGATAGGAAATATTGCTTATTTTTTATAAGAAAAAAAGTATGATTTTGTTTTAAATTTTCATAGGATGCATGATAAGATTTCTTAAATCTTATAAGATTTACCCTCATTTCAATAGGATAAGTATCTTAAAATAAGACTATAACAAACATAGTATAAATTGAAAGTTAAAATTGGTTGATAAAAATGGCCTTAAGCGAATCCACATACAAATGCGAGATGAAAAAAGATCATGTACTCGAAACTTGTCTGAGATTGAAGTTCAATAAAAAAAAAAGAAAAATTACAAACAAGTAAATGCATAAGATTGTACTCTTTATTAAAGTATAATTTTCATGAAAAAGAAAAAAGTCAATTCAAACAGATCTTTAAAGGTGGTGGGCTATTACCTATAATAATTAGACAAATAACTACCAATCTTATTTTTAGTAAAATAAATAAATATCAAACTTCAATTATTAAGACCTCTTTTTCTCCATACATTTTTACAGCCACCCTAAGCTCAAATTTGTCATCTATTATCTATCTATTATGCATATTGAAATTAAAACAGGCGTGACACTCCACCCATTTTTAATTTTCTTTTCAATAAAATATTTTTAATTTACATACTTTATTCAATTATTATAAATTTTTAATAATTCTACCATATTGTAAAAATATCATTAATAATAAATAAATATATTAATAATATTCATTTATCTCGTGCATCGCATGGGTTGTAATGGATTAGATTTAGGGCGTGTTTGGAATCTGTAACACCCCCCCCCCCCGGCCGGGCGAAACAACACAAACACAAACTTTTCTATATATTAATTCAACCAATCAAACTCTCTCTTACCACAATTTTCGTTCATTTGTCTCCTCCTCTCTGTGCTTTCTCCCCAATTCTTCATCACTCTGCTCCATTTTCTAATTTCCCCCCAAAAAAAAGGAAAATAAACTTTTTTTAATTTATTTTTTTATTACAATCTTTTTTCCTCCAAACATATATAGACATATTTTGTCGTGAAGATTATCTACATTGATTGGTTGCTGTTTCTTTGATTGAACAATGATGATGATGATGAAGATGAGCTTAGGGTTTGGATTGATCATTGGTGAATAGTTAATCACTATAGGGCTTGTTGTGTCAACCAATGTAGCTCTATATTGCTGATTATTATGTCTGTCAGGATAGATTTTTGGGTTTCGTTGAAATTTTCTGAGCTGATTCGATGATTATTGTGGTAATTTTGTAAATGTATTGAAATTTGGGGTTGATTTCGTGTCGGCATTTTTGGGATTTTTGTTAAAAGGAATGAAATTTAGTAGGCAACCGGGGAATTGCTGGAGGCAGTTTGATAATTATTCGGAAGTTTTTCGAGTAAATGGATTGTATTGTGGGTGGGAAGGATGTGGTAGTTTTGAGAACTTTTTGCGGTTCAGGGTTCGTGTTTTCGGCTGGAATTTCAGAGGTTTTCTGAAAACAATGAAATTGAGGTTAAACTGAGATAAATGGAAAAATAGCTGGTGGCAGATTGGTAATTGTTGGGAAGGCTTTCGACTAGTGACCCATAGCTGATCATGTGGTAGGTGAGAAGGGGTGGGTAGTGTTTGTTATTTTCAGAATCTTTAGGGTTAATTTTGTGGTTGAACTTTGGAGTTTAGCAGAGAATACGTGTGGAAATAGCAGGTGGCAGTTGGTCATTTTTGGGAAGTTTCCCGAATGATCAAATGACAACAATGGATCATGTTGTGGGTGGGAAGTATAAGCTGGGGAGGAAGATAGGATGTGGGTCATTTGGTGAGCTTTATTTAGGTAATGCCCTCTTTCACCTTCATCTAATTTGATTTGATTGCAGATAAAGTTGATAGCTTTTTCCTCATTTTCAGCTGATGATTTTTTTTTTTTTTTGGGTTGATTTTTAGGTCTCAATATACAAAATGGAGAAGAAGTCGCCGTCAAGCTGGTATACTGATTTTGCCTCGTTTCTTTTGGTTGCTTTAGTGATCAAAGTTTTTGTTTTTGTGATTGTTAAAATACATTTGTGTTACTCTATAATCTATAATGTATAGTTGCTTAATTGGAGCTCATTGTCTACTTCTATCTAGGGATTTGAGAATATGATTTCCTTTAAGTGTAGGTTTGTGGACGGGCATTTTAGACTGCAGGATTTTGCTCGTGATAGTTAAGAACTAAATAGTTAAGAGGGACACAAATTTATTATTGTGGCAGAGCAACGCAATTTACTCAGAGATAATGTCAGAGAATGTAATAGCTCCTTGTACGTTGTTGAGGAAGTAGACAAAGTTATTGCCACTAGGTGCTGGTAGCAGATGATTTGAGCAAATTGAATTAGTTTGTTCATTTAGTAAACTGAATTACCTAGTGGAGAGTTCTTTTCCTGACTGGATTTGGTGACTAGCACTTTGGGAGATGGAGAAATCAGTATTGGTGCTTCACCTTTATATAAGACCTTTTAAGTAATGTAGGCTTTTCTCTTTATAAAATTTGTATCTTATTGCGTTTGGTAGCAGCTATTAGATAGTTGCAAGACTTGGATTTGTTCTATTTGCTCTTTTGATAGCTGCTTGTAATTGAAAATTTATGAAAATGAAAAGGCTACTTTTTGGCTTCCTTTTTTTAGGTTTAAACATATTGGTGAAATTCTCATTACACATTTTACTGTACCAGGAATCTGTGAAGACCAAACACCCTCAACTTCACTATGAGTCTAAAATATACATGCTTCTCCAAGGAGGAAGTAAGTAGCTGCCTTATTACATATTGGATACATTTTTCAGTAGGAAGTATAGAAAGTCTTCAATCTTGGAATGTTTCAGATATTACTTGGTTATTGAGTTGTTCAAATATCTGGATTTCAAGCAACCCCACAACACACCCACATCCACACTTACACACCAAATCAAACCAAGAAAAAGAAATCCAGAAGGAAATAGAAAAGCAGAAACCATAAAGATATTGAAAAATTAGTACTTGCTGAAGTGAATTGTTGATTTCTTCCCTCAGAAACTGATTCAAAAAATTTAATTCTGAATGTCCATGTCAAAGATGATATTGAATTCCTTAAGGTTCCAGTACTATATGCATTCTAGTCATGAAATGGAAATAACTGCTTAGTGCTTTCATATGGCTTTATGGTGCATAGAGAATTATATTTGTTTTTTAATGAGATCAATGCTGCTATTCTTTAATGAGATAAAATAGTGACATGTTTAAGAATTTAATTTCCTTAATGTGAAAGGAAGAAACTAGAATTTAGATTTTGTTTTTGATTGAGGATTCACACTTCATTACAAACCAATTTGCTGTCTTTCTTACTGCTGATCTGATCCAGCTGGAATTCCCAACCTCAAATGGTTTGGTGTGGAGGTTGAATATAATGTCATGGTCATTGATCTTCTTGGACCGAGTCTGGAAGATCTTTTCAACTATTGTAATAGGAAGCTTTCCTTGAAAACAGTACTGATGCTTGCAGATCAATTAGTGAGTATTTACAAATTGATAACGTTAGTTACCATTATTCTTTCTCTTTAGCTTCCAACTGTTGTTAGATATTGTGTTTTTATTGTGATTGACGATTTATTATTAATTTTTTTCAGATCAACAGAGTTGAATACATGCATTCAAGGGGATTTCTTCACCGTGATATAAAGCCTGATAATTTTTTAATGGGCCTAGGACGAAAAGCAAACCAGGTATCTCTGCAAGATACCTTAGAGTTGAATTTAATTCAGGAATTTTGGGGGATATGTATATAAATATGTCCTGCAGTTACACTTTACTTGTGACCATCATATTGTGTTTTGTAATTTTAAAGGTAATGCTAAATCCACTCGTTGTATCTGATATACATTATTTCTTTTAAGTGCTATGTAAGATACCTATTGAATTTAAATATGACTACCCTTATTGGATTTGGAGTGTGCTGGCTCATAAAAATGGAGTCTGACATAAAGCCGATTCAAAGTTAGATACATGTGGCATCAAAGTCATTTTATGTAGAAGATCAATCCGTAAAGATTCATATTTAGCTATGAGGATATGTCCGTTGTAGAGGGTAGTTAAATGGTCTTACTTATTGAAATGTTGATGTGCAGCTGACACCAAGACTTGCTGTGAACATGCCGTTCTCTCTCTTACTGATTGTAGTTGTTGAAGCATCATTCGTTCCCAATTAATTGTTTATGGGTTTTGGTTTAGTTATTAAAACACACTGTATCCTATTTTGATAGTTCGCCCCAATTAATTGGCACGGGTCAGAAGTTTCCAAAGAAATGGTGAAATATGGAAGAACCTAACCACAATTTCTCAATATCTGATGAAAGTTCAAATTTTTGTTCTTGAGGCATTCGTGTGTATATGCATATCCGTGCTGCTACTTGAGCCAATGGTTATTATTTTTTTGCGACAAAATAGCCACTGGGTTGTTTAGTCATGTCTTTGTGAAGCTGGTCTCATCCCAGTTAGTTTTTACTTCTATGCCACGAAGTTTGCTCCATTGTCAGGGTTGATGGTGTAGATATTCCAAGTAATACAAGCATGGACATTTCAATTATATTGCTTCAGTATCAACGTTATCAATAAATGCAGGGAAATTTACTTGTGATATCAACTTTGTATGGTTTCTCTGTGACACTCGTGATACATTCTGCAGGTTTACATAATTGACTATGGTCTGGCCAAAAAGTATAGGGATCTGCAGACTCATAAGCACATACCATACAGGTAGCGCGCTATATGCTTGATACAATTTTTCTTCCATCTTTATTATGATTAATTCCTGCCATAGTTCTTATGTCTGTTTTGCCATCTCAAATTGAATTTTCCGTACTGAAATATTATTTTGTTAGCAGATAGTGCCTTTCCATTTCTATTAGAAGTGAAGATATCGCTAAGAAAATATAATTTTATGTCAAGAAACATCTGCCTTAACCTGTCTTGTGATATGCATCTGCACCAGCATCTATTTTGATGATTCTGAGAACTTATAAATTCTTTGCAGAGAAAACAAAAACCTTACAGGCACAGCTCGCTATGCTAGTGTTAATACGCACCTTGGTGTTGGTGAGTGATGTCTCATACCATCTCTAAATTGTGAATTGGTTAGAGATTGTAATGTCCTTTTTCCTCATTTAGCATTTGATTGAAACAATCTAATCTAATTGTGTTCCAATTTGCTGGCAATTTGGTGGCAGAACAAAGCAGAAGGGATGATCTGGAGTCTATTGGTTATGTGCTGATGTATTTTCTAAAAGGAAGGTTGATATAAAGAAGTGGATTCTTTTTATATGTTTGTGCGCGTTATTTAACCTGGATTTCACTTAGTTCATATCTACTTACAGAAATTTTAGATATACTTCACTTTCTTAATTACATATGCACTTCCTTTCTTTAGTCTTCCCTGGCAGGGACTAAAAGCTGGCAACAAAAAGCAGAAATATGACAAGATCAGTGAGAAAAAGATGCTAACTCCTGTTGAGGTATTTTGGCACCACTCTCAAAGCATATTTATCATCTTATTTTGCTTATTTTATCTTAGAACTCTTGCCAAAGAACATAATCTCCCAGTGGGTTTAGTGATTTAGACTGATCCTTGACATTTGGAGTTTTGACTTCTTATACAGCTTTAGAGAGATGATACTGGACTCATTATATGAGTTCAAATTTTCTGTAAAGTGATGTTGCTTTTAACTATTCATGCATAAGGGAATAGTTGAGATTTCCGTGAACTATATTACTGTGAAGTATAAATGCTTGAATCTGAATAATTTGTTATGCCTCGACTGGAACCAATCTTATCCACTGAGTTCTACCATCTCACAGCTGTTTGATGTTCTGATACTCGGTTTCCAGCATCAAAATAGCTATTAGTTTCATTGATCGGCCCCTAACTAAACATCAAGTTGCAATCATGTTTAACAGGTTTTATGCAAATCTTATCCGTCAGAATTTATCTCATATTTTCACTATTGCCGATCATTAAGATTTGAAGACAAACCAGATTATTCTTATTTAAAGGGACTTTTCCGAGACTTATTCATTCGTGAAGGTAAATGGAATATCATGTAGCTACTTTATTGAGTCTTTCAATTTCATTCACAATATTTAATCTTGATTTCAGTGGTGCTTCAGGTTATCAGTTTGACTATGTGTTTGATTGGACAATATTGAAGTATCCTCAGATTGGTGCTAGTTCCAGAGGAAGAGTAAGTGCTTTTGACATTTCTTTTAAATTGTGATGTTGGAAAGATGACATTCTGTACTTTCTTTAACTGCTATACTCATTCTCATGCCTTTGTGTCTAGAACCCCAGTGGTAGTGCCGGCTTAAATGCTGGACCCTCTGCAGAAAAACCTGGGAGGGCATCAGGTATTTATCTTTAATCAAAAGAAGAATTTGTGTTTCCGTATTATGTGGATATTGCTTATCAACGTAAAGTTAGTAATATTCTGATTTCTTTGTCTTTCAATTAATTGAATATTCTGTATTTGGCAGATCTTAGAATTCTTAAACTGGGAAAAATAGTAACTTGGTTATGGACAATTCTAATAATGCTGCCAATCCTACCTGTGGATTTGTAATTGATTGACTTTGTTTGATTTGGTTGTTGGATCCAGCAGGGCAGGACATGCGTGATAGGTTCTCAGGAGCTGTTGAGGCATTTTCCAGAAGAAACGGTCCAAGTTCTGGTCGACATGGTGAATATTCAAGACATAGGACTTCAGAGGGTGTACCTTCATCCAAGGATGTGGTAGTGTTTCTTTAACCAGCTTGCCTATGCTAAAGTAGTTAGTTGGACATGAGTTTTCTTCTTCCTTTGCTGCTACTGCTTCTCCTTTTCCTTTTTCTTCTCCTCCTCTCTGTTCTCCTCTTCACTTCTAGAACTGCCCCAGCTCTCCTTTGCTTTCCGCTATCCACCTTACGTATCTGGAATTCACATCCTTAGACTCCTTTGATGCATGGGATTTGGTTTTAGGGCAAGTTAATTTACTTCGACATATAATTGCTAGATTGCATTTAAAAAGGTCGGTTTTTCGTTTACAGCAAGCTGATTCTGAAAAGGGCCGAACATCACGAAATGGAAGCTCATCAAGAAGAGCAGTTGCCGCCTCAAGCAGCAGACCAAGTTCCTCTGGAGAACCTACTGATGGCCGCTCCAGCAGGTTAGTGTCGAGCAGTAGCCGTTTATCAACCACCCCACACAGACTTCAACACAGCGTTGAATCCAAACCATCTCTTTTCTCTCGTGCTTCTATCTTCAAGGGCACTCGCAATGACCACCTACGCAGCTTTGAGTTCCTCTCCATCAGAAAGTAAGCGGATGGTTTTGTAAAGCGAAAATTTGCCTCTCTCGAACGGAACGAAATTTTGCGTCCTGTGTATCAGATGTGTCTTACACATGTAAAGCTCATCCAACTTGTACTCGACGGTATTTTCGTCTCGGTTTTGTTCAGAATCTTTGCGTATTTTATACTCATCCAAAGGAATGATGAGATTTATATGCAGCAAACAATCATGTACAACATACTGCTAGTTGTAATAAATATGCCTATCGAACTTCCTGGTGTACTTTTCCTCATCTACAGCTATTGATTTGCTCAAGTATTTACTCATGAATGCATGGTGTGAAGGATTTTCTCGCAATATTAACTTTATAAGAGAGATCTAGTAGTAAATTATACAGATTATTTTATCAAAACTACAAAAACTGTTTGCGAAAATTCTAGTCTTTAAAAAAAGTTATATTTGAAAATTCTCGGTAGTTTTAATTTTCTTGGACGCCAAGTTAAATATTTATTGTAAAACACGTATTTTTTTAAGGGTCAAAAGTTTTTTTTTTTCTTTTAAAAAAAATCAATCCAAACAGGTTGTTAATATATAAACTAGCACTCCAAATCTTGTTATCATTTTCAACAAATAATGGGTAGGGATGTTTTTGGTGGGGGACACTACGTACAACCCAATTTGATGCATCAATAGTTGACAACTAATTGTTCTATTACTCGAACACCATCAACAATGTATTGATGACACAAAGTGATGTTGTTTACACAAGATAATAATCTTTGGTACATGTCTCATGAAGCCAAATAACCAGGTTAATGGCCAATCAAATGACATTAATGATGATTAGGTACAATGTACAATGAGGAAAACGTAGATAGCAAACATAGTGACCCTCAACTGGGGAAGAAAACTACCATCTGATGTCCACAGAGCTCATGGATTTCTAAGGGCTGCCAACCTCTTTTCCAGTTCATCGATATCCGAACTGCAGAAAGTGTGAATAGAAAGATCAATGACTAGGAAAAGGTACCCCAGTTCATGAGGGATGATTTTAAGTGATGGTATTCCAGATTGGAAGAACCATACTAGAAGAATAAAAGGATATGTCATGTATCATTCACAATTTGAGATTTCTAACAATGTAATACGTTGCAACATTGGAAAAGCATTCTGCAAGAAAGTGAAGGCTGAGAGGTCTAAGGTTCAGAACAAGAGGATAGATACCAGCAGGCACCACGTCAGGTGGAAAACTAGCTTATGCTCTTTCATTTTGATATATATATGTATATATGTGTATATATATTTATATATATATATATGTGTGTGTGTGTGTGTATGTATGTATGTATATATATATATGTATGTATGTATGTATATTTGACTAGGAAATTTAGAAATAAGTTTTAAATAATTTTGATAACATTATATGCTATCTCATTTTCAGTTTCTCAAGGTACGATGGTAGGAGTCCATGACTACGAAAAATTTTGGTGTATCTCAGTTATTATGGATCCAGATTCTAGTACTCTCACAAATAATGCACTAGTCTTATTAAGCTTTTGGATGGGGCTTATTTTAGTTGCTGTTTGACTAAAAAGAAAAAGGTTATTCATATTGTAACAACCACTAATAACTTTACTTTTGGATCCCCAAAGAAAAAAACTAATAACTATACCTAGGAAAAAACCCACAATAACTTTTACAAGCACAAAGAACACATGTGCTAAGGCACTATTTTGCAATCATCGATTTCACGACTTTCACCTATCTCAACCGGGAAGGGGGGAAAGAAAAAGAAGGCCAAAGGTTTCTGCCTATCAAGCAACTGTTACAAGTGTTATTTTCAACAATTTGATGGTGAAAAATTAGATGGAAGTAAAAAGGAAATGATAATTTCCTTGCTATTTGATCATTTGAGAATTGAATCATTATTCATCAAAACATGCTAACAGGATAGTAAACTAATGGATGCAACCAGATAAATCTGAAAAGACCACTTAGTGCTTACTCTAAATCTGATTTTGAATAGCCATGCAGCTAATCATGATTCATTTACCCAGAGGAAAGTTAAATAAGAACACTACAGCCTTGCATTTACAACGCCTTCAACTACATATTTCACAAATTTACAGGGAAGATAGACCAGCAACATTACCTTTTGCATGCATAACTACTTGCAGAAAGTATGGTATAACATGATTAGGTTCAGAAATTTGATATTTAACGCTTCATATCTTGATTAGTGACTTCCATTTTTACGTGTTCGGTTGTAACCATTATGTACATATGGATTAGCAGGATAAGTTAGCCAACTGCAGTATCTTAGTTCGACATAAAACTTTGTACTTCAGTTCAAAACATGATTCTAAAACTACCCAGCGCTTCTGCTTCTGTTGGTTTGGGGCTGGGGGAACTAGGATCGACAGAAAGCAATAGTAAGGAGACAATAGAATATACCTGCCAACGTCTTCAGCATTCTTCCCAGAAATTTTGCCTTTTGGAGCAGCTGATAACTGAGAGTTCAAGAACTCAAAATGGGTAATAGATCCAAAAGTTATTTCATAACAGCAAAGATATATAGGTTTACAGAACACAAACCTGTGATGCAACATCGACACCAATTTCGTCCAATACCTGGAAGATCACAAGGCAACAACCATGTAAATAATATGATAAAAAAGTAACAAAAGAATCTAATAGGGTAACAGATTTTCAAGTATACACTAAAGAATTCTCAGCAAAAAGAGGAAATTTTCAATCACCACTGCATAAGTTAAAATACCCTAAAAGACATATATTCTCAAAGTGGTCAGCCAAACATGAAAACACATTCCTAGACATCTCAGGGTAGCCTAAATTGATCGATTTGGGTTTTAACATCTAAAGGTAGCCTAAATTGATTGATTTGGGTTTTAGTACCAAAAGGTTAATTTGCAAACCCATGCCTAAACTCATCACAGCTTTATGAGACACATACTCTGGGTTTCTTAGGCTAGAGCTGACAATTTTGTGACAACACTAATATGAGTTTGATATATAGTGTTATTTGTATTATCTGAGTTGGAACATTCACCTAATGATTTTGGGTATCTAATTATTTCACTAATAAAAGCAGATGACTCCAAAGAGATCAAGTAAAATTTGTGAAATCATTTTGAACACATGCCTATGGAACTATATCGAATAATGTTGATTTAGAAAACAGTGTTTTCTTATAGTAGAGCTTATTCTGAAAGGATCATGCTGGGAGTTCCACTGTGCTGTAGCAAATCCATTTCCTTCTATGATTTGTCCAACTCTTTCGCAAATCAATTACTTTTTTTCCCCCTCCTTTTGTGCCAGGCCACAAATCAATTACTTTTGATTAGTCAAATATTCAAATAGGTATACTTTTGAAACAAATACATAGGCCTCTCATGAGACATCAGCCAATGAACAAATTCCAAAAGTGCACCTGATTTGTCAGCTCTTCAGTTTCATCTTCGGCCTCATCATTGTCCAAAGCATCATCGATGGCATCTGACATCATTTCAGTCTACAAGTACCAAAAGACCAAGTTACATAATCATGCAGGTCAAAATCAATAACATACTCCTTAATTGTTCACAGCTCCAAAGAGATTGTAAAGCTTACAGTCATATCCATCTGAGCTGATTGCTTTTGGAATTCCTGGATCACCTTTGTTTGCTTTGCAGGCTCCATTTGCTGCATATGAATTGTTCACAAGATAAAAAAAGTGATTTTAGTTTACCATGAAACTTCATAAACAAAAAAAGCCTATATCATGCTATATCCTGCTTAGTTTCCCTATCTTCTACACATTAGCTTATTCAAGGTGAAAGGGCTGTTTCCCTTGCATTAACTTTTCCAAATGAAAATCTCACACAAGAGTTGGACTCTTATGAGGATGAGCCAATGAAGGGGCTTTGGAAATGGAGAATCCAGACTTCGCTAATTGAATTGCAATTCAGTCCACTTGCCTTGAGATATCAATTTTTATGTAATACAGGAGTAGATTTTGACTTTTTGCTCAGATGAGTATCTTCATACACAATTATCTGACCATACAAGGGGGAAAGGGCAAACGGTTACTAAAACATAAGTTTATATACTGCTGTCCGACCTTATTCATAGCTGACATAGCTTTAGTAGCACCTTTGATGCCTGTAGAAACTGAACATTGCGCAGACATTGCCTGCAAAAGTAAATGTCCTTACTGAATACACCATAGAAAGCAAGAAATGAAATTAAGAGCAATAATATATTGAAAGAGAAAGGGTTAGAGCAGCTACCTGGGTGGCAGTTGCTACACCTCTGATTTGAGCTCGACTACTCTGCAACTTAGCTATTTGTTGCCTAAGCCTGACTAATTGACGGGCTAGAATTTTTGTTGCTGCCTGAAATACGCAAACCAAAATGATATATGAGGAAGTTTCATACTAGGCTAAGGTGCAGAACATCATGATCAAATTCAATGCCCACCTCATTCCCTACTTTAGCAGTTTTCTTTATCTCAGCAACAAGCCTCTTTTCCTGTCCCATTTTCAACCAACCATATTAGAAATACTCTATGTGCAGGAGTGTAAACAACAAATAATTACATAATGCAGAATCTTTCGACAAACCTCTAACTGCAGAGCTTGGATTTCCCTCTCAATCCCTGCATCAACATCATAGACCACGTAATCACTTCAAGTGCATACCAGGTATGTCATCCAAACGTTATCTCCAATCAAGTTTACTACACACCTTGATATTTTACTCAATAACCTCCTCGACCTGGCCAATATGTTTCGAATAATACATATGATCTTTGATTCATATTATATCCCCCTGGGAGTAGAACTCCAGATGCGCAAGCAAGACCCGTGGCCAAATATCAACTAAGCCCGAAATAGTTAACCAAAGTTATTTTTTAAACCCACAACACTATGAGTCTCCCTCAATGTGAGACACCACAGGCGTTCTTATGCTAAAGGTGATCTCACTTCCTCTAAATAACACAAATATCTCAGGTATGCCGTAATAGCCACACATTCTAATTTTAACCCACGCATACAGCCCGTTTGGATTGGCTTTTATTTTTATGAAAAAGCACTTTTTTCCTTAAAAACACGTTCTTTTTGCAATAAGTAACTGGCTTGATCCCAAGAAAAGCTAAAACTCGGGGGGGGGGGGGTTGTATGGTAGTCTCAAATTCAACTTTTTTCTAGAACCCAAAAATTTTAGCTTCTAAAAAGAACACTTTTTTCACAAGTTGAAGAAAAAACACTTCTAAGAAAAGCCAATCCAAAGCAGCACATAAAAGCTTTAGTGATACCTATAAGCAGCATTTAGTCACTAACCAAATGAGCATATATATATATATATATATATATATATACACACACGTAGAAATTACAGCTTCAAGAAGATAACTATAGATCACCAGACAATGTACTGAGTAAAACACACAATTCTCCTAGTGAATTCACATAATCAAAGAAAAACATTAACAAAAATAAATTAACGATTAATAATTTCGAAAGATTAAAAAATAAAATAAAATGTAATTATCAAGAGTACCTCTTGTAGCATTAGACATCTCTCGCTTACTCTCCCTAAGCGCCTCTGCAATCCACCAAAAACACAAACACAAAAATTCCGTTAAATTTGAACAAAAAATTGCAGCTCTATTTTGTGAATTCCAAGTAAATTACATACGAAAACAAATAATAAATTCAAAATAAAATTACGAAATAAACTGATACTTTTACTGATAGAACAACAATTAAGACCATAATTTAGCTAACGACGACTTCTCTAGAAAAATCGAAACTAAAGATTTAAAAAAATAAAAAAATTTAAATCAAACCTTTGGCGGAGGGTTTCTTAGCGAAGATGTTTTTCATGTTTAATGTTTGGGAGAATCAAAGGTGGCCAAATGGACTGCCTGCTTTTGATTGTTTCTGTGATTTTTCTGAGAATTTGCAAAATATATAGGTACGGCACATGTTTGAAATTTCAGAAGTTTTGAGGACTGTGAAGGAAAAAGTGGGTCAACTTTGAGATTTTGCAACATGTCCCTCAACTTGTCAAAATTGACTTTTTGTCCCCAAATATTTTGATAATTATGCTGAGTCCTCAATGATTGTATTTATTTACAGAGTCCACAAAACTGTGTTCACTAGAAAAAAAAAAGTTTTTCCTTTTTTTTTTTAAAAAGGGTTAGTCCGAAGGCGAACCCCTTTCTCACCTGTGTCAGAGACCCCATTACCAGGTGGGTTGTAAATGAGGGATGTGCCAGAGACCCCATTACCAGGTAGGTTGTAAATGAGGGATGTGCATGAGTGGCAGCCCTACCAGAGAGAGGAACAACGAGTTACGAACCCAACAGCAGCCTCATAATATTTCAGCAGGGAACTGCCACCACACAGGTTCGAACCTGCGTTGTCGGAGTGTTTCCACCTTAATCACCTGACCACTTAAGGCAACCTAGGGTTGTTCAAGGATCCGTTCATCCATTATGTTAGGTATCAAGGAAAATCTATTTTGGCTTCAAAAGGAACGCCTCTTTTGATGAATAAATGGAAATATTACCTTGTCAATTTTTGGCAATGTTATTTTTACCTGTGGTCGCGCCCAGGAAGGATCTATATAAACCAATTATCCAATCATTCTTTTGACTTTATGGGCTATCTTTTAAGTGTGCGACTAAACCCTTCAATGGTACGGAGTCAAATGCTAGAAAATGCATTTCTAGTTAATAATGCTATTAAGAAGTTCGATACTGTTCTTCCAATTATTCCTCTGATTGGATCATTGGCTAAGGCTAAATTTTGTAACATATTAGGGAATCCCATTAGTAAGTCGGTTCGGGCTGATTTATCAGATTCTGATATTATTGATCGATTTGGGCATATATGCGTAAATCTTTCTCATTATCATAGCGGATCTTCCCCAAAAAGGGTTTGTATCGAATAAAGTATATACTTGACTTTCTTGTGCTAAAACTTTGGCTAAACACAAAAGTAGTGTACGTGCTTTTTGAAAAGATTCATGAATTATTGGAAGAAATGTCTTACGTCGGAAGAACAAGTTCTTTCTTTGACCTTCCCAAGAGCTTCTTCTACTTTGCGGGGGATCTATAGAAGTAGGATTTGGTATTTGGATATTATTTGTATCAACGATCTGGCCAATCATCAACATTCTGAGATTTTGAAAATGGAAATTTTTCCTAAATGATGAAGACATAACAAAAATTTTATTTCTACTATTCTGAAATGTTAATACAGCACGGAAATGGAATCAAGGGTTAAATCAACAGAGTATTCCACTTTTTTTTTTAAGTTTTTCTAAGAAAAGAACTGATGTATACATAGGGAAAGCCGTGTGCAATGAAAAATGCAAGCACGGCTTGGGGAGGCCTTTTTCCTTTTTTTAAGGTTGAGTTGTTGTCTATCTAGTTTGTGGATTTGTGGGGAAGACGCTAAAATCCTGAAGCACATCTTGCTTCTGTGTTGCTGGAGCCAAGCAGTTTGGTTTGCTTTTTATCTAATCATTCTATCTTTTCATCGCTTGTCTCGACGCTTGGTTTGATGATGAGCTCTCCTCTAAGCTCTCTTGCTCTGTTCATTTGCTGGCACATCCAGAATGGGTCTTCGTGCAGAAGTGACTGCTTTAGTTAAGGGCCTGCTCTCATCGTTTGGGCTGGCCCAATGCTATCTGCGAAATAGACTCTGAAATTCTCCTCAAAGATTTTAATTATTTCTCATGAACTTGGTACTCTCCTATATTATGATTTTGGGCCCACAGGCATCGACTAGTATTCTTTTGTTTTCTACGGAAATGCATTGACCCAAAAAAAAAAAAAAATAGTTTGCGGATTTGTAACAATGACTCTATGATTTGACGAATTTAGCTTATAGAGTAACTAAAATATTATGTGATAAAAAAAACAATCTATCATTAGTTTTGACGAAAATAATCTAAAAGCCACTTCAATCATTTTCGAAGATAGCATAATTGAATAGTTATTTCAATCGTTGGCTCAAGTATACGAGAGGCATTTGTATACATATTTGCTTTCTTATGTCTTACTCATAGGTTTTACTCATCATGGTTAAACATAGTTTTTTTTTTTTGAGATCTCTTAATTCATTAACTTTTAGGGCCTATTTAGATTGGCTTTTTTTTTTTTTTAAGGAAAAAAGTATTTTTTTTTTCTTGAAAAAGTTGCATTAAATTTACAATAACTATTTAATTTGATTTCCAAAAAAACTAAAATTCTGAAAAAAAAAACTCAAATATTGTTTTTTTTAAAAATAAAACAGAATTTTCAACTTCTAAAAAAAAATGATTTTTCAAAAACTATTAAAAAAATACTTTTAAAAAAAACCAATCCAAACGGACTTTCAAGTACGTAACTAGTCTCAAAATCAATTCTTAATAGTTATTGACGGATGCAATTATTGTATCATCAACATTCGACCTTACAAAACTTTAATAAATCCACAATGAAATGTACACAAAATGCCTTTTCAATCTTTTATCCTTTTTTTTTGGCTGAAATATATACAAAATGCCTTCTCTATCTTTTTCCCTTCTTTTGGCAAAAATGCAAATGTCATCGCAAAAGTTTCTAAATCGTTGGCCAGTTATATTCTGCTGCAAACTCCAGTATCCGTACTTTATTTGACACTACAATGGGTACACGTCCATTTTAAGAAGTCCCTTCTCATATTAGTCCCCTTTTTTTTTTTAACAAAGAACTACCTAAATAGGTAAATTCAAAGGCCACAAACCCCAAGTTGCACCGATAAATTCTCAATACATGCACTGGTTCAATCAAAATGAGAACTTAAAAGCTTCAAGACAAAAGCTCCAGCTCAAATCTCCAGTCCCCGAACCTATACCCTGTACAACCACATCGAAGCAAGGCATGGTCTTCCATTTACATGCCTCGTGATACGAAGTAAATCAGCAGCAAGAAAATTGATCGGACCTATAGAAAGAAATTCATAATAAGTTGTAAATATCAAAATGTAATATTAAAATTTCTAATTGTATCCAATGGTAGTGAACACGCAGCACAGTTTTCCAGTCGCAATGAATTCTCACTCGATAGCTAGCTAAGGAAAGTCTGCAAAGATATCCTCAAATTCAACCTTGGCAAAATAAACCTTAACACAAAATCTCAAAACAGGGAAAAAATTTTCTCAGGCCGTCTCCTTCTTAAGCTTTGCAAGCTCCTGCCTAACAACTCCAGCTTTCTGCAACATCAAAGCAACAGAGCACAAGTAAGACTATAATTATACAAAGCAACGGAACATAAATAAGTTCGTTCTGCAATGTTGGACCAGTGGGTGTTCATATCATCAATAACTATGGAAATGATGTTTTAGCAACTAAAGGTCAAGAATACTATTTAAAAATGAAGAATTGAGATTCTGAACAACATATTTCCTCAATTGGATAGATTTTGTCTGGCAACTGTCACTTGCCCATGCTGCCAAGGTAGTTCTATGGTTTCACTACTTCTGGGAGCAGGCCCAGGTACATAAAAGTGCATATGAAACATCAAAATAGTTTTCTCTTTCTATGAGACTGGAACCAATACAAACCTTGATCTTTGCCAACATAATCTTAAACCTATCAAAGTCATTCAAGGAGGCCCTTCTCTTTTGGACAATCAGCTTCCTTCCCCAGGAACTGTTTTCCCATTTATTCTTCACATCTGCCAACATATGACAAAATTTCAACATTTTATTGAGGTCAATATGTTGATTCTTTTAACCTAAAGTACCAAATTTACTACTCACCGGCGGCCTCCATAGCTGCAATCAGAGCCTTCTTCTTTGGAACCCTTTTGATGTCAATCTTGATATCGGTGAGTTGCAATCTCTTAAAATTCATTTGACTCCTTACCATGTCAGGGGCATCAACCAGCGCCTGCAAATTACAAGAAACAAAAAATGTTTCAATCAACAGATAATAATCTAATGGTTCCATGAATGCTTGAGATTTACGAGGACACGATCTAAAGCAAAGCCCACAAGACATTCAAAACCCAGATGGTTACCAATGTTATCAACAAAGATGATTTAGTGGCTACACAAATAACCTATTATCCATACGGAGTACAGAATATTATTCTTCTCGCAAATGATATGACACTCTATGGGTTACTACTGCAGTGCGATAAGGGAAGTCAGGGTCAGAGGAAAGAAGCAATCTATGAATCAAGAAATTGTATGAAGTGAGCATGTTACTGTTGGTTTGACACAGATCAGCCATGGGGCAAAACAAGGTACAAGGGCTAAACTGCAACACTAAACAGTAGATTTTAGCATGAGTATTGGGGCTTGCTTCTTCACATAATGCTTCAGAGAAGCCCGGGAGACTACATGCAAGCAACAAAAGAATTACGAATATCTTCAATACACACAGACTTAGTGGTTGCATACATACCCATTAATCTACGTCCTAGTGAGAGCACTACCCTTTGTCACAAATGCTGACACTATACAGATTAATACTCCAATTCATATACAAAAGCCAGGGACAAAGACAACCAAAGCAAACAATTGATCAGAAAATATATATGAAGTGAGTATATCGCTGTTGGTTTGACACAGAGAAGCCATGGGACAAATGAGGTACAAGGGCTAGACTGCAACACTGAACAGCACATTTTACCATGAGTATTGGGGCTTGCTTCTTCACACAGTGCTTCAGAGAAGCCCGGGAGACTACATGCAAACTCCAGAATGATTAAAATATTTTGATCCAAAACGAGGTGGTGAATTTTAAGTATACAATATTCTAGATCCGGTGAAAAGCTTCTTTCATTGCTCAAAAAATGATATGAAATTTCACAGCCTTTTGCTGCACCCAAAAGATTGGACAAATAAGGCCCAATTGGTCATGCCCCCGGTCCCGACATAGAAGTTAAGACCCCCAAACAGGACACAGATCTTAAATTTGAGAATTAGTCTATATCAATCTTAAGCTAAATAACAGCTAGGCCGAACACGCCTACTCCAATTTATTACTTAAGCTCACAACACTTACTTATAAGTTATAAAGCCAACGACTCTTCATTATAGTGTACATTTCTATCATGACTAATACCAAAGCACATTACACTCCTTATCGCAACATTGCATTACATACGTATAAGGCATAAAAGTAATACAAACAAGCAAATGTCACACCTCTAAGCAATAAAAACACGAAATTTATGATATTCTGAAATACACGATCAATTTTTAATAACTTTGGATTCTTAACAAAATAGTAAAATATGAATAATCAAATAATCAAAATAAAGCTGAAACCTAAAAGCTTAAAGCATCAAAACGGTAAAGAAGTAATAGTGTACCCTGTTCTGGTCGATGACGTCAACGATGACGACGAGCTTGCCGTAGTCTTTGCCATAGTTGACGAGTGCAACCCTTCCGATCTCTACGTACCTCTTGAACGGCTACAATTAATCCCAAAAACAAATTCAAAAAATTAACAAAATCAATGAATAATGAATAAACCATTAGGTGAATTGATGTTATAGTGCTACTGTGTGTCTGTGTGTGTGTGCCTGAAACAACTCACCATTTTCCCGGGGGGTTGGGGGGGGGGGGTTGGTGGTTCAGTGGTAGAGTGAGGCTGGTGAGGGGTAATGTAATATTAGGGTTTGCTAACGGAAGATATAGGTTTTTTAAGGGTTTATGGATTGGGCCTGATGGGCTTGGTTTGGGGCCGTGGACAAATATTCGAGTCGATTGGGGATGAACCATTGGGCTTTTCGTGAAGGAACTATGGATTCAGGAGAATTCGCGCGCGCGTGTTTGGCTTTGATTATTTTAGGTTCTTATAAGTACCTAAAAAAAAAGTATGCTCTCACATACTTTTTATTATTTAGATGCGTATAAGCACCCTCTTATTCTTGTGCACCTTCCGTGAAATTTAATGTGAAAAGTAGATTTTGGATTAACCACCATACAAAACTATTAGTTATAAGATTAATTTGACAAAAATTAAAAATATGGTATAAAATTATTACGAATAAATATAAAGGACATATTAGTGTAATTTACTTTTATTCAAACGAAACCGATTTTCTTTGGAGAAATTCAGTTTTCACCTTCTGCCCGGCCCAAAAATAGAGAACTTCTAAAGTTAATTCAAATGTTTATTTAAAAATATATTTTTAATAGAAAAAGACTTTTCTTTTTGGTATTGAAAATTCGAGAAGACAATCTGGATGGGCTCTTACTGCACGTAACTTAAAAAAGAGTTCGGGAATATTATATTGCTACAAATCGTTGGCAAACCTATAGAAAGTACAAATTTACACAAGTGAACATGTTCAAGCTAGATTTTTTAAATTTCCCACAAATATACATCTAAAATGTCACATATGTGCAAATGGTGTAATAATTTTTTTTTTTTTGAGTTTTGCGTAAAGATTTGAGGTTATACCATTATTTCAAATTCTCGTGAATTTTAATTTTGGCTCAATTACTATATCTATTGTAATGCTATTAATGTATTAATAGTCAATCAACTGTTTCTAGTTTTTGATAATTACTCTGTCTCTTCATCGTTTTTATATTTCAGTTACCAGATGGGTTTTAATTTTCTAAAGTTAAGCATTACGTGTAATATGAGTATGGCTATAAGCTAATTTTAACTTAAAAATATAAATTTTGTTTGTTGAATGAATATTAAAAAGGAAAACAGTTGGGCATTTCATCAAGCTAAGCTGTAATTGTTTATTACAAGAAAAGTTGACTTTGCCTTGTAATCATTTAAGCCTCTCTCAAGAAAATGGTACGGAAATTCTTTTCATAGATTTCTTTAAAACACCAAGCAATTATGTTGACATATTTTATGGTAAAGGAAAAATGGTACATTGACAATACAAAATGTTAGAAACAATAAAATGATATAAATAATTCAAGTAAGATATTGTAAGTTCTAATTTTTTTATTATATTTATATCATAAATTGATTAGTATAAAATGTATTAATTTTTAATTGCTATTGATTCCGTTAAGAACCAATTATTCCTCCATCAAATGGAGGCGATGGATTTGCTTGATTCTTCAATTTCTGTAAAAAACAAGAAAGGTTCGATCCCAATGGCAATGGGGGTGTCGCTGAAAGCTCCCCTAGCAAACGAGTTAGATGTGCTTCTTAATAAGAAGAATATATTTTGAGATAGAGAATATTCTATATTTAGTAGTAGCTAAAAATGAATATCGTTACCTCTTTAACATTGACCTAGAGTTGCGAATATATTTATATGGTATTCTATTGAAATTATCATGGAAATGTAAAGAACAATTGTTATCACTTATACATATCAATTATATGTAAATTTTTTAATGCCTAAGAATTTCAAACTTTAATATTTTCACAACTGAAAAAATATGTGTACTTTTAATCCATTGTAGTTGTTTGACAAGAACTCTGATATAGAAATTTAGAATAAGAACACTCATTTTTCTCTCGTTCACTCTTTTCAGTAAGTACATTTTGTGACGAAGAAAGTACATATCATTACATGTGCGTAGAGAGAGGGATCGGGTTCTGACATATAAGATTATGTATTATCTATATAAATATTAAGAGGTGTCACTCACCTGACGTATGGGTGGCTCTTGTAATGAAGATGGGTGGGACAACAATCCTATCCTAATCTTTTTTTTTGGTCACAAACATTACTCAATTCTTTTTTTTTTTTTTCGGTCAGTAAACACATGAATTACAGAGATAGTCTGAAGATACAATATGCACTAAAGAAAAAAGATAGGCCATCCATCCAATTCAAAGATGGTTCCCAACACGGCACAATTTAATACCATGGTCTGCAACATGTTTCGCCTCCCTTCTGATAAGCACTAGAGAAAAGGCTTAGCACAAAAGAACGTATGAATCTTCGATCAAATCTCAAACAGTTCAACCAAGTTATAAGTCGGCAACGGAGCATAACTCTCCGCTTGCACTGTAGAAACTGCAACACATACCAATGCCCTTCAAAAAACCGTAGAAAACTATGCTACAATAGAATTTGCAGACGCATCACAATGGATAGCCAATAGCCCATTATAGGACACCTAAGAAGCATAAGACGCGAAGAACTCTTGATCCAAAAATGACATTAGCGAATTGACACAGACAAATGGACAGAAAAGTTTAACGAGACTCACCAAGTTGGATAGAGGTTGGGCCAAGGAGATAAAAAATAAAGGTGGTCCAAAAATTCCAAAAAAAGAATGGATCCTCTAAATCTAAGGCTTGAACAGGTGGAACCAACAACCACGCTTTCACTTCTACATAATAACAACAAAGCGGGCACATAAAGTAGCATTGAGTAATTTAAGCCTCCGACAACGAACATAATGACTCTCGAAACACAATATTGTACAACAAGAAAAGGCAACCTACAATATAGATTAAGTTCAAAAGACGTAAACATAAAGAATACAGATCAAAAACACTAAGAGCCATGAAACAGAAAAAACAAACAAAGAAAAACAAAAGGAAACAAGTCAAATATCGACGCCGAGCACGAAAAGGATCACGGGCTCGGCTCGGGTGGCCCTATGGGGGAACTAGAGAGATATATGCATTGAGAATTTTTTCTAAAAGAGAGAACGCTTGATAACGGGAGAAGTTAGAGAGAAAGTTGGATATTTTTATTTGGGAAAGTCTAGTTATTATGATAATATTACTATACTCAGTACTTCAACAACTTAGTATTGTAATGATCATACGGGTGTACCCTTTATTAAAATGAATGCGATTACACTGTCAAAAGAAATTTGAATTTTGTCTATCTTCAATAATTAATTCTCTCATCATTTTGCCTCATCCGACAAACAAACCTTTGAAACTCCGACAGTAACAATAATGTCATTATATAAAAAGCGTGGCTTCTGTTAAATTTCCCGTTTACATTTTCTCTTGTTCATGTTCAAATTTCTCACACGTCAAACCAAGGTGCATTTAATCTCTCTCTCTCTTTAGCTATGTGCAATATACATATATGATATATATATATGTGTGTGTGTGTATGTATGTATTTGTAGCCTTCTCTCTTTTTATATACACCTTTTTTACACACCCATGTACTATACACGTTTAATTCTCTTCTACTTTTCGATAGCCAGCTGCTTCACTTGCAACACATTAGTCTTCTGATTTTTTCCTCATATTTGCTATAGTTTTTGATGTGAAATTTCAAAAAAAAATTTTGAAAATTGAATGATTCAAGATTGAAAAGCATTAATCGTCCTTTAATCGTATTTGGTTCCTGGGTCGATTAGAGATTGGTGCTTGAATTTGCCTAGCCGTGCTTATGGGCAACTCTGTGTTTGGTATGTGTTGAAGATGGTGTAGAATTTTGATAATGCTAAGAGTTGTTGATTTGTGTTTGGCCCAAATTTAGATTGTGTACTCTGTAGAAGTATAACCACATGCGCGCACACACACACACTCTCTCTCTCTGTCTCTCTTTTCTATATAATTCGTTATTCTTGAAGTTAGTTATTGATTTATGTTGGCTCAAATTTAGATTTTTGTACTCTATAGAAGTATAAAAATACACACACACACACACTCTTTTCTATATAATTTGTTATATCTTGAAGTTAGTTATTGATTTATGTTGGCTCAAATTTAGATTTTTGTACTCTGTAGAAGTATAAACACACATAATCACACACATCTATACAATTTCTTGTTCTTGAAGTTGATAAATTACCCGTAACATGTGCAGCTGGGTGTGCTATGAAGAAATCAGGTTACGCGGAGTTGGATGCATTCTATCCCATTAGACCAGAATGCCAAGAAGTTGTCCCAAAGGCGCGTTTCAAACCGAGGGTGAGTGAGAATTTGAATCCCTTTCTGGCTTATTTTCATCTACTTGATAGTACAAGTCATTTGGTGATTGTGTATTGACTTCGAGCTATCATTTGCTAAGTTTACATTTGTTATAAGTATGTTTTATGGGAGTTAGGGTCAAGGGTGTCTTGGTTACAGCAATACACGGACACACACCTTTATCTAGGCATGTAATCGTTCTTGGCATGTTAATGTTGAGTTTGAATATTGAGGTGGCCATATTAGCTTATGGTTATTTGCATCGAAATGATGAAGAAATTGGAGAATGTAAGAATGATGATCATATAATTGAAAAGAATACATGTATTTTGCAAATGTGTATGTGCATATACTGGTCATTTCTATTGCTAGAAGGAAATATATGTATTCAATGCTTAAACGATTACTTTCTCAGTCTGCTTGCCTGTTGAGCACAGTAGGGTCTGTTTTCTTGCGCGCATCTTTTTTTTTTTTTCCTTTTCTTTTTAATAATTAAAGTATTACATATGTGCAGGATTTTGTCTGCTTATAATTTCATATGAATGTAACAGGCAGGAAAAACACTTAGTGCAAGAAGGTGGCAAGCAGCATTCTCTAAAGATGGTCAATTGGATATTGCGGGTGTTCTTAGAAGGATCCAGAAAGGGGTGAAGTCTTTTCTGTGATTGACTGACATTATGCGTAAACTAGTATTGAGTTGAAACTATATGCTTGTCCATATGTTCTGATGTCTGAAGAAACCTGTAGACACACATTTATATTGAACTTTTTATGTGGCAAAGACTTGTTTCCAAACCTTTTAAAAGCAATGAATTTATTCAAAGTTTCCCAGCTTCCTTTTTGTCTCTAATCATCTTTCTTATTACTGTTATTGATATTAGTATAATTTTATTATCGGGTAGAACAGAGATAAGGTCAAAGAGTAAGACTCCCTTTTTCCTTTTTGACCATTGTTCTCCACTTACACAAAGAACCAAGTTTTTCATGTCAATCATGGAGTGCTGTTCATTTTCTGTGTTAGATACTTAGATTTATCTGCATCCCCCTTTTGAGGTTTTCTTATCTCTTTTGCCTATGAAGAATGAGGGCTTAAGCTTACAGCCTTCTTTTACACTAATGTTCACCCTCCGATGATTTTCAAACCAGTATAATGAAGCCAAGTTTACTTCTTTGGTGCAATTGACTTTTTTTCCCTTGGACACGAATAAATGTCATAAATATCTCCTGCTTAAATTGGAAACAAGTTTAATAATGAAACAGGACTCTCGTAATGACTGTGCATTCTGTGCCTCACAAAGCAAATATTTTAAGATGTTCAATTGGGACAGATAAAGTTAATTGTGTATGCTCCAGTGGGGGCTATCTATATAATTTTGGAATTTAATTGTCTCTTGTTCTTACTCCCCACCTGCTTGAACTTGTGGTGAAAAATATTTATGACTCTATCCAAGTTTTGTGACATATGTTTGTCTCTTTAATTAGTTGGTAACCATGCATTTACATATATTAAATCACGTTTTACAGAAACATTTATACTCTAGATATACTGAACGGCTGGAGCACTCCGTTGTAGATTTATTGCTTATGTTCATAAGTTGATTTAACATGCTTAGAGGCCATTTAGCTAGGAAATTGAGGACCAACATGACTCATTCTCTTGTACTTCTAACATGTGTTAGGGCATTCATCCTTCAATCAAAGGCGCAGTCTGGGAGTTTTTATTGGGTTGTTTTGATCCCAGTAGCACATATACGGAAAGAGATGAGCTTAGACAGCGAAGGAGGTAATTTCTACTATATTATATTTATCGCAAAGAATATAATTCTTTTTTCTTTAGTTCTGCTGTTAGTAGAATCACTAGAATGACACGTGTTAAATTCTGTTGAATTCATTTTGTAGATGGACAAATCATTTGGATTCTGGTTATGTGTTATTATTTTGATTTTTGGTATACAACCATTTGATGCCTATGTGATTGATCTGTCTTAGCTACTACTACACAACCTTCTACTAGTCTTTATCTGGTATTCTGATCAGAAAATGGGATTAGTTATACTACATCGAGTCTCCATAATCTCTATGGTAGACCACTGGTGTTCTCTGATTTCTATGGTATTGCCAATGGTCTGGTAAACTTTCTTATTACTGACTGGATCTTCTGGAAAGATCAGGAAGTGAATATATTCAGTTGGTAACAAGACGGTGTAGTTCAGTGGTAGCATCTCTCACTTGAGACCTAAGGGTCTCGAGTTGGAGTCATCATTGGCAGTAAGTAGGGAACAACGATTGGTCCTCTAACAGAAAGAAAGCAAAGCATCATATCTTCAGTTGGTTTATAATAATATTCTGGTGTTCTAGCAGATTGTGCCTTCAGCCTTAGGACACCAATTATTCTTGATATCTTAGATGTCTTCACATCAGGCTGATCCAGTTCTTTGCACTTCTTTCTTTGAGATTGCATTGTGTGTCATAGAGAGTCTAATTGTTAGAGCTTTACAACTTACACTTCCATTGTTATGCATAAATACGACATGATCCTCTGGTATGGAAGTAGCTCAGCATTTATGTTGCATCAAGTAGTGCCTTGTAATTCAAAATCTGTCTACCACATAAATTTGATAAGGATAGTTGTTGGTGAACCAAGTCATCATCAATTACTCTGAAACTGGATGATTTCTACTCAAAGTTTGGGCTCATTTTCAAGTAATTGCTTACATACTCTGAGCAGATGTATGCGAGGTAGTTGACTTTGCCTAATCTTCTTAGGTGGTTGCTTTCTCTATCCTCAACTCAAGTTTGCAATCAACTGCTTGTTCCACTTTAAGGGGCAAGGTCTCCCTGCAACTTCCTGATACAAATAGTATTTTGTATTTATCGTCTCATAATCCCAAATATGACGTATTGTGGATAGTTCATTATTTCCAGAAATGATCACCCTGTCCATATTCCTTTCCTGCATTATTGGACTTTCTGGGTAAGACTTTTTGGCTGGCACATGGTTTAACAGGTGGAGAAAGTTCTCAAAGATCATTGTTGTATGTAAAAGAATCAGAAGAATCTTGGAATAGTTTTGCTGGACTGACAAAAAATCTTCTCAAGGCAAAAGTCAAAATTCAAATTATTAAGATTTTGGTGCTTAGGAGACAAATAATCTTGTAGAAAGTAAATCATTATCTTAGAATCAGATGGTCATGCTTTAGAGATAAAGTTGAATTGTAAATAACTTCATATTTAAAACCCCAAAATTTTATTGATTTGGGCACCTCCAAAGAAACAAAGAGAGGTGTGAATGCAAACCAAAAGTTTTCTGCATTTCTTCTGTGTCTTGGCCCTATAAATATATTGTTCAGCTGAAACAAGGGATCATTTAAGTGGCTTATAGATGTGGCTTGAAATTTCAAGTTGTCTATAAGATGCTTGTACCAAGTTGCATAAAGCTTTTAACACAATGCATTGTCCCTATTTTTCTTTTATATCAGAAGTGCTTCTAACTTGAATTTCCACAAACCTCTTAGCTTTTACATTAATATGTTGATTTTGTACTTAGGGATCAGTATGCTGTACTGAAAGCTGAATGCCAAAAGATGGCCCCTGTTATTGGCAGCGGGAAATTAATCACTGCTGCTATAGTTACTGATGATGGTCAACCAATAGAAGATACTTCAACATTAAGTAATTCAGAAGCTAATGGTGTTGCCTTGTCGAGTGATGATGGACGTTCATCAGACAAGAAAGTGATCCAGTGGAAACTCACCTTGCATCAAATTGGTTTGTACCTGAGGCATAACTCTTATTCTGCTTTAGCCTTTACAGATGTAACTTGCTGTTGTGACTTATTTGTTTACCTTACAGTACCCCCTCCAAACTCTCAACCAGCCACCCAAACCCCCAAAAGAAAGCGTGTGCCATGTCTTTTAGCTGGTTTCCTTTGTTTGGCATTTGGACAGCTTGCTGCTAAGGTTTAGGATGTAGATGGTATAAGTTTGTACTGGCGAGTGGTTTGCAGTGGATGTCAGTTGTTTGCATCCATAGTCCTATGTTCGAGAAGTTAAACTCAGTAAAGCCTCCAGCTTCCCCTTGACCCAAAAGTGCAAGTGAACAATGCAAATGAAGATCAAATCAAATATAGTTGACATTTACTTGGCCTCCGAGATTTATATATTGGTTTTGCAACTTTCAAAGAAATTATTGCTACAAGAGCAATTCATGCACATGCCAATAAATGGTCTCTGTATCCCTGAATCCTTATTGTAAATGGTCTTCTTAAAGCTTGGCTATTGTTTATATATACTCAATGTTATCACAACATGACATAAAGAATTTGTGCTGTAGGTTTGGATGTTGTACGCACAGATCGTGCTCTTGTTTTCTATGAAAATGAAGCTAATCAGGCGAAGCTCTTCAATATTCTCGCTGTTTATGCTTGGATGGACAATGATATTGGTTATGTTCAAGGTAGCTACTTCTGTGTTAATCTGTTAATACAAAATAGTTTCCTGTGTCATCTCCCTCTTTTCTTTTCAGGGATGAGTGATATTTGCTCCCCAATGGTTATTCTTCTGGAAAATGAAGCTGATGCATTTTGGTGTTTTGAACGAGCAATGTGTAGACTGGTAGGGCGACATTGTCCTTGACTAAGATGACAATTTCATGATGCTACATTTTAAAGGATCTAGCAGCTGGTTCTATGTTGCATATGTAATCATTGTCATCTGATTCTGGACAACTCTCAATACAAGTTTGATATATGGCTAAATGCTGGAACACAGGTTAATAGATACACTTGATGTGCAGTCAGGTCATGGTTCTATTTCAGATCCAAAAATCTGATATTTGTCTCCAAGCATAATATTTAAGAGGCATATCTATGTCTAGGTGCAGATGCAAATCTGGATTCTTAAGGTACTAGTGCGAAAGACACCTATACTTAACCCAACTCAGTGGTATATTTTTTTATTGAGAGTTGAGGAAAATGGAGATTAATTACTCATGCATTAAATAACTTAGTGGATTTTTAAATTGGATTTTACGTCTTTTTGGGGTTCGGGGATAATAAGAAATATTTGATGCGCCTGAAGAATTAAGGTCCAAGGTTCTTTGTTTCACCCTCTGGTATTTCATTTTGGCAGCAGGGTAAGTTGGACCACTGGGGTTACTGTGACATCTGCCAGCTATCTAATGAGATAGCTTACCGACAATTCAATATGGCTGACTTTCTGTTTAAGGAATGCTGTGAAATTATTGCTAAACTTATAATTATTATACCTGCATTTCCAATATCGCCCTCGCTAGTGTGATTTACCTCGTTGTATGAAATATTCTTCTTCCTTAAGATTTTTGTAAACTCAAATAATATGTCATATTAATGGGGAAGAAGGGATTAGTACTTTCAATGCAGCGTCTCAAAATAGCTACCCTATGGATTCTGTGATGTGGACTTCAGGTTGACTTGGCAAGAGGTTTGAAGGCTTGAAGTTCCATATTTGTTTATAGAAGTCTTGGTTAGCTATATGTTAATGCTTCATATATTAATTGTACTTTACTTTTAAGTTACGATACAACTAGGGACTGTAGAGTATGATGTGCAGTAGAACACTTCGGATTGACAAACTCAACTGTGAGGAGCTACATGCCTTCATTATTAAAAGTAAGGGCAGTTGGCTAGATTGCAATTTTCTCTTCGTTGTAAGCTTCAACTGCAATATTGTCAAGATAAGGAGGAGTGGAATATTTTGCTTACCTGTTAAGAGTATCTGGTTCCTGACATGTGATAAATACGGGAGTTACTGAGGAAAGGTTACAGTTTCTTCTGGCGGGCTTCTGATATAGGAGATGGCAATTGTCTCCATTCAGTTAACACTGATAAGATATTGCATGGCATTTCTTTAAAGAAAAGGCTTCTGCTGATTTTTGTTCTGTCCTATTCACATATGAGCCTTCATCTGCCAAAAGTTAATCATCATGACTCCTTGTATTAATTTTTCAGTTACCCTTCCCGGGAATTGGTGACTCATATCACTTATTTCTTTGCACTAGAGGGAGAATTTCAGGAGCAGCACAAGTTCTATGGGAGTTCAATCTCAACTCAGTACTCTTGGACAAATTATCAAAACTATCGATCCGAAACTTCATCAACACCTTGGTATTCTTCATTTATAGCGTTCCTCATCGATTTTGAGACCTCAATGTCATTGATGTTCTACTTCTACATGCAACATCCTTAAAGATTTAGGCCTTTTTTGCCTAATTGTGAAAGTTTTCAATAGTAAAAGCTTTGGGTAGAAGTGCTAATGTGCTATTGAATAAAATTTGTTGAGTGTCTGGTCTTGTATTTTAGGTGTTATTTTAGAAAATTGCCTTTTCTGTTTAGTAAATTGCATGTTCTTATATGTATGAAGATGAACCGTGAAGAACAGTTTTGAAATGTATTTTTTGCTCATTGCTTCCCGCCCCTATCACTCATTCACAAGGAAAACGCTATTTTTTATCTGACAGAGGAATTGGATGGTGGGGAGTACTTGTTCGCATTCCGTATGCTGATGGTACTTTTCCGGAGGGAGTTCTCATTTGCTGATTCTTTGTATCTTTGGGAGGTAAAATATCAATGCCTTTGTAAGTTCTCCTAGAGCTTGCCTTATGAAAGGCCCATGTTTCCATGAGTGTGCATGACCTTGAGCTATCTTTGCTTATAGCATCACTCCTTTTGCAACTGTGCTTAACTAAGACTCTCTCTCTCTCTCTCTCATATTTGATCTTTCTCTTGTTCTTCTCTTTTGGGCTGTTGGCATTATGGTGTATCTGAAAAGGCCCCCTTGCAAACCACTATATGATTTTTAACCTTCATCAATTCTTTTAACTGCTATTGTTACATTCAGGTGATGTGGGCCATGGAATACAATCCGAACATATATTCCTCTTATGAGGAGGTTACCAATGCAACTACACGTCACAAAAATGGTGAAGTCAAACCAAGTGGCAAGTTGCTGAAGCAGTACGGCAAGTTTGAGAGGAAGAACGTGAAAACTGGGTGGACAGATCAGAAAGGTGCTCTCGCTGTTTTTCTTGCTGCGAGTGTTCTTGAGACCAAAAATAAGCGACTGCTTAAAGAGGCCAAGGGTCTGGATGACGTTGTAGATGTACTTCCTCTCTCTCTCTTTCGCTCTCTCAAAACACACGCATAAATACACGTGCACATATTCTACTTAAATTTACATCTATACATCTTTCTAATATTGAGCTGCGTGTCTAGATCTTGAGCGAAATAACTGGGAGTTTGGACGTGAAGAAAGCATTGAACGAGGCACTGAAAATTCACAAGAAATACTTGAGTAAGGTAAGCTTCATCGTGCCCTGACTCATAGGCTCTCTCCATCTCTTTCTTCTATTCTTCCTCTCTTTCTCAATCCCACACCCCCGAACATCCATCCGGAAACAAAAGAAAAGAAAAACCGGAGAGAGAAAGCAAGATATTCCACGGACAATTTAATTTCGTCTTCTCCATTTTTTATCTTCTAAATTTCAAGAGACCTTACTGCTTAATAATATACATGCAGGCCAAAGTGTCATAGCAACTGTGCCAATTGCAGCTCCACAAGCTAGCACCTTTCTGCTGCAAGCAAGGACCTTTCCTCTCCACCCCCCCCCCCCCCATTCTTTTAATGTTCTTGAACTTTTCTCCTCTTATTGTTGTTATTGATTCTGTAATTCTGGTGTGCTGTTTGTGCTGTTGCTTGTAGAGGGAAAATGAGTTTGCTTGTATATAAAAATTTTGATTCTTAAGGCTATGTGTTTAATGGAAGGGAGTTTCCCTTTTACTCTTCTTCTTCATTTGCCTTTTCTGAATATTACAGTAAATTAAATCTTTTATACATATAGCCTCTGATAAATGAAATCTAGTGCTGTTTTTATTAAAGCACTTGGGCTTATTCCATATCAGCAATAATTTCAATTTCCTTTTTGACCTGAAGAGAGATATTGTCCTTTGTACTTATCACAGTGTACTTATTTTGGGGAAAATGTGTCTAGCAAACTCAATTTTACTTCAAATTAAAAACAGATAATATGTATGGCAAGAATTGATCGAGACCTCTTATACAGAAAGCAATTAATAAAATAATTTGATTAGGTGGCTTACAAACGTTCAATGCTCACGACAACGGATATTGCAATGTTTAATTCGACTTAAGGCCTTTTGGATTGGCTTTTATTTCAATTCTTTTCATAAAAAACACTTTTTTTTTAAAAGTACATTCTTTTTGCATAAATATTAGGTTTAGTTTTTTTAAAAAGTTAAAATTCTGAGAAAAATTTAAATTCAGCTTTTTTTTCGGAAGTTAGAATTTTTTTTTTAAAGAAGTACTTATTTTGGAAAAAAAGTGCTTTTCAAAAAAAATCAATCCAATGGGGCCTTTAAAGTCCTTTTTGTATAATTAAAAATGGTTTATTATAATATATATCCTCACTGCCAATACTTAAAACCGAAAAGTTATCTTAAAATATATGCAGAAGATGTGGATTCCGCCTGCTTGTACCACTTCGAAAAATTTCATAAACGTAAATAGAAAACATAAAAAAAGAAGAAGAAGTAATTAAAAATAGCAATTGTAAAATCATTTGGTGATATTGTAAAAAATATGATTTAGAATTGAAAACGTGTTTGTTTTTCTATGGGTTGTAGATTTTACTTTTACTTTCTCTTTTTATTTTTATTAGTGTCGCCTATTACTAGTGACCATAAGAATCATGAAAAATATTCTAGAATAAAATTTAAAAATAAAAAAACTTAAAAATAAATTCAATGAAGTTACATTAAATTTTAAATAATATGTTAAAAAATTTATATAATTTTAATGAGTTTACATTAATTTCTCAATAATTTTATTTTTTTTAAAGAAATTTATTTTTCAAATGAATATAAATTTTAATTTTTTTAAAATGATTAATTAAATATTTTTATGAAAATGATTTTAATAAGAATTTTAGAAATATTTGTTAAAATACAAATAAAAAGGATGAGAAAAATTAGCACGACATAGATAAAGGTTGTGGCAACCTATTGTTACAACATGAATATACCAATTTTTTTTTTTTGGCTTATAAAAGTTGCTTAAATAAGTTATTAGGTTTTATTTTTATTTTTTGAAAATGAACAACAAAAAAAAACAACCTAATTTTCAAATTTTAGTCATCATAATAAGAAACATACGATAATAGTAATACCAAACTTCCATTCCATTAAAACTTTATCAATCCTTCCCTCTCTTTAATTCGTAATATCAATTCTTATTTGACACGAAATAAGCCAATTCTCATCAATGCTATTACACTTCTAAAAGACTTCGTCTATCAAAAAAATACATTATACAACTTAATCTTACCCAATAAGGTCAAGGAATTATTTTTCGTCTCAAAATCGAATTCACCCATTAAACTCAACTCTTTCTCTATATATACACATATGCATGTAATGACCATTGTTAATTATTCTCATACCTTTGCGTCAAAGACAATTGCCATTGTTGTATTTTTTCATATCTATCATAGCGTTTTATCTTATTTCTTTGTGCTTCACCAATGGCTAGCGTCCAAAGTTTATTCTTTCTTGTTCTTGTTTTATTTAGTCTTCCCATGATCAGTTTTGCTCATCCTCTTGAAGCATGCAAGTTTGATAAAATTTATCAACTTGGAGATTCGATATCGGACACTGGGAACTTGATTCGAGAGAGCCCCATTGGCGCTGCTTCTGCGTTCGCTAGGCTCCCCTATGGCGAAACTTATTTTGAAAAACCAACCGGACGCTGCTCTAACGGTTTGCTTATGATCGACTTTATAGGTAATTTGAATCTCTTCATAATATTATTATGAACGAAAAAAATTTATGTTTGTATAAGAGAATTAGTTACAATTAATTATTTGATTTCTTGTGCACAATTTGTTTTTTGTCCGAAACCAAATAAAACTTTATTGAAAAGAAATGGAGTACAAGAAAATTAGCACGTGCCCGTTCTCTTTCCCTGTCTACTTTTAAAAGAGTTTCAAGCTGACGAGGGGCCGGTTTGAATTTTGTGTGTGTGTGTGTTTGTTTTTTTAAAAATTTTTGAATAAAAATATATATTTTTTGCAAAGTTAAAATTTTTTTACTTTTATAAAAATTCACTTTGAGCTCTTTTCAGATTGCCATTTTTTAAAAATATATTCAATAGGGACCTACTAAGAAAGATATATATATTTTTTAAGAAAAAAGTATTTTTTCCAAAAAAAAATTAATCTAAATTCTGAATTTGAATTTTTTTAGAGTTTCAATTTTTCTTTTTTCTTTTTTCTTTTCTTGTTTTTTTCCCGGTAACAGCAATAGCAGCTGGTCTTCCTCTTCTCGATGCTTACAAGAACCCTGATGGTGATTTTAGACACGGAGCAAATTTTGCTGTGGCTGGTGCCACGGCATTACCATCTGAAGTGTTGGCAAGTAAACATATCCTAAACCCAGTCACAAATAGTTCCCTCAATGTCCAACTTGGTTGGATGTCATCACTCTTCAACTCCACTTGCCATGATGAAACAGGTAATATATTGTTCAGTGACGGATTTAGAAATTTTTTTTGCTGGAGGCTGTAAAATATAATTCGATGACTATACAAATAATATGCTTTTTTGATAGAGGTCATTGATTTATCATGGAAAAATTGTCAAAGCATATTATTTTAATTATATAACTCGGTTATTGCAGATTGTGTTGAGACTTTTAAAAATACTCTCTTCATGGTCGGTGAGATTGGAGGCAATGACTATAATTATGCCCTTTTTCAAGGCAAAACCATTGAGGAGCTGAGAGATATGGTGCCAGAAGTTGTAGATGGCATCATGAATGCTGTTAAGGTAAATTAATGAGACTTTTATTTTAGTTGTTTTTGGTAAAAGGGGTGCTATATCACCTAGGATTTTATTAATTACAAAACTAGGAGTAACGCATAGATCATACACCTACATAGCTACTCATGTGAAGGAAACAAAATATTTCATCATAGAGGATACAAAATATTGCAACATATTATAGTTCAAACTTATGACACGAACTAATAACCAAAACTATATGTGTCTATCACTAATGTATATCTCCTAATTATGCAGAGAGTAATCAATTTTGGAGCATTGAGAGTGATTGTGCCAGGAAACTTTCCCATAGGTTGTCTTCCAATCTATCTTACAGCATTCCAGACCAATACCTCCACAGCATACGACGAGCAAAATTGCTTGAAAGGGTTGAACAACTTTGCAATCTATCACAATGAACAACTACAAGATGCAATCCAGGGTCTGAGACTAGAAAATCCAAACGTGACAATTCTATACGGCAACTACTACAATGCATATCAATATCTTCTCCGTGTTGCTCCACGTATTGGTATGTTCCTCAAGCGTATTTTGGATACTATATAAAATTATTTAACATACCAAGTTACAAAAGGGAAGTCAAGGTTGAATTCACTTTAAGATCTTCCATGACAATATTAAGATAGCTTTACGTTGCTAACTACATCGTTCTTGTTTCCTTTTTTTCCCTCTTATATAGGATTTGATGTTGATTCCATGCAAAAAGCTTGTTGTGGGATCGGAGGCCGTTACAACTTCAATGTAACAAGAATGTGTGGAGCTCCAGAAGTTCCCGTTTGCCCTGAACCCTATAGGCGCATTAGTTGGGATGGAGTTCACTTGACACAAAGAGCGTACAAAATCATGGCCGGCTGGTTGATGCAAGATTTTCTACCAAGATTCCGTTGTATCTAAAATATATAGTTCAATTATCAAACTATTTTCATGGACTAGAATAGGTTTTGATTATTAGGAGGTTTTAGGAGATTTAATCTATAAGTGTTACTACTGTTTCTTTAGTTTATGAAACTAATATTTAATTTAGCATACATATTGTTACTTCCTTTCCCCTTTATATTTGGTCTAACAATACAAACCCTTTATAAAGGTTCTACCATGGTTATAGCAGATATTTAATATAAATCCATAAAAAAAAACTAGTATTTCTCGGTATAATACAAACAATATTCCAAATGTTTCTCAGTATAACATGAAACAATATCCCAAACACTTTAAATGCAAGATAAAATAGCTATTAATCCATAAAAATCAAAGTATATGTTCACCCATCATTTAAATCATACAAAGAGTGCATTCAATAGCCCAAAAATCAAGCATTCATCACCCTATTTTGTTCTACTCAAATATAAAAATAGCAAGAATAAGAGAAAGAAAAGTGAGCTTCTCCATATTCTTGCTCAAATTATTTGTAATTTAAATATCCATTAAAATATCATATAAAATTCAGGAACTCAAGTAATATATATTTTAGTTAAGTCGAAAAAGAATATGATATATAACAAAAAAGTATGATATCTTCTACCCGTGTGCCTAGAACAAATTACTATTTTTATGTCTTTATTTATTATTGATATACTTTCTTTTGCTAAGTAAGTGAGCTTTGTATTAATTAAGCACATACAAAAGATAATTACAAATCATGTACTCCAGTCAATCGAGTACACAGTGCTCTTAAACCAAAGCATTCTTGCCAATCCCCAACCAGAACATTCGTGTCAAGTCCCTAATTTTTACAATTCAACCTACCATTCTTGTACTTCCTAAGTTTATGGAGTTTGTGGCTAACCACAAAAGCTGCTCGATCAAAGATGCACTCTTTCGTTAAGGACACCTCCTGGTGTAGTCTCAAGCTCCTCTCCTTCCATAAGTAAAAAATTAAGCGCCAAGAAGAAGAAACGAAATGTAAGTAACTAGAGATTAGCTCTCACATGATAACAACGTGGTATAAAAAAAGCAAAAATATCATTTTATGATATGCATGCATACTAATTTAGTTGACTAAAATTATAATGTTGAATTAATTACAAATATTTAAATTATAAGATAATTTACAATTGACAAGATAGAGTTCTTTTTAAATTAAGAAATGAAATCATTGAATGGATATAACTTTAATTAGTATAAATTAATTGATTTTAAAAATATTAATCAATTAAAGTATGACGTGATACTAGTTTGGCACATAAAAAATATCGGCCTCACTATTAACATTCTTTTTATCACGAGTATCACTAAAATTTTTCACTTCAATATAAAGGGGCATATGAGATACACAAATTAATTAAATATACACTTTTCTAATAATTTAACTTTTTAAAATATATTTTCCAATATCTCACCGCCGCTATATTTGATGATAGATTTTTGTTCCTGTATCCAATGACACGACACCCGTCAATTATGCAATTGCAAAAAGTGAGAAATACTCAAGCATCAAACGACGTCGTTGTGTTTGTATCCTAACTATAAAAATAGCTGCCTCTTCTTCAGCGTGTCACCTGTAAAGTACACACACTGACACAGGCGTTGTTCCCAAGCAAACTCACGAAAAAAACACATTCGAGGTACATTACCAGATTAAGTAATTTATAATTAGGGTTCGTTGGAATTGATTTTTTAAAATTATATTCTTTTTATAGTTCGGGTTTTTTTTTTTTTTTTTGAGAAGTTAAAATTTTTCGTTATGAATAAGGTTGAACTTGAGCTATTTCAACTTGCTCATTGCAAAAAAGTATATGTTCCATTTTTTTTTTTCTGGGAAAATGTTGCTCTTTTGTGAAAAAGAGGCAATCCAAATGAGCCCTTACTCTAGTGTGAAAATGATCGAAGTTTCTATGATTTATGTTTGTTCTCTCTAGATTTTGATTTGATATGATGTAATTGTGTGATCAAGATTTTATAGATAATGTTTTGAGCCTAGTGGTCTAGCTTTAGGTACAAGAGGTGCTGAGATTAATTATTTATAGGTATTAATATGATAATATGATAATTTTGTTATTTAATACTTGATCTAATCAAGTTTTTTGATATGAATATTTCATAGCCACTTATCTATAGGTATTAATATGATAATATGATAATTTTGTTATTTGCCCCTTGACTAATGCTATACTTGATCTAATCAAGTTTTTTGATATGAATATTTCATAGCCACTTATATATAGGTATTAATATGATAATATGATAATTTTGTTATTTGCCCCTTGACTAATGCTATACTTGATCTAATCAAGTTTTTTGATATGAATATTTCATAGCCACTTATCTAATATCTTGTTCCAATGTTTCTACCCAACTGTTGTTTAGGTTTTGTTAGGATTTCTTATACCCTCTTGTTGTTTTTTACTTTGCTTTTTAGTGAGATGAAAGGTCTGATTTGATGGATATTCTACTTCATTCATATGAATTAAATATGAGCAGATAACATTAATGATGCCAAATTCATATAGCTAATTCCATTATCAATCAACACGGGTAATGCGTAAATTCGATTTGGTATGAGTTCATGGATTCTGATTCTTGAATTGGATTACAAGCATTTATTTTCTCCTCAAGCATTGAGTTTTGAGGTAATATGTTGATGCATTCCGTGCAGTTTGGCATCCGAGGAGAATGGAAGGGACGGTATTTGCCCCGGCTTTAGAAGGAATGAATCATGTCAAATCAGATAAGGGAGAGATGCTAACCAAGCCTTTCTTGGATGTCTGCAAATCGATTTTACCTGTGATAGGTATATCATTATCTTTTTTAAATTTCTAGTTGAATGTATTTCTTATATTCGGATCACCTTTTGGTTAATATGTGAAGTTCTTTATATGTTTTTCGCAATGTCTACTTTTTCATCCAAATGATTAGAGGCTTTTTCCCCCTTTAAGTCTTTTGATCATATTTATAAATCCTGAAATATTCTCCTCCAGGACTTCCTGCGAGTGATGTATGACCTGAACTGTAGTTCCATACTTCATGGAAGTATAAATTGTTTCAAACATGGATCAGTGGCTTTATTTGTTAGTTCTTAACTTTCTTCAGGCGCTAACTTGTTTCTGTCGCTATGAAGCTGGCTTATATTCTCATTACTTCGTGCCTCTTCTATTACTTTCTCTGACATTCTCGTATGGTAATCTCGTGAGTTATGCATACAAAGTCTGTTTTCTCTTGTTTAGTTTGCTAATTAGTCGGGTATGTAATGCCAGATCAGTTTGGCGCTGCAATGGCACTTGTCAAGTCCGACATTGGGGGTAATATAACGGTAAGAATTTTTCTCAAATGATTTAAAACAAACCATTTACATGTGTGCGTTGTGTCTTTGTTCAATTTTGGTGCTTGTGCATATGCATGCTTTAGTTGGGTGTTTGGCTAATTTTTTTTGTGAGAAATACCAGACTCCTGAACAAAAATGTGTTGGTCGAAACCTGGCAAGCCTAGTCATGCTGGTTACAGGAGATTGGATCTACATTGGTCTTGTCCTGTGGCATCCTGTAACTAAGATTTGTGGCTGTTTTTTGACCCCTCCCTTCCTTCTTCCTCCTCCTCTTTCTTTATTTCATTCTATCTTTTTTTCACTTTACAAGCTCTGTGGATGTATCCAATAACTGGACTTAGGTAGGTAATATCACTGTGATGCATTGAGGAATCCATTTAACAAATTGACTTTGTGTTCACTCTCTATCAACTAGATACTTCTTTCTTTTCCTGTATTATATATTTAGTGTATAATTTGATTAATCTTATTTGCGCATCTCTTTCTCTGAAGAGGTTAGAGAACAAGTATTCGACCAACCCAACTAAATACAATCACTTATACAGCATGGTGCAAGAAGAGATTGAATTGAAAACTGCCAAAGGCTCATCAAGTTGCACCAATGGTCTTCTTTGGTTGACAAGGTAAGCAATAATGGAACACTAACTTTCCTGTTCGTTTCCTTGCATGAACATATACCTTTACTCTAGCTAGATCTTACTGCCAATGTATGTCCATTCATAAGATCATGTATTCATTTATTTGTGATTATTCGCTGTATGCTTGACATGTGTTGTAAATCTCACCCTTAATATGTTTAAAAAATAACTTAAATCTCTTCTCTAGGGCCATGGATTTCTTGGTGGAGCTTTTCCGTAATTTATTGGAGCATGAAGATTGGACCATGTCACAGGCCTGCACTGATTCCTACACCATGACATTGAAAAAATTTCATGGATGGCTAGCCAGTTCAAGTTTTACGGTAAACAGAGATTACACAAATTGAGTTTTAAATATTTGATTCTTTTATTATCTCTGTTCTGTTTTATGATAATAGCATGCCGGTTCCTTCTATACATCCCTTTATGAGGGACATTGCTCTTTGTCTTCAATTCAGAGAATAGTGTGCTGTCAATTGATTAGTTTTCTAATCCTACAAGTTCTGGCAGGTGGAACACTTTTATTACAGAAGGTTTGATAATTTACACATTATATCATGTGAAATAGTGGTCTAAACAAACAAGAAGAAAATGCCTGCTTCGTGTCTAGAACTTTAGGAGTTGTACCACATGTTCAGGATCTTATGGTCAGGGCAAGTCGCTGGTGTTGATGCTCCTCAACTACGAATAATATAGATTAGGGTTGATTTACTTGATAGTTTGGACTATTGTTCATTCTATACTCTTTTTGTCCAACTTGAATCTCCCTGCTGTTATAAATTATTCTTCATATCATTTCAAATCACTCTGCTTCTGGGCTTAATCTGGTTACCAATTTATCAGAGTTTAAAACAGCATTTAGTTGCCAGCTAGAGTCATTTTTCATCCGACTCTTCTGGCATCAATCAGAACAAATCAGAAGTTTTAGTAAGCACCTTGTATGCAATGTTTTCTTTTAACCACTGTAAAAGGATTAAAAGGTTTCTAATGTCTGCTACAGCTTGCCATGAAGCTTGCACCTGACAGGAAGAAGTTTATGGAAGTAGTAGCTGGTTCAGGTGATATTAAGGGCGACATCGAAAAGTTTTGCACTACTTTCTCACCTCTTCTCGAAGAGAACCACAAGTTCTTGGTAAGATTTCTTGAAATTGCAGGATGAAAGATGTCTCAAAATTTTGAATTTATGTTGTCTTTGGTTGTAAGGTGCTTATGTATTTGATGTTTTTGGGTAAAAAAGTATGGTTTGTTTTGAGTCAAAAAATACTTGTGATAAGATGTTTTATCTATAGGTGTAAACAGTTAAGTGAAGGATGAATTAATTATATCTTATAAGATAAAAAAGTATGATTGTTTTAGTTTTTATAAGAAACAATAAACATAACCTCATTCACATTAATAAAATAAGCATCTTATAATAAGCTTATTCGAAACATAGCATTAGTCGAATTTCTACATTTTCTCTTTTTTCTTCCAGCTGAATGTTGGATAAAGATTTGTTTTTATAATCTGCAGAAAGAAATAAATAGCTAAAAGCATTTTATGTAATGTGATGTTTTCGCTTTTTCACTTGCAGGCTAGCGTGGGACTAGATGATCTTAAAGCTTCTTAAACGATTTACCAGGCATTTATCTTCAATAATGTTTCTTTAGTTAAGATTCCAGCCAAATACTATGAGCAAGAACTATGTTAACCGTGTTTTCTGCTTATGATGACTTGTTTATGAGAATATACCATATCATAAAACTTCTGTACCTTGTCCTGTGCTCTTACACAGATCAAAGCACTTGAGTGTGGGTTGTGGACATGCGCGTGGGACCCACGTGCGCAATAAGCCGGGTGATTCAGCTTACCCCATACAAGTGTCCTTGACTTTGTTGTACGATCAGAGTGATGACGAACGTGGAGCGTTTTCTTCTTAAATAGAAAGGAATTCATCTCATCATACAAATATCATGTTGGATTTATTGCAAGAAAAAGAGCGAACTGATGTTGTTTGAAATAACTTCAAGCTCCCTGTAGTACTCAGAAACTAAAAAAAGAGAAAGAAAAAGAAAAAGAAAAAAATAATGGGCTCAAGTTTAATATGCGAATCAAAATTCGAAAGCAATTTCTGATGAAAACTAGAGAAAAGATTTCCTGCGTGTTGTCATTTGTTTTGTTTGAATGCTTTTTCTTTCTCTTTTTTTTAATTGTCAGAAACTTAGTTGGTGGAGGGAAATTTTGGATGCAATCACTAGGTAGTAGGCAAGATTTTCAACTTGGCAGTAGCGGGCGCCGTTTGAACCCACACGCGTGGTGTTTTCTCTACACCCTTACAACCATGGTGTTCCTAGGAGATTGTTTGAATGCTTTTTTGTTAACGGTATCAAGAATCTTTTTCCAGACGCTTAGAGCGAGTTTGACTTTCAGTTTGAAAATATTATTTTGTAAAAGACACTTTAAAAGCGTTCTTTTAGTTAAAAAGATTTTCGGTAAAAACAGAAATATATTTTGTTATTTTTGTATAAAACGGACTTTTATTAAATGAGATGATATTTGGTTTTATATTTAAAATAATAGTTGGTTGTCTCAATTACTAAAAGAGACCTTTTGACACTTTTAATAATAAACAATTATTTGTTATAGTATAGTTTTTAATTTTGATTATATTTAACGGGTTTTAACAAGTTTTAAAGAAATTATAGTTAACTAATAATTATTTTTTAGTAATTATTAAATAACATTTATTTTATTATTAAAATTATTAATCATTTATCAATAAATTGATTTTATTATTGTTATTATATTTTATTAATTTTATTATTTTATTTTTATTAAATTTAATCTTTTAAGTTTATTTTCCATTTTAATTATTATATTTTATTTAGTTTTCAATTATAATTCTAATTTAAGAAAATATTAATAATTAGAACAATGAGGATATTTTTGGCTTAAAGTTTTTGAAAACTCCTTTTTGTAAACTGTAAAGGGAGAAGTAAAAAATTTTAATTTTTTTGTTTGAGGCCAAAATTCCTTTGACTTGTTTGAGGCCAAAATTCTTTTGACTTTTGGTTTAAACCAACTTTTAAAATACAAAACCAAACGCCCTCATTTTTTTTCATAATTGACTTTTAGGTTGCAAAAGTCAGTTTACTTCTCTAAAATGGAAAATCAAACTGGATCTTAGTGTTGTATAATCAATTAAAGAAATAATCAGAAATTAAATCAAATTAACCAAATTTGCTTCTCATTATTTATTTATTTTTTTGGTTGTGAAACACTTCCATTTATCAAAGTAAAAAAGAAAATATATCCAAATTAGTTACAGGTTTGAACTTAGAAATTTTCTCTATCAGAACACAAAGGGTTATCTAACTATTACATCCAACCTTTACAATTATAAACTTTGATTGTGGAATGTCCCTTGACCAAATTACTGCATTTTGCATCGTGGCAGATGAGCCGCTTTCTTAGTGAAAAACACCTTTAATCATGATTTCACAAAGAAAATGTCATAACCATATATTTGTTTTTATTTTTTTTAAATATTTTATTGGTCGTTTAAATTTACAAATATATATATATATATATAATTTTTATTCACACGCCTAAATTTTCGAGACATGTCTGGTGTTCATTCAACGGGTATTAACAACTAGCAATGCATTGCCATTGAATTGATTAGAGGCTTTGTTTTGGCACCACTTGCTGAGGACTGTTTAAGCTTTTTTCTCATGACTGAATCATTCACATAGAAGAGTCAAAACCATCTTTAACTTTTCTTTTTTCTATTTTACTTTTGATCTTCTTCTATGTCAATTATTTCAAGAACCTGAATAAAAAGATTGTCCCAGGTGATGATGATACAAAAAGTTCCATGAAGCATGGATTGTTGAATCCATGCATGGCATTATGTTGATTTCTGTCATAAAGGTCTGTATTTCGTTGTGCATGAAGCTGATGCCTCACTGGGTGGGGTCGATTTTATAGTACTGGTCCGGTTTTAATTTTTCGTGTCATATTGTTTCAGGGAAAAGTCAATAATTTGATGATTCCACGCGTACCCCGAATAAGTTGAGAATATTAGCTTCAGGAAATTGGATTCAAAGGACATGTCGACGAAAATGAAAGGCCTTTTGAAAGGCCTCAGATACATTTCTAACAGGTTTGGTATGTGATCCTACCTCATGTTAAGAGTTCTTTCATCTAGTTGTTACAGGATATATAATATAGGGAGAACACATTCTGCATTTGTAACTTATGTAGAGAAAGGAAAGAAGGGAAAAAAAAGAAAGAAGTCATTTTCTTGAAAACAATCTTTAAACAGTTTCATAGCATGTTTTTAGCCTTATGGAGAAGTAAGAAGTTTGCATGAATGACTTACATGAATGACATAATCTCTGGTGCAAATCGATTTTTTGACAGAACGAAAAAGACATATAAAGTAAAATTGTAACCATGAACTTTATCCTAATTGGTTCGAAATGCATATGTTTGTCCAGACAAGGTCTTGATAATAGAAATTCACAAGATTATTCTAACAGAAACTGCATATTTGCATGATGCAGATGAAAAAGAACCCGAAATGCAGATTGGGCTTCCAACAGATGTAAAGCACGTGGCTCACATAGGTTGGGATGGACCATCAGTTGATTCACCAAGCTGGGTATAGAATTTTTATGAATCCGAGTACTCATTTTCGGTATTGCTATATATCACCCGTGTAATATTTCGCGATCCTATGTAGAGTATACGAGTTCTTAGTGTATAGAGAGATCTGATATTTGTCTAACATTTGAATCTTTATCGTACAAAGGAGCGTAAAATGTCAGATGGACATGAGATATAAGCCTTCAACCGTTATTCTTCCACAATTTCTTTGTCTGGTTAACTGTTATCACTTATAGGCAATGTGATATGCTTGTTACATGATAGTTGAAGAATACCATACTCTTTCTCAATACAAATATCATATTTGAAATCATCGCGAATTCGTGCAGATGAATAAATTTGAATCAGCAGGAGGAGGATTTCAATCAGCACCCTTGACTCTTTCAGACTCTAAAGACAATCCTGAAGTGAAATGGGTGTCTGCAGGTTGGTACTGTTTCCCCATATTTCAATATTGCAGTTTAGGTAATAGTCGGGTCCGAAATTGGAGAAGCACAGGCCAGGTTTATTAAGCATTTTCTGCAGAAATGCAGACAATTTTAAATTCTGTTGTTGCTAGCATTGCTGTTCTCGAAATATTAGTCTTAAAATTGGAGAATAAGAAGTTTGAACCACGTGAAACAAATATTTATTTTCCTGTACTAATTCTAGTAATATGGATTGTTTTATCTTAAAATCGTCAAATTTAGGTTATGGCAAGTATGAAATTGGACAAGCACTGGCCAGATTTATGAAGCATTTTCTGCAGAAATGCAGACAATTTCAACTTTGTAGTATCTAGCATTGCTGCTCTCGAAATATTGGTGTTGAAATTGGAGAATAAGAAGTTTGAACCAAGTGAAACAAATATTTCTTCTTCTGTACTAATTCTAAAACTACTGTCTTATAGACTTGCCCTGGAAGAATCTTAGATTTGCCTGAGTCTTGAACTATGTTTTGTCGAGGGCAGCATTGATTAGCTTTAGGCTTCAACCAGAAACAATGTTGCAGGAAAGTTTCTGTTTTCTCAATTGAGTTCAATTCACTATTCCTTTGTTCTTGAATCTGCCTATGATGTATAGATTCTTCAACCCGGAGAAGTGCCAGAGCCCTGAACTCTCAAGGTAAAGACGAAGAGGAAGTACCAAAATCAACAAGGCGTCGTTCTGCCTCCGATGGAACTGAGTCCCCGAGGAAAGAGAAGTCAAGGCATTCAAGGCGACATCACTCCAAGGACTCAACGGAGAGTGTCAAGTCGAACCGGCTGCAGGATGGGAGTGCTGGATCAGAGTCACCCTTCAGACCAGATATCCCAAAAAAGTCGCGGCGAAAGAAGTCATCAAAGGACTCAGATAATGGTGGCTCATCAGTGTCATCAAGATTGAGAGGCTCCAGTTCTAGCACAAATGATCCTGAAGCAGACACCGGATCCTCTATAACATAATGCAACAATGAGGATTGTCAACCTTCAAGAATGAAATCTCTTGGTCAAGATGAAGAGAAGGAAATCAGTGGATTTTCTTGAGAAATTTTTCTTGTTAGCTAGAGCTTGATTAGGCCAAAAGAAAAGAAATCAACTTTATATATGTATGTATATGCATATAGATCCTTATTTGAATTCACCATATCTTTTATGAGCACTACTATAGAATTGCTACACTCTTCGAGTTCTATGGCCGTTTGATTCGACGAAAATCCCATGCGTACCGGTATAGTTTATAAGTTAGTGTTGTGATTATAAGTAATAATTCGACTTAGATGTAAAAAGTAATATGGGAAAAGGGAAGTTAGATGTGTTGCATCAAATGACCAGGCTGTGCAGAGATTTGCTTTACTGCAACCCTTCGTGGGATATGTTGCCAAATGAAGTATATTGTCTTTATGGCTGAGCAGAAGACAACATTTTTTTTCTCAGGGGATGCTGTTGCTGCTGCGGCTTAAACTGCTGCACTAACTTGGAGGTCATCATATGATGTTCATACACAAAAACGAAACCAAATTAAACCTTATCTTACTAGACAGGGTAGGTATTTATTTTCTTGATACATATTTATAATTGTTAAATACCTTAACTTGTCAAACATAGTATCTATTTTTAAAAGAGAAAAATTGAATTTTACTCTCTTATGTTCTGCATAGGACCTCTTTTTAGGTTTACTTACCCTTCTTTCCACATATACCCGGGCTGGGCTGGGTCGGCCTAGCTCGCGGGCCTGGTGATGGGCTGGGTTGGGACTGGCTGGGATCTCTTTTTAGTTCTTTCCACATATAGCGAGGTTGGGAGCCAGGATAGCTCGCGGGCCTAGTGATGGGCTAGGCCGAGATAGGCTGACTCGCGGGCCGTGCTTTACTTAAAAAATCAAGTATGCAAAAGACAAAGTTTGAATCCATGACCTCTTACTTATATGTTTAAACTTTAAACCACTAGGCTAAAAATCCAGTTATATATTAATATTAAAATTATAATATTTTGTCATTTATTTAAGAAATAATATTTAAAATATCAAATGTTTATGTAAGGAATAAAGTTTAAGCTCATAACTTCTTAACCCTTATTCTTTATTATAAAGCTTAAACCACTAGACCCCAAATTCTTTTATGTGATAATTTTACAAATATAATCATTTCAGATATAAAAGCTTCAACCATTAAAATGTAATAAATAATTATCCGTTATTATATGAATTATATGTGTAATACATAATAGACCTCTTATATATATTTGGTTTGTTAGTTCATTAATTTTAAAATCTACTAGTAGTATTATATTAGGGCACTAATTTAATTTTTTAATTATATTTAACAAAAACATAAATAAAGCAAATAGAGGATAATTTTATTACATAACAAATAAAAAAAATCACATGGACATATACAAATAATCAAGCAACATATTGTTGATAGTCATACAAATGAAATATTAAACATAAGTTTATATATTGTATAGGTATATTTATCTCTATCTATATGTCTATCTATATAGATCTATATGTCTATGTATTTATAAATATAAGTTATATTTATCTATATTTATATATCTATTATATAAATCTATATATCTTATACATGGTATAGATATATTAATCTATATCTATATATCTATCTATATATTTATAAATACCTATATATGTCTATACAGATGTAAACCTATATATCTATATGGCTATCTATATATCAATATAAGTTATGGTCTTATAGATATATCTATATAAACTTATATATCTTATAGACATGTTATATATATATATATGTATCTATATAAAATTATCTATGTGGGTCGCGAGTTGGATCGGGCTGGGTTGTGGTTTTGGGTTAGGCTGGGTTAGGTTTGAGGGCTGGGCCAGGCCAACAAGCCTAAATATCCCTAACCCAACCCGGCCCAGGCCTACCTAAAATAACATGTAGGCTGGGCTGGGATGGGCCTGGCCCACAGCAGATTGGGCCGATAGGCCCAGTTTAAACCTTGAGTGATGTGGTGATAGTTGCGTTTGCTTGTTCAAGCCCATACTCCAAGAATCCTCTTTCTTCATGAGAGGGTCTAACCATTGGTAATTGACTTTCCCTAAGCTCAACCTCCAGCCAAGTCGAAACGCTTCATTTTGCATTCTTTTCATTAATGTGTTTCTCTTCTCCTTGCTACTCAGTAGCTTGGCGTTCCAGACTTCGTGTTGGCTTCTCCATGTTTGGTTTTGATAGCTATGGATGATTCTGTTGTTTTGTTTTGCTTAGTTGCTGGAGAAATTAGCTTCTTTCCTTGATAGGATTTTGCTTGCAATTCAGTCTACTATTGTTTTCATTGCACAGGCTTTGGGCTCTTTGGGCCTTTTTTGTTGGGTCTCTTTTGAGGCCATCTCTGTTATATTTTATTTGCCTTTTATGGGCCTTTTCTCTCTATGTTACTTCAGGTCCAGATGTAATATCTTTTGTTTGATGAAATTGTTTTCCAACAATAATAATAATAATTATAATAATAATAATAATAACAATAATAACATCGACCTTTTTTTTTTTTTTTTTTGCTTCGAGATAGGATGTCCCTAAGTCACATTGGTCGTGAAACTAATCCTTATCAGGCCGGGAGCGGTTAAGGAAAAGACCTCCCAACAAGTGCGCTTCTTGGGATTCGAACTTTTGTTCTCCACCTTATGAGGTGAGACCACTGCCACCTCAATCAATAACTTGTTGGTAATAATAAGAACGATTTGCATGAAGGAAACACTAACCTTGAAGGGTCACTGCTAGTGAATAGAGGTTGATCATCCTCTGCGGGGACCTCATTTTTGTATTCTTCCCCCTTGGACCTTATTCCCGCACATTAAGGGAGATATTCAATGAGGAAATACTTTGGCTAAATTCATCATTATTCGATCTAGCATAATTCAAATATCGTGTTACATAATTATTAAATCTCATATATTATGAAAGGATTGGGTAAACAACATCCAAACCTCCAATGGTTTGTTCCCTTGCGGGATTCTAACATGTAGCATACATACTCTTAAAAGCAGGGGCAGAGCCAAAAGCTTAAAGTTGGGGGCCAAAAATTCATTATGCGTATTAATAATATTAAATATTTTAATTATAAGAAATGATAATACTATTTAGTAAATAATAAAATAAGATTAGGTAAAATAAAGTTAACTAATTTAGTTAATGAAGTTATGCTCATCTAAATAGAAAAAGTCAATTATCGTATTAAATGAACGTGATAGCAATTTCCTTTTTCATAGAAAAAGTCAAGTTATCTTTTAGAAACTTAGATGATTAGACACGTAATATCATGTTTAGCCATTGAAAATTTTATTGTAGGTCAAAAGGATCCATTTGGACCAGCTTATTAAAAAAAAAAAAACTTATTATAACACTTGAAAAAAGTCTATTTTTAGGGTTTTATCTTTTTTAAAAAATTGGTCCAAAAGCTTATTAGAAAAAAGGGGCATTTTCCATAAAAAAATACATTTTTATATGAAAAGCCAACACTAATTGTAATTAATATACAGAAAATAAATTATTTCTACATAGAAACTCTATAAGTTGCCTAATAAAAGATAAAGAGTACACTCTCCCAAAATTTTAACCACTAAAATTAGCTATCTATAATAAATTTGACCATTTAAATGTCATTTTAAATAACTACAAAACTGACTATAATATCACAACAAGAACTCAAAATTTCAAAAGAAAAAAGATAATAATAAATATTTAAGAAATTACTTTTATTCATTGGATTAGTGTTGTGCCTTAAAATATTTGCCTAACAAAAAAAAAAAAATTGGGGCTGCCAAAGTAATTATTTTCCATTTTTTTTCTCATTAATTAAATACAATACATATACACATACCTTACTTAAAAGGGGGTTATATATCTAGTTCAAACTACAAAAATGTAATGTGCATTTATAGTAAATCAAAGAGGATAGGGAGCTATAAGACCAACTCCAATAGATTCCTTATTTTTTCTCTATATTAAAAATTTTTTGTAGCGTTCTTTACATATAAAAATTTCTTATTTTAGTTTCATTCTAACAATTTTTTACATAAAATCAAACTTACGTTTAAGAAAATCCATACTTCAATTTTCCTTCAACAACTCTCTGATTTCAAGATCTCCCTAACTTTGTTTTACTTTAATATCTCTCCTTAATTTTAATATACATATTTATTTATTTATATATGTTCATTTTAAGGGCATCTTATTTTAATTTTTAATATTATTTTAAAAAACGTTTTTGATAATTTTAAGTTTTATATTTATGTTTTTAATTATTTTAATTAAGCCTTTCTCAAAGTCTCTTGTATTCTCAAAATTAGCTTTAAGTTTAAAACCAACTTAGCAGATGAGTTTGCTATCTATCTATATGTGGGGATATCCAAAATTAATTTAGTGGATGAGTTGAATATCTGGATATGTAATAATAAGGGCCTTTTGGATTGATATTTTTCATGGAAAAATACTCTTTTTTTTTTCCTAAAAAGATTACATCTTTTTTAAAATAAGTTTTTTGATTAGATTTCAAAAAAAGTTAAAGCTCTAAAAAAAATCAATTTCAATTTTTTCAGCAGCTAGAATATTTTGCTTCTAAAAAAATACTTTTTTTATTTAAAAAAAACACTTTTGAAAAAAGTCAATTCAAAACAAACCCTAATTATAAGGTCTCAAGTTCAAGTTATCTATAGAAGGTAAGTGGGGAACCATAATTGATCCTCTTTTAAAAAAAAAAAAAAAAAAAAAAAGAACCCTAATTATAAGTAATATGTTGAGAAAGCTTTTCCCTAGATGCTTTCCTTAGGAGTGTCCATAGTTTAGTTTGGATTGTTTTGAATTATATTTCAAACTAAACCAAAATGAATTAATTTACATTTGAAACAAATCAAAATTTTTTTCATTTGTATAATGGAGCCAAACCAACAAATTTAAGTTGGATTAATTTGGTTTGGTTATCGGTTTCCCTAAGAAAAATTTAAAAATTCAAATTTCATAGAACTTATTTACTGTTATAGGGTTTTACGATTAAAACAAATATAAGTGTAGATATACTTGGTGGTTGAAGTTTGGAAATATAACTTTGATGTTAAGCAGTTCAACTCCTCTTATTAACATTTTATATACATTTTACTCCCTTGTGTTTTGTAAAAGTCACATAAAGTCTTTGTGTTTTCAAAATTTGCTAATAAAAACCTGTAATTTAAAAAACGTTGCCCATTAGTCCCTGCCATTAGTTTTTCTATTAAAGTCAATAGAAAGTATAAAAAAACACAGCTAAAATATATTTTGACTTGTTAATAAAAAAAAATCAAGTAAATTGGTGCAAATTTCTCCCTTTGATTTGGAAAATAATGCAAGATCCCCCCTCTGGTTTCACAATCCGTTAACTTTAACAAAAAAACTAACAATGGAGGCCAATATGCAACATTTTTTAAATTACAGGAATTCATTAGCGAGTTTTGAAAATATAGAGGGATTTTATGTGACTTTCACAAAACACAGGAGAGTGAAAGTATTTTACTTTTTTATATATGAAGAAACATTTATACATATATTGAACTTTAGTTTGGTATTTGTTTTATATATATATGTAACTTCGATACAGTTTCGGTTATGGGTGGATGAAAACCAACTGGTTGGTTAGGAATATATATATATATATATATATATGTGTATATATATATGTATGTATATATATCCAAAGATGCTTTTCCGAAAGAAAAGAAAACCAAACCAATAGTCTTGATTTGATTTAGGTTCGTTTTATTGGTAAAATTAACTGGTGTTCAACTCTAGCTTTCCCACACTAGTACATGTGAGGAAAAAGGAAGTTCCAGAAAATCTGGTGAAGCTGGTCTAACCACGTAAACACGGATAATAACAGTCCCCGGGGGGACCAACTTCGTTAAGCCCTTAACAGGCCGGCTGGCCGTAGTTTTTGTGCGATAGTTTATCCTTGTCTATAAATCTCTAAAAAGTGGCTTGAGCACGACATTTGCCACACGGACGTATCAAGAAAGACATATTACCAAAGATCTAGTAGTCAAATAGTATGTCTTTCATTTTTAGTGTGAGTATGTTCAGGAGTCAATTTTCATTGGTTATATGTTATAACGGGTCTTTGGCCTCCCTTTGAAGTGAAAAAATAAAAAAAGTGAATTGTTTTTATCAATTCTTTATCTAAGTTGAAACTAGTATAATTGTGAAACCATTTAGATAGTTTCTTTACATGTATTTTAAAATAGTATTAAAATAAAAGATTGCTTGATTTCTTTCTTTAATTAGTATGTCAACTAAAACATAAAAATCAAAGTTAAATGAGCGATACAAACGAAAAGGTGAAACCAAACATTTTTCTAATTCTCTCCGCAGGCCACACGCTAGGGAGCAATTTTGTTTAGGCTTTGTCTGGATTAGCTTTTTCAAAAGTATTTTTTTTTAAATTTTAAAAAATGTCTTTTTGAGAAGTTAATATTCTACTTCAATCTAACTTTTTTTTTTAAAAAAAATTTCCCTGCAGGCTACATTTCGCGAGCAATTTTTGGTTGGGACTCATTTGGATTAGCGCTTTTCAAAAAGGTTTTTCTCTAAAACTTTTAAAAAGTACTTTTTGAAGAGTTAAAAATTTTATCTTCAACCTAACATTTCTTAATTTTCTCCATAAGCCACACATTGGGGAGTAGTTTTTGTTCAAAGTTCATTTGGATTAGCTTTTTTCAAAAGTATTTTCCTTCTAAAACCTTTTGGAAAAAAAAACTTTTTTTAGAAGTTAAAAATTTTAGCTTTTGAAAAAAGCTGAAATTGAGATTTTTTTTAATATTTTAATTTTTTTTAAAATTTAATCCAAATATTTATTACAAAAAAGAATGTGTTAAATTCTAGAAAAAATTACTTATTCATAAATAAAAAAAAAATCCAAACAGGCACTTAGTGGTCTAATGGTGCAGCTTTGTTCTGGGCATGAATGAATTGATCCCTATTCCTAACCTTGAGAAGTTATTTCGAACTTGTCGTTCGCATAAACTCAACCTTGATACAAGCACCCAAAAAAAAGGAAAAAAAAAGAAAAAAATTAATCTTGATAGTTCAGCAACTTAGGGCCTGTTTGGATTGATTTTTATTTTTTTAGTAAAAAATATTTTTTTTCTGAAAAAATTATATTAAATTTGTAATAACTATTTGATTTAGACTCCAAAAAAACTGAAACTCTGAAAAAAACTCAAATATAATTTTTTTTAAAAGCCACAATTTTTATCTTCTTAAAAAAATAATTTTTCAAAAATTATTAAAAAAAATATTTTTTAAAAAAACGAGTCCTTATAATCAACGATGGGGCAATCTTTGGCTATCTCTCAACAGTAATTGTCATAAAGAAATCCCTTTTCTTTAATAATGCATGGTACTTTATCTGCCGGCCTATCATATGTGTCGGTCGATGCATAAAAAAGAAATAAATTAACTCGTACAAAATACAAAATACAAAGACACTAGTTATTACGTATTCAACGAAAATACTTCACCCCCTATATCGCTAAGAGGCGTTGCTATATATATACATAAAGAAGGAATCAAAAGTTACTTGGACAACACAACATTTACATTATTACTTCGGTAGTTATGTGTATATTTGGGAGATTTTATTTTGCAAAATTAATTTAATTAACCATAACTTTTACATGACTGTCAAATTATGATTAGTCTGCTACTAAACAAAAATTTCGAATTTGCCACAAGTTTACAGGGGGGGCCTTGATTATCATCCACTTGTTTTGCTTTTTATTTTTTATTTTTGTGTGTTTTTTCCTTTTACATGTACTACAAAAAAAGTAGGTAATAAGTCACTAGGAAGAGTGTCGCCTTTTTTAAAATCGCCATTGGTAAGGGCATCGCTTATATGTAATTTTAGGACCCCTACCTATATAAGAAAACTGCCGCTTATTCCTTATTATTTTGTAGTAAAATTGCCATTTATTCTTATTTTTTTGTAGTATGGAGACAAAACCAATATTATTACTACGTTTTTTTTCCCCCTCAATTGCGTTTCCCTAACATAGAAGGCGTATCTATATTTGTGTGCCGTGACGCAAACCTCTCATGCAGGCGTTGCACTACCCTAACACAAGGGAATGCTCGAACGTCGTTGTCCCAGACCACATATGCTATGAAGAAAAATAAACGTTTAAATTGCAACTTGAAGATATTTCTTCATATGTGTGCAATGGAGTTTGAATAAAACTAGATCAAGTAATGTAGCCGCATAACTATAACAAATATTCTCTAGTGCCAAACCAAGACCTTTCCTACAAGGAAAAGTGAGTTTTTTTTTGCAGCATTTAGGAATTCTTATCTTTTGCTGTATTGTATCCTATGGAGATGGATTTCTAATAAGATAAAAGCCTTTTTATATTCTTTAATTGGAAACAAAAACTTTATAATAATAATAATAATAATAATAATAATAATAATAAGAGGCTAAATCACATGAAATGTAAAGACACGATAAAAAAAGTTGTGAATATTTATTATAATACTTGTGCGTATTTTGTGAACAAATATGATAAAGTTTGTAATATAAAACACATAGAAACAGGCGATTTAAGAGTTACAAACATGAAGTATAAGCTGTGTAATCATATAATATAAAAAGATTATGAAGTTAGTTTGCAAGAATTGACAGTAAAACAAGTGAACATAAGTATAATAACTTAAAAACATATAATATAAAACTTATAAACATACAATGTAAGTCATGTGAACATAGGTTAAAATAATCGCGAACATTTGAAATTTGTCAATGTTTAGTATAAACCTTATAAATATTTACTTAAAAACATATACAAAAAGATTTTGAATACACGATATAAAATTTGTAAACACATACTAGAATAGAGTTAGGTAAATATAGTTTAAAGCGTTGGCCACTACATTATTCACAGAAAAGTTGATCTTCATTCCTTGGAGGCTCCCGCTTATGAAGTCTTCTATTGCGTTTTACCCATATATGGAAAACTTATCTATTGGAGTTTGAATAATCACGAACCATTTGATATTTTGACCACACGAAACACCACATAAGATGAATACTTATTCTGATAATTTCATAATAAGTTCTCTATTTCCATTTTCTTTCTTTGACTTTAAAAAAAATGATTTTTTTTCCCTTTTGAAAGATTAACTCACTATTTATCTCCTTCTCTAGCAACACAAACAGTTGAAGTCGGACAGCTTTGGCACATACGCAACCCACGAGGTTGATGAAAGTCGAAACTTGTGGACTAGCTCTGCACATTAAACCTTATTATTGGATTGAATGAGAGGTGTACACAGTCATTTTGAACGTTTTTAAGCCCCACCCATTGTGTTATAGTAAAAGATAACGACATAGAAAATATACCATATGAACCAATAGCTAGCATTATACATTTCATGTAAGACATCTCATATTACATCGACAAAAATTCAGAAAAATGATGTCAATATCTATTGCCGACTCGTTTAAAAACCTACGACACACACATGGAGTGTACATACACACGCACACATATTTCCTTTTCTCTATTTTTCTCTTTTACCTTGTTTCTGCCCAAAACCTAATTCAACTCTTGTTTCTCGGAGATTGAAATCCAGGTCATTACATGTCAGAAGCAGTCTTAACGCCTTGAGCTACATACTCCTTGAGCCTAATATATATATATATATATATATATATATATTTGAAATTAATTAATTGATTTTAGCAAGGTAAAATAACCAAATTAACCCGAATTTTTCAGTTAATCTGGTCAATTTAACCAAATGGTGTTCACCTCTATGAGCTACTCCTCAATCCCCAAATCTCTATATATATTGACTTCTAGTTTAAATTCCTAGAGATCATGAATAAGCACACGATGAAGGGAAAAGAGAGGCATCCTTTGTTGAGTAGTGTGAGAAGGGAAAACAGCAGCTACAAGCACGGCATATATATCAGCTCCTATTTCAAGCATTAAAATCCAAGTGCCTTTCGACCAAAAAGAAAACAAAGAGAGAAAAAAAAATATGGAAAAGTCCAAGAGACTTAGCATGCATTTTCGAGTAGACTTGCATGCATAGCTGCAAGTGTCATCAGCTAATCCACTACGCAGAAATAATATCGTCCGAAATGATGTAACTTCGACTGCCGTTCGACCTGACCCAAAAAAAACTGCCTTTCGGCTTTGATCAGTACATGTATATTGGGCGGGTTTGAATTAGTTTTTCTGTAAGTATTTATTATAAATTTATTTTTTAAAAAAAGTTAAAATATTTTATTTTTAAAAAATTGAAATTGAAATTGCTATTTATATTTTATATCCTTTTCTAATAACATAATTAATTTATTACTCCAAGTGTGTATTTGGGAACATGCTGTGTACGTGAGGTTTGTCAGTTAGTGGTCAGGCTCTGTCAGGTGTTTCTATGATCAAATTCCACCAACTGAATTTTACTTGTTACCAAAAAAAATAAAGTGTGTATTTGTGAGTTAACGCTGCACATTAAAATATTATTATTGGATTCATTGACAGATGTTGAGTGCTTCCTGGACGTTTTTAAGCCCTACCCATTGTATTATAGTAAAAGGTAACGACAAAGAAAATATCGATTAAATTTCAATAAAAGATGTCAATATCTATTGCCAACTGGTTTGAAAATCTTTTCCTTCTCTCTTTTCTTCTTTTACCTTGCTCCTATCTCGAACCTAATTCGATACCTACTTTTCATGGATCTAAGTCGTCACTCTAAAATAATCTTAACCGCTTTGAACTCTTTGAACCTAAAATTTATAGATATATTGACCAATAAACATTGAGAAAAGTAAAGTAATTTACACAATAATCTTAAGAAAAAAATTAACCAAAAAAATAACTTTGATTTATCCTTCGTATTACAAGTTTAACTAATATATACATAAAACTAACTAATATACACATATTCAATAATGTATATCCGCTCATATTTCAAGCATTAAAATCCAAGTGACTTTGGATCAGAAAAAGATGAGGGAAAAAAAATTCCAAGAGACTTGGCAATTGGCATGCAGATAGGTTTAATTCAAATTTTCAAGTAGACAGTAGTTGCACGCATTGGCACAAAGATAATGCCATCCTAACGATGTAACTTCAGATGTTTTTCGACTTTCAAGACATATATATGGGGTTCGTTTAGATATTTTTTTAAATTATTTTTTAAAAATGTTAAAAATTTTAATTTTTTTGAAAAAGTAGAAATTAAACTCTTTTTTAAGTTTTTAACTTTTTTTATTTTTAAATTCGATGTAATATTTACCACGAAAGGTATTTTTTTAGTTAGACAAAACACTTTTTCGTGAAAAAAAAAGTTCAATACAAATAGACCAATGATATGAAATTCACTCAGAAAATGATTATGAGTTAAAATTTTTCATCAAAATTTCATTTATTTTTCTCAAAAAAGTAAGAAAATATTAACTTAAAATGCTTTTTGAGTATTAATTGCTGTGAGTGTTGGTACATGCATATGCATTCAAGTCATGAATGAAAAAAGAATATTGTTCTCTTTTCCAACATATCTTTCTAGAATAATATTTTCTCCGCATAATATTAGTTGGAAGTAACTCTAAAATTGCCTGATTATAATTACTTACAGTTGTAATTATTGCAATTACAAGTGAATACATTTAAAAGGAGTTTTTGGAAGAATTTTAAACTTTTCTAAATGACAGATGAATCCGTGTTCAACTTTTCCGTTCATAGAGATGACAAAGACATCACATATATCAACAATATTTCAACAGAAAGATGTCAAATATCTATTTGCCAACTTGTTATAATCATCGACACACTTGAAGAAAGAAAAGTCCATCTCTATATCTTTTCATTGTTTTCTTTTCCTCTTTTTCATTTTTTCTTTTTCACACCCCGACTACCCCTTCATGATATTCAAATGCACGTCATCACTCTCGTGAAATAGTTTCATTCAATTGAACTAGCCCCTAAAAACCAAAACCTCTATATATATCGACCTCTAGTTTACGAGAGATCATGAATAAGCACAATGAAGGGAAGAGAGAAACACCCTTTGTTGAGTACTGTGAGAAGGGAAGGCAGCAGCTATAAGCATGGCTTCTCTTCATCACAGATGCAAACAATGGCTTCAGTATGTGAAGCCCTCATGCCTCCCTTACCAGTTGATGCATCAACTTTTGGAAACCAGCATAGGTCTAACAAGGCTGCTCTTCAGTCCTTCTACGAGTCTTCTGGCTCTCAACATCCATTTCCTGATGAAGTACAATTTTACATCTCAATATTGCTTTTATACTTTAACTTTTAGCATGCATACATGTCGTTTACTCATTTTCATGTTTCATTTGCCCTTTATAGACTTGGATCGCCTTATAAATTTGATAAAAATTTACTTCATTTTCTTTAACGTACTAGTTTCCTTGTAGTGAATTTTAGTGTTTGAAAATTAGTGACCGACAAAACCAATCACTATCAATTACTCATTGGTGGTGGAATTATATGTATGCCACTACGTATATATATGTTATTAATTAATTACAATTAGATCAAGCAAAGTTTATTATTTTAACTATATAAGTTACATTTTTTCTGAACTAGATAAAAATGGAAGTATGCTTATTTTTGTGAGACGGAGATGGTAACATGTTAAGAGAGATTCAATGATGTTTATGAGAAAGTAACTTAGATGATTCACGGTCACTTAATCTCCCTCATAAAGTTATAACATTGTGAAGTTATCTTTCTAAGAGTCTTCGGGCTCTCAGCAGCCACTTCCTGATAAAGTGCAACTTTACATCTCTATATTTCTTTCTTCTTTTTAGCATATCATGTCATTTTCATGTTTCGTGTGCCTTTTATAGACTTGGATCTCCTTATAAAGTAATATTATCTTGGTTCCATACAGAATAAGTTTATTCCCTTTAATGTATTTCCTTGTATAGAAAAGAAGGTTTTTGTGACTGAAAATTACTAATCAACAAAACCCCGTCACTGTTAGTAACTAATTAGTGACAGAATTATATGTCTGCCTCTATCTACATTTCGTGTGCATGTTTATCAATATATATACACAGACGCACACGTATATAGACACACACACATATATATACACACACACAGAGACCCACACCCACACACACATATATATATATTATATATATGTATGTGTGTATTGTTAATTAGTTATAATTAGATTAGCAAAATTTTTAATTTTAACTCTATTAATTACATTTTTTAAGGAGTAGATGAAGACAGGAACATGCTTAGGGCCTATTTGAATTGGCTTTCTTCAAGGGAAAAGAATACTTTTTTTTCTTAAAGAAAATATATATTTTTTTGTAATAATTATTTGGCTTGGCTTTTAAAAAAGTTAAAACTCTAAAAAAACACTCAAATACAGCTATTTCAAAAACCAAAATTTTTAGTTTATCAAAAAATACTGGTTTTTTTTTTTTCAAAAGTTGTTAAAAGAAGTATTTTTATAAAAAGCCAATCCAAACGAGCCATTATTCTTGTGAGACAGAGGTAATAATATTTAGGAGAGACTCAATGATGGCTCACGATAGAAGTAGTAATATAGATGGCTTACCATCATTCAATCTCTCTTGTAAAATTATAACATCGTGAAGGTATCCACATCCATGCCTTTATCCTTGAAGGTTTTTCTTTCTCATTTACTTTGGTGGTGCCTGATAGGTGGCAGAGGCATTGGTGAAGAGGGGAATACCAGAAGCAGTGTCTGCAGTAAGATCAGTGTTAAAGCGTCTATCAAGCAGAATGGGGACACTGCTGCTATGTGGATACGTTTGTTTAAGCTGGAAATGGCCTTTTGTTCATAAGTTTTCTGAGCTATCATTAGAGAAGCGAGAAGCATTGCTGAAAAGATGGTCAAATGCAAGTTTTCTTCTAACACTGAGAATGACTTTTGTAATGCTTAAACTTTTCAGCTTCTTCGTTTTCTTCTCTCGGGTGTGTAGTGCTTCTTTATTTATTTTTTCTTTTTCTTCTTTTTCCCTTTCCCCCCTTTTTTAACTTATGGATTTTGTTGCAGACTGATGAAAATGCAGAAAATCCAGCATGGGAAGCAATTGGATACCATACAGACACCATAGAAGAGTTAATAGAACCCCCGAAGGAGAGGCCTCTTGAGAAGGGGGTAATAGAAACCATGAACCAAAATGATTCAACTCTGAAGGAGTCCCTCATCCAGAAAGGCTTCCATGTCTCAGAAGATCTAAGAAACAATGTGTATTCAGTCAAATGTGATGTTGTCATAGTTGGCTCGGGTTGTGGAGGAGGTGTTGCAGCGGCCGTTCTTGCCAGCTCCGGTTTGAAAGTTCTTATCCTTGAGAAAGGTCACTACTTTGTGCCGGAAGATTATTCAGGCCTTGAAGGTCCTTCCCTAAATGAACTCTATGAATCAGGGGGGATATTGTCGACTCAAGATGGAAAAATGATGATCCTGGCAGGATCAACAGTTGGTGGTGGATCTGCAATCAATTGGTCCGCTTCCATTAGGACTCCAGACCATATTCTGAAAGAATGGTCTGTGAAACATGGGCTTCCACTGTTTGGAAACTCTGAATATCAATCAGCCATGGACTCTGTCAGCAAGAGATTAGGTCTCACAGATAAGGTTTCAGAGCAAAGCTTTCAGAATCAGGTACTCATAAATGGCTGTGAAAAACTTGGTTTGAAGGTTAAGCCAGTTTCGAGGAATTCTTCAGAGTATCATTATTGTGGTTCATGCGGCTATGGCTGCAAGACTGGAGACCAAAAAGGGACTCAAGTCACTTGGCTTGTTGATGCTGTTAACAATGGTGCTGTCATCTTAACAGGTTGTAAAGCAGAGAAGTTTATGCTGGAACATAGCATGGGTGCAAAGGGTACAAAGAAGTGCCGAGGAGTGATAGCAAGCAGTGAAAGCAAGAACATCAAGAAGAAGCTGCATATTGAGGCACGGGCAACAATTTCAGCTTGTGGCTCTCTCCTGACTCCCCCTTTACTCATAGCCAGTGGACTGAAGAACAAACATATCGGCAGGAATCTTCATCTCCACCCAGTATTATTTGCTTGGGGATACTTTCCAGAGAACATCCCAGAAATCAAAGGCACTTGCTATGAAGGAGGAATCATTACATCCATCCTTCATGTGGAGTCTCATGAGGCCATCATAGAAACAGCAGCAATTGGACCTGGTTTATTTGCCAGTTTGATTCCATGGGTTTCAGGACACGACATGAAGGACAGGATGTCAAAATATGCGAGAACCGCTAATTTATTCACGTTGATCAGAGATCAGGGATCAGGGGAAGTGAAAGAGGCAGGTCGTATAAAGTACTGCTTGAGCGAAACTGATAAAGAAACCCTCAAAGTTGGGCTGAGAACAACTTTGAGGATACTAATTGCAGCAGGAGCAGTTGAAGTGGGAACACACCGAAATGACGGACAAAGAATCAAGTGTAAAGGGATAACAGAGAAAGATTTGGAAGAGTTTCTGGAGGACGTTACAGCAGTCGAAGGGCCAACCGTTGGGGAAAAACATTGGACACTGTATTGCACTGCGCATCAGATGAGTAGCTGCAGGATGGCTGCAACCGAAGAAGACGGCGCAGTTGATGAGAACGGAGAATGCTGGGAAGCAGAAGGGTTATATGTAAGCGACGGGAGTGTGCTGCCAACTGCACTCGGTATCAATCCTATGATAACTATCCAGTCCACTGCTTACTGCATTTCGGAGAGAATTGCAGAGTCTCTAAAGAAAGGAAGCCACTACTTGTAACTGAAGACTTCAGACAATAAACCTTTGCAAATCAGTAACTTTTGATTGATTGTAGTGTTTGTCAAATTCCGTGGAGGTCACTACTTATTGTTGTTCAATTTTTAGCGCATGATATCCATGTTTCCTTGGAGATGCTATTTCAACGAGAGTAATGTTAAATGTCACCCTTTCAGGACATATCACTTCTTATATACCAACTAAACATACACATGTGATATTTAGGTGATAAAAATAGCTTTAGATGGTGTTTGGCATTGCTTATAAGCTGGTCAAACTTACTTATAATAATAATAATAATAATAATAATAATAAAACTTACATGTTTGTGCAAATTAGCTTATAAGCAAGTGAAGATGGTTTATAAGCAACCAAAAAAAGCACCCGCTCCTAACTTTTTTTTAGCTACTTATAAGCAATGGAAATCGACCAAATTAAAAGATATTTGTATCCTTTAAAAAATAATTTAGTTTCACAATGTTGTTCATTAAACATAAAAATTATTTTAATAAACATTATTCCTCATAAGTACATTTTATTTTATCATATCAATAGCTTATAAGCATATTTTATCTACACACTTTTCTGCTTATTCTTCATTTGCTTATAAGCATTAATTGCTTATAAGTAGTTTAAAAAAAGCAAAGTCAAATAAATATATACATCAACATTGTCTTTACAAGTTCAATTAAATTTAAATTTTTAAATGAACTGATAACTCAAATATCGAAAAGGTGAAAAACTATAGTGTAGTTAAACAAATAAATAGATACAGTGGACCTGAGATTCGTGGATGTTGAGGCAGCGGCGGAGCTGTCGCTGCTTCCGTTTTCCGGCGACGGAGAACGTCCGACCGGCGAGCTTGCCGAGCAATCCTCTCACCATTATTCGTTTTCTCAGATCCTCTTTTACATAATTTTGAGTGAATCGGAGAAAATTGAAACCCTAGGAAAGAGAAGAAAAACAACGCCGGAGGTGTGAGAGGGCGATGCCTGAACAGAGAAGAGCCGAGCCTAGTTTTATTTTTATTTTTTATTTTTTTTAAAATTCCCATATATTTTATATATTTTCTTTTAATGGTCTTTGACCCCTGATATTTCACCTTGCTTTAAATATTGACCCTGCTTCTTTAGGTTTTTAATACTTTTTTGCCCCTTAGCTATTATTGATATTTTTTCTTTTTCTATTTAAATGAAAAAAAAAAAAATAGAAAGAACATTGTTTTGTATCACCCCCTCACAACAAGGGTTCTTTTTTAAGGACATAAGCGATATTGAATTAGTTCAATTTTGTAAAAGTTAATTTTGTGGGATAAATAAAACGTTACCTTGCTATGTATATTAAATGACTTTCGATTTTTAGCAGGGTTGTGAACAAGCCAAATTCAAAGCAAAACTATCATCATCAAACTTAGATTTAGGTGTAAAAGTATTTAATTTTGTATCATGCTCCAATTGGTTTATAAAAAAATCTAAAATATCAACAATAAATTAGTATTTTTCAAACTTTAAAAAAGTATTCGCCTTCGAATAAACCCCCTTCAACTAAGAAATATTACATTTTTAGAATATATTTATTACACCTAGTTTCTAGCTATAATACTTTCCTTGATGTCATGGATAGAAGAAGCAACACTGTTTTAACCTTTTCCATAAATCTAAAATATTAATTGATGGTTTATTGTAGTTTTGAATAAGATGACGTAGGCTGTAAAGGAATATATAATTATTTATTCAAAGGTTTTGTATGTGCTATTTTGCATTTCAATGTGTTATTCATTTTTAAAAGAAAAATAAAAACAAAATGTGTGTTTACTTGTGCTAGATGCACGGACTACTTTATTGCACACATCTTTTTCTACTGAAATTAAAATGTATTATCATCACCTTATATCTTATATTTCACAATATATTGCCCATCAAATCATTTACTCAATTGGTACCCCTTGAGATAAGATTGGATATGAATTACACTAAAATGGACTATTTACAACTTTTGCATACATCTTATGCTAATGCAATTACAATATGTTATCATCAATCATCATCTTTCAACATGTATGCTTCACTATAGATATTGCCCATCAAATCAATCCTTCAATTGGCTAGCCATTGCAATAAGATTGAATATGACTTGCACGGCTAAATATAACCTATTGATAACCCCACTTCACCCCATATTAACGGAAGCATTATGATAGCTACAAATCATCTAAGGAAGTGTACCCTAACAGCGTACCTATAAATATCCCTACATATAAAGATCTCCAACTTATTCTCTAAATTGATTCTGAATATTTTTACATTTAGGGATAACAAACTTATTATCTAAAATAATATTATAGAAATTTTAAAATAAGAAAATTTATTGGAGTAAAACTAAAATAGGAATTCTTTTACACAGAAACTTGATTAAATGTAAGAAAATTATTAGAGTAAAACTGAAATGAGAAATCTTTACATGTAAAAAATGTTATAAATTTTTTAGATGTAGGGGAAAAAAGTAAGAAAAATGTTAGAATTGGCCTAAGGATACCAATTGTGCGGTTCATTGAGGTTTTTTTTCCCCCTTCACCCAAGATCATTGAGGTCAAGTGCACACATTACCATGTTTACTTTTGTTTAATTTAATTTCTACATGCAACTTACCATGTTTACCCATATATGTTGGCCAACAACACTTACCAAAGTGCATAAAAAAGAGCATCCATTTTCTCCCGTGTAAAATACGAATTGGTTAGGGTTTACGTAATGCAGGCATAATAATACAATGTCAATATGTCGTTGACCAATTGCTACATATATTATTTGAAAACGATTATAACTTTTAAATCAACATAATAGTAACAGTTTTATTATTGATAAAAACAAAGAAAATTGTATACAGATACCAAAGCGTAAAAGTTTCGTGTTCAACGGGGATAAGTACATCTCTATAATATCATCAAACAATATGAATTTATATATAAACTCATCTTAATGCTCTTGTTTTTGTTTGTGCTTTTCCTACTAGATCTCCTTTCAGAATCCTTTAATGGAAATTTGTCAATAAACATTGAAATATTTTGTAACTAATTGTTAATTTCATATGTTTGCAAGTTTGGTATTAGTCATATATCTATGTCGAGAAACATTATTCATGACAACTTTACAGTAGCCTATACTATTAATAACCAATATTCAAAAAGTCATATTGTTAAGTAAAGGCTACAAAAGGATGAATATAAAAGAGTTTGTCAGATCAATTAAATTGAGAGCACAACAAGCAAGGAATATATTCTTTTTTACTATCCAAAAATAGTTTAATATCTAGACAGATAATTTAATATTTTGGGGCTTTATCTAATTAAAATTAACTAGTGTGAAATCTGTGCAATGTACGGGCAGTGCCATATGTGGTTTGATATATTAAAGCTATAGATTTTTTGTGTCTTACTAAAAAGTTATTGAAACAATTATATATGGTGGAATTAATAAAACAATGATTGATATAATAAAGAAAGGGCATAATATTAATTAAATTAAAATATTTAATAAAAGAATGGAACTGAATAAATGATGGAAACAAAAAAGACCTAAGAATGGACATATTTAATTAATAAATAATTATGAAAAACTTGGCATATAAAGCACCACTTAGCAAAACGAAATTACAACTTATTTTGTTTTATTATATAGTATAGATTTGTAATTTAGTATATATAAATGATATAAAATCGCCTTTTTGACCAAGTAATAGAAAATATAGAATATATCGATACACTGTGTACATCTTGTTCGTATAATTTTGGTCAAGCTGTTATATTGAAGTACAATATGTAATCCCATTCATACGCATTACGTGTACCTAGAATTATTTTGGATCCACGTTGCACTGTCAACAAATCAGGTTTAGAATTCTCTTTTAGTCACTCACGTCTCAGTACTTTAAATTTTAATTATTCTTTTCATAAATGTGTCAATTTCAACTGTGTATTTTTTTTTTGTCACAAAAAATTAGACTTTCATTCGACAATGCATACTGAGATTCAACTATGTATTTGAATGACATAATTTTCATCTTCTTTTCTTCTCTATTCTCCCTTTTTGTTCTCTCCTCTTTTATTCCTTTTTTCCCCTCTCAATTTCAACAATCCAACATACTACTTGTTGAAGTTTTACTTTTTGATCAATAAAAAGCACTTTATATATGAGAAAATCCAAATCTAGAAAATCCTTTTTTTTCATTTTAAGAGAGATCAAAGGTCAATTACAACATGCTTCAAATGAAAATTAATCTCTTAACTATTCACATTAAAAGTAAGAGATATACCACTTGACCATTAAGCCTTTAGCATATAGAAAAACCTTTAGTGCTTATCTTTTATGTGTTTTGCTTTTTCTCTAGGGCAGGAATAACATTTCAAGTCATGAAAAATCGAAGCCTTCCTTTTCTAATTTTTCCTACCTAATTTTTCTTGATATACAAAACTAAGAAAAAGGTTAAGATGGAGTACTTAGAATGTAAGAAGATAAGAGTTTTTCGTGATTATGAAGTGAGTTCGAGAGTCAAACACTTTCTTAAAATTTCACGAAACGCAAAAACATATTTTCATTCCTTGCTTACTCTTTCTAGTATTTACTATTTACTCTGTAGTATTTTATGTTTCACAACAATTAGGAATAACGAATCTATATCAAAGAAAGAAAGGTTTTGAAGGCTCGACACTTAATTATTCTGCAACCTAATTTTAGGCACATTAAAGCAGTACAATTTTACAACCTTAGCAAGGACCAACTATATCCCACCTAAAACCAATTCTTTATTGAATCGGATTCTCAAGCTCACATCCATTGAATCAAAGGAACAGCATAGAATAAAAAGGGGACAACTATGTCTTATGTGGAAGAATGCAAAAGGATTATAATTAACCGACTGGGATTTTCGCTTAATAATCACATATATAGAGAAACAAATAATTGTGCAGATTGGTCACAAACCATAGACTTAATTAGTCCCTGGGAAAGGGACTCGATTCAAGAACCAACTCTTTGTTGTCATGAGAAAGGAGAGAATATTTTCGTTTTAATCAAGATTCACAGTTTAACTATTTTCTGTTATCTAAGTCTCTCAACATTAATTAAACAATCTACTACAAGCATTGATCAAGGAGCTATTGGTCAAGCAGACGAGCTCCTCGAAATCTAACACACTCTTATTGTGCAGTCAGTGCATAAGAAACATATATTATTTGAATTTAGAACTTTTAGTTATAATGAGCTGTTACCCAATAATTCTATTCAAAAGCAGTTAGCAATAACGCCCCTCGTGTGTTTACTTTCTAGTGTAAAGTACAAGAGACATGTTGTGTATTCAAAATTTGCCAGTTGGTGATTGGGTTTTATTGGGTATATCCGTGGTTAGACACTGCCAGCTGAATTTCTCTTGTCGCCAACAAAAAAGAAAAAAAGCAATTGGCAAGAAAATTACAGAAGAAACCTAAAAGTTATCTTACTAAATGGAGAACCAAAAAAGGTTTTCAGTTTTCTTTTGGAAAAAAGGAAACGAATCAAGTAAATAGAAAACTTGTCTGAAGCTAATGTGCGAACAAATTGTTGCCAGATGAGAAGATTGAGAACAAATTCAGCGAATAAAATCAAGGGCTGAAAGGTTTACAGAGGGATTTCGTATATTTTCCTTTTGGGGCCTCGTGGGTAACGTGGCCACAGCCGTCATGCAAAATTAAACAAGCTTTTCGTATTCAAGGAGGAGAAGCTTGCAGAGTTCACAAATAATTTAAGCCAAAGAATAAAGGCTTCCAAGATTCCATGAGCGACGAAATTGAGTTTTGGAAACTAAAATTGAAAAAGAGAAAAATAAAAAAAGAAAGGACGGGAAGCTTCCATATGTCTTCCCTATCTTGGCTTGAGCTCCGCACGGTACTTTCCTACTAAACAATGAGGGGCAAACGATCAAAGTGAATGTACATCAGACATACGTTAAAATAACACCGTTAAACAAAAAATTCAACCATTGGCTAATTTAATAAACAATATAGAATTTTCTTCCAACCGATTGTCACAGCGTTTAATATAAAACCATATTGTTATTATGATTTAATGCCGTCCCTTGAATCAAAACGGAAAATTAGAAAAAGATTAGTGTAGGTGATAATGGACTAGGATTATTTTTTTCTTAATAGATTCTTAGCAAATACATGAGCTGCAATATAAATAAGATTAGTGCTCGTATTATATGTATTATATAAATAAGATTAGTGCTCGTATTATATGTCACACAATACAACGTTACTTTAATTTTCTACACTAAAAAGATATGTTGTGTAACATGCAAGTTTAGTGGCATGCATGTGTCGTCATATCAACACCGAAGTTCACCATCCACTATGAGAAAACCTACATCATATGTATTTCAACCGTCAAGAGTTCTTGTTGCATGTTAGATAATAACTTTTATCATGTAAAATGAAACGTATAGCTTAAATGATTGAGATTATTTTTTTGAAGGGTAAATAAGAAGTTGTGTTAGGATGAGGGTTTCTTTAAAGAATTCTTCATCTACGTGAGCCAACTAATTAGTTACATCCAATGTAATACATTTAACATTTGAGAGTTGGACTTTAATCTGACCCGTTTCTATAATTCCGTCGTAACCTAGTCGTGGGGTCTCTGGCACAAGCAGAATTGAAAAAAAAAAAAAGGAAAAAAAAATACGACGAGCCACACTTTCTACCTCGATTTCACTAACGGTCACACCGTCCAATACAACCGGAAGCATTTCATAGATATTTAATAACATTGAGATTTCAGAAATTAAAGAGAGTAAATTGAGAAAAGAAAAGACTAGTTTTTAATCCATGGTCTGGAACAACCAAAATTTGTTCACATAGAAGGAGCAAATTTCATTTTAAAAAAAAAAAGTAAGAGAAAATATCGTCCAATGATAACGTTACACGTGTGTGGTTGTACCTTGGCAGCATTATCTCAGCTGTAAGAAACGCGCGAGTTGGGTTGGGTTGACCAAGCCGGGAAAGTGGGCCCCATCTGACCTGAGCAGATCCGCTACTTCCACGTACCTCTGGTGTCTCTGCACCGGGCTTTCATCCTCTGGCTTCGACGCCCTCTGTGGCTCGGCTGCTACTGTCCCTCTCCGCTTGTTATTATTATTGTTCTTCTCGTCCAATGCAGCCGGCTTGAGCTGCAAACCCTCGGCTTTAGCCGGGTCCCAAGGCTGCCCAAAGAGGGTCCCCTTTGATAGAAACTCGTGAGCTAAATAGCCGGCTAAGAGCTGGTTATTGTGAGCCGGCTTGTGGGTGCGCTTGTTCGGCGCTGGCGAAGCCGGTCTGTGGTGAGGGCTCGGCTTGGCTAATTCTTTTGTCGTTAACGGTAACGGTTTTGGAACGTTAAGCATGGGATATGCACGTTCACGCTCTCTCTCTTTACGCTTAACTGACGCCGACGGTGACGGAGACGGAGACGGTGACGTCAACGTCTCGCGACGAGGATGGTTCATCATATGTGCACTCATGGCTAATTTTCCACATGCCACGTCAACCCCCACTTACTTTGTAAATTTCCTAAATTACCCTTAAAATGAAATGCAAAAGGACAGGAGATGTCCCACTATTTGAAAACCAAAAAAATATTAAATAAATTACTCGATAATGAAAACGACTGTTTCTAAAATAACGTGGATGACTCGGAAATTTGTAAAGAAATTTAAAAAAAGTAGTTGCTAGAGTAGATTTATGGGTACATAGAAATTAAATTAGACTCTTCTGGGTGTAAAACAAAAAACTAAATTAGATTTTTTCACTAGGCAAAAGTTAAGATTAAAATTAGATTCATGGGTGAAAAAATTTCAAAAGTTTAAGGAGAAACACAACCCAGAGAGAGAGAGAGAGAGAGAGAGAGAAAAAAAGGAAGAGAGGTGAGAGAAAGATCAACAATGTGGAAATGAGGCGAAGACTTCTCGTGGTATTTATAAGGGAGTGGAAAAGTGTTTGCCCCTCAAGTTCTTAGAAATTACGAAGGGTATGAACGGAAATCAACAATCGCAACCTTTTAGATGTGTTTGCTTTTTTTTATTTTTATTTTTTCATTTCTTTTTTTTTTTTGGGTGGTAAAGGCAACAACTTCAAGAAAAGGGTGAAAAAGATTCTTTCTTAGCGGTAATCAGATAAATCTTTTTGGAATATGGACTTCTGCTCCAGTCCTTTTTATTTAAGAGATACATTTAAGATTCTCATTTTCTTTTCTATTACGAAAAACTCTTCTAAATTTTGTATACTGGGCTGGTCTTTGATAAACACCTTCTTAACTAATATAGGCTTCATTTAGTTTGCAAAAATTTGCATATTTTTTGGTGTTTGGTTATTAAAAATAAAAAAAAATTAACAAAAAATATTTTTCTGATAAATGAAAACTAAGGTGATTTTTCACGCACTCATCAAATCTCCCACACCACCTCCGCTCCCGCACCAACCCCACTCATATCACATCCCCCCATTGCTAGCCACGGCATTCAACCCTCGACCCCTGGCCCCCCTAAACAAGGCCCTACTCCTTGCGAGCCGGGGTCGGGGCCCATGGGACAAAGGGGGCTAGGCCCATGGGGTCCGGTAGTAAGGGGCCTAAGCCCCCAAATTTTTTTGTGTTGCTAAAAAAAATATTTTTCAATTAATTTTATTGTGACAACTAAAGAATGAAAAATGTTTTTTTAAGAAAACATTTTCAAAGAAAAAATCTTTTATAAAAATATTTTTTAAAACAAGTTAATTTTTGCAAAACAAACGGAGCCAAAGATTCAAGATGAACAAACCTCATAGCTTACTTTAATGATCCACTATCAGCCCAATTTAGAGTGTGTGAGTCGCTTCGTCAGTATTAGATTGTTTGAATAGGACGAATTAGGTACTGAAATTGATTGGCTTAATGTTCTATTTAGTCTCTCATCTTTGTCCATTTTAATAACTAAGTCTCTTACTTTCAAATTTCAATAAATTAAGTTTTTACTTTTTCAAATTGTGATGCTATTAGTTTTTGGTTTAAAATTTGTCAAAAAAAAAATCAACAATTTAACACGTCGAAAAAGTCAACAAATACAAATTTTTCTATTTTAAACTTATCTTACCAAATGTATGTCCATAAATCATTAATTCATGCACTTGTCACATGTTCACCTGTTAAATTTTTTAATGATTTTTGACTTGATAACTAATACCTTCACGAATTTTATAGATAAGAATTGATTTATCGTATAGTATGCAAGACTTACTTGTCAAAAAGATCAAAAATAAAAGAAGAATAGATTATTGACCAAAATGGATCCATTTTTGGTTTCTTTTAGTAATAGACACATAATCGTTGCAGTTGAAATTAACGTGTGTCCCAATTGTGGATATGTTTTTTCAAATTTTTTTTTCTTTGTGTAAAAAGACACTTACAAATAGAAATACAATATAAACAAGACCAGCCAATGCGAGTAGCTTCAAAGTCTTACTTCAAGATTAAGGATAACTCTAAGGGGAGATGAGAAATCTAATTTGAGATGACGAATCCTACTCTAATTGCTGTAGCGATTCAATTTGCCTCATGATTTGTTTGTTGAGAAACATGACATAAAGCACGATCAGAATTAAAAGATAAAAGAGAGAGTGAGTTTTTAATGATGGTAGATAACATAATCTGACTATGAATTACCCAAAAATAAGTGAAGAACAAAACTGGCATCAGATTCAATGATGCATTGGTGATAAGGCTCTAGCAGAGATAACGATACATGACTGATACTTGTTTGTGCATGGAGACTCGCATTATTTTAAATGTTGAATCTGGAAATTTATAAGACGTTATTCTTAAACCGAAGGATCATGCAAAAAAGTGCTTGAGTATAGGAATTTACAATTTTTTTGAGAGTCAATCGTATTTTCTTGATCTTTTTCATTCTCGAAAGTCTACTTGAAATTGTATATTCGTCTCAATATTTTTTTTTTTTAATTTTGTCTTTCTTAGTCCTAGGAGGTTAGACGTTTTATTTTTGTAGGCTTGATCTTTCCCGATCAGTTGTCCTTGTAAATATTTTCATTGTAATGAAATATTTTGACCAATTTCGTAAAACAAAAGAGGAAGAAAAAAAAAAGAAGGAAAATTGTTCCAGACATTTCTTCTAACAGTTTTAACCGAATTAGACAAAAAAAAAATAGTGCTGGATTAATTAGGTAGAAAAATTCATTGGAATTATTTCGCTTTAGATTGGAGCCTGAAGGCCTCCTTAAATTTCAATATCTCTTAGCGAGGGATAATTTCGGGACTAAAATTGATTGATTTAACATGATGTTTAATTTTCATGCCGCACTATGTGAAGGCTAGAAGGATAATCTTTTTATATCCACAAGAAGTTAATTTCTCGGATCAAAACTATAAATCAATTGAATAAGTAAAAGTACACCAGCTTTTATAGCGTTTACAAAATGACAAAAAATCGTTAATAATTGCATACAAAAGTAACTTATTTGATAATATTGTTATGAGATTAATTATATATTAAATTCAATTAATTCGAAAGCGTGTTAGACGATGCCACATATAAGTTGAAATACCAAAAAAAAAAAAAAAAGACGCCGCATAAGATTAAAATGGTAAAAGATATCACGCAACCTAAAGGCAACAAAACACATTATAACTATGTCACGAGAAGGAAAAAGATCATTAAAAAGTGTTAAACAGGATGTATAAACTTGAAAGGAAAAATGGTTATGTAATCTTTTAATTTTGAGAAATTACAACCAAAATCTGTAAAGAGAGAAAAATAGAAAAACAATAAAAGACACAAAGTATAATGAACTCCTAACAGCAAATTATATGATGGTTTTGCACCTATGTGCTCCTGCACCTGGTGCTGCTTTATGTGTTAAAACAAAAAAAAAAAAAAAAACAACTCATTCATCAGATGCACGTCTTCTAGTCTCTTCTCTCCTTTCTCGTCTCTTCTCTCCTTTCTCTCTCTTCGCCTTTCTCTCTTTTCTTCCTTATTTTACTGGTGACACCATTGATCATCTCACACCAAATAAAGACAACCACAAAATTTGTCTTTCTTCACCGATCTTAACGATGTGCACTATGTTCAAGAAAACCTTCTAGGTGCCGATCTACCTTTAACGCTCTTGTCATCTTTTTCCTCATGTCGGTGAAGAAACATGATGGTTAGTTTGCTTAATTTTTTATTCAGTTTTTGCTTCATTAACGTCTGTGATTTTATTTTATTTTCATATCTGAAGCCCTAATTTTTGTCTATCTTTACTATCTGAGTTGTTTCATAAGGTTATGTGATAAAAGGATTGCTCTGTTCTTGTTCATAATTATTTGTTAGATTGTTTTATTGCAATTGTAAATAGTTCACAATCATTGCAAAAACGCCCTTGAGCTAAAAAATCTGGATCGAAAAATTTCTAGATTATGAAATTTGTCGATTGTGCATTATGTAGGACTTGTTTGTTCAGTATATAGGAAATATTTGTTCATTACGTATGAACTATTTGTTCAGTATGTATGCTCTATTTCTTATTTGTTATTATGAATGCATTTTCTTTATCTGTTTTCAGGCATTATGAACTATACATTAGAAATTGGTGGGTTATACACTATCTTTGAAACGTCTATTCACTTGTTTGTGTTTTTTCTACGAACATACATCACCAAGAAGAAAGTTTTCTGAAGAGAAGGGTCGCAAGAAAGACATATCAATCAAAGATTGAATGAAAAAAGTCTGAGACAAATAAGGGCAATTAGGAGGGGAAGGATAGAGAGAAGCAGAATGATAAGGAGAAGGTTAATGAGAAGAACGATATAGAGAAAGATAAAGACACGGATATAGGAGAGAATGAAATAAATATATGTGTGTGTATGTGTGTATGTGTGTGTGTGTGTATGAGATGAAGAAGAATGATTCTAAAAGGCAGAGAAAAGCTAAAAGAATGAAGACAACTACTGCACGAGGTGTACCAACAGGAGAAAGGTCGTAGAAAAGGTTCAAGGAGAGGTAGAAAGAATTGATCAAGATATATTGATTTGATGTCATTTGCTAAGAATTCATTAGATTGAATGTTCTTTTATTGATATTGCTAACAATTGATGGGTTAAATATTGAGTTAATGTTGATGTATTTAGGGAGGAGTGGTTGTGAATGCAAATGTTTATGTCATTGATTAAGTCCTGATAGTTGTAAACTTGTATTTGTTTAGTGAATTAGTAGTGTTTGTTTAGTGGATTAGAAGTGTTTGTTCTATGACTGTAATGGTATGGTGAAAGCAATGAACCAATTAATTAGAAATTTTGTTCGTTCACTAATCTATTATTGTTTGTGCATTGTCCTATAATTGTTTGTTCAGTATTTTGGTGTATTCTATTTGCTCACTGTTCTGGTTAGTTGTTTTGGGATGTTTTATTTTAGGATGCTTATCGTATTGAAATGAAGAGACATCCTATAAGTTTTAAGACATATTATCACATGCATCATATGATATTCAAAACAAGCTGTAGTTTTTATCTTATAAGATTTAAGCAATATATCTCTAACTTAAGGAAGCTATAAAGTGCCCGATAAGGTAGAATAGTTTTCAAAGTGTCTATTTTGGAATAAAAATATACAAAGGCATTGTAGTACAGTTTGGTAAAAAGGGTTTCTCATCTTCTCATCAATTTGAAGTTTATAGGGCATTCTGACGAGAAGATGCTTTGAAGGCCCCCTGAAATGAGGCCTTCTTCGCCTTCTGCCTAAGCTGAATATCTAATATCTACCTTTAGCACATATTTCCTACTTTTCAAAATGGAAGCAAACAACCACCTTTTCCTACCGCTTTGATTGCGTATGTTATTTTTTTTATAATTATAAAAATAAGGCATCTTATTAGAAAAACATCTTAAATCTCAAACCACAACATACTTTTTTATATTATAACAAGCATATGGTAAACAAAGGATAAGTACGAAACATGATAAAAAAGACCATATAAGCTTCACTATTGCCACATTAAAACAAAGAATACATATAATCATTTAACTACACACTAAGTAGAATTTTCTAGAACAATGTTTGTTCATTGGACAAATAGTTCTAACCCAATGAACAAATACCAGGCCACTAAACAAAATAGATTACATACCAAGTAGAATTTTCTGTGACCATATTTGTTCACTGGACAAACAGTTTTAACCTAGTGAACAAACAATACTAAGCCACTGAACAAAATATGTCTATATAATATCAGAGTAGTTCAACTCAAAATTTAAAGACAAAAATTAGTTCCATAAGCAAGGTTGGAACATTATCTAGAGAAACTATAAGATGCTAATTATCATTGTTTATACAATTGGCTAAAGGAATCATAAGGTCAAAGGAAAATTTTTCTCTCAATAACATTCCGTTATGGGCTTGGATATGCAACCAATTGACCATTTGCATATATATTTTCTTTCTTTGCAGCTCACTTGGTATAGTATGATATTAAATGGCAAGAGGTGGATCAATAATATTGCTAAACAGGAGGACATACTGTTCAAGCAGTTGATCAATTTCTGCTCCTTACAATGAAGAAAAAATATTATTTTGTTCGTAACAGTTCGGGAAGTTATGTTTGTTCATTATGTTGTCACTGTTTCTTTAGTATATTGTTAGTGTTTTGTTCACTATACATACATTAGTTGTTTAATAACTGTATTATAAAGTATATATCTTTGTCAATGAATCTATTCCATTGTTGTCAGCTATTAGTTGGAATATTAACAGATGTCTGTTCAGAATAAAAATATTATTTATTCACTATTCATGAGCTGTTTGTTCACTGAAAATTCACAATTCATCACAGTATCACAAGTGAAATTAGTTGAAAGAACCATGATGGTTGTTCACTATTCAAACTTTGTTTGTTCATGGAATATTGAAGTGGATGCAAAGTTACAGATGTTTGTACACTATGAAAACTCTGTTTGTTCATAGAATGTTGCAATAAATTTAATTCAATATTTCATGATAGTTAATTCATGTAAAGGTAAAGCCATGTTTGTTCACAATTCATGATATGTTTATTCATTGAAAATTTGCAATTGACTGCAACATTCTATGAACAGATGTTTGTTCACAGATACAATTACAATTCATAGAATGATTATGTTTTGTTGACATGAACATATTAGAATATGAAAAAATTTAAATAAATTTCTTGATTCTTTTGGATTGAACAAATCTTTGCAAACACATATACACATACACACATTCAGACCAATTTTTTTGGAAATAGAATAATTTGATGTTGAAATCATACCTTTAGAGTCGATTTTGTTAATTTCTACAGATGTCGTTGATGTTGTTTCCATCATTGTGTAAGAATTGAAGCAAAGATTTGGTTATCGCTAATTTGATTGTCGATTAATCAAGTTGAGATCGAATTGAAAAATAGATTTTGTTAGGGTTTATGTGAAACAAAAGAGAGAGGGGAACAGGAAAAATTGAATTCAATGTTAGGGATTTGACTTATATAATGCATGACTTCAATTGTTGTGGAAGCATGTTGCTAGTATAGGACCATGGTACCTAGGTCTACGGTATAAGCCCCTACTCCTAACCTAAAACTCCATTTCAATTAGTTACCTTTTTTAATATTGATCCAACCACAAATGTGATTTTAATTACATGCTTTTGCTTTTTGATTTTTCAGTTGAATAGACAAGTGAATTAGTAGTTAAAAATAGTAATTATATTGAAATAGTAATTATAAGATTATCCTACACTAACAAAATTAAAAATTCACGTATAAAATTTATTTAATTTCAAAGACAAATTTTATGATACATTATACACCCTTCTAGCATTGTGTACCTTCTCACGCATGTGCAGCCAAAAATGAAAGTATGGAAGATTGAATGCCCATAAAAAGGTCTCACCTTTGTTTGGCAATTGATCCATAAGAGATTACCCTGCAAGTTGAATCTACTGAAAGAAGAATAGGCGATAATGACCACTGTGTGCTTTGCGGGAATGCAGCTCAAAGCGAAGAACATCTTTTTAGGGAGTGTAAACATGCCATGGATGTGTGGAGACATCTACAACCAAATGTCGAGCACTTGGTCTTCACTCATAAACCATGGAGAGAATGAATTCAGGAGAACTTAAAGGATAAAGACTGAAAAGTCACTTTTGTAGTGACGTTATAGTGGCTATGGAGATGGAGGAATGAGAAACTACATCATCAAACTAAGGAATTGCAACCAAACGTTAAAGCTTGGTGCATCAAAAAATACATAATGGAAGTAAAAGAGGCATGGGAAATACGTGTGACAAGACTGATGCAAGCATCGAAAGAAGAGAAACTTATACAATCGGAGACTCCACGCGTGGGAGTGAAACTTAATCTGGACAGTTGCTCAAAAGGTAACCCAAGAAAGGCAGCAGCAAGTGGTCTCTTTCACAATGAGTAAGGTATTTAAAATATTGGCTTCATTGTTAACTTGGGAATGGCTTCTAATAATATTGCCGAGGCTAGAGCATTACTTAAAGGACTCACAATGGCCGAAAATATGGGGCTCTACAACTTGACAATTGAATCTGACTCGAAACTTTTGGTCAATTGGATAAGTGGTCAAGCATCTTGCGGGGGAACAAAATTACCATTAGTTGATAAGTTCAAGAGACGTATATGTCGCAATCAAAGTTTTTGCTTGAAGCATGTTTACAAAGAGGCAAACCAAAATGCAAATTGGTTAGCAAACTTTGCACTCGCATTACCAATTGGCATACACAAACTAGAGGGACCACCAAAGCCGCTCAAGCATCCTTTGGGAGAAGATATTCTAGGAATCACCTTACTCAAGCTTGTGACTCACTAAGTCGAATATAGCCCCAAAAAAAAATATGGAAAAGAAATTCTATTCCAAAATTTATAGGACATGCCAAATAAATGTGTAGCGCATGCCAATGAAACTATTCCAAATTTTCATTATATATTAGTTTATAACGCACGCCAAATACTAGCATAGCACATGCCGATAATTTAATTTATGGTATGATATTCAGGAAAAGATCAAGATAATAGTGTTTACTTAGCTCATTAAAGAAAATGAAAATGTATTCAGTAAAATTAGCTGTTAAATTATATTAGCTAATGAATATAAAATAATGTAAAAAGGCATTGATATCATATTATTATTATCTTTGTTATTATAATAATTATAATTAGACTATTATAGGATAAGATAAAATATATTATAGTTAGATATTTATTTATTTTGTTAAAAAAATAATAAAACCTGTACTTGTTAGTATTTGTTGATTAGATAGAATTTGAAATTCATTTTTATATTATTTTTTATTTATATTTGTGAAATAAAAGGTAAAAATATAGAGAGAAATTGGAAAAAGGGTAGAACTACCAAAATAAAAATAAAAAGCTAAAAACTATTTGAAATGTTAAAATTTTTAAGTTTTGAGAAAAGCTAATTGAAACACTATTTTACTAAACAGCAATAACTTAAATAAATAATATTTTGACCACTCAAAATACTAAAAGTTATATGAAAAACTATTGTCAAAGGCCCTAACGGGGCTATACATCCTAAATCATGTTTAATTTCCATCAAGAATAGAAGTAAAAGTTGTCAATTCATCATTTGGTTGATTGAAGGCCACTAGTGAGAATACATATTACAATGAATTGGTTGATTGAAACAAACAGTTTGGGAGTTACATCTCGTTGAGATTATTTTCTCTATAAGTGATAACTCAAATTTAATTTTATGTGGGACAGAGTTGAGTTGGAAATGAGGTTTCAAAAGAAAATAAATAAATTAAATTAAAATAAAAAACTCGTTAATTGAACCTAAAAACAAAATTCTTTGTTACACTTAAAATCTTATGAAGACGGATAAATGTAAAAAATAAATCTCTTTCTATCATTTTAAATGACGGATAAATGTAAAAAATAAATCTCTTTCTATCATTTTAAATGTTTAGATGGAGTAATTACTTAATAAAACCCATTTTTGAAATTTATTAGCTGTATTTTTCTGGTCTTTTATTTCTTTTTCTTTCCTTTTCTTTTGCTTGTCATTTTACTTTTCACTCTCCTTGTCTACAATAGAAGAATTTGTCTAGGAAAAAATAGAAGAACTTAAGTGTAACTTTTAAGATATTACGCAATATTTGAATCAACATGTGAGTTTAAATATAATTAATTAAGGATTAGACCCTTTTAAGAATTTGAATAAGGAAAATTTCAATAACAACCTGCTGAACACATATCCCAGTAACTTGGTAGAGGTGAGTTTAGAATTTTTATTATAATTTATAAATATCCAATTTAATGATCATATAAATATTTTTTTAAACATAAATTTCAAATACCTATAAAAATTAATGAGAAATAAAAGCCGCACTAATCCTCGGTGCAATTCAACACAGTTGGACCACGCGACGGAGCAATACTTCTCCCCTTTTTCTTTTTCTTTTTTTTTTTTAAAAAAAAAAGAAGAAAGAGATTGATATTTAAAAAAGAAAAAAGGTGACAACACAAACACCGAGGCCAAAAACATAGGCCCATTGGCCCATAAGAATGGAACAAGGCCCTCGAATCTGGAACATCCAAGAAAAACCCATTGCAAAAATCAGCAAGGCGCGTGACTGAGACGCGCTACCCATAAGGAGCGAGGAACGCTGGATACGACGACCTTTTTGTCTCGAACAAGAACGCCGATGACGAGGGACGAGAAAGCAGGGGTGAGTATACGACGACACAACATAGTCCGGTGACCAAGGGAAGCCATAAGCAACGATTATGAATCAAAAAGTAATTATGAATTGAAAAGGCCAACACTATCAATCATATTAGTCGGGGTGGCTCAAAAATAAAGCAAGTAAAACTGTTGCTTTAGACTCAAAAAAATTTTAAGTTACAGATTTTAAAATTTTGTTTTTATAATTTGTATAATTACAGAAAGAATAGTCATCATATTTAGTTCTTTTAATAAAAAAAATTCATAAATCAAAAAAATCCCACAATTCATAATAAATTTTATTCTATCTCCTAATTAGTCAACAATAACCATATCATTAGTTATCCATATATTTGATGGTTTAGGTTTATTTTTAGAATTAGAAATTTTAAGGGGAAAATATACATTAGAGAAGATAATACTACAATTTATATGCTCAATCATATTTAAAAAAAAACATAATTCTTTAGAAATGCTTATAGGACCTATAGAATAATTAATGATAATTATTTTAGTAATTGTTGCTTGACCGAAAAAGGGTTTTTCCTGAAAAACTCAGATTAATAAAACTTTTGGATTGGCTTTTTCTTCAAAAGCATTCTTTTCTAAAATTTTTGAAAAAAGTGCTTGCTTGAAAGGTTCTGATTTTTAGAAAAACTTGAAATTGAGGTTTTGAGATTGAGGTCTTTTTTAAAAGTTGTTAGCTTCTCTCTCTCTCTCTCACTCTTTACATATATATATATATATATATATATATATATAATCTAACTCAAATAGTTATTGTAAGAAGTTGTGCTTTTTTTAGGAATTTTTGTTTCCATGAAAAAAAGAAACTAATCCAAAATAGGTCGTAAGACTACGAAAAGATTAAACTAATTGGTTATAATATCAACTTAAGCAATATTAGAATAAACTGATTACAAGAATCTAATTAGTAACTTTATATTTAAAAAAAAAGTTAGAAAAATAAATTTTAAGTAAAATTTGTTAAAAGCCTCATCTTGAATGTTGGTTTTAGGCCACCAAATGTATCGAGTCAGCCCTGCATACTAGTGCAAATAAACCAACAAACTGGTGGAACTTAGTTGTGAAAAATAAGATTAAAGCATTTTACCTTCCTGTTTCTCACAAAAAAGTTGCTTCGTGTGGTTTCAAAACCTCTAATACCTTTAAGGTCCAAAAAACATTACATATTGACCTCTATGAATGTAAAACGAAGAGGAAAATGCATGAATGTACACTAATTTTGAAATGAGATGAGTGAATGTGAACTATTTTAAAACTACAGGGGTCAATTTATAATTTTTTTGAAAGACGAATTTTCAACCAAAATAGGTTTTATACGACTTTTGCAAAATACAGGAGCATAAAATGCATATTACTCAAAAATAAAAATAGTAACAACTACCATACGATCACACAACCTAACAAACAAAAAGAAACTAGAGACAAGGTGAGAAAAAGAAAAACAAAGTGAAGGAAGAGGAAAAACTAGTGTCACCGGTTACCGTGTCTTTTAGAAGACTTGTAAGGAGATAAGCTCTACTTGCTCTTAGGAAAGAAAAGAAAAAAAGAAAACGCTAGAATGGATAGTTTATCTTGGACCTCACCAGTAAGGACACAAGGAAAGCCTAAATCTGCTAAGAGATAAATTTTACTTCTTTAAAAATGATGACTTGAATTTGAATGATGGTCGGTAAAACAATGAAACGAAAGAAATTTGTGGGGAGACGTGTGGCTCGAAGCAGAGGAATGCTACTTCGCTTGGAATTAAATTAGAACAACATCTTGACCCCACAAATCCTATCTGCCGCGACCAGTTTTTGTTTTCACATTCGTTGTTCCAAATTTACTTTACTGCTTATTAGTGTCTTCCAGAAAATCATGCCGATAGTCACGATTTATGTGTGCATCACTTGGCTATTAAATAGTACTTTCATTTGACCCCCAACAAAAATATAAATAAATAAATAATATTTTAAATAAGTGTAATGTTGTACTCGTTAAAATTAATTAAAAATATTAAATTTTTATATATAAAAATTTAGTATTTTTAATTATTTTCACATTAAGTATAGTTTAACTCCTAAAAAAAAGAATACAAATGCAATGTCACACTTGCTAAAAAAACCAATAAATGAATAATTAGTACCTTCTACTAATGATTTTCTTTCTCTTGGTGGTTGCCTTTCCAGCTATGACACCATTTCCACCTCTGCATATATTGAGCATCTTAATAACCAATTATGAGTGCCACATCATTACAAATAATATTTGGACTTCGAGTTACTTAGAGCATATTGCTGCATTTCGATATTTATAATTTTGAGATAAATTCCGTATGAACACGTCTAATTTGAGTTTCTCATCATAAAAGAAAAAGAAAAGAAAAATCATGTGTTTACTTTCTAATCATACCACCAACAAATGGTAGTTCGATTTGTAAATGTCAATAAAAACATTGGAAATAATTACATAACAATTTATCACCTTTAATTTTATTAGTCAATAAACAAGAAAGTGGCAGAAAAAAAAATATATATAAAAAATTGCAGTTGAATTGGTGAATTATGACTTATAAAGGACTTTGGATTTCTTGATTATTAGTGTTGACACTTTGTTGGTCAACTAGCAAAAAGATATGAGCATAAAGAATGATGTAAATTTCAAAGGACCATGATTTATGAAGGACTTTTATTTTTTTTTCCTTTTTATCTACTGAGAAGGATAAATTGTGTGCATTTATTAGGAATTCACAAGTTTTATCAAAGGAAAATCAAATAAAGAGAAGGGGCTATAAATTCCATATTCCAGTTGTATCCTAGAAAATTCAACTATAGACAACGAATATTTTCTTTTAATTGAATAAATTACTCCTTGCCTTTTTCTAAAAAAAGGAAAAAAAAACCTATTTCTCGATTTCCAATCAAGTAGAGAAAATAAATGAACATTATTAAACCACTTATAAAACATGTCATTGCTTGTATGTTATATTTACAAACATCTAGGAATTTATCTTTGACAATTTCATATCCCTTAACTACTAATTTCTATTCAACTAGTGCTTTTATATATTGTATTTATATAGGTTGATTTATTTTTCAATAATAAACGTTATTAGTTGGATTTATTTATTGTTAATAGCAAATGACTAATTTAGTCATGAATATTTTGAAATTTTGCGAATGAGTATTGTTTTAAAATTAATTAATTGACCATTAAATTCTCAAACAAGGGCCGGAACCAAAAATTTTTTTCGGGGGAGCGAGACTTGTATATGTATTTGAATGAAAACTATCATCAAAATTAAGTAAAAAACAAGTCTTTCCCACTTCTAACATATTATATAAATACTATTAGATTTTTTTTAAACATAAACAAATATAAAAAATACTATTTAACAAAATAATATAAGAAAAAATTTACTAATTTAATCGATCAAATTAAGCTCTTCTCTCCTTTATGAATTTTTCTAGCCAAGACAAATAATAAATAATACACGAAAAAACTTCCTAAATAAAGAAATTTTCTATGGAAAAGCTATGTAAAATTTATAAATTTCTTAAATTTATCTTGCAAGAAAAAAATTATTCTAATTACCTAACTAAATGAACAAATAAATTAAGGATTATAGAAATTTATCCACTAAATTAGCTAAAATTGCTTATATATTACGAAAAATTAATCATTAAAATATAATCTATGTAAAAAAAATGTATACGAAGAAATTATTACGATAATAATTTTAATCAAAAGAAAAGAAGAGATTTTGGGGGGGAGGGGGAGGGGGGTCATAAGAAGAATTTTAAAAAAATTTATATGTACAAATGTATATTTTTCGATGCCCCGACCCCGTAGTTCGGCCCCTGTTCTCAAATTAAAGGTAACAATGTACGTAAAAAATAAATAAGGGACTATAAATAATAGAAAATAAATTAATACATGCCCTAATAGTAGATTGAAGATTGCTATGTAACACTGATGTGCTACTTTCACCATATTTGAAGAAGAATTTTCATATATAATAGATTAACAAACAACAATCCATATCAATGATAAATGATAAATAATAGAATAAACAATATATAATATATTAATGCATTAGTTGATAAATTAAACATGGATGTGGCGCTTATAGATAATCTCATAAAAAACTGATTCTTTTCTTTAAAATTAAAGAAACATGACAACTATTTCACACATCTATCTATCTATATTTATTTTTCAATATATATATCCACTAAAACTAAAGAAGTGATAACAAATCTTGACACATTAGTCTTGAGAATGCAATATAACCTAAGACTTAGCTTTTGCTTTTGTTTTTTCTTTTCTTTTGTTTTGTTTTGTTTTTTATTTTGGTAGAGTTAATGTGGCTAACACGTTAACTCCTTTTTAGGGTAGTAAAGATAGATAAATTTTGATACATAATGTATAGCATGAGTTTGTAACATTGTAAATATAAATGGATTATATGCATGTATGTTCTAATATTCTTTCAATAATGTATAAAAAGTGAAATATAACAAATAATTAATATACACATTTAAATACTAATTCTAACATGTGCATTAGATCAAGTAACAAATCTTACTATATTATTGTATCACATCCTGTCATTTCTGAAGCCCAAACCCCCAAACCCATGAACAAACCCCCAAACCCATGAACAAGACTAGCGTTCTAGGCGTAAGTTTTATAACTAATAAGTACTTGAGCTTTTAAATCAACTGGCTCAAAATTGCCAACCCAAATTATTAGTTATACACACTTCGCCCCCTTGTGCACAAACTTTTTAAAATTGCCAACCCAAAATGCTTGTTTTAATAACTTTTTAAAAAAATACTTTTTTTTAGAAGCTAACAATTTTGGTTTTCAAAACAAGTTGTATTTGAGCTTTGTTTTTCACGATTTCAATTTTTTTTAAAGTCAAATCAAATAATTATTGTAAAAATATGAAACCTTTTTTAAGAAAAAAATATTTTTTTTATTGAAAAAAGCTAATCCAAAAAACTTAGTATTGTAAATATAATTAATAACTATTTAGACTAATTAATTTAAAAAATTAAATAATTATTAATTATAATTACAATATCTATATTATCTGTAAAATCGAAAGTCTGAGTCCAGAAGCGTGACACGGAACTTATCCGGGATTTCATAGGCACATCGAGGGAAGCGATCCGTCATCTAATTCCAGCAAGCGCGCCCAAGACAGTAAAACACTAGAAAACAAAAAGACATGCGACCGTAAAACTTGTTCCGACAAACAGCGTGAGCGCAACACAGTAGCAGCACAAGTCATTTTCTCGCGTGTGGTGCGTGAAAAAAAGATAAAAACTACAGTCACTAGATTTTGTTGTCTCTCCTCTCTCTCATAATCACGCTCTTCTAGTTTTTTCTTTCTTTGTCAAAAGAGAAAAAAAACTTTGACTAGCTTTCTCTTCTTTGCACACTGGGTACACTTTTCTTCTATTTATTAGTGGTCACACTTGGGGTGGTGGATTTGATTGAGAGAGACCAAAAATGGAGGTTGGCAAGAGAGAAGAGGCAGGACCATCATGTGGGTGTGGAGAGAAGAAGAAGAAGAAGAATCAAGAAGTAGAAGAAGAGGTGAAGGAGAAGCCATTGGGTGGTGATGATGATGAAAGAGTGGCTGCTGCAGATGCTGATGTTAATGGTGGTGGTGATGATGATGATGATGATGAACTTGAAGATGTTAAGGATGCTGCGGATGTTGAAGAGTTTGTTCCTGGACCTCTTCTCTCTCTCAAAGAACAGATTGAGAAAGACAAGGTTTGTTCTTTTCCTCTTCTCTTTTAGCAAGTAACTTTTTTTTTTTTTTTTTGAATCCTTCGTATATATGATAAAAATTCTTTTTGTTGAAGGGGTTGAGTAGTGCTCATTTTTTTTCCCCTTAACTTTTTTTTTGTTATGGTGAAAGGATTTCATGCTTCTGATGTGTTTTTGCTAGCCAGCTTTTGGGAATTTTTTGATATTCACAGATGGTAACACTCCCTGTCACATTGGTTGTGTGTGATATTTGTGTCAGTGGCTTGGTTGACTGCTTTATGGGCTTAAGCATTTTGGGCCCGGGCCAATTGATTAGGCCTAATACAGTGGCAAGTTAGTAGTTGAGTTGGGTTGTTACAATGCACATTACATATTGAAGAGTATTTTTTATGTGTTTTGGCTCTCAATTTAGCCTTTGTCTGTGGATACCCCAATTGCTAGTAATTGCAAGAGCCAGTTAGTAACTAGCTGAGTTCGAGTTGGTGTTGGTGACTGGTTCTTGGATCTGCAGATGTAAGGAATTCAAAACAAGTTAAAAATATCTTGTGCTGCACTTTCAGTTTGGCTAGGTTGCGTATTGCATATTTGTGTGGATGATGAGCATTGCATTGGCTGTAATTACCAACAATGTGTATCTTTCTGTGTATGATGAGCATTGCATTGGCTGTAATTACCAACAATGTGTATCTTTCTGTGTATGCATATAATGTGGTTTCTTTAAGCCCCACTAGTATTACGGGGTGTTATTTCTTTTTCGTTTCATCTTAATCTGAAACTTGTTTCACTTTTATTAAATGTGTTTTGACCCACCAAACAGATATTGTTTATTTCCTGCACTGACCATTGGTCTGGAAGAGCTTAGTTTACTTGTAATTTTATGTTTAGCTTACTTGTAATTATGTCCTTTAAAGTTCCAATTAGATTAGAATTATATGTTTCTCTTGATTCAAATGTGTGCCTTTCAAATTCATAGGAAGCTGAAGTCTTATCGTTTGGTTTTATTGATGATGAGAAGGGCAACAGAGAGTAAATGTGATAAAGCAAGTTGGATAATTTCAATTTTAAAGAAGTTAGTTAGATCTCAAATGAATTATTTTCTATAGCCATGACAAGAACATTTAGGTCTTGCCATCTTCGGCTGGTGATATACTATTTTCCTCCAGTCCTCATTGTGCCAAAGTTTTGGAGTAAAAATTCTGTCCTAATTTCCATTATAAGACCTTATGAGCTGATTATATTTTTCCAGGAGGATGAAAGCTTAAGAAGATGGAAAGAGAAGCTTCTTGGTTGCTTGGAAAGTGACTTAAATGGTCTGTCTACGGAGATCAATTCCATATAGTATTTTTTGCTTAACTATTCAGTTATTTTGGAAGTGGTCTGATGGAAGCTTTTCCTGTTTGCTAGGACAAAAGGAGCCTGAGGTTAAATTTCACTCAATTGGAATAATATCCTCTGACTTTGGAGAGATTAATACTCCCTTGCCTGTTGATGAAAGGCAACGCAAACGTGTGCTGTTTACTCTCAAGGAGGGTTCTGAGTTTCGGCTTAAGCTGACATTCACAGTTCTGCACAACATTGTATCTGGCCTGGCCTACTCTAACACCGTTTGGAAGGCTGGAATTCAAGGTCTATAATCTGACTGAATTTTCTTAGCAGTGTGTGCAGTTTAAAATATGCCACTCGAAACTTTGATATCTATGTTTCAAGTCTACATTTTGAATTATGAGTATTGCAAATTGGTTATTGATTGAACCGGTTGTGACCTAAGCATTTTTGTTGATAAAATATAGTTTGATACTGATGATGCATTTGAGAGGAATTATAAGTTCAAAATGGACTACTTATGGATGGCTGGTTACTAGATATCATGCCGATGAAACTGAAGAAAAACAATGGAGGAGGGAAAGGAGGGCAGAGGAGGGGATGATACAAAAAATATCCCAGCAAAAGTTTCACAGATACAAGAAAATATTTGATCTTAAACGCCTAGGTCTATCGGAAGTTGCATGATGAAAATGTGGATAAGATTATCGATGCGCATTGGATGATAGTCTTCCTTTGTTTCTTTTGGCAGTGCAATGAATTCTCCCTTAGGTCACTTTTCTGTTGTAATATTTATTCTGTTTCTACTTTTCAAAAAAAATATTTATTCTGTTTCTGGTTTTCTTTGTTATCTCAGTTGACCGAAGCAAAGGAATGCTGGGCACTTTCGCTCCTCAACGCGAACCATATGAACATACCTTGGAGGAGGAGACGACTCCATCTGGTGTGCTTGCTAGAGGAATATATATGGCAAAGCTTAAGGTGTGTGGAATATAATAGCAGAGTAGAAGTCTCAATAGACATCATCAGTGTCCCCCTCCCCACTCAACTACTAATTAATTTATATAGCTGTACATGACATGTTAAAGAATGCAATTCTCTTAATTAACTATAATTCTATACACTAAGACTCAACCTAACACCATTTGGATTCTTGATAGAATTGTACAGTCATATCAGAACTGATCTTTATACTAGTCGTGTTGGTACTTTTGTTCCCCCATCATGCTTCGTGTTGGTACTTTTGTTCCCCCATCATGCTTAAAAGCTGATTCTTCAATTCAGGTCACATGTATTAAGGGAGAGTACTATCGGTTTTAGAATAGGTCCACACATTTAACATTCATTTCATTGTTATTTACATCATAACTCTTCCTGTGTAGGTGTAACCTGAGGTGTTTTATTTTTCTCCTGCACATTATGATCACATTTTGAAGCTCAATTTGAGTCTCGTTGCTTGTAATCGTTTGAGAAAATGTTAACGTTTACAACCCACAACTTGTTAACTTTCATTAAGTGGCATTTCATTTTGGTGGAATAGACTGTTGATCACAGTTTTTTTTCTGTGGTGCAGTTTGAAGACGATGACAAAAGATGTTATTTGGAGCTCGACTATTCGTTTGAAATCAGAAAGAGTAGCTAGCAAATCCATTGTTGAAGTGTTTTTCTTGTTTATGTTGATGATATTCTTTCTTTTTTCTGTATTTGGTTTGCCACCATTTCTGTGGACCAGACCATGTTTGTATTACTAAAGCTGTTAAACATCTAAATGTTTGGCAATAATCGATTCTTAAAGTCATGTCTTCCTCGGCCAGTACACGTTATATAACCTGTATGGCTGGGCTCACCGGAATAGAAGGTGGCAGCATAGAAGGATGGGCCAGTGTGGAGGTTGGCTGTGGCATAGGTGTACTGGTCCAGGCTGTTTTCTGGCTGGATACCAAGGAAGATGTGTAGTAGATGAGAGGGATGGTTGGGTGTTTAATGGTGAAAGATGGGGGGCAGTTGGTGGTAGGTTCCCGGTGGTGATAGGGTGGACGGAGAAGGAGCTTCGGCAGTAGTTCAGTAATTAACCAATCGATCATTCCATTTGTTGTTCATCGAGCCTCTGGGCATGAAAGTTTGTGACCTGAGTCTTAATCGATTCGTCCATGGTTCAGGTGAGTCCCATCAGCCATGAGCGAGACAACTAGAGCACCAAAATGTTATGAACACAGAGTTGAAGAAATAAAAGAAGGGTCTGAGAAGTAAGGCAATTCAGAGGAAACAGAAGCTGAGACATCTTATGCCTCTATGCTAGCTCCTATCCTCTATATATAGTATTGTATTCACGTCATTAGCATCATCTATCGACTAACAATATCCCAACAGCTTCCTTGAGCAAAGGTACTGCCGTCACGTCATTACCGAAGGCCTCACATAATCCTTCAAGTGTTATGGACATTGCCCGACTCTGCTACCTATTTATTCCTTCTGCTGCTGACTTAAAATTGGGCTGCTTCACGTGTTGCCGGGCATTTCCTTCTGGGCTAATAGTGCTAGTCGGGCTGTTGCTTATAACAATTCCATACTAAAAGAAGATTCTCCCTAACTACTGCTCTCCTCCTACAGGAAACACAGGCCATCGTCACCCAGGCAGATCGTGTACCTTAGTCGGATTCTACATTTTCAACTTGTCGCTGCTCTGTCCCTTTCACGTCTGGCATATACTCTTCTGCTAGGCTGAATCGCTGTTCTGCCTTGGTCACGCTAATCATACAACAAGCCTTGTTCTTTATACAAAATGTCGAAGAAGCAGCTAATATCAGTGCTTCACCTGAAGAAAATGATTTGATGTTCCAGCGCTGCAGGAACATAAAAAGTACACAAATCCAACTAAAGTAGCTGCTGCTGCATTGGCAATTTGTGAGGAATTTTTCCAACTTAAAGGGAGCATGTTTAACAAAAAAAATATCTACTCTAGTTCAGATTCTCCATCACTTCATAAAATAGCTATGCTGAAAATGTTGTATTGCATGTTCCACTGTAAAATGTGTCTATTTCCTCCTCACGAGAAGTATTTGTCTTGTCTTAGTGGTTATTGCAACAACTTTTAGCTCTTATTTACCAACTACTTGTGCATTTCCTCAGGAATTTTAATGTCTTGTAATCACTGTGAAACTTCAATTTAAACTAGAAGAGCAGAGAAACATACCTCATGTACTTTATACATAATGCAAGAGGAGATCAGCCGAAGAATTTCTTAACCTGCAACTCTGCCCCAGGTGAACATCTCCAAACATGTATCTGCATTACCAAGAAGAGCAGATGGAGATATAGTCCATTCCAGGACTTCAATTCTGTGAAATTAGGAATGTTATTTAGAAGAGGCTAGAGCAAGACCTGTATTCGCAATACTCAGGCCATGCACACCGAGCTTTCCCATAATCCCAGTAGCAGTCCTCGTCTCTTAGAGGTCCACGTTTAGCTGAATGATTTTTAGATCCTTTTAGATTATTGCAGAATCATGAAATATGAAATAAGCAGGATTGATAAGCGAGGGATTCACCTTTTGTCACGAAATTTGATTTTTTTTCAGGATGAATATCATGCCACATCTCAAGCCACAGCTCCCGCATCAAAATTGGAGATCTAACGATATTCCTATGGTTTGCTGCATGTTCCACAGTTTTGACAACTAAGCAAGACCATGTAGCAACCAGAGATTTTTCTCTCCATCTTCCAAATTAGGAGATTTCTATGGATGCACAATGCATGAGAAATGAAGCATGAGACTAAAATTTTTCCCATGTTTTAAATTGACCTCCAAGCAAGCACTACAGAAGTCAATCCACTAAGCTTTTAGTAAGAGAACTAATTCATACCACTAGACAGTGGCCAGCCATCTTGTGTCTTCATTAATAACATGGAAATAGTAAAATATGGTGGCTCTGACTCTTCATTGTTAGCTTTGTCCCTATTGGAGATCAAAGCTATGAAGAGTGAGAGTAAGTGCAGAAAGCCTTCAAAGAGATGCCTAAGAAACTCGGATGACATGCAACAGTGAAATATTAGCCCTATGCCTAAAGCAAGGAAGCAACCCGTTTATGCAAATAGACGAAAGAAGAGTTAGGCTTTTCGGATACCTTTATCAAGCTCCCAAACTGCAGTCCTCTTTCCTGGAAGACTTTCAGAATCTTCATAGTAAGTTATGTACTTCACCCTCGGTGACCTAGTCATGTTGGGAACTATATCTGCATCAAGCTGATGTTCTATGTTTAAATGCACCTGTACATCTGATCCATCATGCTCTGACTGAAATTGCCAACAAAACGTGAAGTCAAGAGAAAGAGTCATTCCTCCCTTTTTCCATTTGCAAGTTGAGACAATTCTACTCGAGACTAATTTAGAAGCTGATCATTGGCACTATAATCAGCGAAGGAGCAGAATAAGTGCAGCAATGTCCATGCAATTGACAAGAAGCAATCTTCCTCAAACTTCTTTTTCTTAGATAAGGCCATAAGAAGAAAAGAATAAACAAGCATCCAATCCAAATTACTTTTCATTATAAAGTGGCAGAAAAAAGTTCTAAACATTATAGCCTTCACTAATACCTGAGGAGCCCTAGTTATATTTACTTTTGGTCCTAACCAAGTCTTGCACCAAGAGAGGGAATGGTAAGGCACCTGTAAACACATTCATGCATGTTAATACAGAGAACTATATTTTCAAAGAGAACATCAAAATGTGCACTGGATTTTGGTCACACCGTCTCATCACCACTAGTTGCACCAGGATTCCCTTCAACGAGATTTCCTGACCTAAAGCAATGGAAGTTAAGAAGTTGGAGACAATTGAGTGAAAAAATGAAAGTAAAAGAAGTATTTCCAGTACATTTATCAATTGATGCTTTCTGCTGTGGATAAGTTACCTGGAATATAAAGAACCTTCAATCTCATATATTACATCAGTTATAATCCAGTTGTCAGGGTAAGGTTTTCCACTTGGTGCAAAGTAATAGCCGACCTGTATTTCCATATTCTGACTATCACAAATTGCCACATGCCTGCTAAGATAATTTATGTCTAGAATGGCTATCCAACCAAAGTTATGATTAGCTTTTAACTCCAAATAGAATTATCTATTATGAAGAATCTCAAATTTTGATATGTCCATGATTTTAGTGTTCCCTTAGTTATAGACAAAACATTAATTAAACACAAAATGAAATTTTCTGATGATGAGTATTGATGACACAAAGTATCACCAACTTGGTTCTTGTTAGCAGGCATTCAAATATTCCAACTTCAACCAAGACATAACAAATTACCTAGCAAGACATGCTATATTTTGAGTACACAGAGAAGAATAAATGACCATTTTTGGCTGTTACTAACTCAAATTTGACTTTATCCATTAACATCTTTCGAAGCTTCTCCTCTCGACTCTCTGTCTTGACACTTGATCAACAAAACATATGCATGGGATGATATAGATAAGTTGAAATGAGTTCAGGAAATAGCACACATGAATCTCAAGGGAGGCAAATTTACTTTCTACAAGGATAACTAAACTATGATGCAATCGTTAATCACGGAAACTAGCGGGAATCCTATGGAAATTATAGTACATATCAATAAGCCCAAAGCAGATACGACCCCACATTGTCCCCAGAATATCTAAAGCAGTTTTCTCTTTTCCACTTTCCATTTTACTATTTTGGTGGAAGGCCTTGAAAGGCAAAGCTGATTTACCTATGGCAGCAAATCTAACATGAATGGAGAAACATATGAATCCAATAACATTTATGCTTCAAGCATCTTTGCAGATGTTACATCCTAAATCTTGGTAAGACAGAAAGATCCAGTATGGATACAAGCTATACTGATTTACAAAATCAAGAGCATGTACTTTCATCAGTAAGTGGCATTTGAGATTCAGAAACTGCATATACAAGGAGGGAACACTGGAAAAAAGACACAGCTCTACATGTACCAATCATAGAAATTTATCACAAACCAGAAAACTAATATAGATGCCACATAAGTGTATGCATGCGACTGTGTAAATGTCACGAATTTGATTTGAGTAGTTCAGGAAGACTGACCAACAACCCCCAAAACTATTGCTGAAAGGTTGTTGATATAAAACATGGAACAATGAGCTTTCTTAGACAATCTATTACGCAATATGAGCCAAATGTATGATCATCTTTTGTATTTATCTGACGAGTACACAGACATAACTTGCAGAACAAACAGAGATCAGGATTTCTAAATCTGTCCGCAATATTAAATAAATTAGCAATTTAAATGATATTGTAGAGCTCAAGTGAGAAAGATAGCAGGCAGACATGCAACTAGAATCACTCTAACAAAAGAAAATAGCCTCCACCAAGGACGGATACCTCAGTTTTTGAGTCTACTCCATAAATACAAAAGATATTCTTCAGAGGTGGTCTATCCCAGGGTGTTAGGGGATTTAGAACAGGATCACCATGATATGACCTGATGTACACAAACATCAGGAATAGTGCAGTGATCATGCTGAAATTCAACCAGAATGAAGCATGAAGCTAAGAAAATAACAGTAAGGAAATGGCATATTTTGAAATGTGGCGCAGATTAGAAGTGGATAAAGATAAGGATAAAAGAACAACTCAGCATTAATTGCAACTCACTTTTGTAATTGATACAGGAATATTTGGCTATCAGGATCATAATCTCCCATTGCTTTGAAAAAAGTTCCATCTGAAATTTCACGAGCTGAAAAGAATAACTGCATCGGAAATCCACATTCCATACCAGACAAGTTGGTCTCTGGTGTACCTACCGATGATGGATAAGCCTCATCTCCTGCAACTCATATGTGGAGACAATTAGCATAGAGAGACATCACAGATGCTAAATATAGATGGACTTCAGAAAACATACCTCTGGTTGAGGGAATTTCAATATTGACTACATTAGTTGGCCATCCTGAGTAGTTTGTTTGGGATTCACGTTCCTCACAATTATATGCAAAATGACTTTGTCTGTTAACCCCAGAGAAATGCTTCCAGTATGTATCATCTGTTCTACAATATTTTGAAAATGGCATCATCCACATTGAAGAGCCAAATGAATTGAACATCGATCGCGCTGTTCCCTGATAATTTGCCAAATTTTTTAAATAAGCATGTATTATAAATACATCCAACAGCAAAAAGGACATTCTTTTATCCTTCAAGCTAATAAAATCTTTTTAATAGTATAAGTTTTGATATGTAAAAGACTTTCTTCTGTTCTGGTAACATGAGACTGCAAATGAAATGTCAAAATATCAATGAGTCAAAGAGAAAGGTCTTCAGGTTACTGGATTCAACTTGAAGCTGTATCAACTGACAGCTTCAACCTTATGTAAGAACATGAATTAAAAGATATGTAAATAAAAATTTAATAATCACCAGATAAATCACTATCAAGAAACTGAGTGAGAGATTCACAGAAATGTTTCCTTTTAAAGGCTTCAATCAACTTCATTTCTTTTGATAAGAAGAAATAAAGTAGAAAGAATCTTTGAGGTTTTCTTCATTCACCATCCCATAACCAAAAAGTGAAAACGCTTAAAGCAAAAGTCAAAACCAGATGTGGAAAGAAGAGATATGCAAAAACAGGGAGAAATGCACAGAAGATCAGCATGGAGTGCCATCTCTATAGAAAGAATAAGTGAAACAAACCTCAGAAACAGGGAGACCAAATGTTTCTCCCGAAAATGTTGCTTTGACTGTCTCAACTGCTCCGAGAAGAGGAGCTCCTGACATGAATTCATATTTACCATTTCTAGATAAGTTGTATATCTTTTTTGCCAGAGACAACTGAGCTTTAAAATTATAAGCAAATGCCAGTGGAGTGGTAATTTACCTACAGCAAAATAAGCATGGATGTGTTGATCTAGCCATTCAGTGTACTTCTTAGGGGCAATCTCAAGTTTTAACCACTCCAAGAAGTATCTGAATACATTGTTTCCCAGGGAATGAGCAAATACTATTGAGGGCCCCCCACGAAGCTTGCGAGCAGTTTCAAAAGTCAGCCTGCAGGCAGTAGTAATAAAGTAAAACTCTAAATCAAAACGAAAGAAAACAAGCAGGAGAGGACTCCAAACGCTGAATATATCATAGCAGTGGCGAGAACTATTATTAAGTCAGCAGCAAACTCTCCACCAACCACAAAAGAAAAACTGGAAGATTTTATCCTCTTGTAGATCTCATAAAGACTATGGTTTTAATATCTCTTAAAACCCAAAGGGAATAGTTGGAGGGAATATCTGCCGAGTGGATTATACATATAAGATCTTATAAAAGACCTATAATTTCCTCGATTTAGAGAAGAGGTCTAGTTTACAGTTTACCCGATGAAGATAAGATGAAAAATGAGAACACTGTTGAAATTTTTGCTTATGTTTGATTTCTTGCTCTCTTTGTGAATTCATGGGCAAATGGCAATAACAAGTGGGGCACACATTGATCCATGGATCTTTTTCTATACTGATGGAGTACTAGCAGCAGGTATTTAGAAGTCTCGCAATGTCATTGCCTCATTGGTCAATTCTAAGATCCAGGAATTTCCAATGTGAAACAAGGATTAACACAATAAAAATGAAAACATGATGCGTGAAGTAGTTTCACTTAAGGATATAATCCTTAAGTGTCCAAGGAAAGATTTCTGAACTTACTTTTCCTTATTGTCCCACAATTGCCGAAATTAATTGCTCTAGGTTTCAGTTTTTATCCCTTATTCTCTTTCAGACATAACTTCAGCAATTTACTTCTTAAAGTCGTGACAAACGGTTGAGATAACAGCACATTCAGTAGCACACAATACATTGTCTTTTCTCCTTCTCCTGCTATAGAAAGAGAAAAGAAAGCAGGAAGGAAAGACCTTGCCTTCCCTGCAGCCGTAAGTCATTTTTAAATCATCTGAAGATGTAAATTCCAAGTTTACAATAGGAAAAGTGGCAAACCACATTTTTCCTCTTGATGCATTTGTCTATTACTAAAAATCCTGTGTGTCTGTCAACTCTATACAAGAACAACTGCAATGAATAAATGAACAAGAACTGGAGGTATGAAACTAATAGATCATAACAAGAGGAGAAAAGAATACTCAAGATAGTACCAACTTTAGCTTGTGAAAGTATAGGTCGCGCTCCTCAAGTTTGGAGGGTGATAGTCTCCAGTCATAAGGAACTGCTACTATGGCATTAGCCTCAATACCAAACTCAATGCACCACTTAAGCCATTCTTTCCACACAGAGGAGAGAGGACCTGAAAATAATAGGAAATGTTATCCAGCAAAGCATCAAACTAAATCAGTCATCCATTTACATAAAGATGATGTTAGCATGTGAGAGAATGGTAAAATATTTGAATTTTGAGAAACCAGTGACCCAATCAGACTAATAAATTGTGCATTAGCACATCATAAATCTGAAAGTTACTTCCTTCAACTTTTCAGTTTCACTTAGATAATTGCACCAGACTGAACACACTTACAAATATACGTGTCTCCAAGTATGTCAACAATGTGTACTCCAGAACAAGAAAGGATTTTTCTGTCATGGGACTAAGCGCATCTACTAACTGGAAGAAGGCAATAGCCACAAATTGCACAGAGTTATTGAATTAGGAAATAATTTAACATCCCTTCTCATGTTGCAATAAACGGGATTCACAATTAGTTCGAAATGACTTAAATTCTCTATTACCGCAAGCACGTGCTTAAAAGCATTTTAGACCAGCTAATTAGCTTCAATTCATTTGCATGCCAACAGTGGGTCCAACCATATTAGTAAACTTTAACTGGAATATTTTTTAACTCAGTAGTCAACACACCCTTAAAATAATCTTGTCCCACTAAATAGGTTACTGTAAGAAGGTTTTTGGCTACTGACCATAAGCCAAAAACATCTTGGTTATTCAAACTTATAAGCAGGTGAAAATATAAGTAGCTGGCCCCTGTTTTCTACCATAGTTTGACCAAAGATAAATACTTTTTTCATATCCTTCAAAGTTCTACAATGTTAACTAACAGAAGATATTTTAGGCATTTTAACTACCTTGGCTACTTATAAGCACGTAGTCATCAAATATCTGAGCAGCTTACAAGCACATATTATCCATCTACACACAAGCAGTTTATTTATCACTTGCTTATAAGCACCAAAAGCTACTTATGAGCATCAAAAGTTACTTATGAGCACCAAAAACTGCTTATAAGCATGTGAAAACAAGCAAAGCTAAACAGGGTCTAGATTCACAGCCTAGCCCGTCTTATTAACTTTTAAGCTCACATTTCAGGCTAGTAATTGGACTTAGGTTGTCCATAAAAATAAGTAGGTGGCCCCTGTTTTTTCTTTAGCAGCTTATAAGCACCATAGTTTGACCAAAGACATACTTCTTTTATTCCTCAAAGTTCTACGGTATTAATTAAAGTCTTTTTTAATCATTTTATCAGACAATGCCACTTATAAGCATATATTATCTAAACACTTTCTACTTATTTACCACTTGCTTATAAGCACTAAGCAGAAATAAGCAAAGCGAAAAGGGGTCTAAATTCACGCCCTAGCCAGTCATAGTAACTTTTAAGCTCAGCCCAGCCAGTAGTTGGACTTGGATCGTACCCGTGATGTAACCAGGATCAAGCTCAGTGATAGCAGAGAGACCACTATCGGGTCGAGACTTGCACTCTGGATGATCCGTTTGATTATACGGGTCCAACAACATACACTTGAGCCAGCAATTCACAGCAGAAAGTAGCTGCATGCATGACCAAATCTCACCATAAACTAGGGCAAAAATATATGAATAACAACAAACTAAACACACACACACACACACACAATTTCACACACAAAAACACACACATGTGTGTAGTATGGATTTACTTTGGTGGTGTCGAGCCAGACTAAATCGAGAGGGTTGAAATCGAGAGGAGAATAAGGGCAGTCCAATATTGACCAAGCTCTTAGCTGCGTGGACGCGAAGCCTGGGATTATTATCCCCGACACCTTCGAGTAGTCTAACTCGAATCCGTCACCGCCGCGGCCATCCGCCGCCGCGGCGGTGTTGGTGGTGGCGCTGCTGAAAATAAGGAGAAGAGCTGCTGCGAGTCTGACGTGTCGCCCTCTCATTGGCCTGCATGAATTGAGAAAAGGGACCTTTTTGGCTCTTTCGGTTTCCCACCTAACCTTTCATGGACAGAAAAATCAAACCTTTCAAAGATACACGATCTCTCCAGAGTTCATATAATATTTTCATAACAATAGCACGTTTTACAATATTGCACTTGTTAATATTAATAATTTTATCAATAAAAAATTTATTATTTTTAAACATTCTCATATTAAATTTACCATTTTTAATCTTACCTTAGAGGGTTAAATTAAGAATGATAACAATAGTAGATTTATATATTTTATTTAATTAGTTTTGACCAGTACAATATTACACCAATTAAAAAATCATTTTATTAATGTTTTCTTTTTCCAAAATCTCTTTGTCTAGACCTTTTGTCCACTTCAATTTTTCTGATCCATCTCTTTCTAGCAGCCGTGAATCCTTTGGAAATTAATTACGTAAAAGATTTAATGTTTGTGATAATGTTTATATAATTGTACAATTATTATATATTTTAATTACTTAAAAGATTTAATGTTTGTGATAATGTTTATATAATCGCACAGTTATTATACCTTGACCAGAAACACATGGGCTCCTACATGAATGGACAGATATAATGCAACCAGTGTAGGACCACAACCTCGAAGTCTCTATCAATTTAAAAGTTTAATTTCATTTTCAATAATTTTATAAATATAGTTAAATCAATTTACAATATTTTAGAACATGCATATTGTTCTTGAGGATTAATTTAAACTTTTTAAAATAATATGGACTAATTTGAAGTAAGTGAAAATATTGACAACTTTTTGGAAGGATAAACAACTTATCCAATTCTTCATTTTTAACCCTTTTAACAATTAAACACTTCATATTTAAAACACAATTATTCAATTCTTATCGTTACAATTAGTAATGCTGTTAGTATTGATTTAAAAAACGTGCAAAAGGTAACATTTTTAGCCCTTATTGTTGCAACTTATGACACTATCAATATTTTATCTTTGTAATTTGTAACACTATTAGTTCCAACATCATTATTTTCTTGATGTTTCCTAAGTCTAAGACAAACGGTATCATAAATTACAACAATAAGAGATTAAATTATCGCAATTTGAAAATAACAGACTTCGTACAATTAAAAGAAGTGGAGAGATGTGTTATTGAACATTAATGAAAGCAATCTATTGACAATAGGCGACTGAGAAGTTAATGTAAAAAGTGATAGCCTAAATATGCATGAGCCAGCAGACCCAAAGGCTACAGAAGGAGGCCCAGTGTTAATGCAAGCATTGCATGATTACGTGGTTCAAGGGGTTGAAATCTGTTAGAAGGTTGTTTGTCATTGAATGCCTGACCTCAAATATGCCCTCTCTAATTTTGCCTTGCCTTCTGTAAAAAGTTCTCTGCTGTAATAAAAACTTCAACACCTTCTTCAATTTCTGGCCTTTTAATTCTGGTTGTTACGCATTTTTGGTGCTCTAGTTGAATCCATGGCGGATGGGACGCGAATAATAACAATGGATGATAATCTCAAAAAAAAAGATCAAGAATTAACAAAGTTTTCATCCTCAACAGCTTGAAGAACAGCGCCAATCAATTGGATCGTTGCTCGCCAAAATCGAATCACTGGATGGAATACTTGAGCAGCTGCTGTTGCCAAAAAAAAAACACACACACACACAAATTTCCTAGCTCATCTGAAAAACCCAAAACCTCTAACCGAAAACTCTTTCGCTTTAATTCAAGCTATAGGCCTGGCAGAGCTCCAGGAGAAAAGTGCACACAAATCTCACAAAGAAGTGGAATGGGGCGTTACAAACTCCCCCTAAAAACATGGCCCAAACACAATAACAGAACCACCGCCCAAAGAAAAGTGCACACAAATCTCACAAAGAAATGGAATGAGGCGTTACAAACTCCTCCTTAAAAACGCGGCCCAAACACAATAACAGAACCACAGCCCAAAGAAAAGTGCACACAAATCTCACAAAGAAATGGAATGAGGCGTTACAAACTCCTCCTTAAAAACGCGGCCCAAACACAATAACAGAACCACAGCCCAAAAAGTGCATACAAATCTCACAAAGAAGTGGAATGAGGAGTTACAAACTCCCCCTTAAAAACGCGGCCCAAACACAATAACAGAACCACAGCCCAGAACCCCAGACAGCGTAGAATCCGCCCAGAACCTGCTCTAATACCAACTGTAACAACCCAAACCCAACTATTGGCCTGCTACTACATTTGAACCTAACCAACTGGCCCAAAATACTTAAGCCGGTGATGACAGTAGTAGTGAACCCAAATTATTATAAAATGCGTACAAATCTCACAAAGAACCGATGTGGGATGGAACGTGACAAAAATTATGACAAAGCAGTTTCTCTCTAAATCTATAACTAATAATGAGTCAAACTTCTTGTTTTCTTTTGTCAAATAGCGTCTTTTCAACTAATAGAAAAGATAATAGAGTTTAATCGACCCAATAGGGTCAATGTCAAGAAGTAACAAACTAGCAAGGAGAAGGAGAATATATGAACCAGTCTGTAGCAGATCTTTGGTCGAGATTTTGCAACTCAATCACAAGATTTGTTGGCGTCTTATGAATGCACTAGGATTAATCAAAGAATTTTCAGTGACAATTTTGTTTATATCCTTCACAATGAAATGGCTTTCCAATGAAAAAGAAGCTCCAAGAGAACTAATTGTCTTAAGAATAACCTCTACTTCACTCTCAATTATGATAATGACAAATAACATATATTGAAGGTAGAGACACTCATTACAACTAGACAATCGTCCTAGCTACACACGCCAAAAAATAGAAGATGAGATTTGCTTGACTAAAGATTGAGTTACCAAATCCATTCCTTCCAATAAAAAGCCAAAGCTGCTATGCCGCCTCTGCAAAAGGAGATTTCACCTTGATCTTGATGGAATTTTAAGGTGGGCAAGACCAAGAGTTTGAGACATCATTATGATTAATGACAACATCAATGGGAGAAAGCATTCCCATAATACATCCACGCTGAACTTCAAGTAAGTAACCTTGAATTTGGAAGATGAAAACACATGCCATTCCGCTCCTAATCGTTCTATAATGTCCAAAATAAATATTTTTTTAGAAAAATATTTATAGTTATTTATTTGTATTCCTTAGTCCTTAACATTTCATAAATTTATTTTAACCATTTCCTAATTTGTAGTTATGTTCAACCATTGAACTTGATCATAATGGTGATTAAACATTTATTAGTAGCTGATAGCTATTTGAGTAGCTGATAGCTGTTGTATTTTAGTTGTTAGCGGATAGTTATTTAACTAGCTGATTGAATAAAATGTGTTCGGTAAAATTAGTTGTTAAATTAACTGATGAATGTTAAATGACGTAAAAGGACATTAATATCATGTTATTATTATTATTGTTATTATGATAATTGCAATTATTATTACTATTATAGGAATAAGATAATATATTTCACAATTAGATATTTATTTTCATAATCATATTTTAATATTAAAGTATAACTAATTTTTTTATAAAACATTTATGTCAATATTACAAAAATTAATTTTAATATATTCAAAATTATTTTGTTAAAAAATGTATTAATAAAATTTATTTTTTTAGTAATGTTGATTATATAGAAATTGAAATTTATTTTTATATTATTTCTTATTTATATTTGTGAAAGAAAAGATAAAAATATAGAGAGATTGAAAAAAGAATAGAAAAATCAAAAAATGCAGAAAGGGTAGAATTGCAAAAAAAAACATGAAAACCTAAAAGCTACCTGAAACGCTAAAATTTTTAGCTTTTGAGAAACGCTAGTTGAAACGCTAAAAGCTACCTAAAAAGTTACTTGAAACGCTAGTTTACCGCATAGCAATAATTTAACAAAATAACGTTTTGACCAATCAAAACGCTAAACGCTACTTAAAAAGCTGTTGCCGAACACGCACTTATTATTATTATTGCTAACAATCATAATTAAGATATCCTTGTAAAAGTGGAATCTACACAATTCTTAGTCAGTAACGGTTCAGAATCCAGATATGCTAATACAAACGTTTTTAACACACAATTACTTATCTTGAAAGATCCGAATAATTCCATAAATAATACGAGCTATCATCCACGTCATCATCACCGTCACTGATGAACCCAAACCCCAACGGTCACTTACTTTATTTCACACCCAACAAAATTTTAAAAAGAAAACCTTAAAAACCAGCAGGCCCAGCTTGAAGAGAAAAAAGGACATGAACGTTTTGTCATCTCATCATTAACATGAAGAAGAACAACAACACTCTTTAGGTCTTTAACAACCCAACAACACTGCAAAGAAACTTCCCTTTGATAATATTTATAAGATTCTTGAAAAAAAATAAAAAATGGGTTGTTTTCTGAAGTGTTTTGGTGGGGCTAAAGATGTAAAACGCAGGAAAAAGAGGAACAACAAGGTTGTCTCCAGAGACCAAGTAAGCCTTCATCGATTATATTCAGCTTGTTTCTTGTTTTTGTTTGCACTGAAGAATTGGAAAGGAGAAAAATCGTTTGAAATTTTTAGTTATTTTTGTTCTCTTTTGTGTTTGCTTAGCTGGTTATGGGAAAACGATCCACCCGTAACGTTATAACATTATCATTATCGTTAGAAAAGATTAAGGATAAAATGAGAATAGTTTATTTGATCTGCACCCTTAAATGGCTTAGACCCAAAGCTCGTAAAAAGGAAAAATAGCAAGAAAAAAATTTAATTGTTCTTTTTTTTTTCTTTTTTGTGCGTGTGTCAATTTTGGCGAAAAACGGAACTCTAATTTTTTTCTTTTTTAAAGGAAAAGCAATTTTTTTTTCCCTTGGAAAAAATCACATCTTATTTACAATGTATTTGGACTAGATTCCAGAAAGAAGCTGAGACACTGAAAGAAAAGCTGGATTTTAGTTTTTTTTTTCAGAAGTCAGAATTTTTTACTTCTCAAAAAAAGTTTTTTTTTTTTTAAGTTTTAGAAGAAAGAGCTTTTGAAGAAAAGTTAATCCAAACGAACCCTTAATAGTAGCCAATGAAGTAAATCAAATGTTAAACCTTTCTTGCAGAGAGATGGAGTTCAAGACCCTCCTCAAAGCATCAAATCCACGGTACAGAACACTATAGAAACACAAAAATCACCTACCAATTTGATTCCAGAGTCAAGGTGAGTCTTTGATTATCTGATTATTATGTCTGTTTTTCTAGTTGAACTGCCTACATTGTTTGTTTTCCCCGAAATTGCGTGCTATTTATTTGTTGTGGACTATTGTTTAGCTTTGTCGAGATCGGATTTGATTCTTTATTAGTGTGTTATTGTATAGAAGTGAGACCCAGGAGCAACTGAGCCGAAGTCCAAGAAAAAGAGTTACATTTAATTCAAATGTCACAACTTATGAGCCTGTTTCAGTATATGAAAGTACTGACTCTTTGCCTGACACAAAGAAGATTATTAACGAGGAACATGTAGTTAAATCAGGGAAAGATAATTTGGTTTCTGAAGATGATTCTGTGATTTCGAGTGTTGGATCATACCCTTCGAACCATAGGTATCAGAACTGTAGAGGAAGTGATGATGAAGCTGAAGAGTATGGGGATAGTGACTTGGAGGATGAAGATGATGACGAGGGTGATGTCGAGGACAATGGTGAATATGATGAGGATGTTAATGGTGGAATCGTAGGTGAAGTGTGGTCTGAGTCAGTCATAACTGCATCTATGGAGTCAAGAACTGAAAATTCTTTGACACAATTGAACTCGGAAGAAGTGAATAGTCCATTTAAAGTGTCTGGCTTGACCGAGCAAGAAACAAAAGCAATTGGGGTAAAGGGATACGTAAGAGATAGAAGTGCTTATGTCCATCCTGTTTTGAACCCTGTTGAGAACCTTACCCAGTGGAAAGCCATGAAATCGAAAGGAACAGTGCCAGTGAAGCCACAGAAGGAAAACTTTACAGCAGACTTAGAAGCCGGTCATGTTCCTTTTAGTGCAGAGCCCACATTTAAGCAATCATCAATGAGCTTCAAGCCAAAATCGAATCAGAACAAGGACTGTAATGAAGCAGTAGCAGTTGACGCTAGTCTTTCGAATTGGTTAGCTTCTCCTGAAACCACTCCCTGCAAGAAGACTAGCTACAGCGGGTTAGAAGCAATCACACCTGAAAGAAGCGCGTCACCAGGTTCAAATTCAGTGATAAGCTTCGAAGATAGGCCGATTTTAGGTGCGTTAACAGTTGAGGAGCTGAAACAGTTGTCTGCAACTTCCTCCCCACGGAAATCACCCAGTCGAAGTCCTGATGACATGCCTATCATAGGTGGTGTAGGGGCCTACTGGAAAGAAACAAGCTTGACAAAGGAATCTTCATCAGCTTCGACTACTAAAGTCATGCCAAATAGAAACAGCAAGTATAGAGAGGTATTTGTGAAGTGAGATTTTGTGGGTAGTCGTGGTCATGTTTGAGCATTTTGACATGGATACGCAGGTAGAAAAGTTGAGTGGCATTCAACTCCTTCTGAAACAAGATCAAAGAGAGCTTTGAGCAGAGGTGCTACTGAAGCTTGATACACTAGTCTTTCCTGGAAATTTTATGGATGCTTGTGAGATGTTCTGATCTGTTTCTTCTCCTGGACCATTATTTATTGTTTCTTGTGAATTCTTTTGTGATGTATGCAATTTGTTTGTTTGTTTGTTGTAATTTATTTAAATGGTGATTAATGGACGGTGACCTGATCGCTTTATGTATTAATTATGTAATGAACTTTGCATTTTGCCTTCATCTGTTTTACCTTACAAGTGAACCGGATCAGAAACTGGTATAAAGCATTCATCCCTCAGTTGCCAGTTTCTGAGAGATGCACCAGTGAGGTTATATTCTCTCCTTTTGTCATCCTGAAGTTGGCCGTGTCAGCGGTTCAAGTCATATAGATAGTCTTTTGTAAAAATATACAAGACTGCATACAATAGATTGAACCTTCTTCAAATCTTGCAGAGTTCCATAAACTAGACTGCCTTTTGTTGTATTGGTCAGCATCGGAGGGTGCGGAACATGAGATCAGTATCAAACATAAATTTTCCTTCATATCCACCTCGCTTCCCTTGATATTGTCCTTGTTTGATCTGATAAAACTAGTTAATAACAGTTGATAGCTGTTTGTTTACATACTTGAAAACTCTTTGTTGGGTTTATGCATTGCAGAACATTTGAGCATTGAAGACCTTATTAGTGAGATTGACTCTGTAGTCACCTTTACCTTGGTGAATGTCCTATTCTACCTTCTAGCATGTTTAGATCTTTCTTGAAATACTGCAAAAGGATTCTTAATGGCAAGACGAGTTTCTCCCTCAAACATGTTACTAAGAAGTAAACTGTTGTGGTGATTGGTCGGACTCTCACAGATTCTTGTGCTGCTCTCATCCTATAAGGGTAGCGGTACAAATTGCTTAGGCCTCCTTCACACACACACACACCCTACCCACCCCCACACACACAAAAAAAAGGGAAAAAAAAAAAAAAAAAAACTCTTTGTTTCTTCTTTGTAAGATGAAGGACAAATGTATGCATTTCTAGCTTTAGATGCACAACATATCAAATGCATGGATTTTTGACAAACTATCTTACGAGCACACAAAAGACACAATAATGTACATCTTCAATAACTATTTAGGTTTTTCTTTCTATTTTTCCTATGTACTTTAGAAATAGAAGTAGTAGTTCTTGCATAAGAGGTCTTCACACTGCTATGGCGTTGACTGAAGAATCTCCAATGATCAAGCTAGAGAGGGTAGAATTTTTTGTTTAATAGAAAGATTTTTCTATAAGATGAAGGTTTCTTGTGGAAAGAAAATGTTTAACTCGATTGTAGTAAAGTCTAGTAGAATATCTATAAAATCATCTATGTCCGACAAAAAAAAAAAAAAAAAAAAATCATCTATGATATTGCTGAGTGGTCCCCACTAATAATGAATCCTTTATTCAAAGTTGGGTGAGTGTCGAGGATACACACATACACACACCTATATATATATATATGTATATGTAAATATTTGGTGTATTAAATTAAGAAAATCTTATGACTTGAGCATGCTACGGCTACTTTGAAAATAGTGTACCATCTGATAATACGGGAGCAGTTAGATGTATTAACCTAGTCAATTATTAATTTTTTGTTCATTGAAATTGTATTTTTCTTAAAATTATTACTTTTTAATTGAAATCTTACATGCAATAAAATTCTTTTGTTCCCAAAAAAAAAAGACAAAGTGGACTACACCACTTAAGAACTGACTTATATATTTTTTTCTCTATAGTCATGAAGTTGAAAAAAACAGTAAAGTAGGGGAAATTTGAAAAATTGGTGCCAATTGGTCAAAGAAAAGTAGGGGAAATTTAACATTAGCAAAAATAGATAGGGTCTCTTGAGATGATGCAAACCGCGTTTGTTGTTGACCCAAAAAAAAAAAAAAAAAGGAAAGACCAAAAAAAAAAAAGGATAAATATTAAAGTCTAGTCAACTAGACAAAAAATAATAATTTATAACAACTTGTATGTGGAAAAAATTTGCTTGTCTTTTCAATTACTAGTATGCTGTCGAGATACTCAATGCCATCATCGAACCAACGAATATAATTATGTTAGTGGAGAAAGATAAGAGATGAACATTGCTTAAAATAATAGTTAAGTGGCCTTTAAAAACTGTCTTAATTATTATTTTTTCTATACGAATATGGACTTTGTTTCCCTTCAAACAAAAAAGAAAAAAAAAAGAGTTGGAAAAGAATATGAATTCAACTCTCTCCAAACCTCTCCAAACCTACATATCAAGCTTTCAACCCAAGCTGAAGCAAGGGCAATTCTTCATGACTGTGTCTCAGCGAAGAATCTTGATCTGTCACTTATCATTATTGAAAATGATGCAGTAGCAGTCTTTAAGTAGCCTCGGATGGAGTTTCCATGCCGAGAAAGAGTATGGATATTAATTGATTGTTGTGGATTTTAGTGTATTAGGAGATCGGTAAACCAACCAGTTAATTGGGTCACACGTAGTAAAATTGTAAGTATTTTGCTTTGTAACTAGAATGAGATTATCCCAAAAGCATATTCTTAAAATACTGTTGAAAGACTAGGACCCCTCTGGGGTTGGTTGAAGTCACTGTAATTTGTTTGTTTAATGAAACTATCTTTGACCCAAATAAAAAAAAAAAAATCCAAGTTGAACCATGAGACTTTGGTAACAAAAATACTCCCATGACAGCTATCTTTATCAATGATTACAGCTATCTTGTTTAGTGATTAGTTTGTGAATATTATGGGTTTGTTTGAATTGGTTTCTTTTGAAAGTATTTTTTTATAATTTTTGAAATTTTTTTTTTTAAGAAGTTAAAATCTTTAGTTTTTAAAAAACGTCGAAAGTGAACTTTTTATTTTGAGTTCTAGCTTTTTTCTTTCTTCTTCTCTCTTTTTTTTTTGGGGTAAATCTATTTCAGTACAGTTAAACAAATGTCTTCTTTCAAAAAAAAATATTTTTTTATTAAAAAAAACCAAGCAAAACAAACCCTACAAAAGAAGTGAAAAATTAATGAGGGGAGAGAATGATGTGACTCGAAAATTGAGAAGGAGAGGAAAAAGAAAAAAGGACGAAATTTTTTATCGTTTCGAAACATTACCTTTCAGGAGAGTGGCTGCATACATCGTGCATGGCTTTGTGGGTCAAGCCACAATCATGAATCATCTACCTCTCAACACATTCAAACAACAATATATTTGGCCTTTGACTGAGAAAGATTCTGGTTTATCAAATTTATATGTCAATTCTGCATCCACAACAACCTTGAATATCTTATCATTAGTATCACGGGCAAAGATAAGACAACCGTGGAATTCTTGACCATTCAATGTGAATGTTTCTGTCAAGGCCATAAAGAAAGCACATGTTAACTTTCTTAGATAGTGCAGTGTGTGTTTGCTGCAAACTTTACCAAAATGCCCCACACCTACACGCAGTTTTGTGCTTTTCTCTGATAGAAAATTCTTGTTGAAAAGTCTTTTAGGCTTGCACATTTGCTCACCCGTGACACACAACCTTATTCAATCGAGTAATAAGTTTAAGGAACGCCTATTGGGATTTGGGATTCAACAATCGAGAGCAATTTACTTTTAGTTGATATTTATAAAACTTTGACTCCAAAAAGTTAGAACGTCTTAACCAATTTGTTTATAAAACGTGAACAAGCATCCCGTTTACATTTTACAGGCTGTAGTTGTGGGCTCCACCACTGACCTTCATGGAGCATGCAAGCCTGCAAATTGTGTAATAAGAAAATGGGCATTGGAAATGATATCAGCAGTTCAATAAAGCAACCATATACTTTCTAAGTTCATGCATATTGTACCACATTAAAATACTCCCAAGATTCCCAATAGCTACTTCTTCCCCTTACACACTAACATCTTGCAGAAGATCTTCTGACTCAGTTTAGGATACTGAAACCACAAAAACATGGCACCATTTTTGAGCAAAGATGGATATCTTTGGAGGATTCTTCTTCAAGTTCTTCTTATTTCTATACTCCCGTTGCAGATCACGTCATCACCAATAACACAAGCAGAAAGCCTTGTAAGATGGAAGAACAGCTTATCATCATCATCAACTTATCTGAATTCATGGTCTCAGAATAATATCAGAAATCTCTGCAACTGGACAGGCATAGTCTGCCATGGTGATGGCAGCGTCTCTGAGATAAATTTGCAGGCTGCAGGCCTCACAGGTACACTTGCTCGACTCAATTTCACTTCATTTTCGAATCTCACGCGTTTCAACCTCAACCGCAACAACTTTAGTGGGCCAATACCTTCCACCATTGGCAACCTCTCCAAGCTCACGTTCTTGGACCTGAGCAATAATATTCTTGATGACATTATGCCTCCAGAGATTGGAAAGTTGACAGAGCTTCAATATGTAAGCTTTTTCAACAACACCATCCCTGGTACTATCCCATATCAAATATCGAACCTTCAAAAAGTATGGTACTTAGACATTGGATCGAATTATTTACATACTCCTGATTGGTCAAAGTTCGAGAGCATGCCTTTGTTGAGACACCTCAGCTTTTATCTCAATGAACTCACCTTAGAATTCCCAGATTTTGTATTGAGATGCAGGAACCTTACTTACCTTGATATTTCACTCAACAATTTCACTGGCCTAATTCCTGAATCATTGTTCACCAATTTGGGACAGCTCGAGTACCTAAACCTTACTGACAATTCATTTCAAGGGCCATTGTCCTTGAACCTTAGCAAGCTGTCCAAGCTCAAAGATCTCCACCTTGGAAGAAACAGTTTCAATGGATCAATTCCTGATGATATTGGTTCAATTTCCAATCTTGAGATTGTTGAAATATATAACAATTCACTTCAAGGAAAGATACCATCTTCCATTGGCCAGCTTAGAAATCTTCGGTGGTTAGATCTCCGAACGAACAGCCTGAATTCTTCAATCCCTTCCGAGCTTGGCCAATGCACGAACCTCAGCTACTTGGCTCTAGCTGTTAATTCACTTTCAGGAGAATTGCCACTATCACTCTCCAATCTAAACAGACTGACTGACTTGGGTTTATCTGATAATTCTCTTTCCGGTGACATCTTACCTCTTTTCATCACAAACTGGACAGAATTAAAATCATTGCAGGTTCAGAACAATCTTTTCACAGGGAGATTTCCATCTGAAATCGGTCTATTGACCAACTTGACATATCTATACTTGTTCAATAATCAGCTCTCAGGCCCCATTCCCCCAGAGATTGGAAACTTGCAAAACTTGTGGGAATTAGATCTCTCAGGAAACAACCTTTCAGGTTTAATACCTCCTACAATTGGGAATATGACAAATCTTCTGGTTCTAAATCTTTTCTCCAACAATCTCAGTGGAACAGTTCCACGAGAGATTGGAAATTTAACCTCACTTCAGACACTTGATCTTAACACCAATCAATTGGGTGGGGAGTTGCCCAGTAGTATTTCCAATCTCAGTAGTCTGGTGGCCATCTCTCTATTTACGAATAACTTTTCAGGCAACATACCCAATGATTTTGGTAAAAATATTCCTTACTTGGTAAGTGTTAGCTTCTCAAACAACAACTTTTCTGGTCAACTGCCCGCTGAATTATGTAGTGGATTAGCTATTGAGCAGTTCACAATGAATAGAAACAACTTCCACGGGCCACTGCCAGACTGTTTGAAGAATTGCTCGGGATTAATTCGAGTAAGGCTTGAAGGTAACCAATTCTCTGGAAATATTTCAGACGCATTTGGAGTTCATCCGAACCTTGAATTTATCTCTCTTAGTGGAAATCATTTCACAGGGCAACTCTCGAGTGAGTGGGGACAGTTTGAGAAGCTTTCATATCTTCAGATGGACAGAAACAAAATTTCTGGTATGATCCCGCCTGAGCTTGGGAATTTGACAGAGTTGCAGGTCCTGATGTTGGACTCGAATGAATTGGTAGGTGAAGTTCCTCTAGAATTGGAAAAACTAAGCAGGTTGTTCAATCTGAGCCTGAGTAACAATCATTTATCAGGAAAAATACCCCAAAACGTTGGCAACTTAATGCAGCTCGAGTATCTTGATATGTCAACAAACAATTTCAGTGGAATGATTCCACAGGAGCTTGGCAATTGCAAGAAGTTGTTGAGTTTAAACTTGAGCAACAACATTTTATCAGGGAATATTCCACTTGAACTTGGAAACTTACTAAATTTACAGATTCTTTTGGATCTTAGTCACAATTCTCTTTCAGGGAGTATTCCCCCGAATTTGGGAAAGCTTACCTCATTGGAAATTCTCAATCTCTCACATAATAATCTCTTAGGTAGAATCCCCTCGGGGTTTTCTGGCATGATTAGTTTACGTGTCATTGACTTCTCCTACAACGAGTTGTCTGGACCTATTCCTAGTAGTAACATATTCCAAAAACCTCTAGGAAAACCATATATTGGCAACTCTGGTTTATGCGGGAATGCAGAAGGATTATCATCTTGTGTAGTGACTTCCACAACAGAGAACTCAAGGAGAGACAAAAAAACGGTTCTAATTGCTGTTATCGTCCCAGTCATTAGTCTCACAGTTCTGTTCGGCATTATTGTCGGATATTTTGCCTTTAGAAGAAAAGCCAAGCAGAAAGATGCAGAGAGTACAAGTACAAATAAGTATGAATCTTCTGAAACTCTGATTTGGGAAAGAGAAGGAAAATTCACATTTGGCGATATCTCTAAAGCAACTGAAGAGTTCGATGACAAGTACTGCATTGGAAAAGGAGGATTTGGAAGTGTCTATAAAGCATTAATGCCTACTGGTCAAATAGTGGCTGTCAAAAAGCTCAACGTGTCAGATAGCATTGACATACCACTGATAGATCGCCGCAGTTTTGAGAATGAGATCCAAACTTTGACAGAAGCACGCCATAGGAATATCATTAAGCTCTATGGTTTTTGTTCTAAGAATGGATGCCTATACTTGGTCTATGAATATTTAGAAAGAGGCAGCTTAGGAAAAGTTCTACACGATGATGAAGAGGCAATGGAGCTGGCTTGGGGTAAAAGGGTGAGAATAGTGCGAGGAGTGGCTCATGCGCTTGCTTACTTGCATCATGACTGCTCTCCACCTATCGTGCACCGGGATGTAACACTGAACAATATTCTACTTGAAATGGAGTATGAGCCAAAGCTCTCAGATTTTGGCACAGCAAGGCTTCTGACTTCAAATTCATCTAATTGGACTGCAGTTGCTGGCTCATATGGTTATATGGCACCAGGTATATAAATTACATAATTATGCATCTCCTTTTTATCTCATTTGCTTATGAACACTTCTATTCTAGACTTACAACCTCATAGAAACTTTAGGTAAGGCAAGAGAATGTTTTTATAATTTAGTATGCTTCTCATAATCATGTAGTCAATAATTCTACATAAATTGTATCAAGGTAATTTGCAGCCAAATCTTGTTCAAACCTAGCTGATTCTTTTCCTGTTATATTGTTATTTTGACCAAAATATTTTCGTTGACTACTTTTCTTCTCTTGTCATGTAGAACTTGCCTTTACCATGCGAGTGACAGAGAAATGTGATGTTTATAGCTTTGGAATAGTGGCATTGGAAGTTATAATGGGAAGGCACCCCAGTGAACTTCTGTCTTCATTATCATCCTTAATGCAAGAGCCAAAGTTGTCGAGTGATTCAGATATTCTCTTGAAAGATATGCTTGACCATCGACTTTCACCTCCTACAGGCCAATTAGCAGAAGAAGTGGTATTTGTAGTCACAGTTGCATTAGCGTGCACACGTACCAACCTGGAGTCAAGACCTACCATGCGTTCTGTTGCGCAAGAACTATCTGCTCATACACAGGCATATCTTGCAGAACCATTAACAACAATAAAAATGAGTAAGTTAACTAGTTATCAGAAATAGAAAAAAAGAAAAAATATGAACCAGTTAGTTAATTTGTGATTTTGCTAAAAAGGGGCATGACCTTGCAAATATACTTCTATCCTTAGGCCAGATTATACTTACATTGTACATTCCGCTACACCTTTCCAATGTAGATATCTCTATCATTTTAAAGGCATAAAATATATATGTGACTCAAGCATATTGCATATTGCCTCCACGAAAAGCTTTGGAAAGCATTTATATTATTCCTTTTGGATGGTTAGCAAGAGTCATTGAGCCAACAGTTACTAATGACTAATGCTCTGTTTGTTATAGTCTTATTTTAAGATACTTATCCTATTGAAATGAAGGTATATCTTATAAGATTTTAGAAATCTTATCATGCATTCTATGAAAATTCAAAACAAAAGTAGGCTTTTTATCTTATAAGAAATAAGCAATGCATCCTATCTTATTTTTTATAACTATATAATGCATGGTACATGTGATAAGAAATCTTAAATCTTATAAGATTTCTCTAAATTTCAATGGAATAAGCATCATAAAATAAGATCATTCCAAACACACTATAAGTTCTTCCACAACAGCAAACACAACCATATAGTGAAATAATTAAATTTGTGAGAATACTTACTCTTACTAAGGCTAAAGATCAGTGAGCGGAGCATACAATCAATTGGATTTCTTGATTGATAACTTTCAGAGAAGTACACAACAGAAAATTTTCTTAGTTCAATAAAGGGGATCTTGTAGTAATGAACCATAAGCTAGCAATAGAGTTTTCATCTTCACAAAAGAGCTGAACTTGTCAAACTTTAGATAAAAAAACCTAGCAACCAAAGGCAAAAGGTGATGCAAGACTAAATTGGCTCACGGTATTAGTACTTATAGTAAGCTGGTAATTCAAGTGGTCAAGACTAACTACTTGTCGGAGTAACTTCCTAGATCCAAAATCTAAACCCATTTAATATAGTTCATGTAGTTAATAGTAACTACTTTCGAGTGTGATGACATGGATCCAAATCCCAAGAATAGGTACTGATGTCATTATTGCAGCATATGGACCGTCATAAATATCAATCTATCTTCATCCTCCAGTTTACGCTTATCAGGTTGGGTGTTGATTTTTTTATATTTTGCTTGTGCTTTTTTCTCATCTTCTTGAATGCCCAGCTCTATTATAGATATGTTGGACTTCATTATCTTATCATAGATTGCCACTAGAATTAGCCACTAACATCACTAGTGATACTTGAGAAGAAAAAAATCCCCAATCTGTCCTTAAATATTATTCACTACTTTACTAGCACACGTGAGGATGCTCTCATCCTAAGCATTTACCTATTTTTTCTTGTAAATCTATTAATGTCAATGGCTAGAGGGTTGTGTCTCATGTAGGAGTGATTGGCTTCTTTAGATTTCTAAAAGTGAAGGATATGTAATATGAAGAAACATAGTAGAATTGAAAAATAGAAAAGAGTAGTTATGATAAAAACTTCTACATGCATTACCTAAAAGCACCTCATACAGCTGAATAGGAAAGATTGAGACCAAAGACATGTTATTTTATACAATAAGGGCTCGTTTGGATTGGTCTTGTTCAACAACTTTTGAAAAATATGCTTTTTTGATAAGTTAAAAATTCTGTAAGTTTTTTTTTTTAAAGATTTAGCTTTTTTAAAAGTCAAGCCAAATATTTATTACAAAAAGAATATTTATTTTTCAATAAACAGTGCTTTCTTTTTCTGAAAAAAGCCAATTTAAACTAGCCCTTAAATGTGCAACAATTATCACAGGTAGGGGTGTATAGAAGGAGAAGCTGTGGTAAATTAAAGCTGATATTTAAAAGAAAAGGAAAAAGAAACATATAAATAGAAACTAAGGACTCGTTTGATAACATTGTCAAAAAGTTTATAAACAAAAACTGTAAACAACAATTAAAAACAAAAACTATAAAGATGTTCAGATATTACAGAATATATAAACAAAAACCAAAACATGCTTGGTACAAACTATTTTTGTCTCTTATTTTTTATTTTAGTATTTTATGTTAAATAGAACACATGAAAGTATTTGAGAATAATTGGTGAAAGAATAATGAGAATATTTTAAAGAAAATTTATTTTTTTAATATTGTAATTCCAAAAAATAAATTTAATTATTTTATATTTTTATTTTTATTTTTGAAATTATTTTTTAAAATAATTTTAATTTACTAAATTTATTTTTAAAATGTTTTTAGAAATATTTTAAATAATTATTTTGAGAATAGTTTTTTAAAAATAATTCCGATTTTAATTCTTAAAATATTTTCATTTTTAAAAATAATAATTTATTAAAATAATTTTTAAAAAATAATTTTCATTTATTAAAATAATTTTAAAAAAATAATTTTCATTTATTAAAATAATTTTGGAAGTATTTTTAGTTATTAAAATATTTTTAAATTTATAAAATTATTTTTTGAAAATATTTTTAATTTATTAAAATAGTTTTTAATTATTTTGAAATTTGTTGTTTATAATACTTATTTTATTTTTTGAAATATTTCCTAAAATATTTTTGAAAACATAAAATTAAATTTTTAAAAACATTTTTAAATAATTTTGGTTTTAATAATTATTTTTCAAACAAAATAGTGAGTTCATATTAATTTTGAAAAGATAATTCTAAATGGTATTCGCCATATAGTGAATAAAACTTTTGAAAACCTGTTGTCACAGCATTAGAAAACCACTTTTCTTTTTAACCAAAGTTGCAAAAACAAATTATTAGTTTTTGTTTTTCCAGAAAATGAAAGTAGAAACAAATGAACTTGTTTTTAAATCTTGATCAACAAAAACAGAAAATTGGAAACGAACAATCATAAACTTGTGCAGCTAAGCAACTTCTTTTCTTGCCAAAGAATTTCTGAACTTGATGATTTTGGAGTGGCGACGAATTCTTCCGTCTCTAATCAACAGTTTTCTAATAGTGTGCTACATAATATATTTTCAACTTAGAGTTGAAACTTTAAGTTACGATGAATTCTGGGAATAACAAAAGAAAGGAAACATGTTTTGGGGATTTAAGATTGGCGAGCAACCAAATAATTAAGCCTCCAGCTGTTCTTGTAAGTAGGCTGGACAGAGTAACAATACATTATGAGTTTCCCGATCAAGATCTGGAGCAAAATTTTTGTAGACAGTCTTCGTTATGGGCATAACAAAGGTATGATGAGAGAGTCAACGGATTGGCTAGCTAGCATTGTGGAGAGAATAAAGGATGAAATTTTCCTTCCGTTAGCATAAGAGATCTCCTTGTATCTTGTCTTAGGGAAGATTATGGCTCTCTATCCACATAATTAAAGGAATAAAATCATGCTTTCATCCCTTTAAAAAGCTAAGGAAAGAATGATTGCGATCATTGAGCACTGGCTCTTGAATACTATACATATTGTTTGATCTTCCATGGTATCGTTGTTATCCTTCTGAAGAAAAGGACCATTGGCTTCATAGGAAGTATAGTGATGTTAATAGTAAATGTTTTTGGGTTCTATAATTTGATGCCTACCGTGGGGCACTGACGATATAAAGACATGGAACAACTATTTTTCCTTTCCTGTTATCACGACGGAGTCAATATTAAATAACTTAACCCGTGTAACCCATCTTTTGAAAAAGCATGATATGTGATCATCCTTTATCTTGCATTCATTTTTCCGGAGGTTGCTGCTGGCTTCAGAGGAAAAGAGGGTGAGGTCTATTAAATTTTACCATTCCTTTATTTTTTTTAATATGGTTTCTTGCCATTGCAAGTAAAAATACACAAAATATACATATATATATATATATATATATATATATATATATATAACGACAAATGGATTTCACATTTCCACCAATTTTTTCATTCTCATATGTTCTTTTCAAGTGTCTATGTATAAGAGTATCAACAAATTATAGTTGAACACATTATAATCCCCACTCCTCACTTATATGAATTGATTACGGAAAGTTTATGACAGGAAACAAAGCATTTGGCGGCAGCTTAAATTTGCCAAACTTGAAGTCTGCAAGTACTATTTTCAGATAAATCCCATCGCCTTAGGAGCCTCTCAATCGAACAACTTCGATCAAATCATAATTTCGAACCTAAGCCCTCGATTTTCATCGGGCTTATTATTGAAGATTTCGACATTTGATTTTCATTAGACTTGCATTTCACGTATTCGGGCTTTGATTTTTCATTAGGCCTACACTTGATGTTTTTTCGGCCTTTCATTTTCATCAGGCCCACATTTCATGTTTCGGCCTTTTATTTTCGTTAAGCCCATAATTGATGTTTTTGGCATTTGATTTTCATCAGGCCCATAATTGTTATATTAGGCCTTGATTTTCATCATGAGGTTCGTGATTGTCATTTTCAGCCTTTGAATTTTATCAGGTCCAGAAGTTTTCGACCTTTGATTTTCATCAGGCCTTCTCTCAAGTTTTCATTGGGCTCATTTTGACGTTTCGACCTTTGATTTTCATCAACCTACAATTGATGTTTTTTTGGCCCTTAATTTTTACTATGTTCAGCCCTAGATTTTTAGTGGGCCTTATGTTACCATGTTTAGCCTTTGATTTTATCAATCCCAAAAAGTGGGCCGAAGCCATTCTCCAGATAAGCACTTGCATAGATTCAAGACCCTTGATCTTCATCAGATCGCAAAGATGAAGAAACACATACAGACTCCTCATATACTCTTGATGTTTGAATTTCAAAAATATCTAGGAAGACGAAATATCTCCTACAAGAAGATGATACATTAACAAGGATCAGAAAAGGCTTTAACTCTTGGAAATTAGAGTATTACTCTTCATGTCTTATAGTCACTAAAAGTACTTATTTTCCTTGATAATATATTTTCTGTTGCATTGCAGTATCTGATTTCTGCAATTGAAGGTCTAACCTTGAATCCTCTTGAGTAAAACTCTTTTGTTCTGATTAAATTACTACCATTAAAAACCAAAAATTGACTTCGTTCTATGGCTATGGTGTGGAATCCACAATAGTTTACAAGAAAAGAAGATGACAATCCCTTGCGTTAATTGAGAAAAAGCTTAGATTAGATCTACATTTATATTTAATTGGCCCAAATGTTCACTATGGACAACTGCATGATACGTGGACTCGTTTGGATTGGCTTTTTTCAAAATTATTTTTTTTAACAGCTTTTGAAAAAAGTACTTTTTTGATAATCTAAAAATTCTAGCTTCTGGAAAAACCTGTAAATGAGTTCTTTTCAAAGTTTTAACTTTTTTGAAAGCTAAGCCAAATAGTTATTGCAAAAAAAATTAACTTTTTTTTAAAGTATTTTTTTTCTGAAAAAAAACTAATCCAAACATGCTCATATATGTTAGTTAGATGCAGGTGCACCACGCCACATATGCACAGATAGCAAATTCCAATAAAGGAAAAGAAGGAAAGAAAATGTCAAAAAAATTACTAAAGTTAAGTACTTGAAGTTCAAAATATCATAAAATGGAGAACCTTGCATAGTTGATTTATTATTTATTACTTAATTATGTGTTTCTAGCAATTACAATTTGGTGAGGGAGCCACAACACCACTACCAAAAATTAGTAAAATTGAGATAGAAATTTCTCGTCTCAAATTTAAAGTTATTTGTGATGTAAAGCTTTTAAAGTTATTTGTGATGTAAAGCTTTTAAAGTTATTCGTGATGCTACTTTTGGTGCACTCATAAAATTGTTTTTGCTTTAAGTAGCTTCTTTAGTTATGTATTTTGCTAACTTGTTGCTGTCATACCGCAGGCTCAACAAGTTGAACAAAAATATAGTTATCTCTTTTTGAGTTGGAAAAAAGCCATTCCTATCTTACTATAAAAAATTATACAAAATATTGGATTTCTTTCTTTAAAAAATAAAGATTAATTTAGGAAACCAAATGCAAAACACGCCAGGACTGGAGGCACAATCACACATTGGACGGTCCTGCCATACTAGCGTATAGTTAAAATCTACCCCACCAATAAATAAGTTCTTTTTATAATACATAGGTACTCTTTTTTTAACCTACCTTCAAATATTCTTCCTTTTTCTTGGCTGAAATTCCCTCCTCAATATGCTGAAATTCCTTCTTTAAATTGTAAGGCTGTTTACGAATATAATATACAATACATAATAAGAATGTAAAATACTAACAATTACTTTTTCAAAATTTTTTATCAAAAAAATCAATTATAAATATCTCTACTTCATATTAAATAATAAAACAATATATGATCTTTCTCACCAATAAGTATGTGTGTATAGATATATATATATATATATATATATATATATATATATATATATATTGTAATTTTGTAGAGAGCGTGAAAAGAGAGCCGTATATGATAATTAATCTATGGTGTGTTTCCTCTACTAAGGTACCTTAAATCCTTGAGCCCTATGGTGGGCGCTAAATTGTACAGTTTAAAATCTACAATTAAAGTTTAGGGGAACTACTCAGCCTAAACCCCTTTGAGTAAAAGAGGGACAAAAGGGTTTTCGGCACTAGAGAGAAGGAAGCTTAGATAGAATAGTGATAGGGTTTGTTGTCGTTTCCCCCTAAAGAAGACGAGCCCTCGCCCTCGCCCTTTCTAAGAAGACTCATGCTCTATTAATGACTATAATTTGGCGCGGGAAGATTTTGGTTCCTTTAACTATGATCATCATGTTCTAAGGATCATGGATCTTCCATTAGGACCGGGTTGACCTTCATTATATAAAAGGCCTTGCCTTTTGTTTGTGTGCACCCGCCAGTCTATGTTCACATGAGGCCTTACTTGCACCAAGATGGACTATTCGGCTCAATACCCATGATCCAAATATGGGCTCTACAAATATATAAGCAATCTTTTTCACATACCTTCAAAATTTTCTCCTTTTTTTTGGACCGAAACTTCTTCACATTGACAAACTTTGTTCTTTGAATTGCAGCTTTAGTTTAGAACTTCGAGTGTCTCTCTTTTAACATGCTAATTAATGCATATGTATTGTATAATTTAAGTAATTGTAATCAATAAGTTCATTATTACAAGGTACTAATGCTGATTTTTCCTTTTCATGTAAATATAATTTGTGTATTCCATTGCATAACCAATGCTTTACGCGTCTTTAGAATCTTCAACGTTGATATGGCTTTTTTTTTTTTTTTTAACCAAGACGTACATATGCCTTCATTTAGGGGGAAAAAGAAATTGATGTGGCTTGAATGGTGCATGCATAAATATGGAGTGACAATATAATTGCATGGAAAATTGGCATATTAGGTTTGTTTTAATAAAAAAAGAATTAATGAAAAAGATTTGCAATAAAATATCATGTACACAAATGCATACACATATTTTTCTTTTGAGTTGGGGGGGAGGGGGGAATGGCGGCAAAATACACATATAGATTTATCTTTTGGTAAAAATATGTAGAAATTATTTGTTACTTTTTGGGGTTGGGGGCACGGCTGCCCCTACTTGCTCCCTCCCCTTCCAAGCCAAGCAAAGCCCGCCCCGCCCAAAAAAAAAAAACGATAGCTCTGCCACTGCCTACCACAACCTTGAACATCTTGTCATCTATATCTATACTATTTATACTACTAGTATGTTAATCGTGCGATTGTATGGGGATGTGATATATATAGGTAGCATATTAGAAAGATTTAGTTTTTTTATCTATTTAAATGTTTCAAACAAATTATATGAACCATTTTTAATAGATTAAACAATAATAATACACAAACATGTGATTTCCTTACATATGCACAATTTTAAAATTTGCAAGATATCACAATTTGAAATTACAGAGAAATTGTGGTGATAAAAAAAATTGATCGAATTGCGATTATCTAAATAAAAAAGAAAGCAAATTACTAACTCTATTAGTTTATTTATTTATTGTACTTAACAAGCCTCTTCATGTGTAGGAATTTATTTAGAGTTTGTACTTGGACAAGATTTAGTTTTTTTATCCATTTAAATGTTTCAAACAAATTATATGAACCATTTTTAATAGATTAAACAATAATAATACACAAACATGTGATTTCCTTACATATGCACAATTTTAAAATTTGCAAGATATCACAATTTGAAATTACAGAGAAATTGTGGTGATAAAAAAAATTGATCAGATTGCGATTATCTAAATAAAAAAGGAAGCAAATTACTAACTCTATTAGTTTATTTATTTATTGTACTTAACAAGCCTCTTCATGTGTAGGAATTTATTTAGAGTTTGTACTTGGACAATTTAATATATTTAAATAGATGGCAACGATGTGTAGGAATTTATTTAGAATTTGTACTTGGACAATTTAATACATTTAAATAGATGGCAACGAGTTTCGAACCTATGTCGTTTGACTTCCAGGCACTAATATAAGTTAAAATTACCATCTCATCTAAAAGCTTATGTTTTGTATAGAGGATATTGGTTTATTTATTTATTATACTTAAACAAGGATTGTGGAAAGAATAAAGAATGAGATTTTTCTTCCATATATCTGCATAAGAAACTGCTTGCCTGAGAGGAGATTATGGCTTTCTATCCACATAATTAAAGGAATAAAATAATGCCTTCATCCCTTTGAAAAGCTAGGGAAACAATGATTGTGATCATTGACCATTGGCTCTTGAGCACTACACATATTGTTTGCTCTTGGCCATGGTATCATTGGTACCCTTTTGAAGAAAGGGATCATTGACTTCTTTACAAGTCTAGTGATCTTAATTATAGATACTTTCTGGTTTTATAGTCTTAATTTTAAATTAACATGTTGACTTCATCAACTTAATACATCCATGTAACTCGAAATTAAGGAGACATCTATGATCTTGTAAACATGGAATAAGCAACAGTATATGTGAATTAGTTGCTAAAAGTACAGCCATAATCATTGAGCTTATTATGAAGTAGTCTCCAAAAGGCCTACTGTTTTCTCGTTATTTCAGCTATTTATTCTTTAGGTACTTATTTTCCTTAATAATATCTTTCCTCTTGCATTGCAGCATCTAAATTCTGCAATTGAAGGTCTAAGCTTGAATCGTCTTGAGTAGAACTCTTTTGTTCTAATTAAATTACTACCATTCAAAAAATTGACTTCGTTCTATGGCTAAGGTGTGGAATCCACAATAGTTTACAAGAAAAGCAGATGATAGTCCTGTGCTTTAATTAAGAAAAAAGCTTAGATTAGATTCTACATTTATATTTAACTGGCTCAAATGTTTAGTACGGACACGTGCATGACACATATATGTTAGTTTGGTGCTGGTGCACCATGCCACATGTGCACAGACAGCAAATTCCAATAAAGGAAAAGAACGAAAGAAAATACTAAAAAGAATCACTAAAGTTTAAGTTACAACGAAGAACCTTGTATAGCTGATTTATTATTTATTATTTATTATGTGTTCCTAGCAATTACAATTTGGTGAGGGAGCCACACCACCACTACTAAAAGTTGGTAAGTTGGTGGGTTTAAGATAAAAATTTTCTGTCTTTAATTGAAACAGATTTGAGATAGAGATTGTCCATCTCAAATTGAGACAAATTTGAGACGAAAAATTTGGACAAAATCTCTTATGAGAAGGTCTAATTTTTTGAGAACATATTTTTAATGGGTTTGAAAAAGTTCTGAGACAAACCAATTAGGGATCGAGACAAATCTAGAGAGCATGCACATGCAGGTAACAGTGCTCTGTCTAGATTTGTCTTGATCCCTAATTGGTTTGTCTCAAAACTTCTTTAAACCCATTAAAAGCATGTTCTAAAAAAATTAGATCTTCTCACAAGAGGTTTTTTCTAGAAAAACATACAAATTATTTAAGATTTTCTCTTAAATATGACTATTAGCTACTTATATAAACTACAAGCACAAAGCCAAATGCTGGCCCTGGAGGCAGCAATGGCAAGCCTACCAGGGCCACTAGTAGCCCCGGAAGCAGCACTGGTGTTTCACCAGCTTGCATGGTGTGCAAATATCAACGAAGAAGATGTGCCCCTGATTGCATTAGATTTTTCTTCTGCACAAAGAGCTGAACTTTTCAAACTTTAGACAAAAACCCAGCAACCAAATGCAAAAAGTGATTCAAGACTATCAATATCGTCTCACGGTAATAGTACTTGCAGTTGGGACGATAAATTTTCCCGTTCAAAGACAGACAACTGGCAACGTGCAGTAAGCTGGTAGTTCAAGTGATCGATACTAATTACATGCAGAAATAACTTCCTAGATTCAAAATTTGAATCCGTTTGGTATAATTCAAATAGTTGAGACTAATAACTTATGAGTGTGACAACCAATTCCCAATGCTTTTGCTGTGGTTATTACAGTAATCACAAATTGGGTGCATTGGTCAACTCAGCAGACATCCAAACCTGAATGATCACATAAAATTTCTTTGTCTCAGATTTGTAACTGAATCTAAAGTCGTAATTACCAAGAATTGTTAACCTCATGAAGCAAAGTGATTAATTTAAAAATTCAGGAAGAATTTTGGATTTTAATTGAGCTCCTTTTCTGTGGAAATTGGTGTACTTCATTCTGTTCACATACTTATAATTCAAGGGATGTTCCTGTCATAGTTGCTGTAACTTGTACATTTATACCAGGTTCCGTTTCGTTTGCGAAAAATAACTTGTTTCCAGAAAATGTTTTTCTAGTAAAACTCCAATTTTGTTGAAGGAAACTCTAGGAAAATAACTTGAAGTTTCAAATTTTTAGGCATGTAATCTAAATAAAAAAATTATTAGAAAATACTCAAATTGTGTTGAAGGAATCTCCAGAAAACAACAACGAACTGTTTCCACAACTGTTCTTTAATTTGGAAAACAATTCCAGTTCTCAATTTGCTAATTGATTACAGAGAGTTTATGATAGGAAACCAAGCATTTGGTGGCATCTTAAATTTGCCAAACATGAAGTCCGCAAGTACTATTTTCAGGTAAATCCCATTGCCTCAGGAGCCTCTCAATTGAACAACTTCGATCAAATCATAATGTCGAACGTAGGCCCATAATTTTCATCGGACTTATTATTGACAATTTCAATTAGAGTTACTATGTCATCTAAAAGCTTAAACTTGTAGAGAAGATATTGGTTTATTTATTTATTGTATTAACACACCCCCTAATGTGCAGCTTGATTTGCGATTTCTTTTAGAGTTACTACTTCATCTAAAAGTTTAAGCTTGTAAGAGGATATTGATTTATTTATTTATTTATTTATTATAGTAACAATTTCGGCCTTTGATTTTCAATTGGACTTGCATTTCATGTATTTGGCCTTTGATTTTTCATCAAGCCTACAATTGATGTTTTCGGCCTTTCACATTTCATCTTTCCACCCTTTTATTTTCGTTAAGCCCACAATTGATGTTTTTGGCATTTGATTTTCATCGGGCTCGTAATTGTTATATTTGGCCTTTGATTTTCATCAGGTTCGTAATTGTCAATATCAACCTTTGAATTTTATCAGGTCCAGATGTTTCATCAGGACTATTGATGTTTTTTGCCCTCAATTTTCATTGGGTCCACTATTAATGTTTTCAGCCTCTGTCAAGCCACGATTAATATTTTTGTCTGTTGATTGTTGACGTTTCAACCTTTAATTTTCAGCAGGCCTACAATTGACATTTTTTGGCCCTTAATTTTTACTAGGCCTGTTGCTGATGTTTTCGGTATTTGATTTTCATCAAGTCGCAGTTAAAGGGTTTAGCCCTCCATTTTTATTGGGCCTTATGTTACTATGTTGGGCCTTTGATTTTATCAAGCCCAAGAGGTGGGCCGAAGCCACGCTCCTGATAAGCGCTTGCATATATTCAAGACCCTTGATCCTCCCAATAGATCACAAAGATGAAGAAACACATACAGACTCCTCATATACTCTTGATGTTTGGTAAGGATCAGAAAAGGCTTTAATGCTTGGAAATTAGAGTATTACTCTTCATGTCTTAAAAGGCCTAAAGACACAAGGAGTGGGGGACTTAGTGTCACGTCTAAGGTGAATTAGTCACTAAAAGTGCAGCCATAATTATTGAGCTTGTTATGAAGTTGTCTCCAAAAAACCTGCTGTTTCCTCATTATTCCCGCTATTTATTCTCAAGGTACTTATTTTCCTTAATAATATTTTTCCTCTTGCATTGCAGCATCTGATTTCTGCAATTGAAGCTCTAACCTCCTCTTGAGTAAAATTCTTTTGTTCTGATTAAATTATTACCATTTAAAAAAAAAATGACCTCTTTCTATGGCTGAGGTGTGGAATCCAGAATAGTTTACAAGAAAAGAAGATGACAATCCCTTGCTTTAATTAAGAAAAAGCTTAGATTTGATTCTACATGATGACAATCCCTTGCTTTAATTAAGAAAAAGTTTAGATTAGATTGTACATATATATTTAACTGGCCCAAATGTTCACTATGGACACCTGCATGATACATGGACTCGTTTGGATTGGCTTTTTTCAAAAGCTTTTTTTCTAATAGCTTTTGGAAAAAAGTGCTTTTCTGATAAGCTAAAAATTTTGACTTCTAGAAAGAGCTGGAGTTTTTTTCAAAGTTTTAACTTTTTTCAAAGTCAAGTCAAATAATTATTACAAAAAATTAATTTTTTTAAAAAGTATTTTTTCTTAAAAAAAAAAAAATCCAAACAGGCTCATATATGTTATTTAGGTGCAAGTGCACCATGCCACATATGCACAGATAGCAAATTCCAATATAGGAAAACAAGGAAAATATTTAAAAAATTACCAAAGTCAAGTACTGGAAGTTCAAAATATCATAATATGGAAAACCTTGTATAGCTGATTTATTATTTATTACTTAATTATGTGTTTCTAGCAGTTACAATTTGGTGAGGGAGCCACGCCACCACTGCCAAAAATTAGTGAATTTGAGATAGAAATTTCTCCTCTCAAATTTAAAGTTATTTGTGATGTAAAGCTTTTTGTTAGTTAAATATTCATTATTGATTTTGATGATGAAAAAATATATATGTATTATTTGACTAAATAGCTTCTTGTGAAAATGAGATGACATCAATATGAAACTTTGAGAGATATGAAGATGTGCAAAAAGCCTTATTTGAAGGAAGATAAGAGGAGAAGGCATAAGGAGGAGAAGAGAAGCCATAAGGGGTACCGGATTTGTTTTTCTAGCTCTTTTTGTGAAATGCCTATATATTGCGTTGACTTGGCTCAAAATCTTTTTCTTAGTCATAGCAAAAACTATCAAGTCTTGCACATATGAAAATAACATATGCACAAATGTATTTAAATGCACACATTGAGATAAAATGAGTTTTTGGGGTGTTTCAATTCACAACATGTGTTTACATATTTATTCAAAATGACTTGGAGTTGTGAAAATGCACTTAAATTGTTTTTCTGCAAAAATCTGGCTTTACTTCACATTCTGGAGTGGCCGGACCCCCCAGACGGTCGACCGGCTGATCTGGGTGGTCGCCCGGCCTAATCAGAGATGTGAAGGGAAAAGCCGGACCCCTTAGCCGGTCGACCGGCTAAGGCGTCCGGCCTAGTCAGAGAAGGAGAAGGGTAAGTCGGACGAACCAGCCAGTCGACCGGCTGAACGAGAGCTGTAATAAATGCACTAGCCGTTTATTATCGTTCTGGCCGAAATTTCCCAAATCTTCTTCACCTACCAATCCCTAAACCCCAAATCTCTTTAAACACTCATTCAATACACTTTCTAAACATCAATTTGAAGTGTGCTAGAGTGTTTATCATCATTCAATCCATCTTTGAGCCATTCTTGCAATATATTTGAGTTTTCAAGAGCTTATTCATTTTCTTGAAGAAAATCTCTGATTCAATCTTTTCTCATTTTTTGAGTACATACACACTTTGAGAGCTTTAATCTTTGTGAGATTTATTCATTTAAGATTGTAAAGTGTGAGGAAATCCTATAGAGTGAATCTCTTGGATTCTTTGAAGAGAGGCTTCAAAGAGGTTGTAAAGAACTTGGTTTGTGCTTCACCAAGTTTTGAAGAAACATCTTAGTGGAGATATTTGAAGTCCTAAGGGGAGATTCCTTGGGCGGTGGACGTAGGCTTGGCCGAACCACCTTAAAATCATTTGTTTCTCTTCTCCTTACATTTATATTTTTATTCTTCTTACCTTGCTTATCTTGTGTTCGATATATTGTTTGTTAGAAGCTGTAAATTTTCTGTAAATTTTAAAAACGAAAATTAGTATTAATATCTTAATTCACCCCTCCCCCTTAAGATATTTGCACCCACAATTGGTATCAGAGCTAGGGTTCTACATAATAGTCTAACAACTAGTAGAATTTCTAGCAAATATGGAGGGAATTTCTATTAAACAAGCACCCCCTTTTGATAGAACAAATTATGCATTTTGGAAAATGAGAATGAAAGTGTTTATACAATCACATGGCTATAAAGCCTGAAAAATCATAGAAAATGGGCCTACCTTGCCTACAAAATTAGAGGGTGATAGGAGAATATCCAAACCGAAAAATGAATGGAATGATGAAGATATTAAATTATTTGAATTAAATCAAAAAGCATTACATTATTTATTTAATGCTATGAATGCCACCGAATTTGCTAGAGTAATGGGTTGCACTTCGGCTAAAGAACTTTGGGATCAATTAGAAGTAACTTATGAAGGAACTAGCCAAGTGAAAGAATCTAGGATTGCTATGCTTGTACATAGATATGAATTATTCAAAATGCTTCCAAATGAAAATGTTGAACAAATGTTTTCTAGATTTGTTGAAATCACTAATGGTTTGAAAGCTCTTGGTAAAGATTATTCCAATGTAGAGAAGGTAAGGAAAGTGCTAAAGAGCTTGCCATCATCATGGCGACCTAAAGTCACGGCAATAAAGGAAGCGAAGGACTTGAATACATTGGAGCTCAATGAGCTCATTGGCTCACTCATGACTCATGAGCTTGAGATAAAAGATCATGAAGAAGAAGAAAGGAGAGCAAAGAAGTCCATTGCTCTCGTTGCATCCAAATATTCATCAAGTGATGATGAAGAAAATGATGAGGACCCGGAAGATGAAGAGATTGCACTCCTTGCCCGAAATTTCAAAAAATTTATGAAATTTAGAAAGATGAGAAAAGGGGCTTCTTCAAGCAACACAAATTGGAAGAAGAAAGGAAAAGAAAGAAAGGAGTTCAAAAAGATAAAAGATGCAAAAGATGAGTTAAAGTGCTTCAATTGCAACAAGCTGGGACATATAAAAGCAAATTGTCCTAAGCTTTCAAAGAAGAAGGAAGGAAAGGCGCTCAAGGCCACATGGGACTTCTCCGAAACCGAAGAAGATGAGGAAGAACATCATGAGGTAGCCAATTTTTGCCTCATGGCCAATGAGGATGGGGTACTATCTTCACCATCTTTATCTATTTATTATTCATCTAGTGAAGGAGAGGAAGAGGAATATAGTTTTGATGAACTAAAAGACGCATTTGCTAAATTACATGATGATCTATCCTTAGCCTTGGCAAAAAACAAGCAAATGCGTAAAAGTTTGAAACTTGTTCTTAATGAAAAAGAAATTTTGGAAAAGAAAAATGCTTCTCTTATTAAAAAATTAGACATCTTAGAAAAAGAAAATGATTCATATGCCGAAGATTTTGTAAAGTTTGAAAAAGAGGTTAAAGATTTAAAAAAGGTCAAAAAGAGGAGATGTTACCTTTGGGGACAATGGCAAAGGAAAAATTATTGGAAAAGGAAGCATTGGTAATGAAAATTCTCTTGCTATACACAATGTCCTACTAGTGAAGGTCTAAAATTTAATCTACTTAGCATTAGTCAATTATGTAACAAAGGTCATAAAGTCATTTTTCAATCATCTAAATGTCTTGTGTATGAATGTGGAAATGAAAATGTGTTATTTATAGCTAAGAGAAATGAAAATGTTTACACTGTTGAAAATGATCAACTTATATGTCAACATGTTAAATGTTTATCTGTTGTGCATGTTAATGCTTGGTTATGGCATAGAAGATTAGGACATGCTAGCATGAGCTTATTGAATGATTTATCAAAGCATGATCTAGTTAGAGACCTACCAAAACTAAAATTTGAAAAAGTTAAAATTTGTGATGCTTGCCAACTAGGAAAACAACATAAAACATCCTTCAAATCCCTAAATAAGGTTTCAACAAATAGAGCATTACAACTACTACATATAGATTTGTTTGGACCCATTGATGTGGCAAGCTTAGGAGGATCTAGGTATACATTTGTTGTAGTTGATAATTACACTAGATTTACATGGGTCATGTTTCTTGCACATAAAAATGATGCCTTCAATGAATTTGCAAGATTGTGTAGAAAAGTGCAAAATGAGAAAGGCTATTTTATAACTTGCATCCGTAGTGATAATGGCACCGAATATGTGAACACTCCTTTCATGAACTTTTGTGATGAACATGGCATTGAGCATAACTTTTCGGCCCCTCGTACTCCTCAACAAAATGGGGTAGTAGAGAGAAAGAATCGTACATTACAAAAAATGGCAAGGACTATGTTAAAAGAACACAACTTGCCAACATATTTTTGGAGTGAAGCCATAAATACTGCATGCTATGTGCAAAATAGAGTATTGATTAGACCTATCTTAAACAAAACTCCATATGAACTATGGCATGGCAAAACACCTAAAATATCATACTTCAAGGTATTTGGTTGTAAATGTTTTATTCTAAACACTAAGGACCACTTAAGAAAATTTGATTCTAAATCCGATGAAGGAATATTCTTAGGTTATTCCACAAAGAGCAAAGCATATAGGGTATATAATAAGAGAACTCTTGTTGTAGAAGAATCAATACATGTTACATTTGATGAGACTAATCCATTTGAGCCGAGAAAGGAAATTGATGATGTAGGTTATCTTTTGGAAAAGACAACGCTTGAAGATCCAACTCCAAAAGACAAAGAAAAACTAACAAAGCAAGAAGAAGAACTTCAAGAAAGGAGGTCTCAAGCAAATGAGGAAATCAAACGTTGCTCAAACAAAGATGATGAAACAAAAGAACCTCATGAAGATCTACAAAAAAGTTGGAAGTTTGTGAGAAACCATCCTCAAGATCTTATTCTAGGTAATCCAAATGAAGGTGTAAGAACTAGGCGTAATATTAGCACTTTTTGTGAGCATCATGCATTTATTTCTCATATTGAACCCAAAAATGTAAAAGAAGCTCTACTTGATGAAAATTGGATAATAGCAATGCAAGAAGAACTCAATCAATTTGAGAGAAATAAAGTTTGGAAGCTAGTTGAAAGACCTAAAGATAGACCGGTAATTGGAACCAATTGGGTATTCAGAAATAAACTAGATGAAGCCGGAATAGTGACTAGGAATAAGGCTAGACTAGTTGCACAAGGATACAATCAAGAAGAAGGAATTAATTATGATGAAACTGATGCTCCTGTAGCTAGACTTAAATCCATTTGGATGTTACTTGCATTTGCATGTCACATGGACTTTAAACTTTATCAAATGGATGTGAAAAGTGCATTTTTAAATGGATTCATTGAAGAAGAAGTTTATGTTGAACAACCCCCCGATTTTGAAGATTCATGTTTTCCTAATCATGTTTTTAAATTAGAAAAGGCTTTATATGGCTTAAAGCAAGCTCCTAGAGCTTGGTATGAAAGACTTAGTGGATTTTTGGTTGAAAACAATTTCGAAAGAGGAAAACTTGATTCAACCCTATTTATCAAAAGAAAAGACAATGACATTCTACTTGTCCAAATCTATGTAGATGATATAATTTTTGGTGCTACTAATGTTTCCTTGTGTGAGAATTTTTCAAAGTACATGCACAAGGAGTTCGAGATGAGCATGATGGGAGAATTGACTTTCTTCCTCGGACTCCAAATCAAACAAGCAAAAGAGGGGATCTTCGTAAATCAAGCTAAATACATCAAGGAAATCATCAAGAAATTTGGACTTGAAGATGCAAAGGAGATTGGAACTCCCATGAGTCCCTCAACAAAGCTAGATAAAGATGAGAAAGGTAAATCAGTAGACGAGAAGAAATATAGAGGTATGATCGGTAGCCTATTATATTTAACTGCCTCTAGACACGATATCATGTTCTCGGTGTGCTTATGTGCTAGATTTCAATCCAATCCTAAGGAAATTCACTTAACAGCTGTAAAAAGAATAATTAGATATCTTAAGGGAACAATTAATTTAGGGCTTTGGTATGCTAAAGGAACGTCATTTGATCTATGTAGTTTTTCTGATGCTGACTATGCTGGTTGCAAAGTAGATCGTAAGAGTACTAGTGGAACATGCCAATTCGTAAGACATTCCTTAGTATCTTGGTCTTGTAGGAAACAAAATAGCGTTGCTATTTCCACCACCGAAGCTGAATATATTGTAGCTGGTAGTTGTGTGGCTCAAATATTGTGGATGAAACAAAATTTACTTAATTATGGATTGAATTATGATCATATTCCTATATATTGTGATAATACTAGTGTAATTAATCTTACTAAGAACCCAATTCAACACTCAAGAACTAAGCATATTGAGATTAGGCACCATTTCATTAGAGATCATGTACAAAAAGGTGATATAATTCTTGAATTTGTTGATACTTTACATCAAGTTGCTGATATTTTTACTAAACCTTTGAATGAAGATCAATTTTGTAAGATTAGGAGAGAGATTGGAATGATAAAATGTGGTTAAATTGCATATATATGTGTTTATGTGGCTTGAGTATAGAAAATAAGCAATTTATGCACTTTCTGACCAAGCCGATCAACCAAGCCGGTCGACCGACTGATGCATTAGGCGTCCGGCTGAAAGGATTTTTCTAACGAGCTCTCTGATCCGGGCTTGGTTGACCCCCCGCGACCAGCCGGTCGGCCAAAACCCACTTCAAAATCTTCAAATTTCAACCGTTTTCTTTCAAATTTCTTCCTAAAATTTGCTTGCCCACTTCAAAAACAAAGCTTTTACCGATTATTTTTACAAAAACAACGCGAAATCATGGTGAATCGGAGAGGAAAAAGTCAAGCACGTGGGAGAAAAGGAAAAAGGCCAAGAACTCAATCTCCTCCACCGCCACCACCTCTGGCATCCAAGATTCAAGGCAAGCAATCAATTCTATACGGTAAATATATCGTGGACTCTGACTTTGCTGGCACCGATATCTTGCCACTATTTGATAGATGGAATGTGTTTCTACATTTGTATTGTGATGTGCAAGATAAATTGGTTGAATTTTATGAAAATCTTGAGATACACTGTAGAAGCCCGAAGCTTGAATTTTCTTCTTTTTCACTTGAAAACAATTTTTAGTTTTAGTTAATCTTTACATTCTTGACTATGATTACCAAGTTTTTTCTTTTATACATTTCTTTTCCTGCCTTTGTATTGATTTTGATGATGCCAAAGGGGGAGAAGTTATGAGATGATTTATGCTTTGGTGATATATATGCTTTGGTGAATGGTATTGTCTATTTGCATTAGTTTAAATGGTGGATGCATAAGCTCTGTGTGGAGAAGTAAATGGTGAATGCTTTGTTGATATGTTTACTTGTTCTTGCAAATGAGTTTAAATTTGATAGTCAAAGCATTTTCTCAAAAATGCACTTTTTAAAGAAATGCATATATTAAGGGGGAATACTTTGTCTCATATCTTAAAAAATTTTGTCATCATCAAAAAGGGGGAGATTGTTAGTTAAATATTCATTATTGATTTTGATGATGAAAAAATATATATGCATTATTTGGCTAAATAGCTTCTTGTGAAAATGATATGACATCAATATGAAGCTTTAAGAGATATGAAGATGTGCAAAAAGCCTTATTTGAAGGAAGAAAAGAGGAGAAGGCATAAGGGGTGCCGGATTTTTTTTTCTTGCTCTTTTTGTGAAATGCCTATATATTGCGTTGACTTGGCTCAAAATCTTTTTCTTAGTCATAGCAAAAACTATCAAGTCTTGCACATTTGAAAATAACATATGCACAAATGTATTTAAATGCACACATTGAGATAAAATGAGTTTTTGGGGTGTTTCAATTCACAACATGTGTTTACATATTTATTCAAAATGACTTGGAGTTGTGAAAATGCACTTAAGTTGTTTTTCTGCAAAAATCTGGCTTTACTTCACATTCTGGAGTGGCCGGACCCCCAGACGGTCGACCGGCTGACCTCGGTGGTCGCCCGGCCTAATCAGAGAGGTGAAGGGAAAAGCTGGGCCCCTTAGCCGGTCGACCGGCTAAGGCGTCCGGCCTAGTCAGAGAAGGAGAAGGGTAAGTCGGACGACCCGGGTCCGACCGGTGAACTAGACGTAATAAATGCACTAGCCGTTTATTACCGTTCTGGCCGAAATTTCCCAAATCTTCTTCACCTACCAATCCCTAAACCCCAAATCTCTTTAAACACTCATTCAATACACTTTCTAAACATCAATTTGAAGTGTGCTAAAGTGTTTATCATCATTCAATCTATCTTTGAGCCATTCTTGCAATATATTTTAGCTTTCAAGAACTTATTCATTTTCTTGAAGAAAATCTCTGATTCAATCTTTTCTCATTTTTTGAGTACATACACACTTTGAGAGCTTTAATCTTTGTGAGATTTATTCATTTAAGCTTGTAAAGTGTGAGGAAATCCTATAGAGTGAATCTCTTGGGTTCTTTGAAGAGAGGCTTCAAAGAGGTTGTAAAGAACTTGGTTTGTGCTTCACCAAGTTTTGAAGAAGCATCTTAGTGGAGATCTTTGAAGTCCTAAGGGGAGATTCCTTGGGCGGTGGACGTAGGCTTGGCCGAACCACCTTAAAATCGTTTGTTTCTCTTCTCCTTACATTTCTATTTTTATTCTTCTTACCTTGCTTATCTTGTGTTCGATATATTGTTTGTTAGAAGCTGTAAATTTTCTGTAAATTTTAAAAACGAAAATTAGTATTAATATCTTAATTCACTCCTCCCTCTTAAGATATTTGCACCCACACTTTTAAAGTTATTTGTGATGCAAAGCTTTTAAATCTACTTTTGGTGCCTCGTAAAATTGTTTTTGCTTTAAATAGCTTCTTTAGTTATGCATTTTGCTAAGTTTTTGCTGTCGTAACGTTGGCTCAACAAGTTGAACAAAATACAGTTATCTCTTGTTGAGTTAGAAAAAAGCCATTCTTATCTTACTATAAAAAATTATATAAAATCATGGATTTCTTTCTTTAAAAAATAAAGAATAATTTAGGAGAACAAATGCAAACCACGCCAGGAAACAGGGCACAACCACACATTGCGTAGTCCTACCAACCAGGGTATGGTTAAAATCTTCCCCACCAATAAATGAAGTTCTTTTTATAGTACATAGGTACACTTTTTTAAACCTACCTTCAAATATTCTTCCTTTTTCTTGGCTGAAATTCCCTCCTTAATGTGCCGAAATTCCTTCTTTAAATAGTAAGGTTGTTTATGAATAATATACAATACATAACAAGAATGTAAAATACTAACAATTCTTTTTTCAAAATTTTTAATCAAAAAATCAATTATAGATATCTCTACTCCATATTAAATAATAAAACAATATATGCTAAATTAAAATCTTTCTCACCAACATATATATATATATATATATATATATATATGCATATAGATGAAGAGGATATTGATGTCATTGGTGGCCATGAAAATTGACGGTTTTTGTCAAGTCTTTAGTAATACTAGGCTACGAAGACCAACTCCTTTCCCCTCCCGTTGGTTTTGATTTATTTATATTAATGACTTGCGTTGAAAGTTCCCAAGTCTTAAGAGAACAATATTCTAATGGAGCTATACATTCTTATTAGGTTGCTCAAGACTTTGAACTTAGAAATTTTGAGGAAAGAAATTGCCAACGCCTATCTACCACATCCTTAAACACGTCGCCATTATTACAATAGATAATGAAAAGGACAAGTACAATGATGTAATAGTTGATCATTAAATTTGAACCTTTTTGTCGAGTCCTTAGTGCTACTGGGTCACGAATGTGGACTTTGAAATAGAGGTGAACATAATTTGGTTAAATTTATCAAACTAATTTAAAATTTTGGATTGATTTAGAGCCAACTGGCTTAAGGCTCATTTATAAATGCTTGCGTCGAGCGTTTTCCATTTATGTTGGTGCAGCTGTGAAAACTAGTTAAAAAAACTTTTTTTTTGGGCAAGGCACCAGTTAAAAAAACCTGTTTGTTAGTGTTTCGTGTTTTCAACAAAAAGAAAAATAAATAGTAGATTTTGCGCGACCTGGATAAGCTAAGGGCTTGTTGGGTATCGTTGTTGTTGTCTTCTACTTTTATATCGACGATCGATTTTTGCAACTTTGATAAATAAGAAAGGTGTAAATCAATAATTTCATTCAGTACAAGGCACTAATCCTGATTTTCTGTTCTAGTAAATACAATTTGTATATTCCATTGCATGCCCAATCCTTTACGCGTCTTCAGAATCTACAACATCAGTATGGCTTGAGATGCACGGCAAACTGACATGAAATTATAGGTGCATTAATTAATGAATCGGGAATGTGACTAAAAAAGCTTCCATTTCAAAATCTCTAGTGATTTTTGTCAAACACGTGTGGAACAAAAGAAAATTTGCGTAAAATAAAAATCTCAACTCGTTAAATATTTGAACAAGTTGCACAATTATTTGGATGGACCAAATGGAATGACGTCGTCCCCGAACGTTTGTAAGAATTTTCCTAGTTAAATTAAATGCTCAATTTTAATCTATCACAACCTTGAATATCTCATCATTAATATTGTAAAGAATTACTAAGGTTCCATCATAAAAACCTATTAATTTATCTGAAAAATAGTGCAGGACCTTATACGATGATCTTAATTCTTGAGATTTTTTTTCCATGTAGACTTTTATAGACTTCAACAAAGATAATAGACAATGAAAAAGATATTGATGTAACGGGTGCCATTAAAATGGAAGGTTTCTGTCAAGCACTAGGCCACGGCCCACGAAGACCAACCCCCATCCCCTTTCCGGTCTTCATTTACTTTTATCGATGACTTATATTTAAAGTTGATAAGTCTTAAAGTGAAGAATATTCTAACTGAGTATACCTTCTTATTAGGTTGCTGAAGACTTTGAACTTAGAAATTTTAAGGAAAAGAAATCACCAACGCCTATCTACCACAACCTTGAACACCTTGCCATTACTACAATATACAATGAAAAGGACAAGGACAGTGATGTAATAGTTGATCATTTTGAACATTTTTGCCAAGTCCTTAGTGATATTGGGCTAGTAATAAGGACTTTGAAGCAGAGATAAACATGATTTGGTTAAATTAATCAAACTAATTTAAAAAATTCGGGTTGATTTAGAACCAACTGGTTTAGGGCTCGTTTGGAAATGCTTGCGTCGAGCGTTTTCCGTTTATGTTGGTCCATTTCTGAAAACCAATTAAAAGAACTTCTTTGTTAGTGTAACGTGTTTTCAACAAAAAGGAAAACAAGCAACAGGTTTTGGGGAACTTGGATAAGCAAAGGGCTCGTTTTAGTGCAGTTGTGAAAAAAGAAAAATGCCACTCGTGATAGATATTGACCAGTGATACCACAAGAAGGTTGGGAGGAAAGGCGTATTATATTCATTCAACAGCGTATAATTTATATATACTTCATTCGAACAAGATAAGGATATAACAAGAGAGATACAACTCTATCAATAAGCAAAAGAATAGATCCAACAGACATATGAAGATAAGTGCATGAGGATCATAAGTCTAATGTATTGAGAATTGCAGACTTTGATTCTATCTTATTTTTTTCCCTCTCTAATTCATAGAAGAGATAATCTCAATCATTTATGTAAAAACTAAACTAATCTTAACCCTTTATATCAAAACAAAAAAGGAGAAAAGTAAGATATTGATAAAGAATTTAAATTTTTAAATAAAAGTTCCAATTAGTTTAAATTCATGTAAATTGTTGAGATTATCTTTCCTATATATTGCATAAATCTGCACTTTTTGCCACTATATTTTTGTTTAGCTCTAATTTGTTAATTACTTCTGCTTCAAGTTGAGGCATCCAAAGTTGAATATCTTGTATAATTATAAGTGCGTGTGTAGTGTGGCTTGGCCTTGCTTGACTTTCAATCTGAAGTATTATTATGTATGTAGCAATATTTTAATATATGATGATTTTGTAAGTTTTTTATAACTATTTGTGGTGCAAAGCTTTTAAAGCTAATTTTGGTGCACTCATACAATTGTTTTTGCTTCAAGAAGCTTCCTTTAATTAGTTATGCATTTTGCTAATTTTGCTAAATTAAGTTGTTGCTGTCATATCGCAGCCTCAAAAAGTATGACAAAAGTTTGAACAAAAATACATTGTTATCTCTTGTTGAGTTAGTGAAAATCCATTGTTATCTTACTATTAAAGATTGTTATAAAATCATGGCTTTCTTTGTTTAATGATTGTTATAAAATCATGGCTTTCTTTGTTTGAAAAATAAATATTTTATTGTGTCCAAAATAATTCATGAACACAAATGTAAACGCGCTTTGCACAGTTTTGCCACACTAGTGTATAGTTAAAATCTTTCCCACCAATAAATATAGTTCTTTCTAATATACATATGTACTCTTTCTTCACCTACCTTCAAATATACCTCCTCAAAATGCCCATTTTCCTTCGTTAAATTGTAAAGTGATTTATGAATATAATATACAATGCATAATAAGAATGTAAAATACCAATAATTACTTGTTGAAATTTTTTTCAAAAAAATAAATTACAAATATCTCAATCCATATTAAATAATAAAACTAGATATGCTAAATTAAAATCTTTCTCACTACCATCCAAATTCCAGGTCGTGTTAGCCCATCCGTTTTTTGGGTCTAACATTGATTCAAGCGGTGGAATGTTAAAATATATAAAAGTTTCACATAAGAAAATTTCAAAAATCAAATCTACCATATAAAATCTTCGACCATTCCTCATATTAACCAATTAATTTTTACCATAGAAGTTTAGTAATTAATAACACTTTGAATTGTGAGATTCAATTTTGAATTTCAAGTGTCTGTCTTCTAACATGCTAATTAATTTTTATGCGTTGTAAAATTTAAGTAATTGTAAATCAATAAGTTCATTCATTACAAGGCATTAATGTTAATTCTTTTTCTTGCAAATACAATTTGTATATTCCATTGTATAACCAATGCTTACACGTCTTCAGAATCTTCAATGTTGATGTGCCTTTTTCTTCTTTTTTCTTTCCTGATGTAGAAAAAAAAAAGATTGGGGAAAAAAAATTGGGACTTCTGGCACAAATGGAAAAGGGATTCGCCTTTAAACTTACTCTTAAAAAAGGACTAATAGGGAGTGACAATATAATTGCACGGAAAACTGACATGAAATGACAGGCACATTAATTAGTAAATCGAGAATGTGAGGAAAAATGTTGCCATTTCAAAATCTCTGGTTATTTTTGTCAAACAAGTGTTTGGTTAAGTTTGAACGTTTTTGCCGTTACTACAATAGACAATGAAAGGGCAAGGACAGTGATGTAACAGTTGATCATTTTGAACATTTTTGCCGAGTCCTTAGTGATACTGGGCCACGAATGAGGAATTTGAAGTAGTAGTGAACATGATTTGGTTAAATTTATCAAACCAATTTAAAAATTTGGGTTGATGTAGAATCAATTGGTTTGGGGCTTGTTTGGGAACACTTGCATTGACCATTTTTTGTTTATGTTGGCGCAGTTGTGAAAACCAATTTTAAAAAACTTGTTTGTTGTCTATTTTTATTTTTTTCAATCGAAATTTAAAAACAAGGTCATTTATTTTCATATTTGTTTTCTATGAAGACAAAAGTGTTTTTGCAACTTTGCTAAATAAGAAAAAGTGACTTTCTCATGTTGTGGTAACATGTTCTCAAAATTTTTATTCATATTTTGGTAAAAACTCTTATTAGAATTATTTTTAAAAAAAATCAATGCCAAGTCATCAAAATTATTTTGAAAGCTAAATTATGAAAATTAATTTTAAAACATTTTTTCAAGAAACAAAATTATTTTTAAAGGAACCATAACTAATTTTATTTGGTTATACAACAACATAGTCAAATTTTGATATTATTCACCATTTGTGTGTTATTTGTTCACAAATTTCATTCAACACACACATATATTTGCTTCTTTTATTGCTGTTTCTATCTTCTTCGTAGATATAATATATACACATATATAATACCGGACACACACATATATGATTGCTTTGCTTTTGCTTGGGTATGTCCATCTTTTAGGTTACGTTTGATATGCATGAATGACCTAAAATGGAATTATTTTTCTAACTTCTTATTCCCTTTTTTTTGTTTGGTGGAACTAATTAAAGTCAGAAAGTCCATTCCCATACAATGGCCTTTCCAGGAGAAAGTAAAAAACCTATTCCTTGGCAAAACCCAATGAATGAGTATTCCAACTAAAGTTGGAATCATAAAAAATAAAATAAGACCAAAAAAATAATTTATTATTCTCCTTTTAAATATTCAATTGTTATTAAACAAATAAAAAATTTAAAATTTAAAATAAAAAAGAAAAAAGTAAAAAATTAAAAATACACATGTTTTTTTTTTCAATTTTAAACTCTTTTTCATCCAAAAAATAGGTGTAGTTTTATTGGATGATTAACTTTTCTCTCAATTATGTTAGAAAAGTAAATAAATTGAAATATGGTGATAAAAATTAAAAAAAATGATTGAACAAATAATGCTATGTTTTATCGTTGATTAAAAGACAGAGTATTTTAATTTATATTAATATTGTAAAAAAATATTTGTCACATGTAAGTCTAAATTTATGCCAAATTAAAGAATAATTGTATTTTGGTTAATTGAATTGATTTTTATTCTGTTCTAATTTTGTTTTAAAATAATTTTACCAAATATATCGAATGAGATAGTCATTCTATTCTAGCTTTTTTATAGTTTTAACCAAATATAAGAAAAAGAAAAAGTATTCCATGGCCATTCTGCCTTGAATTCTTTTCTGTCTTGAATTACTATTCCTTTCCAAACCATTCCATCATGCCAAACGGACCATTAGTTCCTTTTCTAGTTTAGATGGATGCTAGTGCCTCGTCACCACCATTGCCACTACCACAACATATATAACAATGTATATATACAAACAAAATTTACTATAGTTGGGAAAAGATAGTGTAGTGGAGAGAGAAAAGAAAGAGGGGAAAAGAGGGATTTTTTTTTCTGTAAATAACACCATTTCTATTATTATTATTATAAAAAATAGTCTTGTTTTGGATTGCATTTCAAAAGTAGCACTTTCGGTTATTAAAAGACCGAAATAGGCAATTCAACTACCGTCAAGCTTACTTTTTACACGTTGGCAAGCCACGCAGTGATTTCAGTTATTGAACAACTGATTTCGCTTTTGGATAGCCAAAATTTAGTTTCGGCCATTCAACAGCGGAAATGGTTGAAGAATATATTTCTCTGTCAACCTGGCAAATTTCTGGTTTTCAATGGCTAATTTCGGCTATTGAATAGTCGAAAGCTTGTCCCGTCATTACCACTTCACTTCAACGAATATATAACTGACAAAGTGGCAGCATATTCGTTTCTTGAATAGCCGAAATCCTAATTTTGGATATTCAACTAACGAACTCAGCCTCACAACTAGCTATATAAATCCCCTCTTCCTTCCCGTTGCTTCCAAACATCTGACTTTTGCCTATTGCTAGCAAAAAAGAACTTGCATATGTTTTGTTAACAGTAATTTCAGCTTGGCCAAACAGTTTGAAACCCCTAAATTTTACTTGTAAACCATCCAATATTCCATACCAATCCTGAAAAATAATATGAATTTAAACGCAGTAACTGTTATTTTACATTATGGAGGCCGAAAAATAAATGGGCCTTTCGACGTACAATACGAGACTGCAAAGCCAAGGAGCAAAGTCAAAATAACAGAGGAAATGTCGTACGATGAGTTCGTTTACAGTGTTTATGAGAAGCTCAATTTTCGTTACGGCGTGGATAGAGTTGTGTTGCATCACCGTTTTCAATCAGCACTCATCAACTCCCAATATCCGTATTTCAGCGTTAGTGCAGTTAGTTTCGATGAAGAGTTGCGGGACATGTACGAGATTGCTTGTCATCCCAATTACATGTGCACGGCTAATGTTTTTGTGGACGTAGACACGGATAACGTGTACATTCCCCAGACAGTCAGTGGTACTCCTTCTGACAAAAGTGTCCCCAATTTGAATGGAAATTTTACTAGTTACTGAGATGAAGGCGTCGATATAGCGACGACCGTGCCGGAGTCTTCCAATTTAAACGTGTCTTCTCAGGACACGTTTAATGTTGCTAGGACATCACATGCCAAAGGCCCGCATGCGATGTTTGACTTGAATATGGACACATTTCAATTCGAGCCAGAAAAAGATAACGAGGTTGTGGAGTTGAAGCAACAAAATGCATGGTACAATGATGATGAATAGGCAAACTCTAACATAGAGGATGGTCCAAGCAACGGCGGAGTACCTATGGTCGAGAAGTTGGATCATGTTGAGTTACAAACTACTACGCAAGAGTACTACAAGGATAACATGGAGGTACCAGCAATTAAGCCCGTTTGGGACCTGGATAAGAAGGAGCTTGCATTGGGCATGATTTTTCTTATCAAAAAAGAAGTGCAGAGGGCCGTACAGATGTACGCAGTCAGTGTACAAAGAGAGTACGTGGTCGACCGGTCCACACTGAGTTTGTATGCCGCTTCTTGCGAGAGTACCAACCGCGATAATCTATGTAATTAGTACTTGTGTGCCATAAAAAAATCCACGCATCGACAATTTGAGATTACAAAGTACTGCAGGGTACATAATTGCTTAGCTCATAATAGATGGTGTAGGCACAAAAATCTTACCACTGATTTGGTCGGATTTATGGCAAGACATTTTGTAAAACATAAACCCGATTTTGAAGTAGGTTTTGTTCAAGCTCACGTTAAGGAAACATTTCAAGTGGATATATCAGTCCCTTTCACGGTTCTTTAGAGCTTTGAAGAGAAATAATCCGGGGACGATCGTAACTTACAAGTTCTTTCCGGGTTCGACATCAGAGTACAAAAGAGCATAAAGTTCTTGAAGCAACGTGATGAAACAAGTTCGAAACCAGTATGTGAAAGACTTGTGTTGTGTAGCTGGAAAAGAACATCAAGTTCACAAGCATAATGCAATCATGCAAAAAATTCTTGAAGTTGACCCCACACCAGGCGGGGCTGGGAGGAAGGCGTACGACTATTTATCTGAAATTGACAAGTTTGGACCCTTTCTTCAGATGGAGGGGCCCGTTGGGGTATGATGATGATGAATAGTATTGAATGCTTTAATGGTGTTCTTGTTGGTGCAAGATGCTTACTAATAACTGCGTTAGTCAGTTACATTTTTATGAAGTTGGTGGAATACTTCTACAATCGATCCATAAATGCTAGCTATTTGGTTGAACAACAAACGTTGCTCCCAAGTAGAACAAGGGAACTTTTTGAGAAGTGGGAGTCTCATTCACACCGTCACTGTGTTTTTAATTTCTACTTCCCAACTTGTACAGCACGGGTTAGGCGTTTACCGGCGTCGTTTACTAAAAGACCTCCAACATAAGTAGTTAAATTCAATGAAAAGATGTGTACTTGTGGTAAATGGACAGTGTATCATGTGCTGTGTTTGCATGCACAGGCCTTAGCACGGTATCTATAGAAACCAATTGATGAGTTAATACCAAAGGAATATACAGTGGCAGCGTACACTGTAACATACTCAATGCCGTTCGAACCTTTAGGACATGAGAATTACTAATCACCAGTACCCATATGGCAACTAGGTCCTAATCCAGCGCGATTGCGACAAAAAAAGAGAGGTAGACTAGGTGGTAGACGTATCCATAACGAAATGGATCAGTTGAACCAAGTAACTCGGAGAAGGTGTTCAAATTCTCATCAGCATGGGCACAATCGTTCTAATTGTCCAGGGTAGGACAGTTAGAGTAATTTCATCTTCATTGATGATTGAACCTTTGTTATTATGTCATCTTCTTTGGTGATTGAACCTTTGTTATTATGTCAACTTCATTGGTGATTGAACCTTTGTTATTATGTCAACTTCATTGGTGATTAACTTCATTGGTGATTGAACCTTTGTTATTATGTTATCTTCATTGGTGAATGAAATTTTGTTATTATGTCATCATCATTGGTGATTGAACCTTTGTTATTATGTCATCTTCGTTGGTGAATGAAACTTTGTCTTTCTATGTTGTATAACATGAAAATTAATAATAATAAGTAAAAAAGAAATAAATAATGACAAAAACAATTCCAGTTACATATACATAAATGATCAAAGCCTAAACCAAACGCTAAAACCTATCCCCTACAATGTCCGGTGCCACAATCTGGAAGGTGTCCCTTCTTCTCTTGTAGGGGTTGTCCCTGCTCAGGCTGGGTGGTCCTTCCTGCTCGGCCTGGCCCTACTGGGTTTCAGGCTGGGCCTGCTGGGTGTCAAGCTGGGTGGCTGTGATGGTTGAGTCTCAATCTGTGAGTCGTCATGAAGATAGTCCTCCACTCATATGGCATCATCAGGGGGTTGCCCAATCCCTTGATAACCAGATCTACTAGCAGGGTCAGGCATCTGCATCCGAATAGGATTGTGCATGAACTGTGAAGGTTGCGCAGGTCAAATCAACATCAATGGGGTCGTCATGAACGAGAACAAGGGCTGACTGCCTGGAGTATACTGGTGGGACCCAGACAACCCACCAACGTCATGGGTAGACAAAGACAGCTATGATGAATGAGCTGTGGGGCTCGGTGTGGCTTGAGTAGGCTGTGTGAGGAACGGGAACAACTGCGTAGGCTGGCCAGTCCAATATGCTGGGATAGTCCACTGCATCGGCGGGTACGGCTATGTAGGTGTGGGCTGCGGCGGGATATGCGGCAGCACTGGCGCAGGGACATCAAAGAATGTGCGGTATCGAGCACGTACTGGTATTGTGTCTGTGTCAAAGTATGTCATTGTTGTTGCTCAGATAAGTTAGATAGCTATTGACTTAAAGAGTATATGTAATTTGCAATTATACATCTTAAGATACTTATCAAACCTGATCTAGTTACATCTTGTCCAATGCATCGCGAATCACCAATAAACCGCCGTTAGCAGTATCTCGAAACTCCTTTGATAGCTGATATACGGCACCACGGGGCTTCCCTGGTAACCCAAGCCAATTACCCTCTGCCAGGTGTGTCCGCCGCGTTTACCGTGCTGTCGGCGAATGGAGTCTGGGTCTGAAAATGTCAACTCTATCGAACAGCCACCACTGCATATAAACAACAATGTTTGTAACATTATTATTAATAGAAATTTTACAAATACACAATACAATAAATATAATACCTGCATAAGACTGAATCTACCATATAAGTTCACTCAATCACCATATGCACATAGATCCAACTGATGATAGATGTATGTAAGTGCTACAGCGCCCTAATTCAATGATCTAATATTCCTAAAGACCTGCAGCACAAACAACCAGTTCATGTCTTCCTGGTTAACGCTGCCGTGGGCGAACAGATGGCAATTCAGGAAGGAGAATATCCACAGACGAGCACGATGCTGAACCTGCTCCTGGGTGTACTCGTCGAGACGAGTCAACGTGTATATATTCCTCAACTCATGCAAGTTTACCTTGCCAAATCTCGCATTAATGACGTCCTAAGGAAGTGCTACACCACATACATCATGGAATAGCTGCTGCCACTCGTCAACCTAACGCTGCGCTTTACCGATATCCGACATAGGATCATCTTGTACGGGTAAACCCCATAAAACAGCTACATCCTACAATGTGATGGTGGCCTCTCCATAAGTAAGGTAGAATGTATGCGTCTCTACTCTCCACCGCTCAACTAGGGCAGTTAACATAGGGTAATAAAACTCTTGCCCACCCGCTGCGTAGCACCCATAAAACCCTGCAGTCGCCAATGCCACCTGAACACGAGGGTGCTTAGGCTCATCATATAGATGTTTATCGCATTTGGGTACTCGAATCTCCCTAAGATATGTGGTGGTCGTCATCAAATGAGTCTTATGCTGAGCATAATGAATGAGAAGGGATGTGTCCTCTGGTATTGATCTGTGGGCCATAACGTCACCTACGGACAATAAATGAATTAATTAATAAATATATTAATAAAAATTATATTGATAATAATCATAATAATAACACTAGCAATATTATTAACAACAACAACAACACCAATAATAATAATAATAATAATAATAATAATAATAATAATAATAATAATAACAACAACAATAATAATAATAATAATAATAATAATAATAACAACAACAACAATAAGAATACTAATAATATTATAAATAATAAAGGTAAATAATCATAATTATTATAATAATAATAACAATGTCAATGACATTAATAATAATAATAATAATAATAATAATAATAACAACAACAACAACAACAACAACAATAATAACAATAACAACAACAACAACAATAATAATAATAATAATTTCAACATGGTGATTACAATATCAACAACTATATCAACGTCTAAAACTAAACTACACGACAATAACATCAATAATTTTACCACCCATTTATACGTAATATAAACATTCACAACATATATATACATACACAGCATGAATATATACATAAATACAATATATACATACACATGATTTACATATACAACTATACATACATATGAAACATACATATACATGAAAAACAATAATTTAAATCGGTAAAAACTTGAAAAAACTTACAACAAGAGGCAAAATCCTAGGCTTAAAGCTTATTGTGCAAGAGATTGAGTGTTTGAGCTAAAATTTCATGGGGTAAAACAAGGGGGAAGAAAAAAAAGCTTGAAATTGCATGAGGAAGAAGAAAAAGAAGATGAGGGGTCAAATCTGATTAACGTTCGGCTATTGAATAGCCGAAAGTGTTAATATCGAGGGCCGCATAAATGCTGTATCGTTATAGGGCAACTTTCGGCTTTTGAATAGCCGAAACTTGCTCCACAAAGGTACAGTATTTATTGCTCCAATTTTCGTGTTTTGAAATACCGTTTTTGTTTATTCAATCTTCGGCTATTCAATAGCCGAAATTTGCTTCACAACGATACAGTATTTATTGCTCTGATTTTCGTGTTTTGAAATATTGTTTTCGTTTATTCAATCTCCGAAAAGGCTACTTTTGAAATACCTACCAAGATAAGGCTATTTTCAAAATTAAGTTTTTTAAGCGTGTTATTTATAAAAAAAATTCGGAAAAGAGTGACGAAATCGTCGTTCACATTTGTTTCGTTATTTTTTTTCTTGTTTTATTTATTTATTTTTTAAGCAGGAGAGATAGAATAGAAGGGAGAGAGAGAGGAGAAAGAAAAAAAGGGAGAAAAGGAGTGACTAAAGTCTTTCATATATGTTATGTTTTGTTTTGCTTCCCCCTCCCCCCCCCTCCCCAAAGCAGGTGGTGCATTGAGATGCATGGTAAAATTTACCTCATTTAGAAAAAAAGAGGAGTGACTAAAGTCTTTCATATATGTTATGGGGGAAAATGCTAATATTTAGGGATAGCAAATACCCGACCTTACTTCGCTCCACAAGAGTAGGACAGGGATAGAGGCAAGATTCTTGGCAAAGATTGTTGCTAGGGGTAGGAATTTATCCACCCCGCTTCGTCCCACCTTTTGTATAAGTATATTTGTTACTTTTAATACGTTTTATATATTTTTAATATAAATATTATATCATTTTATATATATATTTAATATATTTTAGTATAAACTTTATATCATTAGATATCTATTTGGTTTAATGGTAAAACTTAGCTTATTTTTAATATGTTCTTATAGATTAGTATTTTTCAAAAAAGATATTAATGTTATTGACTCTGTTGACGGGTACTCCATAGAGAAGGATTTTTTTTTTCATCCAACAGGGGCAAGGATGGTAGTAGGAGTTTACCTTGATATTAAGTATGTGATAGGAGTAGGGATAGGAATTAAAACCAACTAGTTTAATTTGGTTTAAAATAGGTCCAAAACTATACAAATCAAACCATATTCACTTTTACTTTGAAATTACAATTGTAATAAAACTAGGGCCTATTTGGGAGTGTTTTAAAAATAGTTTTCGTTTCTTAAGAATAAAAATACAAAAATTTCATTTGATCAGGGATTTTTAATGTAAGTTTTAAAAATAGTTTTAGAAAATTGTTACACAAAAAGCAAAATAACAAAATTAGTATTTTTGTGCTTTTAATCTAGTGAATAAACGAAGACAAGGGAACACTCTTTCCAGGGGCGGAGCGGAGGGGACCGTGGGGCTCTAGTCCCACTAAGCTCCACGAAAACAAAAACTTTGCCGGCCCGAACTTTTTTGTTTGCTTGTGTGATCTTGTTTCTCAAGTTTAACACATTAATTGTCGAATAGAAATTGCATTGTGTCCAATCTATTCAATTTTTTGACAAGATAGTTTCTTGTAGAATTTTTTCTTAATAATTTTTTGTTGTTATGAGTAGGTGAACATTTTAAGGCATACGACCTAATATAACGAGAGTAATTTATTTCGAATACTTGTCATAATACCTTTTATTTTTTGGTATAAAACTTTGATTCTTGTTAGGGACGGCTCCATGTACACAGGAATGATGCAAATTGACATCGAAAAAAATAATTTTTGATTTTATTAAAATATCTATGGACTCCACTAAAACATATATTGATCTCCTATCCTATGACTCATCTTTTTTTTTTTTTTTTTGTCTTTGCTCACTTTTGCTTAATAAAAGTCAGACACCTCAATTAAAAACCAAAAGAAAAAACAAAAAAAAAGGAAAACGACAGCATTCACTCCCTGTAGAGAGTACAAACTCAGAAGAGAGAGAGAGAAACCCAATCACTTTCAACCGAGTGCCATCCCAAATTCCACAGCCACCAGCCCACCAAGGTAACTCGTAAGGCCCATTTTCTTTTCCTCCTTTCCATTATTTCTGATTGTTGGTTGGATAACGGTGTATTTTTTTTAATTTAAATTTACTTTTTTGTTGATCTTTTAGCCATGTTTTTTTTTTTGTTTTTTTACATATGAACAAAGAAAATAATATTGACGAAGTAAATAAATTGGATATCAATTTTTTATGCTTATTTTGCTTCTATTTTATAGCATAAATAGAAAAATTAAGTGTTAATTCTACTGGGTATTTTATGATTGTTGAATCATGAATAAATTTCTCAAAATGAAAATCTTAATTTAGAAATTGAGTGTTAATTTAATGCAGGTAATGGATAAATTTATCAAAAAAAAAATCTTTAGATAAACAATCACGTGATCGTAATTTTAAAAACCTTCCAATTGAACCAGGATTGCGAATTAAAATATCAGGCTATCATCCTACTGATTAATATAGAATTTGTTTGTAAAATAGTCCTTGTCAACTATGTGACCATAATTTTCCACAAAAAAATATTGGAGGTGTTGTGGTGCCGGTTCAATCCATCATAGTTTGATTAATACGAAAATTACCTTGAATATAACATAAAGAAATATGCTATTTTTTGTTTATGTTATTATCTCTTTACACCTGATAGTGAAAAATAAAGTGACGGAGACTCATTTGTTTTATTTGCTAATCAAATTAGCATTGATATTGCCAGTTGCAGTTACAAGTGTGTAGAGAGCATTTTCTGCTATAAATATCGTGAAGAACTGATTGAGAAATCAAATGGGAGATGAATTTATGAATGATTATTTAGTTATTTTTATTGAAAGGGATGTATTTGATAGCATTGAAAATGGAGCGATTATTCAATGATGTTGAAACGCAAGACTCCATTGAGGTCAATTGTATCATTTGCATTGTGAACAAAACAATCAAGCCTTTTTATTTATGAATTATTTTTATATTGACACCAGTAAAAAGATTTTCTGGCTCCATCACCGATTCTTGTTGTGATATTTTTGCAATTCTTTTAAGGCTCTTTAAAACGATATTTAAGTGGTTAAATTTTTGTATTAGATAGGTAATCTAATTTAGTGGATAAAGTTTTAAGAATGCTTAATTTATTTATCTTTTGGTTAAGTAATTTTAGAGCTTTAATATGGAAGAATTTATTTTGGGTATACATTATCAGTTAATGACTAATTTTTTGTATCACAAATACACTTTTTTTTATGATAAAATATTTTTTTTTTCTAATACGTCTTTGGAACAATTTTTAAAAAGGTAAAACTCATTAAAAGAAATATTTTTTCAAGCGCTATAAAAAGTGCTTGTTAAATGCTCAATTTTAATCTGCCACAACCTTGAACATCTCGTCATTAATATTGCGAAGAATTAGAAAGGTCATATCATAAAAACCTATAGGTCTGTATGAGAAATAGTTTAAGATTTTATGGTGATCTTAATTCTTGAGATTTTTTTTTCATGTGGGACTTTTATAAACTTCAACAAATAATAGACAATGAAAAGGATATTGATGTAATTGGTGCCATTAAAATTGAAGGTTTTTGTCAAGTACTCGGCGGCCAACAAAGACCAGCCCCCTTCCCCCTTTTCGATCTTCAATTACTTTCATTGATAACTTATGTTTAAAGTTCGTAAGTTTTAAGCGGAGAATATTCTAAGTATACCTTCTTATTAGGATGCTGAAGACTTTGAACTTAAAAATTTTAAGAAAAAGGAATTGCCAACGCTTATCCACCAGAACCTTGAAAACCTTGCCATTACTACAATATACAATGAAAAGCACTAGGACAGTGACGTAACAGTTGATCATTTTGAACGTTTTTGCCGAGTCCTTGGTGATACTGGGCCAGTAGTAAGGACTTTGAAGTAGAGATAAACATGATTTGGTTAAATTGATCAAACTAATTTAAAAAATTCGAGTTGATTTAAAACCAATTGGTTTAGGGCTCGTTTGGAGACGCTTGCGTCGTGCGTTTTCCGTTTATGTTGGTCCAGTTCTAAAAATCAGTTAAAAAAATTTGTTTGTTAGTGTAATGTGTTTCGACAAAAAGGAAAACAAGCAACAGCTTTTGGCCAACTTGGATAAGCAAAGGGCTCGTTTTAGTGCAGTTGTGAAAAAAGAAAAATGCTACTTGTGATAGATATTGATTCGTGATACCACAAGAAGGTTGGGAGGAAAGGCGTATTATATTCATTCATCAGCGTATAATTAATATATATTTCATTCGTACAAGATGAGGATATAACAAGAGAGATAAAACTCTATCAATAAACAAAAGAGTAGATCCAACAGACATATGAAGATAAGTGCATGAGAATCATAAGTCTATATATGAAGGACCGTGCACTTGGATTCCATCCTATTTTTTCTCCTCTTAATACATAGGAGGGATAATCTCAATCATTCACAAAAAAATTAAACTAATATTAACCCTTTATTTCAAAACCAAAAAGGAGAAAGAAAGATATTAATAAAGAGTTTAAATTTTGAAATAAAAGGTCCAAATTAGTTTAAGTTTATGTAAATTATTGAGATTAACCTTCCTATATATTGCATAAATCTGTACTTTCTGTCATTATATTTCCGTTTAGCTCTAATTGGTTAATTATTTCTACTTCCGGTTGAGGACATTCATAGTTGCACATCTTGTATGATCAGAAGTGACTGGGTAGTGTGGCTTGGCCTTGCTTGACTTGTAGTCTGAAGCATTATTATAAATGTAGCAATACTTGGATATATGATGATTTTGTAAGGCTTTTAAAACTATTTGTGGTGCAAAGCTTTTGAAGCTACTTTTGGTGCACCCAAAAAATACAATTGTTTTTGCCTTTAGTAGCTAACTTTAGTTATGCATTTTGCTAATTTTGCTAATTTTGCTAATAAGTTATTGCTGTCATATCGCAGCCTCAACAAGTACGATAAAAGTTTGAACAAACATACGTTATTATCTCTCGTTGAGTTAGTAAAAATCCATTGTTGTCTTTCTATTAAAGATTATTATAAAATCATGGCTTTCTTTGTTTGAAAAATAAATATCTTATTGTGTCCAAAATAATTCATGAACACAAATGCAAAACCATGCAAGAGTACAGGGGTACAACCGCGCTTTGCACAGTTTTGCCACACTAGAGTATAGTAAAATCTTTCCCACCAATAAATATAGTTCTTTCTATAATACATATGTACTCTTTCTTCGCCTGCCTTCAAATATACCTCTTTTTTCTTGGTTGAAATTCCCTCCTCAAAATGCCGAAATTCCTTCTTTAAATTGTAAAATGATTTATGAATATAATATACTATGCATAATAAGAATGTAAAATACTAATAATTACTTGTTGAAAATTTTTATCAAAAAATAAATTACAAATATCTCAATCCATATTAAATAATAAAACTAGATATGCTAAATGAAAATCTTTCTCACTTCCATCCAAATTCCAGTTTGTGTTAACCCAATTGTTTCTGGGTCTCACCTCTATCCAAGTGGTGGGATGTTAAAATACATAAAAGTTTCACATAGAAAAATCTCAAGAATCAAATCCACCATATAAAGACTTGAACCACTTCTCATATTAACTAATTAATTTTTATGATAAAAATTTAGTGATTAATAATAGTTTAAATTGTAAGCTTTAATTTTGAATTTCAAGTAACTGTCTCCTAACATGCTAATTGTTTTTATGCTTGTATAATTTAAGTAATTGTACCTCAATAAGTTCATTCATTACAAGGCATTAATGCTAATTCTTTTTCTTGTAAATACAATTTGTATATTCCATTGTATAACCAATGCTTTACGCGTCTTTAGAATCTTCAACTGTATAACCAATGCTTTATGCGTCTTCAAAATCTTCAACGTTGATATGCCTTTTTTTTTTTCTCCCCAGACGTAGATATGCCTTCATTACGGGGAAAAGAAAACTGATGGGGAGTGACAATATAATTGCATGGAAAACTGACATAAAATGATAGACACATTAATTAGTGAATCGAGAATGTGAGGAAAAATGTTGCCATTTCAAAATCTCTAGTTATTTTTGTCAAACACATGTGGGACAAAAAAAAAAAAGGGTAAAATAAAAATCTCAACTTGTTATATGATATTTAACTTTGGACAACATAGATTGTAAAATTATTTGGATGCACTATATGTCCTGACGTCATTCCCAAATGTTTGTGAAAATTTTCCTAATTAAATTAAACGCTCAAGGCAACTATCACAACCTTGAACGTCTTATCATTACTACAATAGACAATAAAAAGGATATTGATATAGCTGGTAACCATCAAAATTGAAGGTTAATAAAAAGGACATTGATGTAATTGGTGACCATCAAAATTGAAGGTTTTTGTCAAGTCTTTAGTCATACTAGCTACGCCACCAAGACCAATCCCCTTCCCTGATTTTCATTTACTTTCAGTGATAACTTATGTTTAAAGTTCATAAGTTTTAAGTGAAGAATATTATAACTAAGTATATCGTCTTATTAGGTTGCTAAAGACTTTGAACTTAGAAATTATAAGGAAAAGAAATCGCCAAAGCCTATCTACCACAACCTTGGACACGTTGCCATTACTACAATAGATAATGAAAAGGACGAGGACAGTGATGTAATAGTTAATCATTCTGAACATTTTTGTCGAGTCCTTGGTGATATTGGGCCCCGAATGAGGACTTTAAAGTAGGGGTTACGAATGAGGACTTTGAAGTAGTGGTGAATATAATTTGGTTAAATTGATCAAATTAATTTAAAATTTTGGGTTGATTTAGAATCAACTAGTTTAGGGCTTGATTGAAAATGCTTGCGTTGAGGATTTTCCATTTATGCTGGTGCAGTTGTCAAAACCAGTTAAAACTTGCGTTTGTTATCTGTTTTTATTTTTTATCGATCGAAATTTAAAAACCAAGTGATTTGTTTTCGTTTTGTTTTCTATAAAAACAAAAACCAACAACTTGTTTTTGTAACTTTGGTAAATAAGAAAAAGTAATTTTCTCATGTTGTGACAGCAGGTTTTTAAAACTTTTATTAATATTTTGGTAAAAACAGTTATTAGAATTATTTTTTAAAAACATCAATGTTAAGCCATTAAAATTATTTTTAAAACTAAATTATGAAAATTAATTTTAAATGTTTTTCAAAAAATAATATTATTTTTTAAAAATCATTTTTCAAAAAAATAATATTAATTTTAAAAAATAATTTTTTAAAAATTTAAAAATATTATTAGAACTGAAATTATTTTTTAGGAAACATGTTTTTCAAAAAGTTATCATCATTTTTAAAATTTATATTTCTAAAAAACTAAAAAATAATTTATAACAAATATTGAAAAGTAAAATTATTTACAAAGAATAATTATAATTTTACTAAAATTATTCACTAAAATTATTCTTTTCGGATTATTTTTCAAAAAATAAATAGTAATATTTTTCCAAAAAATGAAGATTAGTCTTTGAAAATAATCTTATAGAAAATAAAATTAGTTTTGGAAAGCAATTTTTAGAAAAAATAAAATTATTTTGTTGAAATTTAATTTCAATTGATTTTTGTTCAAGCAAGCAAGTTTTAATTCTTGTTTACAAATCGTATATTATAAACAAATAAGTTTATAATTTCTTTTTTTAGTTACTATTTTCAATGTTTTGCTCATGCTTTTAGTTTTCGTTTATAAAATTTTGATCAGTGATACCAAATGACCCTAACTAATTTTATTTGGACATACAACGATGTAGTTAAACTTTTGTGACTATTCACAATTTGTGAGTTATTCGTTCCCAAATTTCATTCAACACATACATATATTTGCTTCTTTAATTGTTGTTTGTCTCTTCTTTGCAGACACAATGTATACACATATATAATACAGTATACAGACACACGTATATGATTACTTAGGTTTTGCTTCGATTTGTCGATCTTTTTGTTCCTTTTTGTTGGGAAAAAATATGGTGTAAACGAAACGAAATAAAAAAAAATTCAAGACATTATTTTACGTTGTTTTGGCCTACACCAACTGTATGGGCAAAATGAGAATTTTATTAAGACATTGTCAATAATGAATACAAGATGACTTTCGTTCTAGTTGTAATCGTTCTCTTCTAATTGCCTCGTGTATCTCTTTTCTCCTTTACACCTATTACAACAGGTTAAGCATCTATATGGAGGACATAAAGACAATACAATATGATAGTTACAATTAATGACAAAGTGCAAACAAGTCAAAAGTGTATGGTAGTTAGAATAGGCTTGGTCGGTGCTTGCATAAGGGCTCATTTGGATTGGTTTTTTTTTTTAAATATTTTTTTAACAGCTTTTGAAAAATAGTTTTTCTTTAGAAGTTACAAATTTTGGCGTTAAAGAAAAAGCTATATTTGAGCTTTTTTCAAAGTTTTAATTTTTTTGAAAGCCAAATGAAATAATTATTGTAAAAATAATATAATTTTTTTCAAAAAAATACATTTTTTTTCTAAAAAAGACTAATACAAATAGGCCGTAAATATGATATAATTGCACGCAAAACTGCATGAAATGATAGGCACATTAATTAGTGAACCGAGAATCCGAGAAAAATGTTACCATTTCAAAATCTCTAGTTTTCTTTGTCATAGAGATATTCTTGTGAACACGTTTGGGACCAAAAAAAAAAAAAAAATCAGCGGACACGCGTTGCTCAATTATTTGGACGCACAAAATGTCTTGACGTCGTTCAGAACGTTTGTAAGAATGTTTCTATTTAAAGTAAATGCTCAACTGGATTTTTTTTTAGTCTTATTTTTAGTAAGTTCTTTGAAAATACCTTAGCTATGAAAGCAATTTCAAACTATCCTTTCCAAAATTTCAAATACCGATTTCGGAGTTTGAAATACTAAACGGTATTTAGAATAGCTAATTATGCTCCTTGACACCGTGGCAGCAAGATTTCAATCTTTCAGTAATTGAAATACTGCAAATGGAGTTTGGAATGCCGAAAGCAGTATTTGCACTTTCATTTCGGATAATCAAATATATTCCTGACATGGTGGCAAGTCAAAATAGTATTTGAAATACCAAAAACATGGAAACGGTATTTAAAATTCCGAAACCTTACATAACATAAACAAATGAAAATCTAACACACACACACATATATGTTGATAAAAAGGTTGAATACAGGAGAGTTTTTGCGTGGGAGAGAGAGTTAGGAAAAGGGTTGGGGGGACAGGGAGAGAGACCGATTTGGTTAAATGGTTGAAATCCCGTTTGGTATTTTAAGTACCGTTTTCATTTCAAATATCAAACACGAGTTCCTGGGCACTTTTCTTGCAGTCAATTTAAAATTGAAATCGTCGCTCAAATTTTTATATTTGAAACACCAAAAACAGTATTTCAATCACCAAATTGTGTATGGGTATCTCAACCGTTATCAAACTAGTCAAATGAGACTATTTCAATATTTCAAATATCTTCTCAGGTATCTCAAATTCTGTAAAGGATACTTTTGAAATCATTTTTAAAAATAAGGTATTTTTGAAAGAACTCACAAAAAGTAGGGCGAAAAAATTAATCTACTCAACTCTAACCTACCCCAATCTTGTACGTCTTGTCGTTACTACAATAGACAATAAAAAGAATATTGATGTAATTGGTGGCTGTTAAAATTGAAGGTTTTGGTCAAGAGCTTGGTGATATTGGGCCATGAATGAAGACTTTCAAGAAAAGGTAACACGATTTGCTTATCAATTCTCCAAGATGTTTGTAAGAATTTTCCTAATTAAATTAAAATTTGACCATTAAAATTGACAATGAAAAGGATAGTGATGTAAAAATTGACCATTAAAATTGAACGTTTTTGCCATGTCCTTTGTGATATTGGGCCATGAGTGAAGACTTCGAAGAAAAGGTAACACGGTTTGCTTATCAATTGTCCAAGATGTTTGTAAGAATTTCCCTAATTAAATTAAATGGTCAACTCTGCAATTTAAAGTGTGCTTTGTAAGGATGGTGTTCTTATGGAGCATTGTGCACCATATTGTGCGTGAATAGTATGCGCACAGGGTACGTAATGATACATGTATTCAAATTTCTTATATTATAGGTTCGAAAATTTTATATTATAGGGTCAAAATTCTTGTATTATATATTCAAAACTCTTACATTAAGCTATAAATATGTTCAAAATTTTGAACTTAAGTTCAAAATTATGAACATGTTTACAACTTAATATAAGAGTTTCAAACATATAATATAAGAATTTTGGAGATGTAATATAAGAGTTTTGAACATAATGTATAATCTATGAGCATGTAATATAAGAGTTTTGAACATAGAGTATAAAATTTATGAGATTATAATGTTTATTTTATGAACTTGCTTTTAAACTTTTGAACTTGTAATATAAGAGTTTTGAACATATAATATAAGAATTTTGAACATATAATATGAGAATTTTGAACATGTAATATAAGAGTTTTGAACTAAGAATATAATCTATGACCATGTAATATAAGAGTTATGAATATAGAGTATAAAATTTATGAGATTATACTTTTTATTTTGTGAACTTGCTTTTAAACTTTTGAACTTATAATATAAGAATTTTGAACATATAATATAAGAGTTTTGAACATAGAGTATAAAATTTATTAGATTATAATATTTATTTTGTGAACTTATTTTTAAACTTTTGAACATGTAATATAAGAGTTTTGAACATGTTTGCAGCTTGATATAAGAGTTTTGAACCTATAATACAAAGATTTTGAACTTATAATATAAAAATTTTGAACACTTGTATTGTTATGTACTGTCATGTATGTGACAAGATATCAGTTCATGTGAAGATCATTGCCTATGGTGCATAGTATAGGTACTAGGTCAACTCTAACCTAGCACGAATTTGAACATTTTGTTATTATTACAATAGACAATGAAAAGGATAATGATGTAAAAATTGACCATTAAAATTGAACGTTTTGTCATGTCCTTTGTGATATTGGGCCATGAATGAAGACTTTGAAGAAAAGGTAATATGGTTTGCTCAAACTAATAAATTTTAATTTAAAATTTTGGATTATTTTTTTTTTTTTTGCAAGTTAAGTAAGATATTCATTTCAATACAAATAGGTACAAATCAATTCAAACCTCTCAATTCACTAACAATAATTCTATAAATCAAGGATTAAAAGACCAAGTAAAAAGTAAAATAATTTTGGGAAACCAAAACAACGTAAAACAAGAAAAACAAAGCACAACAAATAACAATGAATCAAGCATCATGGGGCCTCGGGGAACTTGTGACATCCAAGTTTTCTTCATTCCGACTAACAAATTCAACCGGTGCCTTTTTGAGATAGTGTTTCTCCTTCTTCAAATTCTTCAAAAAAAAAGTTGATTTTTCAAGGTCAAAAAGTGAACTTGGGTTTGCTTCTTTTGATTTTTTTTGGCACCTAATCTTTCACTAGAGCGTGTTTTTGAGGATGTTGATCTCTTCGTCTTGGCCATGGTGGTATGAGAAGAAGAAAACCAGGAAGAAAAAGTGGTAAAGGGTCGGCGGTCAATGGTGGTCAAAATGAAGAAGCTCTGGAGAGGAGCGAGGGCATGTTTTTTGCAGTTTTTTTGTTATTATTCTTCCAATTAAACTTTTCTTTTATTTTGGTTATTTATATGGTTAAAAATCAATAAGTTAGTTTTAAATAAAATCATTGGATTTTGTTGTGTTTATCTTAATCTTATATGTATATTAGTTAAACTTGTAATATAGTTGGTAAATCAAAGTTGATCAATAAGTTCAATTTTTTTTAATTATTGGATAATTTTTTTAATTTTTTTTATTTTTTAGAATCTTTTGATGAAATTTAAATATTCTTTTTGTAAAAATCAAAATCAAACCAAACATGACCACTAACTTTAGAGATGTGGTTGCTTTGATATTTTTATATGGTTAGAAACCAATTGATTAGTTTCAAACTAAAATGATGGGGAACCTAGGATATAATTGATCTCGAAACTTAAACGCACGTTTTGAATTCAGAAATTAAATCAAATAATCAAAGATTAAAAATGCATGCTTTCAATTCAGAAATTAAACTAGATAAATTCTCACCCTACGAAACCCCTAATCTATCAAATATTAGAAACTCAGATAATAGGGATTGTAAATAAAGTAAAAATAAAAATTCGCCATAAAATAAAAGTACTTTAATAAGAAATCAACTATTAATGCAATCAAGAAATACAAACACGCCTCATTTGCAAAACTATATAAAAATTGGAAAAACCAATATAATTTGTTTACAAATCTGAATAAACCAATGTTTTCTTCTTGTTGTTCTTGTTGAACTCAGCACAAGAAGTAAAACACAGGATTATAAATTTTTATTTATTTTTCTTTTCGGGCAAGAAAAAGTTACAAGATGAAACCGTGGACTTTTCCATCTAAAATCAATCTATCAAGCAGTAACCGTGGACTTTCCCATCTAAAATCAATCTATCAAGCAGTACATAAGAAGTGTAAATGATCAAGACTCCAACTAGACACACTAGCCGGACGGTGGCGGAGGTGGCGCAGTTGGACAACCGTCAACCATGACCATGATCGCCGTCGGGTCGCGGAGGACGAACCACATAGGCTTGGTAGTAAGGGGGAGAAGGCAGCAGCAGCCTACGAGAAACGGCAAGCTCGCGGGCATCAACAATGTAGCTCAATTTGCTACTCTCCACCACCACCACACCATGGATTACAATAAGTAGAAGCATGTAGGAGGTAAAAGCACCCGCCATTTGTAAACTGGCCCTTTGAAGCAACTACTAATATTGCAGCTCTTTGTATTTCTTCTAGACTCAATATCTTTTGCCTTTTATAGATTGAGCCAACCCAACCAATTCGCGTCAACATTCATGTATTACTTTGGTATGCCATCGTCAATAACTGTCAATGACGGGTGGATCGAGGGCGAGCAGGGTCACATTTTTATACAATAAATTAGTATAATTTTCATGCCATGCATCGAATTGCGAGTATGTAAAGCAAAAGGGAAGCAAATCTGCGATAGTATGCGTGAGATTGGAATTATGAGCTAAAATATGATACTAAAATAATGATTTAACCATGATTTTAGACTAATGATTAAGTGTAAATAATATATGGAGAAGAAAAAGGAAAGATTTTTTAGTGCACGAGAAGGGAAGAAATCGAATTGAACAGCAACTAAATGATTTAGTTGTAGGCAACAGACTTGTAATGTTCATATATATATTTTACGATTTTGAAAATCGAAAGAGTTAAAATTCTGCAATTACGAAGAAATTAAATCGAAACATCAAATATAATAAAAAAAGGAAAATTATAGAAAAGGAAGGTCATCTGTGGAATTTTTTTTAAAAAAAAGGGACAACTGTGCATTTTTTTAACATTATTATTAAGCAGTAAACACGTGACAATAAAATAATAGCGACACATGGCAACATGACATTCAACGAGGTCTGTTTTATACTATAGTATAGATACTAGTATGTCGCTTGTGCGATTGTGCAGGATGTGTCATATATAGGTTGAAAGATTTAATTTTTTATCCATCTAAATGTTTCAAATAAATTATATGAACTAATTTTAATAGATTAAGTAATAATAATACACATACGGTTAATAATATAATATTGTATTGGGAAAAAAAAAACTAGACCTACCTAATAAAGAGATTTGCAACCATATAGTGGAAAAAGCTTATTGCTACAAATAGCTGAACAGTATTAAAACCAACTTTTCCATATGATCTACAATAACTTGTTATATTTTATCAAAGCAAATAGAGATTAATGATGTTACTATGCTTTAAATACCATATAATGATTAGACTGCAATATATGTGATAACATTTTAAGTAGTCAAGTTCATATATATTTGTCAATTGACAGAATTATGTTTAAGGTCTAAAATTAAATTATAGATTAAAAAAAGATTTTGAAAAATCTTTCATTTTTACATATTCTTCTTAAAACGGAATGAAGGCTTGCCTCCATTTTCTAAGATAATCACATGTACATTGTCAATTTTTGTCAGATTAATGTGTAAATCGAAAAGGATCTAATAAAAATTGACAACATACATGTGATTATCTTATATATGCACAATTTTGAAATTTGCAAGACATTACAATTTAGAATTACGGAGAAATTGTGGTGACATGAAAGGAATTGATCGAATTGCGAGTATCTAAAACAAAAGGGAAGCAAATTTGTGTTACCATGCGTGAGATTGGAATGTATGAGATAAAATATGACACTAAAATAATGATTTAACCATGATTTTAGGCTAATGATTAATTGTAAATAATATATGAAGAAGAAAAAGGAAAGATTTTTAGTGCACAAAAAGGGAAGAAATCGAATTGAACAACAACTAAATAATTTAGTTGTAGGCAACAGACCTATAATGTCCATATATATTTTACGATTTTGAAAATCGAAAGAGTTAAGATTTTGCAATTACGGAGAAATTAAATCGAAAAATCAAATATAATAAAAAAGGAAAATTCTAGAAAAGGAAGGTCATCTATGGAATTTTTTTTTTTAAAAAAAGGACATCTACACATTTTTTTAACATTATTATTAAGCAGTAAACACGTGGCAACAAAATAATAGCGACATGTGGCAACATGACATTCAACGAGGTCTGTTTTATCCTATAGTATAGACTAATGTAACACCCGTGCCATACACGGGCTGTCACATACATAATTGGTTTATTAGAAAATATTAATTTTTTGATATGATTGAATGTTTGCAAAAGAATTTGTATTATTAGTTAAATAATATTAGATTACATTACAAAAGAATTTCATACTAATCTCCATATATTATGTAATTTAGCAATGAAATAAAGACATAAAATATCTACACATATATAAACGAATACAATAGGAAGGGAAAACAAATCACAACCATCAATCCCAGCATGAATTAGAATATGCCTATTTTGAACCCCGTAATAGTGATTATTTGGAAAAGTTTTGAAGTACCTATAAAAGTTTTCTAAATTAAATTATGTATGATATTTGATAGAGATTAGAAGCTGATATTTTTACAGAGGTGGAAAAAACGGATGGTATGCATAAATTTGGAAAAATATTTGAATATATACAAACAGGATGTGTATGTGAAAGCTTGAATTCTGAAGCATTATGTGACAAGCACATGGCATTACATTTGACATGCAGGGATTGAGTTTTGAGTAGCAGGGTTTGCTTTATTATATAGTATAGCAATAAATGTTTTTATATAATTTAAAAAATTAATTATAAAAATATATAATATTTAATATAATAATGACATCTCAATACATCAAAAGTATATAGCAAATGACTATAGTTATTGAAAATAAAGTTATATTTTATAATGGTCCTTTAGCATTATTTATATTTTGAAAGCAATGTATATTTATTGTTGACAAGGTTTATATTGTATGTTCACATTTTACCATTCTTACACTCTGCGCTAGTGAATGTTCACAACACTTAACCTTGAACATCTTTTCATTATTGCAAATTTGCAATAGACAATGCAAACGACAGGGATAGTGATATAAAAGTTAACCATTAAAATTGAACGATTTTGTCAAGTCTTTAGTGATATTGGGCCACGAATAAAGACTTTGAAGAAGAGTTGGAACATGGTTTGGTTAATTATGTCGGGAAAAATTTGGTGTAAATGAGATGAAATAAATGAGAAATTCAAGACACAATTTATATATGGTTTAATCTGCGCCTATTCCACGAGCGAAAAATGAGAATTTTATTAAGACAATATTAATAATAAATACAAAATGAAAAGAGAGAAGATAAAGAGATAAAATTAGTTGAAGAGAGAGAAGACAATAGAGATAAGGTGGAAGAAAGGAAGAGGAGAGTTAAGGACATCAGTTTTTTTTTTTTTTTTAAAGGAGCATGAACAACATGCCTAAGAAGGTGCACCATAATATTAAGGAGCACAATTTACTTGGTGTACGGTAAAATTTGTCGAAAATAGTATACGGACGTTAAGAATTCTCAAGTCAATCCTTTCAAGTCTAGAAATTAAACTACTCTTACTTGTGAACGCAAAGTTCCAGATCTAATATATGAATAAATGAAAACGTTTTAGACACTCAAAACATACAAAGCAAGACTATGACTTTGAAACTTCAAGATTCATTAAACATGGCATTAGCAATCTAAAATATCTAGAAGACAATAAGGGCCATCTGCCATTAAGACATTGGTTCCAAAGATATTCACATACTAAAGTCAATAGTAAAAAAAAAAAGTGAATTGAGAAAGACAATACAAAAGGTAAAGGATAGAAATATCAATGATGGTAGTATTGGTAAACATGTTTAGAAATGATAATATTAAAGCGGAATTAAGATACCTCGTATCAACAATTCACTCTAATGCCAAATTTTGTCCACCACACAACATCAATATAGGCCTTTAACACAAATTGTTACCTAAAGACAATCTTGGTGTAACTTTAGTTGTGATCTTTTAAGACAAATTAGTCTTAAAAAGCGTGGATTAGACCATAGGTTTTCAATGTTATCACTTAATTTTAGTTTAGACCCACTATTTCGAAAACATTCATATTAATTATTGATATTTTACAAATTTATTCAAATTAGTCATAATCATTTCAAAACATTTACATCGTTTCTCGATGCATATAAAGTATTCAAATTAGTGCCGTATTGTTTTGAAACAATAAACTCTAATCTAAATATACTTGTAAAATTTGGAATTAGATGGTTAGTGGTGGTTAACAACTTGTGCACCTATTATCCATAGACTACGCCTTTCAGCCTAATCTTAGGCACTAATTCACCCTCTGTAGGTGGACCTTGCAAAGAAACCCTTAAGTTCTCGGGGCATTAGAGGGGCACTATTTTCTTTACTAAAAAGAATTTATATTAACAAGAGATTAGACTATCTTACAAGAATTGAACTGAAAGAGTACAATATTTATGTCTAAAAAATCTCGGGAAATACTATTTTCAAGTTCAGCTTATCTTAGGCCTTGACTCACCCTTCGTGGATGAACCTTGGGGTACCATTTTCTTTACGGAAAAATATTTATATTAACAAAAGATTAATCGATGTTAGAAGAATTGAGCTGAAAGAGCATAATATTTACATATAAAAAAACTTGAAGAGATACTATTATCAAATACATTGATCTTGATGGCGTTAGAAACTGTCCTCAGCCATGGGGACAAACTTCTTTTCAGTATTATTCATTCATGGTTCTCCACCATGAATGAATACTAAAATGGTAACATTGTAACAAATTAAAAAAAAAAAAACATTATTATCAATAAAAATTTATACAATATTTATAATGGCAAATTTGTAAATTTTATATTTATCATGACAGATTGTAATTTTATATTTACTCTTTTTTGTTTCCTTTTTCCTTCATTAGCAAAATGATTTGTTTGTTTCTTTTCCTATTTTTTTGTTAACCACGTATTTTAACTTTTATCTGAGGTGAAAATTAATTTGAATATTTAATATTTTTCATTTTGTGATAAAAATTGATTGGGTATTAAAAGTCATAAAGCTCAAATCGAGTTAAGAGAATTAGTTTGAGTTTTCGAATTTAAATTTTTATATTTTATTATTAAAATCAAAAAAAGTTTTTGATTAGATAATTTCATATCTACTTTATCTTTTTTCCCTTCCTTTCTCAATCAAAATGATGTGCACTCTCTTTTTTCATTTCTCTATTAATCACACCTTTTGGCTTCAGATTTTTAATTTTTTTTCCATTTCAAGTTGAAAACACTATTCAATCAAAGTTAGAGATGGCAATTCGGTTGAATTTTTAAGAGCAAATATTTGAATTTTTTAGAGCTAAAAAATATTAAATTAAATATTTAAAATCATAAAACTTGAGTATTTTTAGATAACTAGGTTTTGTGTTTTCTAAATTCACGTGATTTTTTATTTTTGTTATTTGTTAAATATATTATGTTAATTTACACTAGACTAAAAAATACATAGATTTATTAGATTGTCTTTGCTAATTTAAACAAAATAGACTTTGGATTTCTTATAAGAGTGAAAATTGATTCGGGGTTTTTGAATTTTCAGGTTTAGAAATTTAAACTTCAAGAGCAAAAGTATACTATCTAATTACATAATAATAATTATAAAACTCAAACAATTTAAATACTCGGGTTTTTATTCTTCGAGTTTCTCATTATTTTTTTCTGTGTGTTTTTATTTTTTGCTAAATCACATTGTACTAATTGAGATTAAATTTAAAAAGATATGAAAATTTGAAAAAAAATAAATATAAAAAGTTTAAATTCATTTAAATTACAATTATCTAAGTTTAAATAGTTGCAAAATCAACTCAAATTACATTAAAGTACTTATGACAATAAAAAAATAAAAAATCAACTTTTCAATTTGATTCCTATGTAAATTTTACATATGAAATTCTAATTTGATTGGATCAAGTAAAACTCCAAAAAAATTTATATATTCCCGCCCTCATATTCACCCAACCCCTCTCTAATTCTATAATTTTTTTCCATTTTATAATCAATCTTATCTCAAATTTATCAAAATAGCAAAGAGACAAAATTAATACTTTTCTCAATTTCAATTTTTACAAAAAAAATATATGAATATAAGTATAATTTATTTGACACCTTGTAAGACTATTGAATTTTTTATTTAAATTTTATGTTACAACAATATTGGGCAAGTCCATCCAAAAAAGGGAAAGCACAATCCCTGCAACAAACGCAATTGAATCTCAAAAGCCCACAAAGGATACTACGTCACGATTACGATACACTTAGAATCATTATGTGTTTCCACGCCTAATTTTTCCTTTTTTTTTTTTTTTTACACTTCACTTTTACATAGCTTTGAACCTGATCCAGTGGTGAATGCTTTTTAAAGTCCTTGCATGATCATGAAAGTCTTGAACTTGATCTTTTAAATATTAAAATTTTCTCTACCATTGAATTTCTCAATCTCAAATTTCATCGAACTTGAACTCATCTTCGTCTCTCCAAAACACACCTCGGAATAGAATTGGATCAAACCGACTACAAAATTGAACTCAACATGCCGAAACCGTTGGATATCCCTTTGGTCAACTTTGCTATACCCGGTCAAAAGTCAAATCGATAGTCAAAGTCGACAATATCCCAAAATGCATATATTGGAGCAAAATTTTACGAAACACAGTGCAAAAAGGACTCAGCATGTCGAAAAACATTGGGTAGAGTTTGGCCAAACTTTGGTCAAACTTGGTCAATGGTCAAAGTCAATGTTTGGTCAACTTGGTTAAATGTGGTCAAACATGTCACAATAGCTTCCATGCCCGCATTACACCAAATCCGCCCTTTTTGTTCGTGTTTCTTTTTGTACTCCCACGCATCTAAAATTTTGCGACAACTCTTTCCCACCAAATTCAACAAGTTTTCCGTGTGTTTTTCACACAGCCACAACAACGCCCAATTTGCAACCTGACTCTTAATACCAGTTTGTTGGGAAAAAAAAACGTGGTGTAAATGAGACAAAATAAACGAGAAATTGAAGACACAATTTATGTTGTTCGGCCTACGCCTATTCCACAGGCAAAAAAAGAGAATTTTATTAAGATAACGTCAATAATAAATACAAGATGAACTCTCGCTTTAACTGCCTCATGTCTCTCTATTTTCCCTTACCTATTATAATAGACAAAACACCTACTGATAGGACAAATAGACTACAAAATATGGCAGAACATAATTATGGTAGAATACAAATAAAGCAGAGCTAGAAAAAAAAAGGCAAGATAACGAATTAGGCAGGTCATCCCATATTCCTTAGGTACCAATTAGAATATGGGTCAAACCTCACAAACTAATTAAATTTAATTTAAAAATTTGGGCTGGTTTGATTATTTTATATGTTTAAAAATTAATTGATTAATTTTATTTAAAAATCAACTGGTTTGGTTAAACTAATCAAATTTACTTATTGAAATAATGATACGATGTTCTTCAAAATAGGATGCCCTCTTGGGGCGAAAATTATATCATGTACCTGTAGAAGCATAAAGCATGGTGTACTAGACTATTTGTTTAGTATTCATAAGCTGTTTGCCAGTAAAATTCATAGAAACATCTATACATGAAAATAGTTATAGATGTTTGCTCAAAATAAAATGACTATTTATTTAGTATTCATAAACTATTTATCTAGTAAAATCTATAGATCATCACAATATCTATTAACAAATGTAAAATTAACAAACATTTATACATGAAAACATGCACAGATATTTGTTCAAAATAAAAAGACTATTTGTTTAATATTCATAAACTGTTTGTCTAGTAAAATCCACACATCATCACAATATCTATTGTCCAGTGTAAAATTGATAAACATCTATAAATAAAAATAGCCAAAGATATTTGTTCAGAATAAAAAGACTTTTTGTTCAATATTTATAAATTATTTGTCTAGTAAAATCCACAAATCACCATAATATCTGTTGACAAGTGTAAAATTAACAAATATCTATACATGAAAACAATCATAGATGTTTGTTCAGAATAAAAAGACTATTTTTTCAGTATTTATAAGCTGTTTATTCAATATAATTCATAGATAATCTTTGTTCAATATTGATAAGTTGTTCGTTCAATACATTTATAGCCAAGTTCACGATATAATTTCTTCCTTTCAGGGTGGTTGATGCATGTACATATGTCATCATTGGCTTGTTCCACCCTTAGACAACATGCAGGGGTGGCCTAGGGGTCAAAGTCCAAATCTCAAATCAAAATATATAAATAAGTTACTAGTGCAATGGTATTCCTTGTTTTGTACGGTTTTTATTTATTTTTATGTCAAAAATCAAATATATTTATAACGTCGTTTAAAGTTTTATTAATTTTTAAATCTAATTACCTTTATTTTTTAGTATTTTGAATTTCTAACTATTAATCTTATATATTTCTATAATTTAAATTTTTTTAATTTTTAATTTTTTACTTTTATCTCTTAATTTTTTATTTTTAAATTTTTTTAAATTGCTACTTTTTTCAGTTTCTACTTTAATTTTTAAATTTTACTTTTTTAATTACAATTTTTATTTTTAATTTTTTATTTTTATTTAATCCAGGGAGCATACTATTTAAGTACTAATGTGTTAAAATGACTTAAAATGAGAAATTTTATATAAGCCATGTGCATGCTCACGTGGCCCTTTAGAATAGCTTGAAAAGGGAAGTTTGAAATACATATAGACTAGCATTATCTATCCCGTGCTTCGCACGAGTTAATTTATTTTTAATAGCAAATATTAAATTTTTATTGAATATATATATATATATATATATGTGTGTGTGTGTGTGTGTGTGTAACTTGTTGTAAATAATATGATAACTCTGAATAAACTGAAATTAAAATAACCAATTGAATAATACAATAAAATGAATTACAAGAAATTAAAAGAAAAACTACTTATAAGAAAAAAAGTGAGAAAATATTAAATGTAAATTAGGATTGAGGCTTGAGTTAGATTCAATATCTTTAAGACTTTAACACATTGCTATGGTATTGATAGTTTCTCGCGCAAACCTCCTAGGATATAATGGTTTATCTACTCAAATCATACAAGTCAATGATAAGAATAGTGTTAAAACTCTCTCAATTATGCAAGCTTATAAAATATGAGAAGCACTATATGCAAAAAAGAACTTCATGTTCTTTTGTATGTATTGAAATTTTAATAATGCAACTATTTATAGATAGAAGAATTGGCATGGGATAAAGTCTACTATAAATAAGGCATTCCAAGGGTTTCAAAACCCTTTTACATTAACTTTTTAGCTTAATGTCACCTTAAAGATGACACTCCAAGGGTTTCAAAAACTACATACATTAACCTCCATAATCAACATAATGGGGAGATTAAATGTCTTTAAAATAAATAATGTTAAAATTATTATTAATAAATTTATAATATTAATAACAAATTTTAGTTGAGTTGACAAACAAATAAGAGCTGATATGGCATACTTCTTTGAGCTATAATTCACACAAATTTAAACTATACTAGTGCACTTTTTTCCATGCTTCGCATGAATTTATTTTTTAATAATAAATGTTAAATTTAATTTAAATTTATTCATTTTTAATAGCTAATGAAAAAATCATGAATACTTTATGTTCTACACGAGTTTTGTTTAAATAATAAATATTAAATTTATTTAGATTTAATCTTTGGAATTCACAAATGAAAATTACTTTAAGGATTTTAAGCATTAATTAATTAGTAATTAAGTTTCTAAATTAAAGCTAATAATATATTTCCATAATGAACCTTTTGAAATTCATGAATGAATATCATTTTTACAAATTATTTTTCAATTAAATTTCTAATTTAAAACTAATATATATGTGTGTGTATATATATATATATATATATATATATATAAAATAGATAATAAGAGGACCTTTTGGGATTCACAAATGCATTATATTTTAGACATTAATTGATTGATTATTTAATTTTTTAATTAAAACTAATAGTTTAATTATATCATAAAGATAAAAAATAAAGATAAAACAAATTAAAATTTATTATATAAGTTAATAATAGAATAACTACTGCTATATAATCACTGACATGACACTCTCATAATACTCAAAAAATTATTTTTAATTTAATCTTTTAAAGCTCAGAAACGAATATTATTTTAAGAATTAATTGTTTGGAAATTAAAAATCTAACACTAATAATATATATACATAATAAATATGAAAATAAACCTATTGAAATTCACAAATAAATTTTATCTTAAGTATTAATTGATTGACCATTTAATATCTCAATAAAAACTAATAATGTGTATATTCATAAAGATAAGAAACAATAAAAAGTAAAATAATAAATAAAAAATAATCATACCATGTAACTACTAACACAACACTCTCACAATGACGTAAACATGGCGCTCTCACAATACTAAAAAAAGTAGAACTTGTATATATAGTAAGTATAGATATAGATTCTGACTTTAAACCTCTTATGCTGGGGTTATTATACTATGCACCTTAACTACCATGCATCTACCAAGCATTATGCACCACCATCTGTGTGAGTCTCAAGTGCCACTTTAAGAAAAAAAAATATTCTTCTATTCATACTTCACAACTTTTGTATTAATAGTTCACAACTTTATATTAATAGTTTACAACCTTGCAATATATGTTTTTATGGGAGTAGGGAATATCTCAAGTAGTTGAGGCTATTTTCCACAAGAGGTGAGGTCTTGGTCCAAATCTCATGAGAGACAAGAGTTGGGTTGAGATGAAGGTAAAAAAGAAAAAAAAAACCTTTGTAATATCAAGTTCATGTTCACCAATATTAAATTATTTGTTGACAAATCTTGTACAAGATTTATACTATATGCTCATTATTTTACAATTTTTACATGAGCATTGATGCCATTTTATATCATTTTTACATTTACTAGCTGATTTAGCCGTTACTTTTACTTAGAGGGTGTTTGGATTGGCTTTTTGGCTTATTGAAAAGCCAATATCTTTGGCTTTAAATTGACTTTTTTGATTTTTGACTTTAAGTAGTTACATATTTAAATAAGAGTTGCAGTTATAAAAATAAGTATTTTAATAATTGGTTAAAGTAGTTTGAAAAACAACTTATATTGTTAAAGTAATTATTGAGGAAATAAAAATGGAATTCAATTAAAACACAATACAAAGATAGTTGTTTATTCTTAAAAGTATAGTATTAAAATGTTATAATTTAATAATCTAATTTATGTTAAATATAAATTGAGTATATAATAATTATCAAATAAAATATAATAATAAAGATACAATGGTGAAGATATTTCAATAATAAAGATAAAAAGATCAAGATAAAATACTAATTATTTGGTCAAACTTGTTTTTTTTTCTGAAAATAGTTGAAGTCATAAAAAGCAAAAGTTGGGGGGTATGAAGCTTTTTATCTTTTTTTTCTTAAAAGTCACTTATAAAGGAACTTTTTTTATTAAAATAAATAGGTCTACTAGTTTAAATTGGACTTTAAGTAGGTTTGACCAATTTAAAAACCAAAACAAACACCCTCTTAACACATCTTCTCTAATAAGCTAGTTAAATAGTGCAAAAATATAGTTGCTATCAGCTATTCAAATAACAACCAATTACCTAAAATTAATTATTCCATAAGATCATTTTTTTTTGCGAGCTCCCATAAGATCAAAGTTAATTAACCACTAGTGCTACAAGAACTAGATCAAGAAACTGCTACTTAATTTGAAACCAAAATATGAGTAAGGGCCATTCAGATTCACTCTTTTTTCAAGAAAAAATATTTCTTATTGCCTTATTTTGGGTGATTGTGAAATTTACCCTTTTCTCAAATGCAAATGATTTAGGGTAAACTGGTTTTTTACCCCCTGCTCTGCACGGGGTTAGTTATAAAAATAATTATATAAATAAATAAATGTTTACATATGTGTGTGTATAAGTATTTCAATAATCTTTAAAAAAAGATTATTTGTTATTTGTAAACAATAAACATTAATAAGAATTATAAATTGAAATAGGAAAAAATTGTAATTGGTGATAGACTGAAGTGATAAGGTAATTAGAAAAAGAAAAGAAATTATAATTGGGGCCAAAATGATGGAGACACATCAAGGGAACTAAATTGAAAAATTCTAGGCTATTGATGAGGAATAATCCAACAGATGGTAACGCTGAAACATGACATAATTTAAAAGCAGCAAAAAAAAAGGCAAAAAAAAAAAAATCGATGCAAAAGTAGTTGTTGTAGTATAATAGATAAATAAATTGATTGCATCTAGGCCTTCCACACGTTGCTTAAGTACACCTCTCTATAATTTTAAAATAATCTAATACCCTTTGCCTTCCAAAACTAGAGTACTTTCCTGCCAATTAGGACTACTGTCGGTAAGGCACGCGGGAATTGGGTGCAATTTACCCAGTGGCTTAATGAGAAAAGTAGACATGGAAAATGATTGCATCAGTTGAACAAAGCAACAGCCAACATACATTTTCTCTTTCATTTTATACCGCATCCAAATGCACCTAAGTTCTTCAATAGCTATTACTTCCACATTACCATCTCTTCCTGTCTAGATTATCTTCTCACACAGTTCAACATAACAAACCAAATATGCGAACGTTTATTATTAACAAAGAAAGATTTTTTGGGGTACTTCTTCAGGTTCTTCTGCTCTCTGTGCTACCTCTGCGGGTCACTTCTTCACCAAGAACAGAAGCAGAAAGTCTTGTAAGATGGAAGAACAGCTTATCATCATCGACCAATCTGAATTCATGGTCTCTCACAAATATCAGAAGCCTCTGCAACTGGACAGGCGTAATCTGCAATGGCGATGGCACCATTTCTAAGATAAACTTAAAGCCTGGAAATCTCACAGGGACACTTACTCAATTCAACTTCACTTCATTTCCAAATCTCACGCGTTTCAGCCTCAACAGCAACAACTTAAGCGGGCCAATACCTTCCACCATTGGCAACCTCTCCAAGCTTACATTCTTGGACCTGGGTAATAATTTTCTTGATGGCATTATACCTCTAGAGATTGGAAAGTTGACAGAACTTACTTATCTTGATTTGTCATGCAATGATTTCATTGGCCGAATTCCAGAATCATTGTTCACCAATTTGCTACAGCTTGAGCATCTCAACCTTACTCACAATTCATTTCAAGGCCCATTGTCCCCAAGCCTTACCAAGCTGTCCAAGCTAGAACATCTCCTCCTCGCAGAAAACAGATTCAATGGCTCAATTCCTGATGGAATCGGTTCGATCTTCAACCTTGAGATTGTTGACATGTATGGTAATTCACTTGAAGGAAAGATACCATCTTCCATTGGCCAGCTTAAAAATCTTCAATTCTTAGATCTTGCAGTGAATAGCCTAAAATCTTCAATTCCTTCTGAGCTTGGCCAATGCAAGAATCTCAGCTACTTGTCTCTAGCTCAAAATTCGCTTACTGGAGGATTACCGCTATCACTTTCCAACCTGAACAAATTGACTGACTTGGGTTTATCTGATAATTCTCTTTCTGGTGAGATCTTACCTCTTGTCATCTCGAATTGGACCAACCTGAAATCATTGCAGCTTCAAAACAATAGTTTCTCAGGGAGAATTCCATCTGAAGTCGGTCTATTAATGAACTTGAATTATCTATTCCTGTACAAAAATCAGCTTTCAGGCCCCATTCCCCCAGAGATTGGAAACTTGCAAAACTTGTTGATGCTAGACCTTTCAAAGAACAGCCTTTCAGGTTCAATACCTCCTACGATTGGCAATCTGACAAATCTTCAGCTTCTAAATCTTATGTACAACAATCTCAGTGGAGAGTTGCCTAGTAGTATTTCCAATCTCCGCAGTCTGGTGCATATCTCGCTATTTACGAATAACTTTTCAGGCAACGTACCCAATGATTTTGGTAAAAATATTCCTTCATTGGTCAATGTCAGCTTCTCAAACAATAGCTTTTCTGGTCTACTGCCCCCCGAATTATGTAGCGGATTAGCTATTCAAGAGTTCATAGTGGAAGGAAACAACTTCGGAGGGCCACTGCCGAACTGTTTCAAGAATTGTTCGGGATTAATTCGAGTAAGGCTGGAAGGGAACCAATTTTCTGGAAACATTTCAGAGGCATTTGGAGTTCATTCAAACCTTGAATTTCTCTCTATTAGTGGCAACCATTTCACGGGGCAACTTTTGAGTGACTGGGGACGGTTTGAGAAGCTTTCAAATCTTCACATGGATGGGAATAGAATTTCTGGTACAATCCCGCATGAGCTTGGGAATTTAACAGAGTTGCAGGTCCTGAACTTAGACTCGAATAAACTGGTAGGTGAAGTTCCTCGAGAACTTGGAAATCTAAGCAAGTTGTACGATTTGAGCTTGAGCAACAATCATTTATCAGGAAAGATACCCCACAACCTAAGCAACTTAATGCAGCTCGAGCATCTTGATTTGTCAACAAACAATTTCACTGGAATGGTCCCACAGGTGCTTGGCAATTGCAAGAAGATGTTGAGCTTAAACTTGAGCAACAACATTTTATCAGGAAATATTCCACCTGAACTTGGAAACTTACTAAATCTACAGATTCTTTTGGATCTTAGTCACAACTCTCTTTCAAGGAGTATTCCCCCAGGCTTGGGAAAGCTTAGCTCACTGGAAATTCTCAATCTCTCACATAATAATCTCACAGGTAGAATCCCCTCAGGATTTTCTCGCATGATTAGTTTACGTGTCATTGACTTCTCCTACAATGAGTTGTCTGGACCTATTCCTAGCGGCAAAATATTCCAAAAGCCACCAGGAAAGCCATATATTGGTAATTCTGGTTTATGTGGGAATTCGAAAGGATTATCATCTTGTGCAGAGACTTCCACAATAGAGACCTTGGAGAGAGATAATAAAAAGGTTCTAATTGCTGTTATTGTCCCAGTTGTCAGTCTTATAGTTCTGTTCAACATTATTGTTGGATGTTTTGCCTTTAGAAGAAAAGCCAAGCAGAATGATGTAAAGAGTACAAGTACAAACAAGAATGAATCTTTGATTTGGGAAAGAGAAGGAAAATTCACATTTGGTGATATTTCTAAAGCAACTGAAAATTTCAATGATGAGTACTGCATTGGCAAAGGAGGATTTGGAAGCGTATATAGAGCACTACTACCTACTGGCCATATTGTGGCCATCAAAAACCTCAACATGTCCGACTCTAATGACATTCCATTGACAAACAACCAGAGTTTTGAGAATGAGATCCGGACTTTGACGGAAGTACGCCATAGGAATATCATTAAGTTCTATGGTTCTTGCTCTAAGAATGGGTGCTTGTACTTGGTCTATGAATTTGTAGAGAAGGGCAGCTTAGGGAAAGTTCTGTACGATGATCTGGAGGCAATAGAGCTGGGCTGGGGTAAAAGGGTGAGAATAGTGCGAGGAGTGGCTCATGCACTTGCCTACTTGCATCATGACTGCTCTCCACCTATTGTGCATCGGGATGAAACACTGAACAATATTCTACTTGAAATGGAGTATGAGCCAAGGCTCTCGGATTTTGGCATAGCAAGACTTCTGAGTTCTGATTCATCAAATTGGACTACAGTTGAAGGCTCTTATGGTTATATGGCGCCAGGTATATAAAATAAGTACTTATGTATCTCTTTATGATCTCAGTTGCTCATGAGAACTTCCAAACTTACTAACTCATAGAAACTCTAGGTAAGGCAAGTAGAATAATTTTACAATTTAGCGCATACTTGTGATAATCAAGTACTGGATAATTCTCATTAAACAAAGTGTATCAGGGTATGTTGCGGCCATATCTATTTAGACTGAGCTGATATATTTTCTGCTATGTTGACCAAAATATTTGCACTAACTCTTTTTCTTTTCTTAACATGCAGAATTTGCACTTACCATGCGAGTGACCGAGAAATGTGACGTTTATGGCTTTGGAGTAGTGGCGCTGGAAGTTATGATGGGAAGACACCCGGGCGAACTTTTAACTGTATTATCATCTTCAATGGCAGGAGCAAAGTTGCCGAGTCATTCAGATATTCTTTTGAAAGATTTGCTTGACCAGCGACTTTCACCTCCCACTGGCCTGTTACCAGAAGTGGTGTTCATAATCACAGTGGCATTAGCATGCACATGTACCAACCCAAAGTCAAGGCCTACCATGCGTTCTGTTGCGCAGGAACTTTCTGCTCAAATAAAGGCATATCTTTCAGAACCATTAGAAAAAATAAAGATAAGCAAGTTAATTAGTTATCAGAAATAGACACATGAACTAGTTAGTTTATTTATGATTCTGCATGGATCTATAAATGTACTTCTAGCCATGAACAGATTATACTTGCAATGTACTTTCTGCTACACCTTTTCTATATAAATATCACCATCATTTTAAAGATAAGAAATACAGATATATTCACAGTTATATTGCATATTGCCTCCTCAAAAGCTATGGGAAGCATTTGTTATTTCTTTTGGATTGTAGCAAACATCATTGAGCCAACTGATACTGCTTTACTAAGTTCTTGCTCAACCAGAAACACAAGTCTAGGTGAGAATGGTTACTCTTTCTAAGATAGAGATCAGTGAGGAGAGCACACAATCAATTCGATGTTTGATTGATAACTTTCAAAGTACATGATAGAAACTTTTCTTAGTTCAACCAAGGGCATCAACCAGCTATTACATTTGCAAAAGGAATACATGCTAGTGACTTTTGTTTCTCCTTTTGCTAGGAGAAATGCTCGTGAATGTTCTGTCACAGATCACACACGTATAATCACTTTCAACCCAAGAGAAGTACTTGCAAAATTGGCAAAATCAAGAACAGCCATGTGCATCAGAATAAGATGAGTGTGGTTAGCAGAGCACTCTACACTGTTTAAGTATTGGCCCTGTTTGCTTGGGCAAGAAAGGATCAATCCTAATCCAAATTACCGAGAAGATTGAAGCTAAAAGAATTGACCAGAGGACCACAATTGTAGGTGTCCTGTTTTGCCTTCCCATCAAACCTTTGAGGAAAGGATAGAGGTGAACAATCATCTAAAAGGCGAACAAAAGCTTCCCAAAGAGAGGACCCCATGAGCCATAGCTGTTGTTAATGGCACCAGCAATTCCAGCCACAACACCAACCATATTCAATATTAACAGCGCGGTTGGAGGGATGAGCAGAGTAGTGCATTTGAAGAGACAAGAGTTCCCCAAACTCAGTACCGTCGACTGCTTTTGCTTTCACTGTGCTCCGCCAAGAACCTTGAGAAGGCCTTGCAAAACTGCAAAAAGATGTGCTGACAGACCTCCAATCACCCAAAACTGCTCATTACACCACCAGTCCTCAATGCTAACTCTATGCCATCAGAGCTCAAGATTTCTTGTTAGTATCATTCAGAGAAAAAGAGCCATGAACCCTATGCTAGCAAAATTGTTCAGCTGCACAAGGAGGTCACCAAATCAAACCTTAGATTTTCAATTGACTAAAAGCAAAATATGAACATAACATCACAGTGTTAATATAAGCGAGCCTTTCCAGCAATTTAAGCAAGTCCATCAGAAGTTAGCTTACCGACGATAAACATAACATCCGTGGTTCATCTAAACGCTCAGGTCAAAATATTGAAGTTCAATTACTCATACACTAAATGTTCCACAAATCCATTGTTACACGCACGAGACATTATTTTCTACTGAGAATAATATATAATGGCTGCTTCTGAAGATGCTATAAACTAATTAATAAAAGCTCTTACATGAGGTGGTTAATTCGATAGGACATCTTCACACGTAAACAAGAAGTATAACGAAATAATTTTGATTAGTGAGAATGGTTAATCTTACTAATTTTAGAGACCAATGAGGAGAGCACACAATCAATTGGATGTCTTGATTGACAACTTTCAAAGAAGTACATAAAAGAAACTTTTCTTAGTTCAATCAACGGCATCTTACAGCAATGAACCTTAAGCTAGCAATAGATTTTTCATCTGCACAAAAGAGCTGAACTCGTCAAACTTCATATAAAAAAACTCAGCAACCAAATGCAAAAGGTAATGCAAGACTATCAATATCGGCTCACGGTATTAGTTCTTACCGTTTGGACGATAAATTTTCCCGTTCGTAGACAGACAGCTGCTAGTTCAAGTGATCAAAGCTAACTACATTCGGGAATAACTTCCCGGATTCAAAATCTGAATTGGTTAAGTGTAGTTCAAGTAGTTGAGACTAATCACTTCTGAGTGTGACAACCAATTCCCAATGCTTTTGCTGTGGTTAATGCAGTGATCACAAATTGACAATCGAAGTTTAGCATGAAGGGTGTATTGGTCAGCTCAGCAGACATCCATGCCTGGTTGATCACATTAAATTTCTTTGTCTCAGATTCGTAATTAAATCTATCTCTAATGTCATAATGACCAAGAACTGTAACTCGTACATTTATACTAAGGCTCCTTTTGTTTTGTAAAAAATAACTTGTTTCTGGAAATATTTTTCTAGTAAAACTCCAATTTTATTGAAGGAAACTCTAGAAAATAACTTAAAGTTTCGAATTTTTAAGCATGCTTTTTAAATAGAAAATTGTTAGAAAATACTCAAATTGCATTAAAGGAATCTCCAGAAAACTACTTAGAATTGTTTCCACAACTCCTCTTTAATTTGGAAAACAATTCCAATTTTCAATTTTGAAAATTTGACTTAGTGAACAAGATATTTTACTTTTTGTTTTATACAATTTTTTTTTTCTGAAAAAGAGTTCTAGTTTTTGGTAAGTAGACAGGGCTTAATATCTTGATTATAGCTCAAATTGCAATTTGCATAATCTTTTATTACATAAAGTATCATATTCAAAAAGTATTTTCAAATAGATGTCTTTGGGGCGTGCGTAACATCATTTTTGTAATGACATATATATTGGCCAAAAAAAAATTAAAATATAGGTTTAAACCCAGTCCTACCCAGTATACTTCTTATAGGAAAAAAAAAAAGAAGAATGGAGTAATTATGGATTAAAACTTTCTTTGGTAAGGAGAGAAATCAAAGTGGATGAGATTCTTACGTCACTAGGTGTTTGAAGGAGTGATTATTGCTTTGTCGGGGTTGTGATTAAATTAAGAATCGATGGTGATTGAAAGAATTGTGTGGGAGATTCTTAATTGAGATTTATGAGGTAAGTGAAATTTTTCTCGTTCAATTTAATTTCTTGTTCTATATCTCTTATTCAGACATATTAGTCCAAAATCTAAATCCAAAAAGTAAAACTGAAATGCCATATTGTAAAATTTTCTGTCAATATTATTTTCGTGATACTACGTTATCGTGCCTCAACATAATACTCGTTCTGAAATGTATTCGTCTGCACCTGCATGTGGCTCGTTCCACCATAGCCAATCGAATTGGAATTTTGGCTGTTAATGATGTGGAGCCATGGTGCCATTAGTTGGAAGTTTGCTTTTAAAACTTGTGCTCCAAAAATTTTTGGTCAGTGCGTGAGTGTCTATTTATCTATCGATCTATATATATAATATATAATATATACATATACATATATACATAGATATATACATATACATATACATATATACATATGTATATATATATATATTAAATACAGTACAATCCTATGGTAGAATACAGTCCTATTATTATTATTATTATTATTATTATTATTATTATTATTATTATTATGTTACTGAGTCCATGTCCACGATGGCCAGTACCATTATTTGGGTATTATATCTTTTTTTTTTTTTGGCAATAAGGTATTCTTTCGAGCCTAAGATCTTTTCTTCACAGTTTTTTCTGCGTGGTCTCTTGATTAAATTTATGAGACATTTACTTAAAGTCATTCCAGTAGGCTTCTAGTTTATTCTAATTCCATTTGGTTTCCTTAATCTTTTTTTTTTTCTATTGCTTAAGCTCGCATTTTATTTATCTGAATTGTATACTTAATCTTAAAATTACTTCTATGACAAAAAATAGTGCTTTTGGAATAACGTCGTACTCCACCATCGCTTTTGATTTTGCTCCCCTTTTAAGCGTTACATGTTTTTCACACCCTGTGTTTGGATATTGAATGACTCATCTATAGCTATGTATTTAGTTGTGTATTTCTAGAGGTACTAATATTGTTACAGTACAGCAACACAGATATTATTATTATGTAGCCCTTGCAAATACTGTCATCGTTATTTGTGATTGGAGCCCCATATTTATCTCAAAACTGTAGCTGCACGAGTTAAATGCAGCCACAGTTCTAATTCTATGTCATACTTTTTGATAGTTTTTGTTGAGCATTTGGTTTTGTTATTGTCCTTAAATGTTCTGGTTATGTCTATAGTACAATACACTAATACTGTTTGTTATGTCTATAGTACAATGCGCTAATACTGTTTGTTAACATTTTAGATTATTGCTACCTTGCAGCGCTCTTTTTACTCCAATCATCTATGTGCAATTTTTGTGTGGATTAAATTCCCTTACTGAGCTGTTGTTCGGTCAGCTTTTGTATTTCGCCTACTTTCTTTGTAGTTTAGACTGGACAAGTATTTTCACTTTGAGCTACTACTAGGTATATGTGCAACATCATTTTCATCAGAAAAATTTTATATCTTCTCCACCTTCCTTGTTTATTGACTCGTTGATATCAAAATGGATTTTTCTTAAAAAAATAAAATTCAATAAAAAAAATAAATTATTAAATTCATTGAAAGAATATGTTTGGGATGCCTTAACAGTTCCATGTGTAAAGTGTTGAGTGAAAAATCTACGGGCATATCAAGTCATGGGCGAATGGGTGGTTGTCTTTTGGTGGTCGCCTCCAAATTGGGAATTCTATTCTTTCAGGTATGGCCGCATGCTGGTGTAACAATTTTCTCTTACCCAAAAAACAAAAAAGTGATTCGCAAAGTTCAAGGACTTTGTTGCCTCATTTCCTTGGAGTGGAGACACTGAGGGGGGTAAAAAAAGCCAAAGTTTCATGGGAAGTAGTAGTAGTGTGTAAATCTAAAGATGAAGGGGGACTTTCAATCAGAGACATTAAAGTCATGAATCTAGCATCTATTGCAAAGCAATTTTGGTTCACTGTAACTTACCATGATTTGCTTTGGGGTAAATGGGCTAATGATGTTATTTTAAATAACTGCAACATTTGGGGTGTTAATATCTCCCCTAATATCTCTTGTAATTGGAGGAAAGTTCTATGCACGAGGGAGAAAAATGAAACCTCTTTTGTTTTACGAGATTGGTGGTGGATCAAAAACTTTCTTATAGTGGATAACTAGCTACCTGAAGGCCAATAGAAAGACTTAGATCCCTGAGGACATTATTGTGACAACTTGGTTGGGATTCAATTGTAAGGTTAGTGCAATTTTCAATGAAGGCATGTGAAGCTGGCCTAGACAATTGCAATTCTAACTGAAAAAGCGTTGTGATATGTCAAATTCAAAAGTCAAATCTCCATCCACCACAGCCTTGAATATCTTCTCATTAGTATTATGGGCAAAGATAAGACAATTATGGAATTCTTGAACATTCAATGAGAATATTTCTGCCAAGGCCATAAATAAAGCACATGTTAACTTTCTCAGAGAGTGCAGGTGTTACTGCAAACTTTACCAAAATGTCTCACACCTTCATGCAGTTTTGTGCTTTTCCTATGATAGAAAATTCTCGTTAAAAAGCCTTTCGGGCTTGTACATTTGCTAACCCGTGACACAAAACGTATTTTAAAGGAGCAATAATTTAAGAAATCGACCTTTACCAATTTTGAGATTGAAACGTGAACAAGTATCTCGTCTACAATTTACACATTGGATGGAGGTTTTCAAGCCTGCAAATTGTGTAATAAGGAAAATGGACGTTGGCAATGATCTCAGCAGTTTAATAAAGCAACCATAGATTTCTCGGTTCATGTATATCCCACATTAAAATACTCCCAAGATTCTCTCAGTAGCAACTTCTTCTACTCTTCCACATTACCATCTTGCAGAAGAGCTTCTGACTCACATTACGATCGGGGAAGAGTTATGTCGACCACCCGATCGCCGACGCGCAGAGCGTGGTCAGAGATTAATGACTCGTAATAATATTGCTTTGTCATCTGTCCTGACAATCGTAGTAATATTGCTTGCTTTGTTAATGGCATCAACAATCATACACCGTATGTTCATTTCACTACCTAAGACCTTGCTTCCCTTTTTAGAAGTACTTATTCCTTTGGTGCTCATCCAGAATGACAATCAGCAAGACCAACACATAAATCACATGCATATAATCCTCATAGTTTAAAATTTCTCAGTTTAAACACATTATTAAATCAGTGCCTGATGGAACCTAAGATTTGATGTTCAGATTAACTGCAGATCCTTGAACATAGAAAGGCCTAAAAACCCTCTTCTGCTCTGTGTTTAACTTTGAATTTGGTTTTAGTACTAGGCCCTCAACTTAGAAATAATGTACAGTGCAATCACTTCATATGATAACTGAGTCTTGCCATTATTCTCTTAGCTCTAATAGCCAAATTGATGATAAAAGGTTATAAATATGTTGTGGTACTACTTTCTAGCATTGGACACATAAAGTTATAACTAGACAGCATACACCAGTTCTAGGTTTGGCCTTAGTTTTATTTGTATTAGATGGTACTGTAACTTGTTTTCTGATTTGAGACTGCAACTTGTTTTTCTGATTTGGGACTCGTTCTTGATGTGGGGATGGGAAGAAGAAGCAGAATGTAAAATGTGTGAGATTTGATGTCAATGGAGACTGTCGTGTCGTACTCATCACAAACAGAGATATTAAAAAGGGAGAGAGACTGTACTGTGATCACAATGGATATGAACACGGACACCCAACTAAGCATTTTGTCTGACAATGTATGTTCCCCATGTTAATTTAACCATAAGCTGAACTTGTTAACTTCTTAGTCCACTGCATATATCTGAGTTTTTTTGGATAAATGTACATGCATGTCAACTCAGCAAGAACAAAGCAATTTTGCATACAAGCTCCTGTGCTAATTTATATCCTTTCAGTTGAAGTGTTTTGGCTTTCTGTTCTTGAAGTTTTATACCTAACCTGGGGTACATAAAAAATTAGGTAGCACTTCAAAAAAATCAATTTTTCAGAAAATGTGTATATACATAGGTGGCGGTTTTAAACCGTCGCCAAATAGGCAACGGTTTTGCAACCGTTGCTAATTGTGTTTCCATAGAGGGTGATAGTAATTAACCGTCACCTATTTGAAACATATTGTTACCAAATTTGTAATAGGTGACAGTTAAAAAACTATCACTAATTACATATATGGAATTAGCGATAGCGGGTGCAGCAACAGTTGTGGCGGCATTTTCAAAACTGTCACTAATTAATAGGTGATGGTAGAAAAACCGCCGCTAATAACAAAAAGAGCTGTCGCCTTCAGGCAAATTTTTTGTAGTGTCAGTTTAGGATACTAAAACCACAAAAGATTTGACACCATTTTTGAGCAAAGATCGATATCTACAGATGATTCTTCTTCAAGTTCTTCCCATTTCTATTCTGCCATTGCAGATAACAGAAGCAGAAAGCCCTCTGAGATGGAAGAACAACTTGAGCTTACCATCATGCCTCCAGAGATTGAAAAGTTGACAGAGGTTCCATATGTAAGCTTTTTTAACAACATCAATGGTATCATACCATATCAAATAGCCAACCTTCAAAAAGTATGGTACTTAGACCGTGGATTGAATTATTTAAAGGCAATTGATTGGTCAAAGTCTGGAAGCATGCCTTTGTTGAGACGCCACAGCTTTTCTCTCAATGAGCTGACCTTAGGATTCCTAGATTTCGTATTGAGATGCCTTTGCATGTTTACCACGTGTGGGGGTGTGTATGTGTTTGCATGTGTAACAGGTGTCCTCTACTTGTGGTTATAAATGCAAAACAACTAGAGTTTAGGGGCTGAAATGCAATAACCATAAATCTAATTTAATCAGATTAAAGAAAAGCCTAGACCCATTTCTTTTTCTTCTTCATCTGCCCGAAATAGCACCCAAAACCACCTCTTTCTTCTTTCTTTTCGCTGCTGCTGCTGCTGAAATTTAAAGCAAGAATTGGTCGTTTCTTTTGGCAAAGCAAGCAAGTGGGGTTTAAGTTAGCATCTTAATTTATTCACATATGTTTATAAATATGAGTCCTTGCATATACATGAATGTGTAGAGCTGTTGTGTAAAGCTGAAAACATGTATTTTGAGCCATGCATAATTTTGAAGGTGAAATTGAGATGTGATCCAATGCTTATGATTTGGTTTGGTCAACTACACTATGTTAGAAGTGTTACTATATTATATTGATGCTTGTAAATGCTATGAACGTGTATATGTGTGTACAAATACTTGTTAGTGGGTTATGGCTGGTTACCTGAAATTGATATAGAAGAGGATTTGTGAGGTCTAGCTTGGTCTTGTTGTAGGATTTACTGTCAACAGAGAAAGAAAAGCAGGAAAATAAAATAGGGTGAATATATATATAGACACACACAGAGAATTGGCTATAGGAGAATAAATAGAACTTAGCTTATGGTTGTTGATAGAAAGATTAGAACTGTTGTTATATGTATGTGAAGCTTAATTTGGGCAAAAGAGTTTTAAGAGTGACCTTGAGCAGTTAAGACCAGGTAGTTTAACTACTAGAAGTTTAAAAGTTAGGTATTTTTATGTGTTTATATGTATATGCTTGAATAGGGATTGAGCTTTACAATTTCATATGAATAGAAATATATAATAGATGAGTGTCTTGCTACTAAATTGTACATGTGCATTGATGCTTATATATGATGTTAGAGTTAAGTATATACGTGCTTAGTTTTCTATTTCTGAGTTATATGAATGAGTACCATTTGAGTAAAAAAAAAGAAAGCTAAAATAAGACTAATGCTTTTATCAGGACCGATTTGGCATAATTAAATAGATTGACATGAGATGGACGGATTTAATCGGATTATTATGGCTCATTATTCCCTTTGAATTCTTTCCTATTGACTTGTTATCAAATAAGTGTGACATTTTGACTCTGAAGCTGTTTATTATAATGTTATGATAACTGTAACTAGTTATAATTGCGAGGGAGGAGATATTTGGCTATTAAGCTAGTTTGAGATAAGTTGGAATACCCGTGGTGTCTCATTTCCTTTTTTGCTTGACTTGGGTCTTTTGAGCATCCTTTTTTATTTTCTTTTGGATTGACTTGGATTGTCAATATGTAATCAGAATTTGGAGCCCGTGTTTGCTATATCACTCGTTCTCTCTCTCTCTCTCTCTCTCTCTCTCTCTCTCTATATATATATATATATATATATATATATATATATAGATAGTTTATCGTGTACCCATTAGCGGGAGATGGTTCACCGGACGGAGACATGTGCCCTTGTCGGTGGAAGGTTCACCGTGAGAAGCAGCAGCAAATAAATGCTTATCTGTTTTGGTGTCTAGGGTTAATTTAGTATTAATATCACAGCTCTGAGTTGCTCTCTAGTCCTGATTGGCTTCATGTATCAGTTTATCCGAAAGTGACTTCAATCCACCTTGGTCCTGTTATTTCTTATTAACAGTTATTGATCTCGATCTGGTGTATTTGGTTAGGACCATTCGTAGGTCTCATCCCAAGTGCCAACTTACTAAGTATTGTTTCACTCATTATATTATTTATATATTTTTGCAAGGGTAATGGTTGGGAATTCAAGAGAGGACTTTTCTTGGCGTTTGTTGATGTAATTTAACTAACTTATATAGCTTGGATTTATATGTAATTAGTTTGAATGTGTAAAATGACTGACCTTGATGATATTAGTGTTCTAATAGAATTTTTGTGAGATGCCTTAGTTTTTCGTACTGTATTTTTAAGCCTTGCAGTTTTAGAAGGAACGATCTTTTTAGGCTCGCTGCAACCACGGCTTTGAGTTCAAGTAGGTGGACTTGGGGACGTAACAGTTGAGCATTTCATAGCAAATGGAAACAACTTCAGAGGGCCACTCCCGGCCCATTTGAAGAATTGTTCGGGATTAATTCAAGTAAGGTTATAAGGGAACCAATTCCCTGGAAACATTTCAGAAGCATTTGGAGTTCATGGGAACCTTAGTTTTATCTATCTCAGTGGCAATCATTTCACAAGGCAACTCTCAAGTGAGTGGGGACAGTTTGACAAGCTTTCATATCTTCAAATGGACAGAAATAGAATTTCTAATAAGATACGACCTGAGTTAAGGAATTTGATTGAATTGCAGGTCCTGACCTTGGACTTGAATGAATAGGTAGGTGAAGTTCCTCTAGTATTGTGAAATCTAAGTAGGTTGTTCAATCCGAATCTGAGCAACAATCATTTATCAGGAAAGGTATCCTAGAACCTTGGCTAACTTAACGCAACTACAATCTCTTGATTTGGCAACAAACAATTTCACTGGAATGATTCCACAAGAGATTGACAATTGCAAGAAGTTGCTGAGTTTAAACTTGAGCGACAACATTTTATCAGGGAATATTTCACCTGAACTTGGAAACTTATTAGTTCACCTGAATTTGGAAACTTACTAGGTTTACCATCTCTTTTGGATCTTAGTCACAATTCTCTTTCAGGGAGTATTCCCCCCGCTCTGGGAAAGCTTACCTCTTTGGAAATTCTCATAACAATCTCTCAGGTGAAATCCCCTCGAGATTTTCTGGCATGATAAGTTTATCTGTCATTGACTTCTTTTACAACGAGTTGTCTAAACCTATTCCTAGCGGTAACATATTCTCAAAAGCACCAGGGAAACCATAAATTGGCAATTTGGGTTTATAAGTTAGAGCTTTCCCTGAGCTACCGCTCTCAAAATATTCATAGACCGAGTACAAGCACCCATTCTTAGAGCAAAAACCAAAGAGCTTAAAGATATTCCTATGGCGTGCTTCTGTCAAAGTTTCGGATCTCATTCTGAAAACTCTGAAGGTTTGTCAATGGAATATCACTCGATTTGAACATGATGAGCTTTTTGACAGCCACAGTATGGCCAATAAGTAAGAGTGCTCTGTAAACACTTCCAAGTCCTCCTCTGCCAATGCAATACTTCTCATTGAAGTCTTCAGTTGCTTTAGAAATATCGCCAAATGTGAATTTTCCTTCTCTTTCCCAGATCAAAGATTCATACTTGTTTGTACTTGTACTCTCTACATCATTCTACTTAGCCTTTCTTTTAAAGGAGAAACATACCAGTAATAATGTTGAACAAAACTATGAGACTAACGACTAGGGCTCTAATACCAATTAGAACCTTTTTGTTATCTCTCTCCGAGTTCTTTGTTGTGGAAGTCACTGCACAAGATGATAATCCTTCTGCATTCCCACATAAGTTTATGCGGGAATGCAGAAGGATTATCATCTTGTTAGACTTATGTGAGAATGCAGAAGGATTATCATCTTGTGTAGTGACTTCCACAACAAAGAACTCCGGAGAAAGATAATAAAAAGGTTCTAATTGTTGTTATCGCCCTAGTCATTAGTCTCATAGTTCTGTTCAATATTATTACTGGATATTTTGCCTTTAAAAGAAAGGCTAAGCAAAATGATGCAGAGAGTATTTTATGCAGGAATGCAGAAGGATTATCATCTTGTTAGACTTATGCGGGAATGCAGAAGGATTATCATCTTGTGCAGTGACTTCTACAACAAAGAACTCCGGAGAGAGATAATAACAAGGTTCTAATTGTTGTTATCGCCCTAGTCATTAGTCCCATTGTTCTGTTCAACATTATTACTGGATGTTTTGCCTTTAAAAGAAAGGCTAAGCAGAATGATACAGAGAGTACAAGTACAAACAAGTATGAATCTCTAATCTAAGAAAGAGAAGGAAAATTCACATTTGGCGATATTTCTAAAGCAACTGAAGACTTCAATGAGAAGTACTACATTGGCAGAGGAGGACTTGGAAGTGTCTACAAAGCACTACTACTTACTGGCCATATTGTGGCTGTCAAAAAGCTCATCATGTTCGAATCGGGTGATATTCCATTGACAAACCTTCATAGTTTTCAGAATGAGATCCGAAACTTTGACAGAAGTACGCCATAGGAATATCTTTAAGCTCTTTGGTTTTCGCTCTAAGAATGGGTGCTTGTACTTGGTCTATGAATATGTTGAGAGAGGCAGCTCAGGAAAAGTTCTAACTTATAAACCCAAATTGCCAATTTATGGTTTCCCTGGTGCTTTTTGGAATACGTTATCGCTAGGAATAGGTCCAGACAACTCACTATAAAAGAAGTCAATGACAGATAAATTTATCATGCCAGAAAATCTCGAGGGGATTCCACCTGAGAGATTGTTATGAGAAAGATTGAGAATTTCCAAAGAGGTACGCTTTCCTAGAGTTGGGGGAATACTCCCTGAAAGAGAATTGTGACTAAGATCCAAAAGAGACTATAAACCTAATAAGTTTCCAAGTTCAGGTGGAATATTTCTTGAGAAAATGTTATCGCTTAAGTTTAAGCTCAACAAGTTCTTGCAATTGCGAAACTCTTGTAGAACTAAAATTAGTTGTTGACAAATCAAGAGACCAGAGATGTGTTAAGTTGCTAAGATTTTGTGGTATCTTTCTTAATAAATGATTGTTGCTTAGGCCTAGATTATACAACCTGCTTAGATTCCCTAGTTTTGCAAGAACTTCCCCTATCAGTTCATTAAGAGCCAACTTAAGGACTTGCAACTCTGTCAAATTCCCTAGCTCAGGCGGGATCCTACCAAAAATTCTGTTTCTGACCATCTGAAGATTTGAAAGCTTCTCAAACTGTCCCCACTCACTCGAGAGTTGCCTTGTGAAATGATTGCCACTAAGAGATCGAAAATCAAGATTCGAATGAACTCTAAATGCCAATAAAATGTTTCCAGAGAATTGGTTCCCATCTAACCTTATTCGAATTAATCCCAAACAGCCATTCAATCAGGCTAATAATGGCTTTCCAAAGTTGTTTCCCTGCACTGTGAGCTCATGAATAGCTATTCCGCTGCATAATTCAAGGCTAGGGGAAGGGGGTGCAGTTGACCAAAAAAGCTATCATGTGAGAACTAACATTCACTAATTTTTACCAAAATCATCAGGTATGTTGCCTGAAAAGTGATTCCTAAAAAGGGAGATAACCACCAGGCAAGTAGAATATTTTTACAATTTAGTGCATACTTGTGATAATCAAGCACTGGATAATTCTCATCAAACAAAGTATATCAGGGTGTGTTATAGCCAAATTTGTTCAGACTGACCTAATATATTTTGTATTATATTGACCAAAAATATTTGCACTAACTATTTTTCTTTTCTTAACATGTAGAATTTGCACTTACCATGCGAGTGACTGAGAAATATAATGTTTATAGCTTTGGAGTAGTGGCGTTGGAAGTTATGATGGGAAAACACCTGGGTGAACTTTTAACTTTATTACCATCTCCAATGGCGGGAGCAAAGTTGCCGAGTGATTCAGATATTCTTTTGAAAGATATGCTTGATGTCACGCCCCCCAAATCCACCCACCTGAATTCGGGGCCGTGATCGCCATGAACCTAAGAAAATCGCTCCTCTTAAACCTGCAAGGCTCTCTATAACGCAGTACAAAAGCTAAAGCATCTTACAAAATTTCCATCAAAGCACTAATACCATGAAGGCCAACTATTTACAAGTTCGAATTCCCAACCATCACCCTACAAAAACATGTAAATGATATAATGAGCGAAACAATACTCAGTAAGCTAGACACCTATAGTCAGGCTCAGGGTAACCCCAGATGAAAAAACAGGGCTAACCGCCACATGCCTTATACATAATACCAAGGCAGATAAAATAGAAATAAAGTATATATCACTTATAACCGAAGCTCATCCCTCTCATACAAGGCACCTCTCAACTTCTCAACGACTCGGTACACCCAGTCATATCATTCACACAAGCACAGTACTAGTACATATTATTTCACATAATACCTCTTGGGGCCACGATATATAATATACTTCAACACCATTCACAAACACACTAGGCCTAGACCTCAACGTTAGGCCTCTTCCGGTCTGGTGAAGCATCTCCCACCGACCCGGGCACAGTACGGCCACCTGCGGCCCCACACCTCTGTACGGTGAATCATCTCCTACCTATGGGCACAGTAACCACATTTCATGCTAAGATACCAGGCAATCTCACCCACCAGATGGGTGTCGTAGCCCCAGGAGTTTCCACATAATACACATAGCTCATCATATTCACAAGTTTCACACATCACATATGATAAAGGATTTCAAGGCCCAAGTGCCCAAAGTAATCTCATATAATTCCCAAGCTAAAAATAGACATAACTGACAAAGAAAGGGACGAAACCAACCATATGCATGTATCGATCATAGCATCTAGGTAACTTTTGGGAAAATAGTTTAGAAGGAATGTCCAACTTACCTTTACTGGCTTCCAACAACTAAACACTTCACTTCCCTAGATATCAAAACAATTCCAGTTATCTCAACGGTACAAATATGAAGGGCATAATTTCACTCTTAATTATTCTATAACATTAAACTAAAGAAAAATCACACAACTCAATGTCACTAATCCATCAAAGAACCTGTTAATTATGAAATTATAAGTCAATTAGAGTAAAATATATTATATAAACAAAATAAAACTCGCACTTATCCCTTCTATAATCTTTAGTCCTTTGTGATAGTATAACTAGTTTTACATCACCAACCTTAACACCATAAATAAGCGTCTCCACTCGCACCCGTATATAATTGATTCAAAAAGACACCAACTTATTTCTAGTGATAAGCAGCAGTTCTTCATACATACATATATATATATATATATATATGTATGTATTACACCTTTCAACTATTACTTTAGTTCACAACTTAATATCAAACAATTACACTTTCATACCATCAGTATACAATTTACAGCCTCAATAAGCTTTTCACCGTGCCTATATATATATATTTATACATGCCAAAGTCCAATTTTAACAGCTACACTAACAACCCTCTTAAGTTCTTAATCTTCGCCTAACTTTCTTGCCAGATTCTAGCTTGATACAATCAACACATACATGGCTGTACACTCTTTTTGAACCCCAGAAAATTATTAAGCATGCTTATATATCTCAAAATTATCAGTTATCTTGATGGACAAATGAGTTTAAGCTTATACTAGGAGTGTGTGTATATGTATATATATATATATATATATATATGAACATGTACACAGGAACATGCTGAGATATCCATACACAAATTAAAATGATAATACTTACTTAATTAAACAAAGAGGATGCCTCTAAACCTTGAAATCTCGATTTTCTTCTTCTTTCTCTTTCATTTTCTTTTTCTCCATTCGTTTTCTTCTTCTTACCCGCGTGTGTGCGTGTGTGCGTGTGTGCGAGTGTGCGATACGAGTGTGTGTGTGTATACAAGTCTGATAAAAGAAAAAGAAAAAGGGCAGCGGGGTTGGTGGGATATTATAGTCAACACACGTCAAACCCATAAAAGCAAATTTATTTTGTTTTGTCTTCTTCTCTCTCTCTTTTTTTTTTTTTTTTCTCTCTGTCACGGGTATTACACTTGACAGCGACTTTGACCTCCCACCGCATTAGCGGTCAGGTGTGGCGGCGATCTTCCATTGAAATATTGCGGGCATTCTTTGGATTTCCACGCCGTTGGTCCTCTCGCAGTCGGTGCCACTCACGCACATCCTCGATTTACCTCCCGCAGTTGGTATACGGAGTGGGAAAGGGGTTCTCCTTTGGTTAACCCTTTGAAAAGAAGTGGCATTCATAGTCACAGTGGCATTGGCATGCACGTGTACCAACCCGGAATCAAGGCCTACCATGCGTTCTGTTGTGCAGGAACTTTCTGCCCAAGGTCAAGCATATCTTTCAGAACCATTAGAAACAATAAACATAAGCAAGTTAATTAGTTTTCAGAAATAGACATATGAACTAGTTAGTTTATTTATGATTCTGGATGGTTCTATGAATGTATTTCTAGCCATGAACAGAGTATACTCGCAATGTACTTTCTGCTACACCTTTTCAATATAAATATCACCATCATTTTAAAGATAAGAAATACAGTGCCTCCTCAAAATTTGTAGCAAACATCATTGAGCCAACTGATATACTCAGTTCTTGTTCAACCAGAAACACAATCATATATAGTGAAAGATCTAGGTGAGAATGGTTACTCTTACTAAGATAGAGATCAGTGAGGAGAGCACACAATTGATTCGATGTTTGATTGATAACTTTCAAAGTACATGATAGAAACTTTTCTTAGTTCAACCAAGGGCATCAACCAGCTATTACATTTGCAAAGGAATACATGCTGGTGAGTTTTGTTTCTCCTTTTGCTAGTAGAAATGCTCGAGAATGTTCTACCACAGATCACACACGTATAATCACTTTCAACCCAACAGAAGTACTTGCAAAAATTGGCAAAATCAAGAACAGCCGTGGACATCAGAAAAAGATGAGTATGGTTAGCAGTCCACTCCACACTGTTTAAGTGTTGGCCCTGTTTGCTTGGGCAAGAAAGGATCAATCCTAACCCAAACCAGTGAGAAGATTGAAGCTAAAAGAACAGACCAGAGGACCACAATTGTGGGAGTCCTGTTTTGCCTTCCCATCAAACCTTTGAGGAAAGGATAGAGGTGAACAATCACCCAAAAGGCGAAGAATAGCTTCCCAAAGAGAGGACCCCATGAGCCGTAGCCATTGTTAATGGCACCAGCAACTCCAGCCACAACACCAACCATGTTCAATATTATCAATGTGGTTGGTGGGATGAGCAAAGTAGTCCATTTGAAAAGATAAAGTTCCCCAAACTCAGCATCATCAGCTGCTTTTGCTGTCACCGTGAAATTCGTGTCTACTCCAGCAAGAACCTTGAGAAGGCCTTGGAAAACTGCAAAAAGATGTGCTGACACGCCTCCAATCACCCAAAATTGCTCATTACGCCACCAGTCCTCAATGCTAACTCCACTCCATCGGAGCTCAAGGACACTTGTTACTATGATTGCGAGAAAGAGAGCCATGAACCATATGCTAGCAAAATTGTTCAGCTGCAGAAGGAGGTCACCAGATCAAACTTTAGATTATATCTCAATTGACTACAAGCAAAAGATGATGCTGGACTATCAATATTGGCTCATGGAACTATTACTTACAGTTGGGACAATAAATTTTCCAGTGAGAAGACAGACAGCTGGGAGTGTGCAATAGGCCACCAGAGCTATAGAAGTGAAAGGATAGACCACAGTGTTAATGTAGGCGAGCCTTTCCAGCAATTTGAGCTTCCCTCCATAGGCATACCAAAGAGGACAATGACGACTGAGAAAAATTTCAACAGAACCGAGAGCCCATCTCAGCACTTGATGCAACCTATCTGACAGATTGATTGGGGCAGATCCCTTGAATGCTGGTCTCTTTGGTGTGCAGTACACTGATCTCCAACCTCGACAATGCATTTTGAAGCCTGTCAAAATATCTTCTGTAACTGAACCATAAATCCATCCAATCTGTAAACAAAGCAAATCCATCAGAAGTTAGCTTACGGAGGATAAACATAACATCCGCGGTTCATCGAAACGCTCAAGTCAATATGTAGAAGTTAAATTACTCATCTTAATATGTTTCACATATCCATTGTTATGCACTGAACACATTATTTTCTGTTGAGTGTAGCTCATGTAGTATCTTAAATAAGTGGATACCATTCGGTTATGATATTTGTAAATGAGGGCCGTTTTTGAAGATTCTATAAACTAATTTACTATGAGGTGGTCAACTCCATAGGAGATATTCAGACGTAAATTCAAGAAGAATCTTCTCACATATGCTGTGACTTGTTACTAACCTCTTTGCCCCAATCAGTTTTCTCTTCGTATCCACAACTAATAACATGAATGGCTTCTTTGATGAGTGATGTGGAATTAGTCCCTTCAGGAAGGCCACCATCTTCCATGAGAGTAGACGCAATGAAAACCGGGGACTGTCCAAATCGTTTTTCAAAGTTCTTTTGGGACATGAGAGATGACTTCTCTAGCTCATCATATCCTTCAAGGCCTTCTTCAATCTCTTCAAGATCAAAGAGCTCTGCAGATGATGATTTCCTGGAGTAGTTCTTACCCATCATTTTCTTTTTCTTTGACAGCAACCCTCCAATGCCAAGCAAAGCTTTAAGCCCCTTCTTCTTCGACTTGGACTTTGGTTTCCTTGAACCACCACAACAGCAACAGCACCACCTTGGCCAGCAATCACATGTCATCTTTGGCCGCTTCTCGGATGCTGGTGGATCATAGCCATACAATGCCTGCCTGTTGAAGACACATCCTGTGCCAACATATACAGGTCCTTGGAGGCCATCTAGCCCTTTCATGTTGATCTGTTACATAAACTAGGATTAGCCCTTTAATTTTCAGGGTGTTCTATTATATGTAAACAGACTACAGGAAGTTAAACTAATAAGAAAGAAGGGTGAACTAATAAAAGATCTCCTGCATTTGCTTCAAGTTCTGCATTAAACCCTGTATTATCTAATAATGTAATAACTCCTTATAATCTATCACCTATCCTATTGTTTGATACACACAAAAAGTCTTTTCACCATATTCTTATAAATCAGAAGGTCTATATCATACAATTTCAACAAAACACGAGTTTCAAATTAGTGCAACTTACGTCAAAGAACACCACATTACGGTTGGCATATCTATCGTGGCGATCAATGCCATCAAACCTCTGTGGGAATTGGACGTAGCATAGCTTCTTCCCAAATTGAGGGTCCATTAAAAAGCACATGGCTTCTCTAACAGCCTTGCTGTTGTTAATGTAGTGGTCACAATCCAAGTTCAGCATGAAGGGCGCATTGGTCAGCACAGCAGATACCCGAACCTGAATGATCACAACCAAATTTCACAAATCAGGTAATGTTAATAAATCTAGTTAATGTCATAATATGCAAATGTTGGTAAGCAAATACTTACCATAGCATTCATAGCACCAGCTTTCTTGTGGTGTTGATAGCCTGGTCGTTTCTCACGAGAAACATAGACAAGCCGAGGCAGCTCCTTGCCTTCCACATCAAGTGCCCCCTCAGTTCCCAGGTAAACCTGTTTAGGTACCATTTTGGATGTGACAATTCTTTTCTAATTGGCATTGAGAACCTCATGATTCTTTTTTGTGGTCGAATGTTAGATCATGTGATTCCGTAATAATCTTGGTAACCATTATATCTAAATATGCGAATCTACCATAAAGATTTATCATCCTTATAGGGCTAATGAATCATGTTCTCACGCCACAATTTTGACAAAACACACATGCCTACAAACGAATCATTTTTGCCAAATTTTGAAGGACAATTAATGAGTCTTTCTATGTGAATTATAAACAAATTGACCTGAATCATGCCAGGATGGTCACGAGTGTTGTTCCCAGGCCATGGAGTCCCATCTTGCATAACCCATCCTTCTTCAGGCTTCTTCTGAGCCTTTGCCACTAATGCATTGATTTTAACTTTGAATTCTTCATATTCTCTCTGCATGAAGAAGAGAAACAGGCATTTAACAGCCTCAAACTTCACTAAACACTAATGTATATAGCACCATAGAAATCAAGAAGTTACAGATTGCTCTCTTCTTAAAACTTAACAGATTGTATATTATATATGTATGTATGCTCCACGAGTAAGAAAGCTTGTTTTTGTGCAATATTTTCTATATGACTTTTGTCCAACAAAGATAGGCTTACTTGCATTTTCACACAGCTTAAGAAAGAAATGAAACTATAACTTGGAACTATCAGAAAAGGAATACGAGCCTATCTTTGTGGGACGGGAGTAGCACTTACCTTCATGGCTCTGCGATCCTTGACAAAGGTAGGCAGCACCTTATCCTTGAGATAGTCAATTTTCTCAGAGAAGTAGAACTCTGGAGCTCTTGGCTCAATGCTGTACTTCTTGCAAAATGGCACCCACCTCCTCGCAAATTCAGCAGTTTCTGATAAGGTATCAAAGAGGAGCATTGATGCACCATCATCAGATACATAGCAGCTCACTTTATCAACAGGGTAATCAACAGACAAGATTGACAAAACCGTGTTGGCAGTGATGATTGGCGGTTCCTTCAGGGGATCAACAGTACTCACAAATACATCAACAGGGGCTAATTTGTTTGGCTCACCATCACGTTCAAACCTTAAAGACAAGCGATCTAAGTATGTTTCCCTGGTGATTGGGGACCATTTTGGGAATTGATCAAGTATCCAGGACATGCCAAACCATATTTCACATATCACAGAGATGAGCCATAAAGGGTAAGCATCCTTAGCTGGTGCTAGTATCCGGAAATGGAAGAAAAAGCCAAGAATGATGAGCCTGAGGACAATAACAATGCGATATGGACTGATCAGGCTTGATGGGATTGGAACCTTTCGCCACAGGGGTTGCCTAGCTTCAGCCATACTGGTATAAAGAATCAAATAGTATACAATACATTAGAACATACAATTGTGCCACATAGAAAATTCATATTTAAAATGTGGGTTGATAACAATAAATTTGTAAGAGATTAGTCTTACAGAAACTCATCATCATCGTCTTGGTCATTGCCTCCATCATCAAATTTGGTGACAAGGCCTCTCTTTTCTTGCCTGGTTTTCCATTTCTCGACTCTCTCTTTCCATTCTGAATTGGTGGTCTCTTTCTCATCTTCAAGATCCTTACCTGCGACTGAAGTTATAATTTCCGTTTAGAAATACTGTCACGCACCCGAGCCCAAACCTCTAGACTCGTAACGTGGGAAAGAAGATATATACTTGGCTTACCACTTCCTGCAACTGAGGGAATAGCAGCACCATTGGTATGCAAATGCTGCTGTCTGTAGTCCCCATTCTCCTGCCAAAAGACAAATATTTTGGTTCCATTGTCACTATGTTGTATGAATTTATATGCTTGGTGCAGATAGTAAAAACTTTATTTTGTAACCACTACTTTCTGTTACTTCTGAATTCAATTATGGACTCAATGGCAACGAGTTCATAATTTCTATTTTTAGTTAGTATGTTTCTAGTTGACGTTTATAAGATTTTGCAAGTCATTCTAAATTTGTAACAGCTAATTTCTGTTACTTTATGCAGCTATGATGTTCGATGCTTTGTCTAAGCGACAGTCCATTGGCAATTGGTGACTTGATCCATACGTTCTGGACATATGGCAGAGCCTTAAAAGGAACCCGAATGTTGGTGTTTGTTTAATAAAAAGATTAGCGGACTTTGTTGCTGATTTGGTTGCTAAAGCTACTAGAACGAATGACCTTATGATACGATTGTTAGGGCCTTTTTGACACGGCTTATTTTCTGGCTTATAAACTTCTGGAAAAAAGCACGTACTATTTGCGATTTATAAGTCCCAAACAAGTTTACCCAAACGGGCTGTTAATCAGTCCATGGCCTAAAAGACTTTACTTTACAAGACAGTGTTATGGTGGTTCCATTGTAATTTGTTACTTTAATAATATTTATTTCGTATTTTTAACCAAAAAAAAAATTCGGAATGAGCCCTTAATTAATTGTTTGTTGACAAGAGAAAACATCATCATCTTATGTTTTTCTTTTTTCATTCTTTTCGATTTAAAAGAATTCTCTAATCTTATTTCCAGTAAGAAGTAAACTACAAAAGAGAAAAGAAGGAAACCTAGTATTTTGTTCACTTTTAGGCAAATTTGACAAATGGTCTTTAATATTTTAAAATATATATGTACATTAATTTCATCATTATTATATTTTAAAAGTGATCTACTTAATTTTTAATGTTTGCAAAAAAGAATCAATTTGGTCCTAAATGTTTCAAAAGTGCCAAGCCAGTACTCAATCAGAGGCAGACCTAAGGGGGCGCAGGGGCGGGGGAGGGGGGAGATTAGTGTTTATAAAACTTTTTAGAATTTTCTAATGGCCCCCTTTAATTTTTGTTTGAAATTATTCTCATAATAATCTTTTTAGTACATATTTTTTCTATATAGATGATATTTTAATGATTAATTTTTTGCGATGAATAAGTAATTCAGTAACTTAACAAGTAAATTTCAGTAATCCTTAATTTGTTTGTTTTGATGGTTAGGCACTTAAAGAGTTTTTCTTGTACATAAATTTTAGATTACTTTTTCACAAAGAATTTATTCATTTAGGAAATTTCTTCATATATTATTTTTGTATTTATTTTGGCTAGATAATTTCACAAAAGAGAGAAAATTTTAATTTCATCGACTAAATAAGTAAACTTTTCTTGACATAACTTTGTATTATTTTGCTAAATAGTATTTTTTACACTTGTTTATATTTGAAAGATCTAATATCACTAATCTTTATTGTGATGATTATATATAATATATTCTCTCTTATGTTAGAATAAATGAAGACTTGTCTTTTTTTCTTTTTTTACTTGACACTATCTAGATGATGGTCTCTATTCAAATACATAATAGATCTTCACCCCCCCCCCCCCAAAAAAAAAATTGAAAAATTCATGGTTCTATCCCTATACTCAATGTTCATAAAATTATTAATTCTATTCTCATTTTGGCCTTAAAAATGTTTATGTGACCAGCACATTTCTCACTAATGGGGATGAAAATGTCATATTATGTAAACATTAGGGATCAAGTAGATCAGTTTTTTTAAATATTAAAGACTAAACATTTCATTTTTTTAAAATAATAAAAATAAAATTGATACTTTTAGTTCAATAAAACCCTCAAATTCTTTCCCTCCTCACAGTAATTAATAGCTAGGTGCATAGCGTTTGTTAGTACTCTTGAATAAAATGAGTAAGATCAGGTGGAAGATTGCAAAATTAACAAATGGTTTATTTAATTGACATACCGAAGGCTGATGATGATCTCGATTTTGATGATGATTCTTGATCTGAAACTCATCATCAAAGTCATCATGATTATCATCTTCATCGTCCCCTTCAACTCTGGGACATCCTGCACAATTATTGGAGGTCTTGTGGAGTTAGTTTGCTCTTCTCGATTAAAAGATTTCAAACGAGATTTAGTTCTCTTCATAACATATACCATTATAAGCAAGATTTAATAATAATTAACTATTTAAATCAGTTCACTATTATTAAATCTGCCTCGTTTTGTTAATACAAACCTTTGTGTCTCTTATAGCGAATGTGGCACTGTGGGCAGCACTGGTTGCCTTCACTCCTCTCGTACTCATAGCAAGGCCTGCAAACTGGAAATCCACACTCATTACAAGCCACAAACAACCTTCCATCTTCATTCAATCCGATCTCGTCCCCGCAAACTCGACAAGTCTTCTTACTCGATTCATGCATTGGAGCGTGTCGCTTCACCAAAATAAATAAATAAAAAAAGTTCAACACACAAGAATATCAAGAAAACAAGCTGAGTTCACGTTAAACGAAATATCAACCTAACCATATTTAGTGACTAGCAATTACATCACCAAATACATATTAATGACAAATATCTCCCATCACCCTAAACCATATATATTCAGTGACGAGCAATTATATCTCTAGATACATATAAGTGATGGATATCTCCCGTCACCCTAAACCATGCATATATATTTAGTGATGAGCGATTACATCACTAAATATATATTAGTGACTGATATCTTCCGTCACCTGACAGTGCAAGAATCATGCAGAAGAGGAATTAATTACCTCATCAGCACCATGCAAAGCATGAAGGTCGTCACGGCCATGGAGGGAAGAGCCGCCGGTGAAGAGGCCTGAAGCCATGGTGGTGGTTTTTGATTGACAAGAATGGCGTGAAGAATTGATGAAGAGCACAGGGGGTTTTTAAGGATATAATTTGATCAGATTGAATGAGAGCAAAGAAAAAGATGCGAGAAATGTAAGTGTCCATGTTAAGACACTACCAACTGATAGTTGGGGGGTCGTAGGTTTGATTAGAAGAGACGTTAATATGATAGGTAAGACATGGAGCGACAGGTAGCTTGTTGCTTTTGCTGTTTTCTTTTTCTTTTTTCATTTTTCCTTTTTTAAGTTATTTTTCTCTACATACCCCCTCTCCTCTTTTAAATTCTGAAACTAAAGTTCGGTTCGACTTGTTCATTGTAGAAACTAATTAGTCTAGGATAAAAGTTAAGTTTTAGAGTTTGATTTATCCATATTAAAAACTAATTGGTACCATTTATATAAAAATTGAATTTCAATGTTTGGTTTGTCGATTTTAAAAACTCATTGATACATCGTATAAATAACAAAAGTTAGGTCTCAAAGTTCGATTTGTTCACCTTAAAAACTAATTGCATGGTCCCATCTTATAATGTTATATAAGTTATACGAGTTTTTGTTGTTTTATACAAGATTAACCAAAGTTAGGTCTCAAAGTTCGATTTGTTCACCTTAAAAACTAATTGCATGGTCCCATCTTATAATGTTATATAAGTTATACGAGTTTTTGTTGTTTTATACAAGATTAACCAAAGCCTGTCTCTCTCATTATTTATTAAGAATTATGAGGTTTTATCTTAAGAATTAATTGGTTCAATAAGAGAGTGAAACCCACAACTTTATACGGTGAACTTAAAACAAAAAAAAAATAAAAATGGAAAAAGTGTATATTCCAACAATTTTTTCATCAAATTTGAATGAAAAAGCAAAAATTATTTGAATGTTGGGATCATTTTCACAAAAAATAGAATGTACGCAGTACGTTAGTCATTTTGTAGTGCATTTTAATAGAGAAAAATATGAGAGTGACCACTGTAAATGCTGATAATGAAGATCAAGAATGTGTTATTATTAAAACATATGGAATTATATTAAAAATTCAAGTAAATATTCACGGTAAACTTTACTTTTGGATGCGCAAGAATTTCTAGCGGAATGTCAATCTTTTCTTCCTTTTAGTTTCCTTTTAATTTCTAGGACGTTCTTTTTTTCTTTTTTTGTTACGTAAATAAATTTTTATTAATAGCAAAATTAACAAGTTTTACTACGATATCACCCAAAAATTAAAAAAGGGGTAAGCGTCAGATACTCCTAGCTATGAAAGTTAATAAAGTTCTACCTATTATGAAGAACTAAAGTTTTCATTTTCTAAAGACGTTCCATTATATTGATAAGAGTTATAATTGAATGCGACTCATAACCCGAATTCAGTCCCAATCTTTTATTCTAATTAAGTGTCATCGGCTTACCTGATGCTTATATAGGAGGCATGTTGTCGTGTACCCATGGTTTGTAAATTGATGGTCAGGCTCCGCTAATTCACTAGAATTCTCTTGTAGCCTTGTCACCCAAAAAAAAAAAAGAGTTCTTAGGATTCCTAAAGAGTTTTTTTCACTTCCTACCGTCTTAACGTTTTCTTTTTTCACATTTAGTCTTCTATTTTTTTGATTCAGTTAAAAGATTAGTAATAGTTGGAGTCATAATGCTGCCATTGAGAAAAAGAATTGCATTAATTGCTTAAAACGAAAAATAATTGGTTCTAGTTGTTGGTGAGAGCTCCATTTCCAATCTTTGATGTGTGAGTCACACTTACTTCCACATGGTCAAATCACCCACGGCAGATTTTTTTTAAGGTCCATACCAAAAACTTAAAGTTCGGGTGAAACGCGTTCAATTCTCCGTACTCCTTCGCTTAAAAGGGTAAAATCATAAATGATAACTAGTATTATCTATTTCATGCTGTGCACGAGTTAATTTATTTTTATTAATAAATATTAAATTTATATTTATTTTATTTATTTTTAATTAAAGACAACAAATTGTAATATATTTGTGTGTAAATAACATGATAATTATGAATAAATTAAATTTAACAAATTATTTGTGTAGGTTTGTGTGCAAAGTAGAATATGTAGTAATATTAAATAATTAAACTAAAATTAAAATAACCAACTGAATACACGAGTAATATAGACTATTTAAACAAAATAAAATGAATTACAAATTAAAAAACAATATTTATGAGAAAGAAGTGAGAAAAAATCAAATGTAAATTAAGATTGAGACTTGAGTTGAACTCAATCTCATTTGGACTTTAACGCACTGCTAGATAGTTTTTTGTGCAAACCTCCCAGAATAAAACAATGACCTTATCTCATAATAGGAGCACACCAAATTACAAAATCACTTGAACCTAAAAAAACTCTCGGTACAAAAAAGATAAGAACTAAAAATGATATTGAAAACTATCTTACACAATGCAAGGTGAAAAGTAATTCTAAATTCTAATAAAACTCCAATAAAAATGCAAACTATATATGGAAGAAAATATGCCCAAATTAATTGACACTTATTGGAAATGAAAGCAAATGTATGTAACCGCATAACGTACTCATGTAAATGCATAACATCCACTCACAAGTCATTATGACATAATTATGAGGCCACCATGATTATAAAGCTTTGTAACTTTCTAAGCAGTAACTATGATAATAAAGATATTAATATTTAAATCAAATGATATAATTATTTTATTATGCTCATGCTTTTTTGACTTGGAAATGAAACAAAACACAATTTAACATTTTAACATTGCATAGTTCAACATTTTTCTTGGTTGAGTTGGCAATGTAATAGGAGTTGATGTGACATATGTCATTGAGTTCCATTTTGTATAACTTTAAATTATATATAGATTATAGATAGATATAGATAGATTCTCCTTTTACCCCTTTGTCGTTCAAACCACCTCTAGGGGCTCACGAAGATTTGTTTCATGAGAAATTCAATTGGCAGAATTCAACTATCAATTGACAAATTTTAAATGCACAATACGTCCTCTATATTAAGTACCAGATAGATTAAGGACATTCACATAAAACAAGAGACTAAGATCAAACCTGAGCTATGAAGCCGCATTCAATTTTAACTTTTACATACGAATGCTATTTCACTAAAGTTGCTCCCAAATGCAAGGTCGAAATCGGCAATACAGATACTTTTGACAAAGGAGTTGATATTAGCACCTGACTAGTTGTCCCTTCTCAATAGTTGTGATGGCAACATCTAAATCATTTCTAATTTAGTTATAGAAAGAAAAAAGTTAAAATAAGCAAGTGATAGTTGCTTGCCCATGAGCCTCTACGAGAATTGATATTCAAACAAACGATCTCTCTTTCATGAAAAATCTCAAGAAAGTAAACAGAAGGACCTAAGAGATCGGAGGAACACTATTCGCAGCAGTCCCGCTATTTGAAGGACTAAATTGAACTCCCCTCGTACCGTTTCATAACGTTATGAATGAATCTAATCATAGTAAACTAATGAAATATACATAATGAAATCGTTAGATAATTCACAATAATTGGATTGTCGTCTTAAATTTATATGTTACGAGATGGCCCAAATTCATCTCTGAAAATTGTGAAAGTTGATGCAAATCTTTATTGCACTATATCAATATATCCAAGATGATCATAAAGCAAAATGTTCCCTCTGCTAATTCTCTCGTCCATCTACTGTAAAATATACTACAGCTTGAAAAATCCTTCCAATCTATATAATTTCAACATACAGCAGCCAGATATCTTTAGGCTAAATAAAGAAAAAAGCATGGGCTCAGAGTTTAAGCCAATCATGGGGTTGAGAAACTAAAAGCATTATATCTTTCATGCTTAGACAACCCATGGTCAGAGAATTGGCTTACTAAAGAGAGTTGGCTTACTAAAGATATTTCCTCCGACCTGGTAAAAAGCCATTAAAGAGGCCCAAAAATGGTATTCAAGGCCTTAAAACTATCGTCTCAAGTAAAACTCGAGAAGAGCAGAAGATAATTTGGGTAAAAGACCTCGAGAAAGGATGCCATATGTACTGAACTCATTATCGACCCCAACTCATCCTAATAATCGGTGTTCCATTATCTAACATCTTGTCAGTCCCACAATGGCTTGGTAGGAGATGTTGGCTTACTCATCCACTTTTGCACGCTTTGAAGGTGGTGAATTTGATTTGCCACCTATACTTCCCTCGTGATCTTGGAGAGTTTCACTTTCAGATGTCTTTTGCTTCTCTCCTACTCTCTGAGAATTTCCAACGGATGTTGCGGCTGCATTAGCAATTTCACCTTTTTTCTGATGATCTGAGTTTGGGACTTCAGGATTATCTTTGGCAGGGCAATTTGCGACTGCATCTGTTGGCTGTGCCGAAGGGTTCTCAGTGGTCGATGAAGAACCCTTGGGCAATTCAATACCTGACTTGCACTGCTTCTCAAACATCATCTGGAGATATCGCCCTTGTTCCTCTATCCGCAGCTGCAGATTCCTTTGGATCTGTAGTAAAATAAATTAATGAATATTAATTAATAGCTGAAGGGACAACCGTGGAAAATTGCCCCGCGTATTACCTCCATGGTTTTAATTTATTCTCCATTTAGCATCATGTACCATGTTCTAATCTAATGGAGTGACTAACCCAACAAAATTTTAATATTACAGTGGTCCTGTTTGAGACTTCAGTCAAAAAGCCATGAATGTGATAGAGAGCAAATATTGATTTCCTTCACCATGTTTCATGTGATGACAGCCCGAGAAGCATAACTTTTAAGCAACAAGCACACAGAAGGAAAAACACATACTGAATTTGCATAAGTCTAGGCATGTTCCTCATTTTCTGCAATATTTAGGGCTTTTATTGAAATGCAACTGCACAATGAGCAAAACAAAAGCTATTTGAAGGGTAAATAGTCATCATAACTTTGCTTATTGGTTATTAGCAAATTATCAGCTAACAAAACCAATGATTCATATTCTCCCACACTCAGCTAGAGACACACTTTCCTACCTGACCAAGAGAAACTGTCCATGAAAGATCTTCAAGTTAAAACATATTACATCGTAGACAAGTACTTGTACCTCAAGCTGTTCATGCAGCCGCTTCTGAACCTCCATTTGTAACCGCAATGCTTCAGTGATCTCAAGACCCCTGTAACCCTAATGTGTCAGCAACAGTAGTTGTGTATAACATGTTATAACAAGAAAAAGAAGCTTGACTGTGTAGCTATGAATTTGTTGAACACCTGTGATGTGACCAAGAAGTATGATAATTAGTTCTTTCAAAGCAAATACTCCGCTCAAGTCTTTCATTCCTTTACAGGATATCACCTAAATAGATCAACTAAAACCCTTTTGTTTTCAAAACCATGAACACTGTAACATACACACAGATTACGATAAAGTTTCTTCATGCTACACTCTGCAAGTCTTATGATCTAAATGCCAAATGATTGTGTATTTGCCAATTCTTTTCCGCAGGAGTCGGTCTAGCAGAAATTTACCACCCGCTTTGCCCCACCTCCCTTGAGGCCAATCTAAAATTACTCACAGAAAAGAGAAAAATCTAAAGTCGTAATACCAAAAAACTCTTTTTTATTGTTATCTTCCTATTAATGACATTTTCTACTGGCAACAATATCCAAAATGTACAAGTGCAATTGTAGAAGGGCATAAATCGAATGAATTCTAACACTTGGGAATTTGCTTGTAAATCCTGTTTAAAATTTATGAATTCCAATAGGAAAAATAATATTTCCACAGGTTGCAAGAATTCAGCGCCTAGTGAAAATAATTTCGTTACTAAATTCCTCAAGAGTAATCCATGCATAACCAGGTAAGGAGGAAACTAGAAGCAATGAGGCAGAGCAGATATGGGGATGACATTAGGAAGGAATCCTTCTTGCAGGGGACACATGCATCCAGTGATTAGGGAAATGAATGGGAATGACACGATATATAAATCTTCAATCTTAAAGAGAAAAAAAGCATCCAGCACACAAACTAGCTCAAGTTTGACAATTAGCATGGATGAAGAAATGGCTACTCTGAATCAATAATCTCAGACTTGGGCAAAATGCAAACCCAGTAACTACCAGTTATACTCCACTCAGACTTAACATTTTAATGAAATGGATGGATTCAAGACGGATGAAAGAGTTTGGCTTCAGAGATATGATTGGCATATTCAATGGTTTTCTCCTGCATGTTCTCATCTTTGCCTCCAATTCATACAGGACAGAAGCAAAAGCGGAAAGAGAGTGAGAAATCATTCAATAGATCAACACATTAAGAAGAAAGTGTGACAGACGCAGAAGCCGTTGATCAACCAACACATAGAGAAAGAGTGATGCACGCAAATGCGTTTGATATTCAAATGATGCACATAAACTCCTAACCGAGTACCAGAGACTTGATCATATAATAGACTTACGTTTTTAAATCCAGAGAAGACAAGTCATCAATCGAAGTTGTTTTCTTATCAGAAGTCCCTGCAAAAATCAAATGGCCACTTCCATTAGGTGATAGAATTTTTCACATATGTGGAAATCCCCCTCTATGCCTAAAGCATGTCCTGTTATTGCACAATTCCATTATAAACAACATACATATAACAAGAGAATGGGATATCTGAGTCTAATGAAACCTATGGTACATAATCTCAATGAACATACTGGAGCTCTAAGAGTGACTAGAACAGAGATATACTATGAATATCGATATTATTGCGATTCCATTATCAACAAGCTAAATATAACAAGAGAATGGGATATCAAAGTTGGTGCATAATCTCAACTGTTCATTATACCGGAGCTCTAAGACCGGCTAGCACATAGACTATGAATATCAATGTTGCTGTACCTAAACAACTCTAAGTCGATAATTCTGGAAAAGTAACATTTTCCTTTCCTTGTGAATGTAAACCATAAGCATAATAGTCATAAACCAACAAAAAGAACTAAATATATTAGAATTTACTTTGTCTCAATAAAATCCCGGGAGGGAAATTCTCCTCCTTCTACCCAAAAAAACCAAAAAAAGAAGACTAAATTTATTAGAAGTCAAAATTCAACCGCAAGTCTTGGGATTCACTAACAAGAGTATATAATATCTTCATTATGAATAGAAACATAACCGCAATCTAAGACAATTTCAGCAGCTACTCCACTTTGATTAGCAGCAACATATTATGCAATTGTTCCTGTGCAACTTTCGACTGATGAACTAGAAACTTTGTTTAGTTCACAATTAGTGTTTTGTAACCCTTTAGTTGGAAATGGTTAGGATGAAAACTTCAAATAGAAGCCCGAGAAAGATTTCTGTACTCACCAACAATGAATATAAAACCTCTTACACCTGTCTTGAACCCATCAATTAAATAAGTTACTTTATGATGTCATTGGCTTATGAAAGTAAAACTTCACCTCTTTCCTGTCTTGCAAGTGAGTCAACATTAAGATTATAGGTGTAGCTTTTGACATAAATGACTTGAAGACCAGATATGAGACTTTTACATGTTCTTAAGTAGAATAAGGGAATACAGGAAGCACAATATATGCAGTAATTATATGAAAATTGAGGATTACAGGAAGAGTTAATGCCGACCTTCCGATGACTCAGGTTTATATCTAGCAGTTCGATATTTCTGCATTTCCAAAAAACAGTCCATAGTTATAATGAGACTCTTCAAAGGGAACTAATAGTAGGAAAGAGAACATACATACCTGTAAGTGGCTTTTTACATGATAGATGGTCAAACCTTCAACTTTCATCAGCTTCAAGACACCCTTGGGAGTAGCTCCTGTAAATCAAAATAGAAGTTCATGAAACATTCCACAACCAGTTAGCCAGCACGATCAGTGCCAAGAAGCACAGGAAAGAGAGCAAATTACTTTCACTTCCTCCAAGCTTGTTGACAGCCTCCACAAAGGCTTCATGAAGTTCTGGTGTCCAACGCATTCGTTGCTTTGCTGGAGCAGTGCTTCCAGAGGATGATGGAGTAGCAGCTGCACAAGTTTCCCTAGATGCAGCCAGAAGTTGCTGGGGCTGCTCTGAAGGGAAATTTGTAGGTTCTTTAGCCAACTCGTATTGCAGCAGCTGCAGCAGACAAAGGAAATGTATCAAATTAGTCTAGCAATTCTTTTGTAAAAGACAGGTAGGTAATGAACGATTCAGGAGTTGGAATAAGAAGAGAAGCAAGTATCATAAAGACTTAGCAAGTTATCTAAGAAAGTATATCAACCTTTGGCTCTGGATCTGCAACATAAGGATCAGCCAGAAGATCGCTCCAACTAGAACTCAAAGGATCATCATCACTCATCAGGTGGTCAGCCCATTCAAAATCTGTTCGTTTACTAGGATCCTCAGTCGGAGCACAACTGTCAACCGTATTGCAACTTTCAAGCTGACTGCTCTGCACAGAGGCATTTATCGGGTAATCAAAAAATTCCGGCGGTGGATCTGCACACCAAGATGAGCCGACATTTTGTCGAGTAAAATGACTTGGTCCAGTCGACTGAAGAACAGGAGACTGACAAGAATGTGATAATACTGATGACACTGCACTATTTAAGGATTGAGAAATGAATGGGGCTTGTCTCGAATGCTTTTCTTGGGGTCGACCAGAAGAAAAATGAAGATCACTGGAAAATCCTGAAGATGAAGAAAATAAAGGACCAACAATCCCGCTATTAGAAGATAATGAAGGAACAGATAGAGGGTGCGTCATAGGTTCCCTTTCCATGGAATCCTGCTGGGAATCTGGCAAATTGGGATATTTCACTTCATGGATGGTGGGAAGAACAGGTAAAGAAGAAGACAGAGCCCCTGATGCTCCAAAATTGCTGAGCTGTCTTGCACTTGATCTTTGAACTGATAAAGCAGGGCGTGCCTCCATAAACCTTGTGCAGGAAGGTATCACAAACTCAGCTCAATTAATATGGTAGTAGCTTAGTATTCCAGTAACAAGTGCATAAGTTTAATACCTAGACTCAATGCCAGAAGAAGCCCATTATATTGTTATTTTCAAAGGGATGAAGTATAATCAAAATACTTACAGTTGCAAATGACAAAAGAAGATGAACCATTTTAGTTTTGCATATCTCGAATCAAGTACAAGGAAAATGAAGCAAAAGGCCAAGATGAATCGATAGCCACTTCTTTTTACATGGTGTTGAGGAGTAATTATGAGTCCTAAAAAGCCAAAGACGGTCATATCTTCCAAAATCAGGAGAAAACCTTTGTTGGTTAAACTCATATGCCTTGCTAGTAGTAAGAATAGGAAAAAAAACTACAGTGAGAGGATTTTTAGTCAAGCTGAACAATATACAGAAAAGCCTCAAGAAAGACCAAAACAGGAACAAAATGGCCTCAGAATCAATGACATGCCTACGTAAACAAATAATAGTCTTGAGCTCGGAGATCTCTTGCCCAGTAACCACAATCTGAAGGTTATGCAAGTCTGAGATAACTAATATGAACCCTATGCCAAACAGTCTTGACTGTTACCAAAGCATGCCATAATTCAGTAAGATGTATAAACTTAAGTTGACTGTGAGATTGTCAAAACGTACCAAAACAGCACTGTAAGGCAAAACTACCTTACTTAATAGTCTTTCAAACTATATGATTCCCACATGATTAATGGATTCTAATCTCCCGTCCTCGTGGGATCACAACAATATAATTCACTACTCCACAAAAACGGAAAGCATGACTTTTACAGTGCTCTAAACACAAAAACATCCAGATGGTCATACAAAATATAAACACTTACTAGAGCAAGTGACATACAGCAGCAACGACTTCAGTCAAGATCATACAACCAAAGTTATCGGAATATCTAATTATACTCTTCGACAGATTATATACCGAGTAAGAAGCAGGTATGGTAACAATAAGTGCTATCACACAGTAACTTTTTAGCAAATTACTTTAAGCAACATCCTGTGATTGCTCAGCCTCATTACTTGGTTTTAGGCAAGATAAGTTTTGATACAACAAAAGAGTAGTCCTTAACCCCCACAAATCACTAAACTTTTTTGAACATTTTGCACTTGAAACCAGCAAATATCAACTATCGATTTCAACCGTGGAGACCCTAAGATTACATGCTATACTCACTATCTAAAGCTTCATTACTTTTCAAGAATTTATATCAACTCGATGAAACAATATATATATATATATATATATATATATCGCTAAATTCAATACAATTAACAAACCTCCTTATCCAGTACCCTAATTCAACTTACTAATTTTGCTTAATCAAATAATTTTCCAAACAGAAAAGCGAAAAAAAAAAAGTTGAAAAATCATAAACAAAATTTAACATACTTCAACCCAAGCAAAAAGCATCAGTTACAATAATCTTCGTGTGCCAAACACAAATATATTCATATATACAGAACCCCTTTTCATTTGTAACAAATAAAATTCAAAAACAAAAACAAAAACCAGCAAAATTTGAAGCAAAATCCGACATGGGGTCGTCTGAAATCACATAAAATGATTAATTAGTTAAACAAAGTTTAAATTTTGAACAGAAAAATGAAATGGGGACACAAAATTCTTACCCAGAAAAGAAAAAAAATCAGAAATTGAGAATCGAAACAGCTCCCATATAGAAAATCTACGGTTTTGTACGGCAAATGAGTTGAGAGAAAAAGTACGACATGGGCAAGTCTAATCACACGTGCGGGTTTTTCTGAGATTCCGTCACCGGCGAAGCCCCCCAAAGAGAAAACAAAAATGAGCGGTCAGTGGGTGACGGGGGCATCTTTGTTGGCTCGCATTTTATGTCGTTGGCAAACTTAGGCAGTGATAATCCCACGCGCACCGTGAAGCGCGTGTGACGCGTTGTTTTCTAATTTGATTTTTTTTTTTTTTTTTTTTGGGTGACCACATGTGTGTTTGAGAACATGGAATCTGATTGGACGGTGAGGAAATTGTCTCCTGGGGTGCACGTGAGGATAGGAAAATTCATTGTTTTGAATTTTTTAAATGAGTCTTGTTTTTTATGTTTTAATAATTTGATAATTAAATTTTTAAGCCAAAAATAATAATATAATTAAGTGTTATATATATATAAATATATATAAACAAATAATAAGAATATATAATTTTAATGTTTTTGTTTATTATTGGCGGTTAGTATTTACAACCTATGAAGGATAATAAATAAGTTTTCAACACTTTTTTTTTCCTCATTTTTCTTTGTAAAACCCTACGTCTATAAGATTAAATCTAGGACCTTACGTTGGGAGAGTATAGTTTCAATCACTTGAGTTATTCTCTAATTCTTTCTCAACACTAATAACATTTTTTATGAGATACCTGGAATAATTAAATAGAATATTTAAATTAAAAATATAGATATATAATATGGCTATAGATACATAGATTTGTATAGTTTATAGGATGATGAAATATAAATATATGTTGTAAGATGTAATTCTTGACAAATTTTCAGTACTAATTTGTTTAAGTTGCCATTTGCATTAATGAATTGACAAGTTTCCGGTACTAATTTGCAAAGAGAGATTTGCACTAATTAAATAGACCATTTATATTGAGAAAATAAAATCATAAAAACGATTTATTATGGAAAAAATAGGAGATGAATAATATGTGTAATGCTATAAAATTATTAATTATTCATCTTTGGACTAGTTTATCATTATCCAAACTCTAGACGTGGTTTGTGGTTCTCTGGACTCGCACGTGATGAATTGTATGTATTTTAAGTCAATATAAATTCTAGTCCATATAACTGCTCTTGTATTGTTCAAGAGGAGTCTTTACATGTAAAAGTTGCACCAAATACTAGCTATCAACAGAAGCAATAAATATTCTCTCGTATTTCTTCTCTTATATTTTCTCTCTTTTTCATTATTATTTATATTCTCTTTGTTTCTCTTGTTCATCTATTTCTTTATATTTTATAGTTATTTTATAACATTTAATTATTTCTATAAGCTTTAGCTTATTTTTGTAGAAAAAATAAGATACAATTAGGATATGTGCCATTACAAGTATGAACTCCACTTTTTATAATATTTATATATATATATATGTGTGTGTGTGTGTGTGTATAGAGAGAGAGAGAGAGAATTTTTGTAAAATATATTTCTTCATTTTAATCTAAAAGCTAAAAATTAAAATAATAACCATAATATATTACTTGAAGCATTTTCTCAAACATCTTTGGAACATTATCACAAAAGATTTTGTGAAATTTATTTTTTATTTGAATAAGCAATCGATAAATATGCAATAATATTATTTTTTGGTAAAAAAAAAGATAGATTGAGAAATAATTTTACATAGATAAAAAAAATATGAACTAAATACTTTTTCTTGCAAGAGAAAAAAATAGTTGAATTAGAATATGTGATATAATATATATATATATATAAACATATACATATATTCTATTTTATATAATATATAAATCATGGTGATTGTCCTTTTATTATAACATTTTTATCTTATGTATTCTTTTAACTGGACACGAAAGATGATTATTTGATTTTATTCCCAAACCCCGCCCGTACCATTTATAATTTTATTCCCTTACAAATCTCATGTGCATATATGACGAGGCAACATTCAAATTTAAAAGAATACACATATATAGCAATAGTAAATTTAATTCAATAATTTGTATAATTGATCTCACCTAGCGAGACATACAATATTTAATTTAATTCTTTTGTGTCTTGGAAGCTGCCACCGATCAGTTTTCCCCTTGATAGAGATATAGGAACTCAAGGAGCCAGGCATGCTGGAGTGAAGAAAGTGGCTCCATACGGATCATTTCCCTAACTGGAGCCTTTCTCTTGAAAACGACGAAAATAACTAACTCTTTGGACTCTTTTTGGAGCTCAAGAGAATACGTATGCTTGGTTTGACTAAAAAATTATAATGGATGTACATCTTTCTTTTGATGTGTAAAAAAGAAGGCAAGGTTGAATATATATATATATATATATATATATAGTAGTTATTTTAGAAGAAGAGACTCTTCTAAAATTTTCTCCCAATAATTTCCTAATTACATATGATGGATCAAGTACATACTTTCTAACAAATGCATTAATCCAAAATCTACGAACCAATCAATATATTTGTTCGTTTCTCTGTAAATATACGACAAGCGAAACACTAATTTTTCTTTTAGTTGGCTAAAATGGCAATAGGAGGGCAGCGGGGCAGTGTGCGGGGCACCCCCCTAAAGTGTCTGGTTCTGCTGTTTGAGTCTATTTGCTGAGAATTCAAAGTGGTCCTAGAGAATTTTGGATGGAAAAAAGTGTTGCTAAAACCAGTGGAGGGCTTTGTGTCACGGGGCCGCATTATCAATTATGGGGAATAGAGAGGATAGAGGATGCCAATTATTATTGATCCGCTCATATCATGAATTCTCGTCTTATAATATGTGAAAGAGAAAGTTTCAACTATTTATATTATTATTATTATGTCATCTTGATTGTGCACTAAAATTATTTTCCAAGAATATTGAGTAACTGAAGGAAGAAAAAAGTAATATGAAAAGAATTACTTTTCTTTTTCCTTTTCGTTTGATTTAATGCATGACTGAAATGAGTCATATTCATATAACTTTATACAATTTCCTGATATCAATGAGTGTAGAATTTTGTTACTGATATCAGAACAAAATCACTAGTATTCGTTGGAAAACTCTATATCAATCAGAAAAGATTGGAAAATACTAGGAATATTATTACTATTAGTACTAAAGCAGTAATGTTATTAATAATAATAATAATGAATAAAGAATAACGATGCCTACTTTTTTCTTTTTCTATATAAAAGTATGAATAATGATGCCTGGTCAAATGGAGTCACTAGTATGAGATCTATCTTGCTCTCCTTTCTCTTTCCTTTTTTTTTTTTTTTTTTTCTCTTTTTGTATGTTAATTAGTAAAGAATCACTACATGCCATGTAAATGTCAACCTCAGTTTGACCTGTAACCAATTTAACGTGGAAATGTGGGATGGACTTATATTGTCACTTGAAATACTTAATAGAGAAATTGATTATTTTTATGTAGCGAAATGGGTGATTCCATAGATTATAATTGAAAAGAAGAGTAACAAGAGGTTTTCAAACCAAAGGTAATATTCTCTATTTACCTTTGGTTTATTCTCTAACTAATATTCTATTTTCTTTATAAACAAAAAAATCTAGAAAGGTGAAAAATATGTGAAAATCACATAAAATTTGATTTAGAATTACAAAAAAAAAAAAAAGAAAATATGTTATTTTTTTCAACTTTTTTCTATTCCCATAGAATATCCTTAAAAAATACTTGCAATTATACTTTTTTTTTCTAGAAAGGTGAAAAATGTGAAAATGACATAAAATTTGATTTAAAAATATCAAAAAAAAGAAAATATGTTATTTTTTTCAACTTTTTTCTATTCCCATAGAATATCCTTAAAAAATACTCGCAATTATACTTCAAAAACCAAGATAATTATACAAGTGGCTGACTGAAAAGCGCTTATGGGCTTATCAATTTGTTCCCCTAAGAACCAAAAAATTGTCTTGGTTTTTGATTTGATTTAAAAGATAAATTCCAATAACACTCTCTTTACCATCCTAACTAATTAATTTGAACGAAAATTATTTAAGACATCGATATTAAGAAAAACCCGCAAAAGAATAAAAACAAGTAATACTAATCCGGAATCACGCATACAATCAACAGTATTTCAAATAAAAAATCAAATCAAAATAAAAATATCAAACAACTAAAAAATTAAAAAAGAAGATGAAAAAAAAAAAAGAAACAAAGAAAAATATCCAATAAAAAAAGAAAAGTATTTCCAAATAATTTCCATGCACCCACAAACGTGCCTTACAATTACATACCATAAAGTGATCAACATTCCTTCGAGTGATAAGATGTTCTACATGGCCAAGAAAGCGTTTACATATTATACACACACACACACATATATATATATATATACGTGTATGTATGTATGCATAAATGTATTGTACAAAGCATATCAAACACGTCGTACTCTGAAGTTGCAAGCTTGCTGATTATATTCTTAACCGCCGCAACCACCACAACCGCCGCCGCAACCACCACAACCGCCGCCGCAGCCGCCACCACAGCAACAACCCTGACTATTGCCTACAGCTGCTTGCGCATAGATTTCCATGTTTCCATCTCTGTTGCTCTTTTTGCCTTTCCTGATATTATTATTATTATTATTATTGGGGTAATAATAATAATAAGGTTGCTGGGGAGGAGTTGCAGAGAAGCTCTTATTCGTGGTACGAGGTTTTTTCATCTTGTTCATCTGCTGCTTGCGCGATCCTATGTACAGGCAGCAACAATATACTAGTAGTAGTATTGAAGCCATTAATTACTTGAAGGTCAAACTAACCAACCCCCACAACTACCACACTCACTGCAGCCTCTACATAGGATCGTAAGAAAATAAGCCTATGAGTTGTAACTTGAAATTCGAAGAAAATTGGGGAATAAGCATGAAAATATCTTGCATGGAATAGACGACAAAGTTCAAGAGGGCAATTGGGAAATTAAGACAAACCTGACTTTCCTTTTATATATTTGTTAGAATTTTCTGTGGTTGCATTATGCATGCATAAGCTTACTGTATGTGGTTGTCAAGTAATTTCCTCGAAACTTCTATGATAGACTGTGACATATATCTCCTCCATTATTCTGTTTCATAAAGTGATAAGGTTGTGGACGTTGGCATTTAATTAATTAGTAAGCACTATAGCTTATAGGAGATCTAAAAAAAATCATCTATGGGTCTATTTTTATTTATTTTTGGTCAAAAGAAAAAAAAAGTGTATCTTTTAGCGTTTGGAAGTGTTGAAAGAATGTTAAACTAAAGTCAAAATTCTCAATAAATTATTGGTTGATGTAATAGCGATTTTATTCTTGAGAAGAACACAAGCTCGTCTCCTTAGGAGTCACTCCTGTTGGGAGGATTTTTTCTTTTTTCTTTTTTATATCATTTGCAACCCAATAAAAATTAGCATGTGACTTGAGGATACTTTAATTTAAAGCCAAAAGAAATAAAATAAAAATAAAGTCACAATTCGTTTAATTGTACCCACGCAATATATAACCAATAAGCCATTATGGTTTATTTCATTCACATCATGAAATACCAGGAATTGAAAAGTAATGTAAAAAGTGTTTTAAGTAGGGGTATATACAGGTTCCTTAAATTGGTAAAACCAATCCAATCCAATCCAAACCAACTCGTGCATATAGTTGGTTTCGGTTTTAATCGAACCAAACCGAGGCTACTTCTATATACATATTCCCTCATGTGTTTGGATTGAAGGGAATGAGGGGAGGGGAATGGAGGGATTTAAGGATCCCTTTCCTTGTTTGGGTGGAAAGGATTTGGGAAGATAGGGTTAAAAAAGGATTAGTCTAATCCCCTAATTTCTTTTAATACTGATCCTCCCAAATTGGAGAGAAATGGAGGAAGAGAATTCCTTTTTTATTGTAATGAATTTTTTATCTTTTATTTTATATTTAAACATAAAAGTGATAAAAATATAAATGTTCGTTTGAACATAAAATTCATCCCTTTCTTCCATTTCCTTTCCAATCTAAATAAGAGAAAATTACAACTTTTCATAAACCTTTCCTTCACATAATTTTTTCAATCTAAATAAAATTAATCATTTTCTCTCCTTTCCTTTATAATCACATCCTTTCCTTTCCTTAATCTCCAGTGCAAAAAAGGTCTTTGTGACAACTTTTTTGTTGGTTTCCCTACTTCAACAAAATTTTGGCGTGTATGCGGTTGACATCCCCATGCAAAATGGTAAAAGAATGAAGAAAATCAGTGCTCATAATTAGAAACCATGCATTTGCATTCACGTTGATTATCTCCAAAATCATTCCCATGCATCAAAACGTGACTTAGGGCATGTTTAATTTGTATTGAATTTTTTTCAAAAATTTTTTTTTCCTAAAAAATATTTTCTTTTTTATAATAACTTTTTGACTTGATTTTCAGAATGCTAAGACTTCGGAAAAAAAAATATATATATATATATATATATATATAACTTTTTTTATAAACCAAAATTTTAGTTTTTGAAAAATATTTTTTTTTCAAAAATTGGAAGTACTTTTATGAAAAAAATCCAAACGAGCCCTTATAAGCTAAAATTACAAATAATAACATAGGGCGATTTAAATATCTCCAGTCATAACTAAGACGTTATCTCCAATCATAACTAAGCCGTTCAACATGACCAAGAAACATTCATAGATCATATATACAAATTAAAAAGATTCTGAGAACTCTATTATACATAATATATCTCAAACACGTAATGAAAAATATATAATTCTCTCTTCCTTAATAAATTCAGAATCTTATACGACAACTTTATTTATAATCATACATAGAAGAAGACTAAATTTTTCAACCAAAACACACAAAAGAAAAAAGAAAAATAATAATTGATTACCCCCAGCACGAAGTAAGTATAATGCAGCTCATCTACAACCATGCAACATATATGCATGCTAAATCTCAAGCACCACACCCACCGCAGCCTCCTCCGCAGCCACCACCACCGCCACCGCCACCACCACCATCACCAACAACACCACCACCACCGCCACCACAACAACAGCCTTGAGTAGAAATGCCACCGCCTCCACCAGGAGTACTAGTCGTCACCGCCACCGCGGCGGTGGCAACTACAGCGGCACTGGCACCGGCTAAGATGACCATGTTGCCATCTCTGTTACTATCAGCCTTTCCCATTTCGATATCAGGGTTATGAGCTTGCTGGCGAGGAGTTTCAGTCTTTTTCTTCCTGCTGGAATCAACGTTGTAGATGATGCAGCCACAGCCACAAGTAACGCCGTTGCAACCACGAAGCCCAGAATGATCAGCACCACAACGACCAATTCGTCCATTTTGGCCCTGCAAATTCACCAAATGATGACTATACATCTGTGTGTGTACACACACACACACACACACACACACACATATATATATATATATATATATATATTATAGGCATCATTTTCATGTAAATAATTGGTATAGTATGCAAATGTTTTCCGATAGAATAGACTGGTTGATATTTTAGGGGCATTTGTGGATTGCTTTTTTTCTCCATAAAAAAGAAAATTATTTTTTTTGTAAAAGGTATATTTTATATGATAAATATTTGGTTTAGCTTTAAAAAAAAAATAAAACTAAAAATCTCATATTCAACTTTTTTTAAAAATTAAAAATTTTAATTTTTTAAAAAGACACTTTTTTAAAAGTTATCACTTTTTTAAAAAGTAATTTCAATTACTTGAATGTGTCCTTAAACTCCAAAGTAAGGGGTACAGCAGTACATGAGATAGATGCAACTCTAACTTTTTTATATTTGCTAGAATTTTGCATCATGGCATACGTCTACTATGATTATCAAGTTATTTCCTGGTAATTTCTATGATAACTACCCTTTCTACTCTTTTAACCGTTTCCCAATAAACAATAAGCCGAAAATTGGTGCGGAAAACCCAAAGAAGTTTGTCACGTTCTCCAGAAGAAGGAAATACTTTTTTACAACTTAACAATCAGAATATAATTAATATTATTCAACTTAACAATCAACTTTTAAAGAATTTGGATACTTATGTCTGAATGATACATATGATTAGTGAAAATGCAGCAAGCAACTTAACTCTTGATAAAATTGTCGACGTTGGCATCTGATGGGCGTCGAAATTACCAAAAATAAAATTCTAATATCTCGCGAATTTAATTTGTGTACGCGGTGAGAAAATGGTCAAGTCTACATGGATTAGAGAAATTTAGAATATGCTAATTATGTTAAGTAGATTAGTCAAGTGAGTCACAAGCAAAACAGAGGGGTCTTAATTCAAAAATAAGTAAATTAAGCAAAAGCTGTCTAACCACCGATCCGTTATGCGTAGGCACACAATAGGGTAAAAATAAAAATGTAAATAAAAAATAAAAATCAACCAAAGCGCGATATTCTAAGCTCACGAAAACTCTGAAAAACGAGAAATCAATGAAAATTAAGTCTAGCCTAAGGTATAATTGCAATTTTGGTCAATAAATCCAATCCTAGATGCAAAGATATTTTCAACTATTTTGATAAATCAATTATGATTATTGGCACGGCCTAACAACCTCATCTTTCCTTATAGTATTGATAACAGTTTAAATCCTCTATGATTTGTCCCCACTATCGCCTTAGCTATTAGACCTTTTAACCTCGGAGATGCCCGTAGAGTCTATCTAACGACAGCAATAAAACTCTAGAAAGACATGATTCTAAAAGTCAATACTCTCGTGGTAATCGCTCATTTAGATTGCGTAATTACACAGGAAACTTGGTTACCATTATTCTTAGATTAATTAAATTAATCTAATTGGCTACTTATTGTCATGCAATTGAATAATTGTGCACAAAATTAAACAATCACAGAACAATATTAATTCTTAAAACAGTAAATACGCAAATATCAAAATAACATGAAAGGGATAAAACAATTAGATCTCACGGAATTGATGAACCAAATCTTGATTAATCCTTGACTAGAAAAGAAAATTATAACTGCATCTCCATGAAGATGGTGCCTCAGAGAAATAAAAGTCTATTGGAAATATTCTGAATAAAGTCTGGCTCTCTCTATGAATCGTACGTAGGAAAATATATATGAGAAATTCCTAAGTAGAGTCCTTCTCGAATAAGGAAATTCTTTAAAACTAAGGAAAAATAAAAAGGTAAAAATCCTTAATAAAAGACTTCTAGAATTAATCTCCTTCATTCTCAAAATATGACAAGTGTCTTCAGTGCAATTCTTTTCCAAAAGTGCTACCAAAATATCTCTAGTTTTGATCAAAGCTTGGTTAATTTCGCGTAAAAATTGTATGATATTTTTCAAGGTAGCAGAATCAATTTTATCAGTTACAAACATATCCAAAAATCCCTTGAATCCATATATAATGCATCCAACTCTTTTTTCCAAGCATAAATATGTAAAAATGCATCAAAAACACCAATTAAAGGGCATCTAATTTGAAAATTAAGCACAATTAATTATGAATTAAAGGCTTATTTTGGACTTATCAAATCCCCTGCACTTAGATCATGCTTGCCCTCAAGCATGAAATCAATTAAGAACAAAGACTTCGCATGCAAGATTGACTACAAGTGTTGTTTGCTAAGTTAAATGCTAGCTTTTCAAAACTTGAGAACATATGTAAGCATAAAGCAATTGCAATTGTCTTTATAGCCCTAAACTAAAGTTTACTTCAGCATAAAAAAGTCTTCAACTTTAGAAAATTTTGTAGCATGTCAAACAAGAATTGACTCAAACAAATAACCTTAGAAAGAAACACAACTTTTTAGCAAAAGGATTCCCTAAAAAATAATCATTTTTTTTCATCGAGAAAACATAACCACAGGTAGTATTTTCACTAGAAATTTTCACCAAACTTCAAAATAACTCAAACTTCTTACAAAACAAACTTAGGCATACAAACCTTCAAAAGTCCTTCCACCACAACTCAAAGGAACTTGAGAAGAAAAACAAAGGTAAGCTAGTTTTTAGCAAGACAAAGTAATTACCACCATACGTATAAGTTACCCGGATAGTACCCAAACACTATGTAAATGAACCTCGCACTTTTGATTAAAGCATACACAAAAGATTAAAGCCAAGTATGATTATGCCCATGCAAAGAAGAGAAATCAAAAGCACCGCCTTAATATGCAATTTTCCTCAAAAACAAGTTGTGCCTAGGCTCATTGTAGGAAGGCCGGATTACTTCAACTGCTTTCATTCACTTTCATGCAAAACTTTCATGACTTACCGAGAATGTCACTCAACCTTTTTAGGCGATGACAAACATTTGTGATAAATGCCCTGGTCACTCAGTTGGTCACAATTCTAGGTGACTTTTAGATCTACTCATGGTCTGCTTTCTTTTTCTTTTCTTTTTTTTGAAGACCAGCGGAGTAAAAAGGCTCTTTTTATTTTACTTTTTTTTTTGCATCTTTTTTTTTCACAATTTGACTTTCAGCACTTTTGCAGGAGTGACCTCAACCCTGACATAACTTTTCTAGATACACACTTTTTAACAATTTTACCACAAAAATAAATCAAGACAAGTACCCATTAAACTCAAACTAAGCATTGGCTTTCAATTTAAGCGCATGCACATTTTTAGTCCAAGTTAAGATTAGGCAAGGTTCAAGCACGGCGTGTTCAAAGTAACTATTAAAGAAACTAAATACAATGGGGATGGATTTACAGCATGTACCAACTTACAATACAATTTGGTACATGTGTATTTTAAATAAGTAAATTGCATGTGTATTTAGTTTCTTTAAATAAGTAAATTGTAAGTTATTACACATGCCAACAACTTCTTAGGATGTGCTTAATAAACTTTTATATAGTTTTCGGATAATTGTTTGTAGTCTTTTTGATTTGAAGTGAGATGAAATGATGTGGTTAATCATCTATCGAATAGCAATGAAAGTCTACCTTAATGAGCCTGTGAATGGTAACTTGAAATTCCCAGAAAATTGGGGAAGGATGAAAATATGTTGTATGGAATAGACGACACAAAGTTCAAGAGGCCAAATGGAAAATGAAGACCAACCTGACTTTGTTTTATAGTTAGAATTTTCTGTGGTTGCATTATGCATGCATAAGCTTACTATACGTGGTTGTCAAGTAATTTCCTTGAAACTTCTACGATAGACTATGACATCTCCTCCATTATTCTGTTTGATAAAGTGATAAGGTTGTGGACGTTGGCATTAATTAATTAGTAAAAACTGTAGCTCAGAGGAGATCTAAAAAAATCATCTATGGGTCTATTTTTATTTATTTAATTTTTGGTCAAAAAAGAAAAAAAAAAGGTCTATATTTTATTGTTTGGAAGTGTTGAAAGGATGTTAAATTAAAAGTCAAAATTTCCAATAAATTATTGACAAGTGGTTGACCGACATCTATTTTGTAGTTACATAACTAAATATGTAACTACACCAAAATACTGTTTATTTCAAATTTATTTTATCACTACATCAAATAATAAATAATTTAAATTTCTCTCATAATATTATTTGATTATATATATGAAAATGTGTCATTGTACCAAAAGCCCTCTTAATTTCCTTTTTTGTTTTTTTGTTGTGATAGAAGCCAGAGTCAATTATAACATCACTCTCTTAGATGATGTCTCCCCTTTTATCTTTCTCAATTAACTAATTTGTATATGTATTAACTTCCCACTCTCCTTCTTCTCCTTAATATCCACTTCGGAAAAGGTCTTTTTTCTTTTCACTTTAAAGGAGACCAATGACAGATTAGTACATGTATTTAGCAAGAATTGATCCCTGAACTTTCTCACACTAAAGATCTTTGTGACTATTAATTTCTATTGGTTTTGCTATGGTAACAAAATTTTTGGCCGGCCTGCATACGGTTGAAAATCCACCATGCAAATAGTAAAAGAATATTGAAGAAAATTAGTGCTTTCAGTTAGAAACCATGCACTTACGTTTTATCAGGTGTTAGTCACTTTAGTGCAATCACATTATTTCCAAAAGCATTTCCACGCATCATAACATGACTTATAAGTTAAAATTAGACATACATAACGTAGACCCATTTTCATATCTCCAATAATAATTAAGATGTTCAAACATGCTATAAAAAAATCAAGAATAGGTGACATGTCACTATAAAATAACGAGGAACAGCTAGCGGTTTTACGATATAAGCAAAGATTTATATAATACATAAATATATTGTTATGCAAGATAATTAATGAATATATTCTTAGCTTGATTAGTGGATGCTATAGGTTTAAAGTTCAAACCATAGATGAAGTATGGTGTGGGTTTTTTTTTTTTTCCTTACAATTATATATAGGTGGCGTTTTAAATAGTTGATACCCATACTAACGGCAGTTTAAAGATATGCAAATTCGTAAAAAATGAGAGTCTATATCTACTTTTAAAGGAGACAATGTAAATTTTGTAGTAATTAAATCACACGGTAGCGAGACTGCTATAAAACTCTTCACCACCCCAACCCAACCCCCTGTCCCTAATGGGATTTGAACCCAGAAAACCCCCATCTCCAATCTGATTTAAACCTAGAACTTTACAAATAATCTCAATTACTTGAACCCCTAATCCCGTATATTTTATTTATATATGTTTGTATTTACATGTAGAAATTTTGTCAAAATTTTTTGATCGTTTTGAAAATTTGTCTTTGTCTTTTTGTTTTTGTTTGTCATACCATTTGTCCATATATATATTACTTGTCATACCATGTTGCGTGACAAACTTGTGCATTATACGTTAATTAAGAGAATGAAGAAGACCTATTAGATGTTTATCTTTATATATATGTTCTAGGTTCGCAAAATAGGTCGAAGCCAAATGGGGTATCTAATATTTAATTGATTAATTGAATGTCTTTAATAAGTTGTTTTAGTGTAAGTAGCGTTTTTTTCGTTTTTAATTATACATTTGGTAAATAGAATTATATCAGTGAGACTTGTTATAAATGTCAAGTCATTTTTGCAAATGTCAAAAACAAAATTATCATTTCACGTAGGTATAAAAAAACATATATAGAAAATTAACTTTTTGTGTACGGTGTGGAATATTGTAATTGTATAGTTTATTAATGTATCATTGTATAATATACATTAGGGCATCTTATGTAAAGATTAAATTGTATAGCTCTCTCCAAATTTTCCTTCTCTTTTTTCTTCCTATTTGTTTATCATTGTGTAACAAATTAGGGCATCTTATCTAAAGGTCAAATAAGTAAATTGTTTTGCTGTCTAACATTTATAAGTACACATGCAAACAACTTCTTAGGATGTGCTTAATAAACTTTTATATAGTTTCGGACTAATTGTTTGCAGTCTTTTTGATTTGAAGTGAGATGAAATGATGTCGTTAATCATCTATCGAATATATAGCGATGAAAGGCTACCTTAATGAGCTTAGTGTGAAAGGATCGTAAGAAAATAAGCCTATGAGTAGTAACTTGAAATTTCCCAGGAATTTGGGGAAGCATGAAAATATCTTGTTTGGAATAGACGACAAAGTTCAAGAGGGCAATTGGAAAATTAAGACAAACCTGACTTTCGTTTTATATTTGTTAGAATTTTCTGTGGTTGTTATATATGGTTGTCAAGTTATTTCCTCGAAACTTCTATGATAAACTATGACATCTCCTCCATTATTCTGTTTGATAAAGTGATAAGGTTGTGGACGTTGGCGTGTGATTAATTAGTAAGCACTATAGCTTGGAGGAGATCTAAAAAAAATCATATACGGGTCTATTTTTATTTATTTTTGGTCAAAAGGAAAGAAAGGTCTATCTTTTATCATTTGAAAGTGTTGGAAGGATGTTAAATTAAAGTCAAAATTCTCAAATAAATTATTAGTTGATGTAATAGTGGTTTTATCCTTGAGAATAACACAAGTTCAACTCCTTAAGAATCACACCTGTTGGGAGGACTTTTCTTTCGTCACTTCCAACCCAATAAAATTAGCATGTGATTGGAAGATACTTTAATTTAAAGCCAAAAGAAATAAAATAAAAATAGAGTCACAATTCATTTAACTGTACGTACTCAATATATGAACAATAAACCATTATGGTTTATTTCATACACATCATGAAATACAAGGAATTGAAAAGTATATAAAAGTGTTTTAAGTAAGGGTATACAGGGGATGGTTAAATCAACAAAACCAATCCAACTCAAACCAACTCATGCCCATAGTTGGTTTTGGTTTTAATCGAATCAAACCAAGGCTACTTCTATATACATATTCCCTCGTATGTTTGGATTGATGCGAATAAGGGAAGGGAACGGATTGGGAGGGATTTAATGATCCCTTCCCTTGTTTGAACAAAAAGGATTTGGGAATGGATTGGGAGGATTTAATGATACCTATTTCTTTCGGCTCTCCTTCCCTGTCCTTAATCTCTACTGCCGAAAAAGGTCTTTGTGAGTATTTCCTTTGCTGGTTTCCCTACATCAACAAAGTTTTGGCCTGCTTCTTGTTGAAATCCCCCATGCAAAATGGTTAAAAGAATGAAGAAAATCAGTGCTTATAATTAGAAACCATGCATTTGCATTCACATTAATTATCTCCAAAATCATTTCCATTCATCAAAACGTGACTTAGGAGCATGTTTAATTTGGATTGAATTTTTTAAGAAAAAATTATTTTTTCTTAAAAAAATTATTCTTTTTATAATAAATATTTGACTTCGTTTTCAGAAAGTTAAAATTCTGGAAAAAAAAAACTTAAATATTGTTTTTTTTCTGATAAAGCAGAATTTTTAGTTTATGAAAAAACACTTTTTTCAAAATTCGGAAGTGCTTTTGGGGGGGGAAAAAAATTGAAACGAGCCCTTATAAGCAAAAACTACACATAACATAGGGCAATTTAAACATCTCCAATCATAATTATGATGTTCAACATGACCAAGAAATATTCATAGATCATAAATGCAAATTAAAAGATTCTGAGAACTCTATTATACATAATATATCTCAAACACGTAATGAAAAATATATAATTCTCTCTTCCTTAATAAATTCAGAATCTTATACGACAACTTTATGTATAATCATACATAGAAGAAGGCTATATTTTTCAACCAAAACACACAAAAGAAAGAATAAAATAATAATTGATTGCCCCCAGCACGAAGTAAGTGTTATGAAGCTTATTAACTACAACCACGCAATATACATGCATGCTAAATCTCAACCCCCACAACCACCACACCCACCACAGCCTCCTCCGCAGCCACCACCATCACCATCACCGCCACCACAACAACAGCCTTGAGTAGAACTGCCACCGCCTCCATCAGGAGTACTAGTCGTCGTTGCCACCGCGGCAGTGGCAGCTACAGTGGCGGTGGCAGCTACAGCGGCACCGGCACCGGCACCAGCTAAGATGACCATGTTGCCATCTCTCTTACTATCAGCCTTTCCCATTTCGATATCAGGGTTATGAGCTCGCTGGCGAGGCGTTTCAGTCTTTTTCTTCTTGCGGGAATCAACGTTGTTGATGCGGCCACAAAATAGCACCGTTGCAGCCACGGAGCCGAAAAAGATCAGCACAGCGGCCCATCCTTCCATTTTGGGCCCCGCAAATGCACCAAGTGATGACTATACAATATACATTTGTGTGTGTGATATATATATAGTATGCAATGTTTTCCGATAGAATAGACTGGTTCAAATAGAACATGGAAATCGAATACACAAGTCAACCACTTAACTAGGTGCATACTTTAAGGGCATGTTTGGATTGTTCCCCCCACGCCCCCCGCCACCGGGCCCCAACAAAAAAAAAAAAAAGACCCAACCCCCAACACCAAAAAAAGAGCATTATTTTCTTGTAAAAGGTATATTTTACGTAATAAATATTTTGTTTGACTTTCAAAAAATAAGGTGAAAATTCAAAAAAAATCTCAAATTAAGTTATATCTAGAAGTTGAAATTTTTAATATTTTAAAAAAGTACTTTTCTAAAAGCTATTGGAAAAGAGCTTTAAAAAGACGAATTCAAACGAGTCTTAGGTCCGGTTTGACTTTTTATTTTGAACAGTTAAACTAATCTTTATGGTCCAAATTTTATCTTGAAATTAAAAAAAAAAAAATAGAGTGTTTGATTTTACATCTTAAAACTGGATCAGAACCCAAAATCTTGAATCTTGGTCCTGAGAGAAGTTATAATTTTTTAGTTCTCTTTTTAAGTTTCAAAATAAATTTTTGGATAACCACATTTATAAATTGAAAGCTGAATTACTGGCCCTTAATTAGACATGCGTAAGAGGGAAAATCATTCTTTTTCATTCCCACCTCCATCTAATCCCTTCCTTTATAGAGTTTGAATCCAAATTATTACTTTTGAAAAAAGTAACTTCAATTACTTGAATGTCTCTTTAAACTCCGAACAAGGTGTACAGCAGTAGATGAGATAAAAGCAACTCTAATTTTTTTTATATTTGCTAGAATTTTGCATTCTGGCATACGTTTACTTTGATTATCTAGTTATTTCCTGCTAATTTCTATGATAACTACCCTTTTAATCAAGTTATTTCCTGCCAATTTCTATTATAACTACCCTTTCTACTCTTTTAACCGTTTCCCAATAAACAATAAGCCAAAAATTGGGTAAGGAAAACTCAAAAGAAGTTTGTCACATTCTCCAGAAGAAGCAAGTACTTTTATACAACATAACAATCAAATTATAAAATATAATTAATATTATACAACTTAGCAATCAACTTTTATGGAATTTGGATACTTATGTTTGAATGATACACATGATTCGTGAAAATGCAGCAAGCATCTTAACTCTTGATAAAATTGTCGACGTTGGCATCTTGTAGGATTCTAACCTAAAGGATATCAAAAAGATCTTACTAAATAAAAGTGAGTTTGTGTTTCTTTTGGAATAGCTGAAAGGTTGTTAAACTCAAAGTTAACTTGACACGATATATGTAATAGAGTGGTCACAGTGGATATTATTATGAAAATGGTGGTGCTACCACAATAAATAATTCATTAATATCTTACGTACAAGTTCTTTTACAAGTTCATAGCTTGTTTCGATCGATTTCTTTTTTAGGAAAAAATACTTTTTTGTTGAAAAAATATTTTTTTTTACAATAACTATTTGGCTTAGTTTTTACAAAAGTGAAACTCTAGAGAAAAAAAAAACTTAAATACAATTTTTTCTAGAAGCTGGAATTTTTATATCATCAAAAACTACTTTTTTCAAAAGTTGATAAAAAAATGCTTTTTAAAAAAACGCTTTTAAAAGAAAGTCGATCCAAATGAGCTCTAAGCTTTTAGATGTGGTAGTAATGATATCAAAATCAAGTCATGGGTTCGAATGGAGTGTTAATACAGTGAATAAATACACTAATATTCTCTATACAAATTTAAACTTTTAGTTAAAATGTTAACTTTAACAGGTGGATGTAGATTTCTCTTACTTCAAAAAATCACGAGTTTTAAATTTATCAATTAATTTTTGAGATAAAACTCTACTAATTCTTAATATAATATTAGTTGGATATTCGTCCAAATTTTCATGTATAAATTGTGAGCCATCTTTAGCAATTTCTCTCGCTTATTCAAGCTAGCTTTCAATTTAAATTTGTTGGTTCTCAATTTTTATTGCAAATCACATGTAAGAGCTGTCTCTCACTCACTAGTCACATTCTTTTAGGTCATGTTGATGTTTTTCACTCTCAAGAGGATTATGTCTTAATACATATCGTGTTTACTGAAAAGATGAATGCTAATAGATTTGCTAAAACGGCATGGAACATGTGAAGGGACTTAGTTAAGATATATATCGAAATTGAATAGGTTAATGAGACATCAGATGATATGTCTCATCAGATCATGAGATAGAAATCTTAACTATTTACATTTATAGGCAATAGTCTTAGTCATTCATGAAATATAACTCTTAAAAGAGTGAATCACAGGAGGAAAAAAACATTTTAAACAATTTATCTTTTTTTTTTAATTTGATTGTATGAATGGTTGAGATGATATGATATATATGAAATAGTTAAAATTTACCTCATATTAATATAAGGAAACAATTCATATTCGAAGATTCTAATCCATGTCTCATCATTTAATCTGGGGTTTTATTTGCTATCATTGTATTGTCTAGATTTTTGTGTCGTCTAAAACTTAACAATTAGGGACTTCAATAAATAAAACTGATCAATTTTACCCCCAAAAAAAAAAAAAAAGAAAAGAAAGTGGACCATAGTGATCACTTGTTTGTCTGAATAATATGATAATTCTACTAGGACATGAAGTATTGCATGTGGTAGTCCAAAATAGTTGAAAGAACCAAATATTAGAAGATAAGCTAAAAATTATTCCATTTTCATGCTAGTTGCTGGTATTTGAAAATTATTGAGCTAGAAATTTAATTGGTAATTTTTGGGATATAGAGAGAATAATGGTATTTAATATTTTGTATGATGGATCAATGTTGGAGAAAGTTTATAAATATAAAGAAAAGTATAGATAGAGAAGGTTTAAATGTATAAAAGCTTTTCTATTGGCTCTTGATGGCATCTAATTACAAACACTTGTATAGCATAGCATAACAAATGACCCAACATATATATTTATAGTTGAACTTAGGTGGTGATAAAATTTCTATCCCTAGAATTCTTAACCGTAATTCGAAGCATTAGTGTGCATTAGCGTGGTGTGTTTGTCAAAGCAGTTGTGCATGCGTTAGTGTACTGTAGTTGTCAAAGCAAATACATTATCTGCTAATCGAGTGTTCCAAAATCCTTATAAAATGATCTTAAATTTTATGATTTTTTTTATGTCGGTCTATTATATGTTTAACAAAAAGACAAATAATATTAACTATTTTTTAATTTAAACAAACGTAAAATCCAGATTACTATTAAAAAAATATGTAATAATAATATTTATCCAAACAATAAGAGATTGCAATAAAGAAAAAAATTTAATAATTAGTCAATGACGTTCTCGCAACCACGGAACAAAATTCATCAATTTTCATATCAACAAGAACATGTAAGTGATTTCTTTTCCAAAATAAGTAAACAAAATACCTTTAAGAAAGTCATTTTTAATCCCAGTCAATGTTTTCTTTTGGTAATTTCACGAAGACCAATCTAGATTGGTTAAGCAATTCTAGATAAATCTTCCAAAGCTTGAGATTTTTGACTTTTTCAAAACTTAATGATGAAGCTAATTTTTAAGAAATTGAGCATTAATTTTGACGCTAGTATGATGAGATTCATAATGGTTCGAGTGCTTACAGTACAAACTTGGAACAAGAAGCAATGACTAAAGCTCACAACACACTGGCCATGGCAATGTCATGTAGAGGTGGTATAAAGAAGAAAGTCATTTTGGAGCCAAAGGGGATGAGAGATGTTCAGTGAAGCAGCCATCATCAAAGTTTTGATGAGAGTAGCTTTGAGCATCGTAACTGTAATGTACAAGGCCTCTTCGCCACTTCAGAAGTTGCCTCCACCGCCAAAAAACACCTGCTTTGCAGCATACGATACCTGAGAACAGAGATGGCTGGTAATCTTCTATGAATGCTGATAATGGTTACCGTAGTGATGATGCAATTGATTCTCTTGGCCAGCTTCACCAATGGGATCTTCTTCGTGCCTTCCATACTCGAAATGTTCATGGGGTTTCATTAGCTATCCTATTATTAGAATCACCAAGCGCTCCTGATTTTTTCCTCCACCACTGGGCAAAGCCTAATTAAGATAGAAATTAAGAGATTTAATGGCTATCAGCAACATTGCTACCCCATTGTGATTAATTTTTGGTTGTACAATAAAGTGCAGACATTCCGTGAGTTGCTCTAATTTTATTTACAAGATTATTGCTAAATTACTTGTTAATCGCCTTAAGCCTTGGATGAGCACTATCATTTCTCTTAATCAAGCTGCTTTTGTTCCTGGTAGAAAAATTCATGATCATATCCATTTTACCCATGAAGTTATGCACCTTTTGAAGAAGAAAAGAAAATCTAATAGATGTTTTGCTGCCTTGAAAGTCGATATGCGCAAGGCTTTCGATCAAGTTGAATGGGATTTTCTTCGTGCCCTCCTTTTTAAACTTGGTTTTCATCCCACTTGGATCAAGTCGATTGTGTATTGTGTGTGCACTGTATCTTATAATATTTTGATTAATGATGAACCGCAGGATCCGATTCTTCCTCAAAGAGGAATTTGGCAAGGGGATCCTCTCTCCCCGCTGCTTTTTTGCATCCTTGCTCAGGCTCTCACTGCCGTTATCTCTCATAAGGAAGTCAATGGTATACTTCAGGGAATCAAGCTCTCTCCCCTGGTAGTAAACCTCTCACTCATTATTATTATTATTATTTTTTTGGCTGGCGATGCCATCTTCTTTTTTCAGGCTAATCTGGAGGTCGCTGCTTCTCTTTAATTAAGATGCTCTTAACCAGTATTGCTTTGCTTCGGGGTAAAGTATTAATCTCAACAAATGTGGGATTGCTTTTAGTTCTAATGCCTCTCCTCAAACTAAATCTGACATTTGTGAGTTGTTCAGGATAAATAAGCATTTACCTATTGGGAATTACTTAGGTCTTCCTACAGATTTGGGACCGTCCAAAATCAAGTCTCTTAATTGGCTTATCGAAAGGTTTAGAGCAAAGATGGCCAGGTGGAAATCTAACTTCCTTTCAGATGGAGGACATGAAAACTCTGATTTGCTTCTTTTCTCCATCATTAAGCCTTTATATTTTAGAGGCTCTGTTCTCTGGTAGGCCAAATTGGGAGGCGACCATCTTGGGAATGGCGTAGCATCCTTTCTGGAAGAGATTTCATTCTTCGTAACTTTAAATGGTCCATTGGTTCAGGTAACACCATAAAAAGTCTGGGAGGATCGTTGGCTCTCTCGCTCCAAGAATTTACTTGAACGTGACAATACTAATATTGTGGTTGTCAAGGATCTTTTTTGTGATAGCAACAGGAAATGGAACTCTACCCTCATCTCTGAGAATTCCGCCCTCCCCCTTCCCCCCCAACATTCAAGAGGAAATTGAAGCACTTCACATCCCAATCTCTCAACGAGACAGACAAAATATTTTGGCCTTTTGGTTCTAAAGGCATCTACACTGCTAAAAGTGGTTATATGGCAACTTTGAAACGCAACTCAGTGTTTGCAAATATTGGCTATTCTTCTCATTCTATTACTTCTAATTTCTGGCATATTTTTTGGACTTTACAGGTTCCCTCAAAAGTCCACCACTTCTTGTGGAAAGCCTGCTCAAACTCTATACCCACTGAAGCTAACCGCACCCGTAGCCGTATGACTGAGGATGCGCGCTGCAAAATATGCGGTTGTGAGGAAGAAACTCCTGAACATTTTCTGCTCCTCTGCCCTTAGACTCGAGCCTTTTGGTTCTCTTCAGCCTTCCAAGGTATCGTTGATACTTCTGTATTTCTCGTTTGGAAATTTGGCTTATGGGCCTTTTCAATAAGATATGTGCTGCTGGACACTTGAAGATTGAAGCCTATTCTCTTGTGGCTTATGGACCTTCTCAATTGATAGTTTACCTGGAAGAGTAGGAACAATTATCTCTGCCTTAGGACTCCCATCGATCCTCTCTCCACTCTTCATGCTGCCAACGCAGCCCACTCGAACTTTTTGGCTACTCGCAAGCCTTCGCAGTCCGCTCTCTCTCTAAGCTCCTACTAAGTGACTTCATGCGAAGTGATATTGGCTAAATACCCTGTACTCTTTTACCACTTCAATGAATTTTCTTTGATTCCTGGACAACGTATTGAAGGTAACCGTTTGGTACCCAATAAGTAGATAATTTATCAACTGAAGAAGAAATTTGAACATGTTTAGTTAGACTTTAGAAATGAACAGTAATGACACTTTATAACGAGAGTTCAAAAACAAGTAGTATTTATGTCAAATCAAATATAAATGGATAGGCAAAAGAAAAACTTCTTTTCAAATGCTTAAGCTCAAGATAGGTACTAGCACTTTCTCATATAACAATCCCAAATGGCCAGCTCAATATAAAAATAACTTTGTCTCTCACAAATGAATTTATTTCATCAAGCACTAGTTTGTGGTCTATGTCCCAATACATTAACACGTAGCCATATTTTGCTTTCAGATGCATGTGACAGGCTTCCTGATTTTTCACGTCCCACCATTATGCACACGGGAGCCATTTCCAATAAAAGAGCTCCGTTTAAATTCACACACCTTACGGTATATGGAACTCATGGCCCTCACCTTCATCAGTTAGTCTTAAGTTAGATATGTACCATTTTATTTAAAAACTGTTGCTCACGATATAATAAAGTTTGTAAAGTTTTTATAGGTTCAAATCTTATTGGACGCTAATTTAGTTTCATATAATTTTTTGATTAAAATATTCATGTTAAAGAAACCAAAAAAGTTAGCTGAAAAATATCCAACTTACCAGTACTTCACAAATATCAAACTTGCACCTGAGACCAATCTGATAGTTCTCTTGTCAAGCAAATATGAAAGACTTGTTGCTCTCCACCGACTCCAGATAATAGATCCAGTGGGCTGCTGATCAATCCTTAATATAAGAGCCAAATAATAATCAGGGTTATCAAGGAAAGTAAAAATTAAAATTAAAAAATAAAATATAAAAATATTCAAAATTAAAAGTTATAAATTAAAATTAAAAAATTACAAGTAAATAAATTTAAATAACTAACAAACAAGACTTTAAACAATCTTTTAGCCAAAAATACTACAAATTGTTTTTTAATTTGCACAATAATAACTTTTCATTCTTTCACCAAACAGTTGAACAAATTTTTAACTACAAAATTGGACTTAACACTTTTATATAGCAATAGCAGATTGTAACAACAATAAAAAATGGCCATTAATTGTCAATTAGTTAATATTTAAAATAAGATTTATTATTTGTAAATCTTTTTTAAAAAATTTCAACTATATTCAATATTTGATATAAAAAATAAAAAAAAAGGCCCTACAAAGCACGGAATTTAGTTATTGAATTGGAAAACAAAATAGATGTCACTCTTGATCCGCAATAATGAGAGCCATGAAGTCTAGATGTCACTCTTGATCCGCAATAATTTGAGCCATAAAGTCTGGATGTCACGCTTGATCCGCAACACCGAGAGCCATAAAGTCTAGATGTCACTCTTGATCCGCAATAATGAGGGTCTTAAAGTCTGGATGTCGTTTTGATCCGCAATAATGAGAGCCACAAATTTGATGCCTCTTTAAATTGACTTGTAGCAAACAAATTCCATTCACAACCATAGCCAGTAATCCAACATCTGCATCTTCTCACTCAAAGTCTCCATGGCACTCAGAAACGTTTATCATTTATGCATTTTGTTATTCATCTACACTATATTATGTTTATCTTCATTGTCCTTGCAAGTTAAAGCCCTTTCTCCTGGACGCCGTCCTCAACGTCCACCCATCCAAACGAGTGATCCTTTCCCAAATCCTCCTCTTGGTGTGCCCCCATTGTCCTCACAAGTTACAGGTCGTGCTCGATTGACAGGACATCGAATTGAACGTGAAGGTCCACCCCGTCATGAACCTGGCCCAAATCCTAATAAGCCTGAGCCTCCACCCATTCAGAAAAGTGTCCTAAAGGATTCTCCTAGCGCTAAGCAAAGTGCCCATTTACGCAATCTACCCATTAAAGAACGCTCCCTCTTTGCTAGTACGAATGGTGGCGTTAGTGGCTCTGGCAAATCTTACAACAAACTGTAGGTGTATTAGCCATGCATATGCAACTTATGCATGACGACAAGGTGGCAGTCTTTGATTGCACCAATGTTGAGGCAAAACATTAAACTATAAATAAAAGACAATCTTATATTGAAGTTTATGTTTGTAGTTGTTGTTTTATAGAGCTCAAGGATTTATCTTTTTCTTAAAAGGACTCAAATCATCAAATATTAACCATTAATACTCATCAATCACTTCATTATCAAAATGTATAATGCTAACAAACTAATTTATCTGGACAAAATTGTCAAATGCAATGCCATATTATAATCTATTATGTGATAAGTTACATTACATGTCACTAAAATTCATTTTAGACCAAATCCTCCATTTATATATTTTTGTTCCATTTTACCCACTTTACTAAATTTTTTCCAATTAGTTTTAACGAGCTTTTTCTTTTGACACATTAAACAAACAGAAGCCGATGAGATGGAGAAAGATAATTATTCAATCGCCTATGTGAAACGGAAAAAGCTTATTAGTTTATTTGAAATTTCATGCAAATTTAGTACCTAGGCAATTTAAACAATTATTGTTAGAAATCTAATCAGTTGCAAAGGTAAGAATCTGAAAAACTATGGCGTGCCAATTTCTCTCAAGAAAGCAAAAAGAGATTCGATCGCCTTATAACATGATTCCAACAATTGAAAGGAAAATTCTAGACTTTCAAGAAGTAAAAACAATATTTCTTTGAGACATAATTTATATCCTTCTCATTTCAAACTATGAAGAAAAATTAAAGAAAGGCATGTCTTAGAAAGATGATAGTAAAATGAAAGAGTCTGCCATGATCAAATTTAATTAATCTACTTGTGAGCATGATTAGTAGCTCCATACATATGTGATGCTCATAAGGAGAAAAATTAAAATGGGAAATGCTAACAATATGCCAAAATGTATGAAATCGGGCAAAGTTTAGTTTGGCTACATCTTATACTTACTCAGAAATAAATAATTTAAAATTTATTTCTTTAACTTTTTGAGATGCAATTAATTAAATTTTTATAATCAAAATTTCCAACATTTCTTTTTCAATTGACATATAGCCAATCCATTCTAATGACATGTTCAAATTGTTATCAATTATTAAAAAAATGAATATATTTACACTAACAAGACATACCTATGAAAATATAAATTAAAAGCTGTTAAAAAATAAGAAAATATTTAAAGGGTAAAGCAATAGAATTGGATATTGAAAGTCTGATAATTAAAAGAACTTATTTCTTAAAAGTCCTTTAATAGAATAATAATGCTCAGTAAGAAAAACAAAGCGATAGAGATGAATCAGAAGTAAGAAATAGAGACAACAAGGAAAAATGAATTCTAAAACTTAGACCACTTCTTTTGAAAAATAGAAGTAACATTGACAACAATTTTGGCGGAGTGAGAAGGGGTGAGGATGAGAGAGAAAAACAATAGGATTTTGATAGAAGTAATTATTGATAGCAATTTTGATAAGAGAATAATTGGAGAAAGAAAAATATAGAATATGAAAAACTAACAATGGAGTTACTGTTGACTAACTAGGAGTGAATAATATTTATTAAGCTTTTTGAGGCCTTTTTCTTTATTATTTTTTGGGTTAAAAATAGAACTAAATCTAATAACTTTTCCCTAAATATATATATATATATATATATATATATAAAGAACTGACTACACATATCTAACACGAATTAAGAATATTGAAGCTTATCAACAAGCATGCATGCGTGCTAAATCTCAACCCCCACTACCACCACGACCCCCTCGACAGCCCCCCTACGTAGCTGCTACCACTACCACTGAAGCTGCCGGCACCACCACCGTAGTCACTGGTGGAGCTAAGGGGCAAATAGGCGCAATCGCCCCTAACCCAAAAAACACAAAAATTTTCTATATATTTACCAAAAAATAAGATTATATGTGTATTTTGTTCCCCAACTCAAAAGAAAATATAGATATATACATACACACACATTTGTATATATGATATTTTATAACAATTTTTTTCATTGATTCTTTGGAGTAAAGAAAAGTGTAAAATACACTAGACCCTTCTATAGTCTATCAAAACTGCACAATACATCCTTATGGTGCCAAAAGTCCCACAGCAGATCCCTATGGTGAGTAAAAGTTTCACACATATCCTTTACTGTTTACATCCCTCTTAACAGTGTTAAAATTTACATTAAGAAAGACGTCAAGAGCCTTGCTCTACTTGTTCAATTTTCCATTGTCGTCGTCATCATCATCATTATTATTATTTTATTTTTAATTAAAATTTTTTGATAGACAAATATTTTTTAACTTATTTTTCTGTATTATCAGACATTAAATACTTAAAAAATATTTTTGCAATATTGAGCAAATTGTAAAAATCTAAAAATTATGTTCCTGTGTTGCTTTTATTTACTTGCACAGAAATCTCAATTTTGTGTTTTCGATATTTGGAACAAATGACCTTTTTCTATTTATTGAGCATTGGTTTTGGTTGGCTAAAAAAATTAGCATATCACGAAATAAGTCCTAATTAATCTAAAAATATAATCAAATACTCAATTCGATAATGACTAGATCGTTAAAGCTCAAATCTGGCCAAACCAATGAGGTCAAAGCTTTAACATTTTCAACCATTAATGATCCATTTGTTTGAAAAAAAAATATTTCTTAAAATATATTAAAAATATTTTTTAAAGTATTTTGGGTTTGATAACACAAAGAAATAAGTTAATAAGAAAATAATTTTCTATCAAAATTTTTAATTGAAAATAAAATTACAACAACAACAACAATAAAAAAAAAATGGACTAAGACTATTAATGTCTTTTTTATGTAAATTTGAACACCGTTAAGAGGGATATAACTAGTAAGGGGCATGCATAAATTTTTTTTTAACCACGAGGGTTAGTTGCGGGACTCTTGACACTACAAAGGTGTATTGTGCACTTATAATAGACCACAAGGAGGTCTTATGCATTTTACCCTAAAAAAAATTTATGTCGCCCCCTACGTTAAACGTTTGGCTCCACCACTGACTGCATCTCTTCCACAGCCATTGCCATCACCGTAGCCCTCTCCACCATCGTTCCTACCACCACCACAACCCCCTTAGCAACCACCACCACTGTAACCCCCTTTACAGCAACCGTTACCACCACCGCAGCCACTTCCACCACCACCACTACCACCACCACCACCACCACCACCATCGTCAAATAGTAAATAATGAGAGAGAATATGTAGGAAGGCTCGCTCTAAAAAGGAAAAAACCTCTGCTGTGGATAAAAGGGTTAGTTTCCCACTTTTCAACTCCTTGGGAATCACACTTGTTGGGAGGATTTTTCTTTCATCACTTTTAACCCAAGAAAATTAGTATGTGACTTAAGGATATTTTAATTTAAAGCCAAAAGAAATAAAATAAAAATAAAGTCACAATTCACTTAACTGTACTCACGCAATATATAACCAATGAGCCATTATGGTTTATTTCATACACATCATGAAATACAAGGAATTGAAAAGTATGTAAAAAGTGTTTTAAGTAGGAGCATACACGGGACGATTAAATCAACAAAACCAATCCAACCCAAACCAACTCATGCCCATAGTTGGTTTTGGTTTTAATCGAATCAAACCGAGGCTACTTCTTTATACATATTCCCTCGTGTGTTTGGATTGACGGGAATGAAAGGAAGGGAATGAATTGGGAGGGATTTAATGATCCCTTCCCTTGTTCGGGCAGAAGGGATTTGGGAAGATGGATTTAAGGAGGGATTGGTCTAATCCCCACATTTCCTTTAATATTGATCCTTCCAAATTGGGGAGAAATGGAGGGAGAGGATTTCTTTTTTATTGTAATGACTTTTCTATCCATTATTTTATATTTCAACATAAAAGTGACAAAGAGCATAAATATCCATTTAAACATAAAATCCATCCCTTCATTCCATATCCTTTCTAATCCAAACAAAAAAAAACTATAATCCTTTATAAATCTTTCGTTCACAAAATTTTTCCAATCCAAACAAGAAGTAATCCTTTCCTCTCCTTTCCCTTATAATCACATTCTTTCCTTTTCTTTACTAAACTCTCTCCCTTGAATCCAAACATAGGGTAAAGCTTTACTCCCGAAACCTTACCGCTAAGCCATAACTAGTCTTATATTTTGGTTTTAATGGTAAAAAGATTTTAAACACAAAGTAGCTGTTCTCTTAAGTTCTTTTTTTCTTTTGAATTTTATTATGAAATTTGATTTTTTATTTTTTTTAGAAAAATTGAAAACCAAACCAAACCTACATAACTATGTTGGTTTGGTTTGGTTATATATATGATTTTAAAAATTAAAAAAAAAAAGCCCAATTAATTTGTTGCAAATGTAAACCAACTGATTTTGGTTTCATTTAAAATATGGTTAAAGTCAAACCAAACTAAACTAGGCACACCCCTAGTTCAAAGTAATTTTTTGTGTTCAAATATAAAAGTTTGAGGGTAGCTTATAGGTGGAATTTAGGAGAAATTCTGGTGTAGAGAATTGCTTTCGCAGTTTGTACATGATTGGTTGAGCTTTTAATTAAATTTGCCACTTTCTCTGAAAAGTTTATCAACCTATTTGGCTAAGCTTATTTGAGGCTTATAAGTTGTAAATAGTAAAAAGCATGTGAAGGAGTGTTTTTCTCTAGGAGCTTATAAATTAGAAAATAAGCAAGACCAATTAGGCTCATTCTAGTCCTACTTTTATTCTTTTCTTAATTAAATTGAATTTAGACACATAGAGATGAATAAAAGTATACCATATATAGAATTAGAATCCACTCTTTGTTTATATACATAAACGTTTTGTTATGCACCTATTATATATTCACAGTCAATGAATTTTTCTTCTGAAACTTAGCCAAAGTCATGCTTCTTTGAGTATGACATCGATAGAAAACAAGAATTTGAATCATCTCATAGCTTATGAAAGTCATTTGGATCATTTGACTATTTAATTTTATGATAATAATTATGAAGTGAAAATATGTAACTGCACCAAAATATTGTTTATTTCAAATTTATTTTATCACTACATCAAATAATAAATAATTTAAATTTCTCTCATAATATTATTTGATTTTATAAATGACAATGTGTCATTGTACCAAAACCCCTCTTAAGTTCCTTTTTTGTTTTTTTTGTTGTAATGAAAGCCAGAGCCAATTATAACATCACTCTCTTAGATGATGTCTCCCCCTTTATCTTTCTCAATTAACTAATTTGTATATGTATTAGCTTTCCACTCTTCTTCTCCTTAATACCCACATCCGGAAAAGGTCTTTTTTGTTTTCACTTTAAAGGAGACTAATGACCGATTACTACATGCATTTAGTAAGAATTGATTCCTGAACCTACTCACACTAAAGATCTTTGTGACTATTAATTTTTGTTGGTTTTGCTACAGTAACAAAATATTTGGCCGGCCTGCATACGGTTGAAAATCCACCATGCAAATAGTAAAAGAATAGTGAAGAAAATTAGTGCTTTTTAGAAACCATGCACTTACATTTTATCAGGGGTTAGTCACTTTAGTGCAATCACTTTATTTCCAAAATCATTTCCATGCATCATAACGTGACTTATAAGTTAAAATTAGACATACATAACGTAGAGCCATTTTCATAGCTCCAATAATAATTAAGATGTTCAAACATACTATAAAAAATCAAGAATAGGTGACATTTCACTATAAAATAACAAGGAACATATAGCGGTTTTACGATATAAGCAAGGATTTATATAATACATAAATATATTGTTATACAAGATAATTAATGAATATATTTTTCACTTGATTAATGGATGCTATGATTAGAGAGTCCTATAATAAGTAAGGTTTAAAGTTTGAACCATAGATGAAGTATGGTGTTGTTTTTTTTTTTTCTACAATTATATATAGATAGCATTTTAAATATTTGATACCCATACTAGTGGCAATTTAAAGATATACAAATTCATAGAAAATAAGAGACTATATCTACTTTTAAAGGAGATAATGGAAATTTATAGTAATTAAATCACATGGTAGCAAGAGTGCTATAAAACTCTCCACCACCCCAACCCAACCCCCTGTCCCTAATGGGATTTGAACCCAAAAAACCCCCATCTCCAATATGATATAAACTTAGAACTTTACAAACATCTTAATTACTTGAACTACCTCTAATCCCATATATTTTATTTATATATGTTTGTATTTACATATAGCAATTTTGTCAAAATTTTTTGATCGTTTTGAAAATTTGTCTTTGTCTTTTTGTTTGTCATACCATTTGTCCATATATATTACTTGTCATTCCATGTTGCGTGACTAACTTGTGCATTATACGTTAATTATTGTGCATTATACGTTAATTAAGAGAATGAAGAAGACCTATTAGATGTTTATCTTCATATATATGTTCTAGGTCTTGAGTTACATATTGGTTTATTTATTTGTTGTGGTTAATATGCCTCCTCACGTACAGCGTGATTTGTTTAGAGGTTGCACGTGAATAATTTAATATTTTTTAAATAGCGTGATTTGTTTAATATTTTTTAAATAGCGTGATTTGTTTAATATTTTTTAAATAGCGTGATTTTTTAATATTTTTTAAATAGCGTGATTTGTTTAGAGCTTGCACGTGAATAATTTAATATTTGTTTAGAGCTTGCACATGAATAATTTAATATTTTTTAAATTTAAATAGCGTGATTTGTTTAGAGCTTGCACGTGATTTTTTAAATAGCGTGATTTGTTTAATATTTTTTAAATAGCGTGATTTGTTTAGAGCTTGCACGTGAATAATTTAATATTTGTTTAGAGCTTGCACATGAATAATTTAATATTTTTTAAATTTAAATAGCGTGATTTGTTTAGAGCTTGCACGTGAATAATTTAATATTTTTTAAATGGGTGGTGATAAAGATCGAACCTAAGCCGTAGCGTGATTTGTTTAGAACTTACACATGAATAATTTAATATTTTTTTAAATGGGTGATGGTAAGGATCAAACCTGTGCCGTTTGGCTTTCAGGCTTTGATGCCATCTTGAGTTACCACCTCATCTTAAAGCTTAAGCTTGTAAAGAAAATATTAGTTTATTTATTTATTGTGGTTAATACTAGGTTCACAAAATTGGTCGAAGCCAAATGGGGTATCTAATATTTAATTGATTAATTGAATGTCCTTAATAAGTTGTTTTAGTGTAAGTAGAGTTTTTTTTCTTTTTTAATTATACATTTCGTAAATAGAATTATATCGGTGAGACTTGTTATAAATGTAAAGTCATTTTTGCAAATGTTAAAACTAAAATTATCATTTGACGTAAGTATAAAAATACCATATATAGAAAATTAACTTTTTGTGTATGGTGTGGAATATTGTAATTATATAGTTTATTAATGTATCATTGTACAATATATATTAGGGCATCTTATGTAAAGATTAAATTGTATGGCTCTCTCCAAATTTTCCTTCTCTTTTTTCTTCCTATTTGTGTATCATTGTGTAATAAATTAGGCCATCTTATCTAAAGGTTAAATAAGTAAATTTTTTTTGCTGTCTAACATTTATAAGTACACATGCAAACAACTTCTTAGGATGTGCTTAATAAACTTTTATATAGTTTTCGACTAATTGTTTGTAGTCTTTTTGATTTGAAGTGAGATGAAATGATGTCGTTAATCATCTAACGAATGTATAGCGATGAAAGTCTACCTTAATGAGCTTAGTGTGAAAGGATCGTAAGAAAATAAGCCTATGAGTGGTAACTCGAAATTTCCCAGGAAACTGAGGAAGCATGAAAATATCTTGTATGGAATAGACGACAAAGTTCAAGAGGGCAATTGGAAAATTAAGACAAACTTGACTTTCGTTTTATATTTGTTAGAATTTTCTGTGGTTGTTATATATGGTTGTCAAGTTATTTCCTCGAAACTTCTATGATAAACTATGACGTCTCCTCCATTATTCTGTTTGATAAAGTGATAAGGTTGTGGACTTTGGCATTTAATTAATTAGTAAGCACTATAGCTTAGAGGAGATCTAAAAAAAATCATCTACGGGTCTATTTTTATTTATTTTTGGTCAAAAGAAAAAAAAGGTCTATCTTTTATCATTTGAAAGTGTTGAAAAAGATTTTAAACTAAAGCCAAAATTCCCAAACAAATTATTGGTTGATTTAATAGCAGTTTTATACTTGAGAATAACACAAGTTTAACTCTTTAGGAATTACACCTGTAGAGAGGATTTTTCTTTCATCACTTCCAACCCAATAAAATTAGTATCTGACTTGAAGATACTTTAATTTAAAGCCAAAAGAAATAAAATAAAAATAAAGTCACAATTCACTTAATTGTACTTACACAATATATAACCAATAAACCATTATGGTTTATTTCATACACATCATGAAATACAAGGAATTGAAAAGTATCTAAAAATTGTTATGTAAAAATTGTTCTAAGTAGGGGTATATACGGATTTGGTTAAATCGACAAAACTAATCCAATCCAAACTAACTCATGACCATAGTTGTTTTGGTTTTAATCGAACCAAACTGAGGCTACTTCTATATACATATTCCCTCATATGTTTTGGATTGATGGGAATGAGGGGAAGGGAATGAATTGGGAGGGATTTAATGATCCCTTCCCTTGTTTGAACAGAAAGGATTTGGGAATGGATTGGAAGGGATTTAATAATACCTATTTCTTTCGGCTCTCCTTCCCTGTCCTTAATCTCCACTGCCGAAGAAGGTCTTTGTGACTATTTCTTTTGCTGGTTTCCCTGCATCATATCAACAAATTTTTGTCCTGCATGTTGTTGAAATCCCCCATGCAAAATGGCAAAAGAATGAAGAAAATCAGTGCTTATAATTAGAAACCATGCATTTGCATTAACATTAATTATCTCCAAAATCATTTCCATTCATCAAAACGTGACTTAGGAGCATGTTTAATTTGGATTTATTTTTTTAAGAAAAAATTAAAATATATATATATTCTTTTTATAATAACTATTTGACTTGGTTTCAAAAAGTTAAAACAAAACTCTGACAAAAAAAAAACTAAAATATTACTTTTTTTCATAAATCAGAATTTTTAGTTTCTGAAAAAACACAGTTTTTAAAAATAGGAAGCACTTTTAAGGGAAAAAAAAATTCGAAACGAGCCCTTACAAGCTAAAAGTGCACATAACATAGGGCGATTTAAACATCTCCGATCATAATTAAGATGTTCAACATGACCAAGAAACATTCATTATATCATAAAAATTAAAGACATTCTTGAGAACTCTATTATACATAATATATCTCAAACACGTAATGAAAAATGTATAATTCTCTCTTCCTTAATAAATTCAGAATCTTATACGACAACTTTATGTATAATTATACATAGAAGAAGACTATATAAGAAAAAATAAAATAATAATTGATCACCCCAGCCCGAAGTAAGTGTATTGAAGCTTATTAACTACAACCACGCAATATACATGCATGCTAAATCTCAACCCCCACAACCACCACACCCACCACAGCCTCCTCCGCAGCCACCACCATCACCATCACCGCCACCACAACAACAGCCTTGAGTAGAACTGCCACCGCCTCCATCAGGAGTACTAGTCGTCGTTGCCACCGCGGCAGTGGCAGCTACAGTGGCGGTGGCAGCTACAGCGGCACCGGCACCGGCACCAGCTAAGATGACCATGTTGCCATCTCTCTTACTATCAGCCTTTCCCATTTCGATATCAGGGTTATGAGCTCGCTGGCGAGGCGTTTCAGTCTTTTCTTCTTGCGGGAATCAACGTTGTTGATGCGGCCACAAAATAGCACCGTTGCAGCCACGGAGCCGAAAAAGATCAGCACAGCGGCCCATCCTTCCATTTTGGGCCCCGCAAATGCACCAAGTGATGACTATACAATATACATTTGTGTGTGTGATATATATATAGTATGCAATGTTTTCCGATAGAATAGACTGGTTCAAATAGAACATGGAAATCGAATACACAAGTCAACCACTTAACTAGGTGCATACTTTAAGGGCATGTTTGGATTGTTCCCCCCACGCCCCCCGCCACCGGGCCCCAACAAAAAAAAAAAAAAAGACCCAACCCCCAACACCAAAAAAAGAGCATTATTTTCTTGTAAAAGGTATATTTTACGTAATAAATATTTTGTTTGACTTTCAAAAAATAAGGTGAAAATTCAAAAAAAATCTCAAATTAAGTTATATCTAGAAGTTGAAATTTTTAATATTTTAAAAAAGTACTTTTCTAAAAGCTATTGGAAAAGAGCTTTAAAAAGACGAATTCAAACGAGTCTTAGGTCCGGTTTGACTTTTTATTTTGAACAGTTAAACTAATCTTTATGGTCCAAATTTTATCTTGAAATTAAAAAAAAAAAAATAGAGTGTTTGATTTTACATCTTAAAACTGGATCAGAACCCAAAATCTTGAATCTTGGTCCTGAGAGAAGTTATAATTTTTTAGTTCTCTTTTTAAGTTTCAAAATAAATTTTTGGATAACCACATTTATAAATTGAAAGCTGAATTACTGGCCCTTAATTAGACATGCGTAAGAGGGAAAATCATTCTTTTTCATTCCCACCTCCATCTAATCCCTTCCTTTATAGAGTTTGAATCCAAATTATTACTTTTGAAAAAAGTAACTTCAATTACTTGAATGTCTCTTTAAACTCCGAACAAGGTGTACAGCAGTAGATGAGATAAAAGCAACTCTAATTTTTTTTATATTTGCTAGAATTTTGCATTCTGGCATACGTTTACTTTGATTATCTAGTTATTTCCTGCTAATTTCTATGATAACTACCCTTTTTAATCAAGTTATTTCCTGCCAATTTCTATTATAACTACCCTTTCTACTCTTTTAACCGTTTCCCAATAAACAATAAGCCAAAAATTGGGTAAGGAAAACTCAAAAGAAGTTTGTCACATTCTCCAGAAGAAGCAAGTACTTTTATACAACATAACAATCAAATTATAAAATATAATTAATATTATACAACTTAGCAATCAACTTTTATGGAATTTGGATACTTATGTTTGAATGATACACATGATTCGTGAAAATGCAGCAAGCATCTTAACTCTTGATAAAATTGTCGACGTTGGCATCTTGTAGGATTCTAACCTAAAGGATATCAAAAAGATCTTACTAAATAAAAGTGAGTTTGTGTTTCTTTTGGAATAGCTGAAAGGTTGTTAAACTCAAAGTTAACTTGACACGATATATGTAATAGAGTGGTCACAGTGGATATTATTATGAAAATGGTGGTGCTACCACAATAAATAATTCATTAATATCTTCTGTACAAGTTCTTTTTACAAGTTCAGAGCTTGTTTCGATCGATTTCTTTTTTAGGAAAAAATACTTTTTTGTTGAAAAAATATTTTTTTTTACAATAACTATTTGGCTTAGTTTTTACAAAAGTGAAACTCTAGAGAAAAAAAAAACTTAAATACAATTTTTTCTAGAAGCTGGAATTTTTATATCATCAAAAACTACTTTTTTCAAAAGTTGATAAAAAAATGCTTTTTAAAAAAACGCTTTTAAAAGAAAGTCGATCCAAATGAGCTCTAAGCTTTTAGATGTGGTAGTAATGATATCAAAATCAAGTCATGGGTTCGAATGGAGTGTTAATACAGTGAATAAATACACTAATATTCTCTATACAAATTTAAACTTTTAGTTAAAATGTTAACTTTAACAGGTGGATGTAGATTTCTCTTACTTCAAAAAATCACGAGTTTTAAATTTATCAATTAATTTTTGAGATAAAACTCTACTAATTCTTAATATAATATTAGTTGGATATTCGTCCAAATTTTCATGTATAAATTGTGAGCCATCTTTAGCAATTTCTCTCGCTTATTCAAGCTAGCTTTCAATTTAAATTTGTTGGTTCTCAATTTTTATTGCAAATCACATGTAAGAGCTGTCTCTCACTCACTAGTCACATTCTTTTAGGTCATGTTGATGTTTTTCACTCTCAAGAGGATTATGTCTTAATACATATCGTGTTTACTGAAAAGATGAATGCTAATAGATTTGCTAAAACGGCATGGAACATGTGAAGGGACTTAGTTAAGATATATATCGAAATTGAATAGGTTAATGAGACATCAGATGATATGTCTCATCAGATCATGAGATAGAAATCTTAACTATTTACATTTATAGGCAATAGTCTTAGTCATTCATGAAATATAACTCTTAAAAGAGTGAATCACAGGAGGAAAAAAACATTTTAAACAATTTATCTTTTTTTTTTAATTTGATTGTATGAATGGTTGAGATGATATGATATATATGAAATAGTTAAAATTTACCTCATATTAATATAAGGAAACAATTCATATTCGAAGATTCTAATCCATGTCTCATCATTTAATCTGGGGTTTTATTTGCTATCATTGTATTGTCTAGATTTTTGTGTCGTCTAAAACTTAACAATTAGGGACTTCAATAAATAAAACTGATCAATTTTACCCCCAAAAAAAAAAAGAAAAGAAAGTGGACCATAGTGATCACTTGTTTGTCTGAATAATATGATAATTCTACTAGGACATGAAGTATTGCATGTGGTAGTCCAAAATAGTTGAAAGAACCAAATATTAGAAGATAAGCTAAAAATTATTCCATTTTCATGCTAGTTGCTGGTATTTGAAAATTATTGAGCTAGAAATTTAATTGGTAATTTTTGGGATATAGAGAGAATAATGGTATTTAATATTTTGTATGATGGATCAATGTTGGAGAAAGTTTATAAATATAAAGAAAAGTATAGATAGAGAAGGTTTAAATGTATAAAAGCTTTTCTATTGGCTCTTGATGGCATCTAATTACAAACACTTGTATAGCATAGCATAACAAATGACCCAACATATATATTTATAGTTGAACTTAGGTGGTGATAAAATTTCTATCCCTAGAATTCTTAACCGTAATTCGAAGCATTAGTGTGCATTAGCGTGGTGTGTTTGTCAAAGCAGTTGTGCATGCGTTAGTGTACTGTAGTTGTCAAAGCAAATACATTATCTGCTAATCGAGTGTTCCAAAATCCTTATAAAATGATCTTAAATTTTATGATTTTTTTTATGTCGGTCTATTATATGTTTAACAAAAGACAAATAATATTAACTATTTTTTAATTTAAACAAACGTAAAATCCAGATTACTATTAAAAAAATATGTAATAATAATATTTATCCAAACAATAAGAGATTGCAATAAAGAAAAAAATTTAATAATTAGTCAATGACGTTCTCGCAACCACGGAACAAAATTCATCAATTTTCATATCAACAAGAACATGTAAGTGATTTCTTTTCCAAAATAAGTAAACAAAATACCTTTAAGAAAGTCATTTTTAATCCCAGTCAATGTTTTCTTTTGGTAATTTCACGAAGACCAATCTAGATTGGTTAAGCAATTCTAGATAAATCTTCCAAAGCTTGAGATTTTTGACTTTTTCAAAACTTAATGATGAAGCTAATTTTTAAGAAATTGAGCATTAATTTTGACGCTAGTATGATGAGATTCATAATGGTTCGAGTGCTTACAGTACAAACTTGGAACAAGAAGCAATGACTAAAGCTCACAACACACTGGCCATGGCAATGTCATGTAGAGGTGGTATAAAGAAGAAAGTCATTTTGGAGCCAAAGGGGATGAGAGATGTTCAGTGAAGCAGCCATCATCAAAGTTTTGATGAGAGTAGCTTTGAGCATCGTAACTGTAATGTACAAGGCCTCTTCGCCACTTCAGAAGTTGCCTCCACCGCCAAAAAACACCTGCTTTGCAGCATACGATACCTGAGAACAGAGATGGCTGGTAATCTTCTATGAATGCTGATAATGGTTACCGTAGTGATGATGCAATTGATTCTCTTGGCCAGCTTCACCAATGGGATCTTCTTCGTGCCTTCCATACTCGAAATGTTCATGGGGTTTCATTAGCTATCCTATTATTAGAATCACCAAGCGCTCCTGATTTTTCCTCCACCACTGGGCAAAGCCTAATTAAGATAGAAATTAAGAGATTTAATGGCTATCAGCAACATTGCTACCCCATTGTGATTAATTTTTGGTTGTACAATAAAGTGCAGACATTCCGTGAGTTGCTCTAATTTTATTTACAAGATTATTGCTAAATTACTTGTTAATCGCCTTAAGCCTTGGATGAGCACTATCATTTCTCTTAATCAAGCTGCTTTTGTTCCTGGTAGAAAAATTCATGATCATATCCATTTTACCCATGAAGTTATGCACCTTTTGAAGAAGAAAAGAAAATCTAATAGATGTTTTGCTGCCTTGAAAGTCGATATGCGCAAGGCTTTCGATCAAGTTGAATGGGATTTTCTTCGTGCCTCCTTTTAAACTTGGTTTTCATCCCACTTGGATCAAGTCGATTGTGTATTTTGTGTTCACTGTATCTTATAATATTTTGATTAATTATAAAACGCATGATACGATTCTTCCTCAAAGAGGAATTTGGCAAGGGATCCTCTCTCCCGCTGCTTTTTTGCATCCTTGCTCAGGCTCTCACTGCCGTTATCTCTCATAAGGAAGTCAATGGTATACTTCAGGGAATCAAGCTCTCTCCCCTGGTAGTAAACCTCTCACTCATTATTATTATTATTATTTTTTTGGCTGGCGATGCCATCTTCTTTTTTCAGGCTAATCTGGAGGTCGCTGCTTCTCTTTAATTAAGATGCTCTTAACCAGTATTGCTTTGCTTCGGGGTAAAGTATTAATCTCAACAAATGTGGGATTGCTTTTAGTTCTAATGCCTCTCCTCAAACTAAATCTGACATTTGTGAGTTGTTCAGGATAAATAAGCATTTACCTATTGGGAATTACTTAGGTCTTCCTACAGATTTGGGACCGTCCAAAATCAAGTCTCTTAATTGGCTTATCGAAAGGTTTAGAGCAAAGATGGCCAGGTGGAAATCTAACTTCCTTTCAGATGGAGGACATGAAAACTCTGATTTGCTTCTTTTCTCCATCATTAAGCCTTTATATTTTAGAGGCTCTGTTCTCTGGTAGGCCAAATTGGGGAGGCGACCATCTTGGGAATGGCGTAGCATCCTTTCTGGAAGAGATTTCATTCTTCGTAACTTTAAATGGTCCATTGGTTCAGGTAACACCATAAAAAGTCTGGGAGGATCGTTGGCTCTCTCGCTCCAAGAATTTACTTGAACGTGACAATACTAATATTGTGGTTGTCAAGGATCTTTTTTGTGATAGCAACAGGAAATGGAACTCTACCCTCATCTCTGAGAATTCCGCCCTCCCCCTTCCCCCCCAACATTCAAGAGGAAATTGAAGCACTTCACATCCCAATCTCTCAACGAGACAGACAAAATATTTTGGCCTTTTGGTTCTAAAGGCATCTACACTGCTAAAAGTGGTTATATGGCAACTTTGAAACGCAACTCAGTGTTTGCAAATATTGGCTATTCTTCTCATTCTATTACTTCTAATTTCTGGCATATTTTTTGGACTTTACAGGTTCCCTCAAAAGTCCACCACTTCTTGTGGAAAGCCTGCTCAAACTCTATACCCACTGAAGCTAACCGCACCCGTAGCCGTATGACTGAGGATGCGCGCTGCAAAATATGCGGTTGTGAGGAAGAAACTCCTGAACATTTTCTGCTCCTCTGCCCTTAGACTCGAGCCTTTTGGTTCTCTTCAGCCTTCCAAGGTATCGTTGATACTTCTGTATTTCTCGTTTGGAAATTTGGCTTATGGGCCTTTTCAATAAGATATGTGCTGCTGGACACTTGAAGATTGAAGCCTATTCTCTTGTGGCTTATGGACCTTCTCAATTGATAGTTTACCTGGAAGAGTAGGAACAATTATCTCTGCCTTAGGACTCCCATCGATCCTCTCTCCACTCTTCATGCTGCCAACGCAGCCCACTCGAACTTTTTGGCTACTCGCAAGCCTTCGCAGTCCGCTCTCTCTCTAAGCTCCTACTAAGTGACTTCATGCGAAGTGATATTGGCTAAATACCCTGTACTCTTTTACCACTTCAATGAATTTTCTTTGATTCCTGGACAACGTATTGAAGGTAACCGTTTGGTACCCAATAAGTAGATAATTTATCAACTGAAGAAGAAATTTGAACATGTTTAGTTAGACTTTAGAAATGAACAATGACACTTTATAACGAGAGTTCAAAAACAAGTAGTATTTATGTCAAATCAAATATAAATGGATAGGCAAAAGAAAAACTTCTTTTCAAATGCTTAAGCTCAAGATAGGTACTAGCACTTTCTCATATAACAATCCCAAATGGCCAGCTCAATATAAAAATAACTTTGTCTCTCACAAATGAATTTATTTCATCAAGCACTAGTTTGTGGTCTATGTCCCAATACATTAACACGTAGCCATATTTTGCTTTCAGATGCATGTGACAGGCTTCCTGATTTTTCACGTCCCACCATTATGCACACGGGAGCCATTTCCAATAAAAGAGCTCCGTTTAAATTCACACACCTTACGGTATATGGAACTCATGGCCCTCACCTTCATCAGTTAGTCTTAAGTTAGATATGTACCATTTTATTTAAAAACTGTTGCTCACGATATAATAAAGTTTGTAAAGTTTTTATAGGTTCAAATCTTATTGGACGCTAATTTAGTTTCATATAATTTTTTGATTAAAATATTCATGTTAAAGAAACCAAAAAAGTTAGCTGAAAAATATCCAACTTACCAGTACTTCACAAATATCAAACTTGCACCTGAGACCAATCTGATAGTTCTCTTGTCAAGCAAATATGAAAGACTTGTTGCTCTCCACCGACTCCAGATAATAGATCCAGTGGGCTGCTGATCAATCCTTAATATAAGAGCCAAATAATAATCAGGGTTATCAAGGAAAGTAAAAATTAAAATTAAAAAATAAAATATAAAAATATTCAAAATTAAAAGTTATAAATTAAAATTAAAAAATTACAAGTAAATAAATTTAAATAACTAACAAACAAGACTTTAAACAATCTTTTAGCCAAAAATACTACAAATTGTTTTTTAATTTGCACAATAATAACTTTTCATTCTTTCACCAAACAGTTGAACAAATTTTTAACTACAAAATTGGACTTAACACTTTTATATAGCAATAGCAGATTGTAACAACAATAAAAAATGGCCATTAATTGTCAATTAGTTAATATTTAAAATAAGATTTATTATTTGTAAATCTTTTTTAAAAAATTTCAACTATATTCAATATTTGATATAAAAAATAAAAAAAAAGGCCCTACAAAGCACGGAATTTAGTTATTGAATTGGAAAACAAAATAGATGTCACTCTTGATCCGCAATAATGAGAGCCATGAAGTCTAGATGTCACTCTTGATCCGCAATAATTTGAGCCATAAAGTCTGGATGTCACGCTTGATCCGCAACACTGAGAGCCATAAAGTCTAGATGTCACTCTTGATCCGCAATAATGAGGGTCTTAAAGTCTGGATGTCGTTTTTGATCCGCAATAATGAGAGCCACAAATTTGATGCCTCTTTAAATTGACTTGTAGCAAACAAATTCCATTCACAACCATAGCCAGTAATCCAACATCTGCATCTTCTCACTCAAAGTCTCCATGGCACTCAGAAACGTTTATCATTTATGCATTTTGTTATTCATCTACACTATATTATGTTTATCTTCATTGTCCTTGCAAGTTAAAGCCCTTTCTCCTGGACGCCGTCCTCAACGTCCACCCATCCAAACGAGTGATCCTTTCCCAAATCCTCCTCTTGGTGTGCCCCCATTGTCCTCACAAGTTACAGGTCGTGCTCGATTGACAGGACATCGAATTGAACGTGAAGGTCCACCCCGTCATGAACCTGGCCCAAATCCTAATAAGCCTGAGCCTCCACCCATTCAGAAAAGTGTCCTAAAGGATTCTCCTAGCGCTAAGCAAAGTGCCCATTTACGCAATCTACCCATTAAAGAACGCTCCCTCTTTGCTAGTACGAATGGTGGCGTTAGTGGCTCTGGCAAATCTTACAACAAACTGTAGGTGTATTAGCCATGCATATGCAACTTATGCATGACGACAAGGTGGCAGTCTTTGATTGCACCAATGTTACCACCCGCTTTGCCCCACCTCCCTTGAGGCCAATCTAAAATTACTCACAGAAAAGAGAAAAATCTAAAGTCGTAATACCAAAAAACTCTTTTTTATTGTTATCTTCCTATTAATGACATTTTCTACTGGCAACAATATCCAAAATGTACAAGTGCAATTGTAGAAGGGCATAAATCGAATGAATTCTAACACTTGGGAATTTGCTTGTAAATCCTGTTTAAAATTTATGAATTCCAATAGGAAAAATAATATTTCCACAGGTTGCAAGAATTCAGCGCCTAGTGAAAATAATTTCGTTACTAAATTCCTCAAGAGTAATCCATGCATAACCAGGTAAGGAGGAAACTAGAAGCAATGAGGCAGAGCAGATATGGGGATGACATTAGGAAGGAATCCTTCTTGCAGGGGACACATGCATCCAGTGATTAGGGAAATGAATGGGAATGACACGATATATAAATCTTCAATCTTAAAGAGAAAAAAAGCATCCAGCACACAAACTAGCTCAAGTTTGACAATTAGCATGGATGAAGAAATGGCTACTCTGAATCAATAATCTCAGACTTGGGCAAAATGCAAACCCAGTAACTACCAGTTATACTCCACTCAGACTTAACATTTTAATGAAATGGATGGATTCAAGACGGATGAAAGAGTTTGGCTTCAGAGATATGATTGGCATATTCAATGGTTTTCTCCTGCATGTTCTCATCTTTGCCTCCAATTCATACAGGACAGAAGCAAAAGCGGAAAGAGAGTGAGAAATCATTCAATAGATCAACACATTAAGAAGAAAGTGTGACAGACGCAGAAGCCGTTGATCAACCAACACATAGAGAAAGAGTGATGCACGCAAATGCGTTTGATATTCAAATGATGCACATAAACTCCTAACCGAGTACCAGAGACTTGATCATATAATAGACTTACGTTTTTAAATCCAGAGAAGACAAGTCATCAATCGAAGTTGTTTTCTTATCAGAAGTCCCTGCAAAAATCAAATGGCCACTTCCATTAGGTGATAGAATTTTTCACATATGTGGAAATCCCCCTCTATGCCTAAAGCATGTCCTGTTATTGCACAATTCCATTATAAACAACATACATATAACAAGAGAATGGGATATCTGAGTCTAATGAAACCTATGGTACATAATCTCAATGAACATACTGGAGCTCTAAGAGTGACTAGAACAGAGATATACTATGAATATCGATATTATTGCGATTCCATTATCAACAAGCTAAATATAACAAGAGAATGGGATATCAAAGTTGGTGCATAATCTCAACTGTTCATTATACCGGAGCTCTAAGACCGGCTAGCACATAGACTATGAATATCAATGTTGCTGTACCTAAACAACTCTAAGTCGATAATTCTGGAAAAGTAACATTTTCCTTTCCTTGTGAATGTAAACCATAAGCATAATAGTCATAAACCAACAAAAAGAACTAAATATATTAGAATTTACTTTGTCTCAATAAAATCCCGGGAGGAAATTCTCCTCCTTCTACCCAAAAAAACCAAAAAAAGAAGACTAAATTTATTAGAAGTCAAAATTCAACCGCAAGTCTTGGGATTCACTAACAAGAGTATATAATATCTTCATTATGAATAGAAACATAACCGCAATCTAAGACAATTTCAGCAGCTACTCCACTTTGATTAGCAGCAACATATTATGCAATTGATCCTGAGCAACAAACGACTGATGAACTAGAAACTTTGTTTAGTTCACAATTAGTGTTTTGTAACCCTTTAGTTGGAAATGGTTAGGATGAAAACTTCAAATAGAAGCCCGAGAAAGATTTCTGTACTCACCAACAATGAATATAAAACCTCTTACACCTGTCTTGAACCCATCAATTAAATAAGTTACTTTATGATGTCATTGGCTTATGAAAGTAAAACTTCACCTCTTTCCTGTCTTGCAAGTGAGTCAACATTAAGATTATAGGTGTAGCTTTTGACATAAATGACTTGAAGACCAGATATGAGACTTTTACATGTTCTTAAGTAGAATAAGGGAATACAGGAAGCACAATATATGCAGTAATTATATGAAAATTGAGGATTACAGGAAGAGTTAATGCCGACCTTCCGATGACTCAGGTTTATATCTAGCAGTTCGATATTTCTGCATTTCCAAAAAACAGTCCATAGTTATAATGAGACTCTTCAAAGGAACTAATAGTAGGAAAGAGAACATACATACCTGTAAGTGGCTTTTTACATGATAGATGGTCAAACCTTCAACTTTCATCAGCTTCAAGACACCCTTGGGAGTAGCTCCTGTAAATCAAAATAGAAGTTCATGAAACATTCCACAACCAGTTAGCCAGCACGATCAGTGCCAAGAAGCACAGGAAAGAGAGCAAATTACTTTCACTTCCTCCAAGCTTGTTGACAGCCTCCACAAAGGCTTCATGAAGTTCTGGTGTCCAACGCATTCGTTGCTTTGCTGGAGCAGTGCTTCCAGAGGATGATGGAGTAGCAGCTGCACAAGTTTCCCTAGATGCAGCCAGAAGTTGCTGGGGCTGCTCTGAAGGGAAATTTGTAGGTTCTTTAGCCAACTCGTATTGCAGCAGCTGCAGCAGACAAAGGAAATGTATCAAATTAGTCTAGCAATTCTTTTGTAAAAGACAGGTAGGTAATGAACGATTCAGGAGTTGGAATAAGAAGAGAAGCAAGTATCATAAAGACTTAGCAAGTTATCTAAGAAAGTATATCAACCTTTGGCTCTGGATCTGCAACATAAGGATCAGCCAGAAGATCGCTCCAACTAGAACTCAAAGGATCATCATCACTCATCAGGTGGTCAGCCCATTCAAAATCTGTTCGTTTACTAGGATCCTCAGTCGGAGCACAACTGTCAACCGTATTGCAACTTTCAAGCTGACTGCTCTGCACAGAGGCATTTATCGGGTAATCAAAAAATTCCGGCGGTGGATCTGCACACCAAGATGAGCCGACATTTTGTCGAGTAAAATGACTTGGTCCAGTCGACTGAAGAACAGGAGACTGACAAGAATGTGATAATACTGATGACACTGCACTATTTAAGGATTGAGAAATGAATGGGGCTTGTCTCGAATGCTTTTCTTGGGGTCGACCAGAAGAAAAATGAAGATCACTGGAAAATCCTGAAGATGAAGAAAATAAAGGACCAACAATCCCGCTATTAGAAGATAATGAAGGAACAGATAGAGGGTGCGTCATAGGTTCCCTTTCCATGGAATCCTGCTGGGAATCTGGCAAATTGGGATATTTCACTTCATGGATGGTGGGAAGAACAGGTAAAGAAGAAGACAGAGCCCCTGATGCTCCAAAATTGCTGAGCTGTCTTGCACTTGATCTTTGAACTGATAAAGCAGGGCGTGCCTCCATAAACCTTGTGCAGGAAGGTATCACAAACTCAGCTCAATTAATATGGTAGTAGCTTAGTATTCCAGTAACAAGTGCATAAGTTTAATACCTAGACTCAATGCCAGAAGAAGCCCATTATATTGTTATTTTCAAAGGGATGAAGTATAATCAAAATACTTACAGTTGCAAATGACAAAAGAAGATGAACCATTTTAGTTTTGCATATCTCGAATCAAGTACAAGGAAAATGAAGCAAAAGGCCAAGATGAATCGATAGCCACTTCTTTTTACATGGTGTTGAGGAGTAATTATGAGTCCTAAAAAGCCAAAGACGGTCATATCTTCCAAAATCAGGAGAAAACCTTTGTTGGTTAAACTCATATGCCTTGCTAGTAGTAAGAATAGGAAAAAAAACTACAGTGAGAGGATTTTTAGTCAAGCTGAACAATATACAGAAAAGCCTCAAGAAAGACCAAAACAGGAACAAAATGGCCTCAGAATCAATGACATGCCTACGTAAACAAATAATAGTCTTGAGCTCGGAGATCTCTTGCCCAGTAACCACAATCTGAAGGTTATGCAAGTCTGAGATAACTAATATGAACCCTATGCCAAACAGTCTTGACTGTTACCAAAGCATGCCATAATTCAGTAAGATGTATAAACTTAAGTTGACTGTGAGATTGTCAAAACGTACCAAAACAGCACTGTAAGGCAAAACTACCTTACTTAATAGTCTTTCAAACTATATGATTCCCACATGATTAATGGATTCTAATCTCCGTCCTCGTGGGATCACAACAATATAATTCACTACTCCACAAAAACGGAAAGCATGACTTTTACAGTGCTCTAAACACAAAAACATCCAGATGGTCATACAAAATATAAACACTTACTAGAGCAAGTGACATACAGCAGCAACGACTTCAGTCAAGATCATACAACCAAAGTTATCGGAATATCTAATTATACTCTTCGACAGATTATATACCGAGTAAGAAGCAGGTATGGTAACAATAAGTGCTATCACACAGTAACTTTTTAGCAAATTACTTTAAGCAACATCCTGTGATTGCTCAGCCTCATTACTTGGTTTTAGGCAAGATAAGTTTTGATACAACAAAAGAGTAGTCCTTAACCCCCACAAATCACTAAACTTTTTTGAACATTTTGCACTTGAAACCAGCAAATATCAACTATCGATTTCAACCGTGGAGACCCTAAGATTACATGCTATACTCACTATCTAAAGCTTCATTACTTTTCAAGAATTTATATCAACTCGATGAAACAATATATATATATATATATATATATCGCTAAATTCAATACAATTAACAAACCTCCTTATCCAGTACCCTAATTCAACTTACTAATTTTGCTTAATCAAATAATTTTCCAAACAGAAAAGCGAAAAAAAAAAAGTTGAAAAATCATAAACAAAATTTAACATACTTCAACCCAAGCAAAAAGCATCAGTTACAATAATCTTCGTGTGCCAAACACAAATATATTCATATATACAGAACCCCTTTTCATTTGTAACAAATAAAATTCAAAAACAAAAACAAAAACCAGCAAAATTTGAAGCAAAAACCGACATGGGGTCGTCTGAAATCACATAAAATGATTAATTAGTTAAACAAAGTTTAAATTTTGAACAGAAAAATGAAATGGGGACACAAAATTCTTACCCAGAAAAGAAAAAAAATCAGAAATTGAGAATCGAAACAGCTCCCATATAGAAAATCTACGGTTTTGTACGGCAAATGAGTTGAGAGAAAAAGTACGACATGGGCAAGTCTAATCACACGTGCGGGTTTTTCTGAGATTCCGTCACCGGCGAAGCCCCCCAAAGAGAAAACAAAATGAGCGGTCAGTGGGTGTCGGGGGGATTTTTGTTGGTTTGCATTTTTTGTCGTTGGTAAACTTTTGTATTGTTAATCCCACGCGCACCGTGAAGCGCGTGTGACGGGTTGTTTTCTAATTTGATTTTTTTTTTTTTTTGGGTGACCACATGTGTGTTTGAGAACATGGAATCTGATTGGACGGTGAGGAAATTGTCTCCTGGGGTGCACGTGAGGATAGGAAAATTCATTGTTTTGAATTTTTTAAATGAGTCTTGTTTTTTATGTTTTAATAATTTGATAATTAAATTTTTAAGCCAAAAATAATAATATAATTAAGTGTTATATATATATAAATATATATAAACAAATAATAAGAATATATAATTTTAATGTTTTTGTTTATTATTGGCGGTTAGTATTTACAACCTATGAAGGATAATAAATAAGTTTTCAACACTTTTTTTTTCCTCATTTTTTCTTTGTAAAACCCCTACGTCTATAAGATTAAATCTAGGACCTTACGTTGGGAGAGTATAGTTTCAATCACTTGAGTTATTCTCTAATTCTTTCTCAACACTAATAACATTTTTTATGAGATACCTGGAATAATTAAATAGAATATTTAAATTAAAAATATAGATATATAATATGGCTATAGATACATAGATTTGTATAGTTTATAGGATGATGAAATATAAATATATGTTGTAAGATGTAATTCTTGACAAATTTTCAGTACTAATTTGTTTAAGTTGCCATTTGCATTAATGAATTGACAAGTTTCCGGTACTAATTTGCAAAGAGAGATTTGCACTAATTAAATAGACCATTTATATTGAGAAAATAAAATCATAAAAACGATTTATTATGGAAAAAATAGGAGATGAATAATATGTGTAATGCTATAAAATTATTAATTATTCATCTTTGGACTAGTTTATCATTATCCAAACTCTAGACGTGGTTTGTGGTTCTCTGGACTCGCACGTGATGAATTGTATGTATTTTAAGTCAATATAAATTCTAGTCCATATAACTGCTCTTGTATTGTTCAAGAGGAGTCTTTACATGTAAAAGTTGCACCAAATACTAGCTATCAATGAAGCAATAAATATTCTCTCGTATTTCTTCTCTTATATTTTCTCTCTTTTTCATTATTATTTATATTCTCTTTGTTTCTCTTGTTCATCTATTTCTTTATATTTTATAGTTATTTTATAACATTTAATTATTTCTATAAGCTTTAGCTTATTTTTGTAGAAAAAATAAGATACAATTAGGATATGTGCCATTACAAGTATGAACTCCACTTTTATAATATTTATATATATATATATGTGTGTGTGTGTGTGTATAGAGAGAGAGAGAGAATTTTTGTAAAATATATTTCTTCATTTTAATCTAAAAGCTAAAAATTAAAATAATAACCATAATATATTACTTGAAGCATTTTCTCAAACATCTTTGGAACATTATCACAAAAGATTTTGTGAAATTTATTTTTTATTTGAATAAGCAATCGATAAATATGCAATAATATTATTTTTTGGTAAAAAAAAAGATAGATTGAGAAATAATTTTACATAGATAAAAAAAATATGAACTAAATACTTTTTCTTGCAAGAGAAAAAAATAGTTGAATTAGAATATGTGATATAATATATATATATATATATAAACATATACATATATTCTATTTTATATAATATATAAATCATGGTGATTGTCCTTTTATTATAACATTTTTATCTTATGTATTCTTTTAACTGGACACGAAAGATGATTATTTGATTTTATTCCCAAACCCCGCCCGTACCATTTATAATTTTATTCCCTTACAAATCTCATGTGCATATATGACGAGGCAACATTCAAATTTAAAAGAATACACATATATAGCAATAGTAAATTTAATTCAATAATTTGTATAATTGATCTCACCTAGCGAGACATACAATATTTAATTTAATTCTTTTGTGTCTTGGAAGCTGCCACCGATCAGTTTTCCTGATAGAGATATAGGAACTCGAGGCGAGCGTCTGGAGTGAAGAAAGTGGCTCCATACGGATCATTTCCCTAACTGGAGCCTTTCTCTTGAAAACGACGAAAATAACTAACTCTTTGGACTCTTTTTGGAGCTCAAGAGAATACGTATGCTTGGTTTGACTAAAAAATTATAATGGATGTACATCTTTCTTTTGATGTGTAAAAAAGAAGGCAAGGTTGAATATATATATATATATATATATATATATATAGTAGTTATTTTAGAAGAAGAGACTCTTCTAAAATTTTCTCCCAATAATTTCCTAATTACATATGATGGATCAAGTACATACTTTCTAACAAATGCATTAATCCAAAATCTACGAACCAATCAATATATTTGTTCGTTTCTCTGTAAATATACGACAAGCGAAACACTAATTTTTCTTTTAGTTGGCTAAAATGGCAATAGGAGGGCAGCGGGGCAGTGTGCGGGGCACCCCCCTAAAGTGTCTGGTTCTGCTGTTTGAGTCTATTTGCTGAGAATTCAAAGTGGTCCTAGAGAATTTTGGATGGAAAAAAGTGTTGCTAAAACCAGTGGAGGGCTTTGTGTCACGGGGGCCGCATTATCAATTATGGGGAATAGAGAGGATAGAGGATGCCAATTATTATTGATCCGCTCATATCATGAATTCTCGTCTTATAATATGTGAAAGAGAAAGTTTCAACTATTTATATTATTATTATTATGTCATCTTGATTGTGCACTAAAATTATTTTCCAAGAATATTGAGTAACTGAAGGAAGAAAAAAGTAATATGAAAAGAATTACTTTTCTTTTTCCTTTTCGTTTGATTTAATGCATGACTGAAATGAGTCATATTCATATAACTTTATACAATTTCCTGATATCAATGAGTGTAGAATTTTGTTACTGATATCAGAACAAAATCACTAGTATTCGTTGGAAAACTCTATATCAATCAGAAAAGATTGGAAAATACTAGGAATATTATTACTATTAGTACTAAAGCAGTAATGTTATTAATAATAATAATAATGAATAAAGAATAACGATGCCTACTTTTTTCTTTTTCTATATAAAAGTATGAATAATGATGCCTGGTCAAATGGAGTCACTAGTATGAGATCTATCTTGCTCTCCTTTCTCTTTCCTTTTTTTTTTTTTTTTTTTATATTTTTGTATGTTAATTAGTAAAGAATCACTACATGCCATGTAAATGTCAACCTCAGTTTGACCTGTAACCAATTTAACGTGGAAATGTGGGATGGACTTATATTGTCACTTGAAATACTTAATAGAGAAATTGATTATTTTTATGTAGCGAAATGGGTGATTCCATAGATTATAATTGAAAAGAAGAGTAACAAGAGGTTTTCAAACCAAAGGTAATATTCTCTATTTACCTTTGGTTTATTCTCTAACTAATATTCTATTTTCTTTATAAACAAAAAATCTATAAAGGTGAAAAATATGTGAAAATCACATAAAATTTGATTTAGAATTACAAAAAAAAAAAAAAGAAAATATGTTATTTTTTTCAACTTTTTTCTATTCCCATAGAATATCCTTAAAAAATACTTGCAATTATACTTTTTTTTTCTAGAAAGGTGAAAAATGTGAAAATGACATAAAATTTGATTTAAAAATATCAAAAAAAAGAAAATATGTTATTTTTTTCAACTTTTTTCTATTCCCATAGAATATCCTTAAAAAATACTCGCAATTATACTTCAAAAACCAAGATAATTATACAAGTGGCTGACTGAAAAGCGCTTATGGGCTTATCAATTTGTTCCCCTAAGAACCAAAAAATTGTCTTGGTTTTTGATTTGATTTAAAAGATAAATTCCAATAACACTCTCTTTACCATCCTAACTAATTAATTTGAACGAAAATTATTTAAGACATCGATATTAAGAAAAACCCGCAAAAAGAATAAAAACAAGTAATACTAATCCGGAATCACGCATACAATCAACAGTATTTCAAATAAAAAATCAAATCAAAATAAAAATATCAAACAACTAAAAAATTAAAAAAGAAGATGAAAAAAAAAAAAGAAACAAAGAAAAATATCCAATAAAAAAAGAAAAGTATTTCCAAATAATTTCCATGCACCCACAAACGTGCCTTACAATTACATACCATAAAGTGATCAACATTCCTTCGAGTGATAAGATGTTCTACATGGCCAAGAAAGCGTTTACATATTATACACACACACACATATATATATATATATACGTGTATGTATGTATGCATAAATGTATTGTACAAAGCATATCAAACACGTCGTACTCTGAAGTTGCAAGCTTGCTGATTATATTCTTAACCGCCGCAACCACCACAACCGCCGCCGCAACCACCACAACCGCCGCCGCAGCCGCCACCACAGCAACAACCCTGACTATTGCCTACAGCTGCTTGCGCATAGATTTCCATGTTTCCATCTCTGTTGCTCTTTTTGCCTTTCCTGATATTATTATTATTATTATTATTGGGGTAATAATAATAATAAGGTTGCTGGGGAGGAGTTGCAGAGAAGCTCTTATTCGTGGTACGAGGTATTTTCATCTTGTTCATCTGCTGCTTGCGCGATCCTATGTACAGGCAGCAACAATATACTAGTAGTAGTATTGAAGCCATTAATTACTTGAAGGTCAAACTAACCAACCCCCACAACTACCACACTCACTGCAGCCTCTACATAGGATCGTAAGAAAATAAGCCTATGAGTTGTAACTTGAAATTCGAAGAAAATTGGGGAATAAGCATGAAAATATCTTGCATGGAATAGACGACAAAGTTCAAGAGGGCAATTGGGAAATTAAGACAAACCTGACTTTCCTTTTATATATTTGTTAGAATTTTCTGTGGTTGCATTATGCATGCATAAGCTTACTGTATGTGGTTGTCAAGTAATTTCCTCGAAACTTCTATGATAGACTGTGACATATATCTCCTCCATTATTCTGTTTCATAAAGTGATAAGGTTGTGGACGTTGGCATTTAATTAATTAGTAAGCACTATAGCTTATAGGAGATCTAAAAAAAATCATCTATGGGTCTATTTTTATTTATTTTTGGTCAAAAGAAAAAAAAAGTGTATCTTTTAGCGTTTGGAAGTGTTGAAAGAATGTTAAACTAAAGTCAAAATTCTCAATAAATTATTGGTTGATGTAATAGCGATTTTATTCTTGAGAAGAACACAAGCTCGTCTCCTTAGGAGTCACTCTGTTGGGAGGATTTTTTCTTTTTTCTTTTTTATATCATTTGCAACCCAATAAAAATTAGCATGTGACTTGAGGATACTTTAATTTAAAGCCAAAAGAAATAAAATAAAAATAAAGTCACAATTCGTTTAATTGTACCCACGCAATATATAACCAATAAGCCATTATGGTTTATTTCATTCACATCATGAAATACCAGGAATTGAAAAGTAATGTAAAAGTGTTTTAAGTAGGGGTATATACAGTTCCTTAAATTGGTAAAACCAATCCAATCCAATCCAAACCAACTCGTGCATATAGTTGGTTTCGGTTTTAATCGAACCAAACCGAGGCTACTTCTATATACATATTCCCTCATGTGTTTGGATTGAAGGGAATGAGGGGAGGGGAATGGATTGAGAGGGATTTAAGGATCCCTTTCCTTGTTTGGGTGGAAAGGATTTGGGAAGATAGGGTTAAAAAAGGATTAGTCTAATCCCCTAATTTCTTTTAATACTGATCCTCCCAAATTGGAGAGAAATGGAGGAAGAGAATTCCTTTTTTATTGTAATGAATTTTTTATCTTTTATTTTATATTTAAACATAAAAGTGATAAAAAAATATAAATGTTCGTTTGAACATAAAATTCATCCCTTTCTTCCATTTCCTTTCCAATCTAAATAAGAGAAAATTACAACTTTTCATAAACCTTTCCTTCACATAATTTTTTCAATCTAAATAAAATTAATCATTTTCTCTCCTTTCCTTTATAATCACATCCTTTCCTTTCCTTAATCTCCAGTGCAAAAAAGGTCTTTGTGACAACTTTTTTGTTGGTTTCTACTTCAACAAAATTTTGGCGTGTATGCGGTTGACATCCCCATGCAAAATGGTAAAAGAATGAAGAAAATCAGTGCTCATAATTAGAAACCATGCATTTGCATTCACGTTGATTATCTCCAAAATCATTCCCATGCATCAAAACGTGACTTAGGGCATGTTTAATTTGTATTGAATTTTTTTCAAAAATTTTTTTTTCCTAAAAAATATTTTCTTTTTTATAATAACTTTTTGACTTGATTTTCAGAATGCTAAGACTTCGGAAAAAAAAAATATATATATATATATATATATATATATATATATATAACTTTTTTTATAAACCAAAATTTTAGTTTTTGAAAAATATTTTTTTTTCAAAAATTGGAAGTACTTTTATGAAAAAAATCCAAACGAGCCCTTATAAGCTAAAATTACAAATAATAACATAGGGCGATTTAAATATCTCCAGTCATAACTAAGACGTTATCTCCAATCATAACTAAGCCGTTCAACATGACCAAGAAACATTCATAGATCATATATACAAATTAAAAAGATTCTGAGAACTCTATTATACATAATATATCTCAAACACGTAATGAAAAATATATAATTCTCTCTTCCTTAATAAATTCAGAATCTTATACGACAACTTTATTTATAATCATACATAGAAGAAGACTAAATTTTTCAACCAAAACACACAAAAGAAAAAAGAAAAATAATAATTGATTACCCCAGCACGAAGTAAGTATAATGCAGCTCATCTACAACCATGCAACATATATGCATGCTAAATCTCAAGCACCACACCCACCGCAGCCTCCTCCGCAGCCACCACCACCGCCACCGCCACCACCACCATCACCAACAACACCACCACCACCGCCACCACAACAACAGCCTTGAGTAGAAATGCCACCGCCTCCACCAGGAGTACTAGTCGTCACCGCCACCGCGGCGGTGGCAACTACAGCGGCACTGGCACCGGCTAAGATGACCATGTTGCCATCTCTGTTACTATCAGCCTTTCCCATTTCGATATCAGGGTTATGAGCTTGCTGGCGAGGAGTTTCAGTCTTTTTCTTCCTGCTGGAATCAACGTTGTAGATGATGCAGCCACAGCCACAAGTAACGCCGTTGCAACCACGAAGCCCAGAATGATCAGCACCACAACGACCAATTCGTCCATTTTGGCCCTGCAAATTCACCAAATGATGACTATACATCTGTGTGTGTACACACACACACACACACACACACACACACATATATATATATATATATATATATATTATAGGCATCATTTTCATGTAAATAATTGGTATAGTATGCAAATGTTTTCCGATAGAATAGACTGGTTGATATTTTAGGGGCATTTGTGGATTGCTTTTTTTCTCCATAAAAAAGAAAATTATTTTTTTTGTAAAAGGTATATTTTATATGATAAATATTTGGTTTAGCTTTAAAAAAAAAATAAAACTAAAAAAAATCTCATATTCAACTTTTTTTAAAAATTAAAAATTTTAATTTTTTAAAAAGACACTTTTTTAAAAGTTATCACTTTTTTAAAAAGTAATTTCAATTACTTGAATGTGTCCTTAAACTCCAAAGTAAGGGGTACAGCAGTACATGAGATAGATGCAACTCTAACTTTTTTATATTTGCTAGAATTTTGCATCATGGCATACGTCTACTATGATTATCAAGTTATTTCCTGGTAATTTCTATGATAACTACCCTTTCTACTCTTTTAACCGTTTCCCAATAAACAATAAGCCGAAAATTGGTGCGGAAAACCCAAAGAAGTTTGTCACGTTCTCCAGAAGAAGGAAATACTTTTTTACAACTTAACAATCAGAATATAATTAATATTATTCAACTTAACAATCAACTTTTAAAGAATTTGGATACTTATGTCTGAATGATACATATGATTAGTGAAAATGCAGCAAGCAACTTAACTCTTGATAAAATTGTCGACGTTGGCATCTGATGGGCGTCGAAATTACCAAAAATAAAATTCTAATATCTCGCGAATTTAATTTGTGTACGCGGTGAGAAAATGGTCAAGTCTACATGGATTAGAGAAATTTAGAATATGCTAATTATGTTAAGTAGATTAGTCAAGTGAGTCACAAGCAAAACAGAGGGGTCTTAATTCAAAAATAAGTAAATTAAGCAAAACTGTCTAACCACTGATCCGTTGTACGTAGGCACACAATAGGGTAAAAAAATAAAAATGTAAATAAAAAATAAAAATCAACCAAAGCGCGATATTCTAAGCTCACGAAAACTCTGAAAAACGAGAAATCAATGAAAATTAAGTCTAGCCTAAGGTATAATTGCAATTTTGGTCAATAAATCCAATCCTAGATGCAAAGATATTTTCAACTATTTTGATAAATCAATTATGATTATTGGCACGCCTAACAACCTCATCTTTCCTTATAGTATTGATAACGGTTTAAATCCTCTATGATTTGTCCCACTATCGCCTTAGCTATTAGACCTTTTAACCTCGGAGATGCCCGTAGAGTCTATCTAACGACAAAGAATAAAACTCTAGAAAGACATGATTCTAAAAGTCAATACTCTCGTGGTAATCGCTCATTTAGATTGCGTAATTACACAGGAAACTTGGTTACCATTATTCTTAGATTAATTAAATTAATCTAATTGGCTACTTATTGTCATGCAATTGAATAATTGTGCACAAAATTAAACAATCACAGAACAATATTAATTCTTAAAACAGTAAATACGCAAATATCAAAATAACATGAAAGGGATAAAACAATTAGATCTCACGGAATTGATGAACCGAAATCTTGATTAATCCTTGACTAGAAAAGAAAATTATAACTGCATCTCCATGAAGATGGTGCCTCAGAGAAATAAAAGTCTATTGGAAATATTCTGAATAAAGTCTGGCTCTCTCTATGAATCGTACGTAGGAAAATATATATGAGAAATTCCTAAGTAGAGTCCTTCTCGAATAAGGAAATTCTTTAAAACTAAGGAAAAATAAAAAGGTAAAAATCCTTAATAAAAGACTTCTAGAATTAATCTCCTTCATTCTCAAAATATGACAAGTGTCTTCAGTGCAATTCTTTTCCAAAAGTGCTACCAAAATATCTCTAGTTTTGATCAAAGCTTGGTTAATTTCAGTAAAAATTGTATGATATTTTTCAAGGTAGCAGAATCAATTTTATCAGTTACAAACATATCCAAAAATCCCTTGAATCCATATATAATGCATCCAACTCTTTTTTCCAAGCATAAATATGTAAAAATGCATCAAAAACACCAATTAAAGGGCATCTAATTTGAAAATTAAGCACAATTAATTATGAATTAAAGGCTTATTTTGGACTTATCAAATCCCCTGCACTTAGATCATGCTTGCCCTCAAGCATGAAATCAATTAAGAACAAAGACTTCGCATGCAAGATTGACTACAAGTGTTGTTTGCTAAGTTAAATGCTAGCTTTTCAAAACTTGAGAACATATGTAAGCATAAAGCAATTGCAATTGTCTTTATAGCCCTAAACTAAAGTTTACTTCAGCATAAAAAAGTCTTCAACTTTAGAAAATTTTGTAGCATGTCAAACAAGAATTGACTCAAACAAATAACCTTAGAAAGAAACACAACTTTTTAGCAAAAGGATTCCCTAAAAAATAATCATTTTTTTTCATCGAGAAAACATAACCACAGTAGTATTTTCACTAGAAATTTTCACCAAACTTCAAAATAACTCAAACTTCTTACAAAACAAACTTAGGCATACAAACCTTCAAAAGTCCTTCCACCACAACTCAAAGGAACTTGAGAAGAAAAACAAAGGTAAGCTAGTTTTTAGCAAGACAAAGTAATTACCACCATACGTATAAGTTACCCGGATAGTACCCAAACACTATGTAAATGAACCTCGCACCAGTTAAAGCATACACAAAAGATTAAAGCCAAGTATGATTATGCCCATGCAAAGAAGAGAAATCAAAAGCACTGCCTTAATATGCAATTTTCCTCAAAAAACAAGTTGTGCCTAGGCTCAGCTGCCGGAAGGCCGGATTACTTCAACTGCTTTCATTCACTTTCATGCAAAACTTTCATGACTTACCGAGAATGTCACTCAACCTTTTTAGGCGATGACAAACATTTGTGATAAATGCCCTGGTCACTCAGTTGGTCACAATTCTAGGTGACTTTTAGATCTACTCATGGTCTGCTTTCTTTTTCTTTTCTTTTTTTTGAAGACCAGCGGAGTAAAAAGGCTCTTTTTATTTTACTTTTTTTTTTGCATCTTTTTTTTTCACAATTTGACTTTCAGCACTTTTGCAGGAGTGACATCAACCCTTACATAACTTTTCTAGATACACACTTTTTAACAATTTTACCACAAAAATAAATCAAGACAAGTACCCATTAAACTCAAACTAAGCATTGGCTTTCAATTTAAGCGCATGCACATTTTTAGTCCAAGTTAAGATTAGGCAAGGTTCAAGCACGGCGTGTTCAAAGTAACTATTAAAGAAACTAAATACAATGGGGATGGATTTACAGCATGTACCAACTTACAATACAATTTGGTACATGTGTATTTTAAATAAGTAAATTGCATGTGTATTTAGTTTCTTTAAATAAGTAAATTGTAAGTTATTACACATGCCAACAACTTCTTAGGATGTGCTTAATAAACTTTTATATAGTTTTCGGATAATTGTTTGTAGTCTTTTTGATTTGAAGTGAGATGAAATGATGTGGTTAATCATCTATCGAATAGCAATGAAAGTCTACCTTAATGAGCCTGTGAATGGTAACTTGAAATTCCCAGAAAATTGGGGAAGGATGAAAATATGTTGTATGGAATAGACGACACAAAGTTCAAGAGGCCAAATGGAAAATGAAGACCAACCTGACTTTGTTTTATAGTTAGAATTTTCTGTGGTTGCATTATGCATGCATAAGCTTACTATACGTGGTTGTCAAGTAATTTCCTTGAAACTTCTACGATAGACTATGACATCTCCTCCATTATTCTGTTTGATAAAGTGATAAGGTTGTGGACGTTGGCATTAATTAATTAGTAAAACTGTAGCTCAGAGGAGATCTAAAAATCATCTATGGGTCTATTTTTATTTATTTAATTTTTGGTCAAAAAGAAAAAAAGGTCTATATTTTATTGTTTGGAAGTGTTGAAAGGATGTTAAATTAAAAGTCAAAATTTCCAATAAATTATTGACAAGTGGTTGACCGACATCTATTTTGTAGTTACATAACTAAATATGTAACTACACCAAAATACTGTTTATTTCAAATTTATTTTATCACTACATCAAATAATAAATAATTTAAATTTCTCTCATAATATTATTTGATTATATATATGAAAATGTGTCATTGTACCAAAAGCCCTCTTAATTTCCTTTTTTGTTTTTTTGTTGTGATAGAAGCCAGAGTCAATTATAACATCACTCTCTTAGATGATGTCTCCCCTTTTATCTTTCTCAATTAACTAATTTGTATATGTATTAACTTCCCACTCTCCTTCTTCTCCTTAATATCCACTTCCGGAAAAGGTCTTTTTTCTTTTCACTTTAAAGGAGACCAATGACAGATTAGTACATGTATTTAGCAAGAATTGATCCCTGAACTTTCTCACACTAAAGATCTTTGTGACTATTAATTTCTATTGGTTTTGCTATGGTAACAAAATTTTTGGCCGGCCTGCATACGGTTGAAAATCCACCATGCAAATAGTAAAAGAATATTGAAGAAAATTAGTGCTTTCAGTTAGAAACCATGCACTTACGTTTTATCAGGTGTTAGTCACTTTAGTGCAATCACATTATTTCCAAAAGCATTTCCACGCATCATAACATGACTTATAAGTTAAAATTAGACATACATAACGTAGACCCATTTTCATATCTCCAATAATAATTAAGATGTTCAAACATGCTATAAAAAAATCAAGAATAGGTGACATGTCACTATAAAATAACGAGGAACTAAGCGGTTTTACGATATAAGCAAAGATTTATATAATACATAAATATATTGTTATGCAAGATAATTAATGAATATATTCTTAGCTTGATTAGTGGATGCTATAGGTTTAAAGTTCAAACCATAGATGAAGTATGGTGTGGGTTTTTTTTTTTTTCCTTACAATTATATATAGGTGGCGTTTTAAATAGTTGATACCCATACTAACGGCGGTTTAAAGATATGCAAATTCGTAAAAAATGAGAGTCTATATCTACTTTTAAAGGAGACAATGTAAATTTTGTAGTAATTAAATCACACGGTAGTAGACTGCTATAAAACTCTTCACCACCCCAACCCAACCCCCTGTCCCTAATGGGATTTGAACCCAGAAAACCCCCATCTCCAATCTGATTTAAACCTAGAACTTTACAAATAATCTCAATTACTTGAACCCCTAATCCCGTATATTTTATTTATATATGTTTGTATTTACATGTAGAAATTTTGTCAAAATTTTTTGATCGTTTTGAAAATTTGTCTTTGTCTTTTTGTTTTTGTTTGTCATACCATTTGTCCATATATATATTACTTGTCATACCATGTTGCGTGACAAACTTGTGCATTATACGTTAATTAAGAGAATGAAGAAGACCTATTAGATGTTTATCTTTATATATATGTTCTAGGTTCGCAAAATAGGTCGAAGCCAAATGGGGTATCTAATATTTAATTGATTAATTGAATGTCTTTAATAAGTTGTTTTAGTGTAAGTAGCGTTTTTTTCGTTTTTAATTATACATTTGGTAAATAGAATTATATCAGTGAGACTTGTTATAAATGTCAAGTCATTTTTGCAAATGTCAAAAACAAAATTATCATTTCACGTAGGTATAAAAACATATATAGAAAATTAACTTTTTGTGTACGGTGTGGAATATTGTAATTGTATAGTTTATTAATGTATCATTGTATAATATACATTAGGGCATCTTATGTAAAGATTAAATTGTATAGCTCTCTCCAAATTTTCCTTCTCTTTTTTCTTCCTATTTGTTTATCATTGTGTAACAAATTAGGGCATCTTATCTAAAGGTCAAATAAGTAAATTGTTTTGCTGTCTAACATTTATAAGTACACATGCAAACAACTTCTTAGGATGTGCTTAATAAACTTTTATATAGTTTCGGACTAATTGTTTGCAGTCTTTTTGATTTGAAGTGAGATGAAATGATGTCGTTAATCATCTATCGAATATATAGCGATGAAAGGCTACCTTAATGAGCTTAGTGTGAAAGGATCGTAAGAAAATAAGCCTATGAGTAGTAACTTGAAATTTCCCAGGAATTTGGGGAAGCATGAAAATATCTTGTTTGGAATAGACGACAAAGTTCAAGAGGGCAATTGGAAAATTAAGACAAACCTGACTTTCGTTTTATATTTGTTAGAATTTTCTGTGGTTGTTATATATGGTTGTCAAGTTATTTCCTCGAAACTTCTATGATAAACTATGACATCTCCTCCATTATTCTGTTTGATAAAGTGATAAGGTTGTGGACGTTGGCGTGTGATTAATTAGTAAGCACTATAGCTTGGAGGAGATCTAAAAAAAATCATATACGGGTCTATTTTTATTTATTTTTGGTCAAAAGGAAAGAAAGGTCTATCTTTTATCATTTGAAAGTGTTGGAAGGATGTTAAATTAAAGTCAAAATTCTCAAATAAATTATTAGTTGATGTAATAGTGGTTTTATCCTTGAGAATAACACAAGTTCAACTCCTTAAGAATCACACCTGTTGGGAGGACTTTTCTTTCGTCACTTCCAACCCAATAAAATTAGCATGTGATTGGAAGATACTTTAATTTAAAGCCAAAAGAAATAAAATAAAAATAGAGTCACAATTCATTTAATCAGACGTACAATATATGAACAATAAACCATTATGGTTTATTTCATACACATCATGAAATACAAGGAATTGAAAAGTATATAAAAGTGTTTTAAGTAAGGGTATACAGGGGATGGTTAAATCAACAAAACCAATCCAACTCAAACCAACTCATGCCCATAGTTGGTTTTGGTTTTAATCGAATCAAACCAAGGCTACTTCTATATACATATTCCCTCGTATGTTTGGATTGATGCGAATAAGGGGAAGGGAACGGATTGGGAGGGATTTAATGATCCCTTCCCTTGTTTGAACAAAAAGGATTTGGGAATGGATTGGGAGGGATTTAATGATACCTATTTCTTTCGGCTCTCCTTCCCTGTCCTTAATCTCTACTGCCGAAAAAGGTCTTTGTGAGTATTTCCTTTGCTGGTTTCCCTACATCAACAAAGTTTTGGCCTGCTTCTTGTTGAAATCCCCCATGCAAAATGGTTAAAAGAATGAAGAAAATCAGTGCTTATAATTAGAAACCATGCATTTGCATTCACATTAATTATCTCCAAAATCATTTCCATTCATCAAAACGTGACTTAGGAGCATGTTTAATTTGGATTGAATTTTTTAAGAAAAAATTATTTTTTCTAAAAAAAATTATTCTTTTTATAATAAATATTTGACTTCGTTTTCATAAAGTTAAAATTCTGGAAAAAAAAAACTTAAATATTGTTTTTTTTATGATAAAGCAGAAATTTTAATTTATGAAAAACACTTTCAAAATTCGGAAGTGCTTTTGGGGGGGGAAAAAAATTGAAACGAGCCCTTATAAGCAAAAACTACACATAACATAGGGCAATTTAAACATCTCCAATCATAATTATGATGTTCAACATGACCAAGAAATATTCATAGATCATAAATGCAAATTAAAAAGATTCTGAGAACTCTATTATACATAATATATCTCAAACACGTAATGAAAAATATATAATTCTCTCTTCCTTAATAAATTCAGAATCTTATACGACAACTTTATGTATAATCATACATAGAAGAAGGCTATATTTTTCAACCAAAACACACAAAAGAAAGAATAAAATAATAATTGATTGCCCCCAGCACGAAGTAAGTGTTATGAAGCTTATTAACTACAACCACGCAATATACATGCATGCTAAATCTCAACCCCCACAACCACCACACCCACCACAGCCTCCTCCGCAGCCACCACCATCACCATCACCGCCACCACAACAACAGCCTTGAGTAGAACTGCCACCGCCTCCATCAGGAGTACTAGTCGTCGTTGCCACCGCGGCAGTGGCAGCTACAGTGGCGGTGGCAGCTACAGCGGCACCGGCACCGGCACCAGCTAAGATGACCATGTTGCCATCTCTCTTACTATCAGCCTTTCCCATTTCGATATCAGGGTTATGAGCTCGCTGGCGAGGCGTTTCAGTCTTTTTCTTCTTGCGGGAATCAACGTTGTTGATGCGGCCACAAAATAGCACCGTTGCAGCCACGGAGCCGAAAAAGATCAGCACAGCGGCCCATCCTTCCATTTTGGGCCCCGCAAATGCACCAAGTGATGACTATACAATATACATTTGTGTGTGTGATATATATATAGTATGCAATGTTTTCCGATAGAATAGACTGGTTCAAATAGGACATGGAAATCGAATACACAAGTCAACCACTTAACGTGTGTACTGAAAAGATGAATGCTAATAGACTTGACAAAACGGCATGGACCATTTGAAGGGACCTAATCAAGATCTATATTGAAATTGAATAGATTAATGAGACATCAGATGATATGTCTCGTCAGATCATGAGATAGAAATCTTATCTCAAAAAAGTGAATCACAGGAGGAAAAAGAACATTTTAAACAATTTATCTTTTCTTTTAATTTGATTGTATGAATAGTCGAGGTGATATTATATATATATATATATATATAATGGTTAAAATTGATCTCATATTAATATAAGAAAATAATTAATATTAGAAGATTCTAATCCATGTCTCATCATTTAATCTTGGGTTTTATTTGCGATCATTGTATTGTCTAGATTTTTGTGTCATCTAAAACTTAACAATTAAGCACTTCACTAAATAAACTGATCAAGTTTACCCACAAAAAAAAAAAAAAGGAAAGAAAGTAGACCACAGTGATCACCTGTCTGTCTGAATAATATGATAATTCTACTGGGATATGAAGTATTGCATGTTGCACTCCAAAACTAGTTGAAAGAACCAAATATTAGAAGATAAGCTGAAAGTTATTCCATTTTCATGCTAGTTGTTGGTATTTGAAAATTATTGGGCTAGAAATTTAATTGGTAATTTTTAGGATATAGAGAGAATAATGATATTTAACATTTTTATATGATGGATAAATGTTGGAGAAAATTTATGAATATAAAGAAAAGTATAAAGGGAGAAGGTTTAAATGCATAAAAACTTTTCTATTGGCTCTTGACGGCATTTGATTACAAACGCTCATATGGCATAGCATAACAAATGACCCAACATACATATTTATAGTTGAACTTAGGCGGTGCTAAAATTTCTAACCCTAGAATTCTTAACCGTAATTCTACGCATTAGTGTGCATTACTGTAGTGCAGTTGTCAAAGCAAATACATTGTCTGTTAATCAAGTGGTCCAAAATCCTTATAAATTGATCTTAAATTTTATGGTTTTCTTTTTTTATGTGAGACTATTATATGTTGTAACAAAAAGACTAATAATATTAACTATTGTCAATTTGAACAAATGTAAAATCCAAATTACTATTCAAGAAATATGTTATAATAATATTTATCCAAACAATAAGAGATTGCATTAAAGAAAAAAATTTACTAATTAGTCAATGACGTTCTCTCAATCATGGAACAAAATTCATCAATTTTCTTATCAACAAGAACATGTAAGTGATTTCTTTTCCAAAATAAGCAAAGAAAATACCTTTAAGAAAGTCATTTTTAATCCCAGTCAATGTTTTCTTTAGGTAATTTCGTGAAGATTAATCTAGATTGGTTAACCAATTTTAGATAAATCTTCCAAAGCTTGAGATTTTTGACTTTTTTCAAAACTTAATGATGAAGCTAATTTTTTAGAAATTGAGAATTAATTTTAACACTAGTATGATGAGCTTGATAATGGTTCAAGTGCTTACAATAGAAACTTGGAACGAGAAACAAAGACTGAAGCTCACAAGTCACAACACACTGGCCATGGCTCAGAACAGCGATGGCTGGTACTCTTAATTCTATGAATGCTGACAATGGTTACTGCAGTGATAATGATTATCTTGGCCAGCTTCACCAATGGGATTTTCTTCGTGCCTTCCATACTTGAAATGTTCATGGGGTTTCATTAGCTATCCTATTATTAGAATCAACGAGCGCTCATTTTCCAGATCCAGTTCCTCCTCCACTGCGCACAGCCTAAGATGGAAATTAAGAGATTTACAACATGTTTGGAATAATCTTATTTTAAGATATTTATCCTATTAAAATTTGAAGGTATTTTATAAAATTTAATATATCTTACTACATACACTATGTATTTTATAGTTGTAAAAAAATAAGATTGGATGAATTACTTATTTTTTATAAGATAAAAAATATAATTTTATTTTGAATTTTCATAAAATACATGGTAAAATTTCTTTAATTTTATAAAATATACTCTTATTTCAATAAAATAATTATCTTAAAATAAGATTATAACAAACAGAGTATTAATAGCTTCAGCAACATTACTGCCCCATTGTGATTAAGTTTTGGTTGTACGATAAAGTGCAGACATTCCGTGAGGAAAGAGGAAATTTTTTATTTTTACCTTACTTTTAAAAATTTATCGCAAAAATACCAATTTTTTAATTTTTAATTTTTTAAATTATCTTTTTTTAATTTCTTTTTAAAATTTTGGGATTTGGGAATGATCGGTAGGTGACTTACCGAAAAAAGTATTTTTAAAAAATTTTTTAAAATAAGGGTATTTTTATAATAAATTTTTAAAAATAGGATAAAAATAAAAAATTTTCAGAGGAAAGAGCAGTAGACACCAATGTTGGATGTCATTTTCGCACCTGCAAGAGGTGAGGAGTGTCAGAATAATCAGTCCATACCAGTCATGCCAGCTTTACATCAGTAGGTCCAGCTGTTCCCGATTCGTTAGTGATGTCTTATCAACTACATTGAGACAACGCATTTCTAGGATTAGGTAAAATTTTACTTGGAGCCCAGTTGGCTTTGCTTATAAGCAGATCAAACCAGCTTATAAGTCAAAAACAAAAATTACATGTTTGATAAAGTTGCTTATAAATCATATAAGCTTACTTATAAGCAATTTAACATTTTTGTACTTACAAGTCAATTAGTCAAACTTATTAAAAAGGCATATTTATTCTCACACTTGAAAATTATATTATAATAATACACCTGCACTCTAATCTTCTTCTTTAATTAATTGCATGTTTTTTTTAGTTATTTTAATTATTTTTACTATTTATAAGCACTTATTTTCCAAACATGTTAGTAGCTTATAAGCACATATTATGCAAACACATCTCTACAAATTTTTCACTAATTTAAAAGTAATTTTTTGCTTATAAGTAACACCTACTTGTAAGCACTTACAAATGAGCAAAGGCAACGGGCTTTTAGGTGCTCTTGTGAGGCACCGTTTCTTGCTAGGTGGCATCCAACAGTTAACATTTTAAAGCAAATACATTGCCTGCTAATCGAGTACCATCACACTTGCACAAAACGCATCCATGAAGTTGCATACTATAGTAGGACTAGCGAGCTATATGGCTGAATGACATCAAATAAGAGATTTGGTACCCAATCATGTGAAGTGAAGTCCACAAAGGAGAGTAATTGGATCTTCCAATCATAAGTTGAAAAAGTTTTTAACATAGGGATGGAGACATTCAAGTTTGACTTCACAAAATGCTTTAAAATTATATTAAAACAACTTGATTTTAATCCCAATAGATCTCGTTTCTTTCTCTTTCACTTACACCTTTTTCTTCTTTGTTCTCTTTTTTTTTTTTCTATTATGTTCCCTGTTTCATTTGCGCAAGTGACCCAAGGACAATGAAAGTGGCATATTCCTTACCAGGCTAGTGACGAATTACACATTGAAGGAATGATATCAAGTCCTTTGCGTCTAGTCTTATCATCATATATAATCATATCTTAAAGTGTTACTTTTATTTGCGGGGGAAAAGGCGGGGAGGGGGAAGGCAGGCACCCCCTGGACAATATGTGGCTTTGCCACTGCTTATAATTAATAATTAGAGTATATCTCATGTAATGTACGGGAAAAAATTATAATTTTATGTTTTATTTATTGTTGATTGCTAACTTTTACCATCAATGTAATGATATTTATAAAATATAAATTTATTTTATAAAATTTGATTTTTGTAACTTTTTTATAGTAATCATATTTTTAGGAGTGATTTATAGTAATTGAACAGAACATTTAAATTTGAGAAAATAAAATTAGAAAAATGATCAAATTAAAAAAGTAGAAAAATAATAATATATTTATTAGACTTTAACTTATTTCTGGAGAAAAAAGAATTAATAGAATAGATTAGAACATGTGAGATTATAAGATATTTGTTTAAATTCAACTCTTTCTCAAAGTTAACAAATAATTTACAGAAAATTTGTCATTAAATAAAAATTTTTAGTTTAGGAAATAATTTTTTATTTATCAGAATAATACTCAATTTATTTTAGAAATTAGATTCTTTAGTTTCGAAAAGATTTGTTGAGTAAGGAAATCTTTCTAGGTTGAAAAAAATAAATTGACATGACCGCATGTGGCAGAACTAGATTAGGCAGCGACTTTGCTTTACATTATGCTAGTTTTTTTTTTACCCCGCCCCTACACGTGGTGAGTTGTAAAATAATTATATACATAAATAAATAAAAATATATATAAGTATTTTAATAATCTTAAAAAGAAGATTATTTGTTATTTATAAACAATGAATATCAATAAGAATTATAAATAGAAAAAAAAAGAAATTGTAATCGGGGTCAAAATGATAAAGGGAAACTAAACTAGTGCCAAAAAATTAGGCTATTGACACGGATTGATGTAACCGATGGTAAAGCTGAAACTTGGCATAATTCAAAAGCAATAAAACTAAGAAGAAAAGAAAATAAATGCAATGATAACTACTTTAGTATAATTGATAGATATATAGATTACATACCTAGCATTTCTCAGAGTGGCGAGAAACGTTTATATATAAACACACATATCTAAAATTCAATATAATTACAAAGCATATCAAGCACATACTCTAAATTAACTTGCATAAGACAGCATTCACAGAAGAATAAGTAGAATAAGGTCTAGATGAAATTTTTGCGCCATGCCCACAGACAAAACCTGATAAATCAGCAATTTCTAACGAAAATAAATAATAAGTGTGATCAAGAATTGAGTTCTTATCATGATTCAAAATAGAATAGACTCTTTTCACTCTAAATTAACTTGCATGCATGCATGCTTCCTGAATCTTAACCTCCGCCGCAGCCACCACCACAACCGCCGCCACCGTCGCCACCATCACCATTGTAACCATCACCGCCGCCGCTGCAGCACCAATCCGGAATTCCCATTTCCTTTCTTTCCTCTATCTTGGGTTTCTTCGTATTTGGAGGAGGAGGATTTGGAGAGTGTAATCCCTTCACGGGACGAGGTTTTGTCTTCTTTTCCTGCTTACGGCATCCAAGGCAGCAACAATATTGTAGTTTTGAAGCCATTACTTGAAGGCCAAACTAACCAATTATGTAATAAGTGTGTGTGTATATATATATATATATGTATGTATATGTATGTATGTATGTATGTGTGTGTGTGTTTCTGTATATATACTCTCAAAAATTTTTGATCGTTTGGAAAAAATTGCCTTCTTGCTTTGTTTTGTTTATCATACCATTTGTTAATATACTAACCTCCGCAATTCACAGGTTTTCTACCTACATAAATTTGATATGATCAATTTATATATAGGTAATTTTATTGAACTAATTAAATTTTAAACATCACCTTGAGTCATAGCTTCAGTCTTGTCAGTGAAGCTTGTGTGTGTGTGTTTATTTTTAATTGGAGTACCAGAGAAGTTTTGTTGGATTTGTTATTGATTTCTTTTAATGAGAAGGTTATTGCACAACACGACACGTAACAATAAAAATATTTTAATGTGCAAATAACGTGATGGGATGTGGTATTTGGAAATTTCACAGAAGCAAATAGGAAGTTTAAGGATGTTGTTTTTGTATACAACGTAGATAGATAGATAGATTAATTGACATTTCTTGTCATACCATGTTGCGTGACAAACTTGTGCATTGTTAAGTTAGAATTGACACTCGACTAAAAACAGAGAAGTTAGACTTGATGTTGACCAAAAAAAAAAAAGAAGAAGTTAGAATTGACCGAATTAAGAATGAGAAAAACCTATTAGATTTTCTATGGAATGAGGAAGACCTATTAGATTTATCTTTGTGAGATATCTAATATTTAATTGGTTTAATATCTTTAGTGAGTGTTTTTTAGTATAAATAGAGTGTTTTTCTTAATTATAATTTTGGTAAATAAGATGGTAGACTTGTAATAAAGTTTAAGTTATTTTTACAAATGTTAGAGATAGAATTAGTATCCAATAAAATATAAAGGTACTTTAAAGTTTATCTTTTTGTGAAAAGTGTACTGGAATATTGTAATTGTATAGTTTTCGGTTAATTTTATTTTTTTAGTCTTTTTAGTTCGAAGTGAAATGAAATAAGGTGATTATTCATCGATTGAGTAGGGATAAAAGTCCACCTTAATGATTTATAGTCCCAAGTGAAAGTCTCATCTCTTTTCCACTAGGGAAAATAAATTAATTAATAAATAAGCCTAAAATTTTAACTCGAAGTTCCTAGAAAATTGGGGAAGGATGAAAATATCATATGGAATAGACTAGTTCTAGAGGACTTGGAAAATTAAGACAAATTAATCTGACTTTTCTTTTCATATTTGTTAGAATTTTCTATGGTTGCATTATGCATACATAACTATATATGATTGTCAAGTTATTACCTTGAAACTTCTATCATTAGACTATATATGCCATCTCTTCCATTATTATGTTTAGGGTAAATGCACCAAACTCCCTTGTAGTCCATCAGAACTGCATAACACTATTTGTGGTGTCAAAAGATTTTATCAAACTCCTCTAACGAGTGAAAATTAACATGCATATTCCTTTTGTCTAAAATAACGTTATGACTCGGCCATGGCATCTTTCCAAGACTCCGGGAATCTTGAAAAAAGAATTTCCTTTTTCTTAATTTCCCTCGTAGATTGGGATTAAGCAATTCATAGATTTGGAAAAAGGCGAAAGGTTATTTCAATCTGATAGCAGGAGTTTTGCATCTGGCATTTCCACGTGCAGCCTCGGCAGCCACACAACTTACACAGCACAGGCAACATACAAGTAAGGAGCATTGCTTTAATTGGAAGTGTAGAATACACACTGAGCTTCCAATTGTTTGCTTATTTCATTGGAAAGAGAAATTGGACATTTTTACCCTTGAAAATCCTATTAAAACACTGTCAAACAGCTACAAGCTTGGCATATATTCTACATTGGCTAATTAAAAATAATGTTATTTTAGACGGCATGGGGTATGCATGCTAATTTTCTCTCACTACAAGGGTTTGACAAGGGACTTTTGGTGCTATAGGGAACTGCTATACACTTCTAGTATATTACAAGAGAAATTTGGAGCATTTTACCCTTATATTTATAAAGGGAGAAAAAGATTTTAGTCCTTAAATTTTAGTCAAAAATCCAAATAGGTCCCTGAACTGGTTAGGTTATAATACCCATTTTCATCCTTCATTTTAACAACCGTTTATTTTTCTTAACGCTAGAAGGGTAATTTGGACAATATGTCCATTTAGCGGAAAAAAGGAAAAAACTCTGTGGCCTTATGCTTTAGGTGGATATCACTACCCTAACATGTTGGATGATGACTTTTTGTTTTGATCAAAAGCCATTCCTCTTTTCTTCTTTCCGGCATAACCAAAAGCAACTCAAAAGGCATATATATATATATATATATATATATATATATATATATATATAAAATATACATACACGCACCAAACAATCAGCAAAGAAGATGAAGATGGTGATCATTGATCTTGATGAAAAATCACGATAAAATGCAACAAAATCTTGTTACGAATTTGGATAGCTGAAGAAAATTACGATAAGCTGCTGAACGTTATTAGCATTAAAACACAATTACAAATTGGTTTAATGAAAATGCTTAATGCCCAGAAAAAATGCGTGATAGGAACACACCTTCTCAATGGTAGAGAACCTCTGATGCTAATCCGCAGAGGAAATACGTTAACAGACTTTTTACTGCTGCAAGATAAGGCCTAACATGTATTCCTGAGTTTAGCAGATTGGGCATTCCAGCTAGCAAAGTAATCATGAAAATTCTCGACCCCCCGGAGAGGCCCCGCTTCTTTGGTTAAAGTTTGGACGCTGGAAAAATAATCCAAAAAGAAAAAAAAAATTCACCAGGATGCACATTTGTATCTTCCATATGTAATATGTATAGCAATCATACAATCAACAACAGTATAACTTCCTCTTGCAGAAAAATTTTCCCCAAACTAGCTGCTGTCAAGTTTGCCGTACAAAAGGGTATTTTTGACGTTTCAAGCAATTCTGTCATTTGACTGTAAATGGACCAAACCGCTGTTAAAATGAAGTATGAAAATGGGTATTATAAATAGTTCAGGGATTTATTTGGGTTTTTCACAAAAATTCAGGGACTAAAATGTTTTTCTATGATAAAATTGTCAACATTGGCGTTTAGTAAGCATTATTATCGCATGGAGGAGATCAAAAAGACATCAATTTAATACAAAAGCATAGAAGTGCAAAAAAGAAAAAAAAAATTATTTCACTTACTGTTTTAAGTGTAACAAAGTATTTATTATGTTTTTAATCATAACAATGATATTGGAATTTTATAATTAATTCTTTTTAAGATAGTAAAGAAAATAGTTATGTTTAAAAGTATAACTTATAAATTTGAAAAAAAAAATGCATTTGTTACTTGTCAAAGTGTAACAAATCTAGAATTTTATTTGGTGAATACTTATATTAGCTACACTTCCAAATATAATAAACATTAACTACATCCAATTATAATAAACATTAACCACATTTCTAAATATAACAAATATTAGCTACACTCTAAATATAACATTAATTTTTTAGTTATATTAAAAAAGCTTTATGCTTAGACCAAGTACAACTAGTTAGAGCCAGTTTGGCATTCAGTTAAAAAATTCAATTTTGTAAAACAGCCTTTTCAATATGAACTTTTAGCAAAATGGGCTTTTGGAGAAAAAACAAATATATGTTTGGTTACTGTTTCGTGAAGTGAACTTTTACCATATGAAATGTTGTTTGTTTTCACTTCTACCATATGAAATGTTGTTTGTTTTTATATTTGAAAATAACTATTGAATGCCTAAATTACTGAAAAGGACATTCTGAAACTAATATTATTTGTTTTATATGACATACTGTTTTATTCATAACTTTTACTTGTTTGAAAAAATTCTCTAAAAAATTCTAGTTGTAATTCAAAATATTAATTCAAAATCATAGTTATTCAAAATATAGTTATAATTCAAAATTCTCTAAAAATTATAGTTACAATTCAAAATATAATTCGGACGAGAAGTTAAAAACGTCAAACGAAACAAAATAGGAATACAAAAAAGAGGGGTAGTCATTGTCATAACTAAAAACTAAAGAGGTTGTCATAATTCAAAACTTAGTTGACTTTCAATCAAAACCAACTTTTAGAATATAAAATCAAACCTTTTTTTTTTTCCTTTAAACAAACTTTTAAAGTCTAAAAGTCAGTTTAGTTCTCCAAAATGAAAAACAAATTGGCTCTTAATTTTGTTACATTTTTAGATGCAACTAGGAGTTCAAATATGTATAGCTACTAGTTTGATTTCTTCGCCATATTTTTAGTTTGTTGCTATGGTTGCAAACCATTCCCAAAGTGCTAAAAGCTATTGCCAATGACTTTATGCAACATTTCTAACCGTTATTTGATGCCTCGTTGCTTATTCTATATTGCAACGTCTTTTCTAGTAAATAAATTTCAATAACTAAAAATCATTGCAAATGATATTTTCTGTAACGCTTTTCTTTGAAAATTACCATTAAAAACTATAGTAGATGAATTAATATTTACTAAAAATTGTTGCAAACTAAAAATTACGACCAATATTTAACAAACATACAACTTGGATGTTATACCATTATTAGATCACATTGTTGCAATGGTTAAAAATCTGTTGCAAAAAAAGGTATATGTAGCAGCAGTTTTTTAAAATCTTCAAATTTGGTGTTGCAAAAGGACCAAAATGTTGTAGTGAGAGTTTTACTTTTTAATTACAGATTTGGTAAATTGGATAATACCAGTGGAACTTATAATGAATTTCAAGTAATTCTTAAGGATGTTAAAAATAGGATTAGCATTCAATGTAAGTATCCAGATACTATAGAGAAAGTTAAACTTTGTGTAGGGTGTGAAATATTATAATTGTATAGCTCTCGACTATTTATTTGTAGTCTTTTTTATTTGAAGTGAAATAAAATGATGTAATTATTCATCTGTCGAGTAGAGATAAGAGTCGAGGTTAATGTGATTTTATAATGCCTAGGGAAAATCTCGTCTATCTTCCACTGTGGAAAAAAAAATAAGCTTATATATAATTTTTAACTTGAAAATTTCCTAGGAAATTGGCCGGGGAACGATGAAAATATCTCGCACGAGAATAGACAAGTTCAAGAGGACAATTGGAAAATGAAGCCAACCTGACTTTCTTTTCATATTTGTTAGAATTTTCATTGGTTGCAATATGCATGCATAAGTTGAAATTAGGAAATAGCTTAAGTGGTTAAGAATACTTTCCCTCCCGTGTGAGGCCTTAAGTTCAAATCCCGTGGCCGAGGACGGGGGTTTTGGGTGGGAGCGGGGAGTTTGTTAACAAAAATGCATGCATAAGCTTACTATGGTTGTCAAGTAACTTCCTTGAAACTTCTATGATTAGACTACGACATCTCCTCCATTATACCTTATTTAGGGTTAAAATCCACACTTTGTTCACACTGGGTCAGCCATCTATACATAAACCGTTTTGTTACGCACCTAGTTTTTAATAAGAAAAAAAGGAGCTTTCACATTTAATGAATTTTTCTTTTAAACTTAGCCAAAGTCATGCTTCTTCGAGTATGATAATATCGATACTCAACAAGAATTTGAATTATCCCGTAGCTTACGAAAGTGACTTGGATCATCCACTATTTAATTTTTATGATTATGAAGTGAAGATATATGACTCAACTAGAATAAGATAATTTATTTCAAATTTCTTTTATCACTACATCAAATAATAAATATTTTAAATTTCTCTCATAATATTACTTGGTTATATAAAAATGTGTCATTGTACCAAGAAAAAAAGGTCTTTGTGACTATTTTTGCTGGTTTCGCTAAGTATCAAATATTTTGGCCTGCATGCGGTTGAAAAATCCCCCATGCAAGATGGTAAAAGAATGGAGTGGTGCTTATAATTAATTCGAGACCATGCACTTACATTTTATTAGGATCCGTCACTTTATAATTAGTGCAATCACATTATTTCCAAAATCATTTCCATGCATAGAAACGTGAATTAAAAGTGTCTTTTTGTTAGGAACAAGAAAACATTTTATACAAATATCAACCTAAATACAAAAATACAAACATCAACATAAGCACAAAGAGATCAAAGTTTTGATGAACAAAACAACTCTAAAAGCAGAATACAAGTCCTAACAATAAAAAAAAATACCTATTATAATCACAAGAACAACCTAATTTACCTTTGACTCACCAAACATGCCGAATTGCATAACTAGCACTAGCTAGGTGATAAAAGGAGGCAATTTGGTGCGTTCAACAAAACTCTCTCCAAAATTAAAATTAATCCAAAAGGCTTGACAGACTTGTGTAACATTAAAATCAACAAAATTGCTAAAACTATTACACAATAAAATCATATTATACCAAAAAAGAAAGAAAACTATATAAGTGAAAAGAAATCAAAAAACAAAAATTGTAAATAATGAAAGAAAAAAGAGAGACAGTAGCTCCGGCTACAAGCTGAAGCACCATAGATAACCCATATTAATCATATCATGCATGCATGCTAAATCTCAACATCCACCGCAGCCTCCTCCGCCCCAACTGCCACCACCTCCACAACAAAAACAGCCTTGAGTAGCATCGCCACCGCCTCCATCAGCGGCAGCGGCAACGGCAGCGCTGGGGTCGGGTAAGATGAGCATGCTGCCATCAGCTTTCCCCATTTCGATCTCGCGACGACTTTCATCGGTCTTCTTATGGCAATCCACGTTAAGGCAGCAACAAAGCAGCACAAATATTCCAGCCATGGAGCCTAGAATAATCAATGCTGATGTGGTACGGATAATTCCTCCCACCTCAGTAGATAACTTGATTATTTTTGCTGGTCAATGAAGAAGTTGTGATGTCTTTCGTGGTAAATGGAGGACGCACTAACCTTAGACAAGGCAGACGCATGCCCCTTAGATGATGGTCGACGCGTGCCCTTTGGAGATAATAGTGGACGCATGCGCCAAGGGTCAACCTATGCCCACGTGCTAGATGCGTACGCCTTTAATGTGTCCCTTAGAGATGATGGTAGACGCGTGAGCCATGGGTCAACCTATGCCTGCGTTTAGACGCATACATCTTCCTTTCCCTATTTGTTGACACGTACGCCTTCCTTTACTGGTTGATTGATGCCTATGGCTTTCTTACCTGGTTGGCGGACGTTTACGCCTTCCTTGCCATGTTGGTGGACGCGTAAGCCTTTCTTGCCCAGTTGGTGAATGCGTACATCTTCCTTACCCGATTGGTGGACGCGTAAGCCTTCCTTTCCCGGTGGGTGGACGCATAAGCCTTCCTTGCCCGGTTGGTAGACACGTACGCCTCCTTTACCCGGTTGGTGGATGCATACACCTTCCTTGCCCGGTTGGTGGACGTGTAAGCCATCCTTACCCGGTTGGTAGATGCATAAGCCTTTCTTACCCAGTTGGTGGACGCAGTATGTCTACCTTACCCGGTTGGTCGATGCGTAAGCCTTTCTTGCCCAGTTAATAGACGCATACGCCTTTCCTTACAAGAAGAAGTAAAAGCAAGGCTTTTCCCACGTTATACCTCCGATAGACAAGTTAGTTTACGGAATCCATGAATTTATGAAGATTAATTTGAACGTGCTATGAATATGCATAAAGATGTTTAGAGAGAATTCTCACCATCCCCACCCCATAGGCTAAAGGGGATATCTCCCATGCGTATTCATAAGTTACTTGAAGACTTATGCTTGTGCTCTTCTCATGAGCTTGATGATACAAGGGAGCAGACCTATGGCCCATGCATCCGCCCCTGGCTTCTTCTTGGGCGGACCCGGGCATCAAGGGTCCACCCCCTCTCTTCCTTGCGACCCTCAACGCCACGTGTCGTGATTTTATTGGTTGTCACTTTTCACCTATATCAAATGCAATAGCCTATGCTTCCATTTTTGGTCCGGCAAATGCACCAAGTGATGATTAATTAATTATTGCTTGCACAAAATAATCCTCCTTACAAAGGGAAGGAAAATCCATCTCAAATGTCTAAAAGCGTTATAAATATTTGCTCAAAAAATTCATCTATATTTCACTTCAAAACCGTTTTAATTTGAGATAGAAGGAAATTTTTTGTCTTAAATTCAGCATTTTATATATACGTACTGCGAACTTAGAACTGGTTGGAGAGTGAAGCTATTATTTTGAATATTTTAATATGTTTATTCGCATAGGGGAGTCGAGGCGAATGGTGATGACGAAACACTAAATTTTTAATCTTGTAATTTTTTTTTAAATGTAATATTGTAATCAGTACTGGCTAGGTTCACGTGACCCCCCAATCAAAGGGTGTGTCCTTTTCCTCATTCGGGTAATGATTCAATAATGGATGGTCACCGCCCCCAGGGGCATAGGTGAGTTGGTAAGTGGTCAGGTAATTAGGGTGGAGACACCCTGACAACGCGGGATCGAGTCCGTGTGGCGGCAGTACTCCGCTGAAATATTGCGGGGGCTGTTGCTGGATTTCCACGCCCGTTGGTCCTCTCCCTGGTCGGGCTGCCACTCACGCACATCCCTCGATTTACCTCCCGCCTGGTTAAGGGGCCTCTGACCAAGTAGGAAAGGGGTTCTCCTTTGATTAACCCTTTTAATAATAATGGATGGTCACCTAGGGGCAACAGCCCTGCTGCTTCGGTAAAAGCTAGAAAGGACAAGGATGAAAGAGAAAGGAAACAGAGCTATCAAAGAGGGCGCGCAATTGGAAATCTTCCTCGGAGCTATCAAAGAGGGCGTGCAGCTGGAAATCTTCGTCCTGTCCTTCGTAGATGTCCCAATAGTGTAAACTGTAAAATGAATGCGATTTATAATTTGAATTCAAATTCAATCTTTTATTTTGAGTTAAATATTTTTTATTTAACTGATATAAAGTATAAAAAACATACTATGGACCTAAAGTTTACCAGTTGATGATCAGATTCTAGCAAATGAATTTTTCTTGCCACCAAAAAAGAAAAAAAATCTTCATCCCAATTAATAAATTTTTTTCAATAATTCTTAAATAAAATTTTTATTTCGTTCCAAGTCTAATTCATTACTGAGAAACATAATTTGACGAAATAGACGAATGACGAAAAGTCGTTTTATACAAGAATGAAGAAGGTTGAAAATATCTCATTTGGAATAGACCAGTTCAAAAGGACTAGGAAAATGAAGACAAATCTGACTTTCTTTTTATATTTGTTAGAATTTTATATGGTTGCACTATGCATGCATAAGCTCACTATATATTATTGTGAAGTTATTATTTCCTTGAAACTTCTAACATTAAATTGTGCCATCCTTTCCATTATTGTGTTTGATAAATGATAAGGTTACGTTGTCCACGTTGGCATTTAATCAGTTAGTTAGCATAAACGTTATAGCTTGGAGGCGATCTTTTTAAAAAAAAAAATATCATCTAAGTGTTTACCTTTTATATATTTTTGGATTAAAAAAAAAAAAAGAGGGTCTATCTTTTATCTTGTAGAAGTATTGAAAAGGTGTTAAATTAAAATCACAATTACTAATAAGTTATTACTTGAGGTAATGATGACTTTACTCTAAAAGGATTAAGAACATAAGTTCGACTGCCTAGAAAGCACACTTATTGGAAGAATTTTTCTTTCATCACTCAAGACTTCATAAAAATTAACATTTAACTTGAGTATACGTTAATTTAAAACAAAATAAAATAAGTAAAATTACGGTTGACTTAACCAAACTCACGCAATAGAGTATACATAATAACCAATAAGCCATTATGGATTATTTCATACACATCATGAAATACAACTGAAAGTAATGTAAAAATTAATGTGTTTAAGTAATCTATTGCGTTCAAATTTCGAAGAGTTTTCTAATCCTATGTTTAGCCTTTTCAATTAAATTGAATTTAGACATAAAAATGAATAAAAGTATACCTTTATATAGGATTAGAATCTACACTTCATTCACATTGGCTCAGCCATCTATACATAAACGTTTTGTTGTGCACGCCTAGTATTTAATAAGAAAATAAGGAACTTTGCATTTAATGAATTTTGCTCTTAAACTTGGCCAAAGTCATGCTTCTTTGAGTATGACACTACCGATACACAACAAGAATTTGAATCACCTTTGCAACTTATGAAAGCGATTTAGCTCGTTGACTATTTAATGGTTATAATTACGATTATGAAGTGAAGATACATATATATATATATATATATGCCTGCAGTAGAATATGTTAATTTATTTCAATTTTTTATGTAATAATTTAAATTTCTCATAACATTACTTGATTATATAACAATGTGCCGTCCTACCAACCTCCCCCCCCTTTTTTTCTACTGTTACGGAGGCCGGAACCGATTATATTATCATTCTCTTAGATAACATCTCCCATTTTTATCCTTCTCAATTAACCCAAAAAGTTGACTTTGTAATTAATCATTAATGATCAAAATCCAACTGGCTCGTTAATTAATCCATACATGTATTAGCTTTCCGCTCTCCTTCTCTCTCCTTAATATCCACTGCCAAAAAAGGTCCATGCAAATGGTAAAAGAACGAAGAACATGAGTGCTTATTATAATTAGAGACCATGGACTTACATTTTAATGTTTTATTAGGCTTTGTCACTTTAGTGCAATCATATTATTTCTAAAATCATTTCTATGCATCAACAAGTGACCTATAAGTTAAAATTACACGTAACATAGAGTGATTTACATATCTCCAATAATAATCAACATGTTCAATATGACCAAGAAACAATCATATACAATATAAGAACCCTGTTATACATAATATATATCAAACACATAATATGAAAAATACCACCCTTTCTCTTGGATTAGTTTAGAATCTTATACAATAATTTTATATAATTAACCATATGCAAAAATATTGTATTTTTCAACCCAAAAAACAAAGGAAAAAAGAGAGAGAGAGGGAGAGAGAACTGATTACATATCCAACACAAAGTAAGAATATTGAAGCTTATCTGCAAGCATGCATGCATGCTAAATCTCAACCCCCACAACCACCGCAGCCCCCTCCGCAGCCACCACCACCACCGCAACCCCCTCTGCAGCCACCACCACCATCACCACCACCATCAATAGTACTAGTCGTGGCCACTACCGCAGTGGTGGCAGCTACTGCAGCAGCGGCACCGCCTACTAAGATGGCCATATTGCCATCTCTTTTCCTATGATGAGGTTCCTCCATTTCGATATCATCAGGTTTATAAGCTTGCCGCCGTGGAGTTTCAGTCTTCTTCTGGCTTTTATGGGAATCATAGCCACCGTTGAGGCAACAGCAAAGCAACAGCACCGTCGCGGCCACGGAGCCGAGAATAATCAGTGCAATAGCCCATGCTTCCATTTTTGGTCCGGCAAATGCACCAAGTGACAACTATATAACTACATACATCTACACACACATATATATACACACATAATTATATACATACATACATACATATATATATAGAGAGAGAGAGAGAGAGAGACAGAGACAGAGAGAGAGGGGCGTCATTTTCATGTGAAAAATTGGCGTATGGCATGCTAATGTTTCCAATAGAATACACAAGTCAGCAACTTAAATAGGTACGTACTTTAATTGCTGTTTGACTTTTTGTTTTGGAGAGTTAAATTAATTTTATAATTCAAGATTTATCTTCAAATTAAAAAGAAAAAAATAAAAAAAATTGAGTATTTGATTTTACATCTTAAAACTGGATTGAATCCAAATTCAATTGAATTTTGGTCTTTGAAAGAAGAAACCATAACTTTTTCTTCTCTTTTTTATTGTTTTTGGGATAAAATGGAATTTTTAGAGAAAACTACACCTTTAATTGACAGCTAAATTACTAGCCTTAGCCACGAGCTAGAAGGAAAGGATCATAATCTTTTAACCTCATCTTCAATTCCAACTCCATCCCTCATTGAATCTAAACCCTGATTATCACTCTTAAAAGAAGTAATAAAGTTTTAATTATTTAAACTACTCTCTAAAACCCGAGTAATTAGGGGACTGAGAAAAATGGGACAAACGTTACTTTCTTTCATATTTGCTAGAATTTCTATAATGGCATACGTCCACTCTTTTAATGGTTTCCCAGTAAACAATAAGCCAGAAATTGAGTAAGGAAAACTTAAAGAAATTATTTGTCACATTCTTCAGCATGAAGGAACTAATTTCGTACAATTTAACAATCAACTTTTAAGAGATAACTAATTATGTGCACTTAACAACCAACTTTTATATGCTTATTTTTAAATATGGCAGGCATTCTAATAACCTAGAGGAGATCAAAATGATCTTATTTAATTAAAGTTGACTGTGCCGCGTGCATGTGTTTCTTTTGGAGTAGTTGAAAGGTTTGTTAAGCACTTAAGCTCAAAGTTGAGTAGACACAACTAATGTAATTGAGTAGCCACAAAGGATTTCATTCTGAAATTGGTGAAGTATAGAATTTCTTCTTGCTTCACAAAATCACAGAATTTAAGCTTATTAATCAATTTTGGAGATAAAACTCCAATAATTTTTAATATAACGTTAGGTGGTTTTGGCCCAATTTTTCATGTCGTGCGCGTATGAATACATGTGACTCATCTTTGGCAATTATTCTTTGCTCATTTGATCAACTCGTTTTCAATACTTAATTCTTTGTTCTCAGATTTTTTTGGGTAATTAAAAAAGTTATCGTTTACAGTCACAGCCACGGAGCCGAAAACAATTAAGCAATTTGAGAGCTGAACAAATTAAATAAAAAGGCATTTATACCCCTTAAAAACACAAGATAATACAACATTGTTAATAAAATGTCATTTTTAGTCATTTTAAAAAATATTGCTATTTATAAGCACATATTTACTAAATATGTCAACAGCTACAAATATTCTATCAAAACACTCTCTCTTATTTGGCATTTATTTATAAGTATAGAAAAAATTGCTTATAAATATCAATTGCTTATAAAAAGCTTAAAAAAGAAAAATCAAATGAACTCTTAATCTAACATTTCTTGTTTCTTTTTTTTCTTTTGGAGACTAAGCCGAAAAAATTACAACTCAATTAGTCTTTGCATAGAAACTCCACGCATGTCTTCGCCGACCATTCATTTGAGCTATTGGGGAGGATCTTCCAAGAGATGAACACCAAGTGGGAGTTATAACCCATAATTTGCCATCTATTCAACACTCATATTGGTTTCTCGATACACATGTTAAGGGAGTACCCCTGTTGAGTGGCTAGGATCCTTTTGCGTTCCACTATCATCGGCCGAAGTGTGTTGTTGGGGCAGTAACTATTTACCCAGCTTGTGATAACCTTAGAATCAATTTCAATCACCAAATTAGTGAAGCCGTGTGCCATTGCCAACTTAAGTCCTTCAAAGAGAGCTCGTCTCAATAGTATTGTTCGACGCACATCCCAAGTTTATAACAAAGCCCATTATCCACTCACTTTGAGCATCTCGAAAGTTGCCACCTGTGTCTACTAGTCCTGGATTTCCTTTAGCACATCCATCAATATTAAGTTTCTTGCTAATTATCAGCCACCTCATTGACCCATCTAGGCACGTAGCTAATTCTCCAATCACCTGTTGAAGACAATAGTAATTTGGCATCCACTATAAGGTGGTCTATTGTCCGGTACAATAAAAACTTTTTATTGAAACCTTTAACGAGGTCTTGACAATCTGATTCGATAATCCTACATTGTTTAGCAGGAAGGCTAGCATCTCTAAGGGCAATTCCTTCAACTTGAAGATTTGAATAATGATACATATCATTATTGAAAAGGGAAACCAAGCGATTTAAGGGCTGGTTTGAATTGGTTTTTGACTTTTTTTTATTAAAAAAATACATTAATTTTTTATGAAAAAATACTTTTTTTGAAAAAGAATAGGTTAATTTTTTTATAATTAGTAATTGGATTGACTTTTTTTTAAAAAAAAAAAAACTAAATGACTTTGTTTTGTCAAACCCATAAATTTTAACTTCTCACAAAAACAAATGGTTCGGTTTTTTTGTTTTAGAAGTAAAACAGTTGTTTCAAACTGAACCGCCCACGTGTATATATATATATATATATATATATATATATATACACACTATTTTAACTGTTAGCAATTTAAAAAGTATATGTGTTAATGACATACACTTAAAGCTTTTTTTTTTTTTTTACTTTTAATGTATATTTGCATAGTTGCTCTTTTAATATCTACTCTTTACTTTTATGGTTCTCTTTTCTTATTTGAACCTTTAGGTTTGTGCAACAAACAAAATAATAAATAAAAAACAAGAAAGAGCTCTTGATAGTAAAAAAATATTGGAGGATTAAATTACTGGGCTTGTATTTGTTGTTGGGATTTATAAAATTATAACTTGATTAATATGGTTATGTTACATATTTAAGAATGCAATGATAAAATTTTAAAACTGCCAAAACCGCTTAAAAACCTCTTTAATCGAAACTGTTGACTTTCCTATTATTTTGATTAGTTTCAGTTTTATAAAATTGTAAAATGCTAAAATCAATTTGGTTAAAAAAATTACTAGTAAAACGGCCAAACCCGCTAGTATACACCCTAGCCTTGGGTACATGTCGCCTCGTTTCAGCTTCAAGCATAATACGCGACTTCGTTTGTTGGGTTGGGCAAACTGCCACTGATGGATCTTGAGTTGGTCCTAAAGTTGGTCTTGAGTGAATTGGAGTGATTTATAACACAAACCTATTACAAACATGTTTCTGAAAACTTAAATCTTCTTATCGTCATAGAAGGAGAGATTTCTCCCAAAAAAACACACAAATCAGAAGAGATATCTCTTAAATATGAGTATTACTAATATAAACGACAATAAAAATACAAGTGAAAAGGCAAATGCTGGTCCTGGAGGCAGCAATGGCAAAGTCTACCAGGGTCACTAAATAGAAAGGATTAACTTAAAAAAAAATAGACCCTAATAATCATGTATCTAAGATAACTATCTTTGATATTATATTTTTTTTCTGGTTGGAATTGTAACGCCCTCCCACATCTGTTGTTTGTGAGATTTGTGTGTCCATAACATCCTCCCGCTCAGTTGTTTGTGAAATTTATGTACACTTTACAATACTTTGAATTCACTACTATTATTAGCAGGGACTTAAACATTTTGATACAATTTATTAGGTTTAATATTGTGATAAGTCATTAGTTAGACTTGAATTGTTATCAAAACCATGTCAAATATAGTCTTACAAAAAGTCACGATCCAATAACATGGCGTTGGGAAACGAAAAAGAAGTGTACAGCAGGGTAGACAACAGTGATCGTTAACTAGGTTTTTTATCGATAAACTTGATTATTCCGAAAAGACAAAAAATCAGTGCTTCATTATCTCACTTGAACAGTGATGAATAATATGACAACTCTAGTGGGATGAGAAATATTGCATCTAGCACTCCAAAATTAGTTGGAAGAACCAAATATAAGAAGATAAGCTGAAAGTTCTATTATCATGCTAGTATGATGAGCTTCTCAGCTTCATAATAGTTCAAGTGCTTACAGTAAAAACTTGGAACAAGAAACAAAGCCTCAAGCTGACAGCACACTGGTCATGGCAATGTGATACAGATATAACAAGAAAATCACTTTGGAGCTAAAGGGGAGAGATGATCAGTGAAGCAGCCATCATCAAAGTTTTGAGAGTAGCTTTGAGCATCATAACTGTAACGTACAGCGCTTCTTCGCCATTTCAGAGGTTGACTCCACCGTGACTTAAACCACCAAATAACCTGCTTCGCAACATATGACACCTGAGAACAGACAGCTGGTGCTCTTCGATGAATGCTGACGCTGGGTACTGCAGCAATGCTGCAAACGATTCTCCTCACCAGCTTCATCAATGGGATCTTCTTCGTGCCTTCCAGACTCGATATGTTCATCGTTCTTCCTTTAGGAACCTTAAACCAAGAACCAGAACCCTGTTTCATTAACTATCCTATAATTAGAATCCCCCAGTGCTACTTTTCCAGATCCAGTTCCTCCACTACTGGGCAAAGCCTAAGATGGAAGTTAAGAGATTTAATGGCTTCAGCAATAAACACCAATGTTGCTACCCCATTGTGATTAATTGAGAGTAGCTTTGAGCATCACTATTGCTACCCTGTTGTGATTAATTTTGGTTGTACAATAAAGTGCAGACATTCCATTAGGAAACAGCAATAAACACCAATGTTGGATGTCGTTTTCACATCTACAAGAGGTGACAAGTGTTAGAATGATCAGTCCATACCAGTCATGCCAACTTTACATCGATAGGTCCAGCTGTTCCTGATTCTTTAGTGATGTCATATCAACTACATTGAGACAACACTTTTCTAGGATTAGGTCAAATTTTAGTTGGGTGCCCTTATGAGGCACCATTGCTTGGTAGGTAGAATCCAACAGTAAACATTTTAAAGCAAATACATTGTCTGCTAATCGAGTACTATCACACTTGCTCAAAACGCATACATGAAGTTGCATACTATAGTAGGACTAGCGAGCTATATGGCTGAATGACATCAAATAAGAGATTTGGTACCCAATCATGTGAAGTGAGGTCCACAAAGGAGGGTAATTGGGTCTTCCAATCATAAGTAGAAAAAGTTTTTAACATAGGGATGGAGGCATTCAAGTCTGACTTCACAAAATGCTTTAAAATTCTATTAAAACAACTTGATTAGGAAAACATATAGCACTAGTTTTGGTATCCAAAACTACTCTATTCTAGATCTGCGCCTTACCAGAGAGAGATCTCCTACATGTGTGTTGAATTGGTTGAATGCAAACCTTGTTGTCAGTGAAAGGCATGATGGGGCATGCATGCTGCTAAACCTTTATCTCACATTGCATTAGAATGTTAAAGACCGAGGAAGAATTCCACCCAATAGATCTTGTTTCTTTCTCTTTCACACCTTTTTCTTCTTTGTTCTCTATTTTCTCTATTATGTTCCCTGTTTCATTTGCGCAAGTGACCCAAGCATCATGAAAGTTGCATATTCCTTAAAAGGCTTGTGACGAATTACACATAGAAGGAATGATGTCAAGCCCTTTGCATCGAGTCTTATCATCATATATCATCATATCTTAAAGTGTTGTTCATCTAGCACTCACAGAGTTGACTGGTTTATGCAATCTAAGTTGATTATCAATGAAAGCATAGACCATCCAGAGACGTAGATGAAAGTCTAGAATAATTCCCAAATCTTTTTAACCTGCCCGAACAGTTACAACAATTATCTGAAATTCCAGGTGAAAGGCGGCCAACTAAGTGAAAGTGCAAATTTCCATAAATATAAAAACCTTCTCTATCCCCTTCCATCTCTATTCAAAACAATCTCTACCATGCATGTTATCTGTTGCATGTCGTGGTTTTTGTGTATTATTTCTCTACCACATTTGGAGATACTTTGTTTTGTCTTTCATAATAATTCAAGTATAGCCGGCTCATATTGTGAAAAGTACAAAGCCTTGAATTCTCTTTCTAACACTTAACATTATCCATACACTTCTTTTTGGCCAATCACTGAACTAGAAGCACTGAAAATAAGCCTGAATGTTTAACATTCTAGACCAGAATTTTTTCTGAACTGAATGTATCACTAGACGGAATTTGCAAAAAGACTCAACCAACCATCAAAACTGTTAAGCTATTTCAGCAGTCCAAAAAGAAGTGACAGAAGAGTTTAGTGATTATAGTATCAACAGTAAATTTTCCTCTGCATTTTAAGTTTTTTGGATATGTCAAGAATGAAAGACTAACTGGCAGAGGGATAGGAAAAGAAAGCATAGCTGAATTTATCTCCTATTACTATAAGCAAATTCACTAACATGAAAAGGATAAACTAAAGAAAGATTTTCCATTTTGGTAATGTGATGCTGCATTACTCGTGATAGGTACATCAAAATACTTTTTAGATGAAATCAAGGATGTAGTACATACCTCTAGGCCCAGGTTAACTGATGAAATTTACACGCTATATTGAAAGCAGGGACAGCTATCTACCTCCATGGGCCAAATGCCTTGTAACCAGATGACTAAACAAAACAAAATAATGGAAAAAGAAGATTAACATAGTGAAACTACTTGAATTGGCATTTCATTTTTGAGCATCTCTCATTTTTCATAATCAAGATAAATCAAAAATTGGAAATAAGGTGCATGTTAGAAACATGAATGTTTACCAGTTATTCTGTTTAGCTGAGGAACCAATAATACGAAAAATATAGAGGCACCAGATTCTCTCAGCCACCTCACCTTATGAGACAAAGACATTAATTAGCATGTCAATTGATAGCAAATATTCAAAATTTAACTGCTGAATAAGAGATGTAAAATCACAAGAAATGAATTTGGTAGTTTCTAACTTTACATCAGTCCTACAAAGTACAGCTGCAAAGGAAAAACCATTGGCAATTTTGATTCTCACACAAAAAGTCTCATTAATAACATATAGACCATATCAATATCAGTTAAACGAGAAATGAGAACCAACTTTGAGTTGGTCCACCATAGGAGGACATCTCAGAATAAAGAGAATAAAAGGCTTTTATGAAAGCACTACTCCATCACCAAATCCTTAAGAAAAAAATTCCATAGAACAGATGTGTTCTCCATCTAAGCCTCAACTTTGAAAGTAAAATGTAGGCTTAGCTGCACAAAGTGCATATTATAATCATTTGGCACTTGCAAAATCTACCATTTTTCAGGACCATCAATAGAAGAAGCTAACCTTAAAGAGTATTCACTGAAGAGATACCAAAATGTGGCACAATTATAAAGTTAAGACCTGCATTTAATTTCTCCTAGGTAGAAAGCCTCAGGGGAGGGTTTTAAAAAGTTTATAGTCTGTCACCTTTAGTGAGTAGGTCCAGGGATCAATTCCGGCTAGATACAGGTTGTACTCGACCTTTGGCCTCCTTTGAAGTGGGGAAAAAAAAAAGAGTAGTTTATCATCCTCTTAAATTAGCGCTCAAAATAAGTAAGGAAAATTAGGATTTAACTTTTTGAATTTTTTTTGTGAGCTTGTTTTCTTTCCAGCCAAAAGAAGAGTTGACTTTAGAGGTGCTATTTTTTTTTTTGGAGGCACTTGTCTGTTCTTTTGTTTTTGTTTCTTTTTAGCTCCACTAACTGGCTGCATCACATTTCTTCAGCATGCTATACAATCTTTAGGTGAAGAAGCCAATACATGTTATCAGGTGAAGCTACAAGAAGTGAGAGGTGGCCATCTATTATGACACATCCAAACTCTGTTAACACACATAAAACATAAGAAGCACATGCAGATGGATGAGAAAATGAAAGCAATCTTTTGTACCCACATTCTCTATGCTCCTTCCTGTCAACAACACAATTACAGCATCTGCATTGGGATGTAAAGAGTTAATATCAATAGTTAACTTACGTTCTTAAGATAAAATTCAGTAAGCAAACAATAGTAGAGGATGAGCAAAACTGAAGACCTAGTAGTTGAAGGCTCTCCTCTCAGTTGGCTTTCTAGCTCTCTGAGATATGATCTGAACAACTGTGGCCTACAAAACACAACCCCACATTCTCTTTTCATATATTTGGTGATTGCTTATTATATATTGGGGTAGTAGGCTGCATGTGGAAAGGTTGGAGGTGTTTACTAAGACACCATTAAACCAAAATCCGCAGTCAAATAAAATGCACTTCCTTGACTTTCAGTGAAATTACAAGAATCGCCCAGAGATTGAAACTTACCAGGAAGGAATTGAGATTGCTGCAAGTACCGGAGATAGTTTCCACAAGTGATGAAGTCTACTACCTATAAACACTTCCAGATACTCCAGAAAATCCTTTTCCTACTTAAAGCATGTAGAATTGGGAAAAATTACTGACAGAAGCCATATACCAGGAAGGAAAGTCTGCTTGGAGAAAGGGATTAGTAAATCAGGCTAGGATATACACAGAAAAGAGGTGGTGGAATGACTAGTCACAGCACACAAATCCACTGATTTTTCCACCACATCCATAGTTGCGAAAACCTAGATTATCTTCAACTAAAAGTGCAGCAGAGATATAAAAAGAGGATTCTCACAATAAAGCAATAATATCTGTAGTGTAGAAAGCAACCATAATAACAGGAAAGCAGCAAGGGATGGAAGAATAATATCACACCCATATGCAATTGGTACCATACAGCAGAAAATCAAATGACCAATGATTGGCCAAACTATATGACAAGATAAATTACCTTCACATCCACCATCTCCTCTTTAGAAGAAAGATGTTGAAATTTTTCAAGAGGTATGGTTTGCACTTCCTCGTATAACTTTGAGATGGTAAGAGACTGGTAATAACTTGACATTAGACATTCAATTACAGCAGTCCATCTGCTTGAGATCCACCCAAGTAACAAGAGCTCCTGTTATGGGTTAGGATCAGACAAGGTATAGATATTCTCTAGAGGAATAAACTAAGTGCTTTCAGGATGGGATATGTAGGATCTCCGACAGTAACACTGTTCCCTAATGATAATAGCAGGTTTAAAGAAAGAATCTACAGAAGTTACTAATTTGAGTGAATTAGAGCTGACTTAGAAAATAATACTTCAAATATCAGCTCTAACAGAATGTCTGAGCCCACGTCTTAAATAAATTGGAAATAACATCATAGGGAAACATATAATTGGTCAAGAAAGAGTTTATAGCATTATTAGTGCCTAAATAGCTACCAAGTGAAAATGTTAAAGGATGAGAAAACCTCGAAGTAAGCACTTTGATTCCTGGACAACATACTGAAGCTAACCGTTTGGTACCCAATAAATAGATAATTAATCAACTAAGGAAGAAATTTGAACATGTTTTGTTAGACTTTAGAAATGAACAATGACACTTTATAATGAGAGTTAAAAATCAAGCAGTATTTATGTTAAATCAAATATAAAGGGATAGGCAAAAGAAAAACTTCTTTATGAATGCTTAAGCTCAAGATAGGTACTAGCGTTTCCTCATAAAACAATCCCAAATGACCAGCTCAATATAAAAACAACCTTGTCTCTTGCAAATGAATTTATTTCATCAGGTACTAATTTGTTGTCTATGCCCCAATGCATTAACATGTAGCCATATTTTGCTTTCAGATGCATGTGACAGGCTTCCTGATTTTTCACATCCCACCATTATGCATAGGGGAGTCGTTTCCAATAAAAGACCTCCATTTAAATTCACACAGCTTATGGTATATGGAACTCATGGCCCTCACCTTCATTGTCTTAAGTTAGATACGTACCATTTATTTAGAAACACTTGCTCATGATATGATACAGTTTGTAAATTTTTTAAAGGTTCAAATCCTATTGGACACAATTTAGTTTCATATAATTTTTCCATTTTGATATCAAGAGAACTAGAAATAGATAAGGTTAATGATTAATGATTATTTTACCCTGCACTGTTTTTGGGTTGCCATTTCATCCCCTAGAAAACTAGATAAATGTACGCAGGCAAAACCGCGAGGGGGGGGGGTGGGAAGGGGGGGAAAGGGGGTGGGTGGACTGGGGAGAAGATAGATATTAAAATTTCAGAATAAAATGCTCATCTACTCTGGAGGTTACAAATAAAGTGAGATTATACTGCAGACTAACTTTGGGGAAAAGGAATGGCCCCTTAAAATATTCATGTTAAAGAAACCAAAGAAGTTAGCTGAAAGCATACCCAGCTTACCAGTACTTCATAGATATCGGTACCACCTTGAGCTCCTGAACAAACATCCAGCCTTTCAACCACAGGAACCCATTTACTCTTGGGTGCAGCGAATATCAAACTTGCACCTGAGACCAATCTGATAGTTCTCTTGTCAAGCAAATATGAAAGACTTCTTGCTTTCCACCGACTCCAGATGACAGATCCAATGGGCTGCTGATCAGTCCTTAATATAAGAACCAAATTGTAATCAGGGTTATCAAGGAAAGTAGAATTGACTCATTAAAAAAAGAAAAATGACATTCCAATACAACCAAAATTAAATGTCAGTCCTACAGATTTGAGAGTTACAAAATCACCGCCATGTTCTATCAAAAACAAAATATTATTCTGATCATCTATCCAATATTCATTGGAGGTAATATATCTAATTGAGGAGAAGGGCAACAGTGTGCGGTCAGCAGCAGCCAGCTAGGTTGAATAGTAATTTCTGCTACCACAAATTAGGGCCGAAGCAAGGTCTATGCTCAATTTAGACAATAATGCAGATTTTCGCTGCCCAGTACCTTCAATAACTCCAGAACATAAATCTATCCCACAACTGCTTATATTCTAAGTTACAGGTAATGTTCTTCATGGAGAAACTTAAGTACAGGAGCCAATTAATTTCCATCCGGGTGATAATGGTAGTCTAATTCAAGAAAAACTAGCTCATAGAAAGAAAAATCACTTTCGTCACACTAGCTAGACAACTTTAACGCTCACAACTGCGTCACGAAGTTTAACTAGAGATGACCAAAAGGATGTCGCAAGGGGCATAACCCTGTAATGGCCCGGGTGTGGAAGGTTAAGAAGCCAAAGGATTTTGGGATTTCTGGATTGGGGACAACTGACTGAAGCCACCTAGCTTTCAGAAGGATCTTCTCCCCAAAAAATATGTTGCTGCATAGAGGTGAAGTGGAAGAGTGCACACTTGAAGGAAAATTGTGAGAGGGGCTACTGAACCTACTATAAAGAGGAGATATTACATAAAGGCCACCAGCAGGAACACGTGTACATGGAAATAATAACAGAGAGAACAAAAAAAGCTTACAAAATATATACATTTTGCTGACAAGCATTAATACTCATAAATGTTCTAAAATGTAGAAGAACAATAGATAGGAAAAAGCTGTGATATTTCTACTCCTCTAATGAAAAATTTCTACATACAGCTATAAACAGCCCAAAAGAACAACACAAGAAGATAACCTCATGCCTTCACATTACTTAAGGTAGATTATATTTTTCGGTATGTTACTTACATCATAGCCGCAGTTTGTTTTCCCTCTTCTCCATGTGACAAATTCTTAGAGTCATTCCAGGTGTTCTTTGTCAGACTCGTCCAGAGAATTTCCAAAGCTCTCTCTGCTGAAGATACACATGAAACTGTTGATTGCCTCCTTCCAAGTTCTTGCACAGTGAGACTAGAGAAACTACCATTCACATCATTGCCATCTATCCTGCTAGGAGTACTGTCTGCGGCTAAAAGTGCTGTATCATTTGCAAAAAGCCTCCTCCTGGGTAAAACCGGATAGACTGATGTATTGCTCGTCAAATTTTCAAGATATACACGAAGGCAATCACTGTGTTTCCTCTCAAGATCATCAAAGTCCATCTCAACAGCTGCTGTTATAAAAGCTCTGAGATGTGCCTCCCTTAGGGGTAAGGCATGAATCAGATGTTCTAGCAGCAAGCTTCTGGCTTTACTAAGAGTCATCGATGTCATATGCGCAAGACCCTGCTTAATTAAACATAAAAAATGAAAACTTTTCAACACAAAAATTGGAAGCAAGAAGAAAATTGAATAAAGGAATACTATAACCTCAGGAAAACATGGATTTGATTTGACGTCGGCTAAAGCAACATCAAGCTCCCGTATAGATTCTTGGTAATTATCTGAGCTGCTCAAGCGATCAAACACCTAAACATGATAAACACAAAAACATAAATCTCCTAGGAGGACATTCTGCAACCATATAATTTAAATACTGGGCAGGACAAAACAACTGCTATGTTTTGCCGAAATTACACGTTACACGTGTTCTATCTTTGTTATTACTCTACAGTTCATAAGAATGTAATCCACGTTTTAGTAAATCACAGTGGTTCTTTGATTATTAGCAAACATGCTAAACTTATAATACTTACAAAATGACTGGGGAGAAAAAAAAACACTCCTGCCTGTGCGTGCTGCACAAACAGAGTGACAGCCAGTCCTATTTCTATAGGTAGTGCTCTGATTCACGATTAGGGCTCATTTGGATTGGCTTTCTTTTAAAAGTGCTTTCTTCCACAACTGTTGAAAAATGTGCTTTTCTTATACGCTAAAATTCGTGGCTTCTGAAAAAAGCTGAATTTAAATTTTTTTTCCTCAAAATTTTGACTTTTTCTCAAACCAATCTAAATACTTAATTACAAAAAGGATGTGCAATTTTCTGGAAAAAAGAAAAAAGTACTTTTTTTTCCATGTGAAAAAGCCAATCCGAAGGTCTTAACATGCAACTTTGACAAAAATAAAATACGAAAAATGCTCGGATGACACCAAATGTATATAAATCTTTAAGAAAAAACATCCGAAATGTCTCAACAGATGAAATTTCTTACATTTTCGAAAAAGAGGGACCATTGAAAAGCTTTCTTGATGGAGTGGGAGTCCCAATGGGCAAGACGACCAGAGGATTGATACCCGGAAGCCAGAATGAGTATATCTACAAACCCTTTTATTAGCTTCAACAAATCTTCAAGGCTAACATCTGGGTGAGACCAAGCCATCTCTGTGTGTGCAGTGCAGTGTGTTGACTGTGTGAAGTGTGTGTAACAGATGTTTGGTTTTTTTTCCCGCCTTTTGTTGATAACTGGCCCTGAAGTGGACTTTTAGGCCCAGTAGCCCAGCTACTATAGTTTGGAGGGATGGACCCGGAGTAGTCCAGCCCATCAGCTCGCTAACGATTATAAACTGTTCATATTATTTTTTTATTAAAGATAGATATTTATAATATAATAATATTATAAGATGATTTATTTTTAATTTTAAAACACTTTTAAAATATTTCTATGTTTTAGGCTAGAAAGGGTAATTAACTCTCATTAAACGATTATGTTCTCATAGTTACAAAATTAAGACTTTTCTAAAGAGCGACTTTTAATTGTGCATATATATACATACATATATATATATATGTATGTATGTATGTATGTACGTATGTATATATATATATATATGTATATATTCTTTACATTCTTTATTTTATTAATCTTACCTGATGAAGAATATAGTTAAGCTGAAATATGTGTTTCTCACCAATGACTAGAAATATAATGTGCTAAGCTCCTTAAAGCTTTGAGAAGTCCCCATGTGAAAATATCACAATTTGCAAACTTTTTTACTTTTTTTTTATGAAAATATATTCTTTTACCAAAAAATATATATATTTTTCAAACTTTATATTAAAAAATACTTTAAAAGAAACCAATTGAAACAAGCCTTTAAAAGTTAATACTGGACCGAGACTGTTGCACATAAGGGTTATTGTAAGATTAAACAATAACTTTTTGGAAATAATTACAACCAATTCTCCCTGAAATAGCTTAGCAAACGATATAGCATGTCATCATCACTTCATCATAAAATATTAGAGGGTCTTCCAGAGTAACGACTTCACTTCAAATGGGCATGGGACATCAGCTTGGGGTGGAGGGCTTAAAAAAACATAAAATCCATTTCATTATAACTACATCATATTATTAAATCTCACTCGCAACACTAACCACATCGTAACCGCAAATACATTATATTATTAAATCTCACCTGTAACATTAACCACATCGTAATCACGAATCTCATAACAAAACAACAATATAGGCTATAGCTGATATAATCCTCTCTAGTGAACGAAAAAGCTAGTGCTTACAATATGATAGATCAATCGGCATTATTTGACAAAATCCTTTTCATATGGAGTAAAACATGCAAATGCCCAAAATAATTACCAAAACACATCCTATGAAACACGTAGAATAATAACAAAAAAATAATTCTCCTTTGTGATAAATCACATCGACAACACAACTAAGCATTGTATAAAAAAGGAAAGTAGACATTCATAGCTCTTACAAAAATCCCATCATATTCAATAGTAAACATGTTCCTACTTCAAACAAAACCACCAAATTTAAACGGTTCAACAAAACGCTAACAACTTCCCAAAGTCTAGAATTATACTTCCTAAACAATAGCATTGGCGGCACTGGCGATCCTGGGCCAAAGATCAGCACACTCCTTCCCGATAGGACCGGTGATAGCAGATCCTACAGAAACCAACAACAGAGAAGGAAAAATTAGCAGATCCTACAGAAACCAACAACAGAAAAAGAAAAATCACAATGAGCGAACATTTTATGTTAAGCCACGTTCAGAGGCAGGAAGAGTTAGCTTCTATTGGACAATCAAATTAATCATTCCGTTACTAGCAAAATCAAATGACAACTGATTTAGTTTATTGTCCAATGAGAACTACCTTGTTAAAATCACATTACATATTACAATGAAAACAAACTAAAGGAATGATATATCGAAAAAAATAAGAAGCAAAATCATTTCTTCAGTGATGGGAATATTTATGATACCTTTCATTTCACCTTTAGGATTAACAATAACCCCAGCATTATCTGCAATTTAAATGAGACAAGCATTAGAAATATATATATCCACTTGTAAGAACATCAATGTTAGTAAAATATTGGAAATATGATATCTCCCACAAACAACCAAGCAACATTAATAATATCAAACAACAGGTTCCCAACACACTTCCCAGCCAGCACAGCACAATTGCTACAACACCATAGCATCATGCTGTTTAAAGCTGGTATCTTCTCCAATTTATGCTTCCCGATAACACTGACTGCTTCATTAACAGTCATTTTGCTAAATCTAGAGAAGCATAATCCGGAAAAGATACATACATCCAATGAAAAGACAAATCCACATGATCATTATGGCTAAACTGATTTTCTTTATATTACACCATTTTAGCCCATAGTACAACTAATACGAACCGAGGCACACCATTTTAGCCCATAGTACAACTAATACGACCCATAGATCATCGACCCCTATTCCACTGTGTCCTGCAAACAACTGCAAAAGATCCTCTATAGAAATTACTTGTAATACTACTTTGCCCGTAAATGAGCCAACCGCAGTCCCTAAGGCACGTCAGTTTAGCCCATAGTACAACTAACACGAACCATAAATCATCGACTCCTAATCAATAGACATGCCCGCATACCCCCGAGGTACACCATTTCATGGCATAGTACAACTAATACAAACGCTAAAACAACTACATCTGAGACAAAATAAAAAGAAATGAATCACACATACCCACGTATATGAATTCAAAATGAACTAAATCATACCGTAATAACATCATTTAGCTTAGATATTAAAGGCCAACTAAACAAACAAATTAAAATGAAATACACTTTCAAATAAAAAATAACAAACTAAAGCAATAAATTAAAAACATCAAACCGAAAATAGTAAAATAAATCAAAAAATGAATAAAAAAGGTATAAAAAAAAGAGTAAAATTACGAACCTTCGAAGTACATGTAGACACCATCCTTTCTGCGCCACGGCTTGCGTTGACGGACGATGACGGCGGGCATGACCTTCTTCCTCAGATCAGGCTTTCCCTTCTTGACGGTGGCCATGACCATGTCGCCGACGCAAGCTGACGGCAGCCTGTTGAGCCTCCCCTTGATTCCCTTCACTGAGATGATGTAAAGGTTCTTAGCTCCCGTGTTGTCGGCGCAGTTCACCGTCGCCGCCACCGGCAGACCCAGCGACATCCTGAACTTGTTCCCGGCGGAACCTCCGCGTCCTGTAAAAAAAAAATTCAAATTTTTTTTACAGTTTCAGAAATTACAAAAATGGAAATTAAAAATAAAAATAAATGACTAAATAGATTCAACGGCTGAGATTTTGAGTTGTACCTCTCTTCGACATTGTGGATCGTCTCTCTCTGAAGTCTCTCTCCTCGACCCTCTTCTCTCTCTCTTAAAGCTAAAACGAAAGGGAGGCTAGGGTTTTATATCATGTGAAGAAGTAGAGCTAGGGTTTTGATGCATGCGAAATGCCCAATATGCCCTTATTGGGCTTTACACCATTTAGGCCCAGTGGTTAATTTTATGCGGTGATTGGTGAAGACGCTGAGCCGAAGTGCACAACTGACCATGTTCTCTTTTGCCCTTTTTTTTTTTTTTGGTGGATTTCATCTTTGTTTTGCATGTATAACTCGTAATTAATGTTTACAATCGAAAGTGAAGACGTTGGGTTGAACCTGTCTAGATGTTCTATTTAGATTGTCAAGTGTATTGGTATGCAAGTGGGAGTTTATACACTTGTATATTGTACGGTCATATACAAGTAGAGTACGTTTAAAATCGACAACTAAAATTAGAATCAAGTTACACACATGTAGTTTGTATAACATCAAGAATTCACAGAAATAATAATTTAAACGTGATCTAGTGCTTTTCTTTTTTTTTTTTTTGAAATCTAATTTGGCTCACTTGATGAAAAACTATTACCATATATTCCTCATTTATAAAAATTCTGTATAAACTCTCATATGATCGAAATTAAAGAATAGTCATATTGATAATTGGGAATTGTATCTTTCGGAACCGCATTCATATTAGATACATGTTGCGATGTTTTGTTAAGTTTGGCCAAGGTCATTTCTTTTTGGTCAATATATTTATAATCTATTTTCAGCTTAAAACATCACTCCAAAAAGTTGGAACCTATGAGCAAAAATGAATTTTGATGGATCTTTTCAAATAACAAAATTTTACCACAACATGGGAACTTTGATATTTAATAAGTAAATGCTGACACTGACAAAAAGAAAGGTGAAAAGATTAAAAAGAAAAGAGGAACGAAAAGTATTACTATTTGTTTATGTAAATTTTGGATTTTCAGGGTAGGGAAGCAACATAAAAGTGCGAAAATGAGTTGCATATTACATTGAACATGTGCGAAAAAAGTAGTTCGAATGATTGAAATTACTTAAAGAAATGATGACTTGAATTCAAATTTCATAAAGTACAGGAGATTAAAATTAAACTAAAAAGAAAAACCTTCATACTTCGTATTTGAGAATTGAGATAGAGCATTGTTTCATATCACGCCTTTACCCTTTTTATATGGTAACTCTGGTCATGCCAAGAAAGAGTTGACCTTCAACTCATGAAATTTTAACCATACAAAGAAGGGGTAATAAAGTGAAAAGGTGACAAAGTTTTATGTCAACTTTTCTCGAATCAGCTTATTATGTATGAAACTCTCACAATGCGCGAATTCAAAAAAAATCTAAGGTGTTACTCTGTAAGTACATATAGATCTACATAACGAATTTTCCCTTCCGCTATTGTATATGTACACAAACATATTTAAATCTTCAATGTGAAAAGAGACCAAGACAGTTTTTCAACATAAACGCCCAAAAATAAATAAATTGCAAGATTTTGAACACTTCCACCTTCCACCGACAATGATCTTACATATAAACATTACGTATACATGTAGGACCATCGAGATTAAGCGATAGCTCAAGTAATTGAGATTACCTCTCCTAAACGTAAGGTTTTGGTTCAATTCCATGGGAGTAGCGGTTTAACCCAAAAAAAAAAGACCATGTAAGACCAATGTTAGGTGTTTAGCTTTCCTTATTTGGTGCTTATAAGCACTTAAATAATAAAAAAAATATGTAAGAGGATGCTTTTTTCTAAGTGCTTATAAGTACCTAAAATAAGCAAATCCAAAAATGCCTCATGAAAAGGTGCTTCTTACCTTTTCTACGTAATATTGCTATAAGTGAATAAATGCTAAAGTAAGAAAGACCTCAAAACCCAAGAGAACAAAGGTGGCAAAATGGTGTGGAGAAGATGTTGCTCTTCACACACTCTCACACCATCTCTCTGATGAGTATAGACTGTAATGGAGAATTAACTAAGCAGACAATAGCAGCACCACGTGAATCAATGACAGAAGAACCGGTTAGTTTTCAACGAAAAACAGATAAAGATTAAGATCAAGAGAGTACCCGACAAGAGAAATCTAAGAGAATTCAAAGGAGAGAGGGAGACTTTAATCACAAAATGTGGAGCACATATAATATTGATGACATGTAGGAAGCTGCAAATTTAGTTCATTGCTATCTGAAATTCTGGCGATAAAAGAAGTACCTAACCATGTATAATCGTGTATTAAGACATGGCATTGGCATAGACGAAAAGGGCATAAAATGGTTCTTTTCACAATGGCTAATCATATTTGACATCCTATAGGTACTGAAGGATGATTCCTACAGATTACTCGGATCACACATATAGAAAATTCAGAGCAGCCTTGCGTATAGGGCAAGGACCACACCCTTGTTTTTAGTCTGAGAATGGCCCCATCAATCACTACCGAAGGATTATATGTGTGCCTTCTCATGCAGTAGGAAGAAAAATGGAAAGAGAAAACAAATAAAGGAGCTGCCTTAATCTACCAACTGCTGCGTACTCGATAGAACCTAAACACTCCTTCACAAGCTATTGACCACTCAATGCCGTGGTAAGAAAGCTGGGCAATCTGCTTTCAAGTTTCAACCACTGACTCCGAAACTATCATGCATCTTAAAGATAAAGAATCAAAGACGAAATTCAACTAGCAGAAGCCTAGTCAAATTCGAAAGAGGCAAAGGGCTTGTGAAGTTGGGTAGCAATTGGAATGTTCCATAAACGGATCATATTACAAAAGGATAAGCTAGAAATCAAACGGGTCACTAACAGAAAGATGTAGAAGACTTCCAAGAAGCGACACAACAACTTGCATTCCAATTATCTGCCCCTCAAGAGAATAATATCTCAAAATGCCACCATTAGGTATACGGCATTATACAGATTAATTAACTGCCGAAAATATTATGTTTATTATCGCAAAATTTAAGTTTATCGCTCCAATTACAAGAACACATGTGCAGAAAAAAATGACAAATTCATCGCAGGCTGTTCAGATTCCATACTCATCAACTTCAAAGCTGAAGAAATCGGGTATATAACGCAAACGCGAAAGCAGAAAATTACGCACTACAAACAGGTCATCAAGCTTCTGAATCAGCATTGCATAAGTTTATAATGTCCAAAATTTCAATATCCCTATCAAGGTACAACACGACATAAAACCCTAGAACTTCAAATTCTCAACCAGCTAAAAGCCTAGAGAGATGAAAATTTTAGATGCTCGACATTGTCATCCATTACATGAAAATATATTATTTTAGGATTAAACTCCCGATGACTTACTTTGACACGGCGGAAAGCGGCGGAGGAGTGCCTAGCAAGCTGGCCTGCTGCATCTCGAGCTCGTTGAGCTGAGTCTCGCGATCCATCTCGATGATGAGAGGGACGACGAGGACGAGGAAGGTGGTGCCGGCGATCCACGCCGCCTTCCCGGTGCTGCGGAGGAGCTTCTTCGCCACGAAGGCGGCGTCGCCGGCGGCTTGCTTTCCTCGGTACACGATTGGGGACTTGGAGATGGACGATGTGATGTTTGATAGAATTCCACCGCCGCCGCCGGGGCGTTCCGGTAAGGAAACTCCGACTCTTCTCGCTGACATTGCGTGAGAACACGCGCGCAATAACTACAGAGCAAGAAAAAATGTGTGCGCGTAAGGGCGAGTCCCAATTTAAAGAATGTAATTTTCTCCCAAAAAATTTAAAAAATTAAAAATTAAAATAAATACCACCTAAGGCCCGTAATTTATCATAATTGCATTGTTCCTCTTGTAGTTTCAAAATTAATAACCCTTGTATTTTTCAAAACTAGAACCTCTGTAACTCAATTATTAACGTCATTGGTTTTCTTTAACCCCAAAAAAATATCTAATATACCCTTCAACACAAGGATATCATGCATGATTTCTTTTTGCGAAAAGAATTACGTATGCATCGCTTGCAGAACACGCATTCTAAATTTTGGTGGAAAATATGACGAAGGATTAAGTGTGTTGCATTTGCTCTTTCCTCCGAAAATTGAAAAATAAAATTGTAACTACAAAACTCTGGTTGGTATATGTACTAATCAGCTTTTTGAAAAAAAAAAAGAAGAGTATATTAATTAGACATCCACAAACAAAGTTATTTCACTGCCATTTATTTAAAAAAAAATTAAAACTGTTCATATGCAACACTGAAAAAAATGAATGTGAAAGGCGTATTAACCAAACAATCATGTAATTGCTTATCAGTAAAATATGGTGAGTGGATTTTGAGAAATCAGGCAGAATTGTATGTATCTTGATCACTATATTCTTTTTGCTTGATAACTAAACTAATTGGTCAATATTCTCGCTGATAACATCATTTTTTTTTTTGGCTAGATACAGTTAAAGTTTATAGATACTTGATGTTTATAGACAGATCAAAGTTCTATTCATTTATAATTTTGTGACTAAGAAATTGTGAATTCAAATGAAATAACTAATTAGATAGCCACAAATATGAAGTGTGATAGGTTTTCATTGAAACTCAATGAAGGTTTTCCCTAACTTGTTTTCCCTCTTCATTTTGCAGTTGGACCCCTGGATTTAGATGTGATTGTTGAGGTCTCGAATTTGTATTTACTAGCATTTTATTGACACCTACAAGTCTTTCTTACTTTGTGTCCACATCACATGTGATGTGTTTCTTGCTAACAAGACCCTTACCATTCAAAGCCAACCTGCTCAAATATAAGCAATGATTCGTCACTGTTGCTTTCGACACCACGATTATTGTTGGTGGATTGTCTAAAGGTGATAAGGTAGCTTTATACCACTCGTTCAAGTGGGTCCCTTTCTTTCCAATGAGGGTTCTATTAGGCCCAACCTCTAGCCATGATTGGAATGTCCTGTTCACTGGCGTGTCCTTTTAAGCTCTTTTGCTGCTAGCTTGGTTTTATAAGTTTGTATAGACACCTTCGCTTTCTTGGTGTTTGGTGTCCCCACCTTTGTCTAACAGGAGATTTTCTTGCCAAACTCTTTCCTTTCTGAATTTGTTTGGTTGTGTTAGTTTGCGGCTACAGTTTCTTTGCTCAAGGTTTGTATCGTTTTTAGGCCTCAGACAAACTTGGGTTTGCTTTGCTTTGCATTTGAATTGCCTTTGTTGGGCCTCTTTTGGGAATTTGGATTCTCTCCAATCAAACTAGGAGGTGCAATATTGACTCTTGAATTTAAATGAATAAATTTAGACAATTTAATCAAAAAAATCACCAATAACCTTAAAAATAACTTCTTCTTTTTTCTTTTTTTTTTTCCCTTTTTTAGTTTCTTCCAATCAGGATCTAATTATTAATCAATCACCCAATAATATCTCCTCACTGCCATAGTCTTTCTCCCAGAACCAATATCTCCAATTCTCTCACACCTAATAATTTGAATCATATTTACGATCAACCTATATAAGTACGAGGAATTAATTAGACATATTTTGCATCTCTTGAAACAGAGATTGAAACATGGAGCAATTAGGATCATGAACACCAAGCATAAATTACTCAATGTTACAGTTTTTGTATAATATACACCATAATATATGTTGACACTGAAAGAATTATATGTTCATTTGATGACTAAACTTCTAGTCAGCTTTGTTTAAGAGTAACTGTTTTATCTATCTAATGATCTTCACAATGCGTTGCCTTGAAACATTCTTAAAATTGCATTTTGACTCTCCAACGTAACTTCACCACCATAACAGCCACGTCCATTTCATGATTTGCAATATTCTACACAAACCAGGCGATATACATATATATATATATATATATATATATTTATATATGTAGAAGATTGAATCTTGTAAGGAGATATTTGCCATGAGAGATATTAGATGATAGATTGTAATTGAAAGAAAAATAAGAAAGAAAAAATAAATTTCATTTTTAGAATTATTGGCTAGATAGCTTAGATTTATCTCTTTGAATTTAGAGATTTCATTACACATTCTAATAACTGAAGATAATTTTATCGAGAGGATCCAAATCTCCAATTTTATTAGTACAGTGATGAACCCAACCAAATCCGAAAAAACAAGGATCTAATTCGTTCTCTTTTTCTTTTTCTCCTTTTTTCTTTTTCCTTTTATCTACAATGTCTTGCTTTTTGTATTCTTTGCCTCAAGGTCACACTTGAAAAAGTGAATAAATTCGAGCCGTCTGGAAGTTGACAAAATTAATCATTTAAATCTAATTTTCTCTCTCTCACAAAAAAGGAAAAAACTAATCTTATGCCACCCGCGAGGAAAAAAAAGAATGAAAACTCTCGGCAATAAAGTTAGAGGATGAATGTAATTATAATGGTATAACACTATAATTAAAATGTAATAAACAAAATAATATAAATAATTTCTACCGTGGCCCTCTACATTCTAAAAAATAATAAATTTGACCCTCCCTCTAAAATTTCGTCACAACATACAAAGATCTCTCTATAATTTGCTCCCTATCACCAATCAAAATCTTAGAAGAAAAAGATTGAAAAAAAGATTATTGATTGGCTAAAAGGATGTTGGGTGTTTGCAAATGGTTGTACTGGAACCGGGTGCCCTATTTGTTGCAACCCATACCCGAACCCGAAACATTCTCTCTTCCAGCTCCTCTTCCTCAATGGCCTCAAGGTAATCTTCACAATTTTTCATTTTTTACTTTTTCTAATTATAAATGTCAGCTGCAGTTTGATCTTTCGTCTTTGTCTTTGTTTTTTGTTTTTTTGCACTTTTGGGTGTCTATATGATCATGATCGCATGTTAGGTTCTCAGAAATTCTTAATTTTTTTTTTTTTGGGTTCAAAAAGCTGTGTTCTTTTGATGATTGGGTGTTCTGTTGAATTTAAATTATGATCTTAAATTTTTATTACAAGGAAAGATGGCTCATATCCTGTCCGATAACTAGTACCGGCGAACGTGCTAAAGTGTAACTCCGACAAAATGTAAGGCGGATAACATTATTTGTTTTAGCATAGATTTAGGGCTTGTTTGAATTGGCTTTTTTTCAGGAAAAAATACTTTTTTTCAGGAAAAAATACTTTTTTTCAGGAAAAAATACTTTTTTTCAGGAAAAAATACTTTTTTTCCTGAAAAAGTTACATTAAAATTGCAATAACTATTTAATTTGGCTTCCAAAAAAGCTAAAACTCTGAAAAAAACGCAAATACAACATTTTTTAGAATCCAGAATTTTCAGCTTCTCAAAAAAAGCTATTTTTCAAATGTTGTTAAAAAAAGCGCTTTTGAAAAAAGCCAATCCAAATGAGTCCTTAGTTACATGTTAGCACCCACTTCTGGTACAGTGATAATTTAATAACTTAGAATTCTGGCAAAATATAAAGAGTTTTTTCTGATAAAATCATATATTTTCCGGGTAGCTTAAGTTTCACGTTAGACCCGGGTATCTGGTATGCAGTAACTTAATAATGTATAAAATGTTTCTGTTGATGAAACCATTTTATTTTTGGTGGCTTAAGTAGTAGGTAATCGTGGTGATGTAATAACTTAATAATGTGCCACCTCCAGTATGATATAGGGAGATTTTCTGCTAATGACATCATTTGTGTTCTTGGGTAGTTTACTGATCCCGTGTCTATAGTAGCCGGAAGTTTGTTGTCCTTATTACGGTGCGGAGGATCTATCTTATGGTTTTGGCAAAAAGTTGCAATGTTCATTAATTTGGATATACATTGGAGTTTGATAAGTACTTTTACCGTGTCTGAAAATTAAAAATCAGTTGATTTGTCAGTAGCCAGCTAATTTTTTGTGGATGCAGCTTTATTACATTGTTTTGGCTGAGTCTACTTATTGGTGAATAAATCTACTTTTACATTGTGATTTGATACGAATTTGAATAATTGTCTCAGGAATATAGCTAATTTGATTCTCTTGATTCCTTTTTTCGTGTTATTGTAGCATCATAAGTCTTGATTCATGTCCTTCCCCGACGTGGGAGTTTTGTCTACTTAAAGTTGATCAGTTTTGGGAACTTGACATTCCTTGCTTTCGGTCACTGGAAAAGACTAAATCTTTTCTTGGGACTCAATGTTTTAGAAACCTGCTTGTGTGATAATCTTTGATCTTCCTTCTACAAGGAATAAAGTTTAGTTTGCTGATAGTGAATTAATATTGCACCCTTTTTGCAGTTACCATGACCTGTCAACCTTAAAATTTGGTGCTTTATTTTCCTTTCTTTTTGGGGGTTGAGTTCATTTTTGCAAGTGTTGATAGTTGGGGATCATTGTGTTTGTCAGCATATTTGTGCCTAATAGTTTTTTCATATAGTTTGAATGCGTAGGCCATAGATTAGACCTTGTGGGATTCTGCTATGGATAAAAGATTTCATTCTATATGTTTCAGGAGTTCCTGATACTGCTCTTCTCAAAAGAGACACTTCCTGACATGCGTACTTCTTGAATAAGCTAAAGTTTTAGGACTTCTACTGATTCTTCTTTCTCCAATTTTTATGTAATGCTCAGGCTCTGGATTCGCTAGTGGAGTGATTAAACTAGGAGAATTAGAAGTTCGACAAGTCACCAAGTTTGAGTACATTTGGGGGTGCAATTTATCATGGGACAGGAAACAGGGTGTCAGCTTCTATAAACCAATAGAAATACCTGAAGGATTTTGTAGCCTTGGTTACTACTGCCAATCTAATGACAAACCTTTACGAGGATTTGTTCTTGTAGCTCGAGAAGTGGATAAAACAGAAGGTTCTTGCATTTGCAAAACCCATGATTTGCCTGCATTGAGGAGTCCCCTAGATTACACACTACTTTGGAGCTCAGAAGAAGGAAGCGGGGAAAACCTTGATGGATGTGGTCACATCTGGTTACCTCAACCACCTGATGGCTATAAAGCCATGGGCTTTGTCGTGACCAATGGACCGGAGAAGCCTAACTTGGATGAAATAAAATGCATTAAAGCGGACCTAACTGATCAGTGTGAAGCACACCGACTAATACTTAGAACTAAGTCTAGATATTTAGAAATACCTTTCGGAGTCTGGAATACAAGACCACGCCATAGGGGGATGCTAGGCACAGGTGTCTCTGTGGGTACCTTTTTCTGCTGTAGTTATGGGGCCCCTGGGGAGGAGCTGAATGTCGCATGCTTGAAGAATTTAGATCCCTCTCTACATGCAATGCCCAATCTTGATCAAATTCATGCAGTCATCAGGCATTATGGTCCTACTGTCTTTTTCCATCCTGGTGAGAGATATTTTCCATCTTCTGTTTGTTGGTTCTTCACAACAGGAGCACTATTGTGCAGATGGGGGGAAACAACAGGAGAAGCAATAGATTCCGGTGGCTCCAACTTACCTTGTGGTGGGAGCAATGATGGGGAATACTGGTTAGATTTGCCAAATGATGGTCGACGGGAGACTATAAAACGTGGAAACTTAGAAAGTGCAAAACTATACGTTCATGTGAAACCGGCTTTTGGTGGTACTTTTACTGATATTGCAATGTGGGTCTTCTACCCCTTCAATGGACCTGCCACCCTAAAAATAGGGATGATGAACTTTTCTCTTGGCAAGGTTGGTCAGCATGTGGGTGACTGGGAGCATTTCACTCTTCGGGTAAGCAATTTTACGGGAGAGCTTTGGAGTATATATTTTTCACAGCATAGTGGTGGTCACTGGGTGGATGTCTTTGATTTGGAGTTTATTGAGGGAAATAAAGTTATTGTTTATTCATCAAAGTGTGGTCATGCTAGCTTCCCTCATCCAGGCAACTATTTACAGGGTTCATCAAAACTTGGGATTGGAATAAGAAATGATGCTGCCCGCAGTGATTATTACGTGGATTCAAGTATTCGCTATGAAGTTGTAGCCGCGGAGTATCTCGGAGAGGGAGTAGTCCACGAGCCGTGCTGGTTACATTTTATGAGAGAATGGGGCCCAACCATTGTGTATGATTCAAGAAATGAGTTGGACAAAATCATCAATCGTTTGCCTCTGAGTGTTCGATATTCTGCACAAGGCATATTTTGCAAGTTGCCTAATGAGTTATCTAAAGAGGAAGGTCCTACAGGACCAAAGGAGAAGAACAACTGGGTTGGAGATGAAAGATGGTAGAACAATTTGGAATTCACTTTTGCTGATGATCGATTGTTCTGCATGTGTGGCTGCATCTTCATGACATGACTAGAATATCAACGTATTGGCTTGAAACTTGTTGCAACTGTGAATATCTTTCATTCTTACTTTCAGAAGTGTGAAGCGAACCAATTATATGTTGATTACCTGCTTGGGAGGAGGAGAAGGTGTGTTGTAACGGAAGCACTTTCATCTGATTACTGGGTGGAATGACTGAGAGATAGGTATGTGCCCCACAGCATACACGCCCCACGTCCCATATTCAGCCAGTCCATCCAGCATGATCGGATGGTATTCTGTGGTGTAGATAGCAAAAGGAAGACAATGTCTACTCAAGGTAAATTGCCAAGAGTTGTCATATTTGAGCTCCTTCTTGATCAATTACAGGATAATAGATATCTTTTTGTCAAACAGAATTTATATTGATAGTTTCCTGCCTTTGCTGTATAGACGGTAGAGGTTCTTTTTACCCATAAATTGTTTGAAAATGGTTTCTGTTGCACATTTGCTTCAGTCATGCAACGGAAGATTGTTTAGGAGAAAGGGGACGATATGGAGTCCCACTCATTGTGTGCATTACCATAGCTAGTGGTAACAATCTTAGGATACCAAGTACCCTTATCGGTGCATCCTTGTATAATGATATATTTCTCAAGCAGATGGTAGTTTTCATTTCTGGTACTCTTTTCTGATTGTTTGTTTCTGCACTTTTTACCTCGTCTCCATCTAGTTTGATTGCAAGAGGGACAGTGGACAACTTGGATACTCTGTTCATAACCTGGTCCCCAAGGGTATGCATAATTCTGAATCTGATCTACAATTTTCATCACCTTCTTTTTTGCTGATTTTGACTTCTGGTAACAGAATCATACATAAATATACTAGTCTCTAACATAATTGCAGAGCTTGGATTTTTTTTCTTAGTGGTGAAATCACTTCCTTCATTAGGAAGCTTTTTGCTTTTACTTACTAGTGGTATCAGTATACAGTACCTATATGATATTATTATCTGCTTAATCAGGAGTTCTTTTACTACAAGTGTGATTCTTGGAGACTTGGATCCTCTCATGTCATCTTATATTCTGGTATTACGAGGGAAATCTAATAATTGTAAGTCGATAATACATTTATGAAGAGATGCTAACTCACTTTGTCATACTCTCGAGCTATCATTTGGTCCACATTGACAACATCATCACGAGCACTGCATATTGATCAAAATACTGAATTTGTCTCGCAACGTTAAATGTCATGGGAGAATCCTAATCTAAATTCTTTGCTATTTCGTAACCTGTGAGTTCAATATGCAGACGCAGTTGAATGGGTTTGGCTATAGCACTTGTAATACTATTTCACTTTATTTGCTAGCATATTTCAGCACAAAAGATGCTTTTTCTCAAACTTTTTTTTTTTTTTTTATCAAAGATTTTCATTTGTGATTTATTATCTTTTTTTTTTTTTTTTTAAGGTAGTGCGTCTTTAAGTTTAAAATTATTGTGGGCCTTACCACTAGCTAACCCTGGGCCTAATGGAGTGGGATCATGGACTCACATTTCGGGCTGCTTTAATTAGCCCAAAACTTTACCAGTAATAAAGGAGCTTTATAACCCACTCATATCCTCCTTTTCTTTCTTTCTTCCTTTTTTTTACCTTACGTCAACAACAAATTGAAAATTATATTAATATCAATAGAAGTACAAAGTTAAGAAAAAAATATCAAATATATAATAGAAGTACAAAGTCGAAAAAAGTTAAATATACAAACAGTTAAGGCTCTAAAAAACTTTGTAAACCAATCTTAACAAAAGAAAGATTTCCTATTTTGACCGTACGAACGACTCAATCTGCAATGCAGTTGACACAATGATAAATATATTGGGTTGCATAAATAGTTATGCAGGTCGAAGGTAAAAGAAATTTCAAACCAACAAGGGAATTCTCCAAGAGGAATCCTTCTTTTTACTCTTTCGAGAGGAGACAGCCCTATTAAATTCATTCCAAAATGAACCTTATTTTTCAAATTAAAAGGTTCGCCATAAACATAGCAGCATAATGTTACAAGAAAAATCTTAATTTCAGCATCCGTACCTGCACCTGCAAAATCACCAACATTGGAGGACAATCACCTGTGGATGTATAACAAGACACTGCAAATGCTAATCAAATGTTTCAGGTTTGCCACTGTCAGCATCAAAAGGCTTTTTTTGCATACTTATAATGAAGACAAACAAAGCTGTGCAGAACTTTCAAGCATTCACCAGTGGGTCAGCTCAAGAAAAAGAAAAAAAAAAAAAGTTAGAAAAGAAAGATAAAATTAGGCGTGGAAACACACAATGATTTTAAGTGTATCCTAATCATGCCTTTGTATACTTTTGTGGGCCATGAGGTTCAATTGCGTTTGTTGCAGGGATCGTTTTTCTTTTTTCTTTCCATGGATTAAGACAAGCAACGGTTAATCTGTCCCCCTGGCAGGGGACAGTGTCTAACGCCGTCAAGATCAACGTACTTGAAAACAGTGTCTCTCCGAGAGACGTAAACATTGTACTCTTTTCGTTTGATTTTTCTAGGGTCAATTAATCTTTTGTCAATATTAATATTTTTTTTTATAAAAGAAACGGTACCGTTTCCGATGTCTCGAAAACTTAGAGGTTTTTTTACAAAGTCCATCTGTAGAGGGTGAGTAGGGGCCTAAGATCAACTGAACTTAAAAATAGTATCTCTTCGATATTTTTAAGGCAAATATTGTACTTTTTTAGTTCGATTCTTCTAAGGGTGTCTAAGCTTTTGTTAATATAAATATTTTTTTGGTAGAGAAAATAGTACCCCTCCTATACCCCAAAAATTTAAAGGTTTCTTTACAAGTTCTTATGTCCCAAAAACCTAAAGGTTCCTCCACAAGATTTGTCCATAAGGAAGACTTAGGGCCTAAGATCAAGTCAAAATGTGTAATTGATGGACATCAAGTGCACAAATTGTTAACCACCACCAACCATATTAGTTTTTATTATTCAAAAACAATCATATTAGTCTTGATTATTTCATAAACTTATTCAAATTAATACTCCATTTCTTTCTAACTCTTTTTCTATTGAGATGGGCACTAATTTGAATAACTTTACATATCGAAAATTTATATAAATGTTTTGAAATGATTATGACTATTTTTGAATAAGTTTGTAAAATATCGATAATTAACATGGACATTTTTTAAATAGTATAGACCAAACTGATATTAAATAATAACATTGAAAAACCTATGGTGTAATCCACGCTTTTTAGGACTATTTGTCTTAAAAGACCACAGCTAAAGTTATGTGAGGATTGTCTTTTAGGTAATACTTTGCGTTTAAGGCCCATATTAATGTTCTCTTATGAACAAAATTTGACATTAAAGAGAATTATTGATACGATAAATCTTAATAATTTCTAATTATACTATCATTTCTAGTCATCTTCACCAATACTACAATTATTGGTATTCCTATCTTTGCCCTTTTGTATTGTCCGTCTCAATTTACGTCTTGTCTTTTTTGACTATTGACTTTAGTATGTGATTGTCTTAGGAACCAATGTCTTAATGGCATATGGTCCTTACTGTCTTCTAGAGATTTTAGATTGTTATTGTTTACATTTAATGGATCTCAAAGTTTCAAAGTCTGCTTTGTATGCTTTGAGTGTCTAAACTGTTTCATTCCTTTGCGTTCACAAGAGTGGCATAATTTGCAGACTTGATTAACTCTGAGAATTCTTAAGTCCCTATTGCTATCTTCTTAGCAACTCTCATACCGTGCATTATACTGTTATAATGTACAGATTTTTTAATAAAAAAATTACCAACTTTCGGTCACGGGTTAAACGTGAATAGAAGAGTTAGAATATGTACTTATACCAAAGTGACGACCAAAGGCACCACAATGCTTTCTTCCAAAAATTAGATGCACCAAATTCTACCATGTGCTGTTGTGTCAATATCCCTTTTGCTTGCCATATGTATACCATACAAACATAAAATTTTCAAAATATATTTATATTTTAACTTAACATATATTATTATAAAAAAAATACTCGTTTCTTTCTCACATGGCACATAGGAGTGTTCATTGGGGACACCTACACTGATTGATATTTTTTTTCTCACTGAAATAATTTTGGATAAGAGATTTTATTCTATTTACCACTCCAATTCAGCTTTGGGAACCATATTTTGAGAAAAAGGAGAATGGAAAAGAATTACTAGGGATTTAGGAATTCTCTTTTTCTTTTTTCGAAAAAAAATTCCAAACCAATTTTAACATAACATATATTGAATAACTATAAATCTAAAATGTAAACAAGAATATAATCTAAACTTCAAAATATAAATAAGAATGAATAGTCCAACTCAAAGAATAACATATTTCAAACTCCAACATATAAATAAAGAATTTAGATATTAAGATAAGATATATTATATTGTAGCTTATAAGTAAATAATCTAAAATTCAAAATACAAATAAGATTAAATAGTCCAACGCAAAGCATAATGTATTTCAAACTCCAAGATGTTATGCTTTGAGTTGGACTATTCTTATCGAGGAATTATCTAAATCTTAATTATTTTATTTGTAGGGTCCAATGCTAATTTCGACAGATTTAATATAAAAATTTGAAACTATATATTAAATTAACAAAATAATACAAAGAAAATAACCATAAATATAAAAATATATAAAATTAAAATTTTGCTACCATCCTCAAAAACTGAGAACGCCCTAGATAAGAATTTAGATATTAAGTTAAGATATGTTATATTATAACTTAGGGATAAAGATATTTTATTTTTTGAGTTTTGGATACATTTCTAAACAGGTCCCTCAACTATAAAAAATACCCTTTTTTTAGTCCCTCAATTTAATAAAAAATTATGAAAATTAGTAATCTACCATTTGATTTGTTTGAAAACCCCAAAATACCCTTAACTTTTTATATATATTTGGGCTCTATATGTTTTGCTAAAAAATATTTTCTTGATTTCTTGTTTGGTAGCACCAGAAAATAAACACCGGAAAATCAGTCAACTAAAAAATATTTTTCGGTCAAAGAAAAACTTTAGTGGAAATTTTTTGATGGACAAGAAGGCAAAAACATTTTTTATACAATAACTCTTTAACTTTTTGTTCCACTAGGCCCATCATCTCCCTACCCTTACCCTTATCCTTTTAAAAAAATAAAAGATTAAAAATAAGAGTAAAAAATTTAAAATTTATTTCGATTACTCTTAATGATTTTTAGGCTAATTTTGAAAAGAGTAGTTGAAATTAAAATTTAAAATTTTTACTTTTTTATTTTTTTAAGGGGTGGGGATAGAAGTAGGGTTGGGGGGACTACAACTCTACCGGAAGAAAAAGAGAGAGAATTAGTGTGCGGAAAATGTTTTCGTTATCATTATCTTGGCCACTGAAAAACATTTTCCTTTGTTTATAGCTAAAACTTTTCATTGACCAAAAAATGTTTTGACTGGCTTTTTGGTGTTTATTTTCATGTGCTATCAAACACTAAAAAATAAAGAAAATATTTTCTAGCAAACATACAAAGCCTAAATATATATATAAAAGTTGCTCAAAGGTATTTTTGGAATTTCTAACAAATCAAATGGTTGACTACTAATTTCATAATTTTTTATTAACTTTAGGGACTAAAAATGGTATTTTTCATAATTGCGGGACTTATTTGAAGATTTATCCAAAACTCAGAGACTAAAATATATTTGTTACTTATAGCTTATAGGTAAATAATATATATTAATATACATACACATATAAATTTTGATAATCCGGTATTCTCCAAAATTTCAATTTCAAATTAATTTTGTTCTACGGCCTATTTCTCCAACTTTTTTTTTCTATTGTTCTAATTTCCCAAACTCAATTTTTTTATAAAAACTTTTAATTCGATAATCAATTTTTTCCAATTAATGCACGCCCAAAGGACAAGTTGTACTCTTTACTAATTGTGAGAGTAGGCACCAACCTCACTCCCACTTGTCGGCACATGCGTATTGGACACGTTTTAGCCCTTCTTTTGGAAAAGTCAGATGTAGGTGGGTAACTTTAGCATTTGCACTGCATTACTACAATTGGGGCTTTTTACTTTTCAATTTTTTTTCAATTTTTCACTTTTGTTTTTTTTATAAGGGAGGCAAAATCAAATTACATTACGACAAGTCTCTGTCCCCTCTCAAAGTCCTCTTCAAGCATAGCTCTAAGGCCGGCTAGAGGATCGCCGAAATTGTGGACGCCAATTGGTGGTTCAAGCCCAAAATTAGTCATCTCTCAAGTCCTCTTGAAGCATAGCTCTAAGGCCGGCTGGAGGATCGCCGAAATTGTGGACGCCAATTGGTAGTTCAAGCCCAAAATTAGTCATCCAATTTGCGTTCTAATTTGCTTCGCAATAAATATGTTCAAGATCGTAACCTGGGGGTTTGCTTAGCTTTCTTGCGTTCCACGTGGCCCTACTTCCAACGGTTGTAGGGTGTTGAGCAGGGTGTGTAAAAAAAAAGAAAAATCTTTTTAGTGGGCCCCACTCTTGTCGGCTTGTCGTTTGGAGCAATGCTCCCTGTCTCTTTTGTCCCCACCTTGCGTTGTCTCCAACCGCTCCTAATTTCTCGCGATATTTTCCAAAATGTCGCTTTTTTTTTTTTTTTCCTCCAAAATAGCCCAACAAAGTCTTGGACTGGGCCGCAATATGGCCTTCCAAGTTAAGGAAATATAATAATGGGGTTTCCAATACATGGACAATTTTTCAAAATGATAATGATTTAAATAATAATAATAATAATAATAATAATAATAATAATAATAATAATGATATATCATTTTAAATAATTAAGATACAAGAATTAATACTACTTGGTAGCATCATTATGGTTATTGTTTTTAATAGCAAAGAGAATTTCACATCTAACATATAGAGCAGTTGGAAAATTATTAACACATACAACAATAGTAACTTGATATAAAAAATTAAATATATGTGGTTCCACATACTTCCTGTTATAACATTTCATCAAGAACAGGTTTAACGATCACTAGTTTTGAAATGAATTTTTGCGCAAAAGCTAGTTTTGAGATGAATTTTTGCGCAGTGCGTATCAGGGGAATTTTAGGATCTTGCATTAATTGTGACCTTATATTAGTTTACGCTTAATATACAGAGCTCTTGTAATTAATCGATTATAGGAAAGGTAGACTCAGTGTAATTTTAGTGCTTATTATGAGATATACTGATTTAGACTTTGAGCTTGAGAATTGAGATTAAGTATTTAGTAAGTTAATTCAGAACTATCATTTCTGAAAACGACTTTTTCTACCTTTAAGTGGAATAATTATAAAAAAATGCAACAAACCCATAAAGTGCACTTTATGCAAAAAGTCACGTTTAAAGTAAGACCCAGAATAGAGAGGCATCAATTGGCCAATATAGCTTCGATTTCACTCTATAAAATTCACACGCTCTCGAAAAGTTATTTGATAATTGTGAGGCTTTGAGATGAATTCAGCAATCATTTTATGAAAAAAAAAGGTCAATTTAGCCGAATATTTAATATTTCAATTCATGTTCATTCTTAAAAAAATAATAATAATTGAAAAATAATAAAAGACTGTTTTCACGTGATTCATAATTTAAAGTACTACTCTATCAAGACAATTCTTTTTCTTATTCCATCTAGCTACCCCACAACAAATATAAATTGAAATTTTATAGTTTTCTAGAATTGAATGGAGTAGTTATAGTGACTTGTATTATTTTGAAAGTACTTAACATAACCAATATTATTTTGTTTTTACTTATTCGCAATGCTTCACAATGAAATTTATGAATTCAAATTATATCCACTTCGAGCTTTTTCCCTCTCTTTCCATGAAAAGCACTTTTTTCTTGTAAGAAGCAACTTTTTTTGCAACAAGTAATTAGGATTAACTTCTAAAAAAAGTGAAGACTCTTAAAGAAAAAATTAAATTCAATTTTTTTAGCAATTAAAAATTTTAACTTCTAAAAAAAATATTTTTTTCCAAAATTACAAAGAATCTTAAAAAAGTCAATCTAAACAAAACTAAAATCTTAAATTATTTGTTATAGAAAAGATTTAGAATAATATTCATGAGTGCATTATAAATAGTGATAGTTATGCTCTGTTTGTTATAGTCTTATTTTAAAATACTTATTCTATTAAAATGAAGGTATATCTTATAAGATTTAAGAAATTTTATTATATATTTTATAAAAATTCAAAATAAAATTATATTTTTTATAAGAAATAAGTAATTCATCTTATTTTATTTTTTATAATTATAAAATACATAATATACCTGATAAAATATTTTAAATCTTATAAAATATTTATAAATTTCAATAAAATAAACATCTCAATCATTTCAAACACTTAGTTAAACCTCGATTAATATCTCTTTTCTCCAATCCAAAAAGTAGAAGGAAAGAAAATTGCGAAAAGATACCAAAAAATGGCAAAACACAAGACACAAAAAGAGAAGGATGGATTGATTTTGTTGTTTGGTACATAGTTGGCATCAGACACTGGCAGTGGGGACCACAAAACCAACAATCTTCAATGAAGTTGAAGCGCACATAGCAGACACATGGGCCCTCCCCCCCCCCCCCCCCACTTCATCACTACTTCCACCACGCCCACCACCATACTTGATACCATTATCTACCTTATTTTCTGTTTTTTTTACACACACCATTCTCAAAATTTTTCCTTCCTCCATTTTCTTTTGTTATTTTTGCATAAAAAAGATTGAATCTTTGGTTCAAAAATGTCAACTTTATCAAGAGAGGAGAACATGGTGGTGTTGTCTGGTGAGGTTTGTTCTTCTACTGCATACCCTGATGAAGATGATGATGCTGAGCTTGAGTTGGGCCTTGGCCTAAGCCTTGGTGGTGGTGGTGGAAAGGGTAAGTCAGCCGCGTGGGGTGGTGGTGGTGGTAGTGGTGGTGGTCAATATGCAAGAATCTTGACAGCTAAAGATTTTCCTTCAGCTAAGTCTTCATCATCATCATCATCTTCTTCTTCTGGTGCCAAAGCTAATCCCTCTTGTGGCACCAAGAGAGCTGCTGATTCTGTTTCACCACCTCGTTCTGGTGTCAGGTCTTAGTCTTTTTCTTGCCACCCCTTTTTAGTTTTTGTTTTTATTGTCCAATTAATTGGATTAAAAGTTGTTGCATTTGTTCAAATTCAAGCCATGGACATAGCAGCTTGTAAATACAGGGTAAGTGATGCGTATAATAGACTCTAAAATGGGCATGATCCTTCTCGTTTTTCTGCGTATAGCGAGAGTTTTGTGCACGAGTAGCTACCCTTTATTCATTTGTTTGTAATATGTGATTCCAGCTTGTTGAGTATTTGATTCTTGGTGGTTGGTTATGTGCTTTTTGGCCTTTCTTTTGGTGCCATGGCTTGTTTTGTGGAAAAGATGTGTAAGAGGTTAATTGTTGATATGTTCTTATGGTTACTTTTGGAAGATTTGAGTGGAATTTCTGGCCTTTATTTATTTATTTTTTTAATGATTTTGAAGAACCATTTTCCCTCATGTTTTAAACTGGAACCAGCTGAAAAGATCCTCTTGAATATTTAACTAATTGATTCTTGAGAGATCTGATACTTGTGATTAAATGCACTTTTAGTTAGGTTTAGTTCATTAGCTTCCCTTTCTTCACCCCTAAACTCATAAGCACTATAATAATTCCATAGAAGTGTTTACGTGAAGCCAAGCAAAAGAGGATCCACTAATTAGATTGTGTTCATTTACATGTTCTTCGTTGCCTGCCAATTTTGCTTAGACTTATTCGTAGGCAATTAGATATTGATGGATTCCACAGAAAAGAAAAAGAAGATATTGGTGATATATTTTTATATTTGCTGAGACCTTTGGTATCGCAATTAGTTGATGTAGTGCAAGGATGGAATATTAGATGGTCTAGTTTCTTCTTTGGGGAAGCAGGGTAAAACTATTAGAAAGCTTAGCTGGGATTAAGGGGTAGCTCAAGTTGTTGAGACCATCTTCCTCAGGAGTGAGGTCCTGGCTTCAAATCCCATGAGGAGGGGGGTTGGGCTGGGGGTGGGGAATTTTTTTTTTTTTAATAATTAAAAAAAAACTAGAAAGCTCAGCTGAAACTCGTTCTACTTTTTACTTATTTGTAGTTTATCCATGACTGATCATTAAATTTTTAGGTGTAACTAGTGGGATAAAGCTTGGTTTGGTTGGGTTGGTTTAGGTGTAACTGCTGGTGCTCCCTTTTCAGATTTAGGAGCTTCAGCTTCCCTTTATATTAAAATATAGATGATCTTGCCCCATGAAAATAAGGGGCTGGTAAATATATGTCAATCTTTTGGAATAAAATCAACTAGAAGGCATATTCGCTACACGTCCTTATCTCTTGGTCTGCTTGTTGAGTGAAATCTAGGTTTTGATAAGCACACTGAAGGCAGAACATGCTCACAATGATTGAGGAAAGTTGCATAAACTATCAAGGCTTGAACACTCTTTGTTGTTCTGCATATATCCTTGACTATTTGGGCAAGTTTACACAACTAGATATTTTTTTCTTGTTTTCCTTTCCCTTGCTATTTTACCTAATAGCTAAATGTATTACAATTATGGTTGTATCCTCGATAATTCCTTCAATGTATTCTATGACCAACTTTTCAAGAAAAAGGTTGTCAAAGAGATGTAGATTATGGACTTATGGGGTAGTTTTAACTACTGTGCCAAGTAATGAGTGACCAATAGTTCCAAAAGCTAAATGGAAATACCAAACTGCCAATAATAGCACCTTTAGATATTTACTCTTTTGGATAAGCAAGTCTTCAACTGGGACATGTTGAGATATTTGGTTCAGAGTTTGAGAACTAATTGTGTGACTGATCTACTGGATTTCTTAGGCCCTCATTATCTTTTGAGATAAATTTCTTGTTCTGTTGCTTCAGCCTGGTTATGTTTCTTTGATGGATTCTCTCATGAACAATTCTACCATTTTACTTACTCGAAATGTAAAAGTCGGAGGAGTTTGGCATTTTCCTAGAAAGTATGATTGGAAGGTGATGGTGGTATTCCTTTGTTAACATCGTAATATCACATAAGTGATTACTTTCAAAGTATGAAATTGGCACCTCTGTCCCTGTGCTGGATACCACTAGCTAGGCAATATGAAGACATATTTGCACCTTTCATCTTCTCTCTCAGATTTGCACCATTAAATTATCATATATATTCTTTTGAGGGAATTCATTGAAATATTTGAAGTTCATAAATTCATTATGTCTATGGGTTTAATTGTATGAATTGGAATTTCAAATAGTTTAGGAATCCTTTTTGACAAATTTTCCCCTTGGATGCACAAATAAACCTGCGTACAATGAAACATGTGACTTGTGAGTTACAAACATTTACACTGCAGGATCAGTTTCTAATAAGATTCTAGAGTCTAAATGTATTTATAGTTTGCTGCTTTTCTGTTATATAGCTGTTATGCTTGTGTTTGGAATGTCACTAATCAGGCCCATGTCTTGTTATAATTTGCATTTAAATGTTTCTACACATCTTACATTGCCGGTATTTGGCATATTTGGACCATGCCATCATAGTATTTGCAATCCACAGTCCTCCATTTTTAAGAATGTTCATGGTGGTGGGAAATGTTAAACAAGTTCGATTACACATTATATTGAGCTTTGTAAATTGATTTATTACATCTATACGAAGATTGGTTCTGATTTCTTTTCTCATGCACGCTTCTGAAGCAGTCAGGTTGTGGGATGGCCTCCAGTAAGAACTTATAGAATAAATAACTTAAACCAGGCAAAGACTCCTGTCACTGAAGAATTTACTTTGACTTTTGAGAAGGGTAAAAGCAAATCTAATGCTGCTGAGAAGGTTGATAGCAGCAGTGACAAGATCAATAATAGTAATCTGGCGAAAGGGCTTGCCAAGACTTCCCTATTTGTGAAGGTGAATATGGATGGAATTCCAATTGGACGGAAGGTAGACCTGAATGCTCACAGCAGCTATGAAGCCTTGGCAAAGACGCTTGATGACATGTTCTGTAGGCCCAGCAGAGCTGTGATTGCGAGAAGTGAGTTCTTTCCTGCCCTTCTTCCAATTTTGACCTTGAAATTTTGACAAGAAGCTATGAAAGGAGGGAACCTGCTAATATGTATTAACTGAAATTAGTTTTTAAGATCTGTGATATTAATAAAGTGTCCAAGATTAATGATATCATAATTTTTTTTTTCTGGTCAAAATTAATAATATAATATCAAATCAAGATAATTGGTAAGATTGGGATGGTGACAAAGTAACACTGCAATGCGAGTTGGAGATATTCTATTAGAATCTATAAGATCCATCTGAAGTACGAAATTTAGATATCTTGATTAAATTCTTCATAATTTTTAATATTCTCTGATTAACTTGTTGCATGTCTCCCTGCTGACTGATAATATTGAATTTGTTTGAACAGGAGGATTAAATGTGGAGGAGCAATCCCTAATGCTGGAAGCAACAAGATCCTTAAGATTGTTGGATGAGTCATCTGAGTTTGTGCTGACCTACGAGGACAAAGAGGGAGACTGGATGCTTGTTGGAGATGTTCCTTGGGAGTATGTTTCTTTCAATTATTTCATTATATATAAAAAGTATTATCATGGGATAGAGTCTGCACCTTTCTGTTAGTAGCAATTAAGACACCTACATCATCTGTCTCTTGTGCTGCATTCTGTGCACAAATATTCACTTTTTTGGACTAAATTATTTGCACAAGAAAAGAATAAAGTAGTTCAAAGCACGTAATTTGTCTTTAGTTTCCCTTTTCTTTGGTAGGTTACTTATTTGTTTCAAGCTTTTCTCCTCTTTCGCAAACCTGTGAAGTCTTATTCTTAATCGTAAACAGACGGTACATGTCAAAGATGTTGCCTAACTACAACACATTGGGGACAAATGTTGTTGGGCGGACATTATCTTTTGTCTAATGATGCAGCTGATTTCTGGTCTCTGTCATTCCATAGAAGAATAAGATGGTCTAAAAAAATATGTTCAGTTTCTCAAAGATACAAAAATAGGTTCCCAGATCACTCTATTTGAAAGATACCTTTTATAGGTTAGATTCATATATTAATCTCTTAAGGCAGGAGAATTTCTCATTTTCCAGATCCAGTTCTTCTATAAAGGATGGTATTCTCATTTATGGCTGCCACTTTATGTATGCATTAGTCTCTTAGCTTTTCAGGTGAATGTCCTCTCTAAATGAGGCATGGAACCAGCAATATAATGTGCTGTCCATGCCTAATTTTTAGGTGCTTGTCCTGCCAGAAAGAGTTTTGACCAGCTCTCGTGTTTTGTCAATGTTCCTGAAGTTGTTGCTTGTTTACTTGTCTTTTAGTTCCCACATTCTTCAACAAGTTATGCCTACTGCCTAGAATCTATGGCAGCCATATAACCTGTTCAGCTAATGAAAAGCTTCTCAAAGTCATAATTCAGGCATTGACGTTGGTTTTGTTATTTGTATCAGGATGTTTCTCAGTTCCGTAAAGAGGCTTCGAATCATGAAGACATCTGAGGCCAATGGACTTGGTAGATGAACAGCTAATCAAAAATTCCAATTTGGATACTAAATTTACTTTTGGACATCATAATTTACATTTTCTATGTTGCAGCTCCAAGATGTCAAGAAGGGAGTGGAAGACAAAGAACTAAGCCCATATAGATATCCCCACGTTGTTATTAAACAAGTTCCTACTAGAAGCATACGATGATGATGGAAAGATAGAGATGCTGAATGCTAATTATGCTATTACAAGTAATGGTGGGCCTTGGGTGGCCTTGTTGGTTTGTTTTTGTTGCTTTTCTTTCTGGAAATTCATAAATTTCCATAAATACCTACCCCATTCTCTGGGAGGGCCCTCTTTTTTGGAAAATAATCAAATATATCATCCTAGCTGTTTGCTTATATACACACACATATACATGCATACTTCACCAGAAGTTGGCTTCTGCTATTGTAAGCACGGGAGTCTTAGATGGATAGGCTTGCTGAATCCTGGAACAGAATATTTTGTCTGTGTTAATGAAAAGAAAGTATGCGTGGTTTTTGTCGTTAAATCTTTTAGAGCAGTTTTTGATACATTGCACTCACTTTCTTTTCCTGTTCTAACTTCTTGAGAACTTGTGATATTCTTAAAAAGACCTGAATCAATTAGCTTTGAATTTGAATTCTGATTACGCTTTAGTTTAAATTGAGCTATAGCTTGGTACCAGACTAATAAACTTGGTTGGATGATATCCATGTTAGTATGATGATTGAGAGTTCTCTGTGGAAGAAACAACTTGATCACCTTTTAGCTTGAAACAATCCAGGCCTGTGATTGAGGAAAGATAGTTTCTTACAATTAAATACCATGCAAGGAAATTGCAAATTATCTCACTTTAGCACTTTATTTTTGATATGTAATCATATTGACCATATCGAACTCCTTGTTATCCATAACATTAACTGTGTTATATACCTATGCTCATCAAAGGGAAAGAGTGGTTATGGGGTAACCTCTATTGCAAGGAGGGTATGCATGTTGACTCAGGATTGTGGAGTAATTCAAGTGACTGTGTCTGCTGCTTTTAGGAGTGATGACTTGGGTTTCAAATCTTGAGCTGTTGGGTAGGGAGTTGTTTTTTTCTTTTTTTTTTTTGGGGTGGTAATAGAAGTATGTATCTTAAATCGATATTTAGAAGTTTCTGCTCTTGGATTGCAAGGATGACAAGTTCCTGCCTGTAGAGATCTTTGATTATATGCCAAAAATATTACAGCATTATTTGCAAATAAATACCTATCATATACCCTCTAAATACTTGACACATATAGGAAGTTACAAAATACAACTCCATACAAAAAAAACCTCAAGAAAAGAAGAAATTAGTGGCCTATGGGGAACAGGGATTTTGTTCTCACAGAAGGCCATTTACAGGTGATGAACTAGACAGAGTCTTATCTTTGTTAGCTGCACTGCCACCATTGTTGCTACTACTTTTTCTCCTAGGCTTTGCCTCTTCAAGCATTGTTAAAACATCCCTCATGGAAGGTCTATCCTTGGGGAGCTTGGCGGTGCAAAGAATTGCTACTCTAAGGACTAACAGCATCTCTTCTTGAACATGTTTACTACTTCCTAGACTTGGATCTAGTGCTTCTTCTAATGGCCTCTTGTCTCTTATCTTTCTGCATATCCATCCTATTATATCAACAGATTCGCCGAATTCTGGATCTAATGGTTGTTTGCCAGTTAGAAGTTCCATGAGAACAACCCCATAGCTGTAAATGTCACTCTTCTCATCAACTTTCAGTGTGTAACCATACTCTGCAAAATCATTCCCAGGATAAGAGTTAGTTTGATAATCAAATCAAATCAAATTAGTCTTGTCTTATTAGGTGAGATCAGTAGCTGATAACCTATTAAATGTGAAAATATATCCTAGAAATATACTTCTATCTATATTTCACCAGAATCTTCTCCTGCAGCAATTTGCAGAGACTTAAAAAGAGAGTTCTACAGGGGAGAGTTTTCGGCCTTTTTCGAACTAACAAGCTTCATCGATCAACCAAATAGAGTGTCTAATTCTTAGCTTCATAAAATGTGCAAATGAAGATGAATGTTCACTTAACTCACCTGGTGCTATATATCCACAAGATCCTGCAACCATTGAAACTGTTTCATTCTTCTTTACCATCATCTTCGCTAATCCAAAATCAGCGATCCTCGCTTCAAGATCCGTGTCAAGCAGTATGTTATTTGACTTGATATCACGGTGGATGACAGGCGGATGACAGTCGTGGTGTAGATAAGCAAGTCCTTGCGCGACTCCAAGCGCTATATTATAGCGCAAAACCCAGTCTGCTAGCAACCTTCCTGATTGTTTCCCATATAAAGCTTCTCCAAGGCTGCCATTTTGCATATACTCATAAATGATCATTGCATCAGTGTCATTTTGAAGAAATCCCAAGAGCCTGACAATGTTTCGATGTCTCAACTTCCCAAGAACATTCACCTCTCCCACAAGATCATTGCAGTCTCCCATCTCGATATCAGCTGCTGATCTCCATAATTTCTTGACAGCAACAACAGTGTTTAACCGTTGCACCTCGGCCTTATAAACGGTACCTGTTGCTCCCATCCCAATCACATTCGATTCCTTGGTGCAAGCTAGGATGTCACTGCTGGTAAAACCAAGCCTCTGGAATGCCATCAGTCTCCAGGGCCACTCCCCACTGCCTTTCTCAAATCTTCCCTCAAAACAACTACCATTAACATACCACCTTCTGTACAGAGATCGAGCTCCAAAAAATGCGGTGACAAGAGTTAGAAGTGTTGAAATCCCAATTATCCATCCAGCAACAATGTGCTTTGCATGCAAGCTCCTCTGCCTTGATATGTATGCTGCACTTTGAGAGCATGGAGGAAGCACGCTGCCACAGAGCCCAGCGTTGCCAATGAGATCGTCTGGATTAATTGTTCGCAGTACGCCATTGGCAGGGACAGGACCCTCCAGCCTGTTGTAAGAAACATTGAGCAGTTCTAAGGCTGGGGAATTCCCTAAGTTTTCAGGAATCCCTCCAGTCAGAGTGTTATTTGACAGATCTAGAACGGCCAATGTTGGCAGCGCAGCTATTGCTTTAGGGATTGATCCACTTAATTGGTTGTTTCGAAGAGTCAAACTCACCAATTTTTGGCATGACGCAATACTCTGGGGAATGCTTCCAGTGAAGTGATTCGATGAGAGATCTAGCACAGCAAGAGATGGACAGTCCTGGAACTGGTCTGGGATTTCGCCTACTAAGTTATTGTCTGAGGCCATGAAGTTCTGCAGGCTGGGGATGGAAAAGATGGAAGATGGAAGAGAAGATTGAAGGCAGTTGTGCGACAAATCAATGAAAGAAAGAGAGCTAGAAGAAGCAATGTCACTTGGAATTTGGCCAGTTAGGTGGTTATTTGCCAGTTCCAGCCTTTGAAGTTTCCCAAGTTTACCAAATCCAACCGGGATTGTTCCAGAGAGCAGATTGTTTTGCATTCTAACGCGAACCAGGGACATACACGTCGATAGGCTATCTGGAATAGAGCCAGTGAAAGCATTGTTGAACAGAATAAGCTTAGTGAGGTTACCTTTTTCACACAAGCTTGCAGGAATTGGACCGGAGAGCATATTGGACGAGATGTCCAACCACTGGAGCGGTGAACTGCGGCCAAGATCACTCGGCAAAGGACCCGATAAGGAATTGTTCCACAGCTCAAGCACTGATAATTGTGTCAAACCTCCAATTCCAGCAGGGACCAGCCCTGATAAGTTGTTGCCCATCAAATTCAGTAGCTGCAAATTCTTCAGATTTGCGATCTCAGCTGGAATCTCTCCGGATAACTTGTTATCAGATAGATCAAACAATTGCAGGGATGTCATGTTGCCTATGGTTGATGGTATCGGCCCTTCAAAATTGTTCTTGTATAGGAAAATCGTATCAAGTTGCTGTAACTTCCCCAGTTCAGCTGGAATTGCACCGCCAAAGTTGCCATCAGCAAGATCAAGGTACTTGAGATTGATAAGATTCCCAACCTCTGCTGGGAGTCCACCTTCAAATGCGTTGTATCCAAGAACAATAGTCTCCAGGGATGAGAGCTCACCAATCTCCCCTGGAATTTTTCCGGTGAGATTATTTCCCGATAGGCCAAGAAACTTCAACCTCACCAAGTTCTTGTATGATTTCGGAATTGAACCTTCAAAGAAATTCCCTCTAAGATCCAGGGTCTCCAGCATTGTCGCATTCCCAAGATCTTGAGGTAGGTAACCCGAGAAGTTATTGCTCGACGCATTCAAGAATATCAACTTCACAGCAGCCTGTCCAAGTCCAACTGGAAAGCCATCAACAAAGTAGTTCTGGCTCACATCAATGCTGTTCAATGCAGTGAGATTCAACAAAGCTCTCGGCAGTGGTGAAGAAAAGCCATTGCAGCATAAGTTGAGATCAGTCAGGCTTTTAAGCTTCTGAATTTCATCTGATACAATGCCAGTGAGATTCATGTGGGAAAGATCAAGCTTCTCCACAGCTCCATCAGAGTTGCATTGCACTCCAGTCCAGCTGCAGTGATCTGCATTGTTCACCAATGCTTTCTCAGGCAATTTCCAATCTTTTAGCTGCTCCAGTGGATCGATAAGACTTGCTTTTATCGATAACAAAACTGTTGCTTCATCACTCAGCTCAATTTTCTTCACCACATTGGCAAAACCACGATGGCAAAATATTAAGTAAAAGTAAAACAAGAACAAAAACTTGAGTTGTAAATAATTCATATTGCACTCAGTTGTTAAACTTTCTCACTTTTCCTCCATTTTTGTCTCCTCTGCTGGAAAGATCAAGAATGGCGGTGGTGGCCAGGAGGGATAGGGAGAGTCAAATACAGAGAGTTAAGTTACATCATGAATGGTAATGGAGAGAAGATTGGTCGATTAGTTAGTACAAATATATGTATACAATAATATCAAGATCATATTGGGATTATTTTAGTACAAATATATGTATAAAATAATATCAAGATCATATTGGGATTATTTTATCTTTCTTTTTTAATTTTATAATACAAATCTTGAGATCTTGGGTTCTGAAACAGCTGTTAATAGGCATGTAATAACTGGAAATTTTGGATTTTATTGGAGACCACTCCAACATTAAACATGGAGAGAATGTGTTGTTTACTGCTTATAAGTGACTTCTTATTCTTTCAGTTGTTGATGGCCAACTTATTTGAGGGGTACTGCTAGGTTCATGGTTTACTTATTTAATTTCAGATTCTCAGTATATATATTTCTTAGAAAGGTACATCTGGTTTTACTTTTTTTTTTCAATTAGTCGGTAACTAAAAGTTAAATCCAGGATCCTACTGATGGAATTGAAACATGAATGGTGTCGTCAAGTTCATTTAATTCCATGAAGTAAGATAAAACTTAGTTTGATTGGTTTAGTTTAATTACCACCTAAAAAAGACTATGAAAAGATGCTCTGGGAGTTATTCTGAAAGTTTCTTTTTCCTGTTTATTCTCTTTCCTTTTCTTCTTCCATCCTTCCTTTTGCCCTTTTGCTACCATATATTACTGTCTAAGGGAAGAAATTATGTAGTAAAGAATGCTGTAAAGGTGTATCTAGGATTCATCAATCTACTTTTGTTCTTATGAAAGCAGCCTGAAAGCATTTTTCTGGTACAAGTAATTACTAAAAGCTCCTTTATCTACTGTAGATCTCATTTTTAACTTTTAAGTCCCTTCTGATGAAAGGCAGCTTCCAAGGATGACAAATATTCATGAATTGTGAGTCAAGATTGCTCATTCTCAAGGGTGGGGCCCACAAATGTGCTAATCTTATTGTTTGTTTTGTCATAATTTGAACTTGTTATGTATAAGCTTCCTTGTTAATATTAAACTCAAATATCCTCTTGTTTCCATTTCTTAAGGAGAGGCCATAATCATTCTGTATGTCAAGATTGTTTGAAAACTTCAAAGTTGAATGCTTTCATGTAGAAGGAAAACTTGAGGTAATAGTAAACAAAATGATCAATATTTCCTATCCCCTTTCCCCTCAATTGGAAGAGTCGAAAAAGTAAATGATAAATCGAGATTCTTTATTAAATTAAAAAAAAATTGTATAGTTTTTTACAAGTGACATCGAAATTAATATATAAAATAAAGTTTGATATAAAAAATTTTCATTGTACACAGACTCAAATAGAAATCGAATTCACTTCGAAACCTTTGAAAAAAAAGAGCAAAAGCAAAGTTATTTCTTCATGTCAGTGTCCAGAAGGGAGAAAAAAAGAGAGAAGATGAATAATCAAGAAGGGTCTGAGTTAATGAATCCATCCCAGCAATCCTAATAAAAAAATATCCAATTGTTAGTATTCCAACTGAATAAACTGTCTATTTTCACATGCAAACATGTGGGCAGATTTTAATTTAAAATTGCTGGTTTGCCATCACTATGTGTTTAGTCTAGTTGTATATGGATGCCATGTGAAATAACAGCTTCCTTGATGAGATCCTGCCCCCCTATTAGTAGAGAGAGAAAAGGGTGTATATTAACACACACATATACATATATATGTGTGCATATATATGTATGTATGTATATGTTATATGCATCTGTGATCTAAAAGAATATGAATATAATACATGCCTCCACATGGGTATCTGCGAAAACATACCATTTTTGCATGATTGAGCAAAGAAATGGAATCATATTTTGTGGTAATCTTACATGTGCCACATGATAGATGTGGAGGACACCACTAGTCTTTGTTAGACCATTAAAAAAAAAAAAAAAAGACAAAATTGTTACTGACTTAATGTCTGTTAATGGTGGTCAAAAGGGGTTTATACTTCACTAAAAACATCTCATTTATTTCAAATTCGAACTCATATTTTTTTATTGCAAATATTACTTGCTCGAAGTACGTGTTGGAAGCATTGCTACACTGCATGATATACAATTTTATATTACACCCGTTGTTATAAAAGGAAAGTATGATTTATTTTCATGCTATGTACAAATTCTAATATTCTTTTGCCAAAGGATAAGTTAAAATACTTCATTAAAAACCTTCTTATTTATTTCAATATATATTCTTTTCATCACAAATATTACTGACTTAAAATATGTATTGGAAACATTATTATACGACATGATGGACAATTTTATAACTGAATTTCTTGTTATAAACGAAAATAAAGTGAAAAAATGACAACTTAACTTAGAGGGCTGTTCCATGGTGCTTATTTTGGGTGCGTGTAAATTTTGCATGAGAACATACTAATATTAACTGATCTGACTAATATTAAAATTTGTGAAAATAAAATAGTTGAATAATTGAAAATTAATTATTGTAGAAAACCTGCATCCACACCGTCGTTCATTATCTGCTTGGCCAACTATTGGTTACAACACTTCTGAGCGAAAGGAAAGCATATTTATTTTTTTAAAAGGTGTAATGTTGGCTGTTGTACATGTTACGTTTAATTAAATAACTTTATGTATATAAACAATTATCATTTTTAATTATTATCACATTAAATACGACGTAAGAGAAGAAAACACATTGAAAATGATAAATTTAATATGAAAATGATTAAAATAGTAAAGATTTATGTCAATAAAAATACTAATATAATATTGAAAGATACAATTTACACTCATTAAAAGTTTCAACATTCATTTTTGATAAAGTATTACACTATCGCTTTTAAATTACCTCGAGTAGGTAAAAGGGGTGTTTATCCCAAATAAATAGGAGTTCTCTCTTTAATTGAGCTACCCGCATGTAATGGTGGAGATATCCGTTCCGACCCTGAATTGGAATCCGATCGGATAGGTAAAATTATGAAAAGTTTTGGAATCTCATGTCTGATAGAAGTACCGAATATCACATAGTGGTTCAAATAATATTTTCTATCCGATTAATAATATATTAATATTAAAATATACAAACAAAATAGAGAACAAAGCATTTTAGAAAAGTAATAAGAAGTTAATTAACTTAATTAAGTTATTTATGGATAAGTAAGATAACTCAAGTTAGTAATATAATTAAAATTAACAAAGTGTAGTATTTTGTTAGCATAAATAATGGCTATGTTTAAGTTAAATAAATATAGAAATATATTTGTATGGTTAATATGTATTAATTTTTTTTATTTGATTAATAGTCATAATAGAAACGTCTTTGTATTTTTTAAAAAATTTAGTTCATTTATTGTCATTCTAAACAATCTTGTTTCTCATAGACTACTCGTTTTTCTTTCTCTTCTGATCTCTTTAAATTGTCAAAGACTTGATAATAAAATAATTCTTCAGGCTCACGAAACATCTTTTTACAATCCTCACTAAAAGGACATGAGGGGGCCGAGAGCATGTAGCAAAGTAGGTTTTTGGTAACCATATTGTACTATCACCAGGGATGTTTTAACGGTAAGAGTTGGAGACGGATACGGCTCATGACTCGAATTCGAATCCAGTTCCCTGTTCTGGATGAGTGCCCTCAACTTAATTGGTGCTCAGTCTAATGGATGTGCTGTGCATTTGAGGTTTGTCAATGGATGGTTGTCCTTCGCCAATTGAATTTTCTTTGTTACAAAAAAGAAAAAAAAAAAAAAAACTATAACATACTCCTTTAGAATAAGTAGAGAATCAGTCACGATCTTCGTAAAAAAAAGAAAAGAAAAATATAAAATGAACCTTATTAGAGTCTTGAATTCCAATAGATACTTTCTTTTAGGACTTAACTTTTCTTTTAATTGTCAAAAAACACTTAATAATAAATTGACTCGCACACTCGCATAAATAAAAAATTATGGAGTTTATAAATTAGGCCAATTTAGCAATCAGAAGACAAGGTTTTCTCTAAGAAAAAGACAAATAAAAAGTGAAGTAAAACTCGAATTTCTTTTTAAATTGTCAGAAAGTCTTAATAAAACATTGATTGGTTTTGTCTCAAAAGAAAAAACCAAATGAAAAATGAAACAGAATTCATACACTCACATACCGGAAAAAAAGTATGGAGTTTAACTACAAATAGGCCAATTTAATTAATAAAAAGAAATTTAAAAGATTTTTGTCTCAAAAAGCCAACTAAAAAAATGAAGTAAAACTCATTTTCTAAAAAAAAAAACTATCTGAAAGAAAAAACAACACCAACTGAAGTTTTTTCTTTTTTTTTTTCCTTTCTTTTTAAAAGTAAATTGATTGGTTTTGTCTCAAAAGAAAAAAAAATCAAATGAAAAACGAAGCAAAAAATGGAAAAGAGTTGGACGTCTATAGATGACCGTGCAACTATCGACAGGACTACATGGAAAGGGGATATGGAGTTTATAAATAGGCCAATTTAGCTAATAAAAGGAAATTCATAAGATTTTGTCTCAAAAAAAAAAAAATGAAGCAAAACTTATTTTTTAAAAAAATATCTGAAAGGAAAAAAACAGCTAAAGATTTTTTTTTTAAAAAGTAAATTGACTGGTTTAGACAGCCAGGCACCCATCGGGCCCAAATGATTGAGGAAAGATCCTTGTTAATAAAAAGAAATATAAGAGGTTTTGTCTTAAAAAAAAACCAATTAAAAGATGAAGCAAAACTCAATTTTATTTTCAAAGTTTATTTGAAAGGAAAAAAATAATTAAATATTTTCTATTAGTAAATTGACTGGTTTTGTTGAAAGAAAAAGCCAAAAGAAAAATGAAGTAGAAAAAGGAAAAAGAAAAATTGAAAGTCTATCAGACAACGTGCAATCATCCGCAGGCCCAAATGGCAAATAAAAAGATGAAGCAAAACTCGATTTTGTTAAAAAAAAAATTATTTAAAAAGAAAAAAAACCAAATAAATATATTCTTTTAGTAGATTGACTGGTTTTCTTCAAAAGGAAAAAAGCCAAACGAAAAATGACGATGAAGCAAAACTTGATTTTTTTCTAAAAAAAATCTGAAAGGAAAAAAAAAAAAAAACAACTATTGCTCTGATGACAAACCAAAGTCCAAACTAAAGGGATTTATTTAGAAAATTGGCTGGTCTTGTCAAAAGAAAGAAAAAAACCCAAATGAAAAATGCAAAAAGAAAAATATGAAAGTATGTTACACAACCGTTCAACTATTCTCAGACCCAAAATCCAAATGTAAAAGATAAAGTACTTGGAAGTCCATCAGAAAACCGTGCGACCACCCCAAGTACGAAAAGCCAAAAAACAATCCTCTGCTGCGTTTACGACAAACCAGCCATCAAAGCCACTTGTGATTCGTAGTCCAACGTTTTGGCTGCACCATATAAAGTCTGCTGTTGTACTTCGATTGTCCGATGTGGGAGAAGTAAACAGCAAGAACGCAGCCTTGCGAACACAAACTCCATCTCACCTACAAGGGCCATAGCTCTTGGTCAGAGATCCCAATTGTTATGTCATTCCTCGAAACCTATACGAAAACACCCACTAATTCTTTCGTTAATCTTCTAAAAAATAATCTCAACTGTTTAGACTATTCTTCGATCCTCAATTTTTTATTGAAAGTTATGATCTAATAAGAGCGAGGATTTTTTTATCTAAGATAACTAGCATACAAACACTTTGCTAGTTTGTGTCTACTTGGTTTTCATAAACTATCCTTCATTTCCGGATTGAGTTTACAGCCTCAGCCACCTAATTCATGATCTTATTTAGATTGAAATTAAACAAAGGTAATAAAATTCGATTATTAAATTAGTTCGGCTCTCTTTTTACAAATTCAGTTATTCGACTATTTAGAACTCTGTTTGGTGCAATAATATTCAAATTATCACCCCTACCATGACTAACAACATCGTCCTCATGAATTCACCAAAAGGCATTATTGTCTCCAACAGTAGTGATAATTATTGAGGTTACAATGCTGCGAAAGGTACACCATATCAAATACACAAATCTGCAAATTTGGACCTAAAATTGAGCTTAATCAAAACACTTTTGCTTTTTTAGCCAAAAAAAGAAACGCCAAAGTGGGTCAGGCCAATCCTAAATCTCATATATAACGAAAGTTTCGTACATGAGCTTGCTGTTATATATATACGTATACATATATATACATACACATAGTTATATATGTATATGTATATATATAACGAAAGTTTCGTACATGGCTTGCTGTTATATATATATATATACATATACATATAATCACAAACCCCCCACCCCGTCCCTCACGGGATCCGAACCCAAGTTATCACTCCCGAAATAAGTAGTTTCAACAACTTGAGCAACCCTTAATCCCGACTTGCTGGTTACTTGTTTAGATATAGACACAACTGAAGACAATGCATTCAAGACTCCCAAGTCTTCATGGCACAAGGAGACATTGCATTCTAGCCTCAAAAGTCTTACTGGGACAAGAAGAAAAGACACACCGTGATTTCCACTCTTAAGTCTCGGGAAAAAGGAAAAAGGAAAAAGAAAAGTATACGGAAGCAAATCTGAAATCCGTCATAACGCTATACGATTACGAGGGAATCCAAATCCTCCACGTTTCCTTTAGTATTATGCAATAAACATTATACATCAACCACATGATGGGGTTAAAGCTGTCACAATAAACATACTTTACATACCCAATACTAGATTAATCCTTTTCTGCATAGAGACAATTATATATATTGTTTGATGTATTATTAAACTCATTAATTCTCACACATGTAATCAAAATTCTTATTTACAGATAACCAAGTCACTCACTGACAAAAGTAAACACAACTGAACCTAGAAATACTCCTTAGTTACTATCCTAATAGTTATGTACGTTAACCAAAGTGGTCTAATCCATATACTTAATATTATCCTATAGAGAGAGAGAGAGAGAGAGATCTAATACACAGTACTAACTCAATGTTTCTCAAGGATGTTTCGCTATGCTGCTACATGGCAAACACGGTAGTATTAGTTTAATCTTAATAGTATTTAGTGCCTAAATTTGTCAGCCCCATGCTTCTCTCTGTCACATAAACACGCTAATCATGTCGGTTAACTTCTAATTACGTAATTGGCAAGTAAACCAGCAAAGTGAAAAGAAGTTGCTTACAATTTAGATCTCAGAGCAGGTTGTTTAAGATTCTAATCTTAGTGAAATCCAAGTCATGCCCAGAGGAGAAGGCCTGACATAGCATCCCCGGGCGAGTAGAAGGGTCAAGCGCTTAGATGTTATTAAAAGAACACATAATACTCCGCAAGTTCTTACTACATGACAAAGAATAAATGATTAAGCAACAACCATCTTCGCTAGGATTCCATTATGTTATCATTCCAGCATTACTTTCAAGATTGATGGATTATTCAACATGGCGATGGATTTCAAATTACTAATCAACCTGTTGAGAGAGATGAGGGAATTCATTATTTCTTCTATTCTTCTTCCATTTAGAAAACAAGATTCGACGGATGAAGCATTAGTTAGTTACTTGAAATCAATAGATCAAATCCAATGCGAAGAATAAATAAGCAAAATATTATATATAGAACAACAAAAGCACCTAGTATATCAGAAGCAAAAACATGTAACTCTATATTTCGGATGCGTACAAGATTTTCGAGATGATTACAACCCAAGCTTCTTCACAAGCCCAGGGTATACATGTCCATACCTCAACTCTGCTTTCCATCCAAAAGGAGTCTCAGTTTTGATCTCCAGCCCCGGTGCACCAGGCACTGAAAAAACCAGATGGTAATGTAATGTTCATCGATCATGAATGTTGTCTTTGCTCGCTCTTCCATGAATTTTTTGCTGCTTCAGCTGCTGAAGCATCAGAATTATCATTACCATCTTTCTCTTTTGAGAAAAACGGATCCCACTCGTGAGGTCCCACCTCCCGTTGTCCTTCAGCTAGCAAAGCATACTTCCAGCTAAGCTCTTCAATAAAGTTATTATCGGTACGACCTTCAACAATATCTCTCCTCAATTTTGTTACTTTGTCAATAACTGCCTGCACAGCTATGTCGAAAGCATCTTTGAAGGACTCTAACTTTGATCGAGGATCCGCATACATTATGCTAGGAATTAGATTTATGACCTCCTCCCTCATTTCCTTCACCTGCTCAGGAGAGATTTGACTAAGCCTTTGCTGTATGCTGATATTTCTTTTACGAATACCGTTCTCTGGGATGAAAACCGAGTACTTTGAATAGTTCTTGGGAAGGTGCCAAGTGTACTGAGTGTAAGCAGAACCAGGATGAAAGAAGACTGGTATACAACCAGCCAAGATTGAATCAAAAGCTGATCTTCTTGTATATGAATCACCCTGTGGCTGTAGACAGAAAAGTGAACTTTGAAACATCTGCATGATATTGCTGGGCGAATGACACTTGCTCTCCCCAAAATCACATTCCAATAGCTTGCATACCTTAGAATTCTTGCACTGATCAATGATTTGACCCCTTATGGATTTTGGGTTCCCTGGTCGTGGTGCACCAGCAAAACAGAAGAGCCACTTCCTCTCCAGATTCCTCATCCTGTCCTGCCAAACAAACACATCGGCATCCTTAGCCGGGTGGAAGTATGTGGGATATGGGATTCCAAAGTCATTTGCATGCCATGGACTTGATTCCACCACAAGCATGGACATATTTTTAGCAGCTGGTAGAAACAGAAGCTTGTTACCCCAGTCTGATTCATCATCACTTAGTCTCCTAAAATCCCAAGTAATCCGGCCTGCAACCAGAAAATGATCCTTCCCTCCCATTATGCCCCATTCTGGCCTCTGTGAAAGCCAATTAACCAAATCAAGAGAAGCAGCATCTCTCACTGATATGTTGTAACCCCAAAGATAGCGAGCAATATCAAAACCGGCATAGAATGGCACGAAAATGGCAGCAGCAAGAGACGAATCATTAGTCAAACACTCATACTGCTTCATCCGATTGCTGAAGATGACATCCACAGCAAACTGATTAGTAGCATACCATCCAGTATCCGAGAACACCCCTTCCACATTCTCCAATGGAGGACCTAGCCCGGCATTAGTAGTGAATTTGCACATGTTGGTCCAAAGGCTAAGAGTCCTACATTCCTTGAGCATGTCCTCATTAAACCTTGAAGGAAGGTCATGCACATATATATACCTTCCACCACACGGGTCGCTCCTGTTCTCTATCGTTCTCAACGCCCTCATAAAAGGGTAATTCTTCGCATTCCCCCTACGACTTTTAGTCCTTGGACTTCGATCACTAACAGGTGGTGATTGAGCTTTGCTTGAAACATCATTACTATGGTCATTCTTACCTAAATCACCACTTACATCAACCTGTCGACGGCTAATACTCCCCTTACGACTACCAGAAACAGCTTCTGAATTAAATTTATGTGAATCACTAGATGCAGTATCCAAAGAAACCGGATTCAATGGCTGCGAATCATTCACACCCTGACCTCCTAGGATAACAAAATGGAAGTAAAACAACAATAACCATAAGAATGCTGACAAAGAAGCTAATAGACACAACCTCGACTGATGATTCTTCCCTTGCCCCTTCTCCATTTGGTCCAGCTGAGGCGTCAGCGCTGCGCGGCGCCTCATCAGATCCCAACCACACAACACCAGATCACATAATACAACCAAATGAAACCCCTCGCTTCACAATCATCAATACATAAATACCCAGAAAAAAGAAAAACAAAAAAAAAAAAAACCGAAATTCACACACCACTCACGCAAAGCTCAAATTTTGAACACATCCCACATTACAAAATCATCATTAAACCCCTAACCCTAAGTTTCAGAGTCTTTGAGTACTCAAATTCATTCAAAACAAGAACCAAACTTTCTCACACACACTCCCCCAAAGATCAAGTTTCGCACAAACCCCACATTACAAAATCATCATACCAATCCCAATTCTTACCCTAACCCTATATTTCAGATTGCGAGCAAGAAAATTCACTAAAAAACAGAGCAATTTATGTTACAATCAAAATTACTAAAATTTATTAAAAAAATGAATGTGAAATACAGAAAAATAAATAAGAGTAACTAATAAGAACTCAAAGATACATACATATATACATATATAGTGTGCGTGAAAAGACAGCTCTTCGAAGAGAGTGAGAGAGCTTATGCGTTATCAGAGAGGTTGCATAATTTTGGTTTTGTTGTAATAAAAGAAGAATGGCCTGAGCGAGGCGTATTTAAGCGAGAGAGTGGAAGGAGGAGGCGCACGTTAGCAGTGTGGGCCGCGCGAATCGTGTGTGAAAAATTCCGGTGTCGATAGTCGCTAGATTGTATAGAAGCGCGTGGAGTCCATGTTGACGTCACCCTCTTGGGGACAAAAGCTGACGTGGAGAAATGTCATTGGATAACCTTGTGAATAATGAGACACGAGTTGTCAATTAACGGCTTAATTCCTGGTTAATCAAAAAAAAAAGTTATTTCTCTCTTTGGTTTTTTTTTTCCCCTTTTCAACAATGAGATGGGTAAAATGGTAATTATAACAAATTGGAAAACGTTAGGGAACCCGCAATTGTTTGGAATCTTGGCATCCGTAAAGGAACACGCGTTATTATCATGGTATCTCACGACCGTATGTGTTTTTTTAAAATGAGATTAGGTAAATTGTGCGAAACCCTTTTATAATTTGTTATAAATGTGTGTTTATTTTTTTATTATTTAAAAATTAGTTAGTTACATCCTCTATTTTTCAAAAGTGAAGCACATTATCTCTCTGGTCACTTTTTTCATTAAATTTAACTAGGCGTGTGGCACATGATCTGGGTCCACGACTGGACTTAGTTTTTTGTTGTTAAACTTGATTTTGGTAAAAAAATATACTTGCTTTTTTGTTTTCAAAAAACGTTTGCAAGCAAAAAGGTTTGAACCCTTGACTTTAGTTTACAATATGTAAATTTTAATTAATTATACTTCAAACATGTTTGTATTTTATTTCGTTACTGCACGTAAATATTTTTTGTTATCAAAAAATAAAAAAACAAAAAAAGAAATTAATCTCCACAGTTATCACGACCACACAACCACCACTCTCATTAATTAAATTAATTATTTAATTAATTTTAAATTTTAATTATTTGATTAATTAATTAATCAATTATTAAATTATTAATAATTAATTAATTAATTATTAATTAATTAACTAATTAATCCCCTTGTAGTTTGTCATAAGTGCATCGTATTCCCTTGTGGTTCCATAAGTGCACCATTAGCCTCTAGGTTTGAAGAGCAAAATAGTCTTTTTACATTTTTATTAGTCAAAACTAACAGAGTTAAAAAAAATGGCGTGTGTATTACTTTTGAGAAGAACAGGAGGTAATTAGCTAATTTTTAAATCACAGAGAATACTCGTACACTTACGACAAAACATAAGAGGGTTCCGTGCAATTTATCCAATAAAATTTAGTAATTCTTAGTATCTAATAGTGACACGTGTTATTATCACAGTATGCAATTTTCGGGTAATTCCTGGTCAATGGACTCAAACTTGCAATCAAGGATCAAGGTGCGGACCAATTAAAAATAGAGAGAATGTTGAGTACAGTAAAGGTATTTTATTAATTAATTAAAATTTATTGAAGATTCCGACCAAACCTCGTTCTGATTATGTTTTAATTTGGAGTTATCTGAGTGATGGCATCATGGACATATATATAGACAAATAAAAAAAAAAAAAAACAAAGAGATTTTGTAGTCATTTTTTTAACGTAGGTCAACTATTAAAATAATGTAGGACTAATATCTTCAGAATCATGCATTTCGCATGTGTCACATAATTTCTTCTTTTTTCTTCTTAGAATTCCTTTCGTTCTTAATAACTTTTTGTTAGGTCAACTATTAAAATAATGTGCGACTAATATCTTCAGAATCATGCATTTCGCATGTGTCACATAATTTCGTCTTTTTTCTTCTTAGAATTCCTTTCGTTCTTAATAACTTTTTTGGAATAATTATCATAGTTAAAATATCTATGCTTAGATTAATGAATTTCTTAATGGAGTGATATTTGAGATCCATGGGTAAAACAAGTCTGAGCTGGTTATAACTTCTAACATTTTGCAACCCATTTCATGATTGTTTTTCAGTCATTAGTGTCTTTGAGTGACGAGAAAATAAACTTTTATTCATTCATATGATAAATAAATAAATCACAATCATATATTTTGAAATTCAATTTTCCTTATCTCTTTTCTATTTCATTCGATTCTTTTTATTTTCTCTCATTTTACCAATCATTCACCATGATAGGATAGAATAGGATTTCACTTCCTATTCATTTGAAACTAATAATTATTAGAAAATCCAAATCTAATCACATAAAATGAATCATATATTAATATTTATTGTTTCAAGTAAATGTGATTGTCTATCGCTTTATTAAAATATATTTATCAACTCAATATATCTCTGACAAAAAAAGAAAGAAAAAAACTCAATATATTTGTGGACTCGTTTAATTTCTAATTTTCTTTTATCTCCATCCCTAACTCAATTCTACACAAATCTCATAATTAAATTTGAATTCAAATTATCACTTCTACAAAAATTATTTTAATCACTTGAATTACTTTGTTATCTTGACTTATTACTAACTTTTAGGAAATAAATAATCGATGGGCGTTGCGCTCAATTTTCTACTTCAATTAATTCCCCGCCACGCTATTCTTTTTCGATAATGTATTTATGCGTTTTGCTATAGTCGAGGAGTTGACCGACTAGTCATAGGTCGGTCAAATTCAACGATCAGTTCCCAGTTGCATCTGAATTTCACACATCATCTAATACAAGACGGGAGGCCGATGAATTGAACCTGGCGGTGGAGACGATGTCAGCCTTCAAAGGAGCTACTCAATTGCATGCAACCAAACGTTCACTGTGCATGCTGCGTTAGGTTTTGAGTTGGAGTCACTCATTACGAAATAATAGGAGAATTTAACGTTGATTCTTCTTTTTCCTTTCTCTTTTAAATGAAAAAACTTACTTTTTGATTGTTTTACTAGATAATTATGTGTTGGAAATTTGGGGTTGTTTGGAACGAACATAAACAAGATAGAGAAAGATGTAAAATATGATGAACACAGTATTTTTAACATGGTTCAGCCTTCAGTCGACGCCTGCAGACAGACAAGAGAATTCCAGTATAATAACAACGTATACAAGACACGGAGAGAGAGCTCGAGCCCACGCTCTCCTCAACTTCAAGGTTATTCGCTCTGTGTCCCCTCTCTACTTCTCTGTCTCACACTAATACAATAAGCAAAGTCTCTATTTATACTTTATAAAATACAAGAAACACTAAATATGGCAGCACTATAAATATGGTAATATTTTAAATATGATAAGGCTAGAGATGTGATAAGAGAACCAATATGACAGATTTCAAATTCTAAAACTCTATATTTCTATAATCAATCAGAATACGAGTCAAATCTTACATTATGAATTGAAGACATGTATTGCCAAACCTTACATTATGAATTGAAGGCATGTATTTGCTGTTATATCAACAACTCTGTTTCATGTTGATAGAATAAAAACAATATTAGAGTAGCTTATAAGTGAGCGTAGCAGCCTTTTCCGCTAATGATCAATTCAGGTTAGTCACTTCTTTTTCCTGTCACTCGTAGGTGTTTTGCAGATTTAGTTTTTAGACTGTAGAGGGAAATTAAACGGACATGTTTAAAAAGTCACCATATATGTAGACGAGTTTAATGCAAATTATTAACGTAGCTATAGAAAAATTATTTAAATAGTTCATAATCATTAAATTCACTATCATATCGTTATGCATTAAAAAAAACATTTGAGTTAAGAGGAGCCTAATCTGTCGTCAATTAGAACTTGTTCATCATCAGCAGCAGCTTGCACGACATTGGGGACCCTGACCATGAGGCTAACAGGCGGTTAGGTAGATCTGAAAATGTGTGGATCGGATAAGCATTTCCATATCCTATAACCGTGCATACATTTGTTTTTGCAAATTGACATCCATGCCTTTGAGAGGGAACACATGAGTATAATATAACGGGGTAAAACGCATTTGACGTACCCTTATGTCTCCGTATGTTTTAAAATTCATTAATTTCTCTTATGTTATAAAGAGGGTTGCACAAATTCAAATGCTTAGGTTTTGTGGTGGTTGTGTAACATTATTATAGCATTGGGGACATTAACAATATTTTTTATAGTATAGGAGAATATTAGCAAATTTTAGAACTATAAAAAAAAAATTTATATAACTTCGACAAAATATGGAATAATATGCATTTCGCTTCAATAACATTTTGTGATAATAGTTGACAATTGTTTTGAAAAAATTCAGATCAAATCAATATTTTATGATGGGATCACAAAAAGAGACCACCTTCAAAACCATGCACAAACTCTACTACACTTTCAATGCATAGCATGAACCCTATGTTTGGATTCATGGGAATAGAGGGAGAGGAATGTTACGAACGGATTTCTAAATCTTTTCACTTGTTTTGGTTAGAAGGATATAGAGGGTGAAAGTAAATAAAGGATTACTCTCATCCCTCCATAATTCCTAAATTTTATCCTTTCAAATTAGAGTCAAATAGAACGAAAGGAAAGTATTATTTTGTAGAATGACTATGTTAGCCTTTGTCTGAATGTTTACATAAAATACAAAGAAGGGCATAAAATTCAAACTATAGATAAAATATATCCCTGCCTTTCATTTTCTTTCTAATCCAAATACAAGATACTCACAATCTTTTTGTTTTATTCTCTTATAAAAACACCCCAAATCCAAACAAGAATTACTCATTTCCTCTCCTTTCCTTATAAAACTTTCCTTTCTTTTGCTTTATTAAACATTCCCCCCACAATCCAAACATAGTGGAAGAGATTTGGTTGGAAACAATTGTTGAATCTCGTGATAGAGTTAACTTGAAGATGTAATCGTTTTTAAAACTTATATGTGCACGATTTTAATGTTTTTACTCGATCTCATGGCTTGAGCTCTGATATCAATATAAAATTATCACCTCTTTTAAAAGATTAAAATTATTTAAAATATTTAATTATATTTATTTATTGTATTTGCGGTTTAACAGGACAGCGTTCGACGCTGTACACAATATTTTCGGGAATCAAACATGGGATGTGAGGTGTGAGATGTCGAATATATGACGCTTCCTGTCATTATATTTCACGTGCCGCACGTACCTTGCCAACAGAGAGTTGCCACAATTATCAAGCTGTCGTTTGCCAGGATAACAACATCGTTTTCCTCCACTAATGGCAGGTTAACAAGATTCAACAGGGAGTTCCCACAATTATCAAGCTGTTATTTGGTAAGAAAACATTGTTTTCCTGTTGTTTTCTATTTTTGAAGTCGATGGAGATCTTCATACTTGCATCCTTGAGTTTTAAGAATGGCACATTGCTTTTTTTTTTTTTTGCAATAAAAAATTCAGTTGGTGAAATCAAACCATTAACTGATAAATCTTTTGCATGCAGCACAACTCTTATATTGAGCAGCAAATATATGAAAAATGGTATTTTTTTTTTTTAGCAACAAGGAAATTCAATAAGTAAAGGGCCTATTTGGATTGGCTATTTTTTGAGAGAAAAAAAACACTTTCGTTCTTGAAAAAATTACATTAAATTTAAAATAACTATTTGATTTGGCTTCTAAAAAAATTAAAACTTTGAAAAAAGCTAAAATATAATTTTTTTTAGAAGCTAAAATTTTCAACTTTTTTAAAAAAAAACTGTTTTTCAAAAGTGCTTTTGAAAAAAACTATTCTTTAAAAGTGCTTTTGTAAAAGCCAATTCAAACAAGTCCAAAATACTACCACCAAGGACGCGTTTGAAAAGCCACCTTGTAATTGAATTTGAGTGTAATTAAAAATAATTACACAGTTAAACGTGTTTGTTCAACCAAATAATTACTTGGTTAGAAGTGTATTTGATATAACTAGACCTACACAATTACACTTTCCAATTCTTATGGGAGGTGTGAATTAGTGTAATTACTCTCTAACTACTTTTATACTCTTTTATTCTTTTTATATTTGGTATTATTTTACTAGAAAATAAATATAAATAACAATAAACAAAACTAAATAAATTTAAAAAATAAAATAACTAAATACTAAATAAATAAATAATATATAAACATAAAATAAATGAAAAATAGAAATAAATAAAAATATAAAATATTTTTAAAAAAATAAAGTTTATTAATTTTATAAATTTTACTCTAGTTTTTAATTATAAATAAGTATTATTATATTTTGGGTAAATAATATTTAAATTTTAAAGATATTATAATATACTAATATTTAATTTCATATTCTTATAATTATAATTCATAATATTCTTAATAAGTTCTATTTATTTTTATAATAAATAATATTTTATTTTTAATATTTTTTGCAAATGACATATTAAAAAATGTATTAGTATTAATAAAAATTTTAAAAATAAATATTTATTTTTGAATTAAATTATTTAATTGTATAATTACCATCTATACAACCAAATATGACATATGACATTAATGTGTAATTACACTATGATAACCAAACACCCCGTGTGATTTAAATTAGTGCCTACTTACTAGGCAGTGTAATTACTATAGTTTTTACACAACTTAATAATTACACGGTAATCTCTAAACAGAACCTAGTTCGTAAACCTTAGATGTACAACACATCTCCCATACGAAACACCAAATAAATCAAAAACACTTACTAAATTATATCCAATCTCAACTCTTACTATTGAAACATTCTTACTGAACAATAATCACACATCAATTGCTTGATAGTAGCTGCTACTAAATAAATGTTGCAGCTAAGACAAAAAGGGGTAGTCCTTGGAATCGCTGCACTATAATACTCGATCAACACTTTCGGCCTTATTACAAGGTTTTTATTTTATTTTATTTTATTATTATTATTATTTTTTTTTTCTGACAAGCTCACTACCGGTGCATGCGTGCTTGTGCTGTTTGGGTCAGTTTAAACTACTAACACTTTCAGTTACTGGACTTTTGGCATCTAGGTGCAGCATTCAGGCTGCTTCATCTGGCAAGACAATGCCTGGACTGCTAAATATCATAAAAATTCCAAGATAGCAAGGAAAATATCACACAATTAAATATCACAAAAAGTTTTCACACTCTACATCAAGAGCAAAAGAGAAGGCTCAAGTAATATACAGAAAAGGAGAACATGCATGCCGCAGAACGTGGGGTAAGTATGGAGAGGCATGCATCGCCCACCTCACTCTGCTAAAAATGTTTGGGACAAAGCAATCTGCGCGACATCATTCTGAAGTTCAAAACCTACTGCATACAACGATAAATTTTTTTCTCCAGATACAGCGAAACACTCATTGGGAAGATTGGCAAAACTACTGAATTAGATACTTTAATTTTCAAGCACGTGTACTTCCTCCGCGTGTAACTAGCTCTATTTCAAGCTTAGTAGCTAAGGGAAAACACACCATAAGTCCCCTTCATCCAGCAAAAGTAACTTTCTGTTTCCCATTCTGTGAGTTCTTATTTTTCTTTGTTCTCTCATTCAATGAGACCCAAGCAATTCCATACTAATACAAAAGGTAAATGCGGTAAAAGAAACAGAAAATCAGTACTAGAGAGAGGTGACGTGAAAAATATACATGCAATGCGACCCATGTAATACGTGAGGGCTTTAAACCAGTCAAAATATAGCGCCTCGCTCTTTTAAGGAATAACAAGCGAAGAAAATGCTCTTGGCATAAAACAGTCATTCAACCACCACAGATTTCTCCACTCTTTATTCTTCCAAGTTTGTCCAAGTGAAAGTTACTGCTCTCCAAAAACCTTGCGTTGTTATACACTAAACTGATTAGCAACTATTATCAATTAAAAGGCCAAGTATGGAACTATAGCTATCAAGATAAAGTCAGTCTACATCAAGATTGAATGCCTGATACTTGCATTTTCATATGATTCTGGGCCACCACATACCTATTAAAGGCTTCCAGGAGGTTGCTGGATAGTTCAAGTTTAAAATGGAACAGAATCATGGCCAAGCATCTGGAGATACCCTTTCACTAACTGTTGAACCATATTGAGGTCCACCTTTACGGTATTGTATAAGGTACTCAACTGGGTATCCCTTCAGCTTGTGTGGCACAATCCCAAGATCCTCAAAGGTCAAAGCTACCAGATCAAAAGTGAGAGATGGAAATGCCTATGAGACATCTGTATTTTGAAAGGTATATAAGAAGGAAAGAAAGTAGGTCATCACTTAAATTCATAGAACGTACCATCTCCTGATACCACTGTGTCAGTGGTAAGAGCTTCTATCATATCCAGATTAAATATGGTTGGAGTTGGCATCGGGACTGGAACCTTTTTCAGCAGTACTTCTCGAGGCATTGCAATTGCCTGTAAATAAATGCAACATTATACAGCTAGAAGTGAGATACAAAAAAAGTAGATCCACAAGCCAGTCCATCTAATGCAGGTAAGCACCACTCAACTGCCAGAATCCAGATGTCACAACATATGAATTCTTAAAATTGCGTCAAAAGCTCATATGCCAATAACACTTTAGTTTTTACTGGGACTCATACCTAGTGAGTAAATTTTACTTATAATATGCACTTTAAAGCCAAGAATGAAAATTCATAAAGTGGTAACATGAAACTAGAGGAATGGTAATCATTAATAGAAGTATTTCTAAATTGATACACATTTTCAAAGTTGGAAAGATGACCCGGTTTATATGTTACTGATTTGGGTTTACAAAAATTGGCACCATTAGATCTGCTCTATTTTATTAATTGGAATGAAACTTTGATTTTTCGGAGCTAAGCTAAAAGGGCTGCAAGATCCAACATGATGCAGGCACGCATGCTATTTTAGCTTCACTTGCCTTGGCAATAGGGAATGGAACATTGACATAGCGAGGCCACTCGCGGATCGTCTCATACATAAGCTCTGCCTGCAGCACAAATGATGGTATAATAAAAATCCAATTCCACTTACTGAAAATTTAGATATTGAGATAGAACAATAAGAAAAGGACATGATGAAATTCACCAGTTGATGGACTGTGAAAATCTCTGGTCCACCAAGTTCATAAACTTTTCCCATACTTGAACCATCATCTTTCAGTGATGCGACAATAGCAGAAGCAACATCAACAACATACACTGGTTGAATTCTGTGAAGGTGCAAGTGTTAGATATGTGTCTATACAAACTAATTGACAGGATAAACAAGCTACATTTCTGGAACCATACTTGGTAGATCCACCTCCAATGAGTGGGATAAAGCTGTACTTCTTTGCAAAATGTGCCCAGGGATTCATAACACGATCCTCAGTACCAATCATCCAGGCAGGTTTCACAATTGTTGCCTAAGGAACACATTTAGATATCAGCTCACCACATTTCGGAAATAGCAAGATAACAAATTCATATATTTCACTCTTGAAATTTGCGCAATTCCAGCAGAATGACACATAAGTCAATGAACTGGAGAGACCTCTATGATGGTGCAAAACCCAAAGCACCAAAGTACACCTTCAGTTTTCAATCAGATCTCACTACAGTTTCTAGATCACCAAATTGCTGAGGTAAACTGTACACTTAAACAGATGTACCTTTATAGAAGTTTTTCCCCCCACTTTCTTTCAAGGTATATTCCAAAGTCTTAATTATTAAATATAAGATAGGAGCAAGGAATTTCCTTTTTTGGTAGTAAAATCTCAAGATGTCAAATAGGAAGAAGGTAAAATGATTAAACTACAATAGAGTTTCTATTAGTGACATTTGAATGGACAGAAGAATGGAACGTAGCAGTAGATGCTGTTCAGCAGAACCATCTTACACTTGGGAACTCTCAAAAAAGAACAGTATGATATGAAAGCAGAATTCAAATTGCAAAAACGTGGAATTTTCAGAGTGAACTTTCTGAGAAAATTAGAAATAGAACCAAATTACAAGATGAAAAATAAAAATTATGGTATTTTGCCATTGTACAGAGGCAAACAATGGCTAAATTTCTAGACCCTATATAAGAGATCAAGGCCTCTTACTTTTAACAAGTTCAGTTCCCTAGCTACTCAGAGCTGCCTGCATATTCTTTGAATTTTGATATCTTCTAAGAGTTCTAGATCTAGCTCTTCTTACCCACTACTTTCGTTTGATATTACTAGACCTGGAAAATTAAATCACAACAAATGACATTTAAATGATTAAAATAGTAAAAGTATTGTTTAGCAAATACAACTTGCTTTCTACATGGGTCCATATCTTTGAGCACAAAATTATCATAAAAGACGGTAAAACAAACAAAAAACGGACAACGGAAAAACAACTTATATACCTCAAGTACAAGCAGAATCACAACAAGGAGAAAATGTCTACTAGCCTTAGCATCCTGGATGGAGATGATGAAGGCAGAAACTTGGTCATAAAAAAAGAATAACAGCTAAGCTGTTTTACCTCAGGTAACTGATTTAATATGGCTTCCTCTGCTGCAGCTTTAGCTCTTAGCATCCTGGATGGAGATGATGAAGATGCTCCCAAGCAAGAAACTTGGATAAATCTCATAATGCCACCATGTTCCTTAGCTATCTGCATATACCATACTTTTGATACTAAACACACTTCAGAAATAAAGGGAAAAAGGTGAAAGGAAAACTAACAGCTAAGGTGATGTGAAAGCAGAAAACTAACAGCTAAGGCAATGTGAAAGCAGCATCACTTGTGAGTTCAATTTGGAATAACTGTGTTGACCTACTTTACAGGGATAAAAGAAGTGGTAGTTACATAAAGCACGTGACATATTCTTTCAAGGTTTAAGCTTTAATTTGACACTAATGATAATACAAAGCTAACTTCACAGCCTCAACATCAATTCTTTTGCCTTGGTGTCTAGTATCTATATACAAAAGCAAGCTCCTATATTTTCTCAATTAAAGATCTTTCAGTTTTATACTATGTATTCTGTTTGCATTTTGTAGATACAAAAAACTGATGAATAGATCTGCTTGAGTCAGACTTTAAATTATGATAGAAAGGGCACGAATGGTGCCAAAGCAAATTTAAATAGTATCAATATAAGACCAAAGTATCAGAGTTCAGATTTTGAAGGTCTAGCAAAGCTTTAAATTCATCTGTTAAGATCAAAAGTCAACTTCTTGTTGAAACTTAATTCCAAATTTCCATGCAAAGAACATAGGGACGAAAATAAAAGACAGCTGTTCACATGTTCAAGAAAGAATGGACCATGACAGTGATGAACCGGTGTAGATTATGTCCTAAGGGCAGAAACCCCCCCCCCCCGGGGGGCCGAAAGGTGGAGAAATTCTAATCGCAGAAACTTACTGTTGCGAGATGTTCAGCCATATGATGGTTCACTTCCTCAAAGCTATAATTTCTTGTCTCATATTCCCTTCCTGTTAGCAAACTAATATGTAAACAAAGGAACCCCAGAAGCGCGTAAACATGATAGAGCATAAGTGCAATAATATTACACATACCAATAAGATTAATAACAACATTAGCCTTTGCCATCACTGCCTTGACTGAGTCTTCATCTCTAGGATTGTATTTCATTGGAACAATCTGCATGAGATAGACATAAAGTCTAAAGAATAAAAGATCTCATAAGCATGGAATTCAAGTGCTACCCATTAACATACATACCTGACCCAAATCACCCATTAATTTGAGATGACGATGAGAATCCTCAGAACCACGAAAAGGAACCAACACCTGTGAGCCCATTTTAGCTGAGAACAACAATAAATTGAAATATAAGATCTAAATTTTTTACCAACTTTCAAAATAAAAAAGTTGCATATGCTAAGAATATACACAGCCCAAAAAAATACGCACATGGAAGTGCATTTGAATCCCTGGAAACACAATAACTACAGAGACCGACACTCAGAAGTTAAATTTAGACAAGTAACGCACCAAGTTGTTGCACAAGATATCTCCCAAGAAATCCAGTAGCTCCAAATACTGCAGCAACAATTCCACTGCCAGACAAAATATTACAACTCATGTCAATAACAAGAAGGCTAACACAGTTGAGGCTGGCAAACTAAATATCTCTGCTATCTCTTGTTCAAAATTGGTAGCACAAATTGGACTCGTGAATAAAAGTTCAATTCAACGTTGATTGTAATTTCTCCACGTCCATTTCCAAAATTCCCAGCTCCAAGCAAACATTACTACAAAGTGAAATTTCACTTATTACAAAGAAGTCATGTGAGGTTAAAGAAAAGGAAAAAAAATTGAGCTTTAGTGTCACGCCCCAGGCTCAAAACCTCAAACCTACAAGTAAGGACGCTTAAATGTGCGCGCCCACAAATCCATTGCTCCAAATGGTTAACCCGAACGATTACTTAAACCCATAACAATAAAATATCATGCCACGCACCAATGTGAAACATCACATCTAAAATACATGCAATCTAATGGCAATTAAAAAAAAATATCAATGCAGAAAATATGCGAGATAAGCTAAAGCTTTACGAACTATCTAGCACGCAAATTAAAGAAAATTAAATCCAAAAACATATTCAAAAACCATTAACAAGAGATGAAAGCTAAATTACTCTATTCCACATAACTAAAAAAAAAAAAAGGTGAAAAATTTCAGATTTTGGAGAAGAAGCAATTACCTAACAGAGGATCTCCCACCGGTACCTTTACGAATTAAATGCCCCACGCCTTTGGTGGCAAGCGTAGATGCATAACGCGGATTCTCAACGCCATCATCTGAAAAATCATAATTTACATTACATACATAACGCAACAATAAAACAAAACCCTCACATTAAAAAAAAAAAAAAAAAAACCTTAGCATATCTTAAACAATGTATACATATACATATACATATATATATATATAGCCCTAAATGTGGAGAGAGAGATTACAGTGATGAGAGAGAGGGTAGAGAGATTTGAAAGAGGAAATTGCAGGTGAGGGGCTGAGAGATTGGTGCCCTAATCGCCTCGATAAAGCCTGCATCGTTGTGTTTGTCCTTCAGTTGAGAGCAAATGTGAAGGTCTACGTTAGCTGTAAGTGGACTCCGAACTACTGGATCTTATTAGATCGCTTGCGAAATGCTTTTAAGCCAGCTCTTCAGGCTTCTTATAAGCTTTAGAACAGCTTATAAGCAACATTTACACTTCCCCTTTTTTTTATTTTTTTGGGAGACACTTTTGCGCTGTTTGGATTTGGGCCTAGTACTGGATTGAATTTTTTTTTTCCCTAAAGTTCTTTTCTTTTTCAATTTTAGAAAGAAGTATTTTTTTTTTGGAAAAGTTATAATTTATAACATGTTGCAAAAATTAAATTTCAGCTTTTCGTTTTCATAATTTTAACTTTTTTGGAAAGTTAAATCAAATACTTCTTCTAATAAAAAAGTTTTCTAAGAATTTTTTTTCTTTAAAAAAAACTAAAGGCAGGCTTTTTGATTATGTATATTACTTACCAAAATACAAACTTATGGCCTGTTTGGATTGTGTTTTTTTTTAAGAAAAATACTTTTAAAAAAAAGTTTATCTTTTTGTAACAATTATTTAATTTGGTTTCTTAAAAAACGGAAACTCTGGAAAAAGTTCATTTATAACTTTTTTCACAAGTCAAAATTTTTAACTTCTTAAAAAAACACTTTTCTCAAAACTGTTAGAAAAAAATACTTTAAAAAAAAAAGCCAATCTAAACAAGTCCATATTTGTTCTTTTATTTTCTTTTATGATATCAAGTAAGTATGTAATAAAATAATTATTAAACTAGAGTGAAGTTAAGTATTTGTTTTTACTATTTTGGATGGGAATTAAATGAAGGGAAGATACAAGAAAAGAAAAAGCGAAGATAGTGAAAAGAATCGCGAGGGAAAAATAATTGAAAAGGTTCCCGTTCGTATTTTGCAAAGAAGAATAAAATGTTTTAGTTTAATATTAAACTAGCATGTTTATCCGCGCAATTCATGGGTGTTATGCATATATAAATATATATTACATTTTGTGGTATATCTTTTGAAACTTTTTATTAATTTATCAACAATACAATATTTATCTATTAAAAAATTAAAGGAATTTCATTTTTTTTTGGGTCAAAAAAAAAATTTAGGTTGAGTGTTGAAAAAAGTATAATATAAAAAGAAGTTCAAGTAGCAATGAACAAGTGCTAGATAACACCCTACCTAAACATCAATTAAGCACTGGATACCTTAGACTATCTAAAAACTACTTTTCTCGAGAGTGATAACACTAAACAATTTACGAGTGAAGGAATGTTGGGTTAAAAGGAGGAGAAAAAAACACTAGATATCTAATATAAACTCTGACCGATTCTTTTTATGGATTTGAGTGGCCTTTATGGATCATATAGCCAACTATTTATGGGATAAGTCTTGATTTGATTTGTTTTATGCTACCCCGAAAATATTCAGGAGCTAAACCAAGGAATGTAGCTATTGACAACGCAGGACTGATATCTTGTTGCACTGCAAAAGCAACTGCGGAATCATGAAAGACTCATGCCAACTAAAGAAGTTTACATTTGAAGGATTTTCATCATTGTGGAAACAGAAGTTTTACTGTCTATAGTTCACATGATCAACCAGTCAAAATTTGCTTCTAAACCAAATTCATTCCACACTTTGAGTACACATTGCTGCCTTGGCCCTTCTTTCTGCAGTTATTACCAGCCTCTGCTTGCCCAACTTATTAGGACACATGGAATATGTTGCTCAGCAACAAGCGCCCGTCCTCATTGCGTTTAATATGGAGGAAGAATTTAACTCCTAGGCGATGAATCAGGACATTTTCCCAGAGGATTTTGCATGATAATGTGCCAATTACATCTCCACCTCCCACTTTTGCTGTGTTTGCTATATGCTTACCTGAAATCTTAAATCCGAAAAGCATGTAAAATTAGATGCTTTTCGGATTTAAGATTTCAGATAACCATATAACAAACACAACATTTATCCTTTGAATTTGCCTAATGAAGCTGCAGCTGGAGCAGGATCAGCAGGCAGCTCATCTTCTGCAAATGATCTCTGCGCTTGGCGCATTTATGTTGTAGCATTTAGGCAATACTATCCCAATTAAAAATCGGGTGTGCCACTTGTTCTTGATGAGTATTCCAATACCAACTTAAGAAACATTGAGGACTTGTCTTCTAATAGCCGTGTGGGAGTATCAAACTCTGCTACTCGACCTGCAAAAGACACCTGGATTCAGCCGTTTTTGCCTTCTTTTGGGATACACATATACCCCCTGAATGAGTAAAATCTTTAATGATTCAATGATAAATAGCTTTGGTATAATCAATCACCAACTGTTAAATAGAATTTGGTATCATGAATTGGACTATGATACAAGGTCAAGGATTCAATAGATGAATGGGCATCAGATCTAGAGAGTCTGGCCTATACAACTGGTGACCTTGGTGACCCCGAGTTTCCACTTCACTCGTGCAGAGTAGTTGAAAAGGTTTTGAAAGAATGACAGGCAAATATACACTCTAAAGAATGGACTAGACAAATGGCCAAGACTATGTTATAGGTTACCATGACACAGCCTCCCTTGGTGCAGGCAATTAAGTGAAGGGAAGAATCAAGAAACACTCTTCAGACATTCACACTACAAGCTCACTCAATGGCTAGAGATGGAAAAGATAAACTTATCATGGGATTGAAGAGTTCAGCTGTTGAGATTGGAGGAAGAAATATACTGAGAAATGGTAGGTGAGATGGTTGATCAATCAGGTAATAAGAACAGCACTATGGCCACAGCAAGTATGATTAATAGTAGAATGCAGGTGAGTGACTTCAGGAAGAATGGAATGTGACCTCTCTTAGGGTTTAAGCTCAGAAGACAGGGTGAAGCGTTTTTCTGATGTCTTGCTTTCACTGGTCAGGCAGGGAGTCATTGGATGGTCCAAAGGAAGACAAAAGATGACTTACAGTTTCAGCTAAAATATATAATGGTGGAAAATATCCATGAATGAGAGCAGAAGTAGGCAGAAATAGGATACGCACCGTCACTAAGGACCAGAACCAAATCGCTGTCAATAACAGTAGGAATACGATGAGCAATAGTGCAGACAGTGCAATCCTTGAATTCTGTCCTAATTATCTTCTGGATGAGATTATCTGTGGCTGAGTCAACTGAAGCTGTTGCTTCATCGAGGACCAATATTCTTGCCTGTTTAAGTAAAGCCCGGCCAAGAGATACAAGCTGCCTCTGGCCCACACTCCAGTTTTCACCATTCTCTAGAACTACAAATGCAAGATATAAGTAGTACTTGTTAATAAATCAGAAAGAGACGGCTGCTACGCAACAAGGTATTATTGGTTCAAAAGCGTGAAAAAATTACCTGGAGTATCTAATTTTTGCTCTTTATGACGAATGATCTCCCCAAGTTGTGACTTATCAAGTGCCTGTGCCAGTTCAAAGATGATCATTCAAAAGCGTGAAGTAATAAATTGACGTCAATATAAAGGCTATAGACTTGAGGATCCAAAGACAGGACAACATTGAAAATGGATAGATGATGGACGTGTAGCATATATATCTAAGGATCCAAAGACAAGACAAGTCTAACAATGTATTTTCTTTGTTTCATTTTGTCCTTTCTCCAGTGGTGGGTCCAGTTGGATGCTGAGGGCTATGGAAGCAAAATCATATTTGGCGAATGGAGTTGCATTGCCATACTTATGACAAAAGGCAGTTATAGAAAATGGAAGTATTTCATGCATCTCTAAACATATAGGAAGAGATCTTTGACACCAACCTTGCACAATACTTGGATGCAACATGCACAGCATACCAAGAAAACTTTGGAAATAGTGCAAGGAAGGAAAGGAAGGTCCAGAGAGTAGTGGAGGTGGATTTAAACTGGATTCACATATGCAATTAGCTCTTACTAGATGGTTATTAGCAAAAGTTCGGGACTTCCACAAGCACACGGTTACATTAGCACAAGCACATGGGAGAAGAAAATAAATCATATTTCACCTGCCATATCTCTTGATCCGAATGTTCATCAAGAGGATCAAGGTTGTCTCTAATCGTCCCTTCAAATAAGGTCGGATCTTGGGGGATGATACTTAATCGCCCACGAAGATCATGAAGACCAATTGTTGTAATATCAATGTTGTCAATGATTATCCTGCCACCTGCTGGTTCAATCAGACGGAATAATGCCTGAATCAAAGTAGATTTACCACTTCCAGTACGCCCCACAATTCCAATGTTCTTCCCTCCAGGAAATCTGCAGGAAACACCATGGAGCACAACTGGAAGATTCTCCTTATAGCGGACCTAAAAATAAGAATACAAGCATTAGATTTTCCTCCTTCCACTTTAAGAAGCTTGTTGCTTTAATGCTCACTAATATCAGATTCCCAGTTGCCCCATATTCTTCAAGGTATCAATCAATGGCATATTTTTCGCAAAGAAAGCATCTAAGATAGCACATATTTTTGGGTGGTGCTACATACTTCAGCATCTACTGTGCTATCAATTAGTTACTGTTCCCATCCCCTTGGGAGTCGTCCTCTTGGCTTTCTCCCACCAATTCTTCTTTTTACATTTTTTTGTAGTATTTTCTTCTTGGGAAAAAAAAGGTTAGACATATAACGGTGAACTGTTGGCAGAAACAACTGAAAAGGAGGAAAGAAGAGGGGGGGGGGGGGGTTGGAGGTGAGTACAATCACTATACAATATTCCCTCCGCTTCTAATGAAATATGGATCTGGTCAGTATAAATGAATGTTCTACTTCTCATGCCAATAAAAAATAAACATAACATGACATATTTATATTATGGCCTTCACGAGCCCCCATCCCCCCTAGTTTCACCACCATCACAGGCTGAAATAGAATTGTAAGCAACATAATGTAATTACTGTTTCTTACCTTTAAATCAATCAGTTCAATTGTTCCCTTTTCAGGCCATGTGGACAGGGGACGAGAGTTCTCAATAACTGCTGGAGCTTCACTTGGGATTTCGCAGTATTGATGAATCCGTTCAATGGAAACAATCTTGTTTTCAAGCTTGCAAAAGCTCAGTATCCACCTTGAAAGGCGATTATTCAAATTTATGCCATATGTCACAGCAAGGCCAGCCATACCTGTAGAGGAACACTTCTATTATGACTATAAACAACTTCCAGCAATTTTTCCAAGATATTATTTTCCAACATTATATAAGATGCATCCCTTATCACTAATTCATCAGTAGGAATGAGCAATGAATCTTCAAAAGCAAAAACTTGTCTAATTCAGTGTTGAACTTAATGGTTCTAAATTGCAAACAAAGATGAAGTCAAAGCCTTTACAGGAATATATTCATTGAGAATTCGGATGCACTTACTTGGATCTATACTCCCATGAGGAAAGCTGACAAGCAACAACATACAGAAAGCAAATACTAATGTTGATAGCATCTCCATTCGTAGGCAGAGCCATTCAATGGCTGCAAGGCTGCAGAAGAATGGACGAGCATAACAATCAAGAAGATAAAGGTTCCTCTTCATGAATCTCTTCTCTTGGCCAAAGCCTCTGATTGTGGATGCTCCAGCAATTGACTCAGCAAAAAGATGGATGACAGGAGATTTTTGGATACTAACAATTCGGACGAGTTCCCTTGATGAAGCCATATAATATTTCTGCATTCATGCATTTCCACAGAGAGCCAATGTTACCACCAGATTGAAACAAAAGATACATATTGTAGACTAAAGAAAACAGGTCAAAGCCGTCCTTCATTGTAAGCCACACTCCATCTCTTATAATTTGTCTTACATACTGAAGGTCTGGGTTATATGATTAAACCAAACTAAATCTTATCACACTAGTTGGGTTCAGCTTCTGGCTGATGTGATCTTTCGACAAATTGATAATGCCCATAAGACTTGTACTTCCTCCAGAACTCTAGCCAAATTATGATCGATCAGGACAGCTAGTGGGCCGAGATGATTAATGATGAAAGTGAAGTTGCCTTTGCATACTCTGATAGGCATAAGAAGGTTTCCACAATTCTTGAAGAAAAGATAATAAAGACATTTATACTAAGTGAACCAAAATTCTTGCACAAAGATAGCAGGCATTGCTACCAATTATCTAAATTTGAACAGTGATGACTATGTCATTAGTGGTGAAAATTGACAAGAAAAAAGAAATTGTGATCATTTGTCTGTTGAGAGGAAGTTTTTTCTGCTCGAATAGCCAGGAGAACAACAAAGAAATAGATTGATGGACTTTTTACCAGCTGTAAAACTATGTAGCTGTTCACCTTTAGAAGGGCTGATAGGTCAACAAACATAATGGTGGCAGATAATTTTTCAAAATTCTAGCATCACATATAATGTGTGCAACCCCATGAGAAGACCAAACTATATAACCTACTTATCTGTATCTAACCTTGAACAAGAAGACATAAACTCAATACTAGAGAAAGAAGAGAAAAATGAGAAAGGATGCAACCAACCTGAAAAGATTTTGTTATACTAAAGATAACATAAATATATTCACTTGAGACATTTCACTCAAAAATTTCTAGGAATGCACAACCATTAGGTTACAGATACACATATTCTAAATTCTTAACACTAGACAGAATATAGCATATTAGGGTCTTAAAATGTCTGTGGGTCCTGATATTCAAGCTTGGAGAATGATCTTCCAGAAGGAACTTATGGAACAAGAATTATCAATCATCACACGTTGAAATCACAGTATCAGCATGTGCTTCACAAAAATCCTATATTACTTTAAGATGAAATATATTTGCTGATGGATTGTATGAACTTAGAGAAAAAGAAGAATCTGCCGTTACTTCAAATGGAGACTGCAATGTGATATGGATGTCATTGAGCACATAGAATATAAAGGTAGAGGTAAAATAAGGGAACCTTGCACCACCTCGAAGAGGAGGGGGAAGTAAGAATTACAAAAGTAATAATTATTTTTAACAAGTATGATCCTAAATCTTTATTAATCACCTGCATCCACAAGCAAGCAATCGCCATCGGAATTATAAGAAGCAAAACTTGCCAGGTAACTTGAGTCATTACACCAACAATTCCAAGAAGCTGGATTGTTGTTGAAGCAAAGCCACCAAGTCTGAAAGGAATGTCAAGATCAATAACACTTTGATCAACTGAAACCTGGTAGATCATGACAATTGATTACAATACAGCACACAAGAAAAAATTACTAAAGATTCAAGTGAGACATAGCATTACAAACTGTAGAGATAGGGGTCTCAGAAAAGAAAATATTGTAATGGAATGCTTAGAACATACACGGTTCAATATCCGCCCAGCTGGGGTGGAGTCAAAGAATGACATTGGTGCTCGGAACACCGTAGTGAGCATTTTCAAGAATAATTTCTGAGCAGCTGCTAGGCCAAATGTGGCAACCAGAACTGCCCTCACAAATATGAACCAGGAACTCCCAAAGGCAAGGGCCATATAAACAACGATAAGCACCATATTACTTGTTCTAGGTTGGCCGTCAGGGGTTTGAGGATTTGCCCAAGCCATCCACCAACTACTAGCTATTTGAAGCACCTGAAATAATGTTTGTGCAAGAATAATCAATGGTATCAATAAGCCTTTATAAGCTGCTCCCATGTATGACAAGTAGACTTTCATGCTAATTCTTCCTCTCTCACGTTCTTCTTCTTGAACAAGCTGCTTTCTCCTGGATCTTTTAGCTTTCTTTTTCTCCTTGATTGCTTTCTGGTCTGATGCTGAGACGCCTTCAAGGACTTCCTTGGCCAAATTATCAATATTTTTTCCAACTGAATCACACGTCTTATCAGGATCTTCAATTGTCTGATTGGAAATATCCATGGCTTCAATTGCTTCATGATGAGCTGAAACCAAAGTCTTGAAATCAGTTCCTGCTTGCAAGAGTTCTTCATATCTCCCTGCCTGAATGATATGACCTTCCTTAAGAACCTGAAGAGACAATGTCCATGTTAGAAGACTATCATAAGCGTGAATGGTAAATCTGACGCTTCTTAAGTGAATAACAAGGTTTCAGAACCAGTGTTGACTTGACAGTTCTTAACATTAGATGCCAGAATCACATTGTAAAGGCATAGCCAGGTTACTGAGCACAAGCAACAATGAAAAAAACTAAGATACTTGATGAGAAACAAAAGTAATCTGATGCGGAGCTTAAAGACAGTGTATTTAAAGAAACAACAATAGGCAACCTCCATCTTTAAACTAAGAATCTGAATTGAAGAACAGGAACAAAACCTTCAAATTGAGAAGCCAATTTCACATTTCCTACATTCATAGAACTCATAAACATGGCCAAATCAGAACTACATGTTACTGGTACCATGAGAATATAATCCATACCAGTATCAAATCAGCAGCGGGGAGAAATTCAACTTGATGGGTCACAAAAACTACAGTCTTTCTTGCCAGTGCTGTCAATATGTATTCCTGTAGTTACATAGTCAGAGATCAGTGAAACTTCTCTAAATATCTGAAAACTTCTTGATGTGAATACGACTAACCTTGAATAAATCTGAGCCAGTATGTGCATCTAGGGCACTGAAGGGGTCATCAAGCAAATATATATCTGCATCTTGGTAGAGTGCTCTGGCAAGCTGCACTCTTTGCTTCTGACCACCGCTTAGATTTATGCCTCTATCACCAATAATAGTTTGATCTCCATGTGAGAAAAGCTGCAGATCCTTTTTAAGTGAACAAGCATGGATTACACTCTTGTATTTAGCCTTATCCATTGGGCTTCCAAAAAGAATGTTCTCTTCTATAGTTCCTGATTGAATCCAGGCTGATTGGGAAACATAAGCTGGAGAACCGCATATCCTAACCTAAACAAGAACACTCAGAAATCAGCAAATCGCAATTGTCAAAATAATTATTGAAATGAGAATTCCGTTTAATAAATAGATGCATAATTAATAAAGATAAAGTACATTATTTACAAAACTGACTTACTTCACCAGAGATCTTGGGAATTTCACCAAGAATGCAAGAAAGAAAACTTGATTTTCCAGAGCCAACCAGGCCACAGACAGCTACACGCATTCCCCTATCGACTTTTAAATATATACCTGACAATGTGGATTTTGAAGAAGACAGATCCCAGCAGAAAACACCGTCTTTAATCTCTACTGCCACATTTGTGACACCTCGTGGTAGAGCGATGGTTGCTTCTTCCTCCAGTTCTTCCTCCTGGAGGAACCCTGCAATTCGATCTAGGGACACTTTTGTCTGAGCCATCATTGATACTAAGTCAGGGAAATTTCGAAGTGGCTCTTGCAGGATCCTGAAAGTTGCAAGAGCAGAAAGAACACTCCCTGCTGTGAGCTGACCACCCAACATTATGCAAGTTGCAAAAGTGACAGCTGCCACAAATATAGGGGAGCTCCAGAAAATGAAGGTAATGAAAGCCTGAGAGTAGAGCGCTTTCCTTAGATACTTGAATTCGACACTCCGCATTTCCTCCAACATTAGTCTGTATCTATCCTCCCAAGCTTGCAATTTCAGAATTCTCATGCTCCTAAGGCATTCGGAAGTCTTTCTCATCCTATCATCCTTGGCAGCCATTAATTTATCTTGGTACTCTTCCTGAATCCTCGCTAGTGGAACAGTTGCAACAATAGAGATAATGGTAGCAACAAATGTTGCGACAGAAGCAATACCAACATTCTTATATAAAATTGCCAAAGCAAGAATGATTTGAAGAGGAAGCATCCATATATCATGAAGATACCAAGAGTAGTCCCCTACTCTCTGGACATCAACCGCCATGTAGTTAACAATCTCACCGCTGGTGTGACTTTGCCTTGCTGAGCTGGAGAGCCTGAGTCCCTTACGATATACCATTGCTGTGAGCGCTGATCTCACATGCATTCCCAGGATGTCAACTCCAAGATACCATTGCCTAGTTGTTAAACTCTCTACCAACTTTGCTGAGAAGAATATTCCAGCAAGAACATATCCCTCATGAGGAAAAGTCTCCCTTCCTGCTAAGTATTCTACAAAGTAGCTAATCATGTAAGGCCCTACATAAGACACCAAAGTGTTCAGCCCTGCAAAAACAGCATTACAGGCAGCCTCTTTCCAGAAAGACTTGAGAATAGCCCAAGCCAAAGAAGGCTGCTTCGGAGGATTTTCAGCCTTGAGCTTTTCCCAATTCGAATTCAAGACCTTGTAATTGGTCTTGGATCGATCTTTGGGTGCAAGAAGTGGAATGTCTTTAAGCTCAAGTGGTCTCTTCGCACCGACTGAAAGAAGTGGATTCAACCAGGACAGAGTTGCCAAGCTAAAAATACCAGCTTCACCATATGGGGTAACTTTAAGACACCCTGCTTCTTCTTCATATAGCAACGGCTCTTGAATATCGGAGTTTCTGTATACTTGTATACAAGTGACACCCCTCATTGCTACAAAAGATAGAAAAGCAAGAGCAGGAGTTGCAGCAAAGTTTGCCACAACATGGGAGCTAAAATGTCTTGACCCCTCTGATACAAATCCTTTCCCATCAGTGTACAAAGTGCCCAAACAAATGACAAAGGACAGAATCCACCATGCCCTCAAGAGCAATGGAAATGTCTCACAGGGCTTATATTTACAATAAAGAACTAAAAAGCTCACTGCAAACCAAGCTAAACCCTGAACCGCAGGGAATAGTAGAACTATCCAATTCGCATTCTTTCCATCATCAGCCTCTCTAAACAAAGAAACACCATCGAAACCTAACACAAAAACTTGCACAAACAAGACATAAAAGCAACAAAAGACAGAAGCTTTATACCCTCTACCAATCTCAACTCTCTCAATCTCACCATCAACTGTATGCCTAATTGCACCCGACCCTGCCGCATCGGTGCCCTCCTTGAGAAGCCTAATTCTACCAATACACAAGGATATCCGTTTTGCTGATAGAATGAAGATTAGCAGCGAGAGAAGTGTCAAGTTGATGCAAATTGATGACAATTCCAAAAAGGGCAAGTCTTGGATGGCCTTAAGAAAGTAACTGGAAGCTGAAAGAAGATTGATACCCATATCAGATATCAATCTTTTGAGCAAGAAAAGTGATGAAATGCAATAACTTTGAGCAGTTAGGCCAGTGTTATATGATTAATTTGTGTTCTGGTAATTGTTTGCACAAAACACACTTCTAGCAATGAGCATGGAGAGATGGAACCCTGTAAAGGGCATGCATTTCACTACCTGACAAATGATTCTTGTGTCAGAGAAAAAGGTTAACAAGCCGCTGAAAAAGAGAAATGAAGTAAAAATGGCTTCTGCAGACACATTACGCATGGAAACAAAATGAAGCCATTTTCATCATCAAGCCTAGAAGAGATGAACAACTACCAACAAGAGAGCTAGAGAAAAGACACAATAATCACCACTCTCCTTCTCTTTCTTATATCTCTCCAACGGAACAAATCAAACCAAATCAAGTCTTATCTCGATTCACCCACTGTTAGTCTCACTCACCGTTAATGATATCGATTATATGAATTTGACAACGTTACTCCTTTAACCATCACACAGAATCCCAAAAAAACTGACCTGGGTTCTTGTTTTCAAGACTACAGTGGCATAAAGCTGCTGTTTTTACAGACACGCATACAATATATATAACAGGGGCAAGAGATATAAAGTGATCACCAACACTACGGCTAGCTGCTACAGAAAGCATACGAAGATGGTGTTGAAAGAGTGAGAGATCAGATCCACCATAGCATATATATAAGTTGTAGCTATATATATATATATATATGATGATACAAGCATTTGTAATACGGTATTTTTTGTTTGTAATATGATAGTGTCGCATTTGCTGTGTTGGACTTAAAGTGACGTGGGATGCTAGGACTCTGAGTCAAGTACAGAGAAGAAATTTGACCCCAAAAAAAGTACGGAGAAGGAAAAAGTTTAAAATACGTGTTGCGCGTTTTAAACTATTCCAGTCTATGTGATTCGTCTAGAACTGGCTTAAATATGTTTGCTAAAAACTTTTGAAGCAAGAGCAAAATAATTTTTGATAATCGTTAAAATTTGGATGAATGGCTCATGAGGATCACTATTGTATGGGATGATAATGGATGAACGGATTAGGGTGTCTGCATTGATTGATTTGTTTAAAATATACTTATACTTGTATATTAAGAACTTGAAACGAGAGCGAAACACTTTTTAATAATCTATCAAATATAAATCAGAATTGAGATTTTCGGCATTTCTTTGAATGCTTTTTTGTTGCATCTTTATTTCTTGGCACTTCTTTGAATACTTTTTTATTACACCCTTATTTCTAAAGTACAAGAGTATCGATTTCGTATGATAAAAATAAGAACAAAATAATTTTTATATTCTATTTAAACTAAGATTGAAATCGGTCCCTTGAGTACCTGTGTCGCCGAACCAACAAGGGGGTTTAAACTAAAATTAAAATTAGGTACCCGTGTCCCGAACCAGCGTGGGGGATTGGGAATTGGACGGTCCAGGAAGGCAGCATTACATGTGAGTAGTGACATGAGGGCTAAGCCTAATGTGTGTAGACTAATCCAGACAAATAGAAATTATTGTAATTTTTTAAGCTGAAAAAGGAAGTCTGAACAAGCAGGCCTCTAGGAAAAGCCAAAAATAAAAAGACTAAACAAGATTTGGTTTCAAATTCATGGGATCTTTGCAGTAAAATTCATATATATTTAATTTATATATATGGCAATGTGAGAGACAGCAGAGGAATATTATAATTTGAGACTAAGAATTTTGTTCGGGTTCAAATTCATGCATGGCTGTTGAGGTGAAATTATAATTATCATAATAGTAAAAGTATTTGGTTATAACGGATAGAGGTAGGAGTAGGGTTAGATGTATCATGCATACTCTGAATTGTACAATGCATAGAGATAGGAATAGGGATAGACGTGTTATGCATATCTCATTTTGTAAAATAAATCAACAAAATTAGGTAGGAAAATACTAGAAATTGATAATGCAAAAAGAAATGGATTAATCTTGATCAATAATAAGCTAAGGAGAACGTTGTAAGATAATTTAAACGTATTAGAACACAATCTGAGACACAAAAGAGTCAGATGAAACAATTATTTAGACCTTATTTGTGTAAAACTGATGAGAGAGACCTGTGTGTAAAACTGATGAGAGAGATCGCTTTTGACATACGTGAATAATATCGTTCTATTCAAATGACTTAGCAAGTTTAATATAATAATATTTAAATAACGTTTGATATTTGATAGATGTGCATTTGATTCACTGGTCACAATAAAATATCCTGTCCCTGTGAGAGGGAGGAATCTTTAGATTAATAGGTACAACTGTTTTGGCTTCTGCAATGCACATTTGTTGATTCGCAGGTGAGTAGGATAAATATAAAACGACTTCTAAGCTAAGCAGTTTTCTGGATGCTTTCTGAATTCTGCACATGGATTTTCCAACTTATTGCTTTTAGATGGGACTTATCTTTTCTTTATTTTATTCTAAATTCGCCTCTTTTTTCACCTCAAAGGGCACTATCACTCTAGAGTGGAGGCATGCTGAGAAAAAGGAAAGTTTGGCACCCAGAGTAAACGTATTATATGATCCAGGCTTCAAGTTGAAAGATTAATTTAGTGATGGAGTGTTTGATAAAAAGTTGAAATTTTATTCACGTCTTAAATTCGAATAAGATGAGAAGTTAGCTTTTCAAAGGTCAATCTTATAAAATTTTGTATGTTATTAACTAGAATGACGTCTCCTACGAATCGAATGGAATTATTCCTATTTAAGTTTCGTCCTTTACCTAATTTAAATTGCACCCTCCTTCGGTCCATATTTTTAATTAAATATTACGTGTAAGTTTGACGGTTAGAATTTTTTTACAATACAAGAATCCAAACATTATATTGAAACTTTTTCCGTACACCACAAAGCGCAATTTGATTTTGGCACAGAAGCGTCAAATGACGGTATATTCTAATATAGTGGCTAGCGAGCGCAACCGACGACATTAACTTGGCTAAGGTATTGATAAGTGCTTCGATGTGTTGGGTACATTTATTGGGGCCTGTTTGGATTGACTTTTATTCAGAAAAAAGTACTTTTTTTTTTTAAATTTTATTAAATTTATAATAATTATTTAATTTAATTTTTAAAAAAATTAAAATTTTGAAGAAAGCTTAAATACAGTTTTGTTTATAAGCCAAAACTTTTAATTTTTTTTGAAAAAATTATTTTTTAAAAATTATTAAAAAAAATATTTAAAAAAAAAATCAATCCAAACGAGTCCTTACTTTCGCAAGGTTTAAATTCTCTCCTTGACGTGTGAGTCCCACAACACATACGTTTACACGTAAACGCAACGAGTAAATTGCAACGAAAGTAGATGACACCTGGCCAACCTCAGCATTGGATGTTGACCCCTATCTAGCAAACATTAGTGGTGTTTTTTTTTTTTTTTTAAAGGGTTAACCAAAAGAGAACCCCTTTCCCACCTGGCCAGAGGCCCCTTAACCAAGCGGGAGGTAAATCGAGGGATGTGCGTGAGTGGCAGCCCGACCAGGGAGAGGACCAACGGGCAGGAAAACCGCATGATATTTCAATGGCTTTATGTTTCTATCTTGTTCATTTGTGTGATCATCACCCATCAATAAAAGTAGCTTTTATTTCATCATATATTCTTCATCTTTTGTCTTTGCATCTTGTTCCTTCGTGATGATCATCATTCTGAAAGTCGCATCCCTTTTCTTTTTTTTTTTTTCCCCTCATAATATGTTTTCTTATACTTTGTCTTTACATCTTCTTCATTTGTGATCATCATTTGTTGAAAGTTGCTTTTATTTCGAGTATGGATCGTCTTCTTTCTTGATTTTTTATTTTTCAAGTTAAAGTGAATTATTTAGTCATTCTCCACTGCATTGCCCTTTTTTTAACATTTCTTCTTGTTGTTTCGATCCGTTTCTCTCTACGATGCTAAGGAAGCATTTGATTCATAGAACCCTATAGGATTCCTGAGAATGTAAGGTTAGTAATATTGAATTCACATGGGCAAGTGAGGATTTGTTTACAATTGAGTAAAGAGCTTAGGTAAACATTCAAAGCAAAAAAAGTCTCAAGTCTCCCTTTCATTAGAAAGAGGAATTTTTCTCATTATTCCCTTTTTGAGGAGAGTTAGAGTAATTGCTTTATCCTATTGAGTTGAGTGTGGGATCGATCCCTTTCGAGCTAACTTCACTGTCGAGAAAGAAGAACTAGTGACTCTCTTTCTCGACACGTTCAAGCTTTCGAAGAGCAGATTCTCGGCCTAACCACTTTTATAGAATGGAAAAACATTCTTGAGAATATTACATTCCCAGGAATCCAATATTCCCAAGAATTAACCAATTGTCATTTTCATGTTAGGGGGTGGAAATCTTACTTTCTTGAGTTGTGAGAATATATAGAGTAAAAATTAAAAGACCAAAAATCCATATTTAAGATGCTTTCATTGAGCCGAGTATGGGATCGATCCCTTTCAAGCTAACTTAACTGTCAAGAAAGAAGAACTAGCGACTCTCCTTCTCGACACATTTAAGCTTTCGAAGAACAGATTCTCGGCCTAGTCACTTTTATAGAATGAAAAAAAATTCTTGAGAATATCACATTCCTAGAAATCCAATATTTCCAAGAATTAACCAATTTTCATTTCCAATGTTAGTGGGTGAGAATTTTACTTTCTCGAGTTGTGGGAATGTATAAAGTAAAAATTAAAAGACCAAAAATCCATATTTAAGGTGCTCTCATGTGTGATAAAAAATTGAAAATAATAAAAAAATAATAAACTGTAATAAAAATAAAAACTAATTATAAATTGCTAAATCATAAAATAAATAAATAAAAATTAATTAATTAAAAACTAAAATAGAAATATATAATTTAAAATTAGAAAATAATAAAATTTAAAAATAAAATAATAAAAATAAAAAATAATTTAAAACTAATAATTAAAAATAAAAATAATTAAAATTTAATTAAACATAAAATTAGAAATAATGACAACATGAATTAATTTAATTAATCAATTAAAAAAATATATAATAATTAATTGACTGATTAAAAATAATAAATCAATAACTAATAATAATTAAATTAGTTAATTAATAATTAATTAAAAATAAAAATAATGAACTAAATTAATTTTATATTTTTCTTATATTTTTTTTAAAAAAAATTAAGGACATTCTTGAAAAATAGCCTAAGATTCCCAGTAATGTTAGATTTAAGGCAAACATAACCCGTCAGCATTCTAAAAAATACTCGAAAATATTCCCAAGAATACTATTGATATACCAAACTATTTTAATATCATTTTAAGGAATCACATTCCCAGAAATTTGATTCCTAAGAATGTGATTCTCGAAAATGATTTTTCGTTCCTTGAACCAAATGCCCCCTAAGATCTTTTGGACAATTTTTTCCCCATTTTTTTTTATTAGGTTTAGAAAATCCTTAGCATGGGTGTGGCAATGTCTCTCAAGGTTGTTGAGGAAATTGAATGGACTATTTCTTTTTTTGTTGAAGTGAAATGAAATCGCAACCTTTACAAAGTCTCATATATCAGGTAAAAAGAATTTTGTATCGATCCATCTCTTCAAATTTTTTGTCGTTTATGATTTACTTTTTCTTGTCCCAGCAATAGAGGGCCAACCCAACGAGTAAAGTAATGGTATAAATCATGAAATAAGCAATGAAATGACAATGCTTAGTGGCATTAGTGAAGACATTGTATAATCACTACCAATCAACATCAGGATTCCAATTGAACACTCTGGTTAACTTATGAAAGTTTGTCTAATAAAAAGGGGGAAATTTCATTCTTTGGTGAAATGTCCATTCTCCGAGAACACGAATTTTTGAAAGAGAGATGTGTATTCAATATAGTAGCTCTCGTGTCTTGGTGCGGAATGAATTTATTCATAACATTATTATGTTATAAGAGAAATTTAGTAATAACAAATTTATTACATAATTATATAATAAAATGGTTTCAGATTATTAGCAATCGTCAAATCTTACTTGTGATAGAAGGATATTAAACGTACCAATTATAAAAAGGCTTATCAATAAATTAAATAAAACTAACTTTAATCTGATTTATTACTCATAAAACTACCTTTAATCTGATTTATTACTCATAAATTACTTCATCTGTATTGCATCATAATATTATACACAGAAATATATTAGATCTCCCTTTGATTTGCCAAATCTCCCGTATTATAAAAAATTTTCCTCTAATCTCCCTCTACTTTTTAAAACTCCCTTATAATTTTCTCTACTTTCTAAATCATAAAATAAGTTATTTCTTTCCAAAAAAAGGTGCTTTGTTTAGAAAATTATATATAGAGAGAGAGCTTTGAAACACAAAAAAAAAAAATCTTACATAGTTTAATTAAATAATAGAAGTCCAATTTATTATTAGTCTTTTTCAAAAAGAAATAACTTTTTCAGATATCTTTTTACAATAATTATTTGACTAGCCCACCAGAAAATTTAAATTTATTTTAGAAGAAATATATTCAAAAGTCAGAATTCTTAAATTTTTTTTAAAAAATATTTCTTTAAAATTATTTTTAAAAAAATCAATTGAAGCGAACTTTTATCCAATTTCCGGAGTTGACTTTCAATGCAAGTTAGGCTACTCTTTGAATGGGCAAAAATTGACCGTCCAAGAGGTCTGGGCCCCACTCGGTTTTGGTGGTGGCCGTCGCTCTTCAAATCTCCGCCAATTGTTGGGTTGGAGGTGTTGCACGTTTAAGACAAACATTGTTACTGCTGTCGAACCGACTCTTATCTGAATCGTTGGTGTTCGTTTGGTATCATTTACTAAATTTTATATACGTAAACTAAAAAATATTTAAAACATTAAAAATAATAATTAAAAATAAAAATTGATACTTTTTCATGGGATCGAATATGTCTCATGAGACAAAAGCCTCAACAAATGCCTCTCTTGTCAAATCGAGTTGGCCTTTTCTTTCTAACTTTTCACATAATATAATAATCATATATGGGCGATATATATATATATATATATATATATATATATATATATATATATATTAAAAATGGAGTTAAATTGATCTTTTAAACTTAAAACGTACATTAAGAATGCATATAATTTCAAACACCTATTGGATCCCGTAGGGACTTTATTCACTTCTAAATAGTTATAAGTTGAGTTAGGGTTTCTTTAGTCATATTTGGTGTTGAAACTAATCCTTATTATAGAAAATAGTGAAAAAAGTCCTTCAAACAATTAGATTTTTTATAATAAGAAAAGTTAGCAGAATTGATCACAATAAGAACAATTTCTTAATTGGTTCGGACGATGGGTGATTTAAAAACTTATTCTTAATTAAACCATACGTGCATAGAGAGGACATTTTTTTGTTATTTTTTCAACCCCCCTCATCACTTCAGAAAATAGTTTCAACCACTTAATTCATTCTTTAATTTCTAGCATTAGTTTTCGGTTAACTACATGCATATATAAGACTGTCTTTTAGGCCTTTTACAACATAATTTCTGAACCATTAAGAATACAGTAAATAAGTTTTATGCTTTTGTAATTTTATTGCATTTATTTCATTGTATCTCATTCTGTTCTTAGTAATTTTCATATAAAAGTAAAACACCAAATAACAACAAACAAACGAGAAAAGATTCTGGTAATCCAAAGCATTAAGAAAGAAAAATCCCAAAGCATGGAAAATAAATGTGTAGGGTATCTTAGACTTAATTAGTTGCATCTGTCCAAATTGAACTTTTCTTCTTATACACAGGAAGGAAGATTTTGCGAACATGGTCTTCAAAGTCATAATGAGATTGATGACTATTTCTACTAGTTTGGTATTAGCATTGATTCTGTGGGATCCTAGATAGGTCTCTCTTTGTCGCCTTCTTGCTTCTAGTACAACAAGGTCACCACATTTTCTACGTATCGAGTGTCGGCGAGCGTGAGCTCTACGTTTATGTGAATTTGACTAGTACATTTATTGGTTCATAATTGTTGTCTAGGAGGTTCTTACAAGAAGAATGCAAATGCTGGGAAGGAAATTATTTCAAAACGTGTTTTAAAATAATCAAAATTTTTATGTATTAGGTGTGGGTTCTACGTTCACGTGAACTTGAATTGCTTTTTAAGTCGATCCATTCGATGATCGTTGTTGAGAAGGGTTCTTTCTAAAAGAATATCAATGTTGGTTGGAAAATGATATGATTAGAAAAAGTATTTTTTCTGTTGCAATTCAATGAATGTTGTACTACAAATATATAGTACAAAGTCTAACCACTGAGAAAATACAGGGAATGAAGTTACAACAGAAAACAAGAACCACAAAATTTTAAAAATTCAACAGATGTAATCTTATCACGCTCCCGCAAGCGAAACCTGTTCAGAAACGGTGAGCTTGGACTGAAGAAATTTGAAGCGTGAGACTAAGAGACCCTTGGTCACAACATCTGCCAATTGATCAAGAGTAGAAATAAAACGAACTTGCAAAGCCCTAGAAGCAACTTTCTCACTAACAAAGTGAACATCAACTTCAATGTGCTTTGTACGAGCATGATAAACAAGATTTACTGTGAAATATGTAGCACCAACATTGTCACACCAAAGAATTGGAATATCAACAGAAAGAAATTTCAACTCAGAAAGTGGAGACTGAGGCCAGACTTAAGGCAACAAAGATCCATAGTAGCAAATGCAATCGCTCGATATTTAGCCTCTGTACTTGAACGAGCTGTGGCAGTTTGCTTCTTCGTAGCCCAAGAAATCAAATTGGGACCCAAAAATATACAATAACTATGAGTACTTTGACGATCATCAATACAACCAACCCAATCAGAATCAGAGTAAGCATGCAAAGTAAGATAAGAGGAGGGCTGAAGAAAAAGACCAAAATTACTCATCTCTTTCAAGTAACGCGAAATTCTCTTGACCGCAGACCAATGCTCATCAGATGGATTATGCATGAATTGACATACCTTGTTAACAATAAAGACAATATTGGGTCGAGTAATTGTAACATACTGCAATGCCCCAACTATACTACAATAAAAAGTAAGGTCTGGAAAAGGGTCACCACTACAAGAAGACAACTGATGAGTAGGTAAGATTGGAGTAGCAACACCTTTGGCATTCTCCATTTTGGCACAATGGAAATTATTTCAAAATGTGTTTTTAAATAATCAAAGTTCATATGTACCGAGTGTGGGTTCTACATTCACGTGGACTTGAATAGCATTTTAAGTTTATCTATATTGATGATCGTTGTTGAAGGGTCCTTGCTGGAAGAATACATACCAATTATGGGAGGGATATTATTTCAAAATGTGTTTTAAGATAATCAAAGTTCATATATATTTGGTTGAGTCATACATTCATGTGAACTTGAATAGCATTTTAGATTGATCCATACGATAACCATTATTGTTGAGAAGGTTCCTTGCTAGAAGAATACTACTGCTGGAAGTGAAATTATTTCAAAATGTGTTTTAAACTAGTTAGAGTTCATATGTGCTGAGTGTGGGTTCTACATTCACATGAACTTGAATAGCATTTTAAGTCGATCCACTTGATGATCATTGTTGACAAGGGTCATTGTGAGAAATATACCAATGTTGGGAGGGAAATTATTTCAAAATGTGTTAAAAAATGGTCAAAGTTTATATGCGTCAAGTGTGAATTCTACATGTACATTAATTTAAAATAGCATTTTTAATCCGTCCATTGATGATAATTGTTGAAAAGGGCCCTTGGTTACCAAACTAGCACGATTTGTTAGAATATTGTTCATAACATGGATATATATAAAATATTATATTTTCTACAATAGAGATCAAGTAATGATGTTCTGAATTAGTGAAAGTGATCAACGCAAAGTGATCTCTTATGCTACGTCAGCTACACTATTAGTTTCTAGTTAAAAATTGTACTTGCTATGATGTTTGTTAAGCTAAGGAAAAGCAACTGAAGTGTTCAAAATAATAAATAATAGATATGGAAATCTTTCTATAATAGCTTAAAATTATAAATGAGATGGATGGTTACTCAAGATCAAATTATACTTCTCTCTAATAAAAAAATGAAGCCATTTTACTCAATTAAAAACATATCACTAACTAATACTATTAACTTCAAATACAAAGCGTAAAGCATTAGATAAACCACCTGAAGAAACGGTCATCTAATTTAAGGGCAAAGAATCAATTTTAACATTTTTAGCTAGTCATTCAATCACCTTATTAGCACTTTTAGGTATATTAGTGGTCTCTCAAATATTTACCGCAGAGAATAGATCTTTTTCATCCTCTCAACATGGTTGGTACTCCAATCTAATGTAAATACTAAGTTACGTAAAACCTTTAACAAGCTCAAAGTTATATCTGTTGAAATATATATAAAAAGATATCTTGTTTTGGGTTCCCGCTTGACAAAAATTCTCTTATTCATTATTACATTGCCCCAAAACTTCTATCAAGGGTAATTTTCCAACTCATTTGGTCCTTTCTATTTTGAGTCAATATTTTTCTTAATTGCAAAATGTGGTCATTTGAGTTGCTCCTTGGGCTATAGGACCAGAGATTAAGCGATTTTTCCGAAATAAAGAGAAAAAGAAATGATCTCTTGAGCGGTTCATTGAGTCCCAGAGACGTATGGGATCATTCATCTTATATGTATACGTACTGGTTGTTCTCAGACCTTATTCAAGGTTAATATATTTGTATATTTTAAATTATTTAGGCGAATAGGTAAAAACTAAAAACCACATATCAGAAAGTAAATTGATTGTTACCTAATATAATGATAACCTGGGGAGCGGGACTTTATATCATGCACTTTACAAATTGTAAACCCACTAAGCATTGTGCACTTTTAGTAAACAAAGAATATAAATTTTATGAACAAATAATATAAAAAATTATGAACAAATACGTTAATTAAATTATTCACAATTTTTTTACTATTTGTTTATAATTTATTATTTCACCACTTAACATATATTTATTCACCGCACTTACACACATATACACAAAACACACATTTACGCATACAGACCCACATAGGATTAATATTGTGAACAAATACTATTAAAATTCTAAACAAACAGTATTAAGATTATAAACAAAAGTAAGGAAGAATGGGAGAAAATGATGGTGAAGGGAAAGAGTATAAACTGCGGGAGTGGTTAGGTTAAAAAGGTCAAAAAAACCCCACTTTCTCTTGTGAGTTGTACGACTTGGACCACGGAAAGAAAAGAGAGAGAAAATATTCGTGTAGATCTAAAGTATAAAGTCATAATTATAAAATAGATGGTCATGTTCCAAAATGGGAAAAGAAGAAAAGCAGATTAGTAATAAGTCACTTTTTAGCTATACCTTCAGCCCCAATATAAAAAAATAAAAAGAAAAAAAAAACTTTTTCTTTGTTTATATAGTTCATGCACACACAGAAGCACGTCATCTTCTTGTCTTTTGTCCCTCTCTTTTCTTGTTTCTTCTTATTTTATAATCTCCACAAACTATGGTGTTCACAGAGAATATTCATTGAACAGCCCATCCTTGAAAGTTGAAGAGTTTTCTTTTTTGAACTTTTGCTAGAAAAAAGTCGAGTAAAGAGCATATAATTTTTTTGTTCTGTTTTCAAAATAATGGAAGAGAGTGTTTTTTCATTTGTACATAATTTTCTCCTACAACAATTATAACCTCTGTTATTGAGTAATGAATTTATTTTAAAAAGAACCACGAACATAAATAAATGACCAAATCACGCTTAAAATACCGTGTTGCTTTGTGCGTTTTCCATGCTGTGTGTACATTTGTCCTTGTTTTCCCAAAACACAAGCACAAAAGATTAATGTACATATTATGCCTAAAAATTTCTGAAAAGTACATAGCTTATCTAGTTTTTGGCAAAACACGGAGCATTTCTTGTACAATTTGTCAGCGGTTGATTTATATTATCTTGTAACGTACTTTACAGCGATTACATTGTGGATTCCAACTAATAAGTTGATTACTTACGCCAGTTACATTGCCTTTTAAGTGAAAAAGAATGCATCTTCCTTTGAGCAAAAGATAAGCTTTATGTGGCTTTCCTCTCTTTTCAGGAACTAAATTTTCTCCTCTTTCGGTCTTTATGTGCGGAACTTGCTTTACGGCTACGTGTATCATTAGTGGTTAAGTCGCCCCACTAATGCATTACTATATACTAAAGCTTATACTATTGCAACGATACCCACTGTTAGATAGCCGTCGAGGAGCATAAGTCGGAAAACACAATATGTGCCCCAAAGTTACACCTTTCTGACTCCAAATACTCGAATTCGTTACAATTCCTCGTATAATACTCTACTTGCCTATGAATTTGTTATTCCTCAATAAGTCATGGAAGGTATAACAAACATGCCCTGCCTCCACATTGGATCAAAAATAGGGTCAGAAGGACAAAAAACTACTAACTCATATAGAGCCATCAAACGGGCCCGACTAGCAAACATAATTGTATGCATTATATGAATGGGAAACAACCGATCCAAATTATTTAATACAATGGTATGAATATGATATCGAGGCAAACGCATAGAAAATACTCCCTATTCAAAGATTGGTACAAAGAGAAAATCAATTTCGTGCTTAATTTTGGTACTGCTCCCAATACCAAAGCCACACCATTTGGAAGGATTTGCATTTAGTTGATTCTTTGGATGTGGACAATCTCACCATTAAAACTAACTCTAAGGCGATCTATACATTGGTTATGGGGCTTATACCTCATTGTAGCCCTTTTAAATCATTGTTAGAGGACTGTCATGCCATCCACCGTAGAAAGGGTTATGTCCTTAAGCACGTATATAGAGAAGCTAATAGGTGTGCATACTAACTTGTCAATCGTAACTTTGATTTTTCTATTAGTTGCTCCATTCTCAAACGTGCTTCCTAGACAATTGATTATCTTATTGGAAGAGGATAGGAGGGGCATTACTACACCTAACTTAGATAAATTACTCTGTGCTTGACTTTAGCCTTCCTTTTAATTAAAAAGAAAAAAATGAGATGAAGGTAGCTGAAATATATAATTACGTGTACCAACTTAGTTACTAATCTCACCAATGAAATTTGGCAACTATTTAAAGCTTTCTGGTAATTGTTGCATTGAATGTACACCAACTCGAGCACCAGCACAACTCATAGTCGATGTTGAACCTTTGCGCTTCTCATGTTACTTTCAAGCACGTTTTTTCCCTATCAAAATTTCACTGAAAACACCCTCACTATAATGATGTTATTAATTAGATTTAATAATTTTAATTATTTATTATCTTATCATACATCATTAATAATTTATAAATATTAGATCTCGTTAATATCATTAAAAAAAAAAACTTTTTCCCTGACTAGATTTGCCCGCTTTGTAATTCTATTTTCTATTATTACAAAAACTTTCTGTAAATTTTATTAAATTTCAAAATACAAGAATTTACTTGGAACGAACACGATTCGAATTAGTCAAACACATGGTAGGCTAACGGCCTATTGGGTTGGTTTCTTTTATGATTTTTTTTTTTTTTGGTAATAAGTATTTGTTTTGACTTAAAAAGGAAAGCTAATACTTTGGGGAAAAAAAAAAAAAAGAGGCCAAACTCTGTTTTTTTCCCCAAAAGCAAAAAAAATTTATCTTTTCAAAAGGACACATTTTTTCCCAAAATTATAAAAAGAAGTGTTTTAAAAAAAGGGAAACAAAGCAAACAAGTCCTAACTTAAAAATGTAACTTCCCAGGGCTGTTTGGATTGGCGCTTCTTCCCAGTAAAAAGTACAAAGGTATATTGCTTTTGCAAGAACTATTTGGATAGACTTTCAAAAAAGTTAAAATTCAAAAAAAAGTTTAAATATAACTTTTTTTTAAAGTTAGAATTTTTAGCTTATCAAATTTTTTTTTTAAATTGTTAAAAAAATATTTCTAAAAAAAAAATCAATTCAAACGAACCTCTAATGTCTTATTTGCACTTCAAATACTCAGCTACTAACTAACTATTTTAATTGGGCTTTTGTATTTGTTAATGACCACTGATTTGGATGGACTCATAAAAAGATAGCGACTTGTTTCGGTACCACAATGGTCCACGGCCACCAAAGCCACAGAATTGCACCGTACAAGTAGAGTTTGATTTTTGTTTCCCCTTTTATAGCAAGTGCAGCACTAAAATGGAGATTCAGAACAACAATAAATGAATCTTTAATTCAATTATGATAAAATAATATAAATAATTTATAATTATTAAATTTGACTTATAATATTATGATATTATAACGAGATATAAGTACGGTAGTTTATAATTGAATGATTTTCCTCGACAGATTTCAAGGAAGCACCATCATAGGAGGAAGGACATTAGTACAGAAAAAGTAGAACCTCTGAATATTCTGGACAGCAAAGATGTCTGGAAGGGTTTATTTCGTTACTTACAAACACCTAAAATTTATAAAAAAATATATTTTATTATTAATAATTTTATTTTAAGTACTTATAAGCATCTGAATAAACATAACTAAACACCCTCAATAAATGGAGCCAGATCTTCCATCTTTCGTAATCTTCAAATTTAATTTCTTCTCCAGTAGCAAAGACACAACTCCACATGTAAAAGGTTCTATACTAGAATCACTGCTTTCAAATTTGGAAAAAAGAAGAGGATAGCATTAGGTAATCAACAATTTGCATAAACATACGTGTCAAATGGTTTATAAATTCGAGCCAAAAGACAATTCTTGAAGTCACTTACGGAATAGGGTTTTAGTTAGTTTTGGTTCTGTTTAAGATAACGAAGATATAAACAACAGAACATTTTAGTAATCACCGTATAACATCTTGAGAGCAACATACCCCCCATACAATTTGACAAATACACATACCTTCCCCTCCACATAGATTTTACAAGCTACTACCACATGAACGATTGTAAATTTAGGAATACAGCACCTCCCAATTTTTTGTGAAATAGGTGGAATATTGAGCTTAACTTACTGATTTGGACTGATGTATTGACTTTTGATTTTGAGTAATGAAATTACCGTACTTGCTTGCTTAGTTTAAAAAAAAAAAGAAAAGAGTAAGCTTAAATTATTTACTCCTACTTTTACAGTATCATTTGACAAGAATAAACACAGAGAAAACAACAGCATGACAGATTACGATGATGATAAACTTTACTAGTTATTCCAACATTTAGATGAAATGAACCTTGTTATAGTTATTACAGAATTTTACAACCTCAACACATTCAACATAGTATCTGAAGATAGTCCCATCCCTGTCATGCTTCTGTCAGCTGCAGTATCCACAGTAACATATTACAGTCAAGTTTAAAGAATCCGATACCCTGCCACTGCGTCGTTGACATGATCCGGCAGATTCTTTGCTCGTACATCTACATTAAGTTGTTTGAAGGGGAGAGAAGAAAAAGAATTGCATATGGTATCTAAAAGTAAAAGGAAATAGAGCTAAGTAAAAGAGTCCTAGATATGTCAGCTGGTGCATGACTTTCCAAGGTGGGAGGCTTGTATTTTTTTCCCCTTGTTCTCTAGCAAGCAGATAGTTTAACAGGCTAAATACACTACAGGAACTCTCATGAATCTTCGAGTTAGACTTTACATACACAAAACAGAATTCACTAGTTGGCTCATGCTCTGGAAACTGAAGCCTCAAATCAATTCAAACACAAATCCGATGAAACATATGTCTAAACAGCAAGAAATAGAACAAGATTTACTAGCAAGACAACTTAGATCACTCGATAAGAAAGATGGGTAGAAATTACATGTTTAAAACATGTAATCAAATAATAACAGAGAAATGAAGCATTGGTTTATTCTAAAGAAGCTTTAATAGGGCAGAAGCCTCATCTTGCAACACCTTCCAAGCTGCAAGCACATGCCTTTCTTCTGTAAGTGGAGCTCCCACTACAAATCGTAGTATAAACTTGCCTGATAGAACCTGAATAATTTGTTCATTATCAAAATGAATAATTTGTTCATGAACAAGAACTAAGTGCAGAAATAAAACGAACAACTTGTTAATGATCAAAAACTAAGTACAGACATAAAATTGTCAAGCTCAGAGATCGCTGTGGTTATTTACTACAGTAACATCTGAAGTCTGGATAGAAGCTACCAGCATATGAATTTATTAGGAAATAGGTGCTTAAGTTTGAGCGTACCGTGTGAGAAATGAAGAGTTTCCCGGTTGAGTTTACAGCATCCAGTAAATCATGATTCAGTTTGTTGCCACGACTTTCGTCGTGTTGGGGAGGCCGAAGGCGGAAGCAAACCAAAGAGAACTTCCGAGGATCAACAACCTGCACATTGCAGTATCTACCCCTAAGATGCATTATTTCAGCAGAAATTATTATGCCAAAATTTGCAATCATAAACAGCATTTTCTTAACATAGTAGCTGGCCTTACCCAAAAACAGAAAAAATGAAAAAAAATAGGATAACTGCTTTTTTAGGTATGTAAACATCAAAAGCAAGTTAAAGCACGTAAACATGACATTTTCCAGTTTAGCATGTATTGCAGCAGGAGCCACATATCAAGTTTGACTTGCAAAATGCTCTTATTCATTTAAAAGTTGTAAACAGAAATCATTCAAGCTGACGCAAGTACAAAAACCTTAATGCTATACATGTAACTACATCTTTATTTACAGTAACACCTTATGGACACTGAAGACCTTCACACAAGATACTTAAACAATGATGCCCAACATGACACTGTTCCTCTATGATAATGTTGCATCTATCACAACCTTGAATATGTACATTAGTTGTAATAATTTCCAAGTGCAACAATCTGGAGACATCAAATTTCATCTCTATGTCAGACCTCATCACAGGAAGTTTATGCTAAGCCTATTGCATATGTTAAGCAACTTCTACTTTGCATATAGCCTATGGTATTCATCTGATGGAAGATAAACTTATAGCATTTGACATTCCTGAGAGTTCTTTTTCAGAAGCACATCGTGCTCCATGAAACATCAAACCTAATGCCACCTCAATCAACCCTCTCCATTTTCGTGCAGAACACTTCAACTTTGTTATGATAGAAATGGACAATGCTTAAGGTAGTGGGTGAAGGGGGCGGTGATGGCATGGAAGCAGTGCGCACACATAATGTTAGTATCAACCAAACTAAGTGTCCTCATGGCCATTAATCATAAACATGCTCGTAATTCCACTTACACAGCCAGTGAGAAATGTGTAAATCAAATATTACCATGGTGACACCAAAATTTACTAGTACACGACACCCTTCCACAAGGATTGGACCCATTCACTAGTATGAGAGCTACAAGCCACATGTTTCGAGCAGGAAAAGACTCAAGGGATGATTTCTGGAGTAAGGATACTTTACCTCAAATCTCAGATCTTGCAAAACTAGTTCTTCAAAATGTTTTGCTAATTCAATATGATTTCTTATGTAAGCTTGCAGATTTTCTATTCCATATAGTCTCAAGACCATCCATAGCTTAAGTGATCTGTCAAGCATACATAACAGACATGTAAACTTTTCAATTTCCTGCTTACAACAATCCATCAGAGATTACCGAAGATACAGTTGAAAGATAGAATCATATTGCAGGGAACCATGAAAACAACTCTGAGATTTTCAAAACCTGACATGAGACTTAAAAATAATATACACACATGTACAAAAGCTTCAAAATAATAGACATATATACATATATGTGTGTGTGTGTGTCTGCATGCATACGTGTATATTATCCACAAGTGATCAAAATTATCAATTAACCCTGGGATGATAATTTGAAGATGAACTTGACCAATCATTGCCTCCTTTTCAAGGAAATCTCTTAATACAAATTGGAAGTTCAGACTTCTGACTTGGATTACAGAATGCAGGTAAAAAATTGATCAGCACTTGCCATGCATTTTAAGAAAAAGAAAATTCATGTAACTTTCTGTTCTTCTTCTTCTTCTTTTTTTTTTTTGGGTAGTAAGTGAGCTTTTCATTAATAGCAAAAGTTGCAAAAATACTCACAAGCAGGATAAACAAAACATTCCTAACTAAATTTCCTCGTATCTATGTGCCAAGCACTAAAGATAGTTATATCTTAGTAATGATTTCTTCTATCTTACAAGATGAGAAAAAATAGATGTCCAAAAGAAAAGTTATTTGCCAATGCTGTCACTAGTATCAATTTCTTCTTTTCCTTTCAGAGCTAAAACAAATATTCTACGCTACGTTGTAGCGGAAAATTCTAAATGTCTTTCCTGCCAGTGTGTAACGACATACCTGAATCTGCGCCCAAGAGGAATCTGCCAATCTTTGTAGTCTACCACCATGTTTGTTTGAGACACCTGAAGTATCAATTAATTGCATTAGCAACAACACTATCTTAGCCAAGACAAATTAACTTTCAGAGATTGCATCATCACGGAAACATCTCCTTCTATACCACATTGTTTCAAAACAATACACATCTGTAATCTATAAATAAACAAACAATAGATGTACAGAAGATATCTGTATCATAAGCAGGAGATTCCTTCACAGTAACAAAGAGCGAATTCATGTCAACAACAGTAATATGTTCCACTCATCTAATGAAAATTCAAAAGCAGTTTAGCCAATGTGACATAACACAAAGAAAATGAAGAAAAGTAACCCGAAAGGATAGACAACCAGAAAATATTATGAATAGGAAGCCATGAAAGTAAATAGCATGAAGTGTAGAAAGCACTAAATTAGTTATCAAAATCAAAATATGAAATATCTCCAGATAAACTAATTTTAAATACAAATGTGATCAAATAAAGAAGTTCAGAACATTAAAAGAATACAAATAGTATTAAGCATGCATCAGACAACTGTAAGCACTGATCCTGAAATGTAGTTGAATATGCTAATCATCAACCTATAAGCTTAGATACTTCAACAAATTTTCTGTCCGGTGAAAAGAATGAGAATAGCAGACAAAGAAAGCAAATGAAACTTTGACATAGAAGTTAGAAACAGCTACCTTGCTAGTCTTCTCCATAAAGGAATCTTTCTAATACTAATAAGCCAAAATGTGTGCTGGAGTCCTTTATGTTTGTGTTAAAACAACAACCTGGGTTCTATTCTTCTTTGAAGTTTCTCTGCTAAACAGCAACTAGATACATTGCCCATAACAAAGAATTACTTACTTTGTTTTTGAGAAACTCAGGATTTGTTGACAATGATTGAGTGAGAGCATTTCGGTCCTGTCAACAAAATTAAGAAAGTAAGATAAACCGACCCAAAAAAAGAAGATAAGAACCATTCTTTCATCGCAGGACACAGTGGGTATAGACAGTTGCAGAAAGATTCTTAAAGCATGCATTGTCTGATGTTAAACCATAAACTTGATATAAAATTGATTTGATGACCACGAAACTACACCAAACTCCCGATTAGGCTGAGCTTGGAGAGTGAAGCTATTTTGGGCAACATATGTCACATAATATTATAATATATATTTGTACAGTATCATGTTGGTCAAAATACAACTCAACTTTTGGATTATGTAACCATGAAATCATATATGGAATGAAAAGTATGAGAAGGAAAATACGAGTTCTATGTGATCTGATTGATTCACTTGAAAATTATGAGATTATAGTTGTAAAGAATAGAGAAACAAGTAAATTGCCTTCACGTAAGCAAACACTAGTCAGAGACAACTCGTATAACTTAAGCTTTCTCACCTTGAACATGCATATTCCAGATAAGAACAAATAATTTATATGATCATAAAAGGATCAGTAATGGCTCAACGTTGCAAATAAGATAGAATACCTTAACCCAGAGAACTGAACAGTCAAAGTTAGTTAAAAACCATTTATGTGCATTCATATTGAACGAATCAGCTTCTTCAACACCATCAAGGTAATGGCGGAATTCTGGACAGACACAAGCACTTCCAGCATATGCAGCATCCACATGAAACCACATGTTATTACTCTGTCAAACAGTCAAGCAAGCATCATAAACATCAACTTTTCACTTAGCATTAAGAGAGAATGGGCATTTGACTAAACAAGTAGAGAGACAAACTGTGCAATAATGAGGATGTTTCTCAATCCATTATAGAGTTTCAAAAAGCATTTCCTGTGGTAGGCTTCTTTTTTTTTTAATGCTTCTCTTATCACCAAGACAGCAGCAAGAACTAGAAAAATTATCAAGAGAAAAAATGCACAACAACTTTAACTTTCTAAAGGGCCAAAGAAATCTCTAACCATAACAGCTCATGAAGGAAATGGTTAAATAAATTTCATTCCTCATCTATCTAAAATCAGAGGTGAAATTTTGAGGTACATAGATCAGAAGCAACTTAAACAAAAATTCCTGACAGCTATGAAATTTGGGAAGTAGTAAATAATTTTCCAGTGTGAAGAACTGGAGGGATGCAAATGATCCTTGCCACGCTGCAAGCCAGATCCCTCACTTTGAAAGTAAGTCTGTGTTCTGCTCATATATCCACGATGAGTTTGCACATGATCAGTAACTAACTTGGCAATCTAAATTGCTTATTCCTTTTCAGAATTGTTGCAGTCAAGGGAAATAGAGGAAGCTATTATTGGTAGCCATCTAAAGCAATAGTGAATACGAGAAGGCTAAGAAGATTTTGACTTAATATGTATACATATGTGTGTGTACTTAAACTTCTGATTAATCAAGAGGGACTCAATTCATTTCTCAAATTTATTCAATAGACTTTACCTTCGCAACTTTTCCCAATTCAAGCAATGGATCCACTGCTGTTGATGATGTAGTACCTACCTGAAAGTAAATATGCACCAATTACCTAGTTTATTGGAGTCGAAAGTCCAATATATTTAGTGATACAATATGATAAAACAGAAAAAGAATTTTCAAAGGTTTCAGAAAGTGAACACTCAATCCATAACTCTGAAATCTACTGCCACTACTAAATCCTGGATGGTAGGGAAGAAAATGCTAAACCTTAAAAAAGTGATAATCTATCCACTGCCTCATGTACAACTTTGTGCTAGCCTCAGACCTGAGTACTACCCAAATTACATAGTTTTTTAGACTCTGAAGTCCTCGAGTTTAGATATCTGTAAAAATTGAACTTGCTCAATTATTGGTTCAGGACAAAAGGGATGAAATTTCATGCAAGGGCCACGCATCCAACCACCTCAATAGTGACCAAAACATGTCAACGGCTTGATTCTGATATGGGGAAGCTATAGCTTTTCGTCTAGACCCAATAACCAACCAAAGGGAATAAAGAGAAGAGAAGGGAAGGGAAGGGGTTGGATTGGTTTAGCAGAAAACACTACTCTATAACTTGTCATCAACATTATAGAAAAGACCAAATTAAATTCAAATGCAGAAACTATTACAAAGAAAATTACAAAGAACCACTTGTCATTTCTAAAAACTGCCAAAATCTAGGCCAACTCATGGCAGACAGGAAATGAAAGCATCAGGAATCCATTGTCCTGGTTTACAGAGGAAAACATGTGCACATAAATCTGTAGAAGACATAATCAAACAGGAGGGGCTAGAAATTATTTGAAATAAAATTCCTCACTAATGAAATTCTTACTGTTGCACAAAAGAAGAAAGGGATTAACCCTGAGGCCATGTCACTCTTGACCACTTCATCAAGTGCTTGAGGTGACAGAGCATATTCAGTGCAAGAATCTGTTTCCAGCACCCGGAAGTTCTCAAGATGAATTCCTCCTATCTGCCACAAACAACTAATAAGATGTCGGGACCGGACCAATTGACATAATAACTCAAGCAACAATAAGCAACAAGCAATCCCCAGACACAGCCATCAACTATTGCTTCCCTCTTGTTTGGGCTGTGCCGTCCTCAATGAATATATACCTGGCAAGCTTTCTTTAGAGCAGAATGAGTTTGATCAGAACCATAAACAACAAGCTTTGAGATGGCTTCCTTTCCAACTCTTCTGACAACTCTATCACGAGCAGCAAGAAGCACTACTAGAACAGCTTCACTTGCTGTGCCCTGTATAACTCCACCACCCTGACCTAAGAGTTGATTCATGGCAAGACAAAATAACTTCATGAGGCCAATTCTGGCCAATGGTTAGGTCCAGAAAAGGTTCGCTTGAAGAGAGAGATTTTGATGTATGACCTAGTGAAGCATGAGTTTTCAGAAACAACTAATGCACATAGAAACCATGAAACTCTTGTAGACCCAACTTGTATCAACCAAAGTAAGGCAGTTTCATGGTTGTAATGCTAGACTCAAAAGATAATAATGCTAGGAGAAAGCTGCTACTAAGAGAGAGTATAGCTTCAAAAAAAACTATTCCGTCCCTCTCATTTACATTGACTTATTATCCATTTTCAGATGCCCTGCTTATCAAATGATCGAAACTCTTACTTGTTGAGAGAAAATCATCAGGCAGCTCAAGTGCTTTAGCAAGCCAATCCACTACAATCATTTCAAGTTCTGTTGCAGCAGGAGAGGTTATCCAACTAAAGCCCACCATGTTAATCCCGGCACTAAGCATTTCGCCAATGAATCCTGCAACACTGCTATTGGAAGGGAAATATGCAAAATAATCTGGGCTTTGCCAATGTGTTACACCCGGAAGTATTTTTGCCTTAACATCTGTGATCATCTTCCACATATATTCAACCGGTGAGTCAAACGCAAAAGAACAGAGAGTGTTTCTGGATGTCAAGCATTTCAATCATTAAAGGGATGAAAATTTAAACAGAAAACTCAACCTTCAAGAACATCTTGTAAACTGTCCGGCTGAGTTGGTGCAGATTCTGGCAGAAGTTTACGAAGATATCCAGGCTGCATAAAGATACCACATAGAATAACCAAACATTAAAGTGGAAATTTCAAATTTCAAGACTGGCAGTAATGTAGAAATCATCTACAAGAGTTAACTTCCAAAATCAGCAAGAAAGCACGATAACATTAGTACCCCTTCCATGCTTCTGACTGAAAACCAGGAGAAGATATTCAAATCTTTATACTTTAGGAAAATCATATACTACACTTAGATTATTTTCAAGGGAATAAAAAATAAAACTAACCCTCTCTAAGAGCTCAGGCTTTTAAATGAGGCGATCAATTTTTACATAATAAAGCACAAAACTACTGGAAAATAGATATGACTGCTCTAGAAGAAACTTGGATAGTGGCGACAGACAAAATCAGTGCAATAACAAGAAAGTGTGATTAGAAGTCAAACCTGAACTTGGCTGAGAACAGGGTAAGTCTCAATGTTCTTGTAGTAATCAGCAATGAAGTCCACCATCTTGTGACCATACTCTCTCAATTGTTCAGCATCCATTGGCTTCAACCCACCCTCCCTATAACAATTTCACATTCATACAACATATAAATGAAGCATATAGACTAGCACATACTGCAGCTCTTGAAAATAGTCAGAAAGAGTTGCAACTTTTCATGCACATATTGCTTTTGCTTCTCAAGAACTCAAATCACTTTCTGTTTTTATCTCTTTCACAAATTTCATTAAATTTGTTCTCCTTGATTTAATATTGACCCTCAAAAAATAAAATTCTAAATCCACCACTACCATCAAACAAGGGTAACTCATCTATAACACTTCACATATACACCATTACTTAAGTTTATCCCCCTTTTAACCCCGTCATTATTTAAACTCCCAACACTAACTTAAAAACCATATCATGTCTCCTGACAATGTGGGACCGATGGGGCCTGTTTGGATTGGTTTTATCCATGAAAAAACAATTTTTTTCTTAGAAAAAATACATATTTTTTTACAATAAGTATTTGAATTGGATTTCAAAAAGCTTAAATTCTAAAAGAAGCTCGTTCGAATTCAACTTTTTCCAAAAGCTAGAAATTTTAGCATAGCTGAAAGAAAATTTTTTTCAAAAGTTTGAGGAAAAAAAGCATTTTTAGAAAAGCCAATCTGCATCGACCCAGGCCCAATTATTAGCCTGTCACTACAATTGAGCTTAAACAATTACTTAAAATGCTTAGGCCCTTGATGACGTTAACAGTGAACTCAAGTCATTATAAAGTATACAGAAATGTCAAAGAACCATCACATAGAAGGTCTAAAATGCTTAAGTCTGTGATGACATTAATACTGGCCTCAACCTATTATTAAGTGTACACAACTATCAAAAAACCAATGTAGAAGAGCGTTACAGTTTCTCTAACCTAACTAATTGACTCAAAATCCTTAAGCCCATCATGAAAGTTGCAGTGAATCATGTAACTATAAAGTGTATATAAATTTCAAAAACCAATGTGGGACAGCATTATAAATCCAAACGAGCCGCAAAGCTGGTACAGAAGATAGAGAATTGTGAAAGATACTTACATGTTGGTTAGAGAAGTGCAACGCTGAGCCACACCAGGTGCTGAAGAGAAGAGTTTGAAAGTTAAAAAAACCTCAAAACGTGTTTTAAATTTACAATTCAGTTGTTTGGCTTTGTGGGTATCAAGAAGATTTTGTTTGTTCTTGAAAACGTTAAAACAAAAATCTGTGGCTGTTTTTGTGTCTGGTGTGTATTCGTCGTGGCAGTTGAATACTGCCAAAATCTATAAACTATTGTACAATATTAAAAGACAAAACTCTCTGATTTTTCTTCTTTTATATAAAAAGGGTGTTTCACTTTCACGTGATAAAAAAAGTGTTAGTATGGGATAATCAGGAACAAATTCACCACTGTATGACTGACCAATAATTTCTAGTACAGGCAAGTTTTTGGTAATTGTGGCACAGGTGAAATTTAATAATTTTAAGTTTTAAAAGGTTTCTTGTATATATATGTTTTTGTTCTTGTAATAAAGTTATGCAAAGAAAAAAGGATAAAATGGTCTTTTATTTCTCTGAAGAATAGATATTTTCTGAATTGCGCTGACCATGCAATTAGCTTATTTGTTTCATTTTAGACTATCCTCTGTCTCTAATGAATAATTTAAGGAAAAAGTTTTAATATTGTGTCTACAGTGCGAAATGTTAACATATACTTTTACAAGAGAGTATAAAGAGTATGGATAATCATATTATTTGAATGTAAATAAATAAATCAAAAATAATTTTATCTTATGAAATAGAGTCGACTACTTGAATATAAATATAGCGCCAATGGGACTATAAAAGTTCTGGATGGAAACTATGGATACAAGGTAGTAGTGGTTGAATAGCATAATTACAGAAAATATGAAGGAAAGCCAAAAATTTTGAATATATTTCATTGTGACAAACACGAAGAGCCTTGTTTTAAATATTCTGTTACAAACAATTTACATTAAATTGGATCTGTGATAAATAAAAGATCAATCCTACATAACCACAGGGATAATGTGCACTGCCTTAGGAGATTTGATATGTGGGACCATTGTAGTGGCATCTTCAACCTCATAAAATCGAATTAAAAGAAATCAAATTAAACCTTATCCTACAAGGTGAGGTGAGATCGCCTTGCACCTTCAACTTGACAAGTAAAATCTTCGCATTTGTAACTCTCCAAGTAGCTTCACAGAGTTCAATATAAAAGCGCCTCCAGAAGCAGCTGAAAAGTTCCCAATCTTCAGAGTGCTGCAGTGACTAGTTTGAAGGAGAAACACCAGTTCTCTGGACCAGAATGAGTGTACCTGCAGTTCTATCGCCTTGATATCAAGTCCACATCTTGAATTTTTTTTACAACGATCAAGAATTGATCTCAGGGCTCCTTGATATCAAGATATCCATTTGTACTTCCCAGAACTCGGGACTCATTTTACTTAATAACTTCAACTAGAAATCATGCTCATAGCTTGCCAGATGCTCGTCTGACAAAACAGTAAATAGCTGTGTATCTACAAATAGCTGCAAGACAAAAATAACACGGTGTGCACCATGTAAAAAATCTTTAATTAATTGTAAAACAAAACAATATGATTTTCTACTCAAAGAAGAGTTTTCTGAATTTTGCTAATTAGATGCTTCAGTAACAAATCATTTCGAGTTCTATGAGCAAAATACAAACCATATATCCAACAGATGAAAATAACTTTACCAATGCAGGATGGACGTTTAAGCTCTGGTGCTGCAAACTTAAAGTTACTCAATGAACATGGCCTTTAACATTCTTACAGTATCTGGATGACTAAACATATATTACAGGATATATTCAATTTTGGGGGGGTGGGTTTGAAGAACCAAAAACGAATGCCAACAGAACTATAAAATTCAGCTGCAAATGCAATCCATCATGCTACTGTTTCATACCTTAAGTTGCCTACGCATGCTTATAATGTATTATATATAGCTGTTATACATGTATATAATTTGTTCATTGGCAAAAGACCATGGTCTTATTATAATGCCCCATGATCCTTTTCATTATAGGAACTTCCCCCTTCTCTCGTGGCAGTCGAGCAGCAACTACGGTGAAACTTCTATTAATTAATTAAAAGAATACCCATTAATTAGTAATTACCTCTTCACACTTAAAGTTTCTCTTTTCCATCTAGACTCACTGACATGTATGAATGGGGTAAGGAGAAATTGCAAAACTGAATCTATACCTTGATGAAAGGTTGGTCTTTCTTAGGAAAGGACTCAACGAAGCTATCTTTAAGTAGTATAGACACCTGCAATGGTAAAACGCCGAGTTAATTTCTAAGGCAGTCTCATCATCAAGAATCTGTGTAATGGCAAAGTCAAGTTCTTGAACCCGATCATCATTTGACTGTACACTAGTGATTGTATACGATCTCAGATCTGCAAATTGTGACTCCAAATAATTCCTCATCACAGCCAAAAATTGTTCAGCAGCTACATTCTGCAAGTCAACCATATTTTAATGATTTGAGTGCGTAAGAGAATGAGATCACATTCAATGATATTTATCAACTGAAGATCAGGCAAAGAATTCAGGTACACCGACTAGAAAATGTGGAATAAGAATTTATCAAGTCTACCAGGCTACAAAACTAAGTATAACTGATCTGAAAAATTCCCTACCTAGAGTTTCTTGCCAGAATAGATATAAAAGGGAGATTTCCTTTTCTTTTCTTTTCTTTTTTTTTCCTTCCCTCTGACAAGATTAATTTAGAATAATTGAACAATATTGTCAAATTTTTGAGGGGATGAGGGTATTAAAATGTTACATGCTATTCTCTGGATATAATTCTTATCAGATATAATTAAGAGAAGTAGGAGCAGAACCACGCCCTCTGAGACATATGAAAAAGGAAGAAGAAATAGTCAATCCTTCCTTCTGTACTCTATTTTGATCCCCCTCAACCCCTCAGAAAGAGAAGCACAATGTGAGCATAGCCCAATGATGATACACTCTTATGATTTTAAAGATGAAACCCACCATAATTGATAAATAAATATATGATGGAGCTAGTAGTCATGCCAAGATATCCATCTACCTGCATTTCATTGCATTTGTAAACTGGACGCTTTTCGCCTGCAGAATGTCCACAACAAAGCCGAGCATGAATTGGTGCAAGTTCAGCAATAAGCTCGTTACGCCGAGGAATCCCAGGCAAGTGACCCATCTTTACCTGCAGCGGAATTAAATGGTAATATATGAGAAATGAACAAATTGCAGGCAAATGTTTAAGTGATATCACAGCAATTGAGGATAAAGAATCTGTTTACGCTAAGGAACAATAAGGTCGGTTCTAAAAGCACTTCATCTTTTGATGCCAAGTAACACCAGGGCCCCATTTGGTTTTCTGCAAATGGCTTCTCTTTTCATCTACCAAGAAAAATTTCTTGAATTTCACGCTACTTTTTTCCAGTTTTATATTCCAAAAATCCTGTTTCGTTGAATAAATCAAATGGCGTGGCAGGCAAGTGGTGGGAAAAGCTAGAAGTGCAGGTGATTTTGGTTGTGGGAAGGTGGGAAATCTGGTGATAAATGATATCTAATTGGTAGAGTTGGGGGTGAATGAAGATGAATAAATTGCAAGCGGATTAAGATTGAAAAAGCTTGGCGAGTGTGTCTAGAGAAGATAAGGTGGAAAAGATGCAAAAACTCTAATTTGAAGTGTTGCATTTGTGATCACATACTATGTTCCATGTTTTCTAGTTCTTCAACAATACTTTCTCATTTCAAGCAAACGAGATTTCAAGTTTTTTCCTTTTTTTCTTTTGCTGGGCGGGTGAGGTTTCAAGTTTTTCACTGGATGTGTACCCTTTTCTCGAAAAAAGCAAACTCTTTGCAACCATAGAGAGGCCAGATTTTTTGGCGACAATTGCAATAAGGAGCATCAATAAGGTGAACAATGTGTAAACTAACATTTTTGGATCTACTAGATGTTGACAGCAAAATGAAACATCATGTTCAGAGAGAAAGTGAGTCTCTATTAATCACAATAGACCCAGAAAAGAACTACTTAGATGAGAACTGAAATTGGGAAGGAATGGTATTTCATGCCAGCTAAGATCTAAAACTTTACCACCAGAGGCATCAGGCACCTAATACAGGACAGATATAAAAGAAATACAAGAGAATGCCAGTATGGAGAACTAATTTTAACTATTACTTTATATTTCTATACATTAACACATAGATTGATTAAATCAACAGCCAAAATGATGATTTTCTGTCAGAAAAGGAAAGGAGAGAAGAAGCAACCGACGGCATTACAGAAAAAGGAAAAAGTCAATGGATTACAGATACTGAAGTTAGAATATAATAAGGTGAGGTGAATCCCTGAATCATTCGCTGGCAACTTCCAGATTTTCTGAAGACTAAAACAACCACAAATCCGCCTAAGAAAACTGAATTTCAAATTCTAAAAAGAATCCCGCATCTCTATCAACATATTCCAACATGATTAAAGATGCATCAAGAATCTCACGGACCTGATTTTCAATCACATTTACATAGACAAGATTTGAAGTTTTAATCTTCAAATCAGCTGGTTTACGTTGTATGCCAACCTGCAAAGAATTGCAACAAAATTAAGCTTTGCACTGCCTTTCTCAAATAACAAAATCAAGCTTTGTGTCGCCTTTCTCAAACACTAAGGTTGAGTGACATCTTTTGAGGTCACCTTCAATATAAGAAACAGAACTTTATTAGATCCCCCGAGAAACAAGGACCTGTAATAGATAGTTATTTCATCATTAAGGCTGCAAAGGAACCTGCTCGATGGCACATTCTCACATTCCCTTTGCCAGTACTTTTTGGTCACTCTGATGATCTTAAATGAGAAAAAAACGATTACCCTCATTTATTGAAAGTTTTGCTACAATCACATCACTAGCTTGGCTCCAGTGGCTCAAGCATATGATGTGACATGCACAACAACATTCTTATCAAATCTCCACATTCATCCCAATAAATTAATTACCACATTATAATAACTACTCTAACGCAACTAAAGAAGAAAATAAACTCCATGGTCCTACTCAATAACCAGGGAGGGAACTCGATTCAAATTCAGCAAACCAAGTCACAGTAATCTCAGACAAGGTTGCCATTGAACCAGGTGATTTGTCAGTACCCACATATTATTTCTGATGGGCTCCTATAGAATATTCATAACTGTAAGGATACATTCAAGGACATCAACATCAATGATAGGAGGACCTATTTGAGAACTAATTAATAATGAGTAGTTCTATCAATGTAGTGCACTAAAAGATGGAAGTATCACATATTTGCAGATCCATATTAGCTATTTGTACCTGAAGGGAAAAGGATGTAATAATAGGGGATGGAAACTTTGTCCCAAAAATGGTAAAAGAAGAAGCATGACTTGTTATTCTATATCTGAGGGACTCCTCCAGGACAAATTCTGCAAACTAAAGTATAATACTATTGGAAAATCCTGAACCTCACAAAGCTCTAGCAATGTATTTGTTTGCTTATAAAAGACCAGCAATGCTCAAACTCCTAAAATCACAGAAGAGCTCGATCACTAAATGTTCACACTATAAGTTAGGGAGCATAACTAGATGATATAAGCCAACTTGCCCAAAAATCAGAGAAGGAACAAGAAACTCACAATAAATGGAACAGGAGCATCAAGAAAGTCGAGCATATTCTCTGGCAGAATCTGCAACAAGATTCAAAATAAACATGAAGGAGAAGTGAAAAAGAAGCTGACTTCTGAATTAGACCATTGCGGAGGAAGGGCACAAAGGGATAATAAGCAGGGAAAAGAGGGGCTGAAGTCACAGATGTTTATAGTCAGGTGATAAAATCTGAAAGAGTAATGATGCTTTACAAAAATAACTGAAATTACCTTTGGGGTATCACTAAAAGGGTAAGAATACATGAATATCTGCGCCTGTTTGGTTGATGGAAAAGTTTAACTTATTTATTTGCAACAGAAAAATACTCGTACTGAGTGTTCAACCTTCTTAGTTTCACATCTAAATTCATAATTGGTCTTGGAAAATGAAATTTTCATAAGAAAATAACAAGTGAAAGGTTGTATTATTGCTTTCTTTTACTGATAGAGAAAATTTTCTTTTATCTAGTGATATGCATGCATCTTTAGATAAGAACAAAACATGATGATGCTAAGTGGGAAATAGATTTGCCCAATAAAGATGTTAGTGCACACAGAGAACGAGAGTGTGTATCCCAAATTACTATGTGAGGGATAATTAAAGTTCCCGTCTTTGCTAACATCAATCACTTGTCTCATTCAACCAAAAAAAGAAAAATTCCTTGCCTCTTGGCACATGAAGCATTCCTTGGAAGGGCTGCACACAAGCGAGAGCAAGGAATAGTGAAAAGGAACTCTGTGGATGTTCAATCCGTATGACCCACCTTCTCATCAAGATCTATTATCATGAAAGATGTTCAATTCCTATCAGACTCCCCTAATAATAATTTCTCCTCTGTTAGCTCAGCCACAAAGAATTTGGTCTTCCAATGAGCCACAAATGGAGAAGGACGTTCTTTCCAGAAAGCTTGAAAATCATAAATGGTTTTGAGTAATTGGCTCCTCAAAGCTTTTAGTTTATCCATATTTTCGAGAAATTTTTACTCCAAAAACCTCCAAATATGGTATACTATATTTATCATTGTTCACAAAATATGTAAAAAGTGAAGCTATTAAGAAACTCATTTTCTTTAAGTAAAGCCATTAAGCAAAGACTTTTAGTGAAAATGCTTAGCTAAGTTGCCTAAAATCTAGGCAACATAATTGCCAAGATTTCGAAGTATCTCATCTTCAGATGCAGCTAAAACATTTTATTCATTTTTCCCTTATAAAAGTAGTACAACAAGGCCTTGGAAAGAGTAAGGACAAGGAAGGACAATACTAACACCAAACATGGAATGAAAAGTGAAAGTTCATTAACAAGAACATTGACACTTGAAAGTGGTCTGACATCAAGACTAATATTAAAAGATTGTTGTGGCATAACTTCAGGCTCAGAGAAATATACTGTAAGATTTATAACTTACTGGAAGAAATAAACTTTGCCATTCAAATGGACGGATGATTGGGATAAGAGAGAGGACTACAGCAGATAGGACACCCTGTGTTGGTTGCAAATTTTCCACAGTAACAAAAAAAGTTAAGGAAGAGAGGTTGCTTGAACCATTAATTTTTGAGAGATTTAGCATAATTCATATAGACTCCAAATGAATGGAAAATAGTGTAAATACAAGATTACCGGATTTGGGCACACAACTATCACTTGTTTTTCTAGTAACACCCCCGTAAGCAAAGCCAAGATCTGCAAGAAGTATCACCATAAAAAATCTTGTATAGCAAATGGAGATAACATTCAAGGAATACAAGTAGGACCTTTCTACTAAAGTTAAGTTTTGTCCAACTAAAAGCAAACAAGGGAAGACAAGAAAAACAATGACATTGACTGTATACATTTAAATCATAAATATAGTACCAACAAAGAAGTAGAAATATATGACTGTAATTATTATATTTTGAAAAGCAATTAAAAGACTTTGGATCCGGTAATTACATTTTCAAGAGAAAGAACTCGACATGTTGTTGCAGTTGTCCATTTTGATAGTGCAAGAGCTTCCTCAGCAGCAGCTAATTTCAAATTTGCCTGGTAGATTAACATAGAAAGTTTTTGTCAGATCTTTCCAAAGAAAGCAGGGCCAAATAACCTCTGACCAAGTCTGTTACCTTAGCAGATTCTTTTGGATCCTGCATGTTGATGCTCATATCTTTTTCATTTACTCCAAGAGCGGAGACTGGAGGCCTTCGATAGGCAGATGCCTGTAAATGCTCTAGCGGCTGGAAAACAATTTCACTTCCCCGTGCTGGCAAACGCATAGAATGACAATAACATACTATTTGTAGCAAATCATTCTTAGTTTCCTGTAAACAAACAAAATAGAGGAAGAGATAAAGGAAGAAAGCTCAACGCATGAGTAAGCAAATGAGTGAGAAACATATGAGAAGTAGAATTACAAATTCCATCAATATCAGATTACAAAGATACGGAACTGAAGTCAACTAACCCTAGCCCACTCCATAATCATCTCATCCCCAACATCTTTTTCATGGCTGAAAATGTATCCATCATCTTCTTCCTCAGATACCATAGTCCTCACTGAACTGTCAAAAGAAGATGTCAAGATAAACTTCTTAGGAAAGATTCACACAGTGAAGAAAATATACTTGCCAAAAGGTCGGGTTTACCATTAGAAGACAAGACTATTGCATAATGATTAGCACAACTACACATATAGTCAACTCAGAAATAAAGAGTATATAAAACTATAGTGCAAAAGGATTATAGTTGACACAGAAATAAGAGTAACTTCACCACCTGAATAAGGAGTCAGAACTCTCGACACGCTCCAGTGCATGATTTCTGGGGGAAATTTGGCCATTTTCATAAGCTCCACATGTTCTTTCTGCACCATTACTGGGATATTCTTGGGTATCAAAAGTACAATCATGGAAATAATACAGATATTTTTTGGCATCCTTATCCCACTCTCTTGCTTGAGTATAATCTGATGCCTCACTTGCAGTAGTACTTACAGGAGAAAAGGCTTCCCACCTTGATGATGATGATCGGAGCTCATCATCTGATATAATGCCTGCAGCAGCAGCAGTAAGCGCAATCGCACTGTCAACGGGTATAGCCAAAGCCATGCAGTCTGTGCTACAATCCCTGCTGGGAGAATCGCCACTTCCACCCATTTGATCATTCAGTTTGGGTGCCGAGGGGATATTATCAACTAGATTTATTTCACTAACAAACTGGGTTATTCGGTTCAAACGCTCCTGCGCAATGATACTGCATAAAAGTGACTATAATGTAATAGATAGTAAAAGTTAAGTCGCACATGCCATGATTAAACTTGTGGATCTTGGAGTTGCCAAAGTTACAGGAGACATTAATACCAACCTGTTTAACATCTCATAATGTAACTCGAAGAAAGGAACTCTTGTTAAAACACAATAACATCTAGGTGCGGATGCCAAAAACCGGTTGCACCCTCTAGGTGATTGGTATATAGGTGATGAGGCACCAATTATACCTGGTGGTTTCTGTACAATTTCTCGTACATGTAAGCAAACACCATAAAGTGTGTCATTGTCAGCCACCTGATCAAGCAGTTAGAATATCTTCAGCAATTGATATCATCCCACAGGGAGGCAACCACCCCATTAAAAACAAAATGACTAGAGTAGAACTAAAAGAGAAACAAATCAGTAAGAAAAGATTTACAAGGGAAAAAAAAAAAGAATATACAGTTAAATATAAAGATCTCGGTCTAGTCTTGTTCATCTTGCATCTATCCATGTGGTGATCTACCTCTCTCCTGGTCATCGAACTTACTAAAGCTGCATCTTCAATCTTGGTCCAGTTCTTGATATCTGCCAGCTCATCATCCTTGTCACACATGAAGGGGGTGTAACAATATATTCTTGTCCCACATGGAAAAATGACCAAGTCCAAATTCACCATACCAATCTTGGCTCTTCTGCATAGCACCAATTGTTTTTAAGATGGAGCCCCACGATTCTCAACACCTCCATGACTCTTAAGTTTGGGGGTACTTAGAATAGTCATAATACAGTTTCACTTGATTGAAGCTCCTCTTTAGTGCAAAAGAAGAATATTGCTTCTCAAATGCAAAAATAGATTGTACAAGTGGATTTTGCATAACTGTAACTGCATTTTCTTTCAGCTTGGTTTCCTAGCATCAGCAACCCAAATGCTCATAATTCTCAAGCAACTTTAATTACTCAAGCAAACCTCTACAGTTGTCATGTTCTAACTATTGTAAGCATTTGAATCACTCAAAGAAACTTCTCACAGTGCCACACTCCAAGGACAAGTCTTGTAAGAAACTAAGAATTGTAGTCCCTTCTTTACTATTCTTCCTCTCACCTCTCTCTTGTAATCATATTTCACCGTGAACTAACAAAGCCACAAAGGTACTCAGCTTTAACTGCATTTGCTTAGCTCATTATGTCATGTCACCACATGCATGATTCGTACCATAATCCATACAGGCTTTTGCTAGTCAAGCATCTTGTCATCTAAAACTGCATCAAGTAACTTGGCACCACTTAAGGAACTCTAGCATCCTGCTGATAAAGATATATAGGTCTGCCGTGGCCCCACAATTTCCATACCCATTCCAGAATTCTGGACAACTGATATCCCCCTAAAGCACATGAAATTACCAGAATACCTAGCAAGCAATATCACTTTCTCCTTTCTTTCTTTTCCATGGGAGTTGGTGGGGAAGCAGGAAGAAAGGGGCCAAGTGTCCTGGTAGTTATCCCATATTTAGAGATATGGCTTCCAATTTGAGGGTCATGTATATCACTTAACTCATAACAAGAAGCATAATGTAACTAACTGTTCTGATGTTTCACTCTGATTGTTCCCCATACAGAAAGATCAATTGTCAGGGACATGAATATTAGGCAAGTATAAAGATTAACTCCAACAAAAAACGGCAGTCTTGTCCTTGAAAAATTTAAGCACGTGACCATTTTAAAGAAGAGAAAGAACATATTCTACTCTGATACCAGATTTTACAGACTCCAATCTGTTGTTACATAAGAGAAAGAACACTTTTCAGAACAATTTCAGCTAACATTTGCTCTCAATCTTTAGTTAATGAGGAACCAAATTCTTTCCCTATATCCTTCTCTATTTGATAAGTAAAATCCGGATAAGACAAAAGGATTAAACAAGGATCTCTTCAGGAAGAAAGTGCACAACCTACATGAAGATAGGTAACACCACTGGGAAATTCACAAAGATTAGTACAGTAATATGTCAAACCACAGTGGCTGGGATAAATAATCTAATCAAGAATTAAACAAAAAGGAAAAATGAATGATAACCAAACCCCCCCCCCCCGGCTCGAAAAGAGAAAGAAGAAAAGAAAACAAAACAAAACAAGCACCAAAGGAAAAGGAAAGGGTAAAAAAACACTGGACTCACCTTAAGTGAAAAGATAAATGATAAATCATCTCTGCTCAAGTGCTGCTGAAGATAAAGGAGAGGGAAGTGTTATTTCTTGTAAGCAAGGAAGCAACTTCTTTTCAGGAGCATGACTGGTGCTTATTAAAGATCTAGTAGGCCATAATCTACAATATGAGACAAGCTTTTTTTTCCTTCTCTTGGTCAAAATACTGTGAGACAAGCTGAATAGCATAAAATTCACCTCTTTTTTAAAAGCTAAGACCACATAAAGATTAATTTGTCATACCTGCCCATAAACAAGCTCATTTAACTCACTCAGTGATGGTGTCCTCTCAAGTACATGAGCCTGAATGCCAGGGTATTTGGATTAAGCAACTTATATCATGAAAATGCCATATATTAAAAAGAAAATCGTTCTATAAGTCAAGCTTCCATAATCTAAGTAATAATAACAGCCTGATAAATCAACTCATACTGCACCTTCAAACCACCAGGGAAGCAGAAAGCTGTCAAATCCTTTGTACGAAGCGCCACTTTCTTTCCTGGAGGATACTTGAAAAGTATCTGTTAAAAAAATTTGAAGCCAGGAAATGAAGAAGATGGAAAAATTCAGTATAAATTTATGGCGTTATTTGTGAACAAAGGAGATGTCAGTCGTAATCCTGACCAATAAAATGATCCAAAGGTTTCTAAGTCAAGTTACTGCAGTCTTTCTAAACTAGAACAAAATAATAAATGCTATCAGGAAGCAACTACCATAAAACACAACATCATAGAATGCCTCACTATACATGAAAAGAAGGTTGCATGGGTTATCTTGTTAAGTGAACTCCTGTTCATTCATCTTGAACTCCTTGAACAAGAACATCAATATTACAAAAGAATAGCATAAATTTTCAGAAGAAAGAGTGAGATCTGATTGGCAACTTCATCCTAAATAGAGCACACAATGTGTTCAAAAGGAATCAATGCCTCAATTTTAAACATAAACCACAAAATAGCATTTGCGATTCAATCATCAAACCTGGGGTTCCAATGTAGGAAGTGAAGACCCCTGATGCTGCAACTTTCTGGAATCGACCATTTCATATTTTTCAATTTCTATCTCCCGTTTCTTCTGTCTGGCATATGCAGCCTCAACCGCTTCGAGCTTAACATTAGGATGAAGACCCACAATAACAAAGTGTTCAAAAAGTGTGGTAGGCTCCTTATATTTTCTATCCTGCACATGGTTTTGTGTTTACTTTTTAAAGTAATTACACGACATATTTCAGGATAACAAAACAACAACAGACTACTGATTTAGGACAGCATCATAAAGATGAGGAAGATTTGTGTATTGAGGGTATTTAGTTACAACAGTTAAATAATTTTGGAGCTTGAAACTTATCTTATAAGTAGAACCTACAGCAAGCTGTTATCACAAATAAAATATTGGGTTTTCTCCTCTTCTGCAAACAGACTTTCTTTTTCTCTTTCAGTCTTGGTCCACATCAAGTATGCTTAAATGAAACATTTCCTTAGAACTATAGAAGAAGGCAAAAAGCTACCACTGCCACGCATTCTGAGATTGAACAAGTGCAAAGGAGTCCTTGAACTATTAGTGGAACATCAACAATGTGCGTGGGAAGAAACAATAACATAATAATAAATGTACAAGATTGTTTATGTTATCAACTATCACTAAAACGACTTGAATGTGCAAGGCAATTCTGCACCTACTTTATATTTCTAAACTGATCCGATGAGATGAACCCGAGCATTGTACAATCACATGCAGGAGGACCAAAACAAAGAAGAAATGCTAGAATTTGATTCCAGATCTGGAAAAAGGCAACTAGCAGAATAAAGAACAGAAATATCCTCTTTCAGATGGAAGCATACCGAGGTTTTTGATTGAAGCTGATACCACTGTCGTTTTTGATCGGCCAAAATCTCTGGATTGAAAGATGAAAGCCAGCTTTCTTCACGTGCATTGCTACCCCAACGCAAAGCCCTTTGCATATTTGACTTCCATCTCTGTAAGCTATTACTTCGTCTATGAAATGAGGTCAGTATTTCACTACGGCTACGCCTATGACTTGACTCTTTAGGCGATGAATTTGAAGTACTGGCAACAACACTCTGTAATGCTCCTCCTGCTACTCTAAGTGCCTCCTCAGACACTTGCTGCAACACCTCATATGGCGACACTTGCAACTCCTCTTCTTGCATATCGCCGGCTTTTGCCTCCAACCAACTATCTTAACAATGTTATATCATAATTCTGATACTCTACAATCTACTATATTCTCCTACCTTACACAATAACAGTTACAAATTCACAAAGCTTCAGAAAAGTCAGTCTATCCTATTCAATTACAAGCCTTTCAACCCCAATCGAACTTAGTAATCCCAAAGTTAGATGCAACACCGTTTACAAGATCACTCACCTAATTCATTGTCTAATGCTTGATGATTCGTGAATATCCAAACCAAAAACTCTCTCAAACTTACTAAATCATCAAACCTGGTACGTTCATTTCCATTTCAAGACTTGAACAACAAATACCCTGTTAGGGAAGAAAAAAAGAAAAAGCTAAAATCAAGATTCAGAAAATGACTTATTGGAGGCTTATAAATACATTCAACACCCACCCTTTTGAAATAAAATAACTTATTGAGGTCCATAAATACATAAAATGCATACCCTTTTGAGGAGGTAACAACAAAGTTGGAAAATGATTGATTTAAAAGATAACGTACACTTTTGAATCAAGCAATGCAACAGTTGTAATTAAATTCATAGCATTGATAACATACATTAAAGATTTGAATCAAATGATAAGCGTAAAACTAGGGAAAAGGTAAATGGCAATGCATTCATATACCAATCATGCAATAATGAATATAATATCCTCAGCATATAAAAGAATATACACATTTCATAAAATGTCAACAATAGTACTAGGCAAAACTCAGCTATGCACAAGACCAACAAAAGGGTCCAACCATAATAACAAATATATACATATACATACACACATATACATATATATACATATATATATACATACATATATATATACATACATATATATATACATACATATATATATATATATGCAAGAGAGATGATCTTCATACCCATCAAAAAGGATTGTGATATGATGGTCTACTCGTTTTCCAAATGCTCTTGTTGTTCAATGATTAATGTACATTCATATACAAACATATATACATACATATATGCATATATATAAACGTGCGCGGTTTTTTTTTTTTTTGGGGGGGAGGGGGTGGGGGTGTTGTTGTCCTGGGAAGAGTTGCACAAACATACATGCACGAATTTATGGAACTTGGTAATAAAAAGGTGGAAACGTGTGGAATAAACAAAGTGGTGTTTTGAGGAAATAACAAAATTACAGGGGTGTGGAAATAAAATTTCTATTTTTGTTTAGTTGAAAACTTAAAAGAGTAATGAATCATCAATAACATTATAATATTAAGAGAGAATTATATCCGGAGTAATCGGAGTCTTGGATTAAGATTTCTTTTCTGGTTGAATTTACGATTTTCGTTTTTTGTGAGTTTGTTATATAAAAAATAAAATTTAATGATTTGATAATGAATGGTGCATATTGTCAATAATATGACAACCTCCTTAATTGTGTAGCTAATTGTCTTTCTATAGAATTGAAATAGTTTTTCTTTTGGTCACAGAATAATTTAGTGATGATATGGTAAAAGCCATTGATAGATTGTCACTTAACTTTTACCATTCACTTGTGCCCAAGTTTCAAGATGCCCAATTTTAATTAGTGGTTCTTGACAATATTTTCTTTAAAATTCAAACATAACCCAAACTGCAAAATTTCATTTACTTAAACTTACATATGACATAAACTAAATTTTAAGGTAATCTAGTTGAATCACTACTCTTATTGCCCTCCAGAATCAGGGCCAAATTAGCGAGTTATGTAGCCATTTACACTGAGTTTGATATAACTTTTTACAGATATATTATATCATATTTGACGCCTTATAATTCAAATGTTATGGTTGTTCAAGTTATAAATAACCCGATGAAACTCCCATGTCCCATTTTATTAGGGGGTGGTCATATCTAGCGCGCCAAAATGGGTCTAGTGCGACAAGAAAAAGATGCACAAGTTCAAGTAGATGACACTAGTAGACAATCATTTGGATTAAACAAAAATTATAAGGAAAAGGAATGCAACACAAGGACTTTCATAAAAAGAATATTCTAAATTATTTTAGGATGACACATTAACAAATAATTTTCTACAATTAAACCAGAGTCCAAATCGTAAAGTTTTCATGTGTGGTGCGATCAACACATGCATAGGTAAATGTAAAGTAAAATTCATTTAGTAGTCTTAATTGATAAATGCAGTTTCAGAAATGTATGGCTATCTCTTTACAAAGTCTTCATGGCCTTTGAAATTACAAGCATCATTCACGGCAACTAAGGGTGCTGCACATGCTATTGGCCGACCTGCATGAATATTTCTCGAGAATTGTTCTGCTACAAAATATACATTTCTTTTAATTTAAGAGTTGTTCTTTGGCTCAATTAATTTTTATATATTGGTTACTTATATGGAAAAGATGCTGGGTTTAGAAGTTAAAGGAATTGTTGACTAAGTCTGAGTCATGGAGATGAAGTTCTTATGCAGAAAAAACACAGGAGAAGGGAAGATAGGAAGATGGTCTCCGAATACGGGATTTAGATCGACTCACAATGTATAATTTCGTTGAAAGATTTAATAATAACAAAGGGTTCAAATTATATTGTTAGCTTGTGATCATATAAGTGAATATAGTAGATAACGAGGGAGCACAAAAATACTCGTCCACTAATATTTAAATTATATATGTATTTTAATTCATATTGGCCTCACTGAAAACGAATAATTATTTGTATAAATGTCTAAGAAAAAAAAAAATAAAAGAAAATTTCTGAACGTTCATCTATTTACGATCATTAATTAGATTTTCTTTATAGTGTGAGGACTTAATTCAATCGGTTAAATTATAGCAACCTCCTTTCTGTTCCAATCCTTCACAGTAATTTTTAAAATTACAATATATTTCCTCTATGGAAGCATGTTATTTATCAGTTTTGATGTTTATATTATTCCACATTTTTCCTTCCCAAAATAATATAGTTTAGAATGTCTATTTCTCTACACTAAAAGGTCTTTTTTTCTTCTCGGGGTTGGATTTGGGTCTTTACCCAATATCACTTTATGAGATATGAATATCTACAATAATTAATAATTTCATAACAGAAATAGAACACATGACTTCCTATATATTTTTCTTATAAAACATTTCTAAAATGTATATAATATTATTTTTAATTATAATCTTCAAAAGTAAAAAATAATTTCACCATACATTTCGATTAACTCTATCTTTTTTTTTCTTTTCTTTTGTAATCCTTATATAAAACTATCCTTCAAAACATGATTAGTATTAAAAGCTAACCAAGAATAAAATCTTAAAAGATATACTTATATTTTATCCTTAAATAGAATGTGATTTGTTATAAATAAGAAATATATACATTAAAACTATCCTTCAAAACATGATTAGTGTTAAAAACTAACCAAGAATAAAAGTTTAAAAGATATACTTATATTTTATCCTTAAATAGAATGTGATTTGTCATAAATAAGAAACATATACATTAAAAACATGCATTTTTTCGTATATTACTTGTATCTGATATTAAGAAATATTTTATCCCAATGTTAGCTTTTTTTTTTTCGAATTACATGAGGAGGAATGATGGTCAATGAGAGAACAGGACACTGGTATGGGGCCTGATTAGATTGATTTTTTTTAAAAAAAAATATTTTTTTAAAAAAATTATTTTAAATTTATAATAATTATTTAATTTAATTTTTAAAAAAATTAAAACTCTAAAAAGAAAAATTTAAATACAACTTTTTTTAAAAAAACAAACTTTTTTACTTTTCAAAAAAAATTATTTTTCAAAAATTATTAAAAAAAATACTTAAACAAAAACCCAATCCAAACGGCCAATAAGCTGCACAATCGCGAATCGCGAAAACCCCACTGTTTATTAACCCCGGAAGCAGGGAATCCATGGCAGAAGAAGCAAAATAGCTTACACCCAAAAACACTTAGTAGTTCAAAAACCTCACAGTGAAGTAAAAGAAGAAAGCACAAGAAGCAATTGGAGGAGAAAAGAAGAAGAGGAAAAAAAAAAAAAAAGCGGCTACAAGAATTGAAGAGCAAAAAACAATAATAATAATAATAAGAGAAAATGGCGTTGTGGATGGAGGCTGGTTCGGAACCGTTAACGGAGAAAGAGAAAGCAGACCTCGATGCTATCGCTGCCCTCAAACAGTCTTCTGCTATTGAACTCAAGGTTCAATTTTTCCTTTCTTTTTTCATAATTATTCACCACAAATTTTTTTTTTTTAATTGTTGTTTGTTAGTGAAAACGAAAGTTTGGCGGACGAAACGCGTGATTATTTGTGTTACTTAGATTTTTACTGTTGAACTCAGAGTAATCATGTTAGATGTCGATGTCACTTTATTTTTATAGCTCCAAATATGTGTGTGTGTGTGTGTGTGTGAGTTGGCACGAGAATGAAGAGAAATTAAAAGGTTTCCAAAGCTGGTATGGAAAATAGACATACGCAACGGAGGTGATATTTAGGCGATAAAAGGAATAGAGTGACATTTAGCCTTACTCTGTTTTTCTATTGTTATGTTTTATGGAAGGAGAGTTTAGTGCAGAAAGCTCGTTGTAGATAGAGGGTCCTGGTTAGACCAACTTTGGATTATTATGAACGGTCTTAGCTTATAATTAGTCGGGACGGCACGACGACAATGTTATAGTTCCCCGAGAGTACCCTTTGTATGTTTTAATGTTTTTTGAAGACGTGTATGAAACTGGTGTTGTGCAGGAGGTTCAGGGAAGTATCAGGCGCGCATTGAGTTACTATAGGCAGCCTCACTATGTTTTTGCTACGTCTCGAGGCTTGGGAAGGGGTTGGATTCATTTTGGATTTTATACATAGATTACCTGTTGACATTGCAAAATAACTAGGCTTGTGAAAGTGCTAATTATAGGGGCTTAGCTGGCATGTTTGGTAAGTGACAAAATGTTAATATGAAGATGACCTTCTAGTTGCGTCAAAGCTCTACTTTCTCTGTTCAATTATATGACTGCAAGATTTCTATTGTTTAACTCATACGGTTGGGTTTGCAGGAAAAGGGTAATGAGTATGTGAAGATGGGAAAGATGCATTATTCAGATGCTATTGATTGCTATACCAGAGCTATCAACCAGAAAGCTCTAAGTGATGCAGAACATTCCATACTTTATTCTAACAGAGCTCATGTCAATCTCCTTCTTGGAAACTATAGACGTGCGCTTCAAGATGCTGAGGAGGCAGTTAAGCTTTCGTCAACAAATGTTAAGGTCGTACGATCTTTATCTTTGTAGTCTTGTTGAAATGCTTTACCTAAGTTGCAGATAACATCCCATGCCATGTGTCTGAATTTGACAGAAGGTTACGTACACAAGGCAGTAAACTATAGTTTTCTAAGTTATATGGCATTTCTTGATGTGGCAGCATCTCACATTTTGTGGGTAATATGACTATTTGGATTACTACAATAGCACATGCTTATGCAATTTTGACAAAACCATGAGTTTCTTTTGACTTTACCCTTCTTGGTTCTGTCAATATAAGTCTTACTTCCAAGCTGTTATCTCAGACTTCTAAGCAAAGGTGGCTTTTTATGCAATTTTTTAGGCATTTTACAGAGCAGTGAGAGCATCATTGTCTCTAAATCTTTTGGCTGAAGCTAAATCTTATTGTGAAAAAGGACTTGAGATGTCTCCTGACAATGATGAACTAAAGAAACTAGCCAAGCAAGTTGAGTTGAGGAAATCAGAACAAGAACGAAAAGAGGCAGAAGTTTCCAAAGCTGTGGCAGTTGCCAAGGTCTAAAAGATTATGACTTTATGTAGTTCAAATGTGCAAGAGGTCAAATTCTTCAAAGGCTTTTGACCATTCTTTTCTTACCCATATGCAGGGCATTATATCTGCCTTTGAAGATAGGAGACTGAAAATTGGGAAGGCAATGTATCAAGAACTCACGGGACTAAAAAAGCCTGTGTTAGACAAAGATAATATTCTTCATTGGCCTGTTCTTCTTCTGTACGTAGAAGCTATGTCTGGTGACTTCATTGAGGACTTCTGTGAGACTGACATGTTCTCGGTTCATCTTGATATGATATCCTTGCTAAATTTAGTTGTTGATATCATTTTATCTTCATTTGTATTGACTTTAAGTTAGTAAATTTTGAAGTACATGCATGCATAAAGTGTTTGCTGCAATTGCGTTCTGCTAGAAGCGGCAAGTAATTTTTAGTGATCTTTAGCTTTCAAACATGTTTTCAGAAAGATGCCCACCTTTGCCATGGGATACACAAAATGCTTACACACGTGATGCTCTTGAACTGTATTATGAGGTATGCAAGTTCACATTACTCTTGATTGTTTGTTAAGCTTCACAGTAATTAGTGATGTCCAGGAAGTTGTGATCCTCAATGGTCAAGTATGTGCTTGAAACCATGTCAGGCCTCCCTTTTGAATGCCTTCCTGCACATTATTTAACTTGAGTATTCTGGGAGGAAAGATTTCTCACTGCCTGTACAGCTGTACTGATAATATCAAAATGAGAGAATGATCTTCCTGTAACAGATGTTAATTTATGAAAAATACACTTTCTTTTCATAAAAGAATAAAATCTTTTCAGTTGATTTAAGAGGAGATGGAAGGTGTGTATGGTGGTAGTGTTGTGTTGCACTCTGCCTTGTCAGGTTCAGTAGTTGGGATCATGATACACTTCAAGAATGTGCACTACACTTCTAGTTTTCAGATATAGTCCTTATGTACTTCTTTGTGAAAGTTGCATGCTTAAGAAGCTAAATTTTGTATATATGATAATTTTATTTAATCAAAATTTGATCACAAAGCTCCAACTATTGTCTCCTGGCTATACTATTTTAGAGTGAGGTATCTGTGGTAGTAGGCTGATTTAGAAATTATGGTTGGGCCTTGCTCAGCCTCTGGGAAGTTAATTTTAGTGCTAGTCAGGAGTGCAATGAAGATGTCAATCTAAAAACTTTATAGAGCATTCAAGAGGCTACCCATTCAACGTACTTATAACAACATCAGTGGTATTTTACGCAGATGACATGTGGTATTTTACACACCTAAATTTATTAACCCTGTATGATTATATCTATTGCCTCACGTTTAAATATATTTTGGGCCTCCTAATGCATTGAGTTGAACAGGCTGGTTCCAGAGTTTGTTTATCTAAAAGAGAAATTTGTCATTATCTCCTGGAGGGGACTCCTGCTTCTCATCTGGAAAATTTTGGTGGAGAGGAGAATGATGCTGCTGATAATGCGGCAAATGGTAGTGTTGTAGGTGGTATGTTTTGCATTTTACTTCATCTAAAACAACTAATTTTGTGTTTCTTTGTCTGGCATTGCTGATACTTTCAAGCCAAAACTGACCCCTTTTGCTAATGGCATAAAATGGTGGATGGGAAAACAACTTGCAGAGATATCTCAGATACTTTGTTCAGCTTTCACATTAAGTTCATTTGTCATCAGCTTTTGGCATGAGATGCTTCTATGTCATTTTCCATACCTAAGCTCATTATCAGTTTATAGCATGCAGCCAATGTCCCATGTGAATTTAATTTAGAGGTGTGACAGCATGAGTTTATTTTCCTTTGTAATATTACATTGTGTGTTGATCTGCATATTTGCATAAACTAAAGCAAGACTAAGTTCATTTTTTCTCAATTTTGTTTAACAAATGCTGTCAGGCAATGTTCCAAAATGGGTGAAAGTGAACGAAATGAGAACGCTCTATGACGTCTTGAAAGAGCCAAATATGATTGTACCCGGAATACCTGGTATGTTTAAGTTGATTCATTTACCTATTCTGTTTTGGTTTTTCCTGCAACTTGGACGAGTCATTTTCCTGAACCACTAGAGAGAACAGATCTAAATTTCCTTCATCCTTATGTTTGTTGCAGTCTTCGTTGTTGTTTCGAAGAAATCAAGCTTCTATAAAGAGTTCAAATCTGGAAAATGGTCCCTACCAGAGGTTTCATGATCAAAATCAACAATTTATTCAGAGTTCCAATCTGGTGATGGACAAGTTCTAAAGGACATCAGAGATTGTGCAGCTCTTGTATCCAATGGTAAAACTGTTTTCTAGACAGAAGGATTGGATTAGGATTCTGTCCTCGTCATTGGTGTCTCCAGGTGACTAGAAGGTGCATTCAGTTATAACACATAGAATTAATGCTACAATATATTCAACGGTGCAGATTGTTGTCTTCTAGACAAAAAGTGCTCTTTTTTCATCTGCCCTATTCCTTATTTATTGGCAAGGGATAAATTCAGCCATGGCCATGCAGAATTTCAGGCATATTGTTAGTTACATTTTTCAAACTTCTTGAATTTACAAGAAATTTAATGGTTCACCAAGATTTTGGATTGGTGTGAATTCAAGTTGATTATATCTCACCTTTGATCACCCCAGTTTTCAAAGTGTCCAAATACGAAGAGTAAATATTCGCCTGCAGAAACTTTTTGTACCCTTTTTCTTCTTTTTTTTTTGGCGACTTCACCTGTAATCCAACTCCTGCCCCTGATGAAAACTTTCTTCCTTTTTTGGTTATTCCCCTTCTAATCGAACGCGTATTGATCAAAAAAAAAAAAAACTCCTAATCTAACTCTTGCTCCTCAAGAAATTCAAATTCACATTCTTTTTTTTTTTTTTGGGGGTTACCCATTTCTAACTCAACTCTAGCCTTTCATAAAATTTAAACTTAAGTTATCACTCCTAAATCTCAGAAAACTTTTTGTTTAAATTGTTAAGGGAAAAAAAAAAGAAACAAATGTATTATACCAGATGATAAAGAATGGGTGAACGAGTCATATGACTAATTTGACCAAAAAATAAAAGAGTCATATGGCTAAGAGTCGTCATGCCAACTTGTTTGCGAAATGCCCTTCCTTTAATAAAAGTCAAAAAGCTAAAAAAAATTGGCTTCAAATTTAAACTTTGCAGAAAAGACTATCTGCAATATTATGTTTCGTATCATGTCTAAATAGCTTGTGTTGCTTTTATCAAAAATACCCCAATATATGTTTAAAAATCTAACATCTCTCCAAAAAGCTAAAGGTCAAGAACTAAAAAGTAAGCCAAAACATCAAGTTGCTTCCCGTTTAACAATATTTTTAACCAAAGATTTACTGCTAAAAGTTCTAAAGTTCAATTAAATTCCTCGCATAAGTCAAACAGAATCTTAACCTAAACGGCATAAAACCACAAAGCAAACATGTAAGACTAAGTCCACCCGCAACATGCACCAACTATAAATTCAAGCCATCAAAGGGCACAATTATTCAAGCAAAAGTATTAAAGAAGTTCTTTTCGAATAAGCAAACATCTGAAACCTATTCCCCAGGCATTGCATTACAAAAGCATCAACAGTTTACATATATGGGGAGGGGACTGCAGGGCGGAAAACGTCCATAACACAACTAAGCATAGATATCTAAATAATAACACGACTCCAGCCAGATTATGCATTCATGCTAAGCACAACACGGAGGCAGCCCCCTTCATGCATCAGATGAAATGCATCGTTGATTTCTGCAAGGGTCATATTGTGGGTAACGTACTCATCAACTTTGATTTCCTGCAATATTGAGATTGGTAGAGAAACCAGCAGCAGTAGATGTCAATTAAAAGAAGAAAAAAGAATCCCAAAGAATTAAAAGAGACTTTGAAATATATGCGTCAGACCTTCTTCATATACTTGTCCACAAGCCAAGGTACTTGTGAGCGGCTCTTGAAACCACCAAACGCTGTTCCCTTCCAAACACGACCAGTCACCAGCTGAAAAGGCCGAGTGGATATCTCTTGACCAGATGCAGCAACACCCACAATAACAGAAGTACCCCAGCCCTATCATTCATAAAGAGTGTCACATCTCTCACATATACTATATTTGTAGAAAGATATCAACAACAATTCACATATTACCTTATGACAGCATTCTAGAGCAGCTCTCATAACAGACACATTACCAATGCACTCAAAACTATAATCAACACCACCATCTGTATGATCCACAATGACCTGCTGTATTGGTTTGTCATGCTCTTTAGGGTTGATGAATTCAGTCACACCAAAGATCTTCGCTGTCAATGTTGATGGATGAAGAAGTTGTAAGTTAGTCAGCCATACACAAGTGATTTTTATGAGACCCTCTATTACGACACACTGACCATAAATACTCATTAAAATTAGAGTCTAGGACTTCGACAGTATAGCAAGGTGTAGCCATACCTGTTTCAAACTTTTTGCTGTCAATATCAATACCGATAATTCGTGATGCACCAGCAGCTTTCGCACCCTCTGCCACCTGTGAAACAGAGTTATTAGCATTAGTAACTCTAAACTGATTGATTAATGAGATTATGGGTATTGGCACAAAGCATAGATAATCTCGTAGGACTTACAGCAAGACCAACAGTCCCAAGACCAAAAATAGCAACAATAGAACCTGGTTCAACTTTTGCAGTGTTCCAAACTGCTCCAAGACCTAGAGCAGCAAGTATATAGTATTGATCAAGACATCACTAACTAATAATGTAAGCATCAATACTCTACACAAAGGCAACCAACTTGCACTATTACTCAACACAGAACGCAACATTGATAAACATAAAATTAAATCAACCAATAGCTATTCTGTAGTACTTGCTGAAGAAGAAAGACCAGTAACCACTTGAACTGCAAAGATTGCATATGTAACTCGGAAAACAAAGGAAAGAAAAGAATTGCATGTAACCAATATAATTTTGTTAGAACATCAAAGCATAAACTTGCATGACATAAATAAAGGGTTAACAAAGGGGAAAAAGAAAATTCACCAGCAAAGAATTTAATTAATAACTTCAACCATGAAGAATTTTGATTCCTGAAAAAACTACAAGTAAATAACTTCAACCTTGAAGAAAAGGACTCTAACTCTTGTCGTCTCCTACCTAAATTGCTGAGATCAGTTTTAATCCCTCCAACCCCCACCCCGCCACCCCCCAAACAAAAAAAGAAAATACATGGAGGAAGGCATAGGGGCTTACCTGTAGGAACACCGCAACCTAGAAGACACACTTTCTCCAAAGGAGCTTGAGGGTCAATCTTTGCCACACTTACATCATGGACAACTGTGTACTGACTAAATGTTGAAGTTCCCATGAAATGATAGATAGATTTTCCATTGATTGAAAACCGACTCTTGCGATCATTCATCATTACTCCAGCTCCAGTGGCAGTTCTTACTTTGCCACAGAGGTTAGTTTTTCCTGATTTGCAAAATTTGCATTCTCTGCATTCTGCCTGGTAGCAAGGTATAACATGGTCTCCAGGCTTAGCCTCTGTTACTCCTTCACCAACACTTTCCACTATTCTGTAATATCAGTTAAAGGAAACAAGTCTGTAAGTGTTGTTCCTTCATCATCAAGGATAAACAAACTTGCGTAATATCTATAAAATACAAATGCAAAAGAACACATACCCAGCAGCCTCATGACCGAGAATACATGGGAAGAGACCTTCAGGATCCTTGAGAACAATAGAAGTTAGTTTAGATCTCAAAGTTAAACAAAGTTAAACACTTGAACCAGGACCATACAAAATGATTTTGGCAAGGATGGGAAATGAGAAATCAGATATTTCTCATCCTTGTCTTACCAGAAGTACAACTACTCAATTCAACAATATGGATGATCATGGAAAAACATGCAAATTCTGATCAACAGTTAAAAAGAATTCAATTGTCAATTTTTGACAAAAACCCAACTTCAGGCAAATGACTAAAACACAACTTTTTAGCAATGAGCAAAATTATAATAAAAGTCACATATTCACAACAAGCAGTTACAGAACTGAGACTCATAACGGATCAGACATCACATTACAACAGTCCAAAACTGGAATTTTTCGTATATTTGCAATATGAAAAATAATCAAGCAGATATATATATCTATGCACAATATGGTAGTGACTCTACATACAAACAAACATGAACAAACAAATGTACAAATGCGACACGAGCGCTAAACAAAATGAACTTCCTTTTGGGTGTATTTTACAATATCAACATTGATCAAACATGAATTAAGTGTAATGTGAGAAGATCATCAAAGCAAACCATCCATCAAAGATGTAGCTTACACATAATGCTGCTCATTCTATGCATAGAGTGTGTGCGTGTATTTATGTATATGTATATATATATATATATATATATACCTTGCCGCCCCAGGTGTAGGCGTCGGTGTGGCAGAGAGCGGTGTAGAGAATCTGGATGCGGACCTCGCCGGCCTGCGGCGGAGCCACCTGTACATCCTCGATCACCAACGGCTTGTTGGGTTCCCAGGCCACCGCCGCTTTTCACCCATTTTCAAATCCACAACACACACTCTCTCTCAGTACCACATACATACAAACAATAAATCCACACACACATAGAAAGAGATTAGAGAGACAGAGAGAGAAAGAGAGATTACCTTTGCAAGTGATGACTTGACCTTGAGTAGCCATGGAAATGGAGCTCCGATTTCGCTGATGATAATCACACAGGAGACCAGCAAAAAGGGGGGCTTTTGAGTTGACACAGCAACAGAAGTAGTGAGATCGTACGAAGAGATTTTTTTACGTGTGGTTACAATTTATGATGGGTTTTGGGTTTTATCTGAAGCCGGGCCTCACAACTAAACTCAGCCCGGGAGAAATTTTTTCCGGGTCGGAATCCGCTTGTAATATTTTAACACTGTAAATATTTTACGTAAAATTTTGTTGGAAATAAAATCTAATAATTTTGAGTAACACATTATGAATGAATTTGTCCGTGACGTTGGTAAAATCCAACCCAAAGATAGGAAAGCTAGGTCTAACTGGAAGACTTAAGGCCTGTTTGGATTGATTTTTTTTTAAGAAAAAATATTTTTTTAAAAGAAAAATTACATTAAATTTGTAATAATTATTTGATTTGACTTTTAAAAAAGCTGAAACTCTGAAAAAAAAAATTCAAATACAGCTTATTTTAAAAATTAGAATTTTCAACTTCTTCAAAAAAATTATTTTTTAAAAATTGTTAAAAAAAACTCTTTTGAAAAAAACTAATTCAAACGACCCCTAGTCAAACCACCCCGAGTACAAGAGATATAGGGAACGACTCGAGGGAAAGGCATACTAGAGTCGAGCATAACGAAATGAGGAGCAGGCATCGAGGGGCCAAAGGCCAAAGTACCTTTATTCTCACTGTATACTAAAAAACTGACTCTGAGTAATTACATTTTTCTACCTATACACTCAAGACATTCACTGACTTTATTGGAATTATTGCATTTTATATATTTTTGATGATATCAAGTAATTACTTTTGAGTATATATTGCCTATTTTGAGTTATGGTGATTATTGAAAAACACTTTGGAGAATGAAATCTTAGAAGCTTGGAGCTTGTCATGAAGATCAAGAACCGAAGACTTCAGCATATTCTTTGAATATCAATCTTAATGGATATCTTATTAAAGCTCAACATACCTTGCATGTGCATGATTTTAAAATGCATAAGCACATGTTTTAACCAAATGTGCGCTTGACCTAGATTAGTTTGTTTTAAAAGGGTCCTTACTAATTTGTGATTTGTTTTCAACTTTATTCCAAACTATACACACTCATACACTAGTGAAGTACCCATGCAACGCACGAGAAAGATCACAAATATATTTTGCTTCTATTACCAATTAACCTTTTGCATTAAGATATGTATTTTAAGATCGAACTGAAATGGAGTACGAATAAAATTGCTTTAACATACAACACTCCACTTGGAAGATTAATTGATTGAAAATCACGTATAGTTATGAGCACCATCTTTAAATGATAATTATTAATTTGCATGCACGTAATTTCCAAAAAAATTGCCTTATATGCTGGCAATAGATAATGAGAAATTGCAGCTGTAATATAAATGGTCAGAATGAGAATTTTCCTTATTATAGTTGCATGCTTGAGAAATACAAGTAGTTGGATTATGGATAAAGCTAATGACAAATTTAATTAAAAAAAATTGCAGCTGTAAATCTACAAAATACTGCCACGTGGATAAAATGATATATATATATATATATATATATTTATATATGTATGCATGTATATTTACAGATACAAACTAATGCACTTTTATCCGTGTGCCGTACAAATTTATTTTTTGATTAAAAATGTTAAATTAAGTTGAATTTATTTACTTTTATTAGCATATGAAGAATTTAGTCATAAATATTCGGTTATTTGTATGGATTTTTTTTTAAATAATAAATGTTAAAATTGCTCAGGTTTAATTTTTGAAATTCACAAATGAAAAATACTTTAAGACTTTTACGCATTAATCTATTAGTAATTAAAATTTTAAATTAAAACTAAGAATATATATATATATATATATATATATATCCAAAAATGGTAATAAATGAATCTTTTGGAATTCACAAATTAATTGGTTGATTATCTAATTTTTAATTAAAACTAATAATTTATTTCATCAATAAAGATTAAATAATAAATATAAAACTAATAACGGTTACTAATAATTTATTTCATCAATAAAGCTAATAATAAAATATTTATTGCCATATAAGCGTTGATATAACACTCTTATAATGCTCAAAAAAGTATTTTTAATAGTAACCGTTAAATTTACTTGGATTTCACAAATGAATATTATTTTAAGAATTAATTTATTGAAAATTAAATTTTTAATGCTAATAATATATATACATAATAGATAAGAAAAAAAAATTTAGAGTTTACAATTAAATTTTATCTTAAGCATTGATTAATTGATCATTTAATATTTCAATTAAAGCTAATAATGTATATTTATAAAGATAAGAAACAATAGAAAATAAAATAATAAATAATAAAATAATAATGCCATGTAAGCGCTGACATGACACTCTCACAATGCTAAAAAAAGTTTATATATAGATGTTATAGTGGAGTTTTGAAATATATATATATATATATGTATATACATGTATTTTTCAAACTGGATTTGGTGTATGAAGGGTATTAAATGCTTTTTGGGCTTAAGTTGCAATGCATTAATTGAGATTTGATATAATTAAATACTTGTTGTGCTGGCCGACCCCTTTTTTTATTTAAAAAAAATAAAAAAAGAAAACGTGTATGGTACTTTTGTGGATTTGGTGGAAAAAGTTTTCTAGTAAACGATAGATCGACTTGTATGATAAGAATGCTTGTTGTAGAAGTCAAATGAGGGTTTCGATCAACCGATGCATTGACTAGTAATTCAGGTGAGTCCAAGTCTAGTACAGGTGAGGTACCAATTGATCATTAGTGTAGACCTCTCCAAAATATAGTCGTTTGTGTTATAATTTTTTCGCCTTATAAATACATCTTTTTGCTCCAATATTTCGCAACTTGATCTTGGGTTTCACATCTTCTATGCAAGCATTTGAAGCTACCCTATTGCATTCAATACACATACATATTATTTGATCAATTTTGTTGAGCTTTTAATTTGTCTATCTACCTTGAGTAATATAGGAAGGTATTTATACCTAGTAAACTCTTTACTATAAGAAGTTTTCTTGTAATCAAACACTACCACTCCATTGCCTTGTTTATTGACTTGGTATAGATTAGGTGATCAACCTTGTGAAGACAAAAAGTGAAGGTTAAAACTCCTTAAGTGTTGGACAAACACTTGAGATCTTTATGGTGAATAAGGGATGTATAACATTGTTTTATGCTTCTCCAACAATCAAAGGAAACAGTCAAGTTTCAAAATCATAAGAGAAGCCTTAGATGAAGGACTGAGCCAAGAGAAGTTCAAACCACCTACAATTCGCTATGTTTGATCTTTTGCTCCTTTTTCTCCATACATTGAGCTGCATAATTTATTATACTTGAACAAAATTTGTTATTCTTTAAGTTGTGTCATAAATCCAATTCACTCTCCCTAGATTAAATTTCTTGACTATAGACTTGACCATAAGAGTTTATTTGGTTGGCATTGCTGTCCCATTCATAAACCAGGCAGAAGTTAATTTGCTTAGGTCGACCAGTCCTAGTAATTCAAAGCGAACTTCAACACTCCTAGTAACTCAAGGCAAACATCAACAAGTTAAGTTACCTGATACTCACTTTAAAAGTTTGTTTTTTGTATTTTTGACTTACAAGAAGGCCTAAGCAATAATTCAGGTAGCATTTCACTATAATATATTGCGGCCTAATGGATATGTCACTCCAAGATCGGATGATAAGTTATATTTTTCCTTTTTTTAAGAGAAGATCAATAATAATTTCTCATTTACTTAATAGAGACATAAGATCTTCTTAGTTAGCTTTTCTTTCCAAGAACTCCATTTCTTTAGTAGTTATCTATTTAAAAAGAAAAATGTGAATAATATATTAGTTTTGGACCTCAGTTTCTACTTTTTTTTTTAATCAAATTTTAATTCGAATATGATACATGTCAAAGGGAAAATAAAAAAATAAAAACTAAAAATAAAACGTCGTGCTCCACGTCTGGAGATCTTCAAAATCTTGGATAAAGATTGACAACTCACTCTTTATCACTTTCAAAACATATACTTTATTTATTTATTATCTGAAATAGAAAATTTATTAATAAAAGATATGATGTATTGACAAAAACACAAAATATATACATAGGATGACACATGAAATAAAAGGAAACTCAAACCAAAAAGAAGAAAACAAAAGTTACGACTTCGGAACTGGAACAGCAACAAAACCATGTGAATCTTGCCCATAAAACAAGCCAGCACCAATCCAAAAAATCATGAAGTCGTTGGAGAAGCGATAAGAAGCTCACCGGCCAGCAAATCATGAATATAGGAGTAAAGGAAACACACAATTATGGATGCAACAAATCAAGACTACAAGTTTAGATTGTTCGAGACATAATTCACTTAAACCCCCTAATAATATTACAAAAATGAGTGTTTCACATTTCAGAAATGTTAAGAACTATCTATACGTCGATAGAATGTCTCCCCATTTTTGTCCTCCAACAAGTAACCAAATATAAAAAGGCAGTTTAGCTCCCCAAAACGAAAAACCAAACTGGCTCTAATCTATATAAAAGATTGTTTTAAGTAACTATTAGTTAACTGATCTATATTCTTAGTTGTCATGTGAAATAGTCTCGCTAATCAGCGGAGCAAGTAATCGAGAATCAATCTCAACCTCAACAATGCAAAGCTCATCCAATTATATATTTTCTAATTGGCAAGTAACTATTTCATTCCACCGATAAACATTTTTCAACTCTACCCATCGTACTTGTAATTTCCTGCAAATGTAAAGCATGATACGCAGATCGTGCTTTGGGCATTTCTAATCAAAAGTGGCTTCTCTCTTGCTGGGCAGGGCCAAACTTGTGGGCCGAACTGTTGAAAGGCTTCAAGCTTGTAAATGGTCATCAGTTCTACTAATACATCCAGTCCAAATCCTTTTATATAGATATAAATATAAAAAAGGGTTAACTCGGTTTTGTGTTTCTCCATTTCATCATTTGATGGGATCTTTATAATTTATATTGTCACATCTCAAATTTAAAATATGAAATTCACAGAAAGCATTAGTACGAGAATCATAAAAAAAAAAGAAACATAATTATTTCGCGTTTCAATTTGATCCAGTCTTAAACCAAAAATTTTAAATTTACAAGTGAAATTAGTATCATAGATACGAAAAACAAAAATAATATAAACCACACATTTAACAATTTTTTCTTTTTTGACGTATGAAATTACATTAACCACATGTATATAATGTCTTAGCTTTTCTTTCTAATGTAAAATGCCCTCCTCAAGAGTCTTTGATGGATGTATGACATTACATTAACCACATTAAGAAGAGGGATGCACATTTTATAGAAAAGGAAAAAAAAAAGTTCGAAAAGACTGCTATGAAAATGATAGCAACGCTTAAAATTCAAATCATTAATGACAACGTGCTGTGTTTGTTTGTCTTTTAGTTTATTCTCGATAAGAAAAGATTTTTGACAACGCAACATATTTGCCCGAATATATTTTTATTTTCAATATAACAACACAAGGGTAAACAGAAATGGAATTTGCTATACAAGTTATTGTCTATGGGTCTGTTTGGATTGGCTTTTTTTAAGAAAAAAATTTTATTTTTTCATGAAAAAGTTATATTAAATTTACAATAGCTATTTGATTTGGTTTTCAAAAATGTTAAAACTCTGAAAAAGTTCAAATACAAATTTTTTTAGAAGCTAAAATTTCAACTTTTAAAAAAAAATTGCTTTTCAAAAACTGTTAAAAAAACGTTTTTTAAAAAAAATCAATCCAAACGGGCCTATGTAGGCTGCTTTCACTTTAATTTCGTAAACTTTGTGTCCCTGTCAGTTGGCAAATGATATCGCACTAAGGACGAGGCCCAAACTGGGCTGCTTTCTTCTAACCACCACGCATACGATTGTTTTGATTATGGGTTAGTTTGAATTGATTTTTTTATAAAAATATTTTTATTTTAGAAAATATATATATTTTTAATAAATAATTGGATTATATTTTAAAAAATAAATATTCTTTTAAAAAAACTTAGTTTTAACTTTTCTTTAAAAAAAAAAAAAAAAGAAAACAGAACTTTCAAAAGGGTAAATAGAGATGGAAATTTGCTCTGCAACAACTAAGGAAGAGGCCCAACGTGGGCCGCCTTTTTCTAACCACCACCAAGATGATCTTTCAGATTAAGGGTTCGTGTGAATTGGCTATTTTTAAAAGTAAATTTTTTTGAATTTTTTTAAAGTGCTTTTAAAAAGTTAAGAATCTTAACTTTTGAAAAAAATTGAAGTTGAGTTTTTCTAATTTTAGTTTTTTATAAAATTTAATTCAAATATCTGTTGTAAAAAAAATATTTTTTTAAAGTACTTTTTTATTTTAAAAAACAAATCCAAACAGGGTCTAATTACATTGGAGTGGGTAGAAAGAGGCTCAAGTAATTATCTTTAAACTTATAACACTAAGGACTCAAACTGGCAACGAGTCAAGGCTTTACCAAATTGGAGATTGAAACTAATTATAAGGTACCCGCAAGCTGGGTCAACAATCACTGTCCCAACAATGCATTATGACCGACGATTGAGGAAAGTAAAAAGATCTTAGCCACTCGACAAGGATACTCTCTATAGCATGTGAATCGAGAGACTAACAAGAATGTTGATTGGATGGCCAACTATAGATTACAATTTTCACCTGGTGTCCATCTTTTTGACAATCCTTCCCAATAGCTCAAGAGAATTCTCAACGAAAATATGTGTGGAATTTTTATGAAAAGACTAATTCTGCTATAATTCTTTCCCTTAGCCTCCAAAGGGGAAAACAAAACTTATAGCACTAACCTCCTCCAAGTATTGGTTGTAATACGTGAGTGATTTATAAGTAACTATTCTTAGATTGACACACTAACTTTCTTTAAGGTTGGACATGAGTAATTTGTCAAGTGTTGGTTTTAAGTGAATTTAACTAAGACGTTTGATCCTTCATTAAAAACCCCATATTAGCTGGATATAAAGAGATTATATCTATAAACGAGTCTTATAGTTTGAGTAATAATTTAGATTAATCATTTAAAATCGATAGGCAAAGGGAAATAATTATACGAATTCTACAACACTAATATCACTTAAATTCGTGGTTTATTTGAAACAAACTCATTTTAAATATGAAATTTGAAAAAGTATGAAGCGTTTGATAAGGAATAAAGTGTCTATATAAAAAACTCTTTTCTCGCGCCTAAGCTGAAATAATAGAATAAGTTAATTTGACTAAAATGCCTTTGAATATGCTAATTTAATAAGGATATAGCGAAAAAATAGAATTTCATAAAGTATTTTAATTTATAAGGATATAACGAAGAAAATTTTCATTTTAACATCCTCCATGTCTCAAAAAGATATAAAAGTAATTAATCAAAATTTTTCTTACTTCTTACAATTACAGATAACAAAACTCATCAATAACTTCATAATAAATACTATATTCTTCATAAAATTATAAATAAAATAAGTATTTGATTTTAAGGTAATTTCAAATGCAACGTTAAACACGAGTTTGGAATATGACAAAACAACATTTACTCAGGTAAATAGGAACCATTTGATACACGTGTGTTCACAAACGAAAATATCTTTATAACCACCACGAATATGATAATTAATTATTATTCAAAGCAGATGATGCAATAGGGAGAGAATTAAAAATAGAAAAGGAAAGGAAAGCATCCGAGAGACGAGCACGCCTGCCTTCATTTTTAAGGGTTTGTTTGAGAGTCTATTTGGCTAAGATTATTTTAAGTACTTATAAGCAATTAGAACTTATAAGCACAAAGTTTATAAATAAGTAATAAATAAATAGATATGTGTCTAGATAATATGTGCTTATAGGTTGTTAACATGTTTGTTGAATAAGTGCTTATAAGTAGTAATTATAGTTATAAAAAGACATGTTATTAATTAAAGTGATAAAACTATTTTAAATTTTAAGGATAATATTATCTTTTTACAAATTTGATCAAAAGTGCTTATAAGCTGTTAGAAAATAAACTATTATTTTTAGATTTTTCTTCCTCAACTTATAAGCTAGTAAAAAGTACTTATAAGTCGCTTAGCCAAACATGTCAATTATTATTTTTAGGTTATAAGTTGCTTTGCCAAATACCGTATAAATTAGTTTTTCATTTTTTTTTAAAGTACATTTTATAATAAATATTTTGATTAATTTTTAAAGAAAATTAAGAGTTCGAAAAAAATTTCAATTTAACTTTTAACATTTAAATTCTTAAAAAAAATTATATAAAAAAATATTTTTAAGAAAACCAATCTAAACAAGGTTTACGAGGTAATCAAATATGGCATGCCTTCGTCGAGATTCAACAATGGAATACCCAAGTCAAAATAGTCATACGTCTCAACCTCTAGTCCCTTGCCACGTGTATTTTTGCCACTTTAGATAGACTCAGTCAACCATTCGACTTAGAGATAAATCAGAGAATCCTATCCACAATTTCATCATCTAATTTGTAATCTATCTAGAAACAATCGTCCTATTCTTAAATCTCAATTTATGTAGAACTATAATTTTTCGTTTTAGATTTAAAAGCATTCACATTATGTTTTAACGTGCGCTTCAAATCAATTAAGAACTAAATAATACTTAAAAACAAAAAATATAAATATAAATTTGAGGCCGCCTTTAGTTAGAATACGCCGTTATTTAATTGCTCTACCTAATGCTAGAGACAACACGTTTAATCGTATATAATATTTTAATCTTGATGGGTTTTTTATTCAACGAAATAACAAATTAGAGAAGGGGTAAAAAAAGAAAGTTGATAATGGAAGAAGAATATGTCAATTTAAGGAAAAAGATAGGCATAATGGGTTGATACTTGTACTTAATGCATCTCATGCTTCAAACGTGCTTACATGGTAGTGGACCACGTCATCATAAGCCATATCTAGTCTTTTTTTTTTTTTTTTATCAAAAAGACCATTTATGTTGAGCAATGAATTTTTGTTGATGCAAGACACCCACATTTAGTTGTTGTCTTACTTAATTTTGATCAAAATTTATATGATCACTTTAATTTTTAGATTTTTGAATAATTGATTGCAATGCAATGCATATTTAGCGGCTGAATCTTCTATGAAACACGTTTCCAAAATAGCAATGACTAAAAATTTAATTGATAATGTTAAAACTATGAATCAATAAATTTAGATTGGATCCTAAGATTGCTTGAGCTCTAGAAGGAAGAAACAACAGAGTTACCCTATAAGGCAGAAAGCAAGAGAACAGATGTACTTAGACAACAGTGGTGACAAGAAAAAGATTGAAATTAAGTTTTGAGAATAAGAATACCTTGAATGTATGAGTTGATTCGAACTGAGTTTAAAGAACAAAAATACTTGAATGTGTGAGTTGTGTATACCTGACAGCTTAGATCAAGCTTCCTGTTTGTTTAGACCTTGAGCATCGTATAATTAGAATAGAATCATGACTCCTTATCCTTCTTCTTATCCTTGCTTGTCCAAATCCAACAAGAAATTTGTATTTTGGTTGAAATAGAAGTATAATCCCACGAGTCTCAAGTCTGAATTTGACCTCAGAAGATTGGACTAATTGACTCAAAGACCCGATCTGGTTGATGACTTTTTTAGGAGGTCGAATAGAGCATATACATATCAATATTTGATAGTACAGAATGACAACAATAATGTAAAATGACAAAATTAATATGCAATAATATAAAAATAGTTGTCCTTGATATCAAGCACTACTCGCAAGTGTTTCCTCCATGCTATCAAGTATTTTGTCTCGCAACATGGATAATATATCCCCTAGAACATGCCCTAAAGGTGAATTTATAAACTCGTCAGACACTTTTTATTAATATTAATTAACACAACTTGCCATAATTAAAATGAGTGAATCATAAAACACTAATAATATTAATCTATTGGACTTTTTGTGTTTGGTCTGATCCAAAGCCCTAATACATCCAAATTAGAATGTGCCTGGCCGTATGGTGAGATGTGATAAGTCAACGAATGAGATGTTACAAACCAAAAGTCTTAAAAAAGGGCAAAAAAAAATTCAGTCTTTTATTATAATAATAATACTCCCTCTTAATTCTTCCTTTCCTGCTTTTCAATTCCAACAATATATGGTCACTTGCTGAGATTCCTTTGACCATCTTGCTTTTTTGCCCGTAGCCCGTAATCCCGAAACGGAACAAAGGGTTATATAGACGCTTAAATCTACAATTAAGATTATATTACAAGTTCGTATTTATATTGAATATATATATAGTAAGTGCTGAGACTTAAGAGAGAATATTGCTTAGAAGGAGAAGAACAAGAGAGAGGGGCAGTGCTTAGCATATTTCAACAGCACTACTTTCTGTTGGCATAAACCCCACCTTTCTCTGATGGCTGCAGAGTCCTCCAACACAGACCCTTCGTCGGGTTTAAGGATTATTGTCCAAAAGAATCCTTCAGAATCGCAGCTGTCTGAATTGGGCATCAAATCTTGGCCAAAGTAAGTTTCCTGTGTGCTCTTTCTCCACTCTCATGCATACACAAACTTTTTAATAGTGACATGACACTGGCTACAAAGACTAGTTCAGAATTAGGAATAGCTCGACTGGCTAAGACTACTTTTCCCAAAAGTGATAGACTTAATTTCAAATCGTGTAGGAGATGGGGGTTGGGGGTGGAGTGGGGGCTTTGTAGGAAAAAAATGGCTGTAAAGACTAGTTCAGCGTGCAAAACTCTAACCATGTCTACACCCCATGAGGTTCAACTTGATTTTGAGTCTATTTTCGTTATATTTTACTTAGACATTAAAAAAAATAAAAAAGAAAAAAAGAGCAGAATAGTAAACATTGTTGGGAATCATATATATAACCTCATATGCAACATCTCAAGATCATGAAAGCAACAAAGTGTGGAACCTTTATGTTTGAGCCTAAAAAATCTATTTGTATAGGCCAAAGTGGGTTGATATTTCATGGTGCAAATTGTACATATGAAATCAGGGTTCCGTGAGTAGTTTAAATAGTTGAGATTAGTTCAAATTTTGCGAGGGGTGGGGTTTAAAACCTGCAGCAGCATGATATAGAGTTTTTTCTGTGATTAAACAGATGGGGTTGCTCACCTGGGAGGTACCAGCTGAAGTTTGATGCTCAAGAGACATGTTATTTACTCAGAGGCAAAGTTAAAGTCTACCCTAAAAACTCATCATCAGAGATGGCTGAGTTTGGAGCAGGCGATCTAGTGATAATCCCAAAGGGTCTCAGTTGCACTTGGGATGTATCAGTTGCTGTTGATAAACACTACAAGTTTGATTCATCATCATGATACTAATTTATTATTCTAATATGTATTAGTTTTTGTCATTCTTTTTTTCTCTTTGATTCTTGGTAAAAGCAAGAAATGTAATTCAGATTACTCCCTTATTATTAGATTATTCATGAATTTTGACTGAGTCTAAAACTTACCATTTTTATCTAAAACTGATCGATCTATTAAACGATCAATTCTATTGGATGTGCATAACAAATGTTTTATTACTTTTATCTGAAAATGAGTGTAATCATTTTATTCTATTAAACGTGCATAACGAAAGTTTCGTGTAATTTGTCTATGTTAAAAGGGGTGTTGCTTTGTTGATGTGCATTAGATTGATGGAGGGGTAGCGAAATTTTAGTTTAGTCAAAGAATGGGAGAAAAAAAAATGATTAGTCAAATGCATGTCCCGTTCAAACCAACTTTGCATCTTTATAAAAAGTATTAAAAGCTTCCTTTGACTGGTCAACGTTCATATTTTTGTCATGAAGATACAACCTTTTTTAGCCAATGATTTAGGCACCGTACTTGTCCCAAACCCTAGATCCAGCCAGTGTTAGGTGTATGAGTTAATTTTGTGTTTGTTGTTACGAGAATCAAAAGGGAAAAGTAAGTAAAAAGAAAAGGAGAGTGTAAAAGCATGCCACTTTTTCTTTTCTGTTCTTTTTGGGGAATGGAGATTATCCAATATAACCAAAAAAAAAATTTTTAAAAAGGGCAGTTATTAATGATCTCCTAAAATACATCAAAAGTGCTTTGGATTCAAAAAGTAAACAAACGAGTAATAGACAGGTTTCTATGGACATTTTCGGTATTTGATAAGGTTAAAATCCTAAGGACATGTGCACTTCAATATATATTTAGAGTTTGTCGAGCTTTGGTTACTTTTTTTATGTTCTTATATTGCTTATAAGCAATTGATAAATAAATAGAGAAATTTTTAGATATACTTATAAGTTATTGATATATGTAGTAAATAAGTGCTTATAGATAGTAGTATTAGATAAAATAACTAAAATGAATCTTTTATTAATTAATATCATATTCTTGAGTCTTTGACGATTAAATAGGTCTTTAGAAAAAGGTTAGGTAGACAGCTTATATTTATTGGCTTATAACCACAAAAGTGCTTTATAAGCTATTCAACCAAACATGTTAATTTTTCGGCTAGCCAAATAGTCTTTTAGTCTTAATCTATTAGGGGTTCGTTTAAATTGATTTGGAAAAAAAAAGCTTTTTTTATATAAAAAAGTGTTATTTTTAGAAATTAATTTTAATTTTTGTTAAAGTTGTTAACCAAAATAAATAAATAAACCAATATCCTCTCTACTAGCTTAAGCTTTTAGATGACCTAGTAACTCAAGATGGTATAAGAGCCTAGAAGTCAAGCCACACAGGTTGAATCCTTACCACTACCCATTTAAAATAAATAAATAAATCATCCACATGCAAACTCTAAACAAATCATGCTACATGTGAGGGGGCGTGTTAACCACAATAAATAAATAAACCATTATCCTTTCTACTAGCTTAAGCTTTTAAATGAGGTGGAAACTCAAGAAAAGTCAATCTAAATTCTTATTGTAAAACAAATATACTTTTCTCATAAAAAAATATTTGGAAAAAAACCAACTCGAATGGATACTAAAAGCACGTAAAGACTGCTGGTTAGGAATGACCCTTACCCAGCAACCATTACCTAATTACCTAACCTTCGAACCCTTTTGATGTCATACAGGATCCTATAAATACCCTTCACTTGCACTAAAAAACGAGGTGAAATTTTTCAGAAAATATCAGATATTCTGAAATAAGGAGGTTCTCTATGTCTCCCCTCCCTCCCACCCCTCATTTCCCCCTTCCCCCTACCTCTTTATTAGAGTATATATTGAATCATGTATTACCATATACGTGTAAAGGTCAATTATGTAACTTCGTACACAATATTGTTAGAATAAATACATGCTAATCACCCTAGTTAAGGTAAGTCACTATAAACACTCTTATATGGTATCAAAACCTCTTTGATCTTCAAACCTATGCACCCTTTTCAAAGTCGAAACCCTACCTTTCCCAAAATGTCATCGACACCCATGGACCTTTTGACCTTTCCCCCAACTGCAGATCCTTTCTTTCCCTCTATCCCAAACACAAACCTTGCTACAATAATACCTGCTTCAACTCTCAACCAGGATCTTATAGGCTCCACCTTCTCTCCTTCTCTTCATGTGTCCATGAACATGCCTTTACCACCAACTGTTGCTGGTGATGGTGGTCTTTCCCTTGCTGCTGCTCCTCCGCTACTTCAACTCCCAAACTTGAGTAGCTCTTATCCTAGAGACCTATTATACATTCACTAATTTGACCATCAAAAAGTCTTTGACCGCCGCCACACCAAAGTTTAGCTCTCTTGTTTATTACACATATACTAATTTGACCGTGGAAAAGTTTTTGACCAACGCCATACCAATGTCTAGCTCTCTTGTTTTGTAGAACCAAATTGTGTTGGGCTCAGGCCATCTGGATCATCCTCTCAACTAATTCATTATCTCACATGAAAAAATTCAAATCTCAATAGTTGATGCACGACAAATACTAAGTCCCAGGGCCATACCATGGCTCCGAATCCAAAACGTTCTTAACTAATTCTATCTTGCACAGTAAAAAGAAAGATAAAGAGGAAGGACATGTTGTTACGTAAAACGATATGTTATCGCTAAAATACAAAAAACATAAAATGTTCAAATTGGAAAAGAAAATGCTAATGTTTTTTGCACGTAAACTTAACATGCCCCATAAATTCATACATTTGATCCGACATGAATCCTGTCCAGACGGGCAACATGTTAGCATCCACCTCCTTTGGGTCAAATTCTTGTCCCCAAGTGTGATATGCCGTAAGTGCATATGTGTTTTGCAATAAGTAACACAATAAGAAGTCAAACGTTGAAAAGGTAATAGAGCCTAATACATAAAGCTTCCACTATTAGCGAAATCAAAAAAAAAAAAAAGAGCAAAATCATTTTAGAAACTATTATATACAACCTTAATTAAAGCTTTTTAAGGAACTATATTTACCATACAAACTCATGACCTAAGTCTATAGAGAGTGCGACTCTAGCTTATAATGTTACTATCATAATGTTACGAGTGTAATGAATTAATCACGCACGGTCCAAATCATAATATTATGAACAGGTTCGTTCCTGCAAAACTAAATTTTTTTTTTTTTTGTCAATACAAAACTGATTTAATTTAGAAACCCAAGATAAAGCATGATAGTCTGTTGGAATATTCTGTCCTCCACCAAAGTATAGGGTTTCTCTTCTGGGTAAAAGTTTCGAAAATGTCTGAGGCAATAGATTTTGGAAGGTGGGCCCGACCTTTTTATGTTGCTCTGGGTACTGCTTTCGCAGTGTCTGTTGTTTTTCTTGGTAGTTCTTTTTGCCTTTTTTTATTTTTGGCATAGTTAATAGCCATGGGTCGTGACATTCCCAAGTTGCTCGATTAGCTTAAGCAAGTGATAAATAACTAGTAGTAATAGTTGGATAATATATATTTATAAACTGTTGACATATTTTACTAATAAATACATATAAATAACAATGTTAATTAAAATAATTAAAAAGGTCCTTTCATTAATTGTTGAAAAATAAAAAGATCTTTATTTGTAGACATACATTAGTGCTTATAAGCTAGTATACATGCCTTCACTTGCTTATAAACACCTAAAAATGACTTACAAGCCCTTAAACCAAACATGTTATCTTTTTGACTTATAAGTTGGTTTGACTAACTTATAACCTTTACCAAACATACACTAAAAGTCAGTTTTGATTGGCTTGTTTAAGGAAAGAAAAAATAATTTTTTCTTTAAAAAAAATACGTTAATTTTATAATAACTATTTGGTTTGACGTAAAAAAAATTAAAACTCTTAAAAAAAAACTCAAATATAACTTTTTTTTAAAGTTAAAATTTTTAACTTTTAAAAAAAATACTTTTTCAAAAATTATTAAAAAATATATTTTCAAAAAAAACTAATTTAAACATGCCCTAAATCACATGAGCTTTAAATGCTCAACTTCTATGGCTACGGACTGTAAGCAACGCCAATATCTTTCGGGAACATCTTGTTGTGTTAACCACACATGACACGTCTCTTGGTGACATCACACGTACTTTTTCCACATTTCTAAGCAGCTCTCGTATCTTTCCCTTTTAATAGATCTCTGTGATCCACATGAATTTCAAATTGGGATTTTTGTACCCCCTGGTCATGTAATTTGAGAAATCCAATGGTGATAATCGATGGCTCAGTCATAAGAAAACGATTTAAATAGTTCATTATCGTTGAATCTCTTTTATTACAACACTCTGAGGGAACCGAAGTCCTTGATTTCATATCAATGCAACAAATAAGAAATGGACAAGTCAGTCAACGTCCTGAATCTGTTCAGATATGCACTTATGGAGTCCAAGCTGTCACAAATGTGACCATCACATGACAAAGGGAGGATAATTTCTGGTGAACAAAAAGCAATGTATACAAAGCTGCACTCACCAAATTATGCAAATGAGGTATTAGGCTGATTTCTTGCAACCACTTTAGTAGCTCAAATGGGAAAAGGGATACAAGAGACATCAATGCTGCGGTTGGACTTGGAAACAGGTACAAGTGCCACCAATGCTGCAGTTGGACGTCAATCCCCGTACAATATTATAACGTTATAAAAGAGATTCGTTTAGTTTGACCCCATCAAAAGGGTGTTTGGCTTTGCTTATAAGCTAATCAAACCTGCTTATAAGCAGAAAAAGAAAAATTATATGTTCAGCAAAATTTATTTGTAAGCAAGCTTTACCTACTTATAAGGAGGTAAAAAGAAAAAAGCACCCCCTTACTTTCTTCACCTACTTATAAACAAGTTGGTTTGACCAATAAAAAGACAACTCTACTCTTTAAAAAAAGAAAAACAATACTTCTCTAATTTAATGAAAGGATTTTTAATCATTTTAACAAATACTAATACTTATAAGCACATATTTACCAAAAAAAATATTAACAACTTACAAACACATTTTATCTAAACACTTTCTTTGCTTATTTGCCATTTGCTCATAAGCAAGCAGCTTAAAAAAAACAAAGCCAAACACCCTCTTAATCTCCCTAACAAGGTTATATGTCATTAGGGATCCAAATCCAAACCAGTTAACTGCTAAGCCGAACTTCAAAATTAATGACAAATCTTATATAGACCATCACTGCAGCATTCTACAAAAAACAAACCTGTTTTTCTAACCATTTTTATGGTGTAGACATCAGACTGGACAAATTAGAGTTTCCATTGATGAAAACGGACTTTCCGTTTACATATTCCACATCATCACAAACACCAATATAATGTCAATACGATTTTATATCATCGCTGATAATCATCACTGGATTCTCTAATAAAAGTTCAAACTACATATCTAACGAACTCGCTGCCGACCTCAATATCCTCAATGTCTTAATCTGTCATTAGGGATGGACCAAGCTTTCCTTAGAGAGAATTCCCTCAGTCTTAGTAAAACATCTTCAAGTTTTTCAATAAAAACAAGAAGAATGGAGTAAACAAACTTGCCTTGAAGTACTTCTGAGCCACTATATCATACATGCTGTCAGATGAGAATGATGAACAAAAACTGTAGAAGCGACTGAAATGCGCCAGCTCCAGAAATTGTCTAAGTCTCCAGAAACAAGTCTCGAATATTCAATGACATGAAAGGCTTACAATAAGCAGAGTAGAATGAAGAGAATACCACCATTAAAAGTTCTAGCACAATCCAGCCATATTTTATCAATGATCCAAGAACAAGCAGAGTTAGACCATTAATGATACTACCATAAGAACATACACATACAGAAGGAGCCAAATTGTAAAACAGCTAGGAAATTTGGGGATTCTAATAAACCCGATATTACAATCCCAACTGTGATCAGCAACAGATGTTCTCTCCCAGTTACTGTATATCCAACTCTGACTCTTTGAGCACATTTTAATCTCCCATTAGAAAACAGTATTATCGTGAAGTCTCCAAATTACGAGAATTGAAGCCACTTTCATTTTTGGTCTTGCTCCTGGCCTCTAACTAATAGGCATACTTCACTATGCAGATGCATCTGTCGGTCTCTTCTCGAGTGCTGATACATTAGATAATCTACTACCCAGAAAGCCTAATATCTCATGTCTTACAAAATATAAACTCCACCAAGGAAAAACGAAGTCGAAATTCTTGTTTACTTTTCCAACCAGTGATTCACATTCAGCTGCTCTATAACATAGAATCATCAAAAAATAGTTAATCATAGGTCAACCGCTTCAAAGAAATCAAGGCACCTCAAGGGAATGGGGTTCTACAAATAGAGAACCTCTTGATATCATATTGACAAATCAACCATGAAGCTTAACCTTTCTAGCAAACAAATATATGCTCTTTGATATACAAAAGGATATGGGGATAATGTGCATCAGGAAGCTAAGAAACAGGACAAGTAGCAATGGGGCAACATTTAACACAATAGGAAAAGGATATCTTCTTTCCCCATTTGTTCCTTATCATGGGTAAATTGATATGAATAGTTGGTCTCGTTTGGCTTCCATCTCCAATTTTGTTAGATGCTGCCTAATCCATCTCAAATTCGGTTTAGGGTCATTTCATTAGACAATACGTCCAAATAAACGCATTAGAATTTCAGGAATACCTGGGGACTGCCACAATCATGAACACAAAGTTTTTATACTAACAACTTGGAAACCCAAAAAGTCCAAAGTAGAAGTAGCAGCAAACAGAATTCATATATCTATATGAAAATTGCATCATGCACAGAGCCAAGGTAGGTCAGCCATTGAAATAGATCTTACCATGGCACCTTCACAAGATTTAGTATGACAAAGAAAGGAGCTGCCATCACAAGATACCTTCCAGAGCTCTGCTGGTGTAGACAAAAAAACTTTCACACCATGGTTCAGTCATACCTGAGAAAGACCAAAGAGAGCATGGTTGTTACACAAATATGAAGGGCTTCAGACATACATTTTTCATAGCTGCATCTCAGGTGACCAATAAATTCCAACACAGGGGCATCAATTGGGAGTAAGATGAATGGGAAAAGCCAAGTAAAAAGATTTCCCTGTACTGATTAGCTGTATGCATTGGAAGATGACATCAGATTGCTAAAAACCCACTAGAATAACATAATAATAGATCGTAGCAGGATCACAGGTGACCATTAAATTCTAACATAGGGGCATCAATTGGGAGTAAGATGAATGGGGAAGGCCAAGGAAAAGAATTTTCCAGTACTGATTAGCTGTACATATTGGAAAATGCTATCAGATTGCTAAAGAACACTAGAATAACGTAATAATAAACACATCTAGAGAGTTCATATGTGATTCAGGACAAATTATGTTGTTTAAAAAGAATGAGGCTAAGAGCCACTGATCTTATTTTCCAATTTAGTTGATGATGCTTATGTCCAAGTGACTGAGTATCGTGATCGAATATAACCAAATCCCAAGGCCCCTGCTTCCCTTCACTAGTCTCTTTCCCCTTCAATCCAAATGCTAGAAACTAACACAGACAAACCCCCCCCCCACCCCCCCAAGACACAACCCCCCCCCCCGCGGCCCCCCAAAACCTTTCCCACATCTAAATGTTCATGATAATCCTTGAAATAATAAGAGAATGCACAAAAAGTATTAACAGATGCAACGTAACATCAAGTTAGGAGGCATACTCTATCTGATCTGAGTTGTACACCTACAAGTGGACTGCAAGCCAGTATCTAGCATTCCAATGCATATGTCTGCACCTGCAACATTTAGAGCAATGAAATTACCAAATCTGGAGATGTACGAAACAAGAGAACATGTTAATAATTTTGTTAGGATTTCTCAAGTCAACCTCCAGAACATTACGTTCGGTATAAATACTCCCGCACATTAACTTGCAAAGTAAAATGAGTTCGTCCACCAACTACAAGAAAAGAGAGAAAACTTCAATATTCGTTTCAATTTCTTACATATACGGTTAAGGTCAAATCTTGGAGCAATAATTCTCATAGCTCTAAATGTCAAGTGAGTTACTCAATAATGTTCTGCAATTTGCAGTGCCAAACAATGATACTAGGACATCTATAAACATTCAGCCTAAAAGTATGAGCAAGGGAATAAGGCAAACATACTATTCTTTCAACTCTTGGAGAATGTTTAATTTGGATGTCAAGACAAAAATTGAAACCAAACAAATGGAAACAACTTTCTCCACAGCCCGGAGGAGCAACTGGTTGACAGAGAAATAGAAAATAACAATTTTGGGAAATGGGAAGAAAAGCGAGACAATTACAAGCAAGGAGTTAAAGTAGTCAAAAGAAAGTACTGGAATTTATAGTTTGCTTAGAATGATCTTATTTTAAGTTCCTTATCTTATTGAAATTTGGAGATATCTTATAAGATTTAAGACATCTTATCACATGTACCATGCATTCTATAGTTGTGAAAAATAAGATGGGATGGATTGCTTATTTCTTATAAGATAAAAAGTATGATTTGTTTTGAGTTTTTATAGGATGCATGTGATAAGATGTCTTAAATCCTATAAGATGTACCTCATTTCAATAGTATAAGCATCTTAAAATAAGATTATAACAAGCAGGGCATTAGACTGAGATGCTCATCATTGGGAACAAGACTCATTTAGAACCTGGAAGAGTATTATAAAACCTGAAAGACTTTTCTACCTCAAGTGTGTTTGCCTCTGCAAAGAAACTTGATCCAGCATAACCATTACAATGAGCTCTATCCTATTGTAGGAACCTAAGTTTTCCCTCCTACATTGGGAAGTAAAACAAACCTGAAAATTTCAAAAACACAATACTCCAATAAAGTTCCAACTCACTGTGATATTGTCAAATGCATACCTTAGTACCATAGACAAGAACCCACCTCCAGCCAGAGGATGAAAGCAAGCCACATTAACCTCGTCTTCTGCACTTGGAAGCACACTTACAATTTCCAGATCCGACACTCTGAATACCTGGAGCCCTAGATCACAAAGATAAATCCTTGCCAAGGGGATGAAGAAGGAAACTTTTAAGAGATTGGCAATACATGCACATGGAGGAGTCAGCAAATGCATGAAACTTCAAGTCATATGTAGTTGAAATGACCTACCAACTAGTTTTACTAGTACTTACAACTACAACAGCAACTTCATCCAAGATTTTTTGTCTTTTTTGGCATAAAGAGCTTCATCCAAGAAATTGAGTTGCATTTTTCCAACCCAAGAAGTTGGTTTTCAACCAAAGTTTTTTTTCCCCCCTTTTCGGATGTAAAGAACTTCATGTAAGAAGTTGAGTTGCATTTTTCCAACCCAAGGATTTCTTCTCCTTGTTTTCGTTGACAATAACAAAATCCAAAACCGTAACCAAGAACCCCAACAAATCACTAGATAAAATGTTTGACAACATATATTTGGTCCAATATGAACTCTAATTTCTTTTCTTTAATTGATGTAGAAATCAGTGAATTCCATACCACCATTTCCAAACACTAGGTAACAGGTCAAAGATTTTTCTTAGAACCTCATCAAAGTTTCAGAACAATCATAAGAATCCCAGGCTATAGAGTATAGACCGAAAACCATTTAATTAGCACACATCGACAAGACCCCAAACAGTAAAAACAAGCAACCCTTGCACTCCCTGCATGTAACAAGCCAATCCATCATCGATTATGACAATGAAAATTATTATCCAGAACTCAAAATTTTCATTCATCATAATTTAAGTGGAAGAAAGCCACACACCCACATACACATATAGATGTGCACTCACGTTCAGACAATATTATGCAAAATATTAATCAAAGTATCATAATTTCATGAGACCTTGGCTCAAATTGCAAAATAGTTCTTATACACGAAGCAGATAATGAGAATAATCACAAAAAGATATGACATTAACCACCGGCTAGCTCAAATCCTCAATAATCAATGCACATGCACATTAAAAGCATGTGCACGCACAATAAATCAAGCACAGTTTGGTCTCAAATATCATAACTTCATTAACTCCTGACTCCAGTTGCATAATATTTTCTATTCACGGAATCAAGTAACCAACAGAAATACTTAGTGAAGATAAATTGACAGCTAGCTCAAACTTTCAACAAAAGATTTAACAGACTTATAAATGAACAACCGGACAAAATGACAGAACTCGAGGTGTACTATACTGCATTTGAAGTGGTGAGAGCGAATAGCGATCATCATGCCTGTGACGTCCATTGGTTCACTTTTCTTTAGTTTTACAAAAATAGATATAAGTTAGGAAACTGTAAAAAGTATGCTTATGAATTCTAATTTTTATCAGAGTGCAGCACAGAAGCAACAACACACCCACCTGCTATCCACAAACACAACCAATTTAACTCAATTTGGTGTCAAGAATTGTAATTTCGTGAAATCCTAGCTCCAATCTCGCAATTCTTGTTCAAACACGAAATTAAACAAAGAATAATCGTAAAAAAAATAAATCGTCAGGTAGCTCAAAATTCAATCATGAAGGTTTAAGAGTTTCATAGATGAATAATTAACCACAAAAAAATAAACAAATAAATTTGAGGTGGTGAAAGCAAATTGCGATCGTCATCTAGCCATCTCCGCGCGTCATTGCACAAATTTTTCTACAAAATACATTAAGAAAAACACAGACACACAAACACGCGCAACAGAAACACGCACAAACACACGCTCGCATGCACACAGTTAACTAAGCTCGAGTCACAATTTTCGTAGGATTTCTTTATACCCACGAAATTTGAAACAGAGAAAAAATTAACAAAAACAGAGAAATAATTTAAAATTAATCGCCAGCTAAGCTCGAATTTTCAATTAAAAATGCATCATTGCGAAGCAGATGAGAGATTTCGCTACCTGTGCCACATTTGCGGTGGTGAGCGCGAACTGCGATCGTCATCTAGCCATGACCGTGACGTCATCTGATTCATTCTTTCTTTTTTTTCAAATATGAAAAGAAATAAAAGTGTCGGAAAATATTAAAGAAAAAAGTGGATAATGTGTATAGCGCGAAAAATTTTGATAAAATAATATAGCGCGAATAATCTGGACAAACAGCGTTACTATACGGTGTCGTTTCCATTGCAGGAAATATGAACAGGCTTTAGCCCCGTTCAAGCGGGTTGTGTAGAGGACGATTCATTTGAGGCCCGGTTTAAAGGTCTCAGTAACGCCTTCGTGGCCCGGTTTGAGCTTTGAGTTTTTTCCTTACCAATCCACAATAGACTCGTTTAAATTGACTTTAAAAAATGTATTTTATATAATTTGAGAAAAAGAAATTTATTTTTGAAACTTTTAGATTTTTAACTTCTGAATTTAAACTTTTTTTCAGATTTTTAGTTTTTAAAAGAATTAAACAATTATTGTAAAAAAACTAACTGACTTTAAATATATATATATTTATATTTGTAACTTTCAAAAAAAATATCGTTTTCTGAAAGTTTCAAATTTTTAACTTTTGAATTTAAACTTTTTTCAAATTTTTAATTTTTTCTAAATTAATTTAACTAATTATTGTAGAAAATAGAAATATGTATTTAGGAAGAGGCAGGTAAAGGAAAAGAAAATACAAAATCAGACATGCATGAGACGAGTTTTATATTGGTGTAGGGCATTTTCTTTGGTCAAGATCAACGAATTATTTTCTAATAAAGCGTCAATTGATACCAACATATAATATCATTATCCAAAAATATCTAAAACAAAAAAGCTGACACTAACTGAACCCATTTAAAAAAAAAAAGTACAAATAAACAACTGTTTAGCTGTCTAATCCACTACAACATTCATCCCACAAGATACACAAATAAAGACAACCGTTAAAACGAGTCCTCGAACGTATTTTTCACGATACAAGACGAATTCCATCTAGCAAGTCCCGAGATATCCAGACTTTTTGGACATGGCACGGGGTGATGAGAGTGAGAGGTCAACAGCAGATTGACCTTGTCGTCAATGTACAAAAAATTGGACTTCTTTTTGGTAGTTATGAGCTTTTTTTTTTTCTTTTTTTTTTTTGTAATCTTTCTCGCTTACAAACAACCACCTAATGCGTCAAAACATTTTTTGATGCACAGAACAAATTTGAGTCAGCAACGTGACAAAATAGAAGTACCAGTAAGGAAAATCTCACAAAGATCACGCTGTCAATTGCCAGAAATTGGCTGATTAAGATAATCGGGCTTACCAGTTACGATTTGATATTAAAGTACCCATTCCCAGAGTTATTCTTTATTTCTTGTCACCGACACCTCGTCAACTGTTTCCCTTCTTTCTTTTTGCTCAGTAGTTAGGTCGTGATTAAATAATGAAAACAAGTCTAAACATTAATTAATATTATAAAATTAAGAGTAAGATCTAACTTCCCCTTACATCATATTATTTGGATTGGTTTTTCTCATTTAAAAAAAAAGTATTTTTTCTTAAAAAAATCATCTTCTTTTTTTTAATTAGTATCTGGATTAGATTTTTTTAAAAAATAAAACTCATGAGAAAAAAAAATCATTTCAGTTTTTTTTTAAACAAAAATCTTTTAACCTCTCAAAAAAAAACTAATTTTTTTTAATTGTGAAAAATAAGTGCTTTAAAGAAAAATGATTAAAATGAACCCTTGTTAGTTTCAAGTAGCTAATGTAATTGTTCCTCTATTTTATACGAGATTCTTAAACTAATATTTTACAAATGTTACTTTTTAAGTAGAAGTTCGTTTTGAAACTGGACTAAACAAATTAATTTAAGTTTTTAAACTTGCATAATGTATTTTTAAATGTCTAAAAATTGAGCCGCATAACTCGTAGTATTTGAATTATATTCCTTATCCCATTCTACTTATTACAATAAACAAGCTTAGGGAAATAGAAATAGGAGTTTCTTAAAATAAATGAATTTTAAAAATAAAGAATTTTTAATTGAAACTATAATAGAAAAACTCTAATATAAGAAAATGACTCCAAATCCCCTAAATGTCAGGGTAGAAAATAAGATAGTCATTAGAGATTGTTCTATGCACCATCTCATTTATTTTGGTGTGATTAATAAGGAAATCTAATAAATTTCTTAATATTAACACAATATTATCAACTAAGAAGGTGTTTGTCTTTGTTTTTTTTTTTAAGTGCTTATAAGCACATAAAAAAAAAAGCGCGCACACACACCTTTTAACGTGCTTTTTACTATTTAAGTATTTATAAATACCAAACAAGCAAAGCCAATCACCCTCTAAATAAGGGTGGAATCAGCTCAAGCTTCCAAATTTCATTTTCACATGTTCAAATTTTGAGTTTGGGACCAAAAAACTATTTGATTTCGTATTAAAAATCATTAACCTCGTTCAATTTTGGAATCGAGTTTTATTTTTTTAACTTTTTTACCATTTATTAAATTATGTTGTACTATTTTAAACTAAACTTAGAAATGGAATAATGGATAGGGAAAGTTGGAGGAAAAATGAACTTCAAGAGTTAAATTCACCTAAATTGCAATTATCTAACACCATTTTATCCAAGACTCTATCGCTTAAAACTCTGTAGCTGTTGCAAAATTGTTTTTCTTTTTCTGCTTCCTCTTCCTTTTCCCCTAAAAAATACTAATTCATAATTTTAAAAGTCTAATATTACCTCTAAAATAGATGAAAGCTCAGTTTCTAAAATATATAGCCAAATAATTAATGATTTTTATTCAACAATATTTTTATCTAAAACTCTATAGCTAAAATCTCATAATTAAACTAAATAGACAATCATTACATTAATATTACAATCTTTCCTTTAATACTAGCTTATGCATTAACTCATTATTTATATCATATTTTATTAAATTATTTATGAGTAATATACATTATTATTTTTAACTCGAGAATTTATTTTTGATTAATTAATGTTTAAAATAATACTTATTTATGAATTAAAAAAATTCATGATTAAATTCGTCAACCACTATTAAAAATAAATAAATAAATCAATAAAGTTCAATAGATTCTATTAAGAACAAATCGATTTATGTAAAGCACGAGATATATAGTTACTAATTTTCAATTATAAAAGTAAGTTCATTTCTATTCATCTCTAACAACCAAACCATGAAACCACTTTAGTTCTTTTTGTTTTGCAGCTAATAAATACTTTAAAAAAATACCCCTCATATTTTTTTTTGGTTATTTGGAGCTTATAAGTCCACATAAAACCAAACAAGTTCTAGCAAGTCCCAAAATAAATAAATAAATAAATAAAAAGGAAAAAAAAATCCAGTCCTTTAACCTAGGGATCCCAAATATCTCTCGACACCAAACTAGAGAAAAAGAAAAAAGAAAAACGAAGAAATGTGAAGAATTTGTTCTAGCCATTCCATTGGTCCGTCCCCACCACGCACTTTTACAAACACCTTGCCCTCGGACAATAATCATCAAGCGAGGCCTGAAAGCTCTAAACTTTGCTGCTCGCCACGCCGGCACCTTACCCCCCCCCACCCTCCACCTACCCCCGAGATCTACCCTCACCACCATCACATTCTCCACCCTCACTTCAGATCTAAATCTATACACACACTCACACTCACACTCACACTCACACATAGCAGCAGCAGAAGTGTCTGCATTGCTGAGCTTTTCTTTTTTTGGGTTTTTTTCTGCTTTGCTGCATGTTTGAGCAAGGTGTTTAGGGAGAGGAGAAATGCGGAGTTGTTGCGGCGGCGGCGGCGGTTTTTTGGTGCGACGGAGGTTTTTGTCGGCGGAGGAAGGCTCACCGTAACCCTAGGCGCGTGGCGTGTTGTTTCGAGCTCGTTAGAGTTAGAGTTTGAATTTTTTTTTTTGGGGAAGATAATGTTGTTGTTTTTCCAATTCTGTCCCCAAGAAAGAAGAAGATGATGATGCCTGCTCTAATGCTCCTCTTTCTTCTTCCTCTCCTCACTTCGCTTCCTTCTTCTAGCTTCGGTAATTTATTTATTACTTTTTCATTTTTTGTTGTTGTTGTTGTTGTTGTTTTACCTACAAAAAGTGGAGCGACTTTTGGTTAAATGTGTGCATATATATATATATATTATATTGCGTGTTTATATATATGTGTGCAGTGTACTACTATGTTTGTATGTATGTGTACAGTGTATATAGATATATATATTTATTTTTTAGGATATTATTTTCTTTTTTTGGCTTACAAAAAATAGAGCTACTACGAGGCCAACATTTTTAATTTTAAATGTATGTATAATTTTCTTTTTAGCTTACGAGAAAATGGAGCTACTTAAAACTAGCTTTGTCGCGCTAAGTGGGGTGGCTTATGGATATAGTGACCGTCAGTTTTTTCCGGGTTGCTATCTCCTCGATAAGCTCTGTTCGCGCGAGGTGATGGCTGTGGATGTTGAGCAAGAGAGGCGGATAAATTGAGAAGTGATTGTGAGATATTCATTGTTTATGGCGAGTAATATGTGCATAAAATATTGGTATAGAGTTGAGACTTGTTAAGCTGAGGATTTTGAACATTTATTATTCAATTTATGCTACTTTTTTAGCTAATCAAAGATTTTTCTGCGTTGGCTTTGGTAATTTGTGGTCAGGATATCTGGGGTCGAGTCATCGAAATGCCAAATTGTGGATGTAAATCCTTGTTTATAATCTGCATAAGGGAAAAAATTGTTCTTTAATTATTATGTCTCAATTGTGATTACTCGGACCTTATGCATAAAGTTTACTTGTATGTTTGCAAAGGGGTGTTAAAAGTGGAAATGAAGTAATCACCCAATAATCACTAGCAGAAAAAATCACCATTAGATATGTTAAAATTTGTTGTTTCAACTAGTTGTTGAGCTTGTCATCTTGATAGGGGCTAATAGTGTCGTTTATAGGCATAAAGTCTGTTTAGACTACATAAATTATTAGCAATAACTTGGGATGCTTTTCACTTATACCACATAGATCGGTTAATAGTATTTGTCTTGCAACTGTGACTGACCCTTTCACCATGTTAAGCCCTTATAGTATGTCCTCTATCAGGCCTTATGTGGTTTTTAAACAACAGGCATCCCATGCCTGTATGCCTGTTTTTCATTTATTCTCTTCTCCATCTGCTGAATAAATGGTCAAGGGCTATCCTTAGTTTGAGCTAATTGTTCTATAAGATTTTGTTGTGTCAATGGTTTAAGTATCGCACAAGTTGTTAAGGGAAACTGAGTGCTCACTCATGCTGTCAGCTTAATGACTGAAAATGTTTACTTATATAGGTTAGAAAGCCTGTCATATACCAAATCCAAGGATTCAAGAAGCAAAATGAACTATAACTACAGAATTGTTCAAGCAGAAAACTAGAGATAACATTTTCTTTTTCAAGTTAGGTTGTTATTACTGTTATATGTGAATTTATTATGATTCATATTTATTTTCTATCTTGTAGGTGTTCCATTGCAGCACATCCACTTGTCCCCTTCTGTATTGCCAAGCCAGCCTTCATCTTTGAGGAAATTCTTACTGGAACATGGTACAAGTTCAAATTTTTGTAATTTTTTTTATTGCACCGACTCAATTATAAAACCCATGCCATTTCTTTGATCTTCTTTTTCTCTTTTTGATTGATACATGATATGAGTTGATTTAATGCATCAAACAATTACCCAGGCTATTTTTAGCTTTCTCTTTTTCCTTTTTGATTTTTTTTTTCTTTTCTGGGTTTTCCATTCTGGTAGAGGTTTATCTAAACAGTATGTTCATATTGCTAAGTAAAAGGTTGTACTACCTTTTGTAGTTAGGGTAATGTCAAAGAGTGTATCACTGGCTCCATATGTAGGATCACATGGACGACAGTTCAGGCCCTCTTTGGATCTGCCGATGGCACCTGCTCCCTCTCCAGCATCGCAAGGTCTTTAGATTGCTCGTATATCCCCTCTTCACATCAATCTTTTTAACTTTAGACTGATGAGAAAGAAAATCATTAATTTAGGTCCTATTGCTGCTCGTCCTACAACATTCCCAAGACGACATCGTCGTCATCATCGTGTGAGACCTCATACGATTTCCCCGTCTCCATCCTCCGTACCAGGTAAATATTTAATCTCAGCTTAATCTGTGATGTCTCTATTGATTATTGTAGCCTAATTCAAAGACAAAAAGTAGATATTCCATCTAGATCCAAAGTGCCATTATTAGCATGAAAGAATTGGTCATGATTTAGCTGGACTATTTGATCCTGATTATGGGGAATGCATTGATTCAGTAGGCTGTCCATTGGCATGAGTGAAATGCTTAGCTGACTTGCTTTCCTGGATCTTCAAGGACACTACTGATCCTTTTCGATATCGGTTTTAGTCACGCTGTTAAAATTATGTGGATGAATATATTAGAGCTTAAAGCAAAAGATGAACACTCAGTTTTGGTTTGGAAGAACCCAAATATCTATAAAGAAAACAGTGGAAGCAATTCAAGGTTTTGCATCCTTCAGATCTCCTCAGGATTTGTCACATATAGATTGCAAAAAACTGAGATGCGAAATATTGTTACCTGGCCCATCAATAAGTGAATTCCCTTCAAAATAGGATATTCTTTTAGAATATTCTCATCTTGAATATACTGTATGCCATCTCCATAAACACTCATGAATTTATTTTATATTCATCTCTAGGGTTTCTGATATAACACTAGGTATATACCATAAACTATGATGTTGCATTGTGGTTAAAGGTCTCATAGCTACAGTGGCAAAGTTCTCAAAAGTCATGTCTGAAAGAAGAAGAGTATGTTTCTCCAGTTACCAAATGGCATGCAGTGCTTTAATTATTGTTCACATATTAAGGAAAACTTACATAGTTTCTTAGTGCAGTATTTGACTTTTGTATGGGCACCCTAAGCTGGAGCACTTCCATTCATTGGAAAATTGAATGTTGCATTTGAAATAGTAATTGGAGAATTGAAGGAACACGAGGTACTAGCTCCTCTGCTAGGCGAGGTCAGCCTAGTATCAGAGTATGAATCATCAACCATATTACTGACTGAAGTAGGTTAAGTGAGTAACTGTGTTGTCTCATGTAATTGTTTACATTTCAGCCAAAGCTACATATAAATTTGTTCACATCCCTTCTACAGGTTTGGCTTTGAAGACTTTATCTCATATTGCTTAGTGACATTACTATTCCAGCTCCTAAAACTTATTAAAAGGATATATGGTTTTGCTACATGGTCTTGCCAATGAAGTTTATCTTCCCTCAGAAAGCATGAAATAGCATGTCTCACATTTCAGGCCTGCTCCATCCCAGCTTCTCTTAATTTGCTGTGTCCCTCTTGCTTATCAGATGCTATGTAACCTGCATCAATCAGGGTATGATTAAATAAATGTTGCAGGTTGTGGTCAAGTTTGTGTGGAGCCACTTACTTCGGTTCCCATTGGTTCACCGTGTGGATGTGTGTACCCTATGAAAGTCAGACTTCTGCTGGATGTCTCTCTTTATGCCATTTTCCCTTTGGTCCGTGAGCTAGAGATAGAGGTTGCAGCTGGCACTTATTTACAGCAAAGTCAGGTCATCATAATTGGTGCAAGTGCTGATAGTCAAAATCAAGAAAAAACAGTGGTTGATATCAACTTGGTACCACTGGAGGAGAAGTTTGACAATACTACTGCTATGCTGACTTATCAAAGATTTTTGCATAAGAAGGTGCCTCTGAATAGCTCGCTTTTTGGTGATTATGAAGTAGTATACATTTCATACCCAGGTAACATCTGAATTCTCTTGGTATTTCTGTTATATAATTTAGCAGTCAAGCTTGAGTTAGAGCCTGAATGGTTATTATTAGGGCTGCCTTCTTCACCGTCATCTGGTTTACTCTCTGGTAGCGGTCCAACTGGAAGTGTTGGAAGTCAGCAATTCCCTATAACTGCTGACTTTGTGAATAAAAGTCAGAAAATGAGCCCTCGAATTATCTTTGTCATTGGTTTTTCGGCATTAGTACTCTTGGTTGTTTGCTCTGGTGCAATTGTTGTCCTCTTGAGATGTAGGAGAGCTGGCAGACCATCAAGTGCTGTGGGTCCTGTATTTACCCCATCTATTAACAAGAGATCTGGTAAGTCTTTTAGTTAAAACCATAATGTTATAAGTTCAAGTAATATTTGGATGTTGTTCATGTAGACATGTCAATTGGCATTGTCTTAGTCTGTTCTCAAAGAGGCCTTTTCTATATATTATCACTAGTGGAACAATTGCATCAAGGATTTCTTCTCTACTTCTCTACTAATAAAAAAAGAATCACTTTTTTGGACACTATTCGTTCATGGTTCTCCTTCATGAATGAATAGTACCCAAAATGGCAATATTGTAATATATAATAAATTCCAGAAAAAGGTATGATTATCAATGAAAATTTATATAACATTTGTAATGGCAAATTTATAATTTTTATGTTTGTCATGTCAAATTTATAATTTTACATTTACTCTTTTTTCTTTTCCCCTCTTGCTTCCCTAGGAAAACGATTTGTTCTTTCTTTTCCTACTTTTCTAATCAAGTCTTTCAACTTTTATCTGGGGTAGAAATTGGTTTAAATTTTTAATATTTTGATAAAAAAATTTTGATAGGGTATTAAAAGTCATAAACCTCTACTAATATAAAAAGAATCACTTTTTTGGGTACTATTCATTCATGGTTCTCCTCCGTGAATGAATAGTACCAAAAAATGGCAATATTGTAATATATAATAAATTCCAAAAAAAGACATGATTATCAATGAAAATATATATAATATATGTAATGGTAAATTTATAATTTTTATTGTTATCATGCCAAATTTATAATTTTATATTTACTCTTTTTTCTTCTTTTTTGCTTCCCTAGGAAAACGATTTGTTCTTTCTTTTCCTGCTTTGCTAATCAAGTCTTTCAACTTTTATCTGGGGTAGAAATTAGTTTGAATTTTTAAGATAAAATTTTTTTGATAGGGTATTAAAAGCCATAAAGCTCAAATTGAATTAAGAATTAGTTTGAGTTTCAAATTTTTAAATATTTTTATTAAAATCAAAAAAATTATTCGATTAGATAATTTTATATTTACCCTATCTTTTTTTCCCTTTCTTTCTCAATCAAAATGATGTGTATTTTCTTTTTCATTTCTCTACTAATCTCACTTTTTCGCTTGATTTTTAATTTTTTCCATTTCAAGTTGAAAAATTATTCGATCAGGCTAGATATGGGAATTCAGTTGGATTTTTAAGTTCAAATGTTTACATTTTTAAAGCTAAAAACTATTAAATTAAACATTTAAAATCATAAAACTTGAGTATTTTTTGGATATTTGGGTTTCAGGTTCTCTAAGTCCAAGTTTTGATTTTTGATTTTTGTTTTTGTTAAATATATTATGCTAATTTAGACTAAATTAAAAAAAATACATAAATTTGTTAGATTATATTATGTTAATTTGTACTAGATCTGAAAATAGATTTCGGCTTTCACATAAGAGTGGAAATTGATGTGAGTCTTTGAATTTTCAGGTTTAGAATTTTGAATTTCAAAAGAAAAAAAACTATTCAATTAGGTAATAAAATTAAAAAACCCGATCATAATTTAAATACCTGCGTTTTGGTCTTCGAGTTTCTCATTATCCTTTTTCTTGTGTGTTTTTGTTTTTCCATTAAATTGTATTATGCTAATTGAGATTAAATTTAAAAAGATATGTAAAATTGAAGAGAATTAAATAATTGTAAAATCAACTCAAATTACATTAAAATACTTATGAGAATAAAAAAATAAAAAAAGTAACTTTTCAATCCAATTCCTATATAAATTTTACCTATGAAATTCCAATTCGATTAGATCAACTAAAATCCAAAAGAAAATTTAGATATTTCCACCCTGATATTTACCAAGCCCTCTAATTCGACAAAGTCTTTTCCACTTTATAATCAATCTTATCTTAAATTTGTCAAAACAGCAAAGAGACAAAATTAACACCTTTCTTGGTTTCAAGTTTTATGAAGAGATGTGTAAATAAAATTACAAGTTAATTGACTCCTTGCAAGATTATTGAATTTTTTAATAACTATTTATTATATGATTTAAATTTTGTATCATAGTAATATTGGGCAATATAACCGTCCCTTGCACGGTGTTAATTTACTAGTTATGAGATAAATAAAGTTTAAGAATTATTTTCTAATGTGAGGTCAACCCATAGTTGATGTGAGACACTTTCTATGACCCTGAGCTTGAAATGCTAAAGCTGGTATTATTTGTTGACTGGTTCATTTCAATAACTTGACATCAATTTCTCGGGGATCATTGGGGGTCCATAAAGCTGTCCTATTCAATTCCATTGTCTTCTTTTGTGCCTGAACTTCTGTAATCTTAAGATTTCGATAACATGGCAAGAATTCACTAAATATATTTCCTTCTATTGAGAGCCTTCAGGAAGTTGCTGTTGTGTATATAAAAGTCTGTGCCATTGTGCTATTTAGTATGTCTTTAGTTCAAAAAAGAAGTATACTTTCCGGTCACAGTATGAAGATAATAAATGGTTTCAGTCTATGATAGGCAGATGATAAACAGTTTCAGCTTTGCTTATACCTAATCACCCAATTGTTATGTGCATATGCTTTGATATGCAATCGTACAAATTGTTTAACCTTGATTGTTAATGTAAATTATTTCAGCTGACATGGTTCAAGGATTTTACAGACGCATAATTTGTTTTTGCCTACAGGCATTGGGTCAATGTTGTCAAGTAGCCCAGCAAGCTCAACATCAGCATCTCTTGTTTCTGCAATGCCTGCTTCTCTCCTCTCTGTTAAAACATTTGCACTCGCGGAGCTTAACAAGGCCACAGATAAGTTTAGTTTGAAAAGGGTTTTAGGCGAAGGAGGTTTTGGACGGGTTTATCATGGTATACTTGGAGACGGAACAGAAGTTGCCGTGAAATTGCTTACACGGGACAATCAGAATGGAGGCCGTGAATTTATTGCAGAAGTTGAGATGCTAAGCCGATTGCATCATCGCAACCTTGTGAAGTTGATTGGTATATGCATTGAAGAACATACACGTTGCTTGGTGTATGAGCTTGTTCCCAATGGCAGTGTTGAGTCCCACTTGCATGGTATATGTTTCGTTCTCTTTTTTCTTTACTTTGATACCTTTTTCTTTGGAAATTCCTGGTCCCATTTTCACTGGGATACTTGTTGGCTCAATCCTTCTTGGTAAGATAACATTCATTTTCCCCTTCTAAAGGTGGCCTTGACAAAAGCTTTTGAAAATGTCTCCATCAGTTTGCTTCACCCCCTTGCTTTTTTTATTCTTTTTCTTTTTATAAATAAGCTTTTGTTTCACTCATCAAGGTGAATAAATTTTCTATGTGCTCAAATACCTTAAATGTGGGCGAGGATGTAATCTTTTTAGTTAATGTCAATTTCTAGATAAACTAATCTGGTAGTTGGTATTTCAGGTATAGACAAGAGAAAGGGACCTCTTGATTGGGATGCACGGTTGAAGATCGCCCTTGGTGCTGCAAGAGGATTAGCTTATCTTCATGAGGATTCTAATCCTCGTGTAATTCATCGAGACTTCAAAGCCAGCAATGTCCTACTAGAGGATGACTTCACTCCCAAGGTCTCAGACTTTGGGTTGGCAAGAGAAGCAACTGAAGGAAGTCATCACGTATCTACCCGAGTCATGGGAACATTTGGGTAAGTTCATCTTGTGTACGAAAATGTATTTCACACTTTAGAGGTTTTAGAAAAATTAGTTAATCAATATTATGAACTGCTCAACTGATAAGCTATGAATTTAACTTGGTATTACAGGTATGTTGCTCCTGAATATGCAATGACTGGACATTTACTCGTCAAAAGTGATGTTTATAGTTATGGGGTTGTGCTACTAGAGCTTCTTTCAGGAAGAAAACCAGTGGACATGTGTCAACCTCCTGGGCAAGAAAACCTGGTGACATGGGCACGGCCTCTATTGACCAGTAGAGAAGGTCTGGAGCAGTTGGTAGACCCTTCGTTGGCTGGGAGCTATGACTTTGATGATATGGCAAAGGTGGCTGCCATTGCTTCCATGTGTGTGCACCCAGAGGTGACTCATCGGCCATTCATGGGAGAAGTAGTGCAGGCACTAAAGCTCATCTACAACGACACTGATGAGACTTGTGGGGATGGCTACAGCCAGAAAGAATCTTCTGCTCGGGACTCAGATTTCAAAGGTGATCTTATTCCTTCTGACAGCAGTTGGTGGAATGCTGGCGGTGTTACCCCACGATTGACTTTTGGCCATGCCTCTTCTTTCATAACCATGGATTACAGTTCTGGTCCACTTGAAGAGTTTGAAAATAGACCGCATTCAGCTTCAAGTTTGGCAGGGGGAAGGGTTGCATTACCAATTAGACATGGTAATAGATCAGGTCCTTTAAGGACCGTGCGTAATAAACCCGCTTTTCACAGATTAGAAGGTAGTATGAGTGAACATGGTGGTCTCCTTTCAAGACGTGCTTGGAATGATATTACTGGCAATGAAGCTTCATTTTAGAGTGTTTTGGGAAAATGTACAGAACCGGGAGGCCATTGCAATTGAGTAAGGTGGTTCCTTCGGTGTAGTTTAGGATATTGAAGTTGGCTGCAATTTACTTGTGAGGAAAAGAGAGAGAGAGCTTCTAATTTTGGTATAATCTTAAATTCATTGCCTTACAAGCGGAGCTGCAACTCGCACACTCTGCGTTGTATATGTAATTGATTAATTTTCTGTGGTTCAATGATGGATTGAACTGGCAGTTGGCTCACTGCTTGCTTATTTTTACTTGACAAAGGCATTCTTCAGTCGAAAACACCTAATTCTAGCCATCAGCAAAAGGGCACGAGTTTCTCTTCCCCAACTATCTAGCAGAAACTAACCAACTCTTTTCAGGCATAGTGTGCATAACCTGGATTTTAGATTTCTCTCGTGCTACCTCTTTTGTGGTGTATTCGAAGGGATGTTTTAGCGGTTGGACTCAGTCTCTTGCTCTGGCTGGGATGAGTGTCTTGATTTATTTGATGGTTGATTTGTGAAGTTGTCTTATAATTTGAGGTTTACTAATTGTTGGTTGGGTTTCGTCAGGTATTTGGTGGTTAGATTTCGTCAATTAAATTTTTTTTACACTAGAAAAAAGAGAGGGAGAGAGAAAAAAAAGATGCATAAAATGATTTGTACCCATCCAGGGCTATTTTCCTTTGAAATCTGTGTTGCTTATGCTTATATTCATGAAAAAATATCTTATTTATATTTTCTGTTCAATTTGAAAGTATTCGAAAAGTAGACACACTTTTTAAGAATTGGAACCTCAACTAGAGAAAAATTTTTAGTTTTCAATTTTTTGAGGCACGTTATGTGGGCTCTACATGCATGTGATTGGTAGGTTTAAGTGAATTTTAAAGGTTGGAAGGATTTTTCTCTCAACTAGTTGAGAGTTGATTATTGAAGATAAAGAGATTTTTAGATTTTACAATAGTAAAAAGTTTCAGTAAATATCAGGTGTGAATTAATCTGCAAGAAAAAGATATTAGTTGAGAATTACTAGCGAGGTACGATTTATTTATTACACAAAAGGTACTACTATACACTCCAGTCATTGTTTCAAAAACACTTATTGTCGCCCCCAGGGGCATAGGTGAGTTGGTAAGTGGCCAGGTGATTAGGGTGGTGACACCCTGACAACGCGGGATCGAGTCCGTGTGGCAGCAGTACTCCGCTGAAATATTACGGGGGCTATTGCTGGATTTCCACGCCCGTTGATCCTCTCCCTGGTCGGGCTGCCACTCACGTACATCCCTCAATTTACCTCCCACCTGGTTAAGGGGCCTCTGACCAGGTGGGAAAGGGGTTCTCCTTTGGTTAACCCTTTTAAAAAAAAAAACAATTATTGTCGAAAAATATCTTAAAAGTATGAAGAGTAACAAAAGTCTCCATCGGTTCCCATTCTGTAATTAAAACAAGATTTTTCAGATAACATTTAAGTGATAAGACATCATGGCCAGTTGTTGTCTTTTAAAAGTACGTCCAACTTTGTTGAAGTTCAAAAATCCCTTATAATTTTTTTAGAGTTAAATTTAAATAAGTCTTTAATGTTAATATTTTTTTTAATTTTAATTTTTATTATTACAAATAATGCATACAAATTCTTAATATTTACTTATTATAGTTAAATTAATTCCTACAGTTAAAGTTAAATTCAAATAAGTTTCTAATATTTACATATTTTTTAATTTTAATCCTTATTATTTCAAATAATTCATATAAGTCCCCAATGTTTAATTATCAGGGTCAGATTAGTCCCTACAATTAGAATGGAAGTTAGTTTTGACGAAAATGTCCCAAATGACTTCAAACATAAAAGCAATTGACAATCTTATCCTTTGCGCTATAAAATAAAATCTGATTATCTATATTTTTAAGCAAGAATTCCTAGCCAAAAAGAAAAAAAGCATGAGAAATTTAACATTTTGGATGATAGTTATTGCATTTTTTACATATTTGGATTTATTGTGAATTTTTATAAGATACATTAGACATTTGATTGAAATTTTTTAATGAAAATTAGGAATTTTTATTGTCTAAAAATTATTCTATAATGAAATTCATAATACAAAAGTTTAAGGTATTATAATCAACTAAGAATAAAAAAAAATAAAATAAAATTAGTTCCAATATTTTTTATTCATTTTTTCTTAAAACAAGGACTAACTTAAATAAGTTTGTAAAATATTAGGGATTAGTATAAATTCTTTTCAAATAATGGGGACTAGTTTGACTAACTTTATGAAACATTGGGACTAATATAAATTTTTTTTCAATAATAAGGACTAATCTGACTACATTTGTGAAATATTAAGGACTAATTTGAACATTTTAAAACAACAAGGACCACTTTAAAAAAATAGAAAAAACAATAGAGACTTATTGTGAGATTTACCCATTTTTTTACAATTACTTAAAATAAGCATGTCCGCACCCTCCATCTAAAAATGTCATTTTTAACTGATTAGTAACTAAAATAACAAATTGATCTTTGTAGGATAGGGGGACATTAGTGGTTGGGGGACTATAAAGGAGGCTTGTGCCTATTTTTACTTAATGATTAGCTAAAATAAGGATTTTTTGAGTGAAAGGGATCATAAATGACATTTTCTAGATGGAGAAGACATATGCTTATTTTTAAAGGGTCTTTGGAAGTGCTTATAAGCTAGTCAAGCAAAAACATAAAATTTTCGCATTTTGCAAATATTACTTATAAGCATATAAAGTTGGCTTATAAGCACCAAAAGAAAAAATATTGTCCTCCTAACTTTTTTTAATGCTTATAAAAAATGAGAACTGACCAAATAAAAAGATATTTATACCCTTAAAAATATTTAAAAAATTCAATTATTAATAAAAAATATTTTTAATTATTTTAACAAACACTTTTTATTATAAATACATATTTATTGAATATTTTAATATTTTATAAGCACATTTTATCCGGTACGTGACCGACGAGAATTGGTGCCTATTGGCTATTATTGCCACCTTGAGGCGTAAGCAAATTATGCTTCCGAATCTCCCAAACTCTCACGTCACCATCTCAGCCACTAAAAAAACCAAAAATGGCATCACTACACCACGCACGTCAACACACAAACACACACTCCAGGTGCTGCATTTATCAAATCATCAACTAACAGGTTTGACTTCGCAGCTCTCTCTCCTACAAGATTCTCAAAATCACCATTCAAATTTGTAATAATACATAGTTTCGACTATTGCATTAGGACGACGGCATTAATGGCGGTACCATCACCATCATCGTCATCATCGCCTTCGCTTCCTCGTCTCCCCGAGAACCGCATTATTGTGTGATTCATAACACTTTCACGCCTTCATTTCTCGTTGTACGATAAGAATTCGTGTATTGAATGTGATATCTTATGTTTAAATGCAGCTAGGTTGCGGAGGGATAGCGGTGGACTTGTTAGCCGTGGTGGCTTCTTATCCTAACCCTGACGATAAGATTCGAACCACAAGCTTCCAGGTGCTTCTTTATTCGTATTTTTATTTTGTTCGAAGTTACGCGTTAAAACACTTATTCGTATAAATGTTTGTATATGCATAATATGATAGCGATGTGACAAAGTTTGCCGGTCCTACGAGGGAATAAACAGCAATTTAGCTTATTAAAGGATAAAACTTATTACATTATCTCCTTGTGTGTGCTTCTCTAAGGTGGCTTCTAGGCTGTGATATCATCTTGGAGTTACAACTCCATCGAAAAGCTTAAACTTGTAAAGAAGATATTGGTTTATTTATTTATTGCGTTAACAGTTATTATTTGAAAGCTATTAGTTGAAAATAATAGTATTTTTGTGAAAATATATAGCATGTTGCATGTTTTAACACTCATATATACAAAAGTGGCATGTATAATGCAAGATAAGTTATTTTTGATGGAAAATACTATAGTAGGGAATTATGTGTCATCTTTTGAAGCACAAGGAGTGATTAGCTAATTAAGCAAACACAAGATGATAACATGCATTTTACCTGCTTCTTTTATTATTAATATTATTTTTTGTCACAGTTTTGACACGTAAATCTGAAAAACAAGGTTGAATGTTTTTTGAGTATACCATAGTTTTGATCATATTTGCTATTAAGCTGTGAGTAATTAAGTATTTGTCCAATAGGTTCAAGGAGGTGGAAACGCGGGCAATGCGTTAACATGTGCAGCTCGTTTAGGCTTACTTCCTAGGCTTATCTCCAAGGTATCTTTGTTTTATTCTGACAAAATATAAAATGTTGAATCAAAGTTGCATGTTAATATCTGTGTATAGTCATTTTATAGGAACGTCTCAAAAGATGTCACTTAATGCCTCAAAAGATGTTGCCCAAATATCAAACACTGGCTGAGAAACCACAATCTTGTAAATCATAGAGTTTTTAGATTATCATGTAATAAAGCAGGGGCTAAATCCTCATTTTAATCTCTGGCAAAGATAGGCATTTGAGGTTATTCTTATGTTGTTTCAGTTTGCAAAGTATAAAACACTTCAATCAGAGTTGCACCGCAGACCATATATTATAATAGCTTATGTTTTAGAGGAATGTGGCAAAAGATCTCCCACCTTTATCAAACACGGGTAGCTAAACCTCGTATCTTCTAATCATCGTGCAAGCTTTTGTTTCTTTCTCTCGAAGACAATGATTTACTATCAGTTTCCAGTGTTGTTTCAATATGATAATCCTCCAAGGCCTTATGATTTTGAAGGACTGATTAATTAGGTTGCTGATGACACTCAAGGGAAAGCAGTACTGGATGAGCTCAAAGCTGATGGCATCGATACATCTTTTGTCGTGGTCAGGCTAATTATATACTCCTCATGATCTTCAATGGAGATAAAATAGTGTCCTTTAATTTGTTCGTGCTATATAGTAGCTGTCCGGAATGCAATGTTGGTATATATGTGATTTAGATTAAATTGATGCATTTACTATTTTGATATCACAATCTGATCGTGAATTTGTCCTACAAACATTTTTGCTCCAAGTGAATGTGTAAATTCATGGTGCATAATTACATCATATTTTTAAAATTAATTTGTCTGTTCTGTCAGATTAAAACCTCTATGTGATGTTGAATTCCTTCTTAGATAGTATCATTCTTGTCTCTCTGTAGTGTGATCATTTTTGCATCCTGAGCGTGTACATTAGTTGATTAGATCTGCAATTGAGCTAAGAAATATGTCTTCTTCCTTGTCTGAAATTTCTGCAAGGAAAATCCTACACTTGTATTTTTGAACTTTATATGATGAAGATTCAATTATACTACTCTTCAAATGAAAGTTTACAATTAATTTTGTTTGCATTAAAGGAATTGTGATGATCGTCACATTTATAGTCCTCTTTGAAGTTGCTTCCTACAGTTAGGTTGTTCATTGATCAATTGAACTGCTGCTAAAATTGCATAATCTATAAAATCACTCTCTGTCTCTCTCAAATTTCTTCTGTTTTTGGTTGGTTTTAGGTTTCTGAGGGAGGCAATTCACCATTCACCTATATCATTGTTGACAAGCAAACGTGAGTCTCTAACATACTATGGTTGGTTACTACTATTGCAAAATACACAATTGATCTTTCAATGTTATCTATCTATGCAGTTTGATCTAGTTATATTTTATGTAAACATACATGCAAACCATATATGAAAAGGGCATCCCAGTCCATCACATTCTCAATGTGTGTGGGGTTGGGAAGGTTTGTGCCAACTTTTGAAGACTGTTGCAGCCTTATCTTGCATTATCACAAAAAGGTTCCACAACTTGAACCATTAATCTCCAGTTCATGCATAGACAAGTCTACATTGCATCAACGCTCCCATTCACATGTAAACTCTATGTACTCCCAAAATTATTTCCTTTGCAATGATCTGTAATGGTGAGAAAGCCAGCCTAATATTTGCAATAGTGAAGAAAGAAGTGAAAGAAAGAAAATGATCTTGTTATTCAATTCTTACTAAGCAACAGATAAGTATTTGTAGAGTTACAAGTAAGATGCCAGCTGTCAAGTACTAACTGCAGCTCCACCTTTATTTAACTAACTAACTGCCTAACAGAATTCTTTCTGGAAGGTTCCAATAACTAATTGCTTAACAGAATATTCCTTATCATTCCCCTCAAACTGATCTTGGGGAAGGCACCAAGGGCAGTTTGGTTCTGAGCAGGATGTATTGTTGCTAAGACAACGCCTTGGTAAAAATATCAGCTACTTGCTCTTTAGAACTGCTGTAAGACAACTGTAATGCCTTTGAAACAACCTGCTCTCTCACAAAATGGTAATCTATCTCAATATGTTTGGTTCTTGCATGAAAAACTGGATTTGTAGCAAGGGCCATAGCTGATACATTGTCACAGTGTAAAACTGGAACAATAGTGGAAATGCCTAAATCCTTGAATAGATATGTGAGCCATTTTAGTTCAGAAGCTGCATGAGCCATTGCTTTGTATTCTGCTTCTGTAGAAGACCTTGCTACTGTGTTTTGCCTCTTGGAACACCATGATATTAAGTTAGGCCCTAGGAAAATTGCATAGCCTGAGGTAGACTTTCTGTCCTCTGAATTTGAAGCCCAATCAGAGTCAGTAAAAGCATGAAGATGCATAGAGCCAGCCTGAAACAATAAGCCTTGACCTAGTGTAGCTTTTATATATCTCAGAATTCTCTTTCCTTATCAAATAGGCTGATCATCTTCCAGTGAAAGCGGAGTAAGTTTAGATGCTAAAATATTTAATAGACAGTTAACAAAAGAAAATTTCATGAATAAATTACAAATCGCTTTTGCAGTCCCACTTTACGGGGGTCGTCAATAGAAGAACAAACAAGACAAATATGCATGAATAGATTTTTGATAGGTCTCCTTCTCTTGACATAATAACTACTGTGTAATGGCTTGGCACTGTAAAATATCTAATCGTAAATCAAGAGATATCGAGGAAGCTGTCTGAATTGCTGATGATATCCTTGGTTTGTCTTTTGAACTTTAGCCAAATTGCTTAAATTGTTCGCTGGTGAAGCTATTGCCTTGAGGATAATTACTCTACTACACATTGTTGCAGTCGGACACGTACATGCATTTTCACTCCGGGATATCCTCCAATGGTTCCAGAAGATCTTTCAGAGTCGAAGTTGTCCTCTGCATTAGATGGAACAAGACTTGTCTACTTTGATGGAAGATTGCATCAGATTGCTGTAGTCATTGCTCTGGAGGTGATTATCAATTTGCATTATCTTTTGAATAATTTATTAAGTTTATTGATGGTTTCGGACTCTTGGTTTATAATTATACAAAACTTTCTGTAATTTCTTTCTTTGGCCTCATGTTTTTTATCCACGGCACAAAAATCAATTTCCTAATGAATAAGATGTAGTTGTTTTATATCACTGGAGAAGCATATAGATCTAATTGATAAAATGGAGATACACGATAGTTTTTTGACTTTTCAGTGCAGGCAAAGCGCAGGGGTATACCTATTCTGATTGATCCTGAAAGACTGAGGGAAGACCTGGATAATCTTCTGAGTTTGTCTGATTATGTTATATGTTCGGCTAAATTTCCGCAGGCAAGATGACCATATTCTTCAAAACTATTTTACAATTTGGATTCACTCCAGGGTTTCTTGTCATTGTCAATTGTCGTAGCGGTTTTCACTACCCATAAGTGGAGTATATGTGGAAAGATTACATTACAGATTTCCCTCTGTAGACACCAAAACTCCAGGAAATACCTCTAGCAGCCGTTTTGAAATTATGAATTTATATTGACATTAGATTATTGCAAAGCAGATGAAATGGAAGCCAGCTAATTACTTTGTTGGGCACTCATTTGGTTTGGTTCCGGCAACAGTGGATTATGATTATTCCTTAGGACTGTTACTTATTACTACTTTTTCTTTGGGACCTTGTGGGCCTGCAGAATCCATTTATTGCACAATTGTTTATATTGGTGTTTGGTCATTATTCTTGCACATTTGTATTACTTAACTGGGCACATGTACTTTCATCTTTATTTGACTATTAACCATTCATAGAATCCTCTTGTAGCATCTTTTGTCATACAATTGGCATTGGTTCTAGGTTATTCCTTAATGCAGCTACTGCTTGTTCGTTCTTGACTGGATAAACTATTGACTCTTGACATGTTTGTACTTCATCTACCAGGCATTTACTGGTGCCCCTTCTGTCCCTAGTGCGCTTGTTTCTATGCTCTTAAGGCTGCCAAAAGTTAAATTTGCAATTGTCACATTCGGTGAAGATGGTTGCATGATGCTAGAGAGGACTTCAACCAGTAAGTTTATACCCTTTACTTCTCACGGGATGTAGACATAGTTCATTTCATATTGTTTGGATTATGTGAATTCTTTCTTGCAGAAAATATACCATCTGAAGAAATGGAGGTAGAGGATTTATTAGAAACATTGAAGCAGAGAATGGATACTGACACAACAACACCAACATGCATATCCTCGGTAGTTTCTTGATTTGTGGAAGCATTCTCTTGCTTGTTGATAATAATTGTGTTTTTTCTTACTATTTAGCTACTTTTCCTTCTAGATAGAAGCTTTCATGAGGCATGGTTCTTGTACATCTTGCACTTTGGAAGTGGTTGAAAATTTGGCATGTGTATGATGTATGTGTTAGCAAAAGGATTCCATCTGGATTCATCTGGTACTTCAGAATCCAATGTGTTACTTGATCATTATATGCTTAGAGAAATTTATCGCTCTATTAAGCACTTCATAGCTGTTAATGGAAGACCAATGTCTGTTGCACAAATTGACTAAGAGTTCGCTTAACTTAGCCAATAAATTAAGCTTCTGATTCTCAATGACTTTCATTTTCTAGAGCCAGTTAAGATAAAAAATTGTTAAGATAAAAAATTGTGAAAACTTTACTGCTTCTCTATTGTTAGTGTTAACTTATCTAAATCTTACATTTTTTAAGATTTCCTTTTGATTTTTGGTGTAATTTATATTTTCTTGTGCAATAGAAATACATTAATTTAATGGAAGATTTTCTGAAGCAGTTCGAAAAGAATGAAGCAACAGTTGATAATCAGCTTTTACCATCAAAATGTCACTTCTACGCTGTTACTGTTGTCCATTGCTTGAGTGGACTCGGAAAATTTAACATCTTAATTATGTTTTTGAGTTTTGACCATGCTTCATTTCACTTATTCCACAGAGTGCATCCAAATTACGCGCCAAGGGGATTGGAATACTTGGAGGTAGGCTACTTGTTGGAACAGCTGAGAAGATACCTGCTTCTGAACTTGTTGACACAACAGGTGCTGGCGATGCATTTGTTGGAGCAGTCCTTTATGGTATATCACCTCTCATGAGTGGTTCCTCTTAACATCTTGTCTATAATCCATCGGCAGTTAACTGAGAGTTTTAATCATGTTAATTAAGTTCTATCCTCTCTCTCCGTTATTCACTCAAATCCCCTCAAGCAAACAATAACTATGTGTTGCGATTTATATCTTACTCAAAGTTCCCTTGATATAATTTGATGGGGCTGCTGCAGTTTCTGGAACAGCATTCTTTTAAATTTACAGCATATTTTGCTACATTTTGCCAGATGAGGCTACTGCATCTGCACATCTTAATCTTACTCTTGTTCTGCATCTAAATGTGTAGCTATTTGCGCGAGGATGCCACCAGAGAAGATGCTGCCATTTGCTGCACAAGTGGTAAGCCGTAAGTGAACTTCATTATGTCATCAGTTTCTGAATGAAGCTTCTGCTGTAACTGGTAGCGTTGTATATTGCACAGGCAGCTATTAGCTGTAGAGCCCTAGGAGCTAGAACTGGTCTCCCCTATCTTACGGACTGTCGCTTGGCATCTTTTCTAAGGTAGAGGCTGCGTAGAGCTTCCAACACACGGCCTCATTGTCAAAGCAGTTGAGGTAGAAAACATATCAAGTCATCGACTTCTCTATTCATGTTGTACGTCTGCTTATTTTCCTTGATTACTCTAGGATATAGATTATGATGGAAACTTAAATTGGATCTGAAATCATCTCTACTTTACGTGCAATTATGGAAATACTTAGCTCCGGTAGTTTTGGTATGGATAGTTTCCCTTAGAACTGCGTGGATTGCACAAGGGAAAGGACAGTAGTGTTGAGGAACAATAATGAAAGAAAGAAAATGAAACGGATCTTTCTCGTTGGATTGGGAATGCCGTTACGTAATTGTATATCTTTTCAGAGCTTGTTTGGACTAGCATTTTCAAAAGCACTTTTTCTCTAATTTTGGAAGAAAGTGTTCTTTCAAAAAGCTAAAATTTTGAACTTAGGAAAAAGGTTGAATTTGAGCTTTCCTCAGAATTTTAGCTTCTCTTAGAGTCAAGCTAAATATTTATAGTAAAAGGAATATAATTTTTCAAAAAAATTATTAAGAAACAGTCAATTCAAACGGGCTTTGTGAAAAAAATGGAGAGCCCAATGATCCCCTTGACACAATAATGTAATGGAAGGGCCTGATGATTATTAAGTGTTGCTCCTTAGAATTGGAAATGGACATCAATGTGTTGATCCGGTTCAAGTTGTTGAAACCCCATGCCAAAGGTTGTTCGATGCCAGGAGTTGCAGTTAATTATTGTAAATGAGGTTTCGGGAAAAATGTATTTAGGTGTTTATCATAAAATATCGTGCTTTGTGAATTTTGTCATGGAAAGATAGGGATGCCAAATGAGATTGTTACTCTTGTAATCATTAATCTTTTTCCTTCCTTTCTTTCTTTCTTTATTTTTTTGTTTTCAAGTACAACAAAACTTTTTTGTACAACCATCAATTCAAGTACAAAAAAAATCAAATTCTTATCAATTGATAAGTTTAGTCCTAAAAAAGAAGTATCACTCTCTTAACGAAAAAAAGGAACAAATTTCTTTTCTAAGGGACTCAACCTTGCAACGCTGTTGGTACGAACGTACCGAGTAACATGGCATATATTGGAGTAATTTCCGAATAACGGAAGAAAATCTTTACTCGAAATTAAAAATAGCCCAGAAAACTTTATAGATTTATAATTATTAATCAATACATGAATGATATAATTCTATTATATTTCAATAAAAGACTCGCACTCAAGTTCTACAACTTTTTGTCCTTTATCCCAATTATGATTCTCGTATCCCAGAGAGAAAGGTATTTCTTTTTTTGACCAGTTATAGACGAGGAGGAATTTGAACCCCATAATTTGTAACCACGCGGTCCAGTGGTTTTCTTTCTCATTCCCGCATGTCATGGCGGTGATATAGGAACAAAGTTCACACTAATTCTTGATATGACGGCCCAATTTGACACAAAGCATCAGGTTTTAATCTGGACTGTGCACTCTTGATATTTCCATAAAATAACATTAATCTTTTGAGTCCTTAAATCCGTCGAAAGGTTGATAAAAAATGAAGTCCTTAAATTCGACATTGACAATGGAAGTTAAAAATGGTTAGAAACGCGATGTCTTGTGTCCGGTGTTCGAGTTTCACGTATTTGTAGAATTTACACATAAATAGAAGAAAAAAAAAAGGTTCTAGTCGTCTTCGTTGGTCGTTTTCTTAGAGTTTTCGTGACTAAAGTTGTATACGGTTTAATTTGGTATAATTTTATTTATATTTTAAGTCAAACAAAGAATTTTTAAAAAGATTTAAGTTTTTTTAATCATGTATTTAACCAAACCAACATAAAATAGATTTGGTTTTGGTTTTTCTAAAAAAAAAAAAATTTAAAAAGAAACTCACATTTTATAATATTTTTTTTTAAAAAAAAATCAATTTACTTTCCATATTACAAATTTAATGCTATAGGATTTTACTATTAAAATAAAGCACAAGTATAGCTACAATTTGGTAGTTTAAGTTTGGAAGCATAGTATTGAGATTAGGGTTTTGACTTCTAAAATATATAAAATTAGGGATGAATACAATTTGATTTTATTTGGTTTGTTTTGTGGATCTATTTTAAACCAAATCTAATCAAATCAGTTGGTTTTTATTTAAAATTAACTAGTTGGTTTTTAAATTAACCAAATTAACCTTAATTTTAGTTAGTTTGGATTGGTTTAGTCTATTTAATCAACTCGTACTCACCTCAACTCATGACAATGTGATGATTATTGTAACATTTTCCGCAATAACATAATGCCAAGAGTGAAATTTTATGGTATAACTAATTAAATTATTCTATTATAACTTGTCAATACTATAAAATTTCATGACCATTTTGTAGTATTCTGCGCTCTGAAGTTGCTTTGTAGCATGGATCTCAAGTTTTATAATTGTTTATATAATTCTAACATTGTCAATTGTCAGAAATGCCCTCTCCGGGAGCTTAATTAGCAAAACTACCACGTTTGATATTTGGCTGTGCTCCAAGACTTGTTTGGATTGAATTTTCTTTTTGTGGAAAATTATTTTTCCTTTAAAAATACATGTTTTTCACCATAAGTATTTGATTTAGGTATTTCAAAAAAAAAAAAACTCAAAAAAGATAAGTTTCAACTTTTTTCCAAAGTTAAAAATTTTTAACTTTTAAAAGAGTTCTTTTTTTAAAAGTTTCTTTTTTAATTAAAAAATACTTTTGAAAAGAAAAGCAATTCAATCTAAACAACCCTAAAACAGAGAATTATCAATAATATTCATTTTATTGGGATTTAAAAAGTAGTTTAAATGGTTGAAACTAATTTTTTTAGAGGTGATGTCCTAAGTTTGAATCATATAGAATATGAGAGGTTGGATTGGGAATGAGGTTCAAAAAATAAAAAAAGAAGAAATTCATTTTACTTATAATGTTACGAATAAAAGTAGTGAATTCATGAGTACAACATTTGGAAGGGCTACTTTGATTTGAGTTCGAATACAATGGGGAGCATGGGTTGGGCTGGAGGTGAGGTTTAAAAAACGAAAAAAAAATTTCATTTTACTTATAATGTAATGAATAAAAGTAATGAATTAATGAGTACAACAATTGGATGGGTCACTTTGATTAAACTTCAAACGCAATAGTTGAAAATACAAGTGGTTGGCAGCTTCGTATTAGTGAGGGAAATGTTGGTAAGTTGGTAAGATTTGATTGTAGTGTCATGATAACTAACATCCGTGAAGTTTAAGGGTTTGTTCTTTCAATTTTTACACCCTATAGATTTCTTTCTTTGTAAATTTTAGAAACAGAAATTAATTTATTTGTTCTGTTTTTAAAAAGAGTTCTTAAACAAAAGTTAAAGAAATAAGAAGTTTTAACTCGGCATGCAAAAAACTTTTTTTTTCCTTCAAAAATAATCTTTTATATATTTAAAAGCATAACATTATCTTTAAAATAGTTAAAAAGTCAATGATAAAAGGTAGGGCTAAATTTGATTACTATTCAATAGCACTTATAAACAAATCTCCATTATATAAAGACTTTATATGTCAATGGTTAAAATTTTGCAATTCTGCCCGTCCCCAATCACAATATTAGATTATAATTTTATCATAATCATTCGTGTTTTCGAGAGATTAAGATCTTCTCATATTAAGAGAAATCTTATTATTCATGTATGGACCATATCATTTTAGTGATTCATGAAATTAAAATTCTAAAAATTTTAAAAAACTTTTCTCCTTTATGATATCCACCTTTTTTGGAATTTGAATTTTATAAAGAGTTGAGATGATATGATTCATACGTGAATGGCTAAGATTTTTATCTTATATCAATATAAGATGATGAATAATATAAGAGAATACTAATCCGTCTTTTAAGTGAGTAAGAGATGGCATCCCATCTATTTATATAGTAGATTATTAATCTTACTCTAGTAATTTTAAAATTTGAATTCCCTCTTATTTGCATTTATAGTTATATTGACACCAATAATCAGGATCCAAATTATTTTTGAGACAATGCACTAATCCTCATAGGAGCAAATTACAATTTCATATCATCCAGTTTTGGTTATGCAACTCGACAATGTTTTAATATACTAACTGAGCGACAGATCGGGTCATTCGTGCGAAAGCGATAAATTTTTCTCACGTACTTTTGTTTTAGAGCTACATTATATGATCCATCAAAATTTAGATCTCCTTATATTGACGTTTGTATCTTTTATACTTACACTGATGTTTTGTATAAAATATTTTTCTTGTTTATGACCCAAAAAAAAAGGAAAAGGAGCAAACTACACGACACATGCAAAACAACACTTTACCGCTTCCACGCATTTGAAAACGGTGGGGACACACACACACACACACACACCCCCATTGTGTGCGGCGCTGATCTAGTTCCCCTCCCATTGTCCTCTCACCGCAAATAGCGAGAATCTAGGAGGGCATTCTCGGAAATTGACTTCTTTTAACCCCATTCTTTAATTGACAATTAGTAACTTAAAAATAACCAAATCTAATCACATTAATTAATTATCGCAATTAAGACCAAATCCCCAAAAACACCGTGGCCTCAACACACGCAACAAACGAAACCAAAAACGAATATTAAAAAAAAAAACAAAAACAAGAAAACAAAAAACAAAAACAAAAGAAAAAGAGAAAAAGAAACCAAACACAGGACGGGAAAAAAAAAAAAAAACCTCTCTTTGCTTTGAGAAAGAGAGGTTTTAAAGTTTTAATCTTCTCATTTCGCAGATCAACAATATATATGTATGTGTATATATATAGCATATGTATATATTTGTGTAGTTGATTTATGCTATGCATTTTGTAGTGCAAAGAGTTTAAGCAGAGAGTCTTGGTTCTTTAATCTGATTTTTGTTGAGTTATTTTTATATATATATATATATATTCTTCTTTTTTTTTTTGGTTTTTAATTGTGGATTGAGGAGCTGATAGATAAGGCAGCTGAAGTTATTGACTAATCTGATTGAAGCAACTCAGAAATGGTATTGATTTTTATTTATTTTTGTAATCTCTTTTAGTTTATTGATTAATTTACTCTTTAATGCTTGTATTTGAATTTTTTTATTATATTGTTGCTGTCGTTATAGTGTTAATTCTAATTTGTTGTTAAGTTGAGACATTGCAATAAGATTTTTTTAAAGATGTAGTCTTTAATGATTTTAGCTATAGTATAATTTGTGCGTGATTAAGATTAAAAGTTTGATTTTTGTAATCTATTATATGTTTGACGTTAGTGATACTTGGCTATAGTGGCATATAGTTGATTAGGATTCAAAATATGTCTTGTAATTTGTTAAGGTGGTGGTTTTTTTTTTTAATTTATTTTATAAATTTAGCTAAATGCTTGTGGATTAAGGTTATTGCCTCAAACCTTTTTTGTTGGCTGGAAAAATTATTTATTCATTTACTTTTTATTTTTTTTTGTTGCTAAAAAATCTTTTGCTTTTTTGGGAAAAAGAAAGTTGGTGCTTAAGATTTCATTTTGTACCTCTAACACTAGAGAGATTGTACACATAACAGCTTAATTGGCACTAAGAAATGGGTCATTATATTAAAAATCTTTTCTTTTTTCAGAAAATGATTCTATTTCCTACAAATTTCATTGCCTTTTCATTTATTATATTCCTGCTGACAGCATGACACATGTGATCAAGTTCTTATTACTTGGTTTAGTACATTATCCTCTTAAAATTTGGTCGTGCATACTTTAGTCCTTTGACCATAGTAGCTTCTTTGGTCAAAAGATTTCTCTTGAAACAATGATGATGCATGAGTTTGGCAGAAACAACCTTATGCATTTGTTCTTACCTCTTTGTTATGAATAAGTAACACATATATTTGTTTTCTTAACTCGAATGATTTCACATGGTGAAGGGATCTCAAAAAAATTGGCATATCAATCATTTTTAGATGCCAAACCATTGACTAAACATCCTTTTTTGCCGTCTTTTATCTGGGTGAAGAAACCATGTATTTCTCCTCTAATTTCTTACTGTAATGGTTCCAAATGTTAGAGGTATTTAAGAAAAGTGGCATATCAATAAATTTTAAATAAATATTGAGATACTAAGTCAGCTTATTGCTCTAATTTTGCTGCTGTGAGTTTATAGGTGATTTAGCGATTCGAAAATCCTATATTAAAATGTCACTTATTAAAATTTTTACTGCAATATACTGATTTGAGTTTAGCTTGGGTTTGATAATACTTTGATGATATCGATAACTGCTTGGATTTAGGCTACTGGGGACTGGATTCTTGAAACTAAAAACTAATTTTTTATATTGTAGGCTGCTTCAGTCAGCTTAGGTGTTGGGTCTCTTGTTTGGGTGGAGGATCCAGATATTGCTTGGATAGATGGGGAAGTTGTGGAAGTGAATGGTGGAGACGTTAAGGTTCTTTGCACTTCAGGGAAGACTGTAAGTATTCTGTATCAATATTTTTTCGCTTCCATGTGGTGTACTCTTCATGTCTCATGGTGCTTTTTGTGTAAAAGAGCTAAAATAAAACTCTATATTTCAACTTGAAGCTGAGTCTAGCTATACCATTACCTTTCAAAGTCTATACAGGTGTCTGGTCTCATCCACATTCTGTCGATAGATATCTTACTTCCATGAAATGAAATGAAGAAACAAGGAGGCATGTAATGTAAGTCTGGAACTAACTGTTTTTGTGTTATAGCAGGTTGTTGCCAAGTCTTCAAAAATCTATGCAAAAGATGCTGAAGCTCCACCATGCGGAGTGGATGATATGACCAAATTGGCTTACTTGCACGAGCCAGGTGTTTTGCAAAATTTGAAATCAAGATATGACATAAATGAAATATATGTAAGTAACACAATTTTCTCAGTTTGGAATATTTTCTTTGCCTTTGACGTTCTCTGAAGTTCAAACTTTTATGAAACTAATCTACTTGATGGCTTCTTTCAGACGTACACAGGGAATATACTCATTGCAGTTAATCCTTTTAGAAAATTACCTCATTTATATGACAGCCATATGATGGCTCAATACAAGGAAGCTGCATTTGGGGAGTTGAGTCCTCATCCATTTGCTGTTGCAGATGCGGCATACAGGTTATTTTATTTTATTATTATTTTTATTGTTATCATTATTATCATTATTATTACTACTGTTGCTATTGTTATTATTTTGTGGATACTGGTTGATGTTTCTTGAACTAAGTGTCATTTGTTTTGTTTCTCTAATTGAAATTAGCATGTATATTGTCGCAGACTTATGACGAATGAGGGTATAAGTCAGTCGATTTTGGTTAGTGGTGAGAGTGGGGCAGGTAAAACGGAAAGCACAAAGCTTCTAATGCGTTATCTGGCTTACCTTGGGGGTAGAGCTGCAGCAGAGGGGAGGACTGTTGAGCAGAAAGTTTTGGAGGTAACACTTAAGCATAGATGAAAATCATATTTCTTGCTTATTGTTATTCACCATAGAAGTGAATTTTAATTGTGCATTATATATGATGTTGCTCTTTCTTCTTTCTTTTGCAGTCTAATCCTGTTCTGGAAGCATTTGGTAATGCAAAGACTGTCAGAAATAATAACTCAAGGTGGGAAAAGATTTTCTGGAGATGACTTGAGTTTTAGATGTGTTTCTTAAATTTGTCCCAAGTCTTGGTTGAGTTCCACTGTCTGACAAACCAAATGTTTACCCCATTGCAGTCGTTTTGGTAAGTTTGTGGAGATTCAGTTTGACCAGAAAGGAAGAATTTCAGGAGCTGCTATCAGGACCTATTTGCTTGAAAGATCTCGTGTTTGTCAAGTGTCTGATCCTGAGAGAAACTATCATTGTTTCTACATGCTATGTGCTGGCCCACCAGAGGTACAGGAGTCCCATTTACTTCAATAGATATAGAGAGAGGATGCGTTTGCATCAATTTCTCTCACTCTCTCCTCCAACCCCACACCCTCATACTGCAGGGGCAGCCCCCCCAAACACCCACACCCCAACTCAACAAAAAGGGCAACAAAGGAAAAAAAAAAAGAAAAAAAAGAAAAAAAAGAAATGTATGGGGTGTTCAAATTCTTCTCCATAGAGAAAGGAATTTATTGACTATAGAGGAAAGCTATAAATTGAAGGGAAAAAATTCTTGATTACATATGTGGAATAAAAGTAGTTAATTTTTGCTTCTTCCTCTGCTGGTGATATTCCACAAAGGGACCTTGTGAACTAGGGAACCACATGGGAACAACGTCATCCCACACACTGATCCACAAAAATACTGCAGCAACACGTCTACGTACTTTACTTCCTACAAAAATTCTTGCAAATTTCCCAGTCAAATACAACTAAATGGTAGGCATTATTGTATAGAGCCACAAGTTCTATTACCACACACCACGGACAAACCCCCTAAACTTCTAAGGAAAGAGTCACTAAGAGCTTGAAAGTCACGACGCAATAGCGACCTCCAAGAAACCCCCTTGCAATTTATCCATGTATAAATAAATGGGAATGTGGTTCCATTAGAATCATCTTAAAATCTATGATGGTCGTCTATATGTAAATTGAACCCGCCACCCATCCAACAAGGGAAGGGGAAAAAGAGATCTTCTGTGCTACAAAGAGCTAAGTCAGTGACTTTTGGTTTGTGATGTAAGAACGAATTGTTCTTCTTGTCCCTATTGCAAGCTTGCTATGATGGGGATGGATAAAAATTTTATTTAAGGTCATCATCAAGTAGAGGACTGTTGTTGACTGACTTTATTACTTTAAGGCTATACCCATTGCTTGATCACTAATATCTGCATGCTTCTTCATCCCATTATTCCAGCTTGATTCCCCTAATTTTATATTAACCATACCTGGGATTTTGGCGGTAGAAGAGGTCTTCAGTTTATTGCTATATTGTGGTTAATTAACAGCCTGTTTGACGTTGCTTATTTGAGTGTGCTTATAAGCAATTGTTAGAGAAAAATGAATCTGAAAGTAGTGTTCTCACTGAATGAATGAATTGAGTATGGATTGAGTTATTTATAGGAATAGCATTTCTTTGCAATCAAGTCAGTTATGCCAGCTGGCAACTAATTCAGTCAACTAACTCCCTGAACTAATGCAACTTCACTAACCAGTCCATTACAGCTATTAGACTTAGGCAACTGATCTGATACATCTATCCTAACTGCAAGTTGTGCTTATCAGTAGCTTTTGATACTTATAAGCGAAAGATAAATAAGCAAAGACTTGTTTGGATAATATGTGCTTGTAAGTTGTCAATGTATTTGGTAAATAGGTGCCTATAAGTAGTAGTGTTAATTAAAAATAAATATTGTAAAATATTATCAATATCTAATTCATAATCTAATTTTTAATTAAAAATAATTTTTAAACATAATACTCCGTAAGTATATATAGAGGAAATTTATTAATTTTATATTTAAATTAATAAAAATTAAATAAAATTATATAATAGGTAATAATTGAATTTATTTATTTTCATTAATTTGTTATGAATGTTTAATTGAATTATTGATAAAAAATGAAATAAAATGAAATAGCATTCTTGCTGATGTCAATATGTGTGTATGTGAGAGTTTGTTTTTGTAATTTTTATGTTGGCTTTGTTATAATTTTGTGTTGGTTTTGTTGTAATTTTTTAAGTTTTTAAGAATAAAAAAAGTCTTTTTATTTGGTCAAAGCAAGTAAAGAAAAAAGTTAGAGGGGATGCTGATTATTTTTACCAAATATTTTTTGTTTTCAAAACTTGCTTTTAAGCCACTTTCCCTTGCTTAAGCCAAAATTACCGATCTTGTCATTTTTACTTTTAGATGTTCAGCACCCTCTAGTTAATTGGACCACTGAAATCTCACTTACCGTCTCCCATTATAAAAACTATAACAACTATTTAATCACTTGACATTCTGTAACGTTTTTCTGGACATAATCAGAATTCTTCTAAAGCTTAACACCATTCTACTCTAAAGCTTAATGGATTGACAAGATCACCGATCTCTGTTAATCACCAACACAAATTCATGAGCTGAGATGCTTAAAGCACTTTCTGCGTTGGGATATTCAAATGTGGACAGTGGGTACTGCCATCCAGTCACCGAAATTTACATTTCATATGGTTTTGTGCATGTCGTCCTTGTGCATCGGCCTCGCTAATCGTAGTGTTCAGAATCTTGTCTTCATCATTCTTTTCATATCAGGCCTTGCTGAAGGAACAAAATTACTAAAGGAGTTTTTTTTTCTTTTTGCTTCCTGGCACAAAGTCAAAGCTATAGTTGTTGGCCTTTGCATGTGTATTTCCAATAATTATACTTTGTGCAAATGGGTCTTTTAAAATATTTTGCATTTCAAATGTCTCATGCTCGGAATTTTGCAGTTCCATTTTGACCTTCACCACGTTACTATATAATAGGTTCCAGCTACTTGAATTAAAGGTTGATTTCTGGATTAGAAGTAGCACTTCTGACTTCTGATATGTCATACTTGGGGGACTGATAACCAGCATGTCTTTACATATAGAAAATACAACCTGCGTATGACTTTTAAGGCAACAGGATTCTAGTATCTGACTAATGATAGGCTAATCTAAGGTAGAAGTGCTCCTTATATATCTTATGGTTATATGCATCACACTATCAAGTCCTCCTGTTGGTTAATGGATTGTGTAACATGACAGAGATGAAGCCTATATTGCCTATATCATGGAGTGAGTTGTAGGCATCATTTTGTTTACTTTCACAAGGAATTGTTCCGAATTGCATATTTCTGAACTTGTTATAAAGCTTCTGGTCCTTGATCCTGTAAGAATATGGCAATGGGTTGCTTCAGACCTTATATCTTCTGCTTTGTGGTTGACTCCATATGTTGAAAAAAAGAATTCCCGTTTATGAAGACAGTTATGATACTGTGATATAACTTGTAGCCAAATAGGAATTGTTACCATTAGGTATTGCCTCAATCCCAAGCATGTTTTAGCTCAAAATCAGACCATATCATCTAAGTAAGATGGAATCTGATGCCTGCTTGACATAGTAAGGCCAAGTAAAGCAGACCCCAAAGTGGGCTGAGCCTTCCCTGCACCTGTGCATAGTGGGAGTTTCATGCACTGGGTTGCCCTTTTACTAGACTTTGGGGAATCTTGAATATGTTTTGGATGGGCCTCATATCTCTACGCACTGGAGTTTTAAAATGCTGACTTGTAAGTATTTGTACATGCCGTTTCTTAGTCTTTTTGACTCTAGTTGTTTAATATAGGCGTCCTCAGTGTTTAGTAACATACAAGTGTCTGTCTTTCATTCCCTTGCCTTGTTAGTAGCATTCACTTAAGACAACTTTCTTCTCATCTTACTTTCAGGTTGATCTCATATTGTCTTTTCTGTTCTCAGGATCTTGAGAGATACAAGTTAGGAAATCCAAGAACCTTTCATTACCTCAATCAATCAAATTGCTATGAGTTAGAAGGTCTGGATGAATCCAAGGAATACATTCAAACAAGGAGGGCAATGGATATTATTGGTATAAGTTCTGAGGAGCAGGTAACTTTCAGGTACTTTCTGTGTAGGAGGCAATGCTGCAGAAACTGGATGCTCTGGTGACTTTTTTCTGCTTTACTAACAGGAGGCAATATTTCGAGTTGTGGCTGCAATTCTCCATCTCGGGAATATTGAGTTTACCAAGGGGAAAGAAATAGACTCGTCTGTTCCCAAAGATGACAAATCTTGGTTCCATTTGAGAACTGCAGCAGAGCTGTTCATGTAATTTAATGTTATATAAAGCATGTCTATGCTGATTGCTTATGATCAAATATCTAGATTTCAGTGCTTTCACAAGAGGAGAAAAATTAAATTCTCTAAATGTGAAGCTTTTTTATAGGTGCAATGAGAAGGCTTTAGAGGATTCCCTCTGCAAACGTGTTATAGTGACACGTGATGAAACCATCACCAAATGGCTAGATCCAGAAGCTGCAGCTCTTTGTCGAGATGCTTTAGCAAAAATAGTATATGCAAAGTTGTTTGACTGGTAAGTAATGCCGGGAGGACATTTGATCCTCTAGCGTATCATCTAGTATTGTTTACAGAGTAATTTACTGTTTTTCACCTTCTAAGGCTTTATCAACAGCCGCATCTCCATTTTGACATGTGTTGCTTTTTTTCCCCCTGGCAGGCTTGTGAATAAAATTAATAGTTCAATTGGTCAGGATCCAAATTCAAAATTTATAATAGGAGTGCTGGATATCTATGGATTTGAGAGTTTCAAGAATAACAGGTGCTTAACTGGTATGCCTTTTGATTTGTTTTGTTGGTGAAATCTGGTTGGATCTACTGCTTAAAGATTGTCTAGAAATGTCTATCAACAACTGGATGTTTCTTGTGTCCCTAAAACAGTTTTATGATTATGGTCCTTGTTGATATAGCACTCTTAATGCTATATATCTATACGTAAAATGTAAAATCAGGACCTTTCTGCATTTGAAGCAGTTAGATTTAGCTCAAATCCTTCTAGATAGTTGATCTCTTGGTCAAATATATGCGAATCATCCATTTAGGAGTTCAATGCTAAATTTTCCAAATTATTATACTTAATTGATCTGATATTGGTATACTACACTTACCAATGAGTTAATGTTTTACTAGTATTCAGTTCGACTTCTCTTTTCATCATTTTTTCACCTGCATTATCAGATTTCTAGTCTGCTTGTATTCATGTTTGTAATTGAGTGGATAATCAAAAGCAATTTTCTTTTGGGTGCAAGTATCCAGCATATACTCATGTTTCTCAGGTCTAAATGGGAGTTATTTGGTTAATATGGCTCTATTCAAGGAGTGGCCATGTATAAGTTGCAAAGCTTTTTCATAAGCAATTGGTCCTGAGTAATTGAGTATTAAATTATCTATTGTCTTCTCCACTTAACAAAGAGTTTGTAGTTTTAGGTCATTTAATTCTTTTAACATGCATTGCTTATGCAGCTTTGAACAATTCTGCATAAATTTGACGAATGAGAAGCTGCAGCAGCATTTTAATCAGGTTTTCTGCTGATTCTCATTATATTCTTGAAACTTTTGCCACTATTCTGTGATGAAGCTCATACATTTACCTTGTTATGCAGCATGTTTTTAAAATGGAGCAAGAAGAGTACACAAAAGAAGAAATTAGCTGGAGCTACATTGAATTTATTGATAATAAAGATGTTTTAGATCTCATTGAAAAGGTTTGTGATGTCAATTAGTGGAATTTGGTGTGTTGACTTGCAGTTCTTGCATTGCTAGTAACTGTTTTTACACTATATGTATTTCACCTGACTCCGTCTGAGTAAATTGGTCTCTTGTTGACCACTTGATTTTAATAGTTAGTTCAGAATATTGCTTGTTCCCCTTCCTGACCACAAACCAAAAAGAGCTTTTCCTGCCAAGGGTCATTCACTGAGAGTTTCGACATCAAACTACTTTGTTTATGTGCTTATTTCTTTCTTATACTCAGTGTCTACTTATGCCCATTATTTTCTGATCTTGGTTTCATTTCATCTGTCTTTCATATCATTAACAAGAAGTTTGAGTCAAAATCCATCTGGAGAACCTATATATCTTTTTTCGAGATAGAGATTCTTTTAGTATTATTAATCAGATCCATATACAAGCATGGAACACAGAAAAGTTTGCGTACCTGAAATAGTAGTGAAAACATCTTGACTGTCAATCTTGCCTCTACTTTTTTCTTACCTCTCTTGAAGTATTTTGAGAACTTATTGTTGTAGTTATTGATCTTGCGACAGTGTAAATGTGGTCTTTCTAAAATTGACTTCAATTCCTCTAACATTTTGCCTTCTAATTGCTCAGAAACCAGGTGGTATTATTGCTCTTCTGGATGAAGCTTGGTAAGTACATTCATTAAACTTGTGTATTGTAGCCTTTTTTTGATAGAAAGAATTCTATTAAAAGGCACCATCAGCTTCCCTATATTTTATTAAACATCAATTTTTGCGAGGATTTGTAAATGGTTTAGCCAAAGATATAAATATCAATTGAAGCATGAAATACAAATAGTACTAAATAGATAAAAAACCGGTAGCATAGGATTTATAGTGTCTTTTGGTTACCCTTTTCACCAAATGCAGCAAGCTAAGTAGAAGTGACTCAACTGTAGGTGCTCTTTGAACTCTTATGTTATCCAATGTGATCCCCCGGATGATCTGCAAGGCCTACTCTCGGATTGGAATTGCACACACTTCATTTCCAAATTTCATATGTGACTACCCATTTAAACGATAAATAGTAGTTGTGGCCACCACCATGAGCAGAGATCTTTGAACCAGAGCTCAATTGCTTCAAGCTACTATCTATAGATACAATGAGAACCAATCTCTACTGGGCATATAATTCCTTAAAAGGCTAGAACAAGGATACCTGGTGAATATGGGCCACAATCCTAAGATATTTGTTTATAAAATTATTTCCCGTTTCTTTATATACAACTTACAGAATCAGGCAAGTCCTCCATCTCGATTACACCTGTGTCGTCTTAATTTCTGCCTTGTCTCCTTTCCACCATTTAAAATCATTGCTAAAGGACTTCTTTAGTGGATCATACAATCTTTTGTCGCTTTGACCTCTTATCTAATGTTCTAACACAGTGATTCCTTTAAAAAATCTGGCTTAATGAACTGTAGCCTTCAGGAGATGCTCCAGGATTCTTGATCTAGTCACCAAGCAGTGACTTATAGCCTAAACTTGCAATATCAGTTTAGTCATTAAGCTGCTTCTTGTCCTCCCTTTTCTTTCCATTAAATGACCATCTTTCGAGGTACTTTCTTAACTTAGTTATCGACTTTTGGCTGCCTTATCACTTTGCAATAAACACAATGCTCCTTCCTTAGTGTGGCCACCATTTACACCCTTCCCTTATCCTTAAAATTAACTGCAAACTGCCGAAGAGACCCCAATTGACCTAAAATCTTTCTGTATGCATGTGTCTTTCTTGAAACTATTTTTGTCACGGTTGATGTGTAGTTTATAATACTAGAAATTATCAAAAATGGATGAGGGAGATTTCATAGTACTCCAGTTTGTAAAGTCACGGTTAGTGTTATCTTTGTTTTGTTTTACTAAGATATCTATAATATACTAAGATATCTATAATATTGTGTTGTAGCATGTTCCCAAGATCCACTCATGAAACATTTGCCCAAAAGCTTTACCAAACTTTCAAAAACCACAAACGCTTCAGCAGACCGAAATTGGCTCGTTCAGACTTCACCATTTCGCATTATGCTGGTGATGTATGTTTGTCGTGTATCTTCTTTCTCTGATCATTTATTCTAATCTTGATTCCATACTTGGATAGTTTTACTGTTAGAAAGCATCATCATCTGATTGTTACACATTCAGGTCACTTATCAAACGGAACTGTTTCTGGACAAAAACAAAGATTATGTCATTGCTGAACACCAAGAACTCCTGAGTGCTTCCAAATGTGCCTTTGTTGCTGGTTTGTTTCCATCTTCAGAAGAGGAATCCTCCAAGCAATCTAAGTTTTCGTCTATTGGCTCCAGATTTAAGGTATGTAGTCTTCCCCCTTCTTCCCCCCCTCCTCCGCTTCTGGCGCCACCCCTCCTCCTATACTGTTCGTTGAGTTATGAACTTTGATTGTGTACATTTTGCAGCAACAATTGCAATCTTTGCTCGAAACTCTGAATGCAACAGAGCCTCATTATATTCGTTGTGTTAAGCCTAATAATCTGCTTAAGCCGGCCATATTTGAGAATCATAATGTTCTACAACAGCTACGTTGTGGAGTAAGTAAATAAATCCTTCAGCTGTTTTTTGCATTTATTGAATCTAAAATTCAACTGTTTTGAATGCATTACATGCTTATGCTCAGCATATTCTCAAATTTTACTTACAGGGAGTCATGGAAGCAATAAGGATAAGTATGGCTGGATATCCTACTAGAAAGCCCTTTTATGAATTTCTGGATCGATTTGGCATCCTTGCTCCTGAAGTCTTGGATGGAAGGTATATTAATTTTCATGACTATCTTTTTGCGGTATGTAAAAAGGTTCTGATGTTATTCCTGCTACTGGATCTATGATAGTATGGATGAAGTCACTGCTTGCAAGAGGCTTTTGGAGGAATTGAGGCTTCAAGGTTATCAGGTGATGCATTTATTTTGTTAGCTGAGCAAGTTATACTTGATATAGACAGTAGGTTTCATGTGAAATTTGTAACTATGGCAGCCATCATTCTTGAAGGAAGGGTCCTATCTGTATGTTGATATAAGATGGTGCTATGTTGTCGAATCTATTAGATATAGTTTCTAATAACTCTTCAATAGTAATCGATTCATCTCCTTATCTGTATGTAATTATAACCATTTTGGTGTGTAAAATTTTTGCTTGCTTATTCTTTGAATTTCAAAGTTTTCACTTCCTGGACCAAATCCAGCTTTTTAGGTGCCAGCTGAATATTCTTTAGTTAACACCATAGCTGCTGTTTATCTTGCAAAATCTTATGTACAGTCTATTCCTTATTCTTTGAATGAATATCATCTATTGCTGCGCTTACTACTCTCTTTTTTCCTTTCTTTTCTTTTCTCTGTTGCTTCTGACATGTTAACTTTTTCAACTTGCTGAGAATATCAGTTGATTGGAAATTGAAAAGACTCGTATGTTCTTCGCATGACAGTTGGTGGCACTCATCTTAATCTTTTTTTCCAGGATTAGATCCTTTTGGACATGGTGCTTTGTTTTGTCCACGGTTCTCTTGGGTTCATGGCTTTCCACCTTGGTCCTCATACCAACTCTCGCCCTTTATTAACCTAATCTTAACTTTGTTGGAGAAAAGGGCAGCATGTGGTTTTTGAATGACTTCTAATGATTGTTCTAAACCTATAAAAATCAGGAAGTGTTACAGCATACTGTGATTAGGTCTATAAGGCTATGTTGTAAGCTTCTCCTGCTGGTAGAGTTCCATGTGATACTGTATGGTCCGGAACTGGAATAGCTGGTCCCTGTTTGTGGATTCGTCTATATAATATTCTCCAAGTATTCATTTGGTTGTATGTCTAATAACTAGAGAGTTTATTTGATAAATGATACTGGTCCATTTGGCTACATGTGTGTTCCAGGAAGATGTTATCAACTTGCATGTTCTATCTGATGTCAAGGCTATATTTGATTTGACCATTCTAACCTACTTCTACTGATTGTTACACATTTTTGGTCCTTTCAAGAGCTACTTCCTTAGCTGGATCTTCATTAGGTAGCTTTTCAAAGTGGCAATGTACAATTACAAACTATGAGCCCCTTGCTGTCTTTTCTGGAACGGCCCGTCTTCTGTGTTCTTTCTCTTCATTTTGTTTCAGGGATTGGATATGTGTTTTGAAGGCTTTGAAAGTATTAGTAGAGCAACAAACATAATGAAATGTACCTGGCCAGGAGGCTACTCAAATGATCTCTTTTGTCATTTTTGTCTTTTCATGTATATCAAAATTCTACCTAGCTCTTATCAGTACTTCTCCATTTTTAAACAAGCATTCTTGAGATGATTTCTTTGTTTCCATATTTGGTGTTTTAAGCCCTCAAGAGAATGAAAAGGGTGGGAGTAATATCACTTCTCCCCCCCCCACCAAAAAAAACTTTTAATAGACTGATATATCACTTCTCCCCCCACACCAAAAAACCCCCCAACCCACCCCCCATATACCTCCCTATGTATGTTGTTGCAGATAGTGGAGGCCGGAACCATAGGTCCATTTGTTGTACTGTCCTCTGAACAGTAAAGAATAACTTAGTCCTACCTGTCAAATATGCAACCTTGGCTTGCATAAGCTGCAACTCTTTGGTGCACACTTTGATTCCCAGTAGGTCTGATTCCTATCAAGTAACCAGTTTGCGCTTGCAGATTGGTAAAACAAAAGTGTTTCTAAGGGCTGGTCAGATGGCAGAGCTGGATGCCCGAAGGACTGAGGTTTTAGGAAGATCAGCGAGCATTATTCAGAGAAAAGTCCGTTCTTACATGGCTCGTAAGAGTTTCACTTTATTGCGATGTTCAGCAATACAAATACAATCTGTCTGCAGAGGTATTCATTATGTGAATTTTCATCTTTATGTAAGCTGATTGATTAGCAACTGTGTGAACTCTTTGTGGTATTCCTCTTCGCTGGTTACAGGAGAAAGTGCTCGTAAGGTTTACAAGAGCATGCAAAGAGAAGCAGCTTGTTTGAGGATTCAACGTGATCTACGTATGCATCTTGCTAGGAAAGCTTATAAAGAAATTTATTCCTCATCTATCACAATTCAGACAGGAATGCGTGGGATGGCTGCAAGAAACGAGCTTCGTTTCAGAAAGCAGACAAAAGCTGCAATTATCATTCAGGTTGATTTAACTTCTGACAAGACCTCTTCTGTTTTTGGGGCAAGTGACTGAACACATTGTACTGTATAGAACAGATTTTTCTGTACTAACTCATCAATGAAAGCTGCAACATTACATGCTTAAACTTTTAGGTTGCAGTAACTCAATGTTGCCTTTATACAGAGTCACTGTCGCAAGTTCTTAGCCCGATTGGACTATAAGAGGCTGAAGAAAGCTGCAGTTACAACACAGTGTGCTTGGAGAGCTAGAGTCGCTCGCAGAGAACTGCGAAAGCTTAAGATGGTGAACTCTTGTTTTTTGCCTCTCATAAATTATTTGTCTCCTTCATTTGTCGCGAAATATTGCCATGGCACTTGTGTACCAGAACAGCTGTTATAACCATACTTCTAAAATGTGCCTGCAGTTTGAAGTTCTCATGCATTTGAAACATTGCACAGCTGATATTACCATGCTTCTAAAGATATAAGTGGACTTAAAACTTCTCATATATGTAAGACATTGCATAGAGATTATGAAGAATCTTGATTTTAGAAAATTATTACTGTATTACAGCGTAAACTTCTGAAGCTTTTATGCTTTAATACACATGGTCTTGAAACTTCGCATACATGTAAGACGTTGGGTTATGAATGATGTAAGACAGTGCATAAAGATTATGAAGAATCTTTTCCTGTTTAGACCTTATGCTGTTATTGTGTTTCTCATTAAGAAGGGTGGAATCCTCTGTTTTGAGCTACTGGTGCAATGAACAATACTTAATTTCCTTATTGCTTTGCTGGACAAATAATACATTACATATGACTGCAAAGTGATCATAACATGTAAATCTATGAAATCTTATGGATTCTCTGCGACAGGATTCTTAGATATAATCTGATCTTTTGAGTGTAAAATATGTTTTGACTTTGTTTTGGGATGTAAGAAAGTAAATTATAGACTTGTTTTTGGCAATCTATCTGCATTCCTGTAGCATCTACTCTTTCTAAAGATAGCAGTTACTCCTCCACATCAAGAATCGCAATTCTGCATTTTGAGTTCTGCACATTAATAAATTCTTTTGGTCAAAAAAAATACAGGCTGCAAGGGAAACTGGGGCGCTCCAAGCGGCCAAGAATAAATTAGAGAAGCAAGTAGAAGAATTGACTTGGAGATTACAGCTTGAAAAACGAATGAGGGTGAGTAGGTCTCCTGAGTTTGATATATTTTAGCCAAGTTTTCAAATGACATTATTTAAGCACTTATTTCTGTAGGTTTTTTCAGGTTTCATTGCTATAAAATTTACTGTAGCGCAGGGGATGAAAATGAAGTTATCCTAGTGTGTTATGCACATGAATGCAACAGCATTTATTCCTTTACCCATTGTGGCAGTTCTGTCACAGTTATCCATCATGAAGATGGTAGCATGTGGATGGCCTAATTTTAAACTTTTCATGTGCTAGATGATACACTGATAATATGATTACAATACTTATTTACTTTAGGCAGCCATATTCTGCAACTTTTTCTACTCCCCTAATCCAAGGAGGCATTTTCTTGTTGTAGATTGACATGGAAGAGGCAAAAGCACAAGAAAATGCAAAACTGCAATCAGATCTGGAAGATATGCAATTGCAACTGAAAGAAACTAAACAGATGCTTGTGAAGGAACGTGAGGCTGCAAAGAAAGCAGCAGAGCAAGCCCCTGTCATACAGGAGGTCCCAGTGATGGATCATGAATTCGTGAATAGGCTTACTGCTGAAAATGAGAAACTCAAGGTGAGGTTGCTGAAATTTATGAGTGTTTTTCCCTGGGCATCACTGTTAACCATGCGGATGAAAGGTTCTCAAGTTGCTTTCGTTGCTTATGTTTTCTCCTTTGAGTAATTTCAGGCAATGGTTAGCTCTTTGGAAAAGAAATTTGATGAAACAGAGAAAAAGTATGAGGAAGCAAATAAACTTAGTGAGAAGAGACTGAAGCAGGCTATGGAGGCAGAATCTAAGATCATTCAGTTGAAGACTAGTATGCAAAGGTGCATCCATTCAGTTAAACTAATATATTCACTGATATCGTATTGTTGCAAGCCTATTCAAAGAAAATGCAGCAGATATATCTTGTTCTCATCTTTAGTATACTATTTTGTTGTGCGTTTCTCCTTTCCTTGTAGGCTTCAAGAAAAATTTTCTGATATGGAATCTGGGAATCAAATTCTTCGCCATCAAACCTTGTTAACCCCTGCTAAAAGGGCAACAGAGCTCCCACCAAAGGTGTATAATTGTCAAATATCAATATAATCTTTGCCTTGCCCCTTATTATTCTCTTAAACCTTACAGACATCATATATCTGTGCAGATTCTCGAAAATGGTCACCACGTTAATGAAGAAAACACAACCAATGTAATGTTCCCTAGTAATCATCAATCTTCGTTTAATATTTCACTTTCTGTTTCAATGCTTAAGGATGGGATGGGTTTGCAGGAACCACAAAATATTGCATCAGTGAACAATTTTGAAACTCCGGACAGCAAGTTAAGGCGACCTCCCATTGATCGCCAGCATGTATGTGCTTGTTAATTGAAATGCTTGATCTGTTGTTCCTACTTAGTTGTATAGCTGACCCCTCTCGTATCTTTGTTGATTTTGCTGCAGGAGGATGTGGATGCACTCATTGACTGTGTTATGAATAATGTAGGGTTTAGTCAAGGCAAATCCATTGCAGCTTTTACAATATATAAATGTCTTCTCCACTGGAAATCTTTTGAAGCTGAAAGAACCAGTGTATTTGATCGGCTCATTCAGATAATTGGTTCAGCCATTGAGGTAATTTCCCCACATTAAAGTAACTATTCTTCTCTATGGGAGACCTGCGACCTATGTGGACTTGCCTACTGAGAAAGACAATAGCCCACATAATTTTAAGGGATTCACTATTACAATCTATAGATACAATTTACGGGAGTTGTAAAATTAGAACCAAATGGCTGATTATTTTCTATTTTCAGTCCTGTTAAAGCAGTTTTTAGGAGTTGCCTACTGAAACAGGCATAATTTTTATGAATGCACCTCAGGACTTGCTCACTGAGACTGTTCTAATGCTTAATAATGTGCATCTTGATGATTGAGTAGTTAACATGTTCATTTTTGGGGGTGAATTTCGTGAACAAGCATCTTCTCCATAATCATCATTTAAAATCATGTTTCTAGCAATGATAGAGACTTGAAGCCTAAATTGCAGAATGAAGAAGGCAATGATCACATGGCTTATTGGCTGTCAACTACCTCTACATTGTTGTTCCTACTCCAAAGAAGCTTAAAAGCTGCCGGTACTGCAACTCCTGCTCCTAAACCAACACCTACATCCCTTTTTGGAAGAATGGCCATGGTATGAAACTTGATCTCCCTCTGCAGTTACTTTTTTTTCACTGGTAATGTATGTAAAGTGACGCATACAAAACTTTTATTCCAATTCTATGTGAATACTGAAAAAACTGCGGTTGTACAGGGATTTAGGTCGTCTTCTGTCAACCTTAATGCAAATAGTGCTGCCATTGATGTAGTACGCCTAGTTGAAGCCAAATATCCAGCTCTTCTTTTCAAGCAGCAGCTGACAGCTTATGTAGAGAAAATTTATGGTATTATCCGTGACAATTCAAAGAAGGAGTTAGGATCTCTGCTTGCTTTGTGCATCCAGGTATCTTCAGTTGTTCTTTTCACTCTGCAAAGTTGCTTCTTAAGCATGGATCACTTTGACGATTGTCTTTTCAGTAGTGGGAGTGGAGGGGTGTCTCTAGCTTACTATATTTGGCAAAATAGCTGTTCCCCAAAATTGTTTTGTTTATCTAGGACATCACTAGATGAGCTGTTGTATTATGTGTTCTTATGACTGATTGATTCATAACGCTTCAGTACTATCCTGCAAATAAATGCCAGGATGAGCATTACCAGATTAGAGAAACTATAGAAAAACCCTTCAATTCTACAAGCTTAAGTGTTCTTCAAAAGTAGATATCCTTCTAAATAATTTAATTGTCTTGAGAAATAGTATAAGCCAATGGCTTATATTATTTCCCTTCTCCTGGGAAAATGGGCCTTCTTTCAGACAATACGTGTCAAATCTGTTTATTTATTGGTGCATGCTCAGGAATGTTTATCCTATCCCTTACAGTGTTTTCTAATTCACTTTTGCCACGCATACATTGTCTTTCGGAACATTTCACTAATTTACAGCTTTTTTGTTAAATTGTGTGTGGTTTTCCCCTTTCCTGGTAAAGTTTACTCTAGGTATAGACTATGGTTGTATGGAAAAAAATATCCATACTTTATACAAGATCAGGTCTCTGAGATTGTTGTACCCCAACAAACAAAAACCCAACCCACCATCAACCTAGGACTTCACTCTTGGGGGAAGTAGCGTCAACCACTTGAGCTACTTCTCACTCTGATTGCATTTCCTCATTTCTAGATGACTTTTTCCATTGGACTTACTGGATGGATAAGAATAACTTTGGATTTTGATGCAGTTATGCTTTAAAGTTCAAACAAATGTATCTTGGCACTTCTTCAGATTACTTCCAGACGGAAAAACTATCTGTGGTCCATAATTTCAAACTATGCAGTTTTCCTTTAATATTATATGCATTGTGCACTGAAATTTTCAGAATGAACTTCCAGAATGCAAGTAAATGATCATAGCTTTACAACCTGACAGTACATTATAATATAAATTATTTGGTCTAACTCAGGCACCAAGAACCTCCAAAGGAAGTGTGCTGAGATCTGGGCGATCCTTTGGGAAAGATTCTCCAACAAATCATTGGCTGCGAATCATTGAATGTCTCAATTCTCTTCTCAGTACATTCAAAGAAAATTTTGTATGGATCTTGTCACACCACTTTAGTTTGACTTCAAATGGCTTTTAAGAAGAAGATGTTAATATGATTATTGTGGATGTAGGTGCCTCCAATTCTTGTTCAGAAGATATTTACACAGATCTTTTCATTCATTAATATGCAACTTTTCAACAGGTGATCAGGAAATCTTGTTCTGAAATTCTTTTGTCCGCTTTTACTTCTTATTTAGAGGCATACTGATTCAAAAATTAAATTTTGTAGTCTACTTCTTCGTCGTGAGTGTTGTACATTCAGCAATGGAGAATATGTTAAAGCTGGATTGGCTGAACTAGAGCTATGGTGCTGCCAGGCAAAAGAAGAGGTGATTTGTTCACTCAGTAATACAAAATACTAATTACTGTGTTTGTTAGATTGTCAAATCACTCGGTGTATGTTTTCCTTTTTATCCTTCTACCGTCAATCTTCACTATGGCCTTGCATGTCTGATTCCTTGTTCAAAAAATTTTCTGATTGCAGTATGCAGGTTCAGCTTGGGATGAACTGAAACACATAAGACAAGCTGTTGGGTTCTTGGTAAGTTCATATCCTTCAAAGTGCTAGCACAAATCAGCATCAGATAGCCAACCATTTAGACCTTTGATGGTCAGATTTTTGCAAGAACTCCAATTTGATAAATTACAATATTTTATGGATTTAACTGGGCTAATTTTTGCCATGGAGTTTTTGTTAGAAATTATTCATCCTGCTTTCCTCATCTTTCGTTGAGTGTTCAGATTCAAGACCTTACGTCCATGTTTCATTATCTTCTATGATCAATGCACCACATGGTTTTTGTCAATTACACTTCTATACATGTGACTGACATAAGTTAATGAAGAAATTTGTAGGTTTAGAACAAAAACTTATAGGACTACAACAAAAATTTATAGGTTTTTTAGAAAAATTTATAGTCTCACAAATTTTGTTTTAGACTTACAAATTCTTTTATGGGCTGATTAATTTTTGTTTTAGACCTACAAATTTTTTTATGGACTGATGTTACAAAGTTTTCTAAAAAATCCTACAAATTTTGTTCTAGACCTACAAATTTTTATTTTAAACCTACAATTTTTTATTTTTTTTAATGGACTGATGTTCGTGCAAATGGATGGAAAAGCTTCCCAGTTTTTGCGCCAAGAACAGAGGATATAATAGAAGTATCTTTCAATCATTAATTTTACTGAGGATGGATTCTACCCCTTTAAGAACTTCTCAGAATTGATGACCGTGAATCTTTTAGTCTAATCAGACATATTAGTGTGGGCACGGCTGTTACATCATGCTTTCTGTTGGGCCTGGATCTAATGAATTCAGTTGAAGAGCAGAATGGGCATTTTCCATATGAAGGTTAACCCATCTGGAAAGTTTCTTGAAGAAAGTCATACGTATAATCCTAGAAAGTTCTGTCATAAAAGGCAAAGTGATTTCTCCAAACGGTAATTTAAGCATAATATATCCTTTGTCCCTCAAAAATAAAGAGATATGCTGAAAATTCTCCTACATACCATGGTTATAGCTATTAGTTACTATAATCTGAGGGCAGGTATAAATTGGGTTGGGCCTTTAGGAATTTGTGCAAGCTTCAATCTTATTGCAGGCCCCATCTCCAATTTGATTCAATTAAATCAATGCTCATGCCTGATTCTGCTGTTTGCCAGGGGGAAACTCTTCTAAAGCCAGCATTATGTCTAGTGCTGCTGTCGCAAATTTCTTCCCATATGATGTCTTTCTAATTTATTGCCATTTTGGACTTGTAGGTCATACATCAGAAGTACAGAATATCGTACGATGAGATCACAAATGATTTGTGTCCTGTAAGTCTGTTTCTGTCTGTCTTTCTCCTTAGTGAAGGATCTTCAGGGAGGTGAACTTTCCACAGGAGGATAATTTCTTACTCATTGTGACACATAGCACTGCACATGGATGACATATTTTAGAAAATAGGTGTTATTTGTTGCTAGTTATTAATATTTATTATCTGCATGGGGAAAGAGCTCGAGGGGCAGAGAATGTATCTATAACTTTTTGCTTGGCAAGGGGCTTGACCTAGGATACCTGGACAGGAATCAATTTGAAAAGATCTTCTAGTCAAGAGCTTGATGTGAGCATTCATATATATCCAATGATATACATAAGCGCTTTGGTTCAAAACTAGTTCTCAATCAAAATAGATTTAGGCATAAACACATGCATACAGATTGATATATGCATTATGGCTGATGTACACTAAAATTTTTCCTTTACCGTCTAATGTCAAGCTAAAAGAATCTTAATGCCATAATGTTCAATTGGCATTTGTAGAGAATTCATATGGTGATTTCAAGGTATTAAGTAGGGAACAGTTCAAACAGGTTCTGTCGGCCACATTAGAGACAATTTATAGCATTTCTTTATTTTTTCTAGGGATCCATTGTTATATAAGATCATGGTAATATGTGAAAGTGAATAAGGCACGAGCCTTTGAGAATAGAAAAGAAAAATATTGAGAGAACAAAAGCGCTTTCATAGATGGCAAATTGGAAAGCAGTATGCACTTGTCTTGGATCAAAAGCGGATGGGTGCGAAAATCCTTGGTTGCACTCTATATATAATCTGTTATGCATATTATCGAGCTGTTGCGGGCTGGAGGATGAAGGGAATTTATAAAAATGTGGCAGCTGATTGTGGCCCATTTATGAGTTATGTTTCATCAAATCAGGGGATTCACGAATTCAAGAATTATCCTTCACGCTTAGGAGAAACTTAACTCATGAATTCACTGCAACTCCTAATTGCACGCTAATTAGTTCATCTACCTTGTAGATTAGGTTTCCTAGGGCACCTCCTTTGATCCTTAGCTCATTATTAACTAGTACCTATACTGCAATCTGTATTATAATCCTAAAGTGGCACTTTTTTGTTTTGATTTGCTATGATGCAACCACTTACACGAAAAATCTTAATTTCCTCAGATTCTCAGTGTTCAGCAACTGTATAGAATATGTACTCTTTACTGGGACGACAGTTACAATACTCGAAGTGTATCCCCAGATGTAAGTAAAGGAAATATTATTATCTTTCATCTTTGTTTCCAGCTCACTCGGATGCCTTAGTGGTAAAAGTTGACACTTGAGAAATTATATTTGCTGTCTTCCTACAGGTGATATCTAGTATGAGGGTACTAATGACTGAGGACAACAACAATGCTGAGAGCAGCTCATTTCTATTGGATGAGAATTCAGGGTAAAATTTTCTTTCAGAGAAAATTGTTCCACATTTTACCTGACATTAGTTAAGATACCTATAAAGAAACTCTATGCCTCAGTAGTTGATGATATTGTTATTGCCCTTCCTTCTCCAGTCTTTACCTGCCTTTATCGCTTTTCTGTTATTCTTTGCCTCTTTTTCTTCTCATACCTCTTGTCACTGGCTTATGCACCGTTTATAACCTAACAATGATCTTTGCATCTTCAATCATTTACATGCCAATCGTCATTACCATTCCTTTTCCTGGATGCAGCATCCCATTCTCAGTCGATGACCTTTCTAATTCATTCCAAGTCAAGGATTTCTCAGAAATGAAACCAGCTACAGAACTTCTCGAGAATCCAGCCTTCCAGTTTTTACGCGAGTGAGGCTAAGGAACTTCCGAGCAAGCTCTTCCCATCTTTCCGTGAATTCCCTCGATGGAAGCTTTTGCCGTACGCTGTAAATCCATTCTTTTCTATTCATTTTTCTTCCAATATAGGTTGCTGTTCTATATATATTTTTGTAAAGATCAGATAGCATAAGGGGCAGGCGTCATTTTAGTAAGCTATTGCTTTTATTTTTTCCTTTGTAATTTTCCAAGTTTGTTTCTCATGGGCAGCATTGATATCTAGGGAGCTAGAGGGGTGCGATTGGTGTACCCAAAAGGGGGTCTAAAATTGTTTTTATTGCAATATACTATGTATCCAAAACTATCAGCACAGCATTGATTAATTTAAAAAATTTTGTGATTGAATCTTTCTGCATAATGGCTGAGTAATTTGCTTTGTCAATCTCTTTTCTTGGACCAAGAAATTTATTTACTGCTGAATTTTCGGTTTCATGTGGTTCACATTTAAGTTAAAAATTAAGTCTCTCTTTGTTTACCATGGAATAATTTTTTTAGGATATGTTTTTCTGTTTTTCTGACATTTGGTAACACTGGAAAATTAGTTTAGACGGAAAATGTTTTTGGGTCAATGAAATATACATACATATATATATACATATATATATATATATGTATGTATATATATTCTGCATGTCTCTCATTCTTTTACTCTCAATGTTTTTAAGTGTGACAATCAAATATTGGAGGATATTTTTCAATATGATAATTAAACGTTAAACAAATTAAAATGTTTTTTTACATATATATATATATGTATATATATATGTATGTATGTATGTATGTGTATGTATATGTAAAAATATAGTGTCTTAGCAAGTATTTACTCCTATCAAAAAGCGAGACTTTACTAAACGAGCAAGAAAGGCTTTTTTTATCTTATTAGTAAAGTGCTAACGTGCCCCTGTAATCAAAAAATAGCACTAGCACCCTATCTATAGTAACGGGCCTTTTCAATAAGGCTCGCATAGGGGTGCTTCCTTTTTTTGGCTTTCCTTAAATCAAATATTTTGAAGTTGGTAAAGACCCGCCCTTATATATATATATAGCATCAAAGCTTGTGGTTATATTTTCTCTCTTGAAAGTGATACGAGAGGAAGTTATATGTTACACAATGATTTTAGCAAAAGTGAGATAATATTATATTGTTGGGACATATTATTGTATTAAGAGATTTGTAAATTAAAAGCGGAAGCAATATAATTTTGTTTATGATGAATTACTTGTTTGCGGGAATTATTAGTTTTGAAATATATGGTTAAAATTATAAAATATCCAAGAATCGACAAAATAGCAATATACACCTACTGCGGCCAGTTGGACCACCTTAATCTTCTCATGAAGTTATAAAATTACGTGTTGTGATTAAAAGATAAATATCATTTGATCATCGTAATTGATTGTTCTTGTAACATCATGAGAATCTGACATTATTATTTTCTCTTTTCGTTTTCGAGGTGTTCAAATCTAATTCTGGGGTTTCTGGCGGTTTTAGTATGATTTTTGTATTGATTTTTCAATCGTGATTTTTGTATTAATTTTTTAATCGAACCGATTCGGCTGGTTTGCAACTTTACAAAACGAGAATGGTTCAACATAGTGGATAAATGGATGGTTTTGGTTAATTTTGTTTTTTAACAGTTCATGGTCAGTTTTAAAACGATCTTTGGGTCAATTTTTGAACAATTTCAGGCAAGCTGAAACCTACAAATAATAATTCAAATTAACTGAGCTAACAATTTTATTACAATACAACCACTTTAGACAACAAAATCATTATACATATATTTTTTAATACATAGCATGTGCATATAAGCATACGTACAAAATCATAATAATGCAGGCGGTTCAGTTTGAACTACGAGTTTATTTCTCCTAAATTGCAAATCAAATTATACACACTAATTTTTAAAAGACAAAATCATAATCGATTGAACTACTAATTATAGCCGATTCAACTCTATTGAAAGCAATTTTTACAACCACTTTAGACAACAAAATCATTATACATATATTTTTTAATACATAGCATGTGCATGTAAGCATACGTACAAAATCATAATAATGCAGGCGGTTCAATTTGAACTACGAGTTTATTTCTCCTAAATTGCAAATCAAATTATCCACACTAATTTTTAAAAGACAAAATCATAATCGATTGAACTACTAATTATAGCCGATTCAACTCTATTGAAAGCAATTTTTACAATTTTATATACACCCAGACCTTATTCTTCTACATGTTTGATCAATGTATCCTTTTCTGGTCAAACAAGGTTATCCTGTCGGCAAATGTTGAAAAAAGTGGACAAAATCTCAAAATATGGATTTATCCAATATGCACATTAAATGTCGATGTGCATAGACAAAGCTATAGCAATGTAAAGGATAAATTCAAGAACCAAAGGGTCTTTTTCCTTGGATTCTTGATGGGCCCAAGAGGGTAGTAAGTTGGATTCTTCCTGGGCCCAATGGAGTAAGTATTTTGGTCCAGTGTCGCGTGAAATTCAATCTTGATGCCCTTGCAAATTGGTCCATGTTTTTAGGGTTTTTGAAGGTCCCAACCCTTGTGGCATCAAACTCTTTCTACTTGCTCCTTGCAACTTTCAAAACTACGTATCCACGTGCGATCACAACTCCATCTATGTGACTTCTTGCTCTCACTAGGCTATATATATAGATCATTTATAGCTCCCATTGTGTTTGAGACAAGTGTCTCTTCTTAGTTGACTTCTTCTTCGTAGAAAAACGATGGTGCTATTCATTTTTGTCAAGAGTTCGGTTATCTGTCGGCTAAGAAACAATCGAGGGATAATATTATGGTAGCTCTAATGAACAGATAAGGAATAATATCACAGTATTTTTAAATTATATGAATATTTGACTGACAAGAGGTACAGTTCAGTGATAACATTTCTCACTTAAAACCTATAGGTCTCGAGTTAATATTATTAATGGAGAGTAAGTAAGAAACCACTATCTAGGCATGTGAACAATGCCAAAATTTGAACATGAGATATCTCAATCGCATGATTTCAAACTTTGGCTACTAAGAAAAGATATATTCCATTGGTGACCCCAACTAATTATAGAAGCACCACCTCAAAAGCAAGACCCTTGACATTCTAAAGGCCACAAGCTTGGTTTGAGGCCTCAACAATCTTAAAATTAAAATCTCGAATCTTTCCCAGCACATTTTGAAGTTCTATAGATGGTCCAAGAAAAACATCATGGTGGGGACATGAAAATTGGTTAATTTTAATGGCTTCATTCATGGGCTTCCCAAATTTGTCAGGTTTGTTGGACCAAAATGACAAAAAATGACATAGTTGATAGTAGCACATCTCACTTAAATGTTGAAATTTTTATATCTCGAGCTCGAATCATTATTGGACATAAGTAGGGAACAATTATTGATTTTCTTTTTTGAAAAAAGTATAAAAATTGACATAGTTCCGTTGCAACTATGTAATATAATAAACATTATCATGCCGAATTCTAATGAAACAAATTGTACATTCAATTATAATAATAACATAATTTAAATAGATTATCATTATCGAATTTTTGTTTAGCACATTAAACTTGAAATTTTATCGAATCTTTTTTAACAACGTTATGATATAATTAAGGGAGCTTACTCATTCTTTTGATGAGTGTAATCATTCTTGGAGTCAGCAACCCCCCCCCCCCCCCACCAAAGTTACAATTTTAGTTATTCTATAGCAAACCAAAAGAAATAGCATCAAGTACATATTTTTAATTAATTTTTGTTAATTGATAGTTGAAGAATGAAAAAGAGTGAAGAGAAACAAAAGAGATGGATGGCAAAAGACCATAAGGTCACGTGACCTGTTACCTTGAAGTGTCGACTGATGTTTGTCTGTGTGTGGACAATAACATTGATGTAATAAGTTGGAGGATCATCCTATCAATGTATAAGGATTGTTGGGACCATGTAATCGCTATGCTACCAAGAATAGACATTTTCCAAAGTACAATTCTATCCTTTCACTAGATTACGTGTACTCTAATAATGGCCGACATGACAAAAAAATGAAAAAAAAGATCTTTAAAACAGTAATTGTCTTTTATGTATGTACATTTGTATATATGAAAATGAGATACTAAAAAAAGGACGACGGAAAAGGTTGACGAGTTGAGGCTAGTGCTTATGAAATAATGACCAGAGTTTGAATTCTATAAGGGACGAGGAATTGAGTAAGAGTGATGGTAAAAGAAAATTTCCACGAAAAGAAAAAAAAGAAAGATGAGATATTAAAAAGATGTCAGACGAGACAAATAAGAAATGATAGAAATTGATGTGAAGAAAGGTAGCACAATCTTTTCATACATCGAATTATGCTATCATTGGGAGTTTTTTATTTTCCCTTTTTATTTTCCTTGAAACGAGATGATGATTGTATAATAACTCTCATACAATGAGGAAAAAAATCAATATAATTTAAACAACAAATATATTTCCTATGATTGGCCCTGTCCCACCAAAAATATAATTACATGACGAGAAGGAGAAAGTAAAAAAAGAAATAACGGATCGAAAGACCAAAAAGTGGTAGAGAGAAAACATTTTAATTAACCTAGAAATTAAAATAGTTTTAGTGTCTCATTTATTAGAGAGAAAATAATTTTCCATACTTTTTCGGCCATAATAGTTGATTAAGAAAAAGATTTAATTGACAATCAAGTTTAGAAAAAGTACCTAACTTCAAAATGTTATTCTAACCCATGCTTGAATATTTCTTAATCATGTTTTTGGCATCAACTTTACAACAATAGCCACATACATTAATGTTCTTTATTCTTCTTTCATATAAATTTATTTTGCTCCCAAAGTTCAAATGATGAAAAGAACATGGCATCATCTGATTTGGTGGTGGCGGTCCAAACTTCTACTTAAATTTTGGTCAAAATAAGGTGAGAAATAAACTAATTAATGAACTAACTATTAATGTTGTTAATGTTAATTACAATTAGTATTACGTATTCAATGAGCCAAGATTAATTAACAATTAAATACATGTTCTTGAAAAACATAATCTTGACGCATTAAAGATTATATCTTGCACATGATATTTTAATTGGTATATCTTTTATAGTTTAATTTAATTTGGTTTATATAATTAATATCAGTAAATTAAAGTCTAAATAACCAATTTCATGTGGTCTTATGTGTTTCAACATCTCCATCACTCTCTTTGGGTATATATGATGGTCTCCTTGAAACAAATTGAGAGGATCTTAATAAATATTCTTAATAATGCATTGTCCTATAATTAATATTTTATTTACTAATTTTGTCCTTATCTAATTATAGTTAAATAATAATAAAATTTAGTTATTGACAATCAGAATATAAAATGCTGAGATTGCTATCTAAGACGGTTTTTTTTTTTTTTACCTTAAAAAAGTTAATTGCAATTTGACCGCCTTAAATATTGGCTTTGAATATCTACGTGGTATATACATACATAAATACATACATACATATATATATATATGTTACACTATTAAAAAAAATTTATATCAAATTACACAACTAGGGACATTATTATAATTATAGAACTTGTAACAATAAGTAGTCGAACAAATATTACTATAATTCTATATATATATATATATATATATATATATATAGATTCCGTTAATAATGGAAGCTTATTTAGTATTTTTAGAAAAGTCGATTGATAAACAATGAAAGTTAAATAATTTACCAACATGCAATAATTAAGTTGTTGTAGAATCCAATTTCTTATACTGATGAATATTTACCCTATTTTATAATAAGTTTCGAGACTAGTATAAAAATTCATGGATTGCTCTAATAATTGATTTTGGAAACAAATTTTATGATTTTTTTGGCACAACTATTAGACTTTAAATCAAATCTTACCCATTCATAATCCTCTCTCTAATTAAACATTGTTTATCTGTTAATTATTACCAAATCTTCATTAACTCAATTGCTAATCGTTTACAAATCTTTTTATATATTAGCATGTTGACCAAGGGGTCTTATTCTTTCTCTAATCTCTTTGACTACATTATGTTATTGAGTCACTTAATAAAGTTTGCTATAATTAGAAAATTAAAATGAAAAGATTTGACTTTCCATCTTAAGAAAGTATTTATGCGTCAAATCAAGTCTCGTGACGTGTTTACTCCCAATGATGCATTATGAAATAAATTTGGACCGTCCAAATCATATTTGATTTAATTAATCGAAGAACATGGTTGATCAACTAACTAATTACATGGTCACTGTCCGTTGCACGCCATGTGCATTTAAGTTACATCCTTGTTTGCGCATTTGCTTATCTCTAGACAAGTTATTTTCTCGTGAAACCACCGTACCCAAAGTTTACCCATTACTGGTTGAGTTTTGCCGAATATTCAGGTAATCGAGCTCCACTAAAAATATTTTCTTGTCGTTGAAAGAAAATGGATTTGTCTTGTTTTCAAGGGTCGAATGCAATGGTCAAGCAATGATCTGTTGTGACAAAAAATCTTAATCTCCCATGGAACTTTTTAGTTCCTTCCATCTTGTAATTGGTAACACTGAAATTGGTTAAAAGTATCAATGAAAGCAATGAACCTTTTTACTGACTCAAACAAAAAGAAAAAAATTCTATCTTTGCTTAATCTTTACAAATATTATTTGACTCTTAACTAATCATTTGGAAACATAAATTTAGATGCACCATTTTATTACATGATTGAAATGTCATTCAGATTATCACGTCCAATCCAACTTCTTCCCTCAGGAGTTTGAATCCAAATTATCACTCTTAAAAAAAAAGCAATTTTAACCACGTAAACTACTCTTAAATCTAAATTTCCGATCCCTTACCATTATGAAAGGATCAAAAACTAAGCATGATTGTGGACCATTTGAATCTTGAGGACGTGTAATGCATGTATCTTGTTAGCATTTAGATAGTCCACATAGACATTATATGATATGATTCCTACAACTTGGCGCCTCCCAAGATACACCTACTCATGGCGAAAATTTACTTGTGAAGATATCATGTGGCGTTTTTAATTAATTAACATAATCCCCCTTGTAAGGTTCAATTCTATGGTCACAATACTAGACACGACGCAGCAGAATGTGTATATATCTAGTGTCATCATTAATTTATCCACGACGGATGATGGAAGATTTTTCTCATCAATTTGTTGTTGAATAAGATTAGTGACGGAAACGTCTGTCATTGATTATTCGTTTAGAGTTCGGTCAATACTTTATCTCTAATTAATGTAAAAAATCTTTCAGCTTTTAATTTGTCTCTAATTAATTAGTGCAATCAAAAAATTTGTTGCTAAATAGAGTGGGACTAGAGACCGAAAGAAGGGTCGCTAATTATTAAATATGGGCACTTTGGTTGCTAATTAAAAGCTACATTTCTGTCTCTAAATAGTAAAAGATTAGAAATTGAAATTTTGCTAATCTCTTTTATCATATCATATATTATAATATTTAAAATTAAAACTTTATCATTTAAAATTGTAAGAGGTATTACTCTTTTGTAATTGATTTTTAAGTAAAGTCGTGTTACTGGCAGCCCATTTTTGACTTTATATGCTATTTTTCTTATATTTCTCTTGTATAATGATTTAGTGAATATATGCAAGTGAAAAGGCAATAGGGTTATCCAAAATAGTTTTGAGTTGTATATGAACTCCCCAAAAAACAAGTTACGAGGGTGTTCTTAGTCCATTTAATTATAGAAAACAATGTTTGATGTTAGTTGAAATAATTTATTTATAATATTATAACGTTGTAAATAAAATTCTAAAATAATCATAAATTATCGAGAACTATAAATTAAATTATATCAATTTGCAACTATTAAATACGCCATTATACAAGTATCAAAGGGATAAAAACCCGTTGGTTTGTGTGTGTTGAAACACCCATCAACGGGGGCGGCACCTAGGTTAGGCAGAAGCCACACACCTAAAATAAAAAGCTCCACGTAATAAAAATATATTAGGCAATTAGTGACACATGCAAGGCTTTCGTTGTGCCAGGTGCAATGTTTTAAACATAGCATCTGGATGACTAATAAGGTGTTTGGCTGTGCTTATAAGCACCTAAATAAGCAAAGCCAAACACCCTCTAAATCACATCCATTACTTAAAACCTCATTAATCTGAGCTTACGTTTTGAGTGTTAAGTTTTGAGATACATAATTATAGACATTTGAAGAAAGAAAATAAATTTAAAATGATTGGTTTAAAATGTGAACAAACTCTTTTTTCCCACAAAAGTAAATTTTTCCAACAAATGAAGCAATGAGATCAGAAGGAAATTGAATGGGGTAAGCCACATTGAAGCTCTATAAAGATTTCAATCAATTTGTTTGTTTTTTTTTTTTTTTTTTGGTCATTGTTATGCTCCTTTTTGTTGATTGTAGCTCTATTATTGATGAATGAGAATTTAGGAATTTTTTAAGAACCACTTCATGTTCGTCATCATGTGATTAACTAAATGTGAATTAAGTCCTCTTACATCATCCATTGTTTGAGTAAAATTTCAAGCCATCCGACATTCAACTGCATGTGCAATTATGCATAACTACAAAATGGAGAAGTTATTGGGTCAAACTGATATCAATGACATGTGGACTTTACGGAAGTCAAAGTTAATTTCCAAAGATGCATGCAATTTATAGTGATCAAAATTTAATTTGGTGCATGGAGAACTGGTTATGTAATGAACCTCGAAATGGCATCAAATAGTAGGCCTCAATTGATGGCACTTTTAGAAAGATTACATATGGAAAAATCTTTTGGCACGGATTATCTTATCATCGAGATAGATTCTTTCACCATCTATAACCTAGTGATTGGGCCAGTACCACACTATAGTTCGGCCAAATCGCTTATTGAGGACTGTAAAGAGATATTCCCTTTGAGATAGGACATGCATTGAGATATATCTATTGAGAAGTTATTAAATGCGTTAATTGAGTAGTAACTTATGGGTTGAGAATACGCTTGGAGTCTCAACTGCGGATGCGGCCCCAGAACCGTTCCAAATGTTGCAGTAAAAACTGAATAATATTTTGTGGGGGTTGTGCGATATAAATGAATACAAAATATTTAAATGCTTGTCATAGTGACTAAGACATTTTTGCCACTATTCATATCAGGCAAAATCCAAACACATGCAAGCAAATATTCCCTAACATATATACATGTTGCATTATGTGAAGGAGTCTCATAAATTTTTTCTTTTCTCTCTTTTTGTTGGTGGGGAGTCTCATAGATGACGCAAAGAAGATTTCGATATTAAGGATCTAACTTTAAATCATTTATAGAGATCTAAGGTCCCGGAATCATAGATCTACCAAGATTTCCTCATTATTTTTTGCTTGTCGTTGTTTATCCAAGTTTAATTTCTTATAAATACCATTTTATTCAATACAATTAGTTGTTTATTTTGAGGCCAATCACATAACTTTTCGGAAAGAAAAAAGGAAGAGAATAAATTCTTCTGTCTCCTTCTTCCGAGCTCGCACCAAAATTGAGCGATTCTTATATTAATGTTACTTATTCTTTACATCTTAGATGTCAAATATAACATCATTTATTTTTTTCTAAATTAATGAATCCCATTGAATGATATTTGGCATTAGTGTAAATAGATATTAAACCAATGAAACCCTAGCGGAATCAAATTTTCGTGTTGCATTTATATGTTGTTCAAGGTAGGTATATATATTTGAATTAGATTATTTATCCACAAGGTGGCTTTGTGGTAAAAGTAGCTAAAGTGTTCGCTCTAGGCCCCTCAAATTAAGTCCAAAAATTTATTGATATTATAACTATTATTTATATAATTACAAAAGAATAACTTAAAAACTTCTAACTCAGTTTCTTCTGACCATAAAACTCATAATAAGTGAAGATGTCACTAATATTATAAGTCTCATTCTCTCTCACTCATATTAATAACTAATAAGTCATTTACAACTAATGTTTAACTTTTCACAACCCCTTTTTTTTTCTTCTCAATTCTCTTTGTATAAAAATTGTCATGTTGATAAAAAAATACAAAAACTCTCATGTTATAGTTTTGCTTTAGGTTTCCAAATCAATTGAGCCAGCCCTGTTTATCTATGTCAATCATTGGATGCATCTAAATGTGAAAATATGGTCGAATCATATTACGTTGGTTGACAAATTGCAATGAGTACAAAGATATAAGTTCAAAACACAAGAAAGAGAGAGAGAGAGAGAGAGATGGAGAATCATGAAACAATAAAATGTTGTGAAATCTTAGAGGCCCCTCTAGTAATGATGAGTTGAAACTAGCTCCATTATTTAATTTAATCCACAATGTAACTCCATTTCAAGAATTTATTCTCATAAGTTGACCAAGACAAATTGAAGAAAAACACGAATTTTTAGGATACATTGATTCGAATATTATATTGTGATTAATTAAATTAATTTATAGGTTGATAAAATAATTAATGGGAACACGTCTAATAATGCCCAATAGATTAAAATACTAGTAGGACGAAGCTAACAAATATTTCGTCCAAATTTAAGAAGTCTGATGATAATCAATTAATTAGTTAATTAACCAAAGATCAGAAAGAGTATTTATGAACCAATTAGCATTAGATCATATATTTGCCGAAAATACTTCTCATTTTGCTCGTGCTCTTAAAATTTGTTGACATATAATTAAGCATATATAAAACTTTCCATCAAAATAGCGAAAATAACCTAAATCAAGTTAAATTAAATTCTATCTTATATTAGAATGGGTCGGTAATATAATTGGAGAAGAATTTTACATTTTCGAATTTTGACCTCCCTTCAAAAAAAGGGGTATTTAGTTAACCCTAACAGGCCATGTCCGTTTTTGATTTTGTTTAAATCAAATTAATCATGGGACTAACTAAATCAAAAATTAAATTTTATTCTATTAGATGGTGTCGTAATAACACTCTAGTTAATTAACCAAATTTATTACGAATTTTAAGTACATTGAACCACTTTTGTGAAGCAAATATTCCCCCTTCCTCTTAACAGATTAGGCAAGATTTTATCCCCCAAGCTCTCTTAAGGCGAAACTTCTCACCAACAAGTCGAAATTATTGCAGCCAAAAGGGAATGTAAGTTGTGCTACAAACCAAAAATTAAATTAATGTTGTATAAGTATTATTCCTTTTGTTGTAAATAACTGGCATTTGCCAGTTTAAATTCTCTAGATTCCTGAGAAGAATTTAATCAATAATTATTACTTTCTGCCAAGTGAAGTTGGCAACTACTAAGCTTCCACGAAGTACTATTATATACTATACACGCATATTTATATATGTATGTACAAATATGTGTGTGTTTCTTTATGAAATTTGAAATGAGATAATCATTTTTTAAGGAGTAATTTTAATTATTTGATCTACTTCTTGAACCCTAATGTGACGATTTATATGATAAAATGAATTTGGACAGAAATGAAATTAGAAATGGAATGAGATAGGAAATGGATTGGACTCGGGAATAATATATTTGGACCCATGTATTTTTTCAAGAATGAGTATTAATTCTCATATTCACGAGAACTAGATACATTCCCCCGCACCAATATTGAGATTTAAGAGATAGTCAAAAATGTCATTTTATTTCCAACTTATTTTTTCGTACGTACCAATCGTGATCTAGAAATATTTTAATGCGAAAGAAATAACATTAATGCTTAGATGATGAAGCAAATGCCAGTGATATTTATAATGAGTTTGCATGTCTTTCTTGAGCACTTTTCTATACGCGTGACTAAACTCATTATAGATTTCACAAAAGCTTTTGCATATTTTAGTCACCAAATACAACTAAAGAAGAAAGTTACATTCTTCAATATTAATACGCGCTAGCTTAATAGCTTATAGTACAGCCGCCCATGCACAGAAAGTTATGGGGGCGAAAGCCCTAGGATCCTTTGCTAAAAAGAAGAGTAGCCATGAGCAAAATTTAAATTTAAGCCCCCCACATGATTCTAAAGTACCAGAAATTAATCTTCCAAAAGGGCTACCAAGCTGGCTGTGGATCATTGCAAGCTCGGTGGAAACTAGGGTTACACAATTACGCCATTACACACGGTCGCAAATTCAAAATATTTTGTCGAAATAGTGAGATAATATATATATATATAAAACACGATTTAATAACGCATTTTGTAGGGTCGGTAAGAATGCTAAATTTCTCAATTTACCAAAATTATAATACACTTTCGCCGTTGATCACACACACATGTTCCAATCAAATCGTGCATGGGATATGATCATATATGTATGACAATGAACCTGTATTGTACCTTTTAGGTGTTGTACTTGAGGGTTTATATTAATAATAATTAAATTAGGGTGGCCAAAAGGAAGGTGGGGAATATTGATGATAAGTGCTCATTCCAAAGCCAAATTTTAATAATGCATAAGGTTGGAAACGCCAAGCTCATCGCACACGCAAACTTTACATGGAAAGGAGAGACTCCTCGAACTCAAGGCTTGCATCCACATGCTCCCCTCAAGTTCCTATGAGTTTTACACTCAACAACAGCAAATGCTGTGTGGGACATATGCTGATATATTTATAATTGTCAATAACTTTTTTTTCACTTCGACTCGATGTTTAACTAGTGAATCAGTTATAAGATAAGCAAAAGTTGATCAGGTTAATTTAGGGACACTGGTGTTTCGCTAGCCAAAGGGACACTAGACTACACTGGTGTCTCCAAGTTCACCAGATCAACAAATTTTACTTGTCTTGCCAATGATTCGCAAGTCGTACACTTGAGTTCGAGCAAAAAAAAATTTACTCATAATCCTAACATTATCATTATCGATATTTTCCACGTTAAAGGCCCTTCTTGCACTAAACAAAACTAAAAAGGAAAATGATTAATATTCCCCCTATGACAATGCAAAAATAAGAGCCTAAACCTAAATAAAGTACATGCATGCGATCACCGTCAAATCTCGTATAATAACAACATTAAAGCTTAAAACTTATTTTATCCCCTCAAGGGGACATTTGTCAAGAATAGAACCTATTTAGGTTAACTAGGTAGTTCGAACTTTCAACATTAAAAGAAGAAATGCGTCTGAAAAGGGCTAGGGTTTCATTTGTATAAATATCTTAAAGTGATTCCAATCGTGAGTATATATACTTTACATGCATATTTGATTAATCACTACGGTGCTACACTTGGGTCTTCAATCTATTGCGATGGTCTGGAATTCAACTTCTATCTATTTAAATGTAATAAAAGGCAAAAGGTATAGAGCATATATCGTAATCTCCTCGTACTTTAAAAAAAAGTGACACATTCGCTTTTTTTTGGTCATTTTCTTAACTCCATTAACAAAATTAGGCAAAGGCCATCATGCAAGTGATAAGTAGCTAACTAAAAATCACAAGGAGTCAAGTAGCTAACTACTAAAGAAATTGCATTTTCATCCAAATTTGTACCCATATTTATACACAACATGCATGTGATATGCACTTCTTTAAATTGGACATAAATATAAGAAAATGAGATTATGTAACACCTTTTCAAAATTACATGGTAGTATTTTTAAAAATAATGAAATAAATAGCTAATTCAGCAAACTTTGAGGAATAACGTGTACCTAAATCAAATAATAGATAATATAATAATTATTATCTCACTTATTTTACCATTATTAAATTTTTTTCGTGACGTGAATCATATAAGAATGAAATGGGGAAAAGATCTCTATCTTTGTTTTACAAGGTGTTACATATTTGGAAATGATTGGATAGGGAGGGAGGGACCCACACATGGTGCCAATGTGGCTTGAGCCATGAATTAGTTGGCAAGGCATGGGCTTTGTGGGGTTATATATCATCCATGGCTTCGTGTGTAGGGGTCCAGAAAGGGAGTGGGTGAAGTTAACCCCCCCCCCCCACCCCCCACCCCCGCGGTCGCAGTTTGGCGCATCCCCCTGGATCTCCACGTGAGCACCTCGACATCCCACTCAGCAAATATGCCAGGTATGCAAAACACAACACCCCTTGTAAAAAAAGATTTTTCCTATAATTTTCCCAGTGGGCCCGTCAGAATCGGATGAAGATAGATGACACATCACTCTCGCAGTTCTCTAATTCTCTTACGAGCAACTAGCAAGTTATTAGTTTACGTAATAGTAGCTCACATCTTTAGAAAAGAAAAGACAAATTTGATTGTCGGAATGTGTGCTTGATGGGGAAGCTTTTTCACGCTTTCAGTCCAATATGAATTAATCTCAACTCCAATATTACTTAAAGACATCATACAAGAATTCGTATTAATTCTAATGTCATTTAGAGACACTAACTTAAAAAATTAAAAGTTATGCATATTCTCTTTATGTCGACTAAACATACACACAAAAAGTGATAAATACGTTATGAAAAAAGAAGACACAGTAGAGTTCACTCTAACAAGCTCGAGCACAAAAGAGACAAAACAACTGAGTATTTTGCAAGTAAATGTTTATTTGGCAAGTCATTTTCGAATCATCTTTTCGCTAATGTGTACAAATATAAAAATTCATCCAAGTACATAAATAACTACGCGCATGATGATGATGATGATCACCCCCATTCTTAAATGAGGTTTCGAAGATTTTTCAAATGCCAAATATTCAAATTGCAAATTAGAGAAAAAGCTGAATGATGAGACTGCTTTTTTTTTTTAGCCCCTCACTCGCCACTAGACCATCCTTCTCGTGAGATTCAAATTTAAGTTATCGCTTTAAAGAAAATAATTTCAATTACTTGAACTATTTCTTAAATCCAATGAAACTGAACTTCTTTTATGCACTGCAACAAAAATAATACCAATTCCGAAAGCTACATAATGCAAAGAAAAGTCCAAAAGATAAGCTAACCCTTCAGAAGAATATTATAATCACTTAAAACATATTCTACTAAGATCTTATTGTATAATGATTATATATTCCATAAAATAATAGAATCCAGACTAAAGCTTATGATTTGAGAATGACCATCTGAAAGCATTAACTTCCCCCTGGTTTCTGTCACATGCAGCTTTGATTAGCCATTTTGACCAGGGCTCTATATAAACACCCCCCTATCAACCCCATCTCTTGCAACAAAAACACACTCAACTTCTTCTTCTCAAACACAATCTACTTCTTCATCATCAACTCTTCTAAGCAATACAATCAACACTTTGTAGATATAAATCTTTAACGAAAATGTTTAACTTGGATATGGATATGTTCTCACGCAGATGTGTGTGGGTGAATGGCCCTGTGATAGTAGGCGCAGGGCCATCAGGGCTAGCAGCTGGAGCTTGTCTTAAAGAACAAGGGGTACCATTCGTTATCCTTGAACGCGCCAATTGCATTGCATCGTTGTGGCAGAAAAGGACTTATGATCGACTTAAGCTTCACCTTCCGAAGCAGTTTTGCCAGTTGCCAATGCTTCCGTTCCCTGAACACTACCCTGAGTACCCCACCAAGAAACAGTTTGTGGACTACCTGGAATCCTATTCCAGGCACTTTGGCATCAACCCACACTTCAATGAGTGCGTGCAGTCGGCTAAGTACGACGAGTCGTGCCGCTTGTGGAGAGTTAAGACTGTTTCCTCCAATGGCTCCACAGAGTCTGAGGTTGAGTACATTTGCCAGTGGCTTGTGGTGGCCACCGGTGAGAATGCCGAGCGCGTCATGCCTGATATTGAAGGCTTGCAGGACTTCAAGGGAGAGGTCATTCATGCCTGTGACTACAAGTCAGGCGAAAAGTTCCGGGGGAAGAGAGTTCTTGTTGTTGGCTGTGGGAATTCAGGCATGGAAGTCTCTCTTGATCTCTGCAACCACGATGCTAAACCATCAATGGTTGTTCGTAGCGCGGTAAGTTATTTGCTGGAATTGTTTATTTCAAATTCGAGAATTTGCTGATAGTTGTAGTGTCTAAACGATGTTTCGTCCTGTTTTCTGATCTCCAGGTTCATGTATTGCCCAGAGAAATCTTTGGGAAATCAACATTTGAGCTGGCTGTGTTGTTGATGAAATGGCTGCCACTTTGGCTTGTAGACAAAATCATGCTTCTCTGCGCATGGTTCATTCTAGGCAACACCGAGAGTTTCGGGCTGAAGAGGCCCGCGGTTGGCCCGCTGGAACTCAAGAACACTCAGGGCAAAACCCCTGTTCTAGACATTGGCGCATTGGAGAAAATCAGATCCAGGGAGATCAAAGTTGTGCCTGGAATCAAGAACTTCTCGTCCGGCAGGTTTGAGCTCGTCAACGGCGAACGCCTCGAAGTTGATGCAGTTGTATTCGCCACTGGATACCGCAGCAATGTTCCTTTCTGGCTCCAGGTTAGAAAATGGTCCTTTAAGGATTCTGTCTTGGTTTGAATTCATTATTTTTTACGTGCTATTGAGAAAAGTTATTTTACTATTTGGTAAAATTACTAAGGTTATTTGATCTTATTTGTGCACAGGAAAACGAATTCTTTTCGAAAAATGGTTTCCCAAAATCTCCATTTCCAAACGGATGGAAAGGAAAAGGTGGACTATATGCTGTTGGGTTCACAAGGAGAGGGCTGGCTGGTGCATCTGCTGATGCTACAAGAATAGCACAAGATATTGGCAAAGTGTACAAAGAAGACTTGAGGCAGAAAAAGCAGAAAGTCCCAACTCATAGAAGATGCATTTCAACCTTCTAAGCACTTTTTAGGAGATTTTCTCAAAGTTCTCACTCATTTTTTTTTAGAGAATATATTCATTGATGTATAAAGCCAATGTAATAAAAAAAAAAAAAAAAAAAAGAAGCAGATAGCATAGAGATTAGCCCTCTCCTTAAGGCCCAGGTTTTTAGTAATATTGGGCAATCTTTTGTACCTAGGATGATGAGGCTCTTTTCCTTTTCCTTTTCCCTTTTTCTTGATGTTTTATACACCTTTGTACAATTTTTAACTCAGTATTTGCAATGAGAAAAAGCAGATTCATATTCTGTTCATAAATCTCTTTGATTCAATTTTTTTTTTTTTTTGGTGAACTCCCACCCCATGGAATTGATTCTTGAACGCAAGACCTCGTACCTGAGAAGAAATAGTTTCAACCATTTGAGCTATCCTTTGATCACCTCTTCGACCCAACTTGTTTATATACTAATCAGATATTTTCGGACGCAAAATTTTCCAACTACACTAATATATATATATATATATATATATATATATATATATATATTTCTCTTAGTTGGACCTAGTAAAGTATACATAGATATACAAAGCCTTTTTTTTTTTTTTTAAATATTCAATGATGCGCATCCGTCCTTGATAACGAAAACAGATGGAATTCCGTAAGCGAGTGGATTTTTGCGAAAAAGTAAAGGAAAACAATCTTTTCTTCTTGTAAAGTTACTGTCTTGACTCTAGTGAGTAGTGACAAGCTTGAACTAAGGTACTTTTAATAGTCTTGGACAATAGCAGGAGGTGTTAATATAACAGTTAATACAAAAGGAATGTCTTTCTCAGTAGTTGTTTGAAGTTCAACATCTACATAGCTTTCAAGCTTTGATGGCACAAACTCACCAAATTCCAAATTCCAGACCCCCTCCACTCATCAATGCCAAAACTCCATCTCTTTAGCTCTAGTCGACATCAACAAGATTAATCTAGCCGTGCCCACCATGAGTTTCTTCTTTTTCTTTTTTCTTTTATCATGACAAAAAATACTCTAGTCCGAATCTTAGAATACATGATCTCTTCCAGAAGAGACGTGATCCAAACTGCTTAGACTCAAGCAAATAGGCACATGATTCTTCTTTTTTTTTTAATTTTTTATAGGATTTAAAATTGTTCATTAAAATCTAAATTTTAGAATACACAAGTATATTTAAAAGAGATACGGTCTAAGTATACGGCCCCTTAACAAAATAGCCTCTCAACTTGTTTCAACAAACATTTGACTATTACCAACTTGCAAGTTAAGATAGATCAATTTATGGATAGGGTTAGTCTTAGTCATCAAAGGGTCTAACCTCCATTATGGCACCACTCCTTTTCTTCTGAAAAACACCTCTACTCAAGGTGGCTGCACATTCATTCTGTTTAATATCATTATATCTTTGGGGTTGACTTTTTCCAATAATTTTAAAAATAAAAAAAAAAAGAGAAGGAAAACAAAAAAGAAGAAAAAACTTCTGTTGCAGAGCACATGGAAAGAGTTAGAGTGAGTGATGCTGCTTTGATGATAAATTACAAGCTAGTCGGCTACATCATCTCTGTAAAGCATATTAGCCATGAGAGACTCAGCAACAGTTCATAAAGATGTGGAGAACGATAGTGAGAAGAAATTAAACTATAACAAGGTGCTGTCCTTTTACTACTAAAATAAACTTGGTACAGGATGGCATTCCAATTTAAAACCCGAGAAGGGTGTTTGGTGCTGCATATTTGAGTGTTTATGCTTAAAACCCGAGAGGGGTGTTTGGCGGTGTATATTTGAGTGTTTATACGCATACGCATACGCATCCAAAATAAAAAGTGAAGCAAGCTTAGGGCTAGGCGCTTATGAGCTTTTCTTATTTTGTAAGCACTGACAAACACCCTCTTTTGGGTGCTTATAAGCTTTTTAAGCACTGGCAAAAAACACCCTCTGCAATTTTATGGTCTCCTATTTGGATAAAATAATGGTTCAAAAAATATATACTGATCTGGCGTCGCCCGGACTCGAACCGGAGACCTTCAGTGTGTTAGACTGACGTGATAACCAACTACACCACGACACCGAGATGCCCAGCGCCTGTACCAATGAATAAAACTGTTTGAATTTCAGAAGTTCTTAAAGCTTTAACCCAGAAAAAGTCGTTAATCAACCCAAAACTCAGATGTCGTCATTGGAAATCTGGAATATGGTTTTAAAGAGCATCTGCCAAACGTGGCATGGTCGAGACTCGAGCTAGAGATCTATAGGCAACTCCGAATCAACCCGGACTTGAACTGGAGAGACTCCGACTTGACCGGAGAGCAAGTTTACTACTGCAAAAGTTGTTAAAAGCAACGTCAACTCCAGATTTCATTGTTGGAAATCTGAGCGTGGTCCAAAACTAAAAACTGCTTATGTGGCGTCGCCCGGACTCGAACCGGAGACCTTCAGTGTGTTAGACTGACGTGATAACCAACTACACCACGACACCGAGATGCCTTTTCCGGTGATACGTCTCAATTACAGAATATCTAAGACACTGCACCAACTTCCGATAACTTTGTAAGTTGGTGATAACGGGTGTTTGTGACCAAAAGCAATATACGAGTGCTTTTAAAAATTAAAATAATCCATCATTTATGTGTTAAAAATTATATATTTTCAATTTTTATCAAACAAAAATTTTAAATTCGTCCCTATTTTCAAATACGCTAAACTGAGACCTCCTCTTTACATGACTTGATCAATTCAATTTATTTGAAAATAAGGCCGACTTTTCTTGTGAAAAACACATGTTTTTACGCTTCCTGATACTGCCATGCATGTTTTATTTCTCATTTGATCTCAGGAAATAATAGAAGTTGATGATGAACCAGCTATAAGCTCAAATCTTAGCATGGACCTGGACATATAAAATGGCCTAGCTCTTTCCAAAAGCTTCTGAAAGCGCTCTCTGAGCTCCTCTTGTCCACATAAATCAGAAGCAAGAAGTGGAAACGTCTAAAAATGTTGTTCTCATTGAAATGTAAAATCAATCTCAATATTTACCCGTGGTCCATCACAGAATTCTGGGTCTTTATTAGGATGGCCAATAAGGGTTCCTCGCTTATCTCCAACAATAACTCGAACTGGCCGGAGGCCAATAAGTTTCAAGTGAAAGACGCTAGCAAAGAGTTAATAACATCACGTCCATCACAATATTTTAATGTCTACCTGAAAAATGCTTGATAAAGTTTGTTTTAACATAACTAATTTTTTGAAGATAACTGCATCATCAATTCACTCCGGCTCCTCGCTGTAAATAATGTTACGACGTTTTGGATGGTCCAAATCTCGGTGTAGCCTAGGTAGCAAAATTTTTCCAGCATAATATGCAATCTTATATATCTGATGCAGACAATAACAGGAAAAAAGAAACACACACAAAAGCTGCTTCTCCATGACTCAATGTTATGGATAAAAAAAAAAAAACCTGAAACAAAGCTATGGCAATGGCCCCCATTCATTCTATTCACCACACATTTAGATGTGCAAGAGCTGATACCTAACAGCATCTTACAGCTGCATTTTTATGTCCTCATCTCTTTTGCCTCATCTACCAGATTCCACGTTACTGTTATGGCATGTTATTGAATCTTGGCAAAACATCCCTGCCAAGGACCGCACATAAATAGATGGTCAGGTACGGATCCAGGATTTTTTTTTAAAAAAAAAAAAAGATAGACTACATTGGTTAATACAATAAATTAATAAATTAATATCCGCTTGACAAGAACTTTTAGATGAGATGATAATTCTAAGATGTAGCCATCTATTTAATTAAATTGTTCATGTACAAACTCTAAACAAATCACACTGCACATGAGGAAACATATTAATACAATAAATTAATAAATCAATATTCTATATATAAGCTTAAGTTTTTAGATGAAGTGGTAATTCTAAGAATATTATATAATTTTTTTATCAATTTATATATTTTTTGACTTTTATGATATCAATAAGTTGGAAAAAATTATGGAACTGTAAGACTACATTGATCTCTTCTCTAGCATCTAATGCTACCACTAGTTAGTAATTCTGGGCGATTTTGCTTGGTGCATATTATAATTAATGTAATGGTTTGCAATTACGGATTTATTAGTTGGTGGTCAAACTCTGCATGTTTTTACATAGCCGAATTTTGCTAGCTGGGTACCCTTTGTCTAAAATCGGTCGATTAGGGAATTAATGTTTTATGTCCAAAGTTTCGAATTTTGAATGTCCAAGCCAAGCGTAGCGCGTACTGCATGTTCGAAAATAATTATCTTGGAAAAATATTGACTAAACTTAAAATAGTTAAAGTATTATTTCAATCTATACTACTAGCTTATCAATCACAATGTGTTCCACGAACATGGTATTTGACAAAGTGTCGAGCACAAAATTGAAATATAAACAAGACATTAAAATTTTCGGATGGTTCATGAATCTACTCGAATTTAAGACTTTGGGGGAAAAAAAAGAGTTGCAATAATAGTTAAGTTTTCAACACGCTTATTAATAAATAAAATTCAGTGGAACAGTAGAATCTGTCCTTAACTGTTGAGTCAGCTTTATTGGTATGGTACTGACAAAAAAAAAAAAAAAAGCTCTTCTAGTACATACAAAATAAGCTAATTAAATACAGGACTAAAAAAACTACGACACGGATACTACATAACCTAATTGGAACAAGGCATATAAAAAAAACTTCATATATTTTCAACTAAATTCATACTTTTCTATTTCTTGAATAAAAAAATTTTGATTTAATTATAATAATACCAAAAATTTATAAAAGTTGGATCTCATTACAACGTCAAGACTGCATCTCTAATACTTCATGTAACATGTGACACTATAATAGAATCTCGTAATGAGTCTGTCACGAACTTAAATGAGCATTTTGAAATTTGTAATTTTTTTTCCTTTTAAGATATGAGTCTATTGATTAGTCGCAATAATAATAACGCAACGCGCTTATTAATAATGTAGTTCTATAGTAACAAAGATCGTCGCCGCATCACATAAAGAGTATAAAATTGACCAATCTTTTGGTCATATAATGAGAACTAAAATTGATTCTCGTTTATACCTAATACATTTTTTCATTAAACATGTTGCATGAGGATACTTTCCTCTTTTCATAACGATAGAAAACTCATCTCAAATAGTATATTTTTAAATAATAACTTTAAATAATAAAGGTATCAAATCTCGAAACACATAACTCTATTAAGAAAAGACATGACAAAAGTTATTAAGTACAAGAGGAAACTCTTTTTTCACATCTCTACGTCCCCTATGTGCGATATGGGGTGGAAAAAAGAAAGAGAAAGATGGGGTTTCTCTTGCTTTTGGCATAGGAGACCCTCAGTGAGAGGCTCGCACAGCAAGCTATTAGCTCAGTGGTAGAACTCGCTTCTAATAATTGCGTCATTGTGCCCAACTCTCTCGTTCACACAGTGTCCGTTCTAACACTGAATTATATCTATGGGTTTGAATGAAAATACTTGGAGTCAAGGAAAGAATACTACCAACCTTTGGTTTCAACTTACACAAATTAAAGAAAAATCAATTGTTTGGCCCAGAAAAATGATCAGGCAGCAGACGCGCAAAGGCTATTTTTCTGGCCCCTTTGTGGGGCAATGAGTCCTGTCTATTAATTTTGGATTTGGTGGGTAGCTTACTATCTATATGAAACATAAGTTGAAAATAATTATCTAGTAGGAAATGTTAATTAGATTAAAATAATTGATTTGATCTTATAGATCAGATTCGTATCATTGTCTTGCATTGTGCACAACAAATAGTAACAAGTCCAAGAATAGGATTAAAATCAAAGCTTAGCTATTGATGGTACATGATCTACACAAATCGAATATGGTGAAGAAGAAAAGCTGAACAGTAATTATTTGTAACATCTGCTTATAAGTAAGTTCTATTTGCTTACAAACTAGTAAAAAGGATAAGAACACCTCCCTACTTTTTTCATTTGCTTACAAGTAAGGTGGTTTAATTAAATAAAATAACAACTCTACCTTTTTAAAAGAAAAAAGTCACTTTTTAATCATTTTAACAAACACTACTGGTCTAGAAAAATATTTATAAGTATATATTTGCCAAATGTGTCTAATGTATAGACACATTTTATCTAAATATTTTTTTGCTTTTTGTTTCTTGTTATAAACATCAATTACTTATAAACAACTTTGTGGGGGATGGAGGTTGGGTTGGGTGGGGAGAGGGGGACAAAGCTAAGTACCCTCTTATTTGAATGCTTATAAGCACTAAATAAAAAAGCAGTTTCTCTCTTTTTTTATAAAAATACTTATAAACAATCAAAATAAGTATTGCCAAACAGTCACTAAGTTCAACACGCTTATGAATAAATAAATCTCATATAGAACAGTAGTCTTTGTCCTTAAAACTGTTGAATCGTCCCGTTTAGTACATAAATAAAAGATAAAAGATAAAGCTAAATTAATTCTGGAGTAGAAAAATATGGCTCGGATGCTATACCTACCTAAAGTTGAAACTACTTGGCTTATTTAAAATGATCCATTTTGGTCATAGATTGACAATTTGAGATTCATATGTATTCGTAGGCGGATTTATATAAATAGAGAATTCAAATTTTACCGGTGAGCATAAGATATTTTCTTCTTTTCTTTTTTCGGCTTCTTCTCTTTCACATTTTGTGTTTTAGGGGACAATATGTAAATGGAGAATATATAGGGCCAGTTTGAATTTTTTTTAAAGGAATATATAAAAAAATTTTAGATTCACTTTTCATTGAAATAAATATGCCTCGACCCGACCTATAATTTACAGGTCTAATTACCACCCAACCCAAAGAGGATCTTGATTTAATCAAATTTAGAAGTCTCACCCTACAGAGTCCAATTTAATCAATGTTAGATCTAAGAACCTCAAGATATACCCTAATCAATCACGTACTCTATTCTTAAGACAAATGTCCACAATTGCAAAGCTTTTAACATATATACAGTTTATCGATCTATTAAATTTGTTTGCTAGCCTCTTGGTTGTTTTGCACGTGTTATTCAAGTCAAACCACTCGAGTCCGACTGGAAAAACTTGACTGATAATCTTAGCATTGTTAATTGGCATTATATTTTTTTGAAAGTACGAGGTATACCCCATTGAGATCCATGTCACAATAGATTTTGCAAGCATCACATGGCTCTGATCTAGAAATTGGAAAGAGAATCCAACCACTGACTGACAAAATTCAACACAATATCAACCCAAAAATCACTAGGAACGAAAGACCTGATTGTTCAAACGAGTCCTTCCCTATCCAGGTTTGACCACACTTTTGCGCAATCTCACAACTAAGTATACCAATAAGAAACTAACACATTTACCTTTCTCATCGTCCATTCTCAATGCAGACAATTGACAAAAAGTTGTGATGTTGACGGAATTTTGAGACAATTACACAACAAACAATGCCATAACGAAAGTAGCCATGGTTAACAAGTTCTAAATTAAACAGAATATTTAAGGACCTTCCTCGTACAAGTTTTCCAATTACCAAAACTTACGAGGACAAAGCTTGGATACAACATCCAGAAGAAGCTCAGAGCTCGATCATATGAACAAGGCTCTCATCCAACTCACAGCCATTTCGAATTGGTTTTTTTTCATACAAAAATACTTTTTTTTTTTTGGGGGAAAAAAATAAAAAGCGAATCTCCGTCAATGCCGGAAGTGCCTCACTTTAGTAAAAATAAGTGACACTCCGTATTTGTTACAACAGTCTACTGCATCCCCATCTCTAATGCTCCCACCTGGCTCAGCGATCACACTGACCCCACTTTGACATGCTTCTTCGACAGCATCGTTCCAGGCTACAACACAACACAAATTATCGTTAGAATTAACAAATCTAATCCATTTCCACTCGTCAAACTACCAATGCATGCATGTTAGAACAGAAAAGAAGAACAAATTACCAAAAGGAAAGAATGCATCACTGGCCAACGCAGCTCCTTTAACTTCATCCCCTGCTTTCCTCAAGGCTATTCTCAAGCTCTCCAAACGATTTGGTTGCCCGCTTCCCATTCCTAACATGCAATTGTTCTGCCAGATACTAAATCACAGTAAGAAACAGACACTCCACGTAAATCCAAGTCAATCAATAGCTTTTACATAAAATTAGGAAGTCCAGACCTTGGCAATAACTATAGCATTGCTTTTGACATGCTTCACGCACAGCCATGCGAATTGCGCATCAGAAAGCTCATTCTCTTGAGGAGTCCTCTCTGACATGACATCAAACTGAATTTCTTCGGGGGTCAGATCATCAGACTCCTGGACTAACCAACCCCCACCAACTTGTCTGAGTGAAAGCTTTCCTTTACTGTTTTTACTTGCCTCAAGGATTCTCAATGTCTTGGACTTGCCGCGCAGTACCTCAAGCCCCTTTTCTGTATACTTAGGTGCAACAACTATTTCATAAAACATTCGAGTTTCACCATCTGTTGGACTTCTAAATTCTCGAATATCCCTGGCAAGAGCCTACATAGCAACGGAAACATGTTAAACAATCTGCACTCGTGGAAAAAATTCTTCCATTAGAGTGAACACCATTTTCGTAATAAAAATTATTTTATTAAAGCAGTCTCTCACTTTCAATCGATTGAGACTAAAAATAGTAACGCATATTAGAATGGGGTAACCAAAGCTCATGATGGTAGTAGCTATATCAGCTAAAAGGACCGTCTTAATGCCCGAACAAGTGCAATCATCAATTTTACCTCATCAACTTCCACGTTGAATGCTACAATACCACCAAATGCACTCACTGGATCAGCTTTCACAGCCAGTCTATATGCTTCAATGATATTTTCACGTGAAGCTACTCCGCATGGATTTGTATGTTTCACCACTACACATGTAGGCTTACTAAATTCACATACGCAGTTCCAAGCAGCATCAGCATCAAGATAGTTGTTATATGACATCTCCTGCATCACCAGATAAATAATGAAATGAAACAACTAAAAAACTCATATGTTGTTAATTACATCTGCATCATATCAGATATAAAATACAAGAAAACAAAATATATCAAATCATACACTTTTATTTCCAGCAAAATGAAAATTCCATCTTCAATCTATGATACCAAACATTGACATTGAAAACACAAATCATGGGCGGAATCCCAAACTGGAAAGAGCAAAAGGTAGCAAATGCACATAGCAGCAAGTTGCAAAAGATTCAAGATACCTACAAAACAAAATTGGAAATAAATGTGGGGCCTTGCGGAAAGAAAAAAGAAAAGAATTTAATTTTTCAGAAATTTTTCCTAGAGAGAGGGAGAGAGGGGAAGGGAAGAGAAAAGAGAGAAGCAAAAAGGGAAAAGAGAAGGAAACAGAGATGCTTGGTTCTAATGGAAATTAATAGCAGATCATGTGTCATGTCACATATAAAGTGAGACCAATAGACAGAAAATAAATGTCAAAAATACTGTAAAAGAGACAGCAAATTAATACTTCACCTTTCCATGGTGTTGAATTGCAGTTGCAATACCGCCGGCATTAACCTCAGCAAGAGACTTATCAACATAGAATGCAGCCTTCTGATGAGGATTTTCACCATACCGCAGTGAACTTGAGAGTGAGAGAGGTATTGTCAGGTCGGGCGGGAACTTGTCTACAATAAACAGTAAAAGAATTAGTATGTGCTTCAAACATGTGATCACAGTAATACTCATCTTCTTTTCTCCCTTTGCTTTTCCAATCAAACACCCCCCCCACCCCCCCCCAAAAAAATAAAAAACCAACAGTAAGTTTACAAGAACTCTCTCTTGACTATTGCCACTCCCTATTGTCTTGTTATATTTCTTATGAACTTTGAGCATGTTAATGCCTTCCTGCAATCAAGTAGTTAGAAATGTAAAAAGAAAAAAAAAATTCTAGCAAATGACATTTCCGGTTTGCAGACAATGAATTAAATATTCTGAAACATGCAGAAAAAGTTCATATTAGCCACAAGTCGTTTAGCTGCAAACTTTTCTGCTTTTTGAACAATATGGCATTTCCTCAGATGATCCAAACTTATTTACTGCATGAAGATAAATCATAACATTCAAAGACTTATATATTTTATAGATTATGGTTCCATAAAGAGCTCAATTTCTGTTACGAAAGAGCTATACCTTTCCCCATCTGTTTCCACAACCACTCTGAAACTGCAGAGTCATAAGAAGCAACATGTTGGAAAGCTTTCCAAGCTAGCTTCCTTCTAAAATCCTGGTCATCTTGCTCTCCACGTAGAAATTGTAAAAGTGCAGCGTAGTCTGCAGAGTCTACTACGATCAAGACATCCTTATGATTCTGTTCAATGAACGGAACTACTTTGTATGTTATCCAAGCAAAAATAAACACAAGGCCAATCAAAAATGGCAAGAAGTTTAACCAAGGACCAGAAGAGAAATTACTCAGAATAAGAAATACACTTGATGTAAGCTTTGACAAGATATAGCAGTACAATGAGAATTCACAATGTACCCTATACGAACATTTAAAACCCGGTAATTTGTTTATTTGCCTCATATGGTGGTACCAGTGAATTCTCCTACATAAAGACACACTTCCTTTTATTATGATCCATGTACAGCAGCAAAACACAGGCAGCATATTTTCAAATGTAGAGGCTACAAGGATAGTGTTGAGCAAATTTAAATACTCTTAGTATGTTTTCATCACCTAGAGTTCAAAATGCTCCTATAATTTTAAACAAGTTCAAAAAGTAAAAATGTATGATCCACAACCTGCGGCACACAATCTGCTCCTAGAAAGCCATAAACCAAAGATAATTAGATTCAAAAGGGTTTAGTACACTTGATGTGGGATTAAGATTGAAAGCAGGACACAATCCTTGTTAAAGAAAGCTCCCTCTGGGTGAGTGAACCCTTGGTTTGTATAAATTGGAAAGGTATAATTAATATATTAGAAACAGCTAACGATTTGTCCAATCTGATGATTAGCATAACTGCATCTGGCATTAATATTGCATAGGAATATTTCATTCAAGGATAATGAAGTGAATGCATGTTCACCTACTTAAAATTCAAATTGACTAACATAAGCCCATCATCAGTTGGAAATTGCATCTCCAGCTCCTAGTCTCCTAAAATATAGTCCTTTGCGGCCAGATGGACAGACTTATAAATATTTCTTCAAGAAAGAGTATGTGTCTTTATCTTATCCTATATCATTTCCATTTTGCTTTTCTTTCTGATGGAGGGGGAAAATTAGAAAGGGTTTTTACTGCTTACATAATAGTGGATCAATTTCTGAGTCCAGATGACAAGATGGCTCGGGGGTAACTCCTAAAAGAATTACAAAGTGCTACTAAATTTGTGAGCAAAACTCGTGAATGATACTGATTCTTAAAGTTGGAGGTGAGAAAGATCACCTTTGCAGCAGCTCTAATCATGGCAGGGCCACCAATATCAATGTTCTCAACCCCATCCTCAAATGATATTCCACTCGCAGCGGACACCTTATTGTAAAATGGATACAAGTTCACTACTACAACATCAAATGTACCTGCAAGTAAACTGTTTTAGAAAGAGCTGATGCATAACCTTGTGAACAAGAGATGGAGAATACCAAGGCCATTTCACCTTTGTAAATAGTATGGCTACATAGAAGAGTTTTGTCTTTGGCATTTAGCCATAAATGGTTCAGACCAGGTCATATTTATTTAATTAATATGTTTCATTTGGCCATTTACATATCCCTCAAAACCAGTGGCTTCAAAGTAACTAAAGGTGTCTACTTCTACCATCTACATATGCTGAGGAGCCACTTGTGGGGCACTTCAAAAGTTCTCCTTCCACAGCAAATCATGAAAAAGTCTTGCCATAATTTTGTCATTAGTTGGCCTTCTTTTGCATTCTAACAGATGTTCTATAACATTTTTATGCTTTAAATCATTACCCAACATATCAGAGGAAAACTAAAATATGTGCGCTATTCCACTGAAAGCACTAAAAGCTTGGTAATATCATAAGACTAGGAAATACACATGCTCTCTCAAGGATTAACCAGAAGGTATTGATCTTCATCGGTGATGTCCAATAGACATCATTATGTTTTCCAATTTCAAATCCCCAAAATCCATTGAGGAACAAGAGAGAGGGGTTAAAAAAAATAAAAAGAACTGAGATAAAAGAAAGACCCAGCAAAAAGTGCCATTAGTGAAATTCGAAGAGATGATTATATGTTTTTGCCATACAAAGTGGCTCCCTTGCGAAAGTACACAAATGTATAGCTACAGGAGTCAATCCTAAAACTTTACTAGTTCTGGCTCATAATATGCATGTATAGCTGAAGTCATTCTCATGAAGAAGTCTCCTGCTTTAACACAGAAGCTAGAACAAGTATACTCATAAAGCGTAAAGAACAAAGCACACAACATTATGCCAACACACTCATATGCTTTCCAAGGCCCAAACCACCAACCACTTTGTAGGGCTGCAAGTCAACCTAGCTGCCCAGGAATGGATCAGTGTTGGGCTTGCTAAAGGCTCATTCATTATTATTATTTTATGCACATGAGCACAAGAATAGGACTCATATAACAATCGAACCACTTACGAGCACAACCATGATGACCTCAGATGTGTTTATCAACGCGTTAAATTGTTTGATTTTTCAAATTACTTATAACATTTTTTAGTTTAACCAAACTTTCTATTTGATCAGATCGCTAAGAGGGAGCCATGTATAGGTTTCATTTTAGATCATAATTGCAGTGCTCGGTTTTAACTGATTTATTTGTTCTATTAACTTAAGAGTTTCTATTTTTGTATTAACATGCTTGAAAAGTATGATTGTAGAATAAACCAACCCTAAAGCCAAATACAAACAGACCCAAGAATAAAAACTTGTGCATTCGGCTCGGCTTGATTGATTTGCACGCCAACATGAAGAATACCATTCATGAAACAGGAAAATAAAGAAAGGCCTCTATACAGTATCAGACCGGACTTAGTTCTGTCAGATGCTGAATGGTGGAAAAGCAAAACTGACCAATTCCATATTTATCTAAGGCTTCCATGTGATGCTCCTGATCCCTTCTAGCTAAAATACCCCCATGTCTGTTAGGATGTAAAGTCTTTACACGACCATCCAGCTGTAGAGAGTTAAAGGAAAAAAGGAATGCATCAGCCTGGCAGAGAAACCATGTAAAAAAAAAGTCTGCTGGGGATAGAAAAGAATAACTTCAATAATTATCAAATAACACATTAATAACAACAACAATGATAAGAAGATGAGCAATGAGAATCAATCAGCAACACAAACAACAGTAAGAAAATTAGTAATAGTATCTCATGCTGAGAGAAACGTGTTTAGCACAAGGTGGAAATAAACCAATTTCTCCCAAGGTACATCTTTAAGCACACCGCCTACATCCCATCCATATACAATAATGAGAAAACGGTCAAAAGGCATAAAAGCTTATAACAGGGAGTAAGGACAGGAGTAGATAGATGGAAAATAACAGCATGAATGTGAGTGTTGTGGGATTGAAAGGAGTTAAAACAACAGTTATTAATCATTATAAGTTATCTTCTTTACATCATTTCAACTTATGACAGGGAGGAAGGACAGGAGAAGACAGATGGATAATAACAGCATGAATGTGAGTGGTGTGGCATGGATGCGTTAAAACGACAGTTATTTATCATTATAATTTATCTTCTTTACATCATCTTAGGAGTTATACTATGAGACACCTTTGGCTGAATATATTATTGAACATTGACTTTCTCCTTGCCACAAAATTATCTTCTCTTTCCCCAAATCCCTCCTTCTTCCTTTTCTTCCTCCTTTCTTCCCTAACTCTCTCTTTATCCTCTTCCCCTTCCCTTCCCTTCCCTACTAGTTCTACATAAATGAGGGGTAATACAAAAACAAGAAATCAAGATCAGTAATTTTAAACATATAGGACAAAAAAAGAACCATGAGAACAAGGTGGGATTTGCTCACCATTTCGGGAAAATAAGTAAGCTCTTCAACTTTAGTAACTGATACCCCAGCTTGTTCCAACGCAGATGCAGTTCCTCCAGTTGAGACAATTGTGTATCTATATACATCAGAGATGGGGTTATCACAGAAGACTACATTCAATATTTAGGCTCCCAAAGTAAAACAAATTTTATAAAATTTCTATTTCCACGACGAGAAGGAAAAAAAAAAGGAAAAGGGAAATCTTCAGCAACAGGCTTTCAGTTATCAAAATGGTCAACAAATGCAATATACAGCCTTCTTTAAGCATCATTTTCACTGCATCAAGAATGCTTTTTGTTACAGAAATATAACACATAGGATGGTGATAACAGATCGACAATTATAGCAGCTTCATTAGACAAATAAACGTGCATGTGGTCTTAAGAGTAACTTTCCTTCTTTTCTTCCTTTAATTTCTATCCTTTGGAATCCATTAATCATTTCCTCAACATAGATGCCAACAAGCAACCCCAATAAAACAAAAAAATAAATAAATGTATATATATATATATATATATATATATATATATAAAGCAGGGAAGTCCTAAAAGTACTTTGGTTCTTTGCATAAGAATCTCAATCTTTCAAAGTTTTCCTATCACACTTGATTAGAAAGGATTAACATCAGCCACACTAGTCTGATGTTCCATCACTTCTTGACACTGTTATTCTATTTTATACTCTCACATATGGCAAGATGCATCATTGCTGATATTGGAAAATGATAAAAGACTTACTTTATTGGATATTTGTTAGATATGTTGTTACTCTTGGGTTACCACCTCATCTAAAAGGTTTAGCTTGTACAGAGGATACTGGTTTATTTATTCTTGCACGCGAACAATTTAATTTTTTTAAATGAGTGGTGGTAAGGATCGAACCTGTGCCGTTTGGCTTCCAAACTCTGATACCATCTTGGGTTACCACCTCATCTAAAAGCTTAAGCTTGTAGAGAGGATATTAGTTTATCTATTTATTTATTTATTATACTAACAGTTACAGTGTAATGATAACAAAAATAGTCCAAACTGCAAATTTTTTAAGATTATGTCCTTGACACGCCTACTCGGACTACAAGTGATTAAATCCACTACAAATGCATTACTCACACAAAGAGACAAACTTGGGAGGTCCCTCAATTATTCCACTCTGCTGATATTACAATCAAACGCTCAAAAGCTTTCAGCTTGATCATAGATTTCTACAGTTGCTTTTCTCTTCAAATTTTCCTCTCCCACGACAATTGCATCACCAAATTCCTCCATATCCGTGAATATAATTCACAGGTGAAGAAAACACACACATCATTCCACATACACATTATTATGGGTAAAAGTAGCAATAGATAAGTTAATGACACAGCACCAAACAATTTTAGTGACTCATCCATCAGATTGAAAATGGCTCTCATCCATATATCAATCAATAAGTTTGATTTGCTTGGTAAAAGCTTTAATTGGATTGAAGTTTTAGCTAGGCTTTTAGCCGATTCCGCTTACAAAAACAACATAATACTAGCATAAACAAACAAGCTTGGATAAACTATTTCCATTATCTAACTAAAAAACTATTTGACAGACGAAAATTAAACTTGAAGAAGCATAGCCAAAGATCATTGAAATTACCCTAGTTCCTGTAATCCATTTCCAAGAATAGCCAAATCCCTCTTGTCAGACAGTGAAATTAGCGCTTGCTTCCTCCCTACATGAATGGATGAATAATACTATAAAACACGATAGAGTAAGCTAAAGAATATACATAAGGCCTGTTTGGATTTTTTTCATAGAAAAATAAAAACACTGCTTTTCCTGGAAAAGGTACATTAAGCTAATTTAAAATAAAAAAAATTGAAACCATAAACAAAGCTCAATATAAGCTGGCCAAAAATTTTTAATTCCTAAAAAGAGAACTTTTAAAAAGTTATCATAAAAAGTGCTTTTAGAAACAACCAATCCAAACGAGCCCATACACTTCAACGTACACATATCTTAATAAACACATAAAGAAATAAATAAATAAATACATACATACATATACATAAAGAAATAAGTAAATAAATACGTATATGCATATTGAATACCAGAAGAAGAAGAAGAGTTGGTCTCAGGCTTAGTGGTAGCGAGAGCTTCAGCCATGGCTTTGATTTTCGAATGCAAAGCTAAACTAGTCCGCGTCGTTGAGGACTTATACTGAATCGCACAAAAGAAAACAGTAGGGATTAATATTAGTAATCGTTATGTATGTATACAATAATAAGATAATAATTTAATTTGGAATATATATATATATATATATATATATATATTAAAGCTTTGTTTTTGTTTTTTGTTTTCTTCGCCATGTACTTACGAGTTGGATAAAACGAGAGGTGGCGTTGGTGCGGTGGTGAAGGGCGGCGCGAGGAAGAGTTTTGGAGAAGGAGGTGGCCGGCGCGACGGCGTTGGGAGACGCGGCGGCAGACATAACCAGCATGTTAGTAAACTAGTGGAGTGTAGGTTCAAAGACAATTGAATTTTGGCCTTTTAAGAACAAAATTAGAAATCGAAATTAAAAAAATATAAATATAAAAATAAAAAGTTCATCAGATTATAAATTCGTATATGTATATATATTACCAGTATTATTACTGTATTAATTACATTATTAATATAAATATAGTTTATATTAGTATTAGTAGTATTTTAATAATATTTTGTATAATTAATTAAATATTATTATTATATATATAAAAGGAGAATTTTAATTTTTTATATAAATTATTTTTAATAGTATACAATCAATAAATTTACTCATACCATCATCCATTCATACAATATGTTAAAGTTTAAACATGGCATACTCGTTATCAAATTTATTCCATTCTCAAATTCATTCCATCATCTCCAATTTATTCCATCATTCCAGTCAATATTTATAATCTTTTACTTTTTATTTTCTAAAGTCTCGGGAGGGTTAATTTCACAATAATTCATAGAGCTTATTCACTTTGTAAAACTGGTCCTCATTATTGAAAATATTTAAATTATCTTCAATATTTCATAACTGTAGTTGGATTAATCTCTATTATTTAATAACAATTATATTAGTCCCTAGTATTTCATAAAAATCTTCAAACTAGCCCCCCTTGTTGAAAAAAATTTTATATTAGTTTTCAATATTTTATAAACTTACTGAAGTTAGTTATTGTCTTAAGAAAAAATGGATAAAAAAAATTGGGACTAATTTAAGTATGTAAAATATTGAGAACTAATATATTTTTTTCTTTTTCAAATAATAAGGATTAATTTGATTATGTTTGTGAATCATTAAAGTATAATATGAATGTTTCTAACAATAAGGGCTAGTTTGGCTGTATTTGTAAAATACTCAAACCAATTTGAATATTTTTTGCAAAGTATTGAAAAATAAATTGAATATTTTAAATCAGTAAGGATTAATGTAAAAAAATAGGGACTAATCGTAACTTTTTTTTCTTTCCGAATGATAATTATTGGGTAAAATTCACGATGGGTAGGTGGCATCTAAAAAAATTATAACCTAATTATATTGAAGCATTTTTTTCTATTTTCTTATAAAAGTTAAGTATTTTTCCTATCTTCTTATAAAAGTTATATAATTTTATTTTTTATGTGTTTTTTTTTAAATATTTGGTTAATGTTATATTTCTACACTTAGATACCAGTAATAACTTGAGAATTTTTATATACTTTATTTAATAAATATTCGAAACAAAGAAGAGAATCAATATTTTTGTCATTTATTATTAAATATTTAATCATAAAAGCCAATTTTAATCGCTTTTTAAGAACAATAGAGTTTGATTTGGATTTTTTTTTCCTCCCATAATATTTATGGTCTTCCAATGGATAATAGTTAGAGGCGATTTATGCTTTTTTAGAGATAGAAATAAGAATAAGTTCGGATCGGGCCATACAAATTGTGTCACAGGCCCACAAGAAAATTAGAAAATTAACCTTTAGCACCACGAAGAGTCAAGAAATAGAAGTAAACTACACTTTTGACCCTCCCAAAGATCTGAACGGACTTTTTTCTAGAGTCTTGTAATAATGAAATCAAATAATAAATAAGAAATTTTAAAAATAAATAAAAACAAAATTACAAAGATATTTAAACTATAACAATAAAATTATTAAAAAATAAAAGAATAATAATTAAAGAACACTTTAAATAACAAATTTAACCAAATAAATAACAAACTATTTTTTATCTAATAGAAAATTTTAATATTTTATTCATAGCTTTTTTCAAATGCATTTGATCTAACACTTTTAAGAACAATAACAATAGATTTCAACAGTAATATCAAATAGTTTTAAGTCATTTGGCATAGTTGATCATGTTATATGCGAATAAGTTCCTTTCTTTAACCCAAAAAAAAGAGAGAGAATAGAAAATGTAAAGATATCTATTCCATTTTTAACTTGCTTAATATAAAATTTATGTCTACCAAAAAGAGAAAAGGGAAAAGACAAAAAGAGAAAATTAAAAAAAGAAAGGACAAATGATTTATTTGATTTTTTACCTTTTATTTTTCAACAATTAAATCCTTATCTTTAAAATCACAATTTTGTTATTTATTTTTACAATTAGTAATACCATTTGTCCCGAGTATAGAAAACTATAAAAAAAGCAACACTTTCTAATTTTTCTTTTTTTGTAATTTGTGACGCTTTCAATTGTTTATTTTTGAAATTTTTGACACTATTAATGCTAGCAATATTGTTTTTCTTGACATTTTTTAAGTCCAAGGCTGTTGCAAATTGTAAAGATATAAAACTTGAGTTTTCAAAATAAAGGATTTTATTGTTAAAAGAAAAAAAAACCCGAAAGAAAAAAAAATCGAAATAAACTAATTTTTCCAGGCGAGGCTTAAAACGGGGTAACAAAAAAAAAAAAGGAAAAGCGCAAAAAATTGCTGCTGAATAGAAGAAAGAAACTCCATTTTTCATTAGATTTCAAGAGAACATCCCAAAAACAATGGCAGCAACTAGACCCTTATGCACAGTTGCTTCTTCTTCACACTCAATTCCGCTTCAGCCATGTCCTCCTCAGGCGTTGTTAGCTCTTCAGAGCAGCATCAACTTCAGCAGAAGAAGCACATCAATTTTCACCAACAAAAGTTGCGGCAGAAGTGAAGTGGCAAGGCAGGTGCAGATTCGAGCCATGGCGGATACATTTGGGTCTAGATTAGAAGAGAGCGTCAAAAAGACCATCGTCGAGAACCCAGTTGTTGTTTACTCCAAGACTTGGTGCTCGTATGTATATCCATCTTTCCCTTTCTCCGTAACGCCCTCTCCCATGTCGGTTCTTTGTGAGATTACTTTACGCTGGTTTGTGTTCATTACTACTATTATATAATCGGGTTAAGCATTTTGGGTTAGTTGATTATACTCAATGTGGTAGCGGGCTAGTAGTTGGGTCTAGGCCGTTAAATTTTTACATATTATTGTTAAATGTTTGGTGTTTTGTTGAAATAGTACCTTACTCATTGTAATACGGTAATAATGAGTAATAGAGTAATAACCTAAAGCGCTAATGGTCCTTTGTGTCAAGAAGTTATTAGATGTATAGAATACCGAATTGTTTTGGGGGCAATGAGCGAGTAACCTTTGGTGTTTTGACCAAATTCTACATTATACTTGTGTGTTAAACTGTAATAATGGCATGATATGATTTAAGACAAAGTTCTACACGGTGGAAAGGCAGTGGGAATCACCTATCCATTGGAGTCATCTCTAGAGTTTTGCGTTGTGTAGATAATACTAACTTGGCAATCATGTTCGTGCTCCGAATGATGATGTTAAGTCCTCAAGGGAGCGATTGTCATTCTAATAACTCGGGTTCACTCTTTTGGGCTAATAATGTTCAAGACGATATTTCTGGGCATATGAAGTTAGTCTGGCTTGTGGGTGGTTCGGAGGTGTAGGTCTAGACCTAGGGTGAGACACAGGGTTCTAAATTGTGATTTTGGCAAAGCATAAGGGGGTTTTGTATCTTTCTCTTTATTTTATTCAAAAAAAAATTAGATGAGTTTATTGAATTATGTTGATGAAGGTACTCTTCTGAGGTGAAATCATTATTCAAGAGGCTTGGTGTGGAGCCACTGGTTATTGAATTGGACCAAATGGGTATGCTCTCTTTCCCATTGCTTTATGTTCTTCTTTTTGGGTTCATAATATGTATATAGGTAGACGTCTAGATGGTTTTGGCAATTTGATTAGATTTGTGTGAGTTTGCTGCATAATTGTTGACAGGCATTTTTAGATAATTTTAGTGGTAACTGGTGGTCTAACTTTAAGGTATTAGTATGTGCCTAGCTGAACCACTATTCATTGGGACTGCATTGAATGATGATTGACTAATTGGATCGATAATGACCTTTCAGCAAGTTACTATTGAGATCTCAATTCCCGCAAGTTCCTATTGAGATCTTGATGCCTGATTCCCTCTCCACTATGAACAGTATTGTCTGAATATGAAACAAATAATTCAGATTAGTTAACTGGAGAAACAAGCAGCAGCAAGTGCGTAATATAACTGAAACAGAAGAATGTTTCCTTTTCTTGGATGCAAATGGAATGTCTGGTATCATATTAGTCATAATTGTTTGTTCATTTGGTGTAACTTATTGGCATCATTGGTACTCCATATTGCACAGTATATTATTGTCAGTTTGGTATATTTTGTTTGAGTGAAAGGTACGTCCAGACCCATGTGAACCTAATCTTGAGTTAATATCTGTTGTAACATTATTAGTCTCTACCTTTTCCTTTCTTCTGGTCAAATCCATGGATTGTAACTCTTTTCTTTTTTCAGGGCCTCAAGGACTACAATTGCAGAAGGTTCTTGAGAGGCTGACTGGGCAACATACTGTACCAAATGTGTTTATTGGTAAATGATGCAAATGGTTAATTTTTGCCCTGCCTACATGAACTTCATTGAATCCAGACCAATAAAACATATTTCTTCTGGGAATATATTTCTTAGTTTCTCTGGATAATCTAGTTGAATCAAGGGAAAAGCTGCTACACTATAACTCTATTTGAAGAGCGATTAGTTCTGATATAAAGCATTTAATAAGCCTGGTAACATTGTTGCTCATTCTCAAAATGTAGTTGCTTCAATAAAATCTTGTATTCTCTATATAAAAGTAAATTTGGCTTTTCAAATTTGCCCAGTTTTACTGTACTTTTATATCGTACACAACATAAAGAGTTTCTAAAACCATTCTTGTTCTTCGTGATCAGGGGCCAAACATATTGGTGGATGTACAGGTACCTTGATTAACAACTCTAGTCCTTTGATGATGGAATTTCATCTATGTGTTTTAGGGTTTTTTGAAGTTTCAGTTAAAGAGTTTCTCAAGCTTGCTTCATTCGGTTCTTAAGATCATTTCTCCTTCATTCTCGCATGGACTTTGTCATAATAGGAAATGTTCTTGAGAATAGTTGCTCTGACGCTGTAAGTCTGTGGACTTTCTTATGGTGCCATTTTTGCTTGTTATCACCCTCCTGCATCAATCCTCTGTGTTCCACACTCACTACCTAAAACAGTTTTGCTTGTTTGTAATTTTTCAATCATGTTGATATCATACGTTTTCTTCCCTACTATTTGGTAATCTAGTATGCTACCTTTAAAATGGTAAAAGGAAAATCCAGTTTGTGATTTTTGAGATGTGAGAGCTAGCTGAAGACTAATGTTCTCCGCGTTTTACTCTATAGATACTGTTAAGCTTCATAGGAAAGGAGAACTCGAACCTTTGCTCTCCGAGGTAGACGCCAGGAAGACAGAGAATTAACTTTTATTCTTCAGGAGAATTCTCTTCTTTGGATCTCCAATTCATTCTGAAGCAGACACTGTACTATTTTCACCGCGGCGTGTGACATATTTGTGCCTTTAGTATCTCTCTCTCTGGTGAGACCACTTGTGTCTCCCAAAGAAGAAAGTTCATTTTGTTAATACGAGTTAAATAGCTTGTCTGAGTCATGCTAGATGTGCATCCTATAAACGAAGTCTTCAAACATCTGGTTCCGGTAATTCTAATGTAATCTATGTTATAAGGAAGATCGATTCTACATGGCTAGGACCAAATTATTTGAATAGTTTACCATTATCAAACTTTCTTGAAATGTTATTGAGTTTCGCTTCCAGTACAAAAACATATTGATTGGTTGGCAATTACCATATTACTCAATGGGTTCGTTTGGATTAGTTTTTTTTTAAGTATTTTTTTAATAGTTTTTGGAAAATAGTTTTTTTTAGAAGATAAAAATTCTAATTTCTGAAAAAAGCTATGTTTGAGGTTTTTTTTGAAAGTTTTAGCCTTTTTAGAAGTTAAATCAAATAGTTATTATAAAAGTAATATAATTTTTAAAAAAAAGTGTTTTTTTTTTTTTTTGGAAAAAACTAATCCAAATAGGTCATGAACTGAGAGGGTGTTTGGAAGTACTTGTTTGGGTGGACCTCATGATATTGTCTAGTTATTCTCCTTATAATACAAAAAAATAATAAAAGAAGATAAAGATCAATTATTCTTATCGTTTTTTATCTTTAGAATTTGTACCAATTTCATTCCTTACTTGTTATAAATTAGTTCCACAACTAGTTTTGGATTGTTGTTAGTTTAAATTTTGCTTTCTGTCAGAAAAAAGTTAAATCTCACAGTGAGACGCGCCTGAATTGTAAATTTGTACTTTTTGCTAAATTTGTATCCCTCGCTTGAGATTTAATATTTATTTTAATAGAAAATAAAGTTTAAATTACCGGAATGTACAAAACTATTAGGTATTAGAATAATTTATCATAAATGAAAAAAAAAGAATAAAATTATTATAAGTAACAAAAATAAAAAACCATTGGTGATGGAGCCATATATATATGGATGGGTGAAGAAACATCGTGGCATTATAAGGATCATCCAAACGACCCGAACCGACTAACTAACTTTTCCGCCATGACTTGAAGCTGATAATAACTGTCGAGACTACATTAACAATGGCCGTGGTGGCGAAGCTCTCTTACGTTGTCACGATTGCGTGCCCCAATATCAATCCCAACAACCTCGGATTTTCCCGCCACATTAACGGTCAAGAACTGAATAATTGTTTTGTCAAGTCGTGCATTGCTTCCGGTGGGCCGCCACGACGTCGTCAGGGGACGCCCCCGACTACCTCCGCCGTAATCACTTGCTCCGCTTCCAACAAGCCCACTTCCTCCTCCGAGATTAGGTCCATTTTCATCTTTCTTTCTGTTTTTGTTATGTCATTAGCGGTTGTGTAGAACTTCCGTGAACAGGCTTCCTATGTGTCACCCAATTATAAGGACATAAACAAAATTTGTTTCTTCAAATAAACGTGTCTCGTTTACAGTTGTCACTTATCGTGCGACTTTAGCTAATAGAATGCACATTTGAATTATAAGTGAAAGAAAAATATAAATTCAATACCTAATTGAATGAAAAGAAAAACGGACACCTCCTTGTTTCTCTTTGAATGCGGAAGCAAGATTTGAAATCGGATTGGAATTAATGAACCTAAATTCTCTTGTTAGCTTTTTGCGGAACTGAGCCTCTCAGAGTTTTTCGTATAGTATATGTAAGGAACTATATGTACTTATCATCACCTCAATGTGCCTTTATAGTTATCTAATTAGAATTACATAGTAGGTAGCAAAGTAAACCGAAATACCTTCAGATAATTGAGCACGCCTTATGGGTGGACTCATCTATATCTTACAATAAGAAAGTATAAATTGTTGATAGACTTACTGTTTAGTTATAAGAAAGAAACTATGGAAGTGATTACTTGCCCAGCAAAACAGGGAAAAAAAAAAAAAGAATGAAATTGTAGAGTCATCAAAAGATGAAGGATGCAAATGAACTCAACAAGCGCATTGTAACTTTTCAGGTTTTCTAAATCTAGAAACTACGTCATCAAATGATCATTCTTGTGTTGGTTTTGGAAGTGAAATTTTGGCTTTTTGTTAATATGGCTCACGCGCTTTATTGCAGGGGTCATTTGTACATTTAAAGTGGGTCATATAGTTGTATAAGTAAATTAAGTTTAATGACATGCTAATGATATTAGAGATTAGTCAAATGCAAGGGGGTCATTTAGACCCGTTAGCATAAGCTAGCTCTGTCTCTTTCTGCTGCTATTGCCTGGAAACATTGTCATATAGATGAGTGTAGGATATGGTTCTCATGGAGACGTATTGGTGAAATTAGTTAGATTTTCAGTCTATAAATGTCCATAAGCTTTTTCATATAATAATGTTAGGCACAGGGTGTATATGAGATGAGATTAACAGAGGGCATTGAATCACTTAATGATAAGTAACTGAAGCAAAATCCTGAAAGAAAGTGGCTATTCAGTGTCTTTTTCTGTTACAATATGACAGTTTTTGAGTTCTGATCATTTTCTCAATTTTGGAAAAATTTTGCACTTGCAAGATTATGCACCTACATGCTTAAGTGTCGTAGAATGCAAAGGCCTGTTTTTTTTAATGCTAAGCTGATAACTTAAAACAAACTACAAGTTTAATGTTTGCTGCAGCTTAGAGAACTGCTTATATCTTAAGTAAGCTCAAGAAAGCTGAAATCAAGAGGCACTCTAGTGGGGCAGCTTTCTTAGCTTCTGATTATACACATATATTTGTAAGACTGGAAATTGACTCAGAACGATATGAACCCGTTTTGTTTCTTTCAAGACTCCATTCTCGATGAGTTTAAGCTGCAGCAACTATGCCTTTTTCTTCGGCTGAGAATTTGATGATTTGTTCATCATCCTCTTCTTTTTCTTTTTCTTTTTAGATAAATCTGGCTACTGCTAGAAGTTCAATGTCATCTAAAGTATGTTTTTGGAAATTCTGTGATCCATCAGACTCACATCAATGAGTGAAGTTCCTTATAATTTTCATTTCTTTGTTATGTAGTTCTACAGCCAAGATCAGAAGCGAAGTTCTTTCTCCATTTCGGTCTGTTCGGATGTTCTTTTATCTTGCTTTCATTGCTAGCGGTGCTCTTGGAGGATTGATAGCCACTACACAACTAATTGCTGCATTGGCCAATCCATCAAAAGCGCCTATAGTGCCTGAGATCAGCAAGGGTCTTATCATAGATATTGGAGCAGTAGCTCTCTTTGCATTCCTTTATTACAGGGAAAACAAAGCTAAAAATGCACAGTTAGCTAAACTTTCAAGAGAAGAAAGCCTCTCGAATCTTAAGCTTCGTGTGGATCAGAACAGGATTCTTCCAGTCAGTGCTTTTAGAGGACTCGCTCGTCTTGTGATCCTTGTTGGCCCTGCATCTTTTATTGAAGAAGCTTTCAAGCTCAGCGAGCCATTTACAGAGCGACTGGTAGAAAGAGGCGTGCTTGTGGTGCCTTTCGCTACTGATGGAAGTTCACCTAGTTTTGAGTTTGAAGAGAGTGAAGAGATGAAAGACCTGACTACCAAAGGGAAGAGGTTGTGGCAGCTGGCTCCTGTTTATGTCACTGAATGGTCAAAGTAAGTAGAATTCTACATATGAGCACTTCTTATAGTTTAACTATACCTTTTTCAGTCTCTTGTTGGTAGAACTTTCAGATGCAATCGTGGCTCCCATGAAAGGAGAGTAAATTAGAAAAGAAATCTCAAACTTCTTTTACTGTATCAGGTGGGTAGATGAACAGAAAAAGCTTGCGAACATCTCTCCTGACTCTCCTGTGTAAGTATTCTGTGATTTTAGGATGCCCACTTCCACTTAGATACATGGATTATAATCAGATGGTTCTCAAACACAAATCTCATGTAAGTCCATGTAATGCATTTGAATGCCTCTATGTAGGGAAGATTAGATGCATTGCATACTGTAAACAGATAAACTAATCGGTGTCGACAAACTAGAAACATGTGTCAAAACGTGATCTTTTGGAGGAGGCAGTCATGATAAGTTTAATTAGACTCACGCGAAATTTTGGATACTTTTATGCAAGGTATTTATCCCTACGCATGGATGGTCGCGTTCGTGGCAGTGGCGTAGGCTACCCTCCTTGGAATGCATTTGTAGTACAACTGCCACCAGTTAAAGGGATTTGGTCGGGCCTTCTTGATGGCATGGATGGAAGAGTTCTCTGAGTAATACACATGACTCATAATTGTGGATATTTTTTCATAGGAGCAGCCTTGATTTCTTCAACCTCTATGCTTTCACTTATTCCGGGACTTTAAACTTCACTTGCTTATATCTTTCTTCTACATTTTGTTTTCATATATAACTACACATTATTGATTTAAATAGATGCTGGTGAGCAGCAGGCATGAATGCATGCATGGTAGGATCAGAAATGATAAGGTACAGTAGAAAATAGCTGCCTATTTTGCAGAAGCCTATGAGATATGGACACATGGTAATATGAAACCCTGGTTGCAACTCGTACTTGTTCAATTTCAGTGCAACTTAATTTTCATTTTCTTACTTCTGTTATTGTATTTAAGTCCTCCTCAATGAGGTAGAGTTGAATCTATTTTAGGGTTTTAAGCCTTGCTTCCATGCAAGTTTGATTAGAAGTTAGATTGAGGCCAAAATGTTCCAAATCCATATAAAGAATCTAAAAGTTAAGTCACCTAGCTTCTAACTTTTGGAAAAAATTAAATTTTAGTTTTTACAAAAAAGATGTACCTTTTTCGTGAAAAAGAAGTCAATCCGAAGAGACCGTATAGCTCCCGTGGATGCCACACTAGGAAAGTGGTATGACTCCCTGGGGCACTTAGTTTAGAAAAACACAGCAGAAATAAGACAGAAATCACAGCAAAAGGTATGATACAAATTAATTAACAAGGCTTTTTGTATCAAGCACTAAAACCACAGAGGATATTACAAAAGTGATGATACATGATCAAAATTAACAATCTCATGCAACTTCTTCAATTTCGTCCAATGCATAGTTGTTTGTAGATATATTAGCGTAGTTCACTTTGTTAAACCGCACCACCACGGGATAGCGCGTCTTAGGATCCTGTCACGTTAGAAAAAAAAAAAAAATCGATTAGAATGTTAGAATAAGACAAGTAAACATAAATAATTATAATATATAATAATATCAGATGAAATTATGGCTTACTTGATCAACAGTAACTACTGATCCAACGCCCTTGTACCAGTACGACTCCTTCCTCAGGATTCTAACCTGTTGATTTAAGAATTTAAAAAAAAAAAACATTGTCACATGTAAGCAATAGATAATTAGAATAATTTCAAGAAAAGCTAAAACTTCAACAATTGGGGACTCAAATTTAACTTTTTCTCAAGCGTCAGAAATTTCAACTTAAAAAAAATTATATTTTAAAAATTACAAAAAGATTGATTTTCAAAAAGAAAAAAAAATCCAAATCAACTCTAATAAGTATTGTATGAGGACTAGACTCTAAAGCCATCCCTGATGACTGTCTCCCTAAAATGGCTTATAGTGAAGCAAGTGCTAGAAATGGCTTCCAGCAATAAGAATTCTATAAAAATGAGAATTCTCAAATTTTCTCCTGTTTTAACTCTATATTATTATAATGTTAGTTTAAGTGCCTCGTTTAAAAGTTTCACTTCCAATGAATATAAGGAACCATGTATACATGTTGAAGGCTAGAGGATTATGGAGGCTATATCCCTTTCACCTCAATTCTTTCTTTTTTTTAAAAAAAAAATATTAACGTATTTCTAGTTTAATAAGTATTTGAATTAATTTTTTAAAAAACTGAAACTTAAAAAAAAAACTACACCAAAAAATTTTGCTAATCAAAAAAACATCTTTTTCAAACATTATAGAATAAAATGATTTTGGATAAAATCAATCCAAACAACCCCTAATATTATACATATATAATGTTTAAAATAAATCACGTTGATATCAAGTAATAGTTAATCATAATTTAGAAATCGAAAAGTTTAATGTTATTAATTCACCGTCACTTATTTAAAAAAAAAAAAAGTATATTAACAGCCTGTTTGGATTAACTTCTTTTTATGAAAAATTATTTTTTCTTGAAAAATCACATGCAATAAGTATTTGAATTGATTTAAAAAAATAAGAAACTCTAAGAAAAGAAAAAGCTCAAGTTCTGCTTTTTCAGAAATCACAAATTTTAGCTCATCAAAAGTTCCTTATCAAAAATCATATACAAACACTTTTAAAAAAGACAATCGGAACAAATCATAAAACTACACAAGTATGGAGTTCAAAACAAATCACGCCTGTACCAAGTAATAGTTAATCAAGCTAATCTTACAACTCACCTTGGTTCCTCTTTTGGGTCCAATAGGAGGAGGCTTGGCTTTAGGAGCTTCACCTTCTGTTGCAGTGGTGGCGGTGGCAGCACCACCAGCCGCTGGTGGCGCAGCCTCTTCAGAAGCCCTCACAACCAGCCTAGAGTTGTTATTCTTGTTGGAAGAAGAAAACATCAACATGTTAACCCTCTGATGTGTGTTGTTGCTTGCACTTGAAGTAACACTTGGTGCCACCACAAAACCACATGCAGCTGATGCCATACTGCAAGAACTTGCCATCTCTCTTAGCTTTCTTTCTTTCCCTTTTTTTTTTTTTTGGCTGCTGCAAAATTTATGAAATCAAATGTTTGAATGAGCCAAAAAAAAAAAAAGGGAAAATAATGAATCAAACAGGAAAAGCTAAAGATTTGAGAGGCTTTAAGTTAATGGGATATCTTTTTCCTGGACTAACGATCAGTTCTGCAAAGGGGACAGTTATTTTTTGAGCCACTAGGATGCTGCCACCTGTTAACTTTATCTCAACCTTTTGGATAATGTCATCCCCATGCACAACATTGTTTTTCCTTTTTGTTCATATTCTGTTCATCAAGTGTACTTTGCAAATCAGTTCATACATAAATTGGAAAACTCACATTATAATAGGATATGCTAAGATCGACTTTTAAAAAGTATATGTATTTCTTGTATAAATTTTAAAAGAAGTATTTCTTGGAAAATTTTAAACTTTTAACTTCTTAATCTGCATTTTTTTAAAAAGAATTTTAGTTTTTTTTAACGCCATCTAAATATTTATTATAAAAAGAATATGCAATTTTTTATAAAAAACTATTTTTTTTAATAAAAAGAGCTATTTTTTTGTCAAAGGATTTCATTACCCAAGAGAAACCTTTAGAAGCAGATATCCAACACCCATAAAATGTTGATTTTCCATAATAAATCATATTGTGCATCCAATTACATGGCAAAGTACTTCTTTTTTTTTTTAAATAAAGGAGACAGGGCCAATATTGGATAGCAATCATCCGAGGAGATAAAGCCCCTTTAGCATCTTCCCCAATCAATTTTCTCACGTCATGAATCGTAATGGAAAAGTACCTTGCAAAGTTAATTCTGCAATCAAATTCGTAGGTTAGTTAGCAATCTTTTAATTCACTGAAAACACATCAGCAATCATCTAAATATCCTCAACCACTGGGCTTAATTCTTACGATAGGAAATATCACATAAGGTGATTGCTTTAAAGGTGGTTTTTGCATCATTTTCCACTATCATACTCGACAAATTTAGTCTTTTGCACTATGAAAAAGCCAGTTAAACGGACCCTAATTGTTAATAGAATAGTGAATTGGCTTGCTAGAAAGAGCTAATTAATGTAATTTTCTTCTTGGATCTCTAATATGTCTATAGAGCTCCAAAGATTACTATGTCTAGATATTCCCTTATTTTGAACTGGATGGTGTAACGTTTACAAATGAATGAACAACACACTTTTGATTCCGAAAAGAAAAGAAAAGAAAATTGCCATGTTTATATTATTACCATGTCCCGCAAATATATGTTTGTCATCAATATATTTATAAAATAAAAATAAGAAAATATTGCAATCTTAGACCTAAAATAAATGCTTAGTTTACATCTAAACAATGACTAGAAACACCAAAAATAAATCAGAAGTATGTCATTTTACAACTTTACATGATTACAAAATAAATATTATCTAAAGGGATTAATCTAGTAGTGGAGTGTTTAAATTATAAGTCGGAGACTTATTCATATCTTAAATTCGAATAAGTCGATAAGTTTATTTCTTTCAAACTAATAATTTGCATCATTCCCAATTCATCTTGCCTGAGAAAAGAGTCATAATTTCAAACATCTGGAACAGCTTCGATTATATTGCGTTTATCGTGAAATTGCTCTTTTAACTACTAATTATCATTTGGTGCATTTTCACTTTGGGCCTGTGTGTGCCCGGCCTCTTGTTCGGATGTATTGGGCTCGACGCATCAGTTCTCTCTTTTCTCTCGTCATTGGGTTTTTGGTTGGCCTGGAGTAATTGGATTTGTTTCTTTTTTGGGCTTTGCGTTAGAGTACTTCCAAGCCACATTAGACTTGAGACTAATCTCTATAAAGCAAGAGCAGTTAAGGAAAAGTCCTCCCGGCAAGTCCACTTCTCGGGATTCGAACTTGTGTTCTCTCCCTTACAGGTGTGAAGCCGCTACCATTTTTTATAATTTTTCTTTGCTCAATGAATAAAATATTCCATGTGAACTGATAGGAGAAAAATTAACTAAATTGGCAAATGCATTAGAACTTGTGTTCATTTGGAAATTTAATCTTGGCTAAATGATCATTTGGTATCTTATCTTTAACCCTTTTGGCAATTAAATTTTTTATTTTTAAAAGACAATTCAATCTCTTATTTTTGCAAGTATTAATGTTGTTAGTCTTGGGTTATAAAATTCTGCCTCTGGCTAATTCAACTCCTAAATTCGTTTTCTTCGCTTCTAAATCTAAGTATCCGTTTGAAAAAACTTAAAGCTCTAGCTACATATTCTTTTCTTATTTACCACTTATCATAAGATATTTATACACACTCAAATCATTAACCATTGAAACTAAGACACAACCAAGTCACAAGTCTAATTAAAATCTACCGTAACATACATATATTAGAGTGTCGAACAGTTAGGCCAAATAGACACTAACTCTATTCAGGCGTCTAATTGGTGATGGAGGAAGAAAAAAATAGTGTAAACCTATCATGCTTTATATTATCTGGAGTCTTTGAACTTCATTGTAATTATTGAACAATCTCATGTTTAGAGGTGTTTATTGGGGATTCTCTGCCCCAATCAACAAATTTTTTTTTTTTGAAAAAAATTTTTGGGGAAGGGATTTTGTTTCATTTTCCACCCCAATTCACTAATAAAAGGCACATTTTGGGAAAATGGGGAATGGGAAAAAAGTACCGAGGATTGGAAAATCCCCAATTTTTTAAGAAAAAAGTTTAAAACTAATTTTACTATTAACATAAGTCTCAACTATCAGCTAATTCTACTACTAACTAACAATTACTAATATGCCCTGTTGATCAAATAAAAATCATCATATTCATCAACAACAAAATAATTCTAAATCTAGATTTTGAAGTGTAAATAAAAATATATAGCATAATTCAAACTTGAAAACATAATATAATAGTTAACTAGTGAATCGTAAAATATAAGTCCAAAATATCAACAAAAAAGACAATTTAACAGTAAATTCATGTCTCGTAATCAGTTAATCATAACCCAGAAATTCAAAGTATAAATAAAAAATACAATCGAATGAACAAATGATATATACACACACGTATATATATATATATTATATGTTATATATACATATATATATATTATATATATGTTATATATACATATATATATTTATATAACAAAGAAAAAAGTTAAAAAAAATCGGGTTTTCCAGGAAAAAAGAAATTTGTTTTGATCCTCAACTCGTTTCTTCAAATTTTTTCTTCATCCTCAATATTTTTTCCTCAATTCCCCAAAATTAATTTCTTCGTTTCCGATTTTTCAAGTTGGGGATCGCATTTCTCCCATAAATGCACAGGTTAGCCTTTTTTTTCTTTCTTTTTTTTTTTCTCTTGGTATTAATGAACATTTTTTTGGTACCCAAACGAAAAAAAAGGAAAAAAAAAAAAAGAAGGGCACGTGTAGCAAAGGGATCCTCCGTTTGTTTGGACTCTTGGAGATCAACCTAACAAAGGTACGATTACTTTGAGCCAAGCAACTATACCCATATGCAAATCTTTTTTTTATTTTTTGGTCCGAATAAAATACCTATATCTTTTCTTTTCTTTTTTTCCCCTTTCGTGTCTGAATCAAAATGATCTGCATGTCACTTTGAAAGCACAACAGAACCGTGAGAAAAATAATAGCTATTTCCATGTTTGTTTAAACAGGATGTGATTTCTCCTGTACAGGAAAAATAAAACACATATTATAATTTTACGTCAATTTTACTAAAATGTCACGAGTCATCATCATATATATTTCAAAACCACCTAACGTTGTGGTGAAAAATTCCTTTCTTTATTGTCTTAAAGTGTTGCAGGGGTTAATTAATAAATAAGATCACTTTCAGAATCTTGGTGGAATTATTAATTCTTGATCAAATTCTACGTAGAAAAATAGATAAGAAAAGAGTCCTACTCACTTGGACGTAGTTATTATATGGCCCATGAAAACAAAAAAGATTTTCTGCATGGCCCGTGCATGAACCATTGCAGCCACATATTTGTTTTACTTATATGACAACAATATAATATCAATCTTTGCTTGATCATAAAGTCAAACACCCTTTTTTGGCAAGATAAAAAAAAAAAAAAAAAAGTAGCCATCACCCAATAAAAAATTAAGCCATCTGTTTTGGCTCTTTGGATTGGAATTTTTTTTTTAAAGAAAAAAGCACTTTTTTTCATAGAAGTATTTTATTTTTGTAATAACTATTTGATTTGGTTTTGAAAAAAGTTGAAATTCTAAAAAAAAATTAAAATAAGTACTTCTTTAAAAAATTGTTAGAATAAATACTTTTGGAGAAAGCTAATCCAAATTATTAGATTCTTGCTTTATAAACCGTAAGAAATTTTATGTAGGGTAAATTTCACAATAAGTCCCTATTAGTTCTCTATTTTTTTAAAGTGGTCCTTATTGTTTTAAAATATTTAAATTAGTCCTTAATGTTTCACAAATGTAGTCAGATTAGTCCTTATTATTTAAAAAAATTATATTAGTCCCAATGTTTCACAAAGTTAGTTAAACTAGTCCCCATTATTTGAAAAGAATTCATACTAGTCCCTAGTGTTTTACAAACTTATTTAAGTTAGTCCCTGTTTTAAGAAAAAATGAATAGAAAAGATTGGAACTAATTTTATTTTCTTTTTTTTTATTCTTAGTTGATTATAATACCTTGAACTTTTGTACTGTAAATTTTATTACGGAATAATTTTTAGACAATAAAAGTTCTTAATTTTCATTAAAAAATTTCAATCAGATGTCTAATGTATCTTATAAAAGTTCACAATAAATCCAAATATGTAAAGAATGCAATAACTATCATCCAAAATGTTAAATTTCTACTACTTTTTTTCTTTTTAGCTAGGAATTCTTGCTTAAAAAAATAGATAATCAGATTTCGTTTTATAGCGCAAAGGGTAAGATTATCAATTGCTTTTATGTTTGACGTCATTTGGGACATTTTCGTCAAAACTAACGTCCATTCTAATTGTAGGGACTAATCTGACCCTAATAATTAAACATTAGGGACTTGTATGAATTATTTGAAATAATAGGGATGAAAATTAAAAATATGTAAATATTAGGGACTTATTTGAATTTAACTCTAACTGCAGGGACTAATTTGACTATAATAAGTAAATATTGAGGACTTATATGAATTATTTACAATAATAAGAATTAAAATGAAAAAAAATATTAATATTAGGGACTTATTTAAATTTAACTCTTTTCTTTTATATATATGCAATTAGAACATATCAGTGTTTGATTCTTTTTCTTTTTTTGGTCAAACATATGACTGCAACTTGGAGAAAACGTATCTGACACTTTAGTGTGAATTAATATTCTGATTTTCTTATTGGGATGTAAGGGTGAATTGTCTAAAGGTAAAGTACTTTAGAAGCAAGCTTTAAAATTTGTAACCTATAACTTATTTTACAAAAACATCTTAAGTAAACATACAATTTCACTCGTTTTCTCCAAAAATTATCAATCATACACTACCAAATGATGAACCTAATTCTTTTTTTTTTTTTCTCTCTCTCTCTCTCTAGAGACTATAACAAATAGCTTTGAGATCATTATTATGTTTTCCTTTTAGTAAGGATTAATTATTTATTTTAAAAAATTAAATATACATATACATTTTCAAAAAAAATTAAAAGTAGTAAATATACATATCATATTTTCAAAAAATTTAAATATGCTCCAAAATTTTTGGCAAATAAACAGCACAGTGTTTTTTTTATCTGTTTCCAAGGAAAAAACGAAAATAAAGACAATATGGCATGGGGGTTGATATGGTTGGTGGATAAGATTTCATTCTGCGTATCGTCATAAGGAGCCTTGTTTTGAGGTAATTGTCAACTTTTGTTTCGCGGCAATAATCATTTTCGTCGGGCCGTCATAATTATATCCTCGACTCATTTTCGGAATTAATCAGGATTTTATAGGTTGAGAATTTTCTTGTAATATTAAAATATTATTTTCGATTTACTTGTTCCTATAAAAAAGGATTTGTCATATTCAATAATTACTTATTTTAAGAGTAATGTTATATTTAACGTAAGAATGATTAAAATTGATAAACTTTATATATGTAAAATCTTTTAATTAATGTTAGCGAGCATAACTTTGTATCCATTAGAAAATCAATATTTATATTACAATTTTTACCCATTAAGGTTAATTGAGGGTCCGTTTGTAATGACTTTTTTTTAAGGGAAAAAGTATTTTTTAAGTAAAAAATACTTTTTTCCCCTGCTTTCGGTACATTTTTTTTACAATAACTATTTTACCTAATCTATGAAAAAGTTAAAACTCTGAAAAAAGTTCAAATATAATTTTTTTCAAGAAATAATAATTTTTAGCTTATAAAAGAACACTTTTCTAAAAGCTTATTAAAATTGCTTTTGAAAAAAAAATAATAATCTGAACGAGCCTCTAAATGACTCTATTACATAAATATTTGTAATGTTCACTAATTTTCGTATTAAACATAACCAAATTCCTGAAAAGAGAATCATTCGAAATGATAAATTTAATATGAGAATAATTAAAAACAATAAACATGTATATCAATACTTAATATTAACGAGTAATGTTGTACTCGATTGTAATTCGTTCCATTGTATGAACCGTGGATTCCGCGTTGTCAGACGTCGACAGACAGGGACGAAAGTTCAAGTAAAGCAAGTGGACCAAAGCTTATCATACTGCTAATCATAAGTAAAACTACTTAAAAGTATTATTTGTATATGTATAATAATTTCATAATGCACCACTATTTCATGCCATATTTTGCATTGGGACCCCTGCACTTTATATGTACTCCAAGTTGTGCCTTGTCAGGTTTCTTTGTAAACTAGAAGGAAAAATGCAAGGCATGAGCAAAATTTAATAACCCCTCTGTTAGCTTAATCAAGAAGCATGTCTGACATTAGTTAATTAATTTTTCTTAACTAACTTGTCTGGAACATTTTAATATCTTTATGCACACATACATGTAATATTTTAATTTTTGTTATCTTTTTTATTGCAAGTTATCAATAAAATATTTTTTTTTATACTAGTGAAATTTAATTGGCGAAACTTGTTTATGGGACATTCAATGGACCTTAGTCATTAATTAATAAATTCGGGTCTAATAACCTTCCATGAAATCGTTGCATTAGATAATATAGAATAATCAACTTCCCAGTGGCCAACAAGAAAAAATCTAATGTAGATACATGCAACCTTTTGTTACTTAATAAGAAGTTTACATTATTTTGCCATTTAGTATTTCATAGTGAAAAAGTTAGCATATAAGTTTTTGTTTTCTTTAAGAAGCCCCCATTCTAGATTATTGTATGTTTTTTCTCAACTTTAACGGCATGTTTGGATTGATTTTTTTCATGAAAAGATATTTTTGATTGATTTTTGTCATGAAAAAACATTTTTGCTTGAAAATTTATACTTTTTTTGTAGTAAATATTTTGAAAGTTATAAAAAATATTTCTAAAAAAAATCAACCCCTACGTAAATCTTCATTAGACACACACACAAAAAAAAAAGGGAAAATCAAATCTCCACCGGGAGAAGAACTTCGGTTATGGCATGTGGTAAGAGTTTTCGAGGGTTCTTGCACAAATATACAAATATACAAGGACCACACAATAAAATAAACCAAATAAATCCAAAAAGTGTCTATTAAATTATAGTTTCCAATTTTGGCCTTTTTATCTCTTCGCTAATCCAAAATCTCACTTCTCTCTCTCTCTCTCTCTCTACCTAGTCGGTGGAGCAACGGAAAAAAAGCTTCTCTATAATTTTCCGGCGAATCTCCGGCCACTTTCCACCGGAAAATGCTTTTCTCCGGAGAGACACAGCGCGCACTTTTCTTTCCCTTCTTCTCTCGCTACATGTATATATAAGCATAAAAGAAAAAGGAAAAATACAACCTTCCTTAAAAAGCACACACAGTAGAGTGTGTTTGTGTGTGAAATAGCACTTCGGCTGCTGTTGGCTGTTCGCATTATCAAAAAGCACTTTTTTTTAGACCACTTTTTGGTCCCTCTTTCTTTTGATCTCGCTTTTAGCTTTTCACTTAAGGTAAAAATCGAATCTTTTTTTCTCTCTCTAATTATTGTTTCTTTTTTTAAACTTTTTTTTACGCAAGTGATTATCTGTTTCACTATAATTACATTAAGAGATTCTTCTTTAATCAACACATATTACTGTTAATTTGCATGGTTTTTTTTTATATATGTTTGGCTAATTTTAGTCAAAAATTGCAATTTTAAGTTGAATTTTCTACTGTTATTTTGTTTGATTTGTGTCAAATGAATTAATCTTAGCAATGCATTATGCTGCTGGACCGCAAATCCGTTGGTTAAAATGGTGATTGCTCGAACAATTTCTGTTTATTAATGTTATAATTCTGATTTTTCTGCCGTATTTTCCGATTTGAGTAAATGCAGCTGGATCATTTTTCAACTGATGTATTTACACATGTATATATTTCAGTGTGTGTGAATCGTTTTCACAAGTCGAAACAAGCCCCAAAGAAAGAAGGATTTTTAACTGGTTTTGTGCCCCGCAGTGTTTATATATCTCTCTAGACGCGTTAGATTTGCTCAAGCTTGATATTATGACAGCTCGTGTGAATATGGGTGAAGATTTTATCGTGTACTCTAGTATTGTTTCTGTGATTCTTTTTGCTTTTACATGAATCTGTTCTCACATAACTTGAAGCCCTTTTTTCTATGTTATGTGTAATTTTGGATTTTGTATAGCTCTGAAGCTTTGGTTGATTGCAGATTTTAGGTATGGTTGGGTAAACTTCATTGCAATTTGCTGGTTTTTCTCTTTAGAGTTCAAATTGCAGAACCGTAGTTGTAGCATATTTTTATATTTGCTCTGCCTCGGATGGATCACCCCTATTTTGTGGTTTTTATTGGTGGTGATATTGCTTTTCGTCCTTGCAGTAAAGTGCTTTAGATTAATTAGTTTGTGTCTTGACTTTGTCATACTTGGTTCCTTTAGGGATGTGAATTAATTCATAAGCATGGTCAATTAATTCAGTTGTGCAATTTCAGGTTCTGAAATGAATGGTTTTCAAAAGGGTAAACACCCCAATTTTGAGAAACCTTTTCCAGGGTGCTTGGGAAGAATGGTCAACCTGTTTGATTTGGGTTCAGTAGCAAGGAATAGGCTGCTCACAGATAAACCACACCATGAAGGTGATTCCCTTTTCTTATCATCTCCTTTCATGGCATCCACTGTGTGAATTTAGGATCCGTCCTGGCATTGGGAGCATTATTCATTATGTTAAATTTCCTTTACTGGCGGAATTTTTTAGCTCTTGCATTGATCATCTGTTAGCTTGTAATTGACCAGCCATTTTCAATACCAAAAGGTCATTATAGACCAGGAAATTATTTACGTATAATCTCATATTTAGTCTTGTATATCTCCTTTACATATATCATATTATCAAAAAGTACAACAATCATGTATCATTATCAGATAAGTAATACTGCACAGACATTATATGAACTGAATTACAGGGTCCCCACTTTCAAGGAGCCAATCAGATGTATCAAGGACAAGTCCATCAGCTGATCAGATACAGGACAAAGTGGTATATATTCTTGTTAATTGCTGAACAGTAAGCCTCTGGTGAAGTTAGGTTATAAGCTAATTGCTTGTTTTGTTGGTCTATGAGATGCAGGTTATGTCTGAATTCTGGAAAACTTGCTCAACTGAGAAACAAAATGGAACATCAGTGAAGATGCTTATAGACCAAGAAATGTCCAAAGAGATAGACTCTCCGCATAATTCACCTAGTGTGGTTGCAAAGTTGATGGGGCTTGATGCCCTTCCACAAAAGCTACCTGATTTATCTGCACAAAGAAGCCATTCTGTAGGTTATTCACGAAGCCTTTCGCATTCACCCTCAAGTCATTGGAAAGAAGATGGATACTTTGAGACAGAACTACAACATGAGTTTGATCCGCATGATGGGCAGAAGGGTTACAAAGATATTTATGAAATATGGCAGCAATCATGCAGAACAAATTGTGTGATAGATAAGTCACCACACAAGGGAAGATACGATGACACTATTGAGGACAAAAAGATGGCTCTTGTACGTCAAAAATTCATGGAAGCAAAATGTATGGCTACAGATGAAAAGCTTAGGCAGTCTAAGCAATTTCAAGATGCATTAGAAGTGCTGAGCTCCAACAAAGATTCATTCCTAAAATTTATACAAGAGCCAAATTCATTGTTTTCCCAGCATTTGTACAATATGCATTCTGTACCTCCTCCTGACACAAAACGAATTACTGTTCTGAGGCCCTCTAAGATGGTGGACGATAGCAGATTCCCTAGGAAGTATAATGAACCACACATGAAGAAAACTAGCCAGGTGAATGGTTTGGGCAAGGCCCATGTAGGTTTTTCTCTTCGAGCTACCAATTGGAAGGTTGAGGAAAATCCTGCTCAACCAACACGAATAGTTGTCCTAAAGCCAGGCCCTGGGAAACCTCAGGATATACAGGTTATGGGTTCTAACCCATCCTCATCACCTGGACTATCACATGGTGGAGAATTGTTTAGGGAATTAGAACATAATGCAGCTCGAGAATCAAGAGAAGTGGCAAAGACAATCCCACAACTTATGCGTGAGAATTTAGACCGGAGGGATGAAGCCTTGCTTTCTTCTGTGTTTTGCAATGGGTACATTGGTGATGAAAGTTCCTTTAAAAAATCAGAATATGACTATGCTCCTGGAAATATGAGTGATTCAGAAGTGATGTCACCAGCTTCAAGGCACTCATGGGATTGTGTTAATAGGTTTGATAGCCCTTATTCATCCTCCTCCGTTGGTCGTGCGTCTTATTCTCCTGAATCTTCAGTGTGCAGAGAAGCAAAGAAGCGACTCTCTGAAAGATGGGCCATGATGGCATCTAATGGTAGTTATCAAGAACCAAAGCATGTCCGCAGAAGCTCTAATACTTTGGGTGAGATGCTTGCTCTTTCAGACATCAAGAAGGCCGGAATATCCGAGGACTGTACTAACATAGAAGAACCCAGGGCAGCGAGTGCTTTCTTGAATGATAATTTGTGTAAGGATGAAAGAGTGGATAATTCACCAATAAATCTGATGAGGTCTAAATCTGTTCCTGCATCTTCTACAGCATCTGGTTTCAGATTGAATGTAGGCATTCCAAATCCTGAAGAGGCAAAACTAGATGTTTCCCAAGATGCAGTGAAGACAGGAAGATCAAAATCATCATTTAAAGGGAAAGTTTCCAGTTTATTTTTCTCAAGGAGCAAAAAGACTAACAAAGAAAGATCTAGCACATCTCAATCCAAAGGAGAATCTTTTTCTGATGGAATTTCTTCCTGTTTCGTTGGAAATGTTAATAAGGGAGCTGATCATGCTGAGGATTCAGGGCTGAAGTGTTCATCACCCAAGCTTCTGGCATCATCAATCCAAGCTTCTTCTTTGAAATTGAATGGCAAGCAGAGCATTATTTATTCCGAGGTAATTCAGCTACTTCTAGTGGCTGATAGATGCAATTTATATTGTCCTATATCTTCCTTTCTGTTTGCCTGCTCTGATTGTTCATTTACGAACTTAATACTGGGGTTGGCAGCTGAATGAATTCTATCAGTTTTTTGTTTTCTTTATTTAATTGTTTACCATAGTTGTGTGTTTACATGCTTGTCTTGAATGCTGGGAGATGGAAAAGTTATTGGGGAAATATCTTCTGTGTCTGTATATTGGTAATTTCCTACATATTCTCAGCTGCTAAATCTCCTCTTGCTGTCTCTTGGAGAAAAAAGAAAAGATATCTCGTTAGGCCAACTAGACATGGAAAATGCAAGTGATGATTCATGTTGAATTGGTAACATTACTGTGAGACAAACTTCTGGTATTACCATGGTTTACAAAGTGTCAATTTTTATATGTTGTTGTGAAATTGATCAGTCTTCCTTGCTGCTTGACAGTGCAATGCGATGAATAATATTATGCACTGAAATTATCAATCATATTGCTCATTGTATTATGGTCCTTTTTGTCTTTTCATGTGAGAACACAGTGAGACCACCTTGGGTCAGGCATTCTTATGTTTTTTGAAGTATGAAAAGTGAAAGACAAGAATATAATTGTTCTTAACTTTTTATGCAGGCGGGTCTGCCAGTGAAAAAACAGTGGGCTTCTGGAAACACAGGTGAGAACCTGGACCAACCAAGTCCAGTATCAGTCTTAGAACCACCATTTGAAGAAGATGAAAATACAACATCTGAGTCCTCTTACAAGGCTGACCAACATGGTATATCTTGTCAGCAATATACCACCATGTTGCTCGTCTTTATGTCCCTATTTTCTGAATTATTTCCTCATAATACCACAGGTATGGAAGTGCTGGCATACCCTGGAAAGTTAAACCAGATTGACAAATCACCACCTATTGGATCAATTGCTCGCACGCTACCACGGGAGGATTCCTGTGTGGATACAGCTAGTTCATACCCGTCAAAAACATCCTTATCCACTCGAGGAGTGGAGGAAGAAGAAGAAGAATGTTTATTCTTCATTCAGACTTTATTATCAGTGGCTGGCCTCAATGGTGAGATGCAATCCAATTCACTTATGGCTAGGTGGCATTCTTCCAAAAGCCCATTGGATCCATCATTGAGGGACAAGTATATTGATTTGAATGACAAGGAGATATTGCAAGAAGCTAGGCGAAGGCAAAGACGATCAATGCAAAAGCTTGTCTTTGATTGTGTCAATGCAGCATTGATAGATGTTTCCGGGTATGGATCAGAGACATGCCAAAGAGCCATTCCAGAAAGTAGGCACCATTCTGGCCTCCTAGACAGTAGATCATTCAAGATGGAGGACCAAGTGTGGGCCTGGATGAAGGAGTGGTTTTCTGGCGAGACAAGATGTGTTTGGGGCGATGATGGGGATGTCAACAACCTGGTTGTGGACAGGTTAGTGAGTAAAGAGGTGGTGGGGAAGGGGTGGGTTGAACATTTGGGACTAGAAATGGATAATTTAGGTAAGGAGATCGAACAGAATTTGCTGCAGGAACTTGTGCAGGATGCTGTGATTGATCTGACAGGTTGACGGTAACAAGGCTTATCTTATTTCCTTTATTTAATTTTTAACTGTATTATTCGTCCATTATTAGGTAAGACAATGATGGTTTCCTCCAGCCAACATCTTATTGTTTACTTTCTCCAAATTGTTGCAAATGTGTAGTATCTGATTTATGACAGTCTGGATCTCTTTTGATTAATTATTCTACAAGGAACAGCACCAGCCTTTTTGTACTCACGCATCTGCAAATATGCAAATATTCTGTCTCTTGCAATGGTCTTTATTATGAGATGTCCCAGCCACACCTAATGGTGGGTTCAATTGGCACACTATAATTAGGCATCTTACCGAAATCTTTATTGTCGCCCCTCTATTGACTTATGATAGAAATTGAACACCTCCCATGTACACCAATTGAATATGAGATTATATGATGTTAAAATCTATAATGTCTTTTTCTCTACATTAACTTATAGTGTCTCTGCTTAGTCTGCCTTTTGAGCGATTGTGCAAGGAATATTGTTATTCCAGAAAGCACGCGAAAGAAGAACATAGGGGCATGTCGAAGGGGTATATCAGGTTTTGAGATTCCTTATCGGCATTTAACAATGTGCCAAGATTGTCAGAGGGCGTTTGTGGATTTGCCAGAGTGGGGTATGGAAGGAGATCAAATTTGACATTTAATTAGAGCAACGGGTACTGTAATGAAACTGATCACGGGAAAAGGTCAGGGACGACCTGGTGTTTGCCTAGTGTGGTGTAGGCCGACATATTAGTTATCAAAGATTGTCTTCCATATCCTAGCGGACGGAGTTATTGAAAATTTGACTGCTTTTTTCTGATGCATTCATCAGGTTGTCACTGACAAACAGCTAAACAATAAGTGTTTCTTATCTGGTGTGATTAGTTCACATTTGTGCAAGAGTTCCATTTTAGAATTAATTAGCATTAGAAGAAGTGATCATCTTTTGAGTTTATAAACCCTTTCTTCATCTGTAACCAGGTCTGAATACAAAAATTGAGAACCGATATTGAGTTGAAAGATGCAACAAGACCAAGAATAGAGGTGGTTATACTGAGATGGATGGGACCATTTTTATGTACTTATAAGTAGCTAGTGTTTATAAGCAAGAAGTTGTTTATAAATAAGTAAGAAAAAGTGAAGTGTTTGATAATACGTGCTTATAAGTTGCTGAGATAGTGATGCTAATGAATAGCAGTGTTAGTTAAAATGACTTAAAAAAATCTTTCACTAATGAACGTGCTAAAACTCTCTAATCTATTGAAAGGTAGAAAAAGCTTTAGCCATCATCAAAGAAAGGTAAGTTGGTGTCCGTATAGTTTATAAGCCCTTGAACCAAACATGTCGGGCACCCTTTAGATCAAAAGGTTTAGTTCATATTATGCCAACTTTTACGATGTTTCGTCTTAAAATTAACTAGTATTATGAGAAATAGTTGATGCAGTATCTGGAGTTAATCGAGTTTATAATTTTTTTATAAGGGAGATTAGTTTCATAAAGTTGATGGTTCGAATTTCTAGATCATGCCAATGTTTTTAGATAGGGGGACCAATGATGCCATGCTTGGAATTTCTGAGATGAGTTAAAAGAAAAGATATTGCAGTCACGACTCACAAGCAGATCTGCAGATGTACGTTCTGTTCACTTGGAACTTTAGCTAGCATCCAAAATGGTTCGACCGTTCAATAAAGCCACACGCTAGGAATCTCGTGATCTTTGCTTTTTTTGTTTTCCGGGGTCAAGGAAGGAACTTTCATTAAAGGGCAAAAAAAAGTTACATATTTTTGCATGGTTAGATAGTGTTTGGCTTTGCTTCAATTGCTTATAAGCTGCTTTTGATATTTATAAGCAAATAACAAATAAGTAGAAAAATGTTTGGATAAAATGTGTTTATAAGTTGTTGACATATTTGGTAATATATGCTTATAAACCAGTTGTATCTGTTAAAATAAATAAAAAGGACATTTCATTAATTAAGCAGTAGTTGTTTTTGTATTTTAAGGGGTTTGAATGTGCTTTTGAGGCTGTTTTGCTTTGTTTATTTGTGGCTTATAAGCACCAAATGGTAAAAAGTATATGATAGGATACTTTTTTCTACGTACTCATAGGCACCAAACTAAGCCAAGCCAAACACCCTCTTGTTTGGCAAGCTCTCATGGCTTATAAGCAATTTAAAAAAAAAAAAAATGGGGGGTGGTGCCTCTTTTTGGTTGCTTATAAGTCACCTTTACCTGCTTATAAGCAGAATCTACCAAATGCATAAATCTTTTCTTTTTCCTGCTTAGTATTGGTGAACATAGTTTGAATTGGTTTTGTTAATTTAGTTTTGGATTTAATTCAAAACAAATCAAATCAATTAGTTTTTATTTGAAACTAACAGATTGACCAATAATCATATAAAATAATAAAAACTAATAGTAAATCAATTTTAATTTACGATTCATATTAATAGTTCAACTAACACACACATAAAATTACAGGTGAACATGTTTGGGTTGGTTTGGTTTTATTTTAAACCAAACTAAAGTAGTTGGTTTTAAGTAAAATTAACTAATTAGTTTCTAATCATGTAAAATGATTAAACCAACCCAAAATTTTCGATTATTTTAGTTAGTTTAATGAAACTATATTCACTCCTAATCACTAGCCAATTTGAAATTGTTCAAAATCATGAGTGGAGAATACTTGTCAGGTAGGGTGGATTGATTAAACATCGATTTTGAGGTAGACCGTTAATTATATAAATTTGTAGTATATAATGAGCAACTGTATTTTTAACCCTCCAAATTTTAAAGAATGAGACAAGAAATAACGTAAAGCGAAATGTAACGATGTATATCACAGGAAGAGCAGCAGAATTTGAAATAACTACTTTAAAGCGCGATTTTCACGTCAGTTTTAATGATTGCTGGTGACATAAGCACTTTAATGCACCCATTTGGATTCATAATTGTTGGGTGAAGTCAAAAAATAATATGAGTAAAAAGAAAAAATATCTTTTCTCTGTTTTCGGTTGAGGAAACAGCAAAAATGACAATGACAGCAAAGCACAGGAACTTTAATAAGCTGCTCACATGATGGGAAAATCATCTGGCCCCAACAAGTCGCTTTCCAACTCCATGTACTCGCGTCTGACTAGACCTCAGCCACTGCACAACCATCACAAGTGGAATTGAGGAAATTTCTTGAAAATAATCATTTCAAACGATCTACTTACTTTATGTATCACTTTAACGGGTCTCAGGACATCTTTTTTACCGTTACTAAGTCTTACCCATTTGAATCCTTTGTTAGAAATTCAACAATAATAAACTGTTCATACAATCATGGGATCATTTAAATTGGTTTTTTTTAACATTGTTTTAATATTTTATTTTTAGAAGTTGAAAATTCTAGTTTTTTAAAAAATTGTATTGAATTTTTTTTTAAATTTTAACTTTTTTAAAAGTCAAATCAAATAGTTTTATAAATTTAAGGTAACTTTTTGAGAGGAAAAAAAATATTTTTTACTAAAAAAAAGTCAATCCAAACAAACTATATAGTGAGTTGATGTGATCGTTTCTCTTTCGAATCGAGTAAATTCGAAGCAAAGAGAGGTTCTATATCTTTGTATTCGCCAAACTAAAGGGGGTTGTTTCTCCTAGAGCCAGAAGTGAAAAACATTTTGAATTGGGGTATATTGATGAACCTGCCTCAAGTGGTGGGACAAGATGAACCAGAAGTAAAACACCAGTGTAACATTGCCAAATGAAAAAATAATCTAGAAGCTGCATGTTTTGAGTTTGTTCTAAGAAATTATCCATGGATACATTCCAGAAAGCAAGGAAAAAGAAAATTCCAATCACTTGAGAGCTATCTAACTTCAACTTAAAAGTTATAGGAGTGCTTCTGTCCCAAGAAAAAACACTGATATAGGAAAGCAGTGCGCTCCGAACCGAATCGTGTTGAGTAGGTTCATTGTCAGAGTAGGTTGGCTCCCAAATCGGCCGCTAGATAGGGCGGTCACAAGGTAGCCGAGTCTTCCTCGACTCTCTTCTCCTTCATAGGACCAAGAAGGCCATTTCATGACTTAGATTTGAACTAGCATCGGCGCTATTTTGAATTACAAAGAAAGCTTCACGGAACTAATGCCGGTACACATTTAAGCATATATGCAGAAAGACAATGGGTATATAGATAGCTATTCTCATGGCGGAAAATGATGAAATTTTTCAAAAATAACTTCTATTAAATGTTGCTCAACCAATGACAAAAATATAGCACATCAGAAAGACATCTTCAACATACCCCCTCCCCTCAACACACGCACAAAAGAAGAGAACACTCTCTAGGTTAATTTACTATATTCAACAACATCATTTTTTCTACTCTATATCCAACCTTAAGAAATACCAAATAGCTTGGCCTTTGCACAGACTGCTTGTATTTACATATCAGACAAAAGAATTTATCATCAAGCAGTGGTCAGGCAGAGTACTTCCTCAAGAATATCTATTGACCATAATTTCATTTGACTCTGCCCTGCTGCTATAATAACACGTCTTTGCTCACCTCATTGCTGAGTTTTTGTGTCAACTGATAAGCTTGGGTTCACTAAAGTATATCTTGCATCACTGCTGTTCAATCCATACTACAACCACCCAAAAGAAAAAGAAAAGTTTAGTATGACAAGATAAAAAGTACACCGCAGAGAACGAGAGTTCAAATGCATAAGATATCATCTCAAAACAATTTCTACTGTAAGTTATCAGTATATAAAGTAAAGAACAACTCTCTCCAGCCATGAACTGCATGAGTTGGTCAAGGTGCACAAATCCATCACATAAACCATACATACACTTAAAATTAGAGTTTCAGATCTCAACAGACGTTATGCATTACATAAGGAATAATCTGCCTCCCTCCTTGAGAACATGCTGTCTCTCACAAGTGATAATGATGACCATATTAGCAAACACAAGAAATTCATGACTCAGATTTTAAAGTCTGACCTATACCCCTTTTATCATTGCTTTCCCTTCAGTGGTTAGCGAAAACTAGTAGTAAATGAAAAGCGTGATGAGAAATGTCAATGTGTGACAAGAAATGTAAACGGAACAGGCTGTCCAATGGGATGGACAAAATTGCCTCCCACACGATGAGCTGATAGCATTACGGAACTCAAAAACTGAAGGCACAAATACTAAAGAAATTCCCTACTTATTTTATTTCTGATTAAACTACAGCATTAAACATGACCAATTAGAGCCGTCGGGCTAATTAGCCAGATGCAAACAGTGTTCAGTATGGGGATTCCAGGGGTTTGAAAGGGTTAGGAGTGTGTTTCATAAATTGTTTAGTAGCATAATTTACACTTAGAGATTGCTAATGATAGACCATGACAATGACATACCTTCTCTCTCATCCGCGAACTCCAAATGTCAGAGTGGGAAAATTTGCTGTCACCCTTGATTGACCCAGATGTTTGACTCAAATGTGGATTGAGAACCGGGTCCCATGTTCTAACCCCAACACTGTACTCTTCCTCAATTTCATCTTCTGCATTCTGACCAGAGACCAAGGCTCTGAGGATTATAGCCAAAAGTACGGATGATAACTGAATGCAACAAACAGGAAGAATATATATCAGACCAAAGCCATGAGATTTCAAAAATCAACTGGATATGCCAATTATAAAAGGTCATCAAAATCAAGGACTTTAACCCTAATTAAGATGACATGAACCTTTTTATAATCATATATTTAAATTCTTTATAATCTGATGAAAGTTAAGAGTTGACGAAAGTGTTAAGAAGATGGAAACATTAGAAGGAAATGAACAAATAAGTAGGCCCCAGCACTCATCTGATGAAACAAAAAGGGGAGAGTTTTATATCTGAGGATTTAGCAAAAAGCAGATTGGGAGAAAGAAGCTTGAAGGCAGACAACAAAAATGAAAAAAGTTCAGAAAAGCAGGCTCTAAAGTGCAGTGATCCATTTAGCCAAGTTCTCATTTGACTCATCAATTCAGGATGAACCATTCTGGGGTTTTCTTGTTATTAAGTAGGTGTAGAGTTTAAATCTACATTGGGCTGATGCTCTAGTAGGCTGAGCTTGAAAGTTTTTATATGTAGACTATACTTGTCATGCCAATCAGAAAACAAGAGAAGTTATAAAGTCATTTATTAAGCATAGATGTTTTATTTAACTTAGAAGAGAAAAGACACATAAGCAAACAAATGGATGAAAACATGCCTGGATTGTAATCACAGCAATGCCGACCCACTTACAGATATCCATGTTTTCCTCAATAAAGGTGCGCAAGCTATCAAGTTCACCAGTTGGGTCCAGTGGAAGATCCTGAAGGAAAAATGTGGAAAGGCAGATTTTAGATTTACATAACACATATAAGATACACACACATATGCTGACCTAAACATTAGCATTACATACATAAGACCCTTGATTTTGAACCCTGAAACTTGCCCATCATCTAAAACATTTTCTTTACTAATTATAAATGGCCCTTCAACACCTAAGACATAAGAAGAAATTCTTACCTTCTCCCAGCTGCTATCAAATGCAATAAATGCTGCAAAACTCACTTCCAGGAGAACGAAGATAGTGCTTAGTATAGCATACTAGCAAATTTTTTTAGGTCAAGGAAACAAATGGACGAGTCAATAGCTGCATTACCAATTCATAATCTTCGTGTTGATCTTCCTCACTCTTAACATCCCATTCATTTAAGCACTGGCATAGAACAATGTTACATTACCCTAGAACCTAATACTGCTTTAATAGCAATTTCATGAGTGATTAGCATCATCATCTGTCTCAGATTCACTGTTGTAGAATTTAATTACCTTTGTCAGTACCAATACACTACTCGCACATCTCACAATATAATCAAAAGTTTGCTTCATAGAATTTTCGTTTTGTCTACTTGCTAGCAAATTCTGCATTCTGGTGAGAACCATTGTACTTCAACATTCAAAACAATGTAATACCATTCAAATGCGATAAAAGGACCCTGAAAAGGATACAAAGCAAAGGCAGCACCCATTAACCGCTTCCGCTGCAATGTGACCAATGCACGTTATACAGCATAACACTATCCCTACTCCCATAAACGCATATATAAACCTGCCCCGACCAGAAGAAAGAACTCGATTAACAAACCAGAAGCAAACAAATCAAATATTAAAAACTAACCTTAATTAAGCTACGATAGAGGACTTCATTTATTTACTTATTATGTTCAAGCCATTCACTCTGAAATCCTAATCTCTAAGACGGAGGCTCGTATTATTCATTCAACGCCTTTCCTCGCCTTCACATTGTATTCTTTCGAATGAAAACACTCAAATTCAAGGCTTTATCGATAGGCGAGTAAATTAACCAACGCGTTTAAAAAAATTAAAACTATTTAAGACAGAGAGCTTATTACTTTTAACATGTTCTTCTAAAGGCAGAAGCTTCTTGGGCTGATTTTTTATTTCATTTATTTATTATTTTCAACACAATATTTTTCCAATTGAACCAACGTAATTCTTTTCCTTTTTCTCTTATAAACAAGTCGCAAAAAGGACTCAAAGTTCAAACCTTTGTCAATATATGCGTCTAATCCTCCAAAATTGACCATCTCGACTAAAAGCATTAAGCTATTAAAGTGACAGATATTTATTTATTTATTTACTTATTTATTATCTTCGACGCGTAAATCAAATAAAATAAGAAACTAAAGTAAACTGTACCATGGAGCGGGAAGCGAACCGAAGTTGAATTCAAGACCACTATCGAAACCGGAGATGACGTCAGCTGCGATCACGCCAACGCCGCCGTCGTGGTGGAGGTGGTGCCAATGGTTAAGCATGTAGGCGGAGTATGTAATGATGCAAACACCTATAAAAACTTGCAGAAAATTCAGAAATTTTAGAATAAATGCAAGGCAGGTGTGGCAACATGGCCTTCTCATTTTCTTTTAATTTTGTTTTTTTTTTCCTGTAACAATTTTCCAAACCCTAACCCTAAAAAGATAGGATATTTTTTCCCTCTTTTTTTTTTAGGGAGGAAAATTTTTACAGAATTATTGGAGCAAATGGCGTTGTTTGCTGGCGTTTGTTTTTTTTGGGAGGAGTTGATGATGAAGATGATGATGATGATGTCCAGCTGTTCTTTCTTTCATAACTGACTCCATTAAAAAATTTATAAAAAAAAAAGAGAAAAAAGAAAAGATTACGTCAGCAATTGCTTCAAAGTGGGTCAGGCATGGGCTACAGATCGAGCTCGTTGGGCCTACCTAGCCCATGGGCGTGTCAGTTGTAAATTGATCTGATTATGAGGATAAATTAGTACTTTTAATGGGATGAAGTGAGGGAAAGGAAAAAAAGCGAAAATTGCTTTGGACTTCCTTATTGTCCTTTAAAAATACACCGAACACTCATGTGGTACAAGATTTTTATTATAATCTTTATACAGACACTGAAAAAATGCATACATGCTCCCTATAATTAAAAAATCATAATTCTTAACGGATCATTAACTAAAATAATAAATGGACCTTTGTATTATAAGAAGGTCTAATGCACTTGATCAGATGGAGGAGGTGTGCTTATTTCTAGTTAACGATCTATTAAAAGTGACGACTTTTGGACAAAAGGGGACGAATTCTTATTTACAATGATCATGGGGATTATAAGTGAGTTTTTTTAGTAGGAAATATGTTGCACTTTTAGATAATCACAGGAGAGTCAGTAGTGTTTTACCTTAAAAAATGTGTTATTTTTGTTAAAGTTGCATGAATTAGATTATTTAGCATCCCAATACTCTTGTAATCTACTATAGTTTTAAGAACAAGGGTTGCTGGTTTGAAATGAGGAGAGCTTTTCTTTATCATATTTTTACAACCGTAGTTATGAAGTTGTTAAGTTATTATGATATTACAAATTTTACGCTCAACTTGGCTATCAAGGAGATATTGTAGGATTTTACATGCAACTCACAAAATAAAAGGAGTTTTCCCCTTTATTAAAAAAAAACAATTTTTGCTGCATATTTTCAAAAAGAAAAAAAGAATGCTGAAAACATATAAAATAACCAAAGAAAGGGCAACATTTTGTGAGACAATAATTTTACTAAAATAGTACAACTTATATTTGTGTTGCGTGTGTATATATATATATATATATATATATATATAATTCAGTACGCAATATGAAGTTCATATGCATCCCGTGCACACAGTTGAAATCCGCAGTCTCTTCTCTCTGGGGACATATATTCCTTTTTGATGGCCTTAAAAATTTATTGATCACAGTAAATAAAAATCAAATTAGTCGCCTAAAAGCAGGTAATGCAGCTTTCATGTTTAATGGCCGAAAAATGAGGTATATTTATTTGAGTTGCTGCAACCAGCTGCAAATGTGGGGCACTTGGGTGTATGGCACTAGTACTTTCTTGGCACAAAAAGTCATCCCCTAGTTCAATTGTAGATGTGAGCTTTAGGGCAGTGGTGAATGACTTAAGAGCGTGGATGTCGATTTAACTAACGCAAACATTTGTGAGAACTCAATGTTCGAAAAACCTAAGCGTTTCTTTGCAAAGGTTGTTCACGGAGGGTGAGTTAGGGCTTAAGATAAGGTCGAAAGGCTTAGTCAAGTTTGAGAGAGAGTTTTTCATGCTTTTGTTAAACAATAATAATAATTTTATGAGGATTTAATTCCCTCGTACAAAAAAAAATTAAGAATGAAAGAGTTTATTTTTTTAATTATTTTGCATGCATAAAGTTACTTGTAACTGTAATTAGGGTAAATACAATTCTACCTCCATGTAATTTATTATAGTGTATATTACTCATTATAATTTTAAAATAGACACGAAAATCCCTTATAGTTTTCAAATGGATAATACACATTCCCCCCAAAAAAATAAGCACATGACATCCATGTAATTCTTACCTAGCCCCCTAAAATAGACTCATAACCTTTCTATAGTCCAAATAAGTAGCATTCAAGCCTCTTAAATAGGAGTCCATATTTGTCTTAAAATCGTAGAGGATATTGTATATTTGCGCTAAACCATAGGAATAAGACAAGGTTCACCCTAAAAATTATTATTAAAAAGCAGTAAACTTTTTTGAAAACACTGATCTAGATATATGTACAATATCAAACCACGTTAAAATGATTATGTTTTTGCTTCACTGTGTGTGTCGCGACAAAGGAAATTTTTATCAAGCGCAGGAAAATTTTCGCCCTAGTCCGCAAGTCAATTAGACATGGAACTTTAAAGTAACGTGCAAATGTCACATTAATATTTCCAAAATTAATCAGTGCTAACGTGCAAATGTCACATTAATATTTCCAAAATTAATCAATGCCATGCAGAGTTGTTTGGTTGTTTGATTCGTTCATTGACGCAAAAGTCTGCTGCGCGGTCTACATTCCATACAGTAGACTATTGGAGAGGTGCATAAGTTACCATGGACAACTTCGAGTTCTGCATAACAAATGTGCAAATGTGAGAGGATGTTCCAAAGTCAGTGAAAATCCTCTCATAACATAATAATATTATTTTATTGTAACTATATCAAATAATTAAATCTCGCTTATAATGTCATGAGACGATTTATATATTTTTTATTTCTATAATATCATGCACAATCCAATAGATTCCAAATTCTAGCAGATCTTTTGGCAACAAATAGTTTCACACTTCTAGGTCCTAAGCGATTCCAATTCAACTATGTGATCCATCGGAGCGCAAAGCCTATAGCTGAGCAATGTATTAAGATGATTATCACAGAAATTTTTCCGGTATAGTTTCTGTGTAAACTAATTATGTAGCCAGTTAGGTTGTCTAACAAAATAACGAAAAAAATCCTCAATTTTTTCACTTTACTTGCACTCACTCACACTCTCCTACTACTGTTTAAGACCGGCCATTTATTAGACTCCCAACAAACAAAAATTAAACCCCCGTGACAAAACCTGTATAAAACCAACCCCATGTACTCACTTGTGCTACAGACTTTCTATGAACACAGAAAAGCTAGACATATAAAAAATCAGCCCTCCATTGATGGTGGCCATGTCTAGTCCAGCTTTTGCGGCCATTTTCATGGCGGTTGTGGTCGCCACAAATGTAGCTCAAGTAGTTGAGGCTGCTCGTGCTTTTTTTGTCTTTGGTGACTCACTCGTGGACAATGGCAACAACAATTATCTGGCGACCACTGCAAGGGCTGATTCTCCACCTTATGGCATTGACTACCCAACTCATCTCCCCACTGGCCGCTTCTCAAATGGCTTCAACATTCCTGATCTCATCAGTAACTTCAAATCACTTTCTCCATTTCTTCTTTCTTTCTTTCTTTTTTTTTTTTTTTTTGAGTATAATCCTCCAGGCGTCAGTGCTGCTTGATGAAACAGCCTGAACACGCATATAGCGAAAATCCAAGTGTCGTGCTGCTACACGAAAGCAGCCTGAACGCTAAAGAGTATATGGTGAAAATCCAAGCTTTGTGCTGCTAGACAAAGGAGCATGAATGCTAAAGCGTACATGGCGAAATCTAAGTGTTGTGCTGCTAGACGAAGCAGCTTGAACACGAAAGCGTACATGGCGAAAACCAAGTCAGAAAAAACGATCGGTTCTAGTAGGATTTATGATTTTTTTCCGCTTTTGACTGCAGGTCAGGAGCTTGGTGCTGAACCAACATTGCCTTACTTGAGCCCGGATCTTAATGGAGAAAAACTACTGGTTGGCGCAAATTTTGCTTCTGCTGGAATTGGAATTCTCAATGACACTGGCATTCAATTTGTATGTTCAGCTAAGTTTCACAATACCAACTTCTCATTTGTCACCTAAAAGCTCACGGGAAAGTTTGGGTTTTAGAGTAGAACTCATTGAGCTTTTCAAATTTTAGTCCTTTTCGTCATTGACTTAGCCATAGACTTACACGTGTTTGTAGCGATTCACATACTTTCGACTTTTTTCTCCGTGTGACGTGTTTGCAGGCAAGGATAATAAGGATCTATAGGCAATTGGAGTTCTTCCAGGAGTACCAGCAAAGAGTGACTGCACTTATTGGAGAAGAGCAGAGACAGCGGCTTGTAAATGGAGCCTTGGTTCTGATCACACTTGGGGGCAATGACTATGTCAACAACTACTTTCTGACCCCCATAACATTCAGGAGGCTTCAATACAATCTTGAGGATTTCTCCCATTACATCATTTCGGAATACAAAAAGATTCTAACGGTAAATTCCGTGACATAAATTACAATTTTCAAGAGGATTTAGAATGGGATCCCGTGATTCTTAACAATCGGCATTTGGCACGGGACAGGGAAGAGAAAAGCGGAAAGCGAACACTAGTCAATTAGACAGTGTTTGGCTTTGCTTATTTGGATGATTATAATCACTTAGAAAAATGCACCTCATCGCATACTTCTTAATTACTATTTAGTGCTTATAAGTCCGAAATAAGCACTGCCAAACACCCTTTTAACCTATCACATCAGACATCTATTTTGGGGGTGGAGCAATAAATGTGGCCTGTTTCTTCAACGCAAAAGAACTAAATAATGCAATAAAACAAGAAAATGAAAATCAAGTCATTGTCAGGTGGACTTTTTTGCTACTTGTTTTAATTATAATTATCTCTCTTCCTGCAGAGGCTTTATGAGTTGGGAGCCAGAAGAGTCCTGGTCACTGGAACAGGACCATTAGGTTGTGTTCCAGCTGAACTCGCCATGAGGAGCACAAACGGCAAGTGCGCAGAGGAGCCTCTGCGCGCTGCAGCAATATACAACCCGCTCCTCGTGCAGATGATCAAAAGCCTCAACCAAGAGTTTGGGTCGGACGTATTCGTCGCTGTCAATGCAGTGGACATGCAGAATGACTTCATAGACAACCCTCAAGCCTATGGTCTGCTCATTACTTGCTAACATTACATCACTACTAGTAGAATATCAGCAGTGATCAGAGGTTAATTGTTATTGAACGCCTTCTGTTTTTCCAAATCCAGGTTTTGTTACATCAAAGATAGCATGTTGCGGCCAGGGGCCTTACAATGGGCTCGGAATCTGCACTCCATCATCGAACTTGTGCCCGAACAGAGACGTATACGCGTTCTGGGACCCGTTCCATCCAACAGAACGGGCGAACAGGCTGATTGTTCAGACCATCATGGTTGGGTCTGAGAAGTACATGACGCCAATGAACCTGAGCACAATAATGGCTATGGATTCTATGAACTAGCCTTCATTAATTCTTGGAAATATATATATATATATATATATATATATTTGAGCATAGCGATTGGTATTTCGTATGTGTTAAGCTTTCTTCACTTAGTTCTGTTCTTCATGTTCCTCATTCCCAGACGTCAAAGTCTCAAACTACCCAAGTGGCATTTGATCAGCCTGAGATGAGAAATTAGCATACATTTATATATATATATATATATATATATATATATTTATAGAGAGAGGAAAGCCCTGAAGAACTTGTGCACTAATCAATTCTCTCTTTTGTCATTTTGATTCCGTGCAATCTATTAATGCAAGAAACAGTGTCAGCAACATATTTTAGTTGTTTTAACTTAGAGTCGTCATCTGCTAGTATCGAAATATCTTCGTAATTGGGGTCACAATTTGTTTTGATTAAACAAATTGTTGAAATTCCCTAAGCGATAGACTCTCACAGGGTCACACGTGCTTCCTGTTGATGAGAGTGATCAACAATGATTACATTATCGGGTAACTTTATCATATATTGAATTCTGCCGAGATATGTCTGCAAGCGTAACAATTTTCTATTCAGCATGGCTGCATTTCTTTCCAGAAGACGGTCGAGTCTTCTTGTTTTTGGTTCCATTCTCAAGTCCTTGAAGTCTCATTTCTTTAATTGACCAATCCGTTAACATACCACCGAGATATTTTTTATCAACATGAGGTACATAGACAAATATAAAATAGTGAAAACGCATACTATTTTCGAAAAATGACTCTACCATGTAACATTGAACCTCTGCTTCCACTTAAAAGGTCCAAAACCCTGATGTCTCACCAACCATTTGTGGTTCTGCCTTGTAATTTGCTAAAGATAAACATCAGTACTACAGTGAGGTATTAATGCAGACTGAATTGACGAGGTCAACAAATTTTCTAGTTTCAGAAATTACAAATCAAAAGGCAAACAAATAGGTTAGGACAGAGACTTGATGAAGGAAAACAAAAAGGGGCATGTGCAGGAAAAAGATTGCAAAGACTAAATATATTACAGTAACTAAATGCTATTGCTTTCTGTTTCTGTTTGATCTGAAAAGGGGTTGTCTTATACAAGAATTTCAAATGGGATCGTTTTTAGTTTTTAGCTTACCTCGCGGTATTAATTTGCTATTAGCCATTTTGGATTATTTGACCTTATAACCCAATCCTTATTGATTCACATAAAATTTTATGAGCGCCATGCTATTTAGATAAGAGCGTAAATTAATGATGTTTTTGACCATTAGACTTTTGCCATCTAGGGTGCGGCACCAGTGCTGCTTTACCTATCAGCACGATGCTTGGATTACTCTCTCACGATCCCATTTTCACTATTTAGACTGTTTCCATCTCATTCATTTATGGGAATTGCTTTTGTTTTAGGGTCCATATAGTTTTAGGATGTGCTATTTATTTTATCCTTGTCTAGACCCAAAAAGACATTAAATTTATCTACATCAGGTCGTGAGAAATCCGAAAATGTAGGCCTGTGACTCAAAGGGGTGCCTCGCCTTCGCTTTTGCTAATAGATTAGTAGTTTCTTTTTTTTTTTTTTTGAACTAAGACATTCGCAATTTATATTGGACTTGAAAGTAAATTCCTATTGTATTAGAAAACGGTGAAGGAAAAATAATTCCAACAAATACGGTCCTCAAAATTCAAACTCGTATTATCTTTTTTTTTTACAGATATGCCTGCTCAATCTAAGACAACTTTACGCAAGAATCTCATTTGCACATGAGAATACTATGAATGCTAAAAAGAGACCAACAGAACTGAGTGTGTCATGCCTTAATAAACTGCAAAGGACAGCTCAGTGAGTTGACGGTGGCGCTTCGTTTCCACTCTCTGCCAACTAACAGATATTTTTTTAATACTTGGTCTTGATTCTGTTCTCACTGAACAATCCCAAATTGCAGACCTGTAAAGGTCAATTATGTCCTAATACAATCCTATCAGTTGCTATTAAAGTATATTCGGAACTAAACACCATGATTGAACATCAGCTAATTTAAGTGGTTGAAATTCTTAATCTTAATATAATAAATATATACATCAATATCTTCTTTATATTTAAACTTTTAAATGAGATGTAACTCTAATATAGTACATTAAAGCCCATGTTACAGGTTCAAAACTCCACTCGTTTAAAACATTAAAATTATTCATACACAAGTTTTTTTAGAAAAAACTCATGTGAGGGGGCGTATTCATGCTATAAATATTAAGAAGGCACTTCTTGAGACTTGATGTAAAACTCCGTTTGTATGAGAGGGGACGTATTAATGTATTGGGGAAAATCCGACTCAATATCTTTGGACCGTAATCATGATCTATCTTTTGTGCCTTCCGCTCTGGCTTGAGGGCAAAGCAATAAAAGGAAGTAAAACATGGTATGGATTAGGAAACAAGCAATTCATTGCTAATTTGAGGGCTTGAATGTTGGGAGTAGATTATATGGTATAAATGGGCAAGAAATTAGGAAACTTTATCACTATGAATATCAACCCATGGTATGGTAGTGGGGGAGAGACAATAGTTCATTCACACACTACACTCTAATTGTTATAAGAGTCTCACGGGTACACTACATAAAAAGTGTCTAGGGACTCTTTGGCTGCAAGGTCTTAATTGTAGATTTTGGGCCTACAATTAGTACTATAAATAACAAGAAGGCATTTGAGGCTTGATATAAAACTATTACTTAAACCGACATTAATATTAAATCGCCTGCATATAAGGGAACGTATTAATATAATAAATAACAAAAAAAACACTTGAGACATGATGCAGAACTTTTACTTAAACCATTAATACTAAAAAGTGATACAATGATTAATAAGAAGACACTTAAAGACTGATGTTCACGCAAAGGACACTTAAAATTCGAATGTATTAATGTAACAAATAAATAAATAAGGGATTAATAGGTACATTACAAAGGCCCACTGACATAATGTGATCCACAGGAAGAAACACACATGAAGATTTGACATATTTGGTAAAACTTGTTATCAATGTTGCAGTTGCAGGGTTCATCTCACATTTTTTCACATGAAATAAGGGACCATTAACAGAAGCCAAATTTTCTCTTCTCATGAAAAGTGAACTAATAAGACAGTGCTATGAGAAATCGTTCAGTCTAATAATGAGAGAAATTGGACCTGTTTGGATCGATTTTTTGTTTTCATGAAAAAAGATATTTTTCCACTGGAAAAAAATAGAACGTTTAAAATTGTTCTTCTTCAGAATTTAGAATTAAGGCATTCAAAAAAAATATTTTTTAAAAAATTATAAAAAGTATTTTCCTTAAGAAAAACAAAATCCAAATGAGCTCAAAATCCATTATGATAGATAATTTAGCTTTTCGATTAAAATAAATTGGTACTAATTAGATTAGTTCACAAACACACACACACATATATATACACTAAATATTGAAAATTCTAATTTATTGGTCACTAAAAATTTATGTTCTCTAATGTATAAACCCACCGTATCTAAAAAAAGAAATGGCACCATAAGGGGGCGAAGACTACATTTTTTGTTGGAGACAAAAAGTGCATAAACAAAGTTTTCATCATCCATGAAGCAAATAATGAATCTATAATTTGCTTTTATCGAGTTATAGCATTCAAATTAATATTGACATACGAAAATTTTTCTCAGTAACGACTGATTAATTTTTTTAAACTCTATATATTCTCAAAATGCTCTAAAATTTCTCATATTTTCTTTAATGTAAATTTCATGTATCACTTTTTGGAGTACTTTGTGGGATTTCTTTTCACTTCACCTCCCTGTGTATGATAACCATGATATTGCGACTTCCAATGAATCTTAATGATAATTACTCTTCGTTATTAATTAATCCAAACAATTTTAATTGAGTCATTATAAGCCAAATTCTCCAAAAAATTAATCTCTTTGATTGATTTCTTACTTTACCTCTTAAATATTACGAGTACAAACTGAAAAAATTCATAATCCCTTGAGACATCCAAAAGAATTTCACATAAGAAAAAAAATCCTAAAAGGATTGCCAAAAAGAAAGAATAATTTTTCTAACAAGTGGACCATTACATCAGTTGGTTGACGCTAGATATATAAGTAATAGATATTATATATATATATATATATATATGTGTGTGTGTGTGTGTGTGTGAGCGCGTAAAAGAGTCTATACCATATTAATCAATATCAGTTGTCAACATGTCATGTAGCTTTGTCCTGCCTAAAAAAAAATTCCTCATTAAAATAATTTTCTAATTTAATAAATTTATTCCTAATATATGTATTGTGTAAAGTAGAGTATGAATTTGTTTGGTCTAACATTTAGACACTTAAAAGCACTTAATTCGAGTTTAGAAGCTGAAACAAGCGTGTTTGGCTCATTTTTTAAAGAGCGTTTATGTAAAAGTTAAAACTTAAAAAGAAAAATAGAAAAACAAACCGCTCCAAATTCAATATCGAGGGATCAAGAGATAGCCCAAATGATTAAGACTATCATAACCCAGGAGTGAGGTCTTGGATTCAAATCCTATGGGGGTGGGGTTTTAAAAGAAAAAGAAGAATCCAAAAAAATGCTTTTGAAAAGTTGTTTTCACATTATTTCAGAAATTATTTCTCTTCTTATTTTCTCAAAAATAATGCTTTTCAATATTGCTCTCAAAACTGCTAAAAGCTCAACTCATTAAATATTGAAACAATCAGTGGCTTTTATTTAACGACTACTTTTAAAAAAGGCTCTATTATTAAAAGAACTATAACTCAATAGTTAAAATCTTACCATTAAGCCAAACATAATTTATATGCCTTTTTCATCACTACCACATGTCCATGCCTTTTTTTTTTAAATCGATGTTCATGCATTTTTCCCACTTTACTTCCAAATTAAAATGTTATATCCGTTAATCTCTTACTAAATAATATGATTGACAATGAAATCTACAAAGTGTTAAAATTTTTAAAATGTATCTATGTTTTATCATTGTATAGACTAAAAAAATATAATTGACTATCTACAATAAATAAAGAAATTAAATATCACAAATATTACCGTGCGTCTATTCCACGGTATACCACAAAAACATTGTGCTCCCCTTTATACATGTAAAACACGTTCCACGTAAAAAAAAAAAAAAAAGAGAGAAAAATGTTTTCCATCTCTAGTGCATCCTGTCCTTCCCCTCTCTTTTCCTTCTCTCCCACGTCTATCTCCTCTCTGTATCTTTCACAAAATAGATATTTCACACACATACACATTGGCACAATTCTCACACACACACACATATGTGAGTGGAATTTTTTTTTATACCCTTATTTTAAAATTTTATCACAAAAATATCCTTCTTTTTAAATTGGTTTCAGAAATACCCTTTTCGATAAGTTACTTACCGAAACGTTCTAAATTGGTTTCAGAAATACCCTTTTCGGTAAGTTACCTACCGTTTCGGTAGGTGACTTACCATTCTCACACGTGTCAGAGAATATTTTGAGTAAACAGTAAGTCACTTATTGTTTGACACGCTGTCAACTTGAACAGCAAGTGACTTACCATTTCCTTCTTTGAACGGTAAGTGACTTACCGTTCCTTTATACCATTATTCCCTTTGAATGGTAATTCACCTCCAACCCTGAATGGCTTGAACCCCTATTTAATCCCCGCTCTTTTATTCTCAGAAGGCCTAACATTCCCAATCCAAAATTCTTATTACTTATATATAATTCGCCCTGTCTCTTTAATTTTCGAAACGCCCAAAATCTCTTCAATTATCTTCCACACATACATACTTTTATACTATTCTCTTATTTTTTTTACTCAGTCAAAAAATATGAATACAGTCTCTATTCTTTTATATTATGGCGGAGAGAAAATTAATGGCCCTTACGGTATCAATTATAAAACTACGAAGCCTATTTGTAATGTCAAAATAACACATGAAACATCATACAATAAATTTGTTTATAGCGTCTATGAGAAGCTTAATTTGCATTATGGCATCGACAGGGTTGAGTTATCACATCGTTTCCAATCGGGGGTCGTATAGTTACAATATCCATATTTTAGCGAGGCGGCAATCAGCAACGATGAAGATTTGATGGACGTGTTTCAGATAACATGTGATGATAATAACATGAATAATGCTCATGTTATTGTTGAAGTAAATGCAGACAAAGTATATATCCCGTAAGGATCCACTGATTTCCAGCGTGGTGGTGCTATTCCCGACTTGAATGTCGAACCATCATATTACGTTGTTGCTGGGAGTGACATACCAGGGCCATCTCATAGTGTGAGGGTGGACTTAAATATGGACACATTTTAGTCCGAACTTGAAGAAGAAGATGAGAACATGGCCTTGAACAAAAAAGATGCTTGGTACGATGATGATGATGTCTTCGATGCAATTTAAACCCAGGGAACATTAATGCTAAACGTGAGGGGCTGTCAGGTAGTGTAGGGTCCAGCGGCGGTGCGGTACTAATGCACAGTGTATTTGAAACTGCTCAGTTCCATACCGTTAGTCAAGAATATTATATGGATAGTATGGAGAAGCACAAAAAGCACGTATTTTGGGACGAGAACGAGAAGGAATTGGTTAAAGGAATGGTTTTCCCGTCCAAGAAGGACGTGATTCGGGCGGTTCAAATGTACTCGATAAAAGTACAACGTGAATACAAAATCAAGAGGTCAGAACCAGATTTATGAGTTGTTTGTTGCGTAAGTACTTCCAACCCTAGAAATCCATGTAGGTGGGAATTGCGAACAATTCGAAAATCCACGCACCATCAATTTGAAATAACAAAGTATTGGGGCATGCATAATTACTTCGGTGATAGATGAAGGTTCGACCATAATAGATGAGGTGGGCTTTGTACGAGCAAATCCTTTGACGCAATGTCCCCCGTCAAAATTTGCGTCCTATGCTGGGCATAATGTTCCAAGAGGGATGCATCCTGGGTCTAAAGCGGACATCCATGCTATATCCTATGATCCAACAATTAACATGCATAAATAATATTAAATTATATAATATCTTAATGAATTACAAGAAATTCCTAAGGAAATTTATTATAATAATTTTCTTATAAATTACTTTAATTTCGTATTAAATTATATTACTTTTATATTCAAATAAACTACGTTCAAATCCTAATAAATTACACCATATTCCTAATAAATTACAAAAAATATATTAATTTTCTTATCAAATAAACTGCACTCAAATCCCAATAAATTACACCATACTCCTAATATATTACAATCAATTCTATTAATTTTTTAATCAAATGAACTTTGTTAAATTCCTAATAAATTATAAGAAATTACTAAGGAAATTTCTTATCTTTGTTTTTTAATAAATTATTTTAATTTCGTATTAAACTATATTACTTTTCTATTCAAATAAACTATATTCTTGTTCCTAATAAATTATATAATATTCCTAATAAATTACAAACAATTATATTAATTTTCTAATTAAATAAAATTTATTAAATTCCTAGTACATTTTAAGAAATTTCTAAGAAAATTTCTTAACCATATTTCCTAATAAATTATATTAATTTATTAGAAAATATATTACTTTTCTGATCAAATAAACTACATTCTCGTTCCTAATAAATTACACCATATTCCTAATAAATTACAATCAATGACTCTATATTCTTACTAAATTTGCATAAGTTTTTTTTATGTCAAATGGACGATTTCAGTTCTATGAATTTTATAAAAATCATAACTTTTCTAAAATCTTTCTAAATTTTCTAAATATTATAAATTTCTAACTAAAGAAAAGGTCATACATTGCAAGATTATGTTAAATATCCTATTCATATGCATGTCAGAAATATATATACATATGCATGTAAGATAAACACATATAGTTATACACATGTTAATGTCACATGTGCATATACTGTACACATACGTACATGCTATATACATTAAACATATACATACGATCACATATTAACAACATATATATACACGTAAAAATCATATCTAACAAATAAAAAGGCGAGAATTTAGAAAACTTACAAGTAAAAGTAATTTCCTAGGCTTGGAGTATATTTTTTGCAAAAAAAAAAAAAAGGATTGGTAGGGGATTTTTTTGGGCCAAAACTGGTGGGTCACGGGGGGAGGGGAGGGAGGGGGTTTTTTCACCGATGGGGAAAAATGGGGAGGGGAAAGGCCTATATATAAAGGGCAAAAAATGGTAGGTCATCTGCTGTTTGATAGGTGACTTACCGAAAACATTAAAGCCCCAATGTTTTTTTTTCTTTTTAATTTTTTCAATTCCGAGATAAGTGAACGGTAAGTCATGACTTACCAAAAAGGGTATTTCTGAAACTAATTTAAAAAGAAGGGTATTTTTGAGATAAAATTTTAAAATAAGGGTACTAAAAAAATTTTTGTTGCGCTTTATTGCTACTACTTTATTGTTGTTGAAGCTCTTGTGATTGTTGTTATGTTATTTGTTGTTGATTATATATATATATGTAGTGTTTGATACTTTGTTTGAATTAAACTTGTCTATTCCTTCAATTAAATTTTGTGAACAATAAATTATGAACATAATGTTCATAATTAGTACTCAGGTTGGACGTATATTATAAAAATTGTGAACACATAATATAAACACTGTGAATGCGCGTATTGTGTAGCATAATACTACTTGGGCATGGTGCATTGGCTTCGTGTACAAGCACCCGTTCAGAAAAGTCATTTCTTCGGTACATTACACAAGTTATACTCCAATTTCCATTAATATAAAATTTATCATTTTTAATTATTTTCAAAATAAATTTATTATTTTTAATAATTTTTAGGTGTTAAGTTATTTATTGTGTGAATAATTAAAAGCAGTAAATTTAAATTAAGCTTATTTATTTATTTTTTGCCAAGTTAAATTAAGCTTAACAAGTTGCAACATTACACACCTAGAAAAATCGAAGAAAAATAATAGAAAACAGTTAACTCAGCTTGCTCCGTTATGGCCGCAGGATCTCTCCCCGTCTAAATCTCAGCCGTTGTTTTAGACCGCGAAATTACATAGCTACCCCTAATTATCATATCCTCTTCTCCGTCTATCTAGCATGCCCATTCCCACTTCTCTCTTACTCTCACACACACAAACACACACTTCCTCACCATCTTCTGTGTGAGCACAGCTCCACCAACTGCACCCCACCGTACCAGATCTAAACCCTCCGCGACCTCCGAGACTCAATAATGGAGGAGGCGTTGGAGCTGGCACGGTCAAAGGACACGAAGGAGCGGATGGCCGGAGTGGAGCGCCTCCACCAACTTCTAGAAACTTCCAGGAAGAGCCTGACGCCGTCCGAAGTCACCTCTCTTGTCGACGTCTGCTTGGATCTCTTGAAAGACAACAATTTTAGGGTTTCGCAGGGTGCTCTTCAAGCGCTCGCCTCTGCTGCTGTGCTCTCCGGCGAGCACTTGAAGCTCCACTTCAATGCGCTTGTTCCCGCCGTCGTCGAACGCCTCGGCGATGCTAAACAGCCCGTTAGAGATGCCGCTAGACGCCTTTTGCTTACTCTGATGGAGGTACGCATGCCAGTTGTTGTACACCTACTCACTGTATTCGTTTACTTACACTTTTACTGAATGCTTCTTCGATTTTTAGTTTTTTAGTTCTTTTTAAATTGATTGCATAATTTTTGGAGCTTAATTTTTGATTTTGCTGTTAAATTTTAGTTATGATTTCAATGTTTAGACCGATCCCTGTTTCCTTGCAATTTTACTGAATGCTTGTCTAATCTTTCTTTTACATCTTTTCACTATCCGTTTGCTTGCATTTTTACTGAATGCTTGTTCCTTTTTTTTTTTTTATTTTTTTAGTTTTTAAAAACTCGATTTCATAATTTTTCGAGTTTAATTTTCGATTTTACTGTTAAGTATTAGTTACGATTTCAATGTTTAGAGCGATCCCTGTTTTCTTGCAATTTTACTGAATGCTTGTCTAATCTTTTTTTTTATATTTTCTTTTACATCTTTTTTTTTTTTAACTTGATTGCATAATTTTTTGGAGTACAATTTTTTGATGTTAAAATTTAGCATTTGTTTTTAATACTTTTCATTGTTATAAACTTAATGCATAGACTGATTCCCGTCTACTTGCAATTTTGCTGAATAAATATTTATTTTATATTTGTTTATGTGTTTATCGTTGTTTTTAACTTCCTTGGCGACTTTTGGAGTATGATTTTCAATTTTAATGTTAAGGTTTAGTTATGAATTCATTTTTTAAAGCAATTTCTGTTTGCTCATAAGTTACCTGAATTTTTGTCTTTTTTACATTTTTCCTTCTAGTTTAATTAACTGCAGAATTTTAAAAATATAACTTCAACTTTTAGTTGCAATTTTTACTGAACAGCTGTTTCTATTTTTCTTTTCCTTTTTTTTGTTTTTTAATACTTTGATGGGAAAATTTTCGGAATATAGTTTCCGGTGGAAAAATTTTTGCTGTACAGTTTTCAATTTTATTGTTATACGTTAGTTTTCAATTTAATATTTTCAGGGGTTCTATGATTCTGTTGATTTTCAGTGTTGCATTCTTTATGCTTATTGGCTATCAACTTGAGGGCAAATATTTTGGTGTACAAGTCTTAATTTCTTTTAAACTGTATTTACGAATTCAATGTTTAGACTTTAGAGCAGTTCAGTGATGCTGTTAGAATTTAGTGTGCATACTCAATATTTTATTGGTTCAACATTGTTCATATTTTTGGCCATCTTTTACTGTGTCTCATAAATTCTACTTTTTCTGCTAGAAGGAACACACTTGACAATTAATTTATATTTCAACCATGAGTAATGGTAATTCTTTCATGTTTGTTAATGATCATTAAAAGACATGAGGCAAAAACATAAACATTGACCTGCCCCGTTTTTGATCTTTCTACAGGTCTCTTCTCCAACACTTATTGTTGAAAGAGCAGGAACTTATGCTTGGGCACATCGAAGCTGGAGAGTTCGAGAGGAATTTGCACGTACTGTCACATCAGCAATTGGTCTTTTTGCATCTACAGAGTTGCCTCTTCAACGTGCAATACTTCCTCCTGTATGTTAAATTTGATGCTGTCAAGAATGTATAGCCTTGTTACTAGTTGCATTTTATGAAGGAAATGAAATTATTGAACTTCTTGTGTTATCAGATTCTGCAGACGTTGAATGATCCAAATACTGGTGTTAGGGAGGCTGCTATAGCGTGTATAGAGGTAAAATTTGATTCATCAATAAGTTTCTCGATTGCTTTGTTTCCCTAGCTCTCATACATACCAAAAACAAGTCTATTTTTCTGTGGGGAAGAGAAAGGACCGCAGACCTTGGTGGAATAGTCTAGCAGAACTGGAAATGCTGTTGGTTTTACTATGTTGTAAAATTATAATCTATCTAATACTTTAAGGCAAAGAGAAGATTGCTATCCCATTAAAGCAGAAGGAATTGAAAAGAGAACACTTGACCTCCTCATGCATCTCAATTTTCTCAACTTTCCTTGCTCTTGTTTGGTTTTCCATGAGTACTGTACGATTTTTTTTAGGTGGAATACTGAATTTTGATATTTAAAGTCACATGCACCTACAAGTGAATTGTTTAGTATAGCTCTTTGAACTCGAAGTGAATGTTTGGGACCAACAAGTTCTTTTAGATCTTAAGTTATTAAAGAATGATATTGTGAAAGTATTACTATTTCAGGAAAAGTAGACATTGTTTTGTAACAGCCTAGAAAGAAAATTAAGTCTTTTTATTTGAGCAGATGGTGAAGTACATAGCTAGTGGACAATAATTAATTCTTGGAATTGGACTGAAATTGAGGATGGATTGTAAAGTTGTTTGATGGTGCCAACTGCCCATCTCATTTGCTGATCTTAGCTATCCTTGCTATAGTTTTCCTTTCTTGATGGGTCTTCTAGGAGAGATAATGCTGCATCCATTGTCACTAAATATGTGTCTTACACGGGGACAAAGCAACTGTGCTTCCTGTCTATGCCATGGTAATGTTACAGTTATAATTGTTCAAGAATTGTTGAATGGATCAGCATTTTTGTTAGATTTGCTTGTTCCATGGTTAATGCAACTTGTTCCATTTCCTGACCTGGCATGCCAAGTTGTTTATTGATAACAATGGGAGTCTTGGTTAATTATCAGTTCAGAATCATGCAAGAAATTGACAAGTTGACTGGTGTTAATATTTGACGGCTGGCAATATCCAGCATGAATGTTACATGTATAAATAATGATTTGGAGAGATTATTTGGAGAGATTATTCTGCCAAAGACAAAAAGGGAAAAAAGAGAAGTAGAGATTTTTGTCATTGTAGTGGAGATTATCACTTAAGTTGCTTTTCAGTTGAAAGGAGCAAAAGTTCTATCCCTCAAGCTATCTGGTTCCTTGACTTTGCACTTAGAGACATTATTCTTCATGTGAACTATTGAAAGTGTTGGTAGTTTTTCTTTTATGGGATCTAATGTGTACAGCAGTTTGCCACCTTTTACTTTTGATTGGGTGTTGCTTCTTTCCTGATTACTATACACCATGTTGTGTAAGCTTGAGTTCAAAAGATTCTGGATTCATTATATTCTGCAAAGTAATTATTTGAATACTTATTTTGCAAGAACATGATGTAACTATGACCACTTTTAGGGGTGATCTTAAGGTACCGAGGTTGAAGCCTAGATATGAAGGATCAGAAATATTACTCTTTTTTAGAATCAAATGAAAATGATTTTGAGAGAGCTGCTTCATATCAATAATCAATTAGTCCTTTGGTCCCTTTGAAAATCTCTAGTGATCAGATGTTGAAATATTGCTTTATGTCACTTAATATTTTAGATTAAGACATAGTTAATATTTGCATAGTTATAACATGATATCCTAGATAAAATTTGTCTTCTTTTGTTTCTGCAACTGTTGTGGAAATTATATAGCAATTGTTTATTTTTGAGGAGTTAAAAGATTTTATTAATGTGCACCAAGGGGGTGCGACCCAAAAAAGATTAACATCAAACATGCGAACTATTTATACATCCTACATTGAATATACAAGAAACCACAATTGGCAACAAAGATCATGAATCCAGTGATATTTCAAAAGAGAAAGTGAGAATTCCTTCACTCTGAAAGTTCTCTAACTCTGTTCCTCGCAAAGAGCCCAAATGTTTCCAAGAGGAATTGGCTGAATGACTTTCTTCATCTTTAGCGCCACTCCAATTTTAGTATTTATGAAGATGTTTGTGATAGTGTTCTGCTATTTTGTTTTCTTATGAGAACTAGCATGCAAACATTTGTTGATGGGATAAATTGCTAATGTTACTGGTCACTTTGTAAATTCTTCCCAGAATGAGTTATTTAGGTACTGGTAATATATTAGAATTTTTAGAATTTTTAATTGCTGGATGGATCTAAGATATTGTTGTCTGATGCTTGTCCCTTTCTCATTTCTTCAAGTATTTATTATTATTTAATTTTCTCTGCAGGAGATGTATAATCAGATTGGGCCGCAGTTTCGTGATGAACTTCAACGTCATCATCTTCCTATGTCCATGGTAATAGAATAGCTGATAATGATCTATATATATATATATATATGTATATGTATGTATGTATGTATGTATGTATGTATTTGCTGCACTGTATCTGACTTCGTACCCCTTTCATGTCCAGATGAAGGTAAGGGGCATAACTTATTTTTATCTGATATGATGATTGATTTCAGGTAAAAGATATTAATTTTAGATTGGAGAAAATAGAGCCAAAAGTCTGCTATTCAGCTGGAATGGTGAATAATTATTCTATCAATGAAGTTAAGCCCGCAGGTGTTAAACCCAGAAAGAGCAGTCCTAAAGCTAGAAGTTCAATGCGTGAAGTGTCTCTTTTTGGAGGTTGGTCTTCCCTTGATGTTATTGAAAACTTGTACTTTTTCACGTTTCTAAGGTTAAATAGGTATTGACACTTTGGTCTGTTGATTTTGAAGGGCAGAGATCTAACTGCCCTGATTTCTGCAAATAACTTTATGTGAGGTCAAATTCATCAAAACGACCCATTAGAACTTGTATGGATTGCCTTTTGTGTGAAGATTGGAAGTGTTGAAAAATGATACTATCCGTTGATTCTCACATCTATTTCTAAATTAGCCATTAGGCAGTTGAATTTCGTAGGGATACTTGAAGGGAAAAGCGGCCCTTTCCGAATCTGAAAACATAGCTGAAAGAAATATAAAGAAAAGGGTATCTTTACTGTACATTTGCGTTCTTCTAATGTCGTGCAGGAGATGGTGATATCACAGAGAAACCTGTGGAACCCATTAAAGTGTACTCAGAAAAGGAGCTCACAAGGGAATTTGAGAAGATTGCTTCTACCCTTGCACCAGACAAAGATTGGTCTGTTCGTATTGCCGCCATGCAGAGAGTTGAAGGCCTTGTCGTTGGAGGTTTGGGAACTATACATTGTAAAACAAATAGAGTCTCCTGTCTTTGTTTCTTTCTAAGGTTGCTTGCAATTTTATACTTATTTTAAATGGGAAGTTAGATCAAGGAGTGTGTGAAGGGTATCTCTGGTTGCCAATAGAGTGTTTCATAATTGTTTGCGTTTGTGAAATAGAAACTATCTAGTTTCTTTCAGTCCTTTCTTGATCTTCTCTTTTCAAGCTTCAGAGGTCAGAGGGTTGTGGAAACTTTCTGCGAGCAGCTGAAAGTCATGACAGAGTGAAGAAAATTAAAAGTAACAAAAGGGGAGGACAAGAATGATCACATGAGGAGAGAAATCTGATACTCAAGCACTAACAATGTGCTTGTCTGAAATAACATCTTTTTGGTCTTTTCTGCGTTCCTGCCAAGGAAATCTAGCATTTGAAAAGAATAAAACCAGGAAAAACCTGATCTTAATTAATTACAACTGTTTTATTTGAGACTTGTTTTATGCTTAGATCTTTATAGTGTGTTTACCTAAAGTTACTCATATGCCTTAGGGCTTTTATGTGATTTGAGTTTCTAGTCGTGCTTAATCATGCAAACATGTTGACTGGATCTATGGAAGTTTGGTGTATGTTTGTAGACTGACTGAATCTCTTTTGATGTCTAGATTTATGGTCATATAATACTTTTCATGGTTGGCAATAAGATGCATTTTTGGATCATAAAGGTTTAGTTTAGATGTCAATCATGGTAAATTAGAGCATTATATTTCGGTGTGATTGTTGGAAAAAAGGTATTGAAAAATGATTTGTCTTCTTTTTCACCACGCCAGGAGCGGCTGATTTCCCTAGCTTTCGGGGACTTTTAAAGCAACTAGTTGATCCTCTGAGCACTCAATTGTCTGACCGAAGATCTAGCATAGTGAAGCAGGTAAAATAGCCAAAATTGATTATCCATGATTTAGCTGCTTCTTAGTTGGGATGCGATCTACTCTGAAAGCTAATTTCCTTTATCTATTTTATAAACTACAACAACTTGCGTTTTCTTCTCTTGGGAAGTTGTTATGCTCCAAGTCTAAATACTACCTATGTAGGTAAATCCAAATACTAAAACATGGAGTTCACTAGTCTTTTCCTTGTTGAGTGGGGTTTGTTTTAAGAAATTTTTTGGCACGAGAAACACTTTTATTTCAAAGAGAGAAATGAATATATTTTAAGTGCACAAATTGATAATATCCAACATGATGCTGATGTTTTTAGGGTACAAGAATTTCGAAATGCTTCTTTGGACTGTTTTTACATAAGCAATTATGACTGCCAGAACACCCAGCTTTTGACATTGTATGGTGCTTGAGTACTTACAATACTCAATTCTATGATATAGTGGAGTGATGGACTGCAGCATTTGTTGGCAACCGTACTGAATAATTCCAGTTCAATAGGTTTCAGGTTCTGGCCTCAGACCTATTTGGTTTGGCTCTAGATTCTTGGAGGTGGAGTCTCTGTTGAAGTACAGTGGCATCATACTTTCGCATTTTATTGGTTTCCTTACTATATTTTTTCCCATGCATGTCATACATAGTGGATTTCCCTCTCTCCTGTGTGTGTGTAAGCACAACTGTGGATGTTGGCTGACCGTCACATGCACAATTCTATTCTTGAAGCATAGATGTTGTGTTTGTTTGGATTTTATTACAAGACACTTATTTTATTTGACAACTTATGTGAAAAAGATTATTTGTTATCAGCTTATTATAAGACACTTATAAGATATTTTTTATAAGATGTCTTATTTGTTGTTATAAAAAATAAGTTGGGTTTAAGGTATTCATATCTTATCTTTAGAAAATAATTAAAAATAAAAACTTAAAAATATAAAAATTTAAAATTAAAAAATAAAAAATAAAGAAAATTAAAAAATTTAAATTTAAAATAAAATTTTAAAATTTAAAAATAAAATATTAAAAATTAAAATTAAAATTAAAAAAATTAAAGATTAAAAAATTAAAATAAAAAGTAAAAAAATTTAAAATTTAAAAACTAAAAAAATAAAAAAATAAAAAATAAAATGTTAAAAATTAAATATTAAAAATTAAAATTTAAAAAATTTAAAATTTTTAAAACAAAGAATAAAAATTAATTAATATTTATATTTTATAATTTATTATTTAATTATAAAATTAAAATATCATGAGTTAAAATTGATAATATTATTATCAAAGTAACTTATAACAGCATTTTAGCTAACAAACCAAACAGTTTTATTGTATCAGACACTTATTTTTTATAAGACACTTATTAGATAAGATGCTTATCAGATTTCAGATAAGACTATTCCAAACACGCTAAGAGTCTCTTAGGTCTTATGATCAGTTCTTAGGCAGCCTTTGATTAAGCTGCTTTAGGTACCTTCTAATTGAAGGAGATACAGAAGTAAACATATTAAAGATTTTCCTCTGTTATTGACTTGAAGCCAATGGTAGGGATGATCTGGATTATGGCACGGTGTCTCCTGATCTGCTGTTGCATACTCATGTACTTAAAGATATTGGGAAATATATGGATATATTTATACTGCTTTACAAGTTTTACTTATTTAAGTTTTTCCTCTTTTCCCCCACTTTTGCAGGCTTGCCATTTATTAAGCTTTTTGTCAAAAGAGCTGCTGGGAGATTTTGAGACATGTGCAGAAATGTTCATTCCGGTCAGGACAACTTGAGTTTTGATTATTATGGTCTATTATGCTCAAATTTGTATCTCACACATTAATTGAAATTCAGGTCCTTTTCAAGCTTGTAGTGATAACTGTACTTGTCATTGCAGAATCTGCGGATAACTGCATAAAAACGGTAACCCTTATGTGACTTGTTGGTTGTTCAATTCGTCACCTTATAAGTCCTTGCTTGAGCCACATATTTTTCCTTTTCCTCCCTGCAGATGTTGCGCAACTGCAAAGTTGCCCGAGTGTTGCCTCGCATAGCGGATTGTGCAAAGAATGACCGCAGTGCAGTGCTCCGTGCAAGGTACCAATCTGCTTTGCCTTTTGGTGGAGGTGAATTCTTTTTTCCTATAATGTATCATTTCTCTGTTCCAGGTGTTGTGAGTATGCACTTCTTGTTTTAGAATATTGGGCTGATGCACCTGAAATACACCGTTCTGCTGATCTCTATGAAGATCTTATAAAATGTTGCGTAGCTGATGCAATGAGTGAGGTATAATTTTATATGTGCCATCTCTTCAATATTCTTTGATATAGTTCATCGTCTTGTCAACAACTCCATTAATCTAATATTTGAGATATTAACTTCAATAGGTACGTTCTACCGCAAGAGCTTGTTACAGAATGTTTGCCAAAACTTGGCCGGGCCGATCTCGGCGTTTGTTTATGTCATTTGATCCTGTTGCCCAAAGGGTATAGCCTTTTACCTCTAAGCATTTTACTACCATTCACCTAAAGAAGCGTATCTTAACACATAGAAGAAAATGTATGTTGGGATTTCAACTATGTTGCTCATATTGAGACAGATAATAAGCGATGAGGATGGAGGTATGCATAAGCGGCATCCTTCTCCTTCTATTTGTGAGAGGAGCTCATTTACCTCTCAAGCTTCTGCTCCCACAAACCTACCTGGTTATGGAACTTCAGCTATTGTTGCCATGGACAGAAGTGCAAATCTTCCCTCAGGGACATCTGTTTCCTCTGGGCTACATCTGTCACAAGCAAAATCTGGGGTTAAAGGCTCAGATAATAGTCTTGAAAGTATTTTACATGCAAGCAAGCAGAAGGTTTCAGCAATAGAAAGCATGCTTCGAGGTTTAGATATATCTGAGAAAAGCCGGTCTTCTAGTTTGGATTTAGGTACTTATTTCCTCTTCTGTTTTGTTTCTTCTGTCGTGATACTAATGAATTGTTACATTTTAATATAGTAGTTTGAGGATGGCATCCTGTCACTACAGTTTAGGGTTTGAGCAGCTATATTTTCCTCTTATTGCCCCATATGCAGGAGTTGACCCACCTTCTTCTCGAGATCCACCATATCCTCTTGCTGTTCCTGCTTCTAACAGTCTTACAAGCTCTTTAGGGTTAGATACGACATCTGGTATATCTAAACTCAATGATCGCAATGGTGGCTTGATGTTGTCTGATATTATTTCCCAGATTCAGGCTTCCAAAGATTCTGGAAAGTTATCTTATCATAGTAGTGTGGGAAGTGATCCTATTTCGGCGTTTTCATCCTACACGGCCAAGAGAACTTCTGAAAGACTGCCCAGCAGAGGTTTGACTGAAGAAAATACTGATGCCAGGGAGGCTAGGCGATTTATGACCTCACATATTGATAGGCAGTACTTAGAGACTCCATATAAAGATACTAATTATAGAGATTCCCAGAATTCTCATGTTCCCAATTTTCAACGGCCACTTTTGAGAAAAAATGTAGTGGCAAGAACATCTTCAAGCCAGAGAAGAAGCTTTGATGATAGCCAGCTCCCGCTGAGTGATATGTCAAGCTACGTGGAAAGCCTGGCTTCACTTAATGATGCACTGAGTGAGGGGCTAAGTTCTAGTGCAGATTGGAATGCCAGGGTTGCTGCATTTAACTATCTCCAGTCCTTGCTACAGGAAGGCCCAAGAGGCATACAAGAAATTATACAAAGTTTTGAGAAGGTGATGAAGCTCTTTTTCCGGTATTTGGACGACCCCCATCATAAAGTTGCACAAGCAGCTCTATCCACTCTTGCAGATCTTATTCCAGCTTGTAAAAAGCCATTCGAAAGTTACATGGAAAGGATATTGCCCCATGTTTTTTCACGTTTAATTGATCCAAAGGAATCAGTGCGACAGCCTTGCTCAACAACATTGGATATTGTTGCCAAAACTTACGGTAGTGATTCCCTGTTGCCAGCTTTACTCCGATCACTGGATGAACAACGTTCTCCAAAGGCTAAATTGGCTGTCATTGAATTTGCTATTGGTTCGTTCAATAAGAACACATCAAATTCTGAAGGTGCTGGTAACAGTGGTATCCTGAAGTTATTGCTTGCTAAGTTAACTCCACTAGTCCATGATAAGAATACTAAACTGAAGGAAGCATCTTCATCCTGCATTATATCAGTGTATACCCACTATGATTCAAATGGTGTTCTGAATTTTATTCTCAGCTTATCAGTTGAAGAACAGAATTCCTTGAGACGAGCCCTGAAACAGTATACTCCACGTATAGAAGTTGACTTGATGAACTTTTTACAGCAGAAGAAAGATAGACAGCGTTCAAAGTCTTCCTATGATCCATCTGATATTATCGGAACATCCTCTGATGAGGGATATAGTGGAGTGTCAAAGAAGAGTCACTTATACGGAAGATATTCTGCTGGTTCTGTTGATAGTGATGGTGGCAGAAAGTGGAGTTTGTATAAAGAGTCAACCCATGCCATTGGCTCTTCTGGTCACCCAACATCTGATGAGACTTGGGAGCAGATCCATTTGAGTTTTGATAATGGTTCTAATACTGATTTTCCCAGTTCTGATGTCCAAGATCTGAAACATGGCTTGGGAAGTGGCACGGACATGGAAAATACCTCCGCTCTGCGTTTGGGCTTGAATGGGTTGGTTGGTGCTAAACATGGACATGTCACCTCAGGGGCGGGGGCTGGTAATGAACCTTCTCAGGAATCAGACCTCATCCATCATGGACATGTCACCTCAGGGTCGGGGGCTGGTAATGAACCTTCTCAGGAATCAGACCTCATCCATCCAGAACTTGCTGCTTTGAAGACCAATTCTCCTCAAGAAGCAGGGCCCAGCATTCCTCAGATACTTCATACTGTGAGTCTGTTTAGATTATGTGTCTCTTATTTTTCGTTTTTTTTTTTTGGATTTTCTTTTATGGCCTGCTTTTCTCCCTTAACAAGCTGAAAATTTATCCCTGTATTAAAATGTCATTTTACATTTTTTTAAAAAATAATTCAGTAAGAATGTGACTTTACATTTTCCTAAACTTGAATAAGCTGAAAGTCATGACATCTTTTTTCTTTCCTTTTCTTTTTGCTGTTATTTCATTAAATAGATTTGCAATGGGAGTGATGGAAGTCCTGTGGCAAACAAGCATGGTGCGCTGCAGCAGTTGGTTGAAGCTTCTATTGCCAATGACCAATCACTATGGAGCAAGGTAAGTTGGTTCTCACTATGGACTTCCTCTGTGTCTTACCTTTTCTCTCACTTAATTGTTTTGTCTCTATTTCTCTATCAATCTCTGTATCTTTTAGGTCTTCTAATTTTTCAGTTCATTAACTTTCTAGTGGTAACTTCATTCTCCCCTCTTTCTTTCCCCTTCCTTGCGGTAAATCCCTTCAGGTCATTTTGATCTGCTGTTGTATTATTTTCTAAATGTGTCATAGGTGATGTGGTTGGTGCCTCGATATTTTTCACTTGGGATAGAATAAGAAGTATAGATATGTGTAAATATGTTTTCCTACTTCATGTCTCTTTTTCTGTATTATTGAACTGCAAGCTTTCTGCAGTTGGTATTGATTCAGCAAAGACTAGTTTTTGGGATATTTAGGGGTTAAGGTAGTTCTTGTATCAATCTCTCTAATCCAGCAGGATTAATCCCTTTACTTGTCGGAATTAATGCTGCCAGTGTAGTAACTTATGTTCAGCTGTTACCATAGCATTTGTAGCCTGCTTCAAGTGATCATTGACAAAGCTGCAACTGGTTTCTTATGCTGTATTTTTAGTATTCAAGGTTGCCACGCATGCCTTTTATATTTTCTATCAATGGATATGACGTCCCACCAGAACTGTTTCCATCTTTGCTTGAGATTTGGATTTATTTCTGATCATACTGATGTGGTAGCTGATAGTTTTCTCCGCATCCTATTTGTAATATATAATCTTTGGCTTATTGCAGTATTTCAACCAGATTTTGACTGTTGTCCTTGAGGTGTTCGATGATTCCGATTCGTCAATCCGTGAGCTCTCTCTCTCTTTGATAGTAGAAATGCTGAACAATCAGGTTTGATGTCTTTCTTAGCGGTGACCTTTGTGTATCATTCTTTGCTTATCTGCAATTGTTTCATTCCTTAAATAGAAGATTCTGATCCTTATATATCTGATGGGCTATATTGATTCCAGAAAGATGCTATGGAGGACTCAATTGAAATTGTAATTGAAAAATTGCTTCACGTGACGAAGGATGTTGTTCCAAAAGTAAGTTTTCCTGGGCTGGACTATTTCAGTTGTCTTTTAAAGGGGATTTTCTTTATGTCTTATGGTGTTAATATTTCTTATATAGGTAGCAAATGAGGCAGAACATTGTTTAACTGTAGTCTTGTCCCAATACGATCCGTTCAGATCTTTAAGTGTAAGTGGATATTGGAACTTTAATGTGCTTATGAAGAAGTTTAAGCTTGTGTCATTGTACTTTGTGGAAAATCATAATTTTTTTCTTATTTTCCTTGCATTTCAGGTGCTTGTCCCTTTATTGCTCACCGAGGATGAGAAAACCCTAGTCACCTGCATAAATTGTCTGACAAAGGTACTAACTCTAAATTAAGCAGTGGTGTCACAAGAAAAAGTGTGAGAAACAATAAATAAAGCCCCTCTTTTCTGTTTACTGGTCATGGACTTCACAACAGACAGAGACATGTGCTGCCCTTTTGTTAATGATTAACTTTTTGGATGTCCCTAACTTACAAGTTATTAATGATTACTATCATTCTTGATAGTTCTATAGACCGTCCCCCTACAGGAATACTGACCGTGAAGTTTAATTTATGGTGGATGTAAACTATAAAATTTATGATTGGGTTGGCATTATGTACCTTCTTGAAGATGAAACTGCTACATATTCCAGGGCTTTTTTCTTACTTTCTTGCCATTTCTAGTAAGTTTTTTGGATTCAGACCTGTCTGTGAACCCTTCTATGCTTAAATCTTTGTGGAACGCAAAAAATATCAACTTAAAGTATCATATCTACTATTAGCTGAATTAGTTCATATGACCTCTTTCTGGGTAAGGGAAATTAAAAAAAAAAAAAGGAAATGCTGTAAAGATAAAGGATATGTGATTTTAGTTATCAAGAGAAACATGGAAGGAGGATGAACTACTGTCATTTGGGGATAAGGTGGATGAGTTTGATTGTATTTCCTGGCTTGATAAGATACACAAATAGCACATCAATTGGCTCTGACTGATTCCTGGATAATCTGCATGTTCTTTAATGATGATTAAGTCTTGGGTGTTTTGGTTTGAAATAGTAGGTCTTACTGACTGTTTTAGAGGCTGTTGCTTCACTAGTTGTCCTGGTTGCTGACGGTGCTCTCAGGGCCAGTTTGGATTGGCTTTTTTTCAGGAAAAAACTTTTTTTCTTGAAAAAGTTATACTAAATTTGCAATAACTATTTGATTTGGCTTCCAAAAAGCTGAAATTTTGAAAAAAAAACTCAAATACAGCTAAATTAGAAGCCAGAATTTGCAGCTTCTCAAAAAAAGCTGTTTTTCAAAAGCTGTTAAAAAAAGCGTTTTTAAAAAAAAGCCCATCCAAATGGGCCCTCACTCTAAGGCAGAGTTTATTTATTTGTTTGAAGCTAAAAGACATCCTACAAAAATGTAACTTATTAAGAAAAAGAAAACCTAGTTTTGGATTTATTTCTATTGTGGCTTGCTAGAGGCATTTGCTTTCTAAATCTTCTTCCTCATTTCCTTTATCTTTCATCATAAAATATGTTTGCCTGATGTTTATTGCATCTAACAGGTTCTGTTTTTTTAATGACATGGATCTTATTCTTGTTTTCGTTTATTTAGCTTGTGGGAAGGCTGTCCCAGGAGGAATTGATGGCCCAGTTACCATCCTTTTTGCCTGCTCTTTTTGATGCATTTGGTAACCAGAGTGCTGATGTCCGCAAGGTACTAGTTCTTATCGCTGATTTTCAAATTCAGTTTATTAAAATCATATTTTGTGTGCTAAATGGAGACCAAAAATAAATACTGCAATCTGATATTTCCAAATGTGACTTGATAAATAACTATGCAGTTGTTATGCCAAGCTCTTGAAATATTTGTTTATTATTTTTTATTTTTATTCATTTTCTATGTTGGCCACTAAATGAATGAAGAGGGAGTGTGTTTATAATTTATATCTAACTGCTTATAAGTAAAAAGTTAGAATACCTGTAAGTTGACCATTTCTGGGACATTGGTCCATTTTCATTGGCTGTACCGAGCTGAGATTGCATGTTATATATTTTTCAATGGAATAAATCACTGAAATCAACCATTAACTATAATAAAATGACTAGCTATCCCTTATCTTCTTTTTTGTGATTTTTGGTCTTTGAACTTGTAATTTGGTGTTCCGTTAGTCCTTTTTCTATTTCCAGTCCAACAACTTAGACATAGCATATGAATGCCTTTCGGTTTTCTTGGACATGCTTTTTCCATCAAGAGAAATTACGAAAAATGACCAACGGGCTTCTCAATTAGAAATTCAAGGACTAGAAACTAAAGTAAAATGTAGAATACGAGGGACTAAAATGAACAATGCATTCAGCCTGATCTTTTGCAGTTTGGATCCAGGCATCAGTTTCAAACATCAAAATATATTGTAGCTACACCCTTAGTAATTAGGATAATTGCATGGATTTATTTGTTTTTATCTTTGCATTAATGTATGATGATTCATCTTATAGAGCTTTGTTACGCATAATATCGCCTTTTAACAATGGGGACTTTTCCTGCTGAGCACAGACGGTTGTTTTCTGTCTCGTTGACATCTACATCATGCTCGGAAAAGCATTCTTGCCATACCTGGAAGGTCTGAACAGTACGCAGTTACGGTTGGTGACCATTTACGCGAATCGTATATCGCAAGCAAGGACGGGAACTCCAATAGATGCTGCCCCGTGATTGAGCTTGTTTTTTCGGAATCGGGCCGTTCAATTATGCTGGGAACCGGTTATCGACTTTTGTTTTGCATTTTGTATATTGCGTGAAATGTGCATTTGAGTGGTGTGTTTTATTTTTGTAATTCTCACATATATAGCATATCTTGTTGCTTAATTTTTTTTTTTTTCCATTTATTGGTTGAAGGTGGAGAGGGTGTCATTTTCGGTGCAGATACTTGAATATATATACACTTCAATGAAGATTTTGGACGCTTATTTGATGTATTATAGAATTTGATTGAGGAGAATTTATTTGATTAATGGGAAACATGATTGCAATTTCTGTTGCCCTTTTCTCCTATTCGAAAGTTTGTTCCGGGACCATGGCAAAATGACGGTTTTGATTATTATATTTTACCCCTGTTGTTTGTTCGTGTATAACCAATTTATGGTATTAAAATTCGTTAATATCCTTCCATATTATAAGAAAAATATTGCTAATACCTCATGCTTTGAAAAAAATTACACGAATCCTCAACCCTAAATCCTTTAAAGCACGTGATTTTATGCGATTTTAATAAAACAAAACAAAAAATAAAATAAAAGGAATGTTTTTCATGTTTTGAGAAAATTAATCGTGCTACGTAAAATAAATTATAACTTTTCAAATCTTGGATTACTCTATAAAAAACTTTTTAATTGGTTTATGATGGAATCTTAATTTTCTTAGACGTGGTGTTAGAGTCGGAATTGGATTTTCATTCAATGTCATTCACTCACGTTCAATCCATTATTGCTCTCAGCGTTGATTTTGGTGTGCAACTCCGTCAAATATATTTTATCTTTTATCATATGGTAGTGCCTTCAATAATCAATCATGGATCGTGAATTAATATCAGAGACTTTAATAGTTGGTTTTATAATAAAATTTTTGACAAACTTTTTTTGGTTAAAAGGGAGGCTAAAGCCAACTACACTAGAACCTGTCTAGGCATAGTCACGGCCTTCCTATCCTCCTCCAGCAATGTAATTAACTATCCAAGGAAATACTTAAATAATGGAACAGCCGATGGGAAAATCAAGACTAGCAAGCTAATTTACACATTTATTAGCTTCTCTATTCACATGCTTTAGGACATGACTCCTTTTACGGTTAAGGATAGCACGACAGTCCTTCAACAACGATCTGCAAAGACTACGTCAAGGTATAATCCCTATGAATAGAATGTAAGTCGTCTTGGAGTCAATCTCGATGGTGACATTGTCCACATCCAAAGAGTCAACTATCCGCAAACTTTCCCAAATGGCACAAAGCTCTCCTTTGGTGTTGGAAGAAACACCTAAATTGAGCACGAAACCGGTATTCCACGGACCTTGCTCGTCCGGCAAACCGGTTTTCACAGCTTTTTGCTCAAGATATTTCTGAAAGGTGCTGCCTTAACACCATCCCAGTTGTCAGTGTCGCGATACTGGCCCGTACACTTCACACCCTGAAGCTATATACAATGCATGCACTACAACTCGGTCTCAGCCATATCAAAATTCTACTACATGCTTTGCATCCATTCTTGTTTTGTGTTTGGTTGTTACGTGCCCACTATTTTAGAAATAATCTCACATTCCTCCGACATAGGAAGCAGCCTGCTAGTGGTTAAGAGCTCGTGTGGATTGATTTTTTTTAAAAGTATGTTTTTAATAATTTTTGAAAAAAATATTTTTCTTGAAAAGTTACATTTGGTTTACATATTTCTATTTTCATTTTCATGGAAAATAAAAATTAAGACAAAAAATTCATTTGATTAACTTAATTTCGTTTTCATTCTTCAAAAAATAAAAACAGCGTTTTAAGAAATTAGGAAACACAAAAAAACTTTTTTGAGTGGTTTATAGAAATTTTTGAAAACAAGGTGGTATTTTGTAAATAAAGTTGTTCTCTTAAAAGTTTAGAAAATAAGGTGATAATTTTATAAATAAACATAAAGAAACTGTTGAGTGCCTGATTTTCTAGTTTTCATTTTCTTGAAAACAAAATTTCACTTTTGTTAACCAAACACTTATTCTAGATTTATAAAACAAAAAATGAAAACTATTTTCGAAAAATGAAAATAGAAAATAAAATCTGGAAAATATTTCCTGAACCAAACGCAATCTAAGAATTTGAATTCTAAAAAAATATGTTTGAGTTTCTTTCTAGAGTTTCAACTTTTTTTAAAGGCAAGCCAAATAGTTATTATAACAAGAATGTATTTTTTCACAAAAGAAAGTGTTTTCCTAAAAAAATATAATCCAAATAGGTCATAAGTAGCATAATCTCCCACACAATAATGAATTCAGAAATATTTTAGAAAAAAATGATTATAACATACAACTCAACCATTAAAAGACAAAATTATTTTTTGTACACATTTTAAAGTCTTTATAAAAAAATATTGGATTCGTCCAACTTAGGGCCAGTTTGAATTGACTTTTTTTTTTTAAAGGTACTTTTTCTTTTGAAAAAGTTACATTAAATTTGTAATAACTATTTAATTTAGTTTCTAAAAAAACTGAAACTCTGAAAAAAGTTCAAAATAAAACTTTTTTTAGAAGTCATAATTTTTAACTTCTAAAAAAAATACTTTTAAAAAATTATTAAAAAAAATACTTTTAAAAATAACCAATTCAAATGGGCCCTTAAATTAACCTCAAAGGTGTAATTATTTAATCGAGGCAGTTGATGGTTAATTTGTTATGTTGACCTTTAAACAGACAAATCTTACTTTGCTCCTCTTGGATCACTTTTGGTGGACAAGATGACTTGGAACGTATAGCGCAATTGAATAGTAGAAAATAGAGAATCACTTCTGTAAACAAATAGTTGAAAAATAATCGTCATTTTCTCGTACATAATTCATAAACAATGACGAACTACAACTATTCAATCTCGAACGAGTCAAAAAGAAAGGAGACAATGTCCTCGTCAGATGATCTAGTCTATCAACAAATGTAGCACACTTGTCATTTACCTTGTTTTAAATAAGTTCAATATATAAAACTCTTGTTTTAAACACCATTTATAGAAAGATTTGTACATATTGTTAAATTAAATAAGATATAATTAAGTCTTATTCTACTAAATAGAATCAATTATTACAAAAATGACACCACTGCTTTCTGCCAAAGAATTTTTTAAATGTGTGACCGGAAACGCGCTTATAATATTAGAACGTTTTGAAAAAAATGTTCGTATTATTTTATTATATGAACACCCTGCATGTTCATATATGTATGCTTCTCCCAATGGGTCCTCCCAACAATGTGACCAATTTTGCGTATATGATTAAGAGCCTCTTTAAATTGGTTTTGTTTAAAGAAAAAGTATTTTTTTAAATATATATATATATATATTATTTTTACAATAATTATTTAGTTTAATTTTTAAAAAAATTAAAACTTTATAAAAAATTTATTTATAACTTTTTGTAAAGAATCAAAATTTTTAATTTTTTAAAATTGTCAGAAAAAGTACTTTAAAAAAATGAGTTCAAAAGAGAACCCTAAAAGGTGTACTTGAAAAAAAAAAAAAAAGAGCGAAGCTTTATGCATCATCAATCAAGCCAGACACCAATGACTAGTAATATAATATAATAAGTAACTGCAGCGGTAGCACACTAGCATCAATTGACAGAATGGGAGTGGCAATGTTTCCTGTTCACACTTTGCTAAGTTTGTTTTCTATTTATATATATATATATATTTATATATTTATATTTGTAGATAGATATGTGGGGAAACGAGCCAATACATTGGATAATAATGTCAAAATCGTACCCCTCTTTTAGCTTAATCATTAGTTTCATTCAACATACAAGAAACGAATTTGTGGATAAAGGATATTATGTACATGTTGCGTTTCTTAGAATTATTATTTTATCTAAAAATTTAATTTTGTAAAAAAAATATTGATTGATTTATTTATTGTGTTAACACGCATCTCACGTATAGCATGATTTGTTTATAACTTGCACATGAAAATTTTAATATTTTTTTTTAAATTTGTGGAGGTAAAGATCGAATGTAAGAGCGTTTGGTTTTTAGACTCTGAAATCATTTTAGAATTACTATTTTATCTGAAAATTTAAACTTGTACCGAAGATATTAGTTTATTTATTTATTGTGTTAACGACGCTCACTAGTACTAAAGTAAATTACAAATTAATTGGGGGAATAACGATTCTATCCCCAAAACAAAGACATACACTATTTGGTACAATTAATTGTCTGGCTAGTTAACAATTATTTGAAAGATCTATAGTTGTTATATTTGAATAGTTTACAGCTGTTAGGAGTTGTTAATAAATGTTATATTTTAATTATTAATAAGTGATTGTCTAATTAGTTAATTGATAAAATGTAAGTCTTAAAAGTAATTAAAAATAAAATAATAATATAAATAGAACTTTATTGTTGCTGTAGAGACATAACACATGGCATATGGCAAGAGAAATGAAATTATTCCATTATTATTATATTATAAATATAATTTTAATATATTAAAATTTTATTATATTGAAATTTTATTTAATATTAAATATGATAATGAGATTTAAACCCGACGTCAATGATGACTTTCAGGACAAGAGAGAGACAACCACCCACTCTTATCTTCCTTCCTGCATACTGACGTACCACTTGGATTCTTGGACTTGTTAAACAAAAGAAAATAAATAAACAAATAAAAAAAGAAAGAAAATAAAAAAGAAAAAAATTACCATATAAAGTAAACAAGCAGATTTTATTCATTTCCCAATTTGGGCTAAACATAGATACATACATATATATATATAGACTCGTATATATGACTAGTACTAGTAGAGAAGAGAAAGAGCTGCCGCCTTGGCAGAGCTTCAAACAGCATGCACTCACTTCTAGTCGGTGCACGAAATTCTCGTTAATAATTATACAAATTTCTAGTATAGTACACGAAACTCTCGCTAGTATTTAGTATTTATTTTTAAAGAGTATAATTATATACAAGTATATTTTTGTGGATAATTTTGTTGAGATGGATATGATGGATAATCATTTCTGCGTTCCGGATTTTGAAATGGAGGGCGATTGCTTCATGCCTGCATCAACCTCCATGTCTAAGAAGTCAGCAATGTAAGATCATCAATTACGTGAGCCATTCAATTTTCACTTCAAAATTTTATATTATTATCAGTAAATTTTCTTTTCTTTTTTTTAAAAATTTTTTTTTGAAGGATGGAAGATGAGATGGCGGAGCTACTATGGCAAGACGGCGAGGTGGTGGTGCAAAGATCTAGTAAGATAACTCACGGCGGTAGTAAGGCGGCGATTTCGAACGCCGAGGAGGAAGCGAGAGCTGAAGCGGAGCGGATTCCATCGGCGGCGGAGGAGACTGCGCGGCAGCACGTGTTCATGCAAGAGGATGAACTGGCTTCTTGGCTTCACTATCCGTTAGATGAGCCCGAGCTCGAGCCCGCATTTGATCATCGTCGTGATGTTTACAATGATTTTCTCTGTCTTCCTCCGTTCAATCCGGCTCCGGCGAGGGAAAGTCGAACGAGCGCGGCGGAGATCCGTCCCGAGCCTCCTCCTCCTCCGCCGCCGCAGCCAAGACAAGTGGATGTTGAAGGCTCCAATAAGTTGAAGAACTTCATGCATTTCTCGCGACTGCCTAGGGCGGCTTCGAGAGGAACCGAATCAGGACCGTCATTTTCAACCAAGGCGGAGGTGGAGAAAGAATCAACGGCGGCCGTCTCAACTCAAAGAGATTCAATTTCAAACGTGGCGCCAAACGTGGGGCGCATGACCATGACTTCTGGCGAGGTCGCTGTGAGGTCATCACCGGGCGGCTCAAGTGCGAGTGTAATCGCAAATCCGGAGCTGCCTCCGCCGCAACCGCCGTCGACCGAGGCGGAGTACCGGAAGAGGAAAGGCAGAGAAGCAGACGACAACGACAACAGTAGTGTGGTGAGCAGTGCATTCACACCATACTTTTTTGCGTCGTTATATTAGCTGATGCGCATTATAGTATTAGTTTATTTTTCCCTGTTGTTTTTCTTTTCCACATGTGCTCGTCTCGTCTAACGTGCGCAGGTCCGCTTACGTCGATTAGCGTGCGCACCGTCCGCCTTTTGTTCTAACTCTCGGTGCGCGCGCATGTTAGCATTTGGTCGTCTGTGTGTATTCAGCTGTTGGCCAAATTAGCTGCTTCTGCAGTACAAGTGGGCTGAAGGATACTATGGTTTCGTTTGGATTAAATTTTTTTTTAAAAAACTTTTTTTTGACAGTTTTTAAAAAATATGTTTTCTTCACAAATTAAAAATTCTGACTTATGAAAAAAAAAGTTATTTTTTGGGCTTTTGTAGAGTTTCAGGTGTTTTAGATGCCAAGCCAAATAACAATTGTAAAAAGAATATATTTTTTTTCAAGAAAAAGTGATTTTTTTTTTTTTAAAAAAGTCAATTTAAACCGGCCTTATTTTCGTGTCACTCGTTGTCTTTTTGTCATGAGTCATTAGAATTTGGACGGAAAAATGACGTGAAATGATTAATATTGGCACAATTAGAAAACATTGGAAACTAACGATAGCACAAACAAAAAAAATCATGTATTGAACTTGTCATGCCGTATAATTTTTCTGTTCAAATTCTAATGGCACGTGATGGAAGAATTAACGTTGGTACAATGACAAAAACATGGGGACTAAAACGTCTCACTTGGAAATGTAAGGGAAAAAAAGAAAGATGAGGTACCTGCAGGATAATTAACCCTTTTAATTGTTATCACTTCGAAAGCCTATTATGTCTTTCATTCTACTGGACGAAATTGGTCTGTCTGTAAGTACTTTGCAGTTGACCAAATTAGCTGCCTCTGCAGTTCACCTGGACGGAGGGACACTAGCCCAGCTAGCACAATTACGCGTCATTAATTTGTCATTTCGTAATAATTCTTATTATCACGTCTTATTAATTCTTTATTTTAAAAATGCGTCAACTATTGCGCGTTGATGCAATGGCTTTAGTGCAGCTAAATGCCTTGCTTCTTGCGTACCATTAGTTCCTTAGTAACGCAAGCTCTCGCTGATCTATAGCAAAAGTGAGAAGTAGAAACTTTGCCTCTTAACTTTTGTGCTCAAAACGGTAAAGCATGATGCACATTGTTTCTGTTTCCTACATTAGTGGACATGTAATCTAAAATAGTACTTGTTTTGCCACATTGAGAAGTACTCATATTGCTTCATACACAAGCCTATTGATTCATAAGCCTGTGGTGTATGTTTGCATAACTTCTAGAACAATATATTTCCCTGATTAAGTCTCAGCTTTTATCTGACAAATAGGGCATACATGAGTCTGGTGAGATGAAGAAGCATGCCGGAGGATCGACATCTTGTAGTAAGAAATCTCGAGCTGCTGAGGTTCACAATCTCTCGGAGAGGGTATGTCCTGTTGATGGTATTGTTTTAGAACTTTTGGTGGTTCGGCTTGTCTCTTCTTTCCATTTTGATAATTTAGCTCTTCCCTTACGTGACGATTTACTAAGTGGTTTTGCAAATTATGCAGAGGCGGCGAGATAGAATAAATGAAAAGATGAGAGCTTTACAAGAACTCATACCCTGTTGTAGTAAGGTCGCTTTGAATGTTTTCCTATTAGTATTGCAGTACTTGCTGTATAGCTGCTCTGATTTACCCTCTAATTGAAATTTTCTGTTCCTGAACTTTAGGCAGACAAAGCATCAATGTTGGATGAAGCAATTGAATACTTGAAATCACTGCAACTACAAGTGCAGGTATGCTTTTCTTGTGTTCTTCCCTCAAATAAAGTTCCTCTCATCATACATAACTAAACATGAAAATTTTTTTTTAGTATACTGAGACACTCCACTTGGTGTCACCATTACTATAAATAGCAAGTATGCAAATTTTGCGGAGCTGTCCACTTGATTTCCTTGTTCTGTAATACAATTATAACAAACCGAAAAATTCCCAAATTAGGAGTCTCATGCTGAGGCAGCTTGTATCTGTAATTTTGACTACTTGTTTCCTTTTTGGTTCTTGATAGTGTTTACTGCTTTCCTTTCTTACTTTTGACGTTTGACCATATCCATGCATTAACATAGCTGGACGAGATAAACGTTGGCTACGTATTCAATGGATCATAGCGCTCTCTTGTTCTTTCTCCTTTTTCTTCTATATCTTGCTGGTGCTTGGGAAGGCATGACAAAGCAAAAAAGAATTTCAATCTGCTTGATGATGCACCAATTTATCATGTCTTGTTTTTTGGTTCGCTGTCAAGAAGTTGTTTTCAGGAGTATATATGGCAATTCAATATGCTGAAAAGAATTTTGGGATGTCCGTAAAGACATTCATTGATTTAACAGGTCTTTTTTCGTTTTCTCAATCACATGATAACAAACTCATCAAGAGATTGGAGCATAGTTAGCAACAACCAAATAAGAAAGATATCCGAAAAGGCATTAAGATGTCTCCAAAAGTTTGATGCTTCTTTGTATGATCGAGTACTTCCACTAACAAGGCATGGTGTATATACTAATAATAGATGTTCCAATGCGCGTACAGGTCTTTATGCTGTTACGGCTTTATGCTGTTACGGCTTTTATGTAGAACATACTTTTAAGGTACACGCACAGATACATCTGATGCTGTGGATCATGCATGCTTCACAATTTTCCTGAATCAACACAGTATCTTCTATAGTTTCTCCTGTGAACCAAGTTACTTTGTGCAATTCATAGAAGAGCTATGTTCTTAATTTTCCTCTGCAGATGATGTCGATGGGATACAGCATGGTTCCTATGATGTATCCTGGAGTCCGGCATTACATGCCAATGATGGGAATGGGTATGGGGATGGGCATGGGGGTGGATATGGGCATGAACCGGCCAGTGGTGCCATATCCACATCACCTACCAAGTTCAGCTATGCCAAATCCATCTGCAGCTGCTCATATTGGTCAAAGCTTTCCTACGCCGGCATTTCATGTGCCTCCAGTTCCTGAACCTGATCCATCTACCGTTCAAGCTTCTAATGCATCCAATATGCTAAACTCACTTGTCACAAACAGTGCGAAGCAATTACAACTTCCAAATTTTGTTGATCCATATCAACAGTATCTTGGTCTCCACCAAGGACAAGTACTGTCACCTCAGGCAAGTTGGTCTCTTATACTAGAATCAGAGGCTGAACATACTCACTGATAACATCCATCAGGCCTCTAAGCGAAATTGCCCTCAACTAGCTTCATGTCTGATGCAGGAGCCAATTTGCAAAAATATAATGAAACTAATGACGCTGCTGCTAGTACGTTGATAGATAGCAGCACTCTAAGAATGCATCACATGAATTTTCAGTCTTTGTATTCTTATACACTATAGTCACCTAATGACTTCACAAGTTTCTCTAATTCTTTTTCTGCAGAGCCATGCAGTAGTACAGTCCACTACTGAAAAGCCAAGTACTAGCAGAAGAGTTGGCAATCCTGAGAATCATCAACCTGGTAAGTCAATTATTAGCTTTGATAAATGGTGGCACAAATAGTACATTATACCCCTGAATAAGAACAGTATATATCTCATCTAAGCCACTATATTCTACGCAGTAGAGAAAATAGAAGTCCGGTATGATCTTAATGCTAACATATATATGATATTAGAAGACTAACATATCCAACTTGAGTCTTGTCCTAATGTATTACGTTAGTCTAGGACTAGTTGAATAGCAATCAAGAATTAGTGCAAAATGCATAATTAGCTTTTTCCTTTGATATATTGGTGTTAGGTGGCTGATGTGAACTTCAGTGTTACAAGCAGGACGATGTTTCACTACTTCTGAAACTGAGGGTGTCATCCCTCAATTTTGTGCATTGGCAGGTTGAATTCAGCTGGATCAAGAGTGGAGAGCTCATGTTAGCTAATTTTCATAGTAGAAGTAGAGAAACCTGAGTAAATGCTATACCTGCCCTGCTAATATTCCTTAACCTCAGCTAACCTGTAATTAACTATCCTAGAGTAGATTTTTTTGATTTACCAGCTAAAACGTTAAATCCTCTTCACTCGAGGCTGGAAAGTAGCAATTATTAGCGTGACTTTGCGCGTTGAGGGGTCTTCGATATAGAAAAGGCCAAAGCTTTGGTGATCAGATGGTTTGGAGCTTTCCTTGCTTTTTCTTCTTATTCTTCCAACACTTTCTAAGTAGGCAAGTAATTCATACGAAGATTGTCCATCGACAAAAATACGGACGAGACAAAATACTCTATCAGCTGTTGCAGAGCACAAACACATAAAAGGGTGAAGAGAACAAGGTTCTGCAAAGCATTTTGTTGTAGTGGTGACCATTCCTCATCTGCTTATAGTTGATGTATATTGGCTACCTTTGTTCTTTGATCTTATCAGATTTCACTATCTTTAGACATACGGAATGCTACTAGTCTCAGTTTGTCTCCCTCTATATCTCTCATCCATCCATGTCGTACAAAAGCATGTAAATTATTTTGCTTCTAACTCTCAATACCGTAAAAAGTTTTTAACTTGTTAAGGAGGAATTTATTTTGTTTAACTTGTTCTTGCACATGAACATATTAAAAGGTTACGACAAGACTTAAATTCATGATATCGGTAGCTTCAATTTTTGTATTATTCTAAATGATGGTTTTACTTAAAATGTATATTATATTCATTTATTAACTCAACTTCACGAGCTTTAGTACACAAGATGCACCTAATTTTTGGAGACGTTATGTAACTATCAAAATGTGCGCTTGCCAAATACAAGACAGGCATGTTTTGGTCCGGTGAATAGCTTATATATAAAGATTTGATTTAATAAAAAGTGCATTTTATCAAATGCGAGACAGACATCCTTAGTAAATCATTATAAATGTAGCAAAGTAATAGTGCCATTTGTAACGGAAAAAACGAGAGAAACCAATAATGAGATTATTTAATTTTTACACGCAATAATTTAATTTATTTTATAACTATACTATTGTTTTACCTTACGTAATCTCTCTAATAACACTGTTAGAAAATTGAACTGTTAGAAGGAAAAGTAAAATAACAAGGAAGACGTAACAATGGATGCAACGTTTTATGTAATTCAGCCTAACACCTATATCCGCAGACAAAAGAAAGATAATTCCATTCTTCAATACATAAATACATAGTAGAGAAAGCTCGGGCTTAAGAACCCTCACCTCTCTTGCTCTCCTCATTCTCTGTCTCATGCCTTGTACAGTAGGTTAAATTAGTATTTAAAGAATACAAAACAAGACTAATTCCAATAAGAACATGTTTCTAAAATTGGCCGAAAGTAAAATTCCTAAAACCTGTATAATACAGGATGCAACTTATAAACACCTGTATTAATCTCTCTAATAACGTTACGATGGCATCCAAATGTCAAGGGGATTGAGCTAAGGTGGTGGCAGTCTATACCGTGGGCTATTGTAGCAGTGGTGTTCTGACCATGTGATGATTGGTTAGAGTTTGATGATGAAGGTCTTATTGGCTATGCTGGTAGTTGAAAAGACACTGCAGGTGTGCAGAACTATCTTCGTGCCAATCATAGTTGCAGTGTTAGCTGGCCAAACATCCAGAAAGACTGACTCCAATCCCATCAAGATGTGATTAAAATGTCTGATGTTACTCATGATAAGCAATCTGGCAAATCTGACATTTTGCAGGAATTAGTAGGCTTCCATCATCCATGGAGAGGAATCTTTCCATCCGATAAATGGCTCTAGCGGGCCCACTTATCCTGAAAGCCACACATCCAGCAATTTTCTAACGAGAGATCCGAATCCAAAGCATTACTTTTGAAAGTAGTCTTAACCACTTGAATTATCCCCTACTCCCGCGCATCTGACAATGTCAAATGTAAACGTTTGCCTTGATAGCAAAGGCCTAGAAATATTGATGCCATAAGTCTATCTCCATTTGAAGCCTTGCAATCAGAAATTTTGGTGTTTTTCCAACAAATGAGAGGTGAAGGTCACCTGCTGCAACTCTCTCTTCAAAGAAGTTACAATATGACCCTACTCCATAAACAAATAACTATAGCGGAAGGTTAAATCAAGTGACAGTACAGCGGTCTGGTCTAAAATTTCCTTTCAACTGAGACACACAGGGACTCGTATACGACTCACATGCTAGCCCGCATCCAAGTCCTCCCCATGAAAACTTTGTAGTATAGATCAATTTAATTGTGCAAATTTTACCCCTAATTGTTCAAGTTTTACCCCATTTGAAGGAGCAGAGGAAGGCATAAGTCAACAGAAAAGAACACGCATAAAAGAAGAACAAGAACACAAGGAAAATCAAGAGCATGACAAAGATGTCAAAAAGGATGAGAATATCAGGTCAAAAGACTCAATACATTCTACTGAAATTTGTTTAGACGTAATCAGGATCAAAGAAATGAATAAGATATATTAACATATGGCATTCGCTGAATTTCATAAACTTATCTACAAGCCAGGCAACAGTTGCAGACTTCAGAAGCCAGGAATTACTTATGTTGAGTCTGCAGATCCAGAAGAACGAACTCACATAGTATATGATTTAGCCTTCATACATGTATGCTCCCATTTAGCAGAGGAATACAGAAGAACAACTAAATTTGAAGAAAAGCGCAGCCACAAGACTATCATCTCAATCCAAAACCTCTCCCGCAAGATCTTCCTTTCACTCACTTTGTGGATGTAGTGTTGATAAAATCTGTCATTGAGATGTTGTGATCAAGGTTTAAATACTTACGCACAATCTCCATTCAACAATTTCATTATTATGGCAGAGTAAATATGTTCGAGACCTGTATTAGAATCATATATTACCTTGTCTGTGAAAATGTGGAATGCTTCCACTTCCATTGTTTTATCAAGCTCCTATAAGAGGACGGGACATAGTTATGTATTATCCAATTCCCAAGCCATACTGAAAGATTTCACTATTCAAACATATACACAGGATAATAACAGTCATTTAGCCATTTTCTCTCTTTTTTTTCCCCTTTTTCCTTTCTTTATTTTTCCTTTTCCAATTTCCATCTTAAGGAGTTAGGGGGAGACTACTTATAATTTCTCAAGGTGGAGAAAGATACATGGTTAGCTGGCTTACCTTCTCGGCATCTTCAGCACAAGCTACCTGGCATATAAGTTTTTGGAGCTCTTCATTCTTTACCGCATTACGAATTTCACTAGAAGAAACTGCAAAGGAAATTAGGGGAAAAGGTAAGATGCTACTCTTTTACCAATAACACATTTTGCCCAGCGAGTTTAATCCAACATACTTTCAATGTTACGGATATGCCACATAGAACATTTGCAGATGTGAATGCTTTAGAAATACCAGAAATAAATAAAAAAATCCTTGATCAAATCAATTCATATAAAATTTTCTCATCTTAACAAGTAATTCAAATTACAGTACCAACCAACAGCTCCACAATCCAATTCTTGCTGAATCATAAGGATGTGAATTATAGTCTGGAATCTGACAATTACAACTGACATGAACATAAATATACTGAACGAAATTAAGCAAGAACAATGCGATGGTGGTTGAAGATGATCCATGGAAATCAGCAGAAAATTCAGATGCTTTACATTGCTTTCACGAGCTTTGATATAAATTCTTACGTAAAGGTGTAGATTGCAGAGTAATATACCATACCTATAGATTCCAACTGTGAGCTTTGTAGCACCTCACTTGGGTCGTCAACATAATATGGTTTGTCAGAATAAATCACAGGACCAGGAGCTGATAAATATAAAATGGAAAAATGTTATAATTCAACAGCAATCTGAAAGCACTTCACGAGAACTTGGAGCACAACATAGCAAGGCTAAGTAGTTTATCAAATTAATGGTGGAAAATGAATATTCCTGATGTCAATAGTTTATATAGTGCAAACATGAAATATTGATGTACTTGCAACTTAAACACATACAAAAGCAAATGAAGCTGGATAATGAGGAAACAGCACTCTGTCTTCACATATTTCAGAGACAAGTTAGTGCTTTTGCATCACTACTACTAGCAAGGAGTACAGAATTTCAGATTTAGAGTAAGGAACATATAGTGTCCACCTGCCTACCCACATCCCTCCAAATCCCAAAAGAAAAAAAGGAAAATAACAAAAGGAAAAGGGGGCAGGCGGGAGACACAAAACTGCTAAGGTACTTATATATAATCTTCAACCCTATGCATTTCTTCATTGTAGTGCAGTAACTCTCTTTTTATAACTAAGCAGGACCAGAAACATGTTTTACAAGCCTTGAAGGAAGAGAATACACAAACTGAACCTTTCAACTGTTCGAATGGAGCTGCGGAGCAACAAAATAAGTTTCATTGGGACAATTAAGAAGGAAAAGTAACATAAGATGACCTTAACTTCACTCATTTACCAACAATGAAACACCACTGGAAAGCAATTAAAACATTGATATTCCCTGTCAGCAATATTACAACTATAAGCATCACATAACAATAGCATTAAACAAACCAAAGGAAAAAAGAAAACGAAAAAAACAACTTGAAATTGCTCAACCAATGGTTACAAAAATTAAGATACTCTGAGTAAAAGGGTACTCCGGTGCACTAAGCTACCGCTATGCGTGGAGTTGGAGAAAGGCTCAGAAAGGTAAGAAAGGTCCATACTAAGCTTTTCCACAGCTGGAGAAGCTTCTGGTTTTACACATGGGATCTCTGTGCCATCAATAAACAAGCTCGAATTAAACAGAAGTATTCGAAAAAAAAATCAATTCATACATATTAAAATAGAAAGACACTAAAAAAATGACAAAAATTTTCAACTCGAGAGCAGAGCATAGCATAGCATATCATCATACCTTTGTGTTTCTTGAAACATGTCAAAGAACAACTACAAGTACACCCAAAAATTAAAAAAAAAAAAAAGAAGCGCAATCAAAAAACTAGATCATTAACCAAACCCAGTTAAGAAAATCATCCAATAGTTGATTAATATAAATTAAAAATTTTTAAAAAAAATAGTAGCTTACTATGGTATAAGGCAGGTGGGGCACTTGTATTTTGATTGCGCTTCTTCACACACTTTACATGCTTTTGACACCATTTTTTTTTTCCTTTTTCTCTTTTCCAAATTGTTGTTTAGATAAAGCACTGTGCTTTATATATAGATACGGGAAGCTTAAGATGGAGGCATGGAGCTTTTTTGTGTTGTGCTGTGCTGTGTACACAGGAATCTTGAAAAGGCTCGAGAGTTCAGAAGGTGACACTGTTTGCATTATTGGGTTGGGCTTTGGTGTTGGGTTCTTGGACATCGCCTTGAGGCCTTGGACCAACGTAGGGTGGGATGACTTTTTCTCAATTAAAAAAAATATATATATGAAAAATATATTTTGTTCTTTTTGGCAGTTTAATATTTATATTGGATTTTATAAAGTGGTCCTGGTTCAAATCAGGGATGGGAGTTGGGTTCGAGATGGGATTTTTAAAAAAATTAAAAAAATTGAAAACTTCTAATAAATTAGTACGGATATGATCATTTTCATTGTGTTTTAATAGGAAATAGCAAAAAAATCTTGCAAACAAAAAAAGAAAAAGATGGAGAAAATAACGTCGACCAGGTTTGGGTCTGCTTTTATATTGAACACTTTATATACTAACAACTCTAATATTGATTTTGGAATACTAATTTAGGTCACAATTAGTATATTCTAATGAATTCAGACACGAAGGAAATGAGGTAGAAAATTTCGTGTTATTGTACTATTACTACTACTACTAATAACAATGATAAAATGAATCAGAAATATATTACCACACACACACACACATATATATAAATTAAGATAATATCACATTTAACCCACCATTAACGCTCAGATTTTGACAACAAACATATATGCTCTTAAAACCAAATTTAAGTTAAAGAATTTAATTAGTAGAAGATTTTCTATTGATTTTTTCATTTTTGAAATAATATGGGCAAAATTTTTATTATTTTTCATTAATTTTATTTTTTATTTTATTTTAATTTTTAAAATTTTAATTTGTGATATAAAAACCTACCTTTGTATATATCTTATTTTAACTTTTAAAAAATGTTTTAATCCCTTGACAAAAATAATTATACCATTAACAGGGCCACAGCAGCAGTATAAATATTCAGCTCCATCCTCTCTTGAACAAAAAGGCAAAAGCACTCTCACTGTAGAAGTCTCCTTCACCATTTTTAGATAAAAAGGGAAAAAAAAAAGAAAAAAAACCCAAGCACCATGGGCCAAGGCACACCGGGCGGTCTGAACCGGCAGCTTCCGGGGGACAGGAAGAACGACGGCGACAAGAAGGAAAAGAAGTTCGAGCGAGCCGCGCCGCCGGCGCGCGTAGGCCGGAAGCAGCGGAAGCAGAAGGGTCCGGAGGCGGCGGCACGGCTTCCGACGGTGACGCCGTTGACGAAGTGCAAGCTCCGTCTGCTTAAGCTCGAGAGGATCAAAGATTACTTGCTAATGGAGGAAGAGTTTGTGGCGAATCAGGAGCGGTTGAAGCCACAAGAGGAGAAGACTGAAGAGGACCGATCCAAGGTCGATGATCTGCGTGGCTCGCCGATGAGCGTCGGGAATTTAGAAGAGCTTATCGATGAGAATCACGCGATTGTTTCGTCTTCGGTCGGGCCTGAATACTACGTTGGGATCTTATCGTTTGTTGATAAGGATCAGCTTGAGCCTGGCTGTGCAATTTTAATGCACAATAAGGTACTTTTTTATTGAATTATTGTGTGTGTGTGTTTTTTTTTTTTTAATTATCTTTGTGCAATTAGGGTTTTGAATTGTGAGTTAGGGTTAGGGTTTTATTGTGTGGATTGTTTATAAATTGGGAACTTAAGGTTTTGGAGAAGTGAGCTAGGCTTGTTTTAGATTTGGGCATGGTCGTAAGGTGCGCAATTAGGGTGTTGAAAAGTGAGCTGAGGTTTGGGTAGATTGTTTGAATTGGAAATTAGGTTTTTGAAGAAATGAACTAGGTATTTGGGGCACATTTCTAAGTATTGCTTTGAGACAAACATTGAGGCTTTGAAGTGTCGGGCTATAATGTACGAGTTACACTGTCGTCTATTTTGTTAAGTTATTAAGGTGGAGTAGTTTGCTTAGAATTGTAATTTGAGTGAAGGTTTTCTTTTTCCCAATTATATGAATTAAATTCTAACCATAGAAAACACTACACGAGAGTTTTAATCTCCGAGGTACTGCCTTGATATGGTATTGAAATTCGATAAACGTGGATGTGAAAGCTCGTGCATTGTAGATTCATGCTATTGTATGCTTTTCTTTTTGCTTGCGTAAGTGCAATTGTTTGTTATCTGCTATTGGGTGTTATAGCTCGATGTTACTTGTACTATCATTAACATAATGAACCTGCAGAAAGCTTGTGAATATGTTCTGTGGCATGTAGACTTTTACCTAAGCAGAGGCAATATTTGTTGATGTTGGATTCCAATGACCTCTTTTCTTTGTGCCTTTTACAAGGTTCTTTCTGTTGTTGGGATTCTTCAAGATGAAGTAGACCCTATGGTATCAGTCATGAAGGTTGAGAAGGCTCCTTTGGAATCTTATGCTGATATAGGTGGATTAGATGCCCAGATCCAGGAAATCAAGGAAGCAGTTGAGCTCCCTTTGACGCATCCCGAATTGTATGAAGATATTGGTATTAAACCTCCAAAAGGTGTTATACTCTATGGAGAGCCTGGCACAGGCAAAACTTTGCTTGCTAAGGTTAGTGTACTTCATTAGATTGTTACTCTAAAATTTTCTAAATGTTATAATGAGATGTTTCTCCACTCCCATCATATTAGATGCCCTAAATGTGAGTGGATCAAGCCTTCTAGGAATAAGCTGATGTTTTATGATCTCATTATCATGCCATAGGAATAAACTCAGTGAGACTTGTACATCAATGCCTATATATTCATGTATATGTATGTTTCTTTGTGAGAAATTCTTTTCTCTGTGTCTGTAAGACTGATTTCAGGATTAGCCTTTTCTTAAGCAGATTGAGCCCTTGTTTCAACCGTTTTAAGGAGTGAAGTTAGTTTTTGCCTTAGAAAATGGCTTGCGATGCTTTATGGAGAGGGTGAAGGAAATTGTTTTCATCATTCATTTTTGAGAACTTGATCCATCTGTTTTGTTCTTCTTTAGCAATTATATATACTAATATAACTACATTGCATTTCTAAGTGCAGTGCATGAAATTTTCTTAATTACATGTAAAAGAAAAAGTTTCTCCTTTGTCTTTGTGGGTAAGGGATGCAATATCAATTGGAGATTTTGCATACTTGGTCACTGTAATTTCAGTCTAGGTTTTACTTCATGAGCTCACCTGGCTGATAATTGACCGTGTTCATGGCATATATATGTCGACTGAAAACAGCACCATGGTAGGCTCTTTGTTTGGATTCAGCTTAGTATTTACCTAAGATGCATGTTATTTGGTTAATCATAGCTGGCATACCTGAACACCAATTCTTTATGTTTGTTGTGTAGACATGGGGCATAATAATATCATCCATGGTACTTTGCAGGGGAAAAAATATATATATATACATATATATATATATATATATATATATATATGTCATCCATGGTGATTTTGTGTTATGTTTCTTTTAGTGTATTCATTTCCAATCTGTTCTGATCTCATGCTTGAATGGCGTTGGTTTGTGTATGTGATCCTCAACTTATGGCTAGCTATAAGAATGTCTTCTTCAAATGTTCTTAGCCTAAAATCTTTTGTATTTACTTCAGGCTGTGGCAAACTCCACATCAGCAACTTTTTTGCGTGTTGTTGGTAGTGAATTGATCCAGAAGTACTTAGGAGATGGTCCTAAATTGGTCAGAGAACTTTTCAGGGTTGCAGATGATCTCTCACCTTCAATTGTCTTCATTGATGAGATTGACGCAGTTGGTACAAAAAGGTCAACATCTTAGCTCACAGGGCTCTAAATCAGTAGCTGTAATGGATATTAATGTTTAAAATATGTCTGCTCAGGTATGATGCCCATTCTGGCGGTGAGCGTGAAATCCAGAGGACTATGTTGGAATTGCTAAACCAGTTGGATGGCTTCGATTCAAGAGGAGACGTCAAGGTGATTCTTGCAACAAACAAAATTGAGAGCTTGGACCCTGCTCTGCTAAGGCCAGGTAGAATAGACAGGAAGATTGAGTTCCCCCTTCCAGATATTAAGACAAGGAGGCGTATTTTCCAGGTATGCTGGCTTAGTTTTGCAAATATAACATGAATATCAGATTGGTGCATACTAAATCCACCTTTCAGAAGATGCGTTTGTTCAGATTAGGCGGGTGTCTTATTTGTGACTATTGATGTTCAGATACATACTTCACGGATGACATTGGCTGATGATGTCAACTTAGAGGAATTTGTGATGACGAAAGACGAGTTTTCTGGAGCTGACATCAAGGCGATATGTACTGAAGCTGGATTGCTGGCTTTAAGAGAGCGCCGTATGAAGGTTAGAGAGATCTTTTTGCCTGGTTAATCACCTTGCATTATTTTATGAGGGAACTGTGCATTTACCTCTTTTCAATAACTATATTGTGCTTAAGATGACAAATGAGGCACTGAATGAATTTCAGCACAGGCTTACTTTTGGACTGGCATGAGAGTCTAGAATATGTGTTGCAATCTTGTAGTTATGTGAATAAATTTGATTTTTGGACCTGTTGAACGGGTAGGTTAGTTTCGAGTTATATAGAAAATACAGCAGGTTTATGAAGAGAAGAGCCTAGTTATTCCAATAGTTCCATTTCTGTGATTACACAAAAAAAAGGGGGAAAAAAGAAGCAATAAAAGGAAAAATAATTAGTCAAGGTAAAATCATGTGTCTTTAGGCACCGTGTTGAGATGAATTCTAGTATAGTTATCCGTCTATACTGATATTGATTTTAGAATTTTTTTCAGCAAATTGTTGACATACCATGTTTGTGATATTCATATACTCAGTAACTCATTTGTGATATTCATAGACTCACAGTTACGTTGATAAGATTCTGATTTATACTTTTCTCTGTATTGATTCATTATTGCACTGACACAAATTTTCCAACTCCTTTAGGTAACGCATGCAGATTTCAAGAAGGCAAAAGACAAGGTTATGTTTAAGAAGAAGGAAGGTGTACCCGAAGGACTCTATATGTAATACTCTTGTTTTACAAAGACAGATATCTTGTGTATCACTTCTGTTTCACGGATTTATCAGGGACCTTCTTTGTCCTTTGGGCTAGCTTTATGCTCTCACTGTTGATTGTGTTTTTCTCTTTGCTACGAGAATGAAAATCCTATTTCAAAGCAACTTGGTTGATTGAGCCTTTGTTTAATTTCTGTGTTGTTGATTGCATTCTGCGGCATTTTACATTCCAGAAGTTTGTTGCTTGATAAGGTGGTTCTTCTCGTGCTAGTATGTTTAGCGACGGATGGTTTTTGATGTCTAGCGGTTGCACCGCACTTTGCTCTGGTGATTCACTAGGAGATTTGGATTTTATCGTAACATATATGAAGAAGATTTGTAACTAGCTTTGTTGTGCTTTCATCAAATGCCTAGAAAGGTTTTAAGATTGCTGGGGAAAAATTCATTTAAATTTTAATGTTATAAAAGAAAGAATGGTGATAAATAGTTGAAATTATTTTATGATAATTGTGAACAATTCATGCACAAAGCTAGAGATTCAAGTGGGTAAAAAGAAGTTTTCTATCTTCTCCTAACTTTTATCTTCTCCTTCTATCAAAGCTACCAAACAAGCAAATTTTGTTGCAGAGCCTCGGTATCTCTTTCTTTTGCCTCCTCTTTACTTTCTTCTCTTTCTATCTGTGTTGTCTTCTCCTTTCTTTTTCATTCATTTTGACTTTTTTTATTTTTATTTTCCAGAACTTATTTGTGGGATTTGTTCATACCAGATCTTGGAATAAGGACGAGCTAATATTGTAGTTTCTTGCCTTCCTATGTAGGATTTTGCAGCTAATCTACCATGCTTCTTTGGCTTGGTTTTTCACCATCTTTTTCACATACTTGGTCGTTCGTTTCCTCTTCCGGTTTGCTTCTACGTCGATTATGGTCTTGTTTATTTTGAAAAGACTTTTGGTGTTTGCTTTGGGGGTCAATTTGATCAGCTACTTTCCCAATCTCTCTTTGAACTTTTCTTTTTTCCCCCTTTATGGTCTACCCTTATTTTACCTTGTTTTTGTTTGCCTGTGAATGGCTATTTTCTTGGCTTTTCTGGAGGTTTTCAGATCGCCGTGTGCCACGTTTTGTGATAATGTTGTGTGGTTTTTTTTTTTTTTTTTTGAGCTTGGAGTGGGTTTATGATAGTGGTTGAGTATCCTAGACGTTCGTGGTTGATAGTGGTTGAGTATCCTACTTTGTTGTTGCTCATGTAGTTGGGTCCTTATTTGTTATGTTGCAATATTGGGTTAGATATAACTGATCCAAGGATGTATCTCTTTTATTTTAATGAAGTTTGTTTGTTGAAAAAAAAAAAGAAAAATGATAGTTTTAGGGCTTGAATTTTGTAAAATATAGAATTAAGGGTTTGAACTTTAAAAGATTTAATAGAAGGACGTGAACTTACGAAAAAGTGAAATTTTACACATCGTTAAGTATTGGTGTTAAATTTTTACTTAGGTGACATTTTATTTTATTGTTCTATCTTATGTGGTTTTTCTTACATGCCAATTTAACTCTACTTGATATACATACACATAAACTTATAAATTTTAAGCTATTACATACATGTTCACATGTATAAATTGTGAAAATATTTTTTGCTGGCTATGAACATATAAATTAATCAACATTTTTTTCTTTTGTTTAATATAAAATTTTTTATATATTTAAAATTAAAAAATGAAATTACTTGTGCATTTCAGAATTACAATTAATCTTTTATAATATTGTTTTAGAATCATGTCATTAATAATTAATTAATTAAAAAACTTAATTGTTCATTTTAAATTAATTGGTTTATGTAAATTACTTAAAATTTTTATTTTTAATATCTAAAATGCATAATTAATTTAAGTTTTGAAATTTTAAATATATATAGTTTTTTATATTAACAAAAAAATGTAGATTTATTTTAATTCTCATAGGCAACAAAAAAAGTTAAAATATATATGTGTACACGTACATAATAACTTAGAATTTGTAAGTCTGTTTATGCATATGCCAAGTAGGCGTTAAATTATCAGGTAAGGAAATCCAAGTAAGATAAGAAATAAAACAAAATGCTACATAAGCGAAAAACTAATACCTTTACTTAACGGTGTCTAAAATTTTATTTTTTCATAAATTCAAGCCTTTAGCAATTAAAGTTCAGATTCTTAATTCTATATTTTGCAAAATTTAAGCCTTTAAAAGTTTGAGTTCAATTGTAATAATAACTGCTCAACAATTATAAGTGGACGGTAAAAATGCGCTGCGAGTCCTAACAAGTGACCAGATGACTACAATAGTTCATTGATCAGAATTCATTAAATTGTGCATTTATCATATCTTAGCCTTTCTTTTATATAATTAATAATGCGGTCGGCTATTTCCCGAACATATACGTTCATATTTTTTCATCTATTAGTTTGACGCTCAAAAGCAGCAAGGGAAAAGGAAATGGCAAAAATGGAGATGACGCTATACGATTGTATGTTTTGCATTTTCACGAAGTTGGGTGGGTTGATAGGACATAATGTCATAATATTACGAAGAAATTTAAGTCCGAGCATGATTGTACATTTAAAAATATTTTAGGAGGTTAGCTTACTTCAGATGGTTAGGACAAAGGACTGAAGTGGTTCGATCTCAACACATGTATATCCAACGTTATTTTTAGGAAGTTTTCCCAATTTTCTCAAGCTCCAGTTTACTTAAAATTAGTTCAAACTTACTTGCAAGAGAAGCAAAAACATGGTCAGTAGAGGAATGGTTTAACTCACAAAGATAACACAAAGTCTTCTACAATATGCAAAGCCACAAACTTTAGGAAAAAAAAAAACACCAAGATTTGATTTTTGCATAATATAACATATAACCTTACGATAGAATCCAAATCCGAGAAACTGAACTAACAAACATGATCAGTGAACATATCTAACTCAACTGCCAAACACCACAGGATCAGTCATAGCCTAAGCACCTCCGGCAACAACAGAACTTCAAGGCGAGGGAAGGCCACCAGCGCCGCCACCAGCACCGCCACCAAAACCACCAAGTCCTCCCAAGCCGCCGGCACCTGCACCACCCAAACCACCAGGTCCACCAAATCCTACGCCTCCCAAAATTCCGGAGCCTCCACCAGGACCACCAAGGCTGCCTATTCCGCCCCCGGTTCCACCAAAAGGAAGGCCATTGCCACCAATGCCGCCATAGCTTCCAACACCACCAAAACCAATGAAATTCTTCTGATCATTTAGGCCATTTTTGTTGGGCACATTTCTAGCACTAGTGTGCACTGCCACAAGAGCAAGAACAAGCATTACACACCACTTAGCCATCTCTATCTCTTTACAAGTTAACTGATACTTTTCTAATTTTCTTTGATAAGCTGAATGAGAATCTTGGTCCTCTTGCATCTCCTTTTATAGGTAGATTATGACCTCATTGATGATTGAACAGTTGAGTATTGAATGTAAATTAAATGCGCTCTTCAGCATTTTTTTTTCTTTCATTTCCATTTTTCTTTCTTGCTTTCGCCTTTTTAATATGTTCTTTTCCCTTGTTCTTGATTTTGCAAGCCAAGAGTGCCCAGAACAACTAATCACATGTACGTATTCTAGTAGTGTATAGGACTGCGCGCTCTAAATGTAAGAGGTACTTGATTAGAGGATTTAAATGAGATGACACGTGTAACAATTAGAGATAGGCCACGCATGCGAGATGTGTGGCGTGTTGGTATGCAATAAATCATAAGCCCAAACAACTGAAAACTGGTCCTCAAGAGAGGCCTTGGCAAGGAAGTGTGTCGGACCTTAGAAGTCACATAAGCACCCTCGTGGACTCGCAATGGACCTCTCAAAGACGCGAGGAGAAGGTAATTATTACGAGCTGAAGAATTCTTGTCCTGGAAATGCAAAAAAATGGTACTTGGTCAATCATTACAAGCGATTGCTAGAATTGATAGCTTGTTTGGAATAGTCTCATCTGAAATCTAAAATCTGATAAGCATTTTATCTGATACGTGTCATATAAGAAATAAGTGTCTGATATAATAAGACTGCTTGGTTTGTTAGCTGAAATACTGTTACCAGTTACTTTGATAATAATATTATCAATTTTGATTCATGGTATTTTAATTTATAATTAACTAATAAATTATAAAATATAAATATTAATTAATTTTTATTTTTAATTATTTTTTATCTGATAAGATATAAGATAAGATATAAGTATCCTGAACCCAACTTATTTTTTATAACTACAAATAAGACATCTTATGAAAAGTATCTTATAATAAGCTGATAACAAACAATCTTTTTCACATAAATTGTCAAATAAGATAAGTGTCTTATAATAAGTTCTAAATAAACACAGCGTGATAATGCAAGAAAGGGGCGCTCAGGACAATGGCAGCATCCCAGTTGCTCAGACACATGTATATATCAACAGCTCATCGCGGTGCGAATTCCATTACTATATTATAAGACTAGTCTCTTAATTAAGCAAATGCTATAGACTTGAGTGTTACTGTAAAGTTTTATACCACGTGAGAAAATTACAAGTTACTGATTGATCACATAAGATTTTGGAATACCGTACTTGACACCATTTAACTTTAAGATAGAAGTTCGGTGATTCTTAACACCTGATTGAGACAATATTCGGTTTTATTAAACAAAGAAGACTTCTAAACTCTTTCTTTTGAGTTCTTATGAAGAAAGTTAGCTAGGTCTAGCTAAAGTTGAAGCAAAAATTTAAGTCAGCTGACTGCTGTGCAGCAATATGTTTCTCTAAATCAGCGCATAAATTTAGCCAACTGGCGATCAACGTTGGGCCAACAGCAACTTTAAAGATCCACAGTGTTGAGTGCAGATTTCCTAACCAAGGAAAATGCATTGAAGAAAGAAAAATAAATGTCACCAATGACTATTCAGGCCATAATAACAGCCCCCAAAGCTTTCAACAGTTTTTTTCTGATCAAAAGAGAAAACTACCAACCATGAATCCATGATGAAAACACATTTTGCAGTAGGGGTGAGCAAAAATCGAACCGAACCGAAAATCGAACCAAACCAAATTGAGTTCGGTCAGTTCTGTTTGGTTATTTGATTTATTCGGTTCGGTTCGATTATTTTCTTTAAAAAATTCGGTCTATTCAGTTCGGTTTGGTTAGTATGAAAAATGACCGAATAGACCGAATTAACCGAATTGTATTTTTATATATTAAAAATATTTAATATTTTGTGCATCAATTAGGATTTATATATTGTTTATTAGAATTTGTTTATATAATTATGCTTCATTATATATTGTTTATGATATATTTAATGAATAAGAGTGATTACTTTAGGTTTATTGTATTTTTCTTGCAACAATTTATCCCATTTTATTTCTTTTTTTTTTAAAAAATTATTGGTTAATTTCGATTTTAACCGAACCGAACCGAATAGACCAAAATATATTTCGGTTTCGGCTTATTCGGTTTTTAGATAATTCGGTTCGGTTCGGTTCGGTCTTCAAAATTAGAAAAAATTTCGATTCGGTTCGGTTCGGTTCGGTTAAAAACCGAATGCTCGCCCCTATTTTGCATAATGGCCAAGTATGTTAAAAAGATTGTGGGACCCTAATTTGAGAAAACGTGGTTGAACAGCAGCAAAATCCCAAAACGAGAGCTAAGAGTCCGGAATGAAGGGTCTTAGCCTAGTCTTATTTTAAATTTGATAAAAACAATTCCCACGGATAAAATTTGAGGCATGAACATAGCTGGAAAACATAATGGGCCTAATAAAATGGAACTGAAAAAGTGGAGAGAAAGAAACAAGTGATAGAAAGACCAAAAAAAAAAAAACCCAGAGTCACCGACCTAAGGTTGGGTTGGGCTAAGCAATGGATTGTCATGGTTGGTGGTGATTGGTTATCTTTTGTCATTGTCAATCATATTTTAGGGTTCCTGTTTGTTCTTGTCCATTACTTGTTAGGTGAGGTATGACTGAATCTCTTGTGTAACTCTTCTTTAGTTTAATGACATATGTTTAAAAGAACTCTTCAAGCTTGTGGCATTGGGGAAAGTAAGAAGTGAAGTTTTTCTTTTTGTTTAGAAGAGGTCTAATCAATGATTGTTGTATACGAATTATTTTGGGAACCGCAGCCCCTTGGTTATTATTTTGAAAAAGTACCATCATTGAAATGGGCACGTGCTCCGTGTGATATTCCCAAACTGATTGATCCAAGCCAAGGTAAGAATTTTACTTCACAACTTTATAATATTTCGAAAAATTAGTGGTGAGAAAGTTAGTCAATACTATTCATATTATTTTATTTCAAATCATTTTATTTTAATTATATAATAACTTCACAACAACAAACATTATATATATATCTTTCCAGGGAGGGAGACCAGGCATAGCTGTGACAGCTTGCTGATTCTTGACTGGCACTTGTTGGGGGAGTAAATGCAGTCTCAGAAGAGTTTGCGGAGTTGTTGGTGAAATTCATTATTAATTCGCTTCTTCTGCATGTAATGCAGAAGCTGGTGGCCACCTTGGATTCCAACCACATGCATGTCAAGATCAAATAGAGTCTAGAGATGCCTGCATTTATAAAGAATAATAACAGATGTAGAAAAACAAGTGTAGTTTCATGTTGTTGCTATGATGTCCAGAAGCTACCATTTTGATTGTCAAATTAATTAAATCAATGTGATGGTCAAAAAAAAAAAAATTTAATTGATTGTGATTTCAAGTGGAAGATTGAACATACACTAGGTATATTTTGATAAACAACACACGTTGCTGCAGCAAATAGCAAGGCGTGGGCCTTGTACTCGACCGGTGCGAGCAGGTCGTAAGTTTACTACCACACGGAGAAACTACGTGGAATATGAAACTAAGGACTCGAAGATTTTAAAAGAATGGTTGAAATGAAAGATTTGAAATGAATAAGAATAATAATAAAAAAAAAAAGTGATTGGGTTCAATAAACGACCATTATGGACCAATTATGATAAGTTTTTTGTTCCTTTGGGGTTAAAATTTGTACCTTGTTTTGGAGCTAAGCTTGATTATAGAACTTGATTATCTTTATAATTAAATTGATGTTTGTGTAAAATATTTTGTTGTTCTAAATGGAAAATATGAATGACCCAATTGTGAACACAAGTTTCCTAGTGGCAAATTTGTTTGTCCTAACTGTAGTTGTTGGATTTCATGGATTTGGATATAAAATTTACTGGGTTCCCATAAATGCAACAGCCTGCAATTAACTTACTACGGATGGACTGAAGCCCAATAAGTAGTCTATGACTATTGCATTATTTTAACCAAGGAGACAAAGGGCCTGTTTGGATTGGCTTTTTTAGAGGAAAAAGTATATTTTTTTTCCTGAAAAAGTTACATTAAATTTGCAATAACTATTTGATTTGGTTTTCAAAAAAGCTGAAACTCTGAAAAAAAGCTCAAATACACCTTTTTTTAGAAATCAGAATTTTCAGCTTCTCAAAAAAAGCTGTTTTTCAAAAGCTGTTAAAAAAAGCGCTTTTGAAAAAAGCCAATCCAAACGAGCCCAAAAGCCCAATAGGTAAAGATGCATAGCACAAAAAAGATCGAAAGCCCAATAGGTAGACTATGTCCATTAATTAATTTAGCCCAAAAGGGCCGTTAATAAGGAAAAAAGCATTGAAGGTGCGGTGAGCGTGGATCGAACACGCGACCTTCAGATCTTCAGTCTGACGCTCTCCCAACTGAGCTATCCCCGCCTGTTGTTAGCAGGCGCAACAAGTATATTAATTTCATCGTTCTGTTAATTATCATCATTCAGATGGTTATTACTAGGACCAATCTGGTTAGACTTCAGTGTGTTAGAAGATCAGCCAACCTACGTGCAAAATAGCTTTGGTAGATGGGAATTTTTTTCTTAGGCAAATTGGCATGTAATTAGGTTGGATATTTACTCCCACCTCTTCTTATTTTGCTGTTAAAAGACCAAGACTCGTTAGCGATTAAATGACTTTTGGATCTCTGTTTATTTTTGTATGATATTATTTATTTTGACCAATATATATATATATATATATATATATATATATATATATCTTCATAATTCAGTCACATTGGAATGAAAGCAAGTTTGGATGCTTCACCTTCCATATCTCTAATTGCCAAAAATTTCTTATAGTTTCATAGCTAGTTAATATCTCCAAGTAATAAAGAATGTTGCTGATATAATATTCCTTATATGTTATAAAGAATACTGCATAATGACTCCGAAAATTGGGACCTTCGGTAACTTTATTTATAATATAGGGATATTAGTTACTTTTAAAATATAAGAGGCTTTATACAATTTTGGCAAAAAAAAAAAAAGAAGTAAAATGCATTATACTCTTATTTATAAATTAGAATTAAAACAATGCAAACAATTAACAACTGTAAAATTAATCACACTCATAACATTATAATTATGAGGTTCCTCATTATACATTTGATATTGAAAAAACAAAAGCATGTTGAAGTTCTCTGATCTAGAGCGACCAAGAATCCAATTAGTTGAGACCATAAGTTTTTCTGTAAGAATTTGATAAACCTGGTCTCACATTGTTACAATTGTGTGCCCAAAACGCGGGAAGCAAAAAGCTAAGCCACCTCGATTATTACTTGGTCAGATTTAGCTCTATAGATAAAAGAGATTCTCCACCAATCATGTGAGAGAAACTTGCCATGTTTCTCCGTGCTCTTCTTTACACCATGTAAAGAAATGCCAGGTGAAAATTCATTGCAATCCTCTCCTATATATCTCCAAAATGTAATGAGTGACAAAACAATCAAAGTGCAAAAACCCTCTTCAAGCCAAAAAAGTTGTTAGAGATCAAAATGGCAAGCATAGCTTTGACAAGCGCTATTTCCAGGTTTCAAACCACCAAAGCAATTGGAGCACGTGGCCTTTGGAGCTCTAGGGCTTTTGTTGGTATCACCCCGAAACCTTTTCAGGTAAAAGACTCGATTATCACGTGGGAATCCATGTATAGTACTGAGAGTTTTGTGCACCCGACTATCCTGTATTGAATTAGTTTATTTAAAAAAAGTTGATTAGGTTTAATATGTGGCAATGTCAATATTGGAAATTAAGTTAAGTTTGAAGGGCTTTATGCCGTGCCTCTCCTTTAACCGAAAAACCGGAAAAGAGAGAGGGTTCGCACTTGGCGTATCTTAGTTTGGCCATGTTAGGATCAGACAGACAGCTACAAAATGATCGAAAAAAGAGAGCTCATAGTATTGATATCATTTATGTATAACAGGTAAACACACGTTATGGGGCCACAGCTGTATATGACCAGGCATCCAACGCAGCAAGAAAAGGTGAGCGTGCTGCCAAACAAGGAGTTGATGCTGCCAAGAAGGCTGGCCAAGAAGCCAAGCACGAGGCTGCCTCTGCCGCTGATGATGTGAGATACATTATAAGTTGATCTTATCTCATTTGGCTAATTAGTTAACTAAGTTATATCCGCGCGATGCACAAGTTTTAATATTAATTTTATAATAATTTATATTAAAAGTTAAACACTTTGAATAATTACGTGCATTAAATTTTAGGTGTAAAAGTTGAATGTTCTGTTTGCAAAGCAAGTTCACATTTGATATTGTACATGTGTGATGGGTTGAATGATACAAATAGAAGCAAATATTACTACCACGTATCATAATGAAAGTGACTTTGTGGAGAGAAGCAATATGCAGCTTAATAATGAAAGTGACTTTGTGGAGAGAAGCAATATGCAGCTTATGATTATTTCTTTTGTATACATAGTATATATTGTTTTTACGAAGTACAATTGTTTTACATCAACAAATCTCAACTTTTAATATCACCACATAATTTTTTTTATTATTATGTCTAAAATAAATTGGATATAAGTTAAAACTCCATATTTATTACTTACTTTTTGTGATATTCTTTCTCCCCCGATTACATGGACACCATTTTCTCATTCTAAATTACTGAAGTAAATTTACAATAAAAGTTGTTTGATATGGCATCTTTTTTTTTTTTTTTTTCTTTTAAAAGAGGATGATCAATAATAGTTTTTCATTTACTCTCCTTAATGGTTCGAACTTGAGATTTGGTTAAGTCTTGAGTGAGGATATAATATCATTGAGCTACGCCTTGTTGTCTGATACCGCATTAATTTTGAAGGTGATCCAAAAAACAAAGAATGCAGCTGGAAAGATGCCTGAAGCAGCACAGGAGATGTATGGCAAAGCAAAACAGACTGCACAAGAGGCATGGGACACTGTTAAGGACAATGCACAGAAGGTGAAAGACACAGTTGTAGGCAAGGCTGAAGAATCAAAGGAAGCCATGAAAGAAACTGCTGAAAATGTCAAGCGCAGCATGAACTCCAAAAACTAGCTTTAATTTCATCACTATATATATACAAAACCTAAATAATTAGCTTTTTATTGTTAATTTTTTGTGGTTAGTTCTTTATTAGGAATAATACTTCCTGTGGTCGTTCGGATCATATTTAACCGACCTCATTTAGTGGGGTAAGAGTTCAATTTAGTTTCCTTGATGAACCATAGGTTGATCACGTTGATTGATTTCCATGTGCAGAGATTGATCTATTCCATTTCTTCGTTTTGTTTTATTTTTTTATTAATTAAGTGGTGAAATTCTGTAGAGATTGATTGATTTGTAATGTTTTGTTTGTTGTTAAGATTTTACTAGGCTAGCTCTCTGTAATATAATTGAGAAGTGCTGTGCCTCTGAAAAAAAAAAGTTATTAGTGATATAAACCAATTAAGTGTCCATTTAAGTCTTACTGATCTATAAGAATAATTAATCCGTTATTAGATAATAATATCCCACATTATCAAAAGAGTAAAATGCACGTTATATTTTTAATTTGCATAGGGATAAGATATTAAATTTTAAATACAAAAAGGTAATCAGTTAATTAGGTAAACTATAAACATAACGTAAATACACTTAACAAAAAATATATAAGCGAGTGATAAATTATATATTATAAATTAAGTAATAACTTAAATTATACTCTTCCCACTTGGTTACGTTGTATTCCCCCTCCCCTTAACAATCTTTTACTTTTTATTAGTTCTGTAATTATGCAATTTGATTCAACTGACATTGGTCGAATGATATATAATTAAGTACATTCCTTTTTTGACTAAAAAAGAGTAAAATATATATTTTGTTAAAGTAGCATAAAGTTTGTGATTTTAAAACACGTTAATATCTTCTTATATAGTTATGCTATAAAAAATGTTGAACAATCATTTTGAAATTAGCGTTTTGTGTAACAATTTTTATAGTATATAGAATTATTTGCGGTTTTAAAATACAAAAAAATTTATATAATTTTTAATATAACACAGGATAATATATAATTTACTCGAAAAAAGTTAACTTTTTCTTTTTCCAAACCTATTTGAGAAGCCTCCATTGGAATGATGATGAGTAGTGGTGCAGAAGATAATAAACTAAATTTCGATCTTCAGATTTCCACCAAATGAAGAAGAAGAAGATATGAGCTGTTTCCCGAGACCACAAGGCCACCATTTTCCATTCGTTCACAGCTCTTCCGTAGTGCATGGCTGACACGTGGCATGGAGATTTTGCTAGATTGGTGACTAACTGACAATCAACGATAATGATTGACTCCAAAGATTTTTTTTTTTTTTAAAAAAATGATTAATATATACCACTAGAAGAGATTAATACATAATAATTAGAAAAATATCCACAAACGATTGATAAGATTATTTTTATTTTTATTTTTTTGTTATGCTTTTGTCAGAAGAATGATGATATATTAGACGAGCCTCCATCGGGAATCTGGAACGATGACTATAACATAGCAGAGGTACATATTAAACTAAATTTGTTTTAGGATTCGTCTGAATTGACATATTAAAAGAAATAACTCTTAAAAAAATATGTTTTAGGATTCTTCTGAATTAACTTATTTTAAAGAAAGTTTCATTATTTTATTTGTTTGGATTTTGATTTTTCTTCAAAGAATATAAAAGTATAAAAATATAAAAATATATAGTTTTAGGAATCCTAGTTTTTTATCTCATGAACAAATTCAAACAAACCTCAGATTTCTTTCTTTTTCTTTTAATAAAAAAACTTAATTGGTAGAATTCGATTATAGAAACTAAACAAAGTTCAACCACTAACTGATAAAATTTTGAGCGCAATTTTTTTTTCCTTTTCTTTTTTCTAAAGGGAGAGAACACCAACTAATTTGGTACTACCTTAGGAGAGGATACTGTTGGGTTATGGCTCAAAGTCCAAGCCTGTACAAATTAGGAAAGAGTTTTAATGAGAATTAAAATTCTAGTTATGGTAAGAGTTTTAATTATTGTAGAATTGATAGATGAGGAAATCCTTTGTCTTGAAGGATAAGGAAATCTCCTCTATAAATAGGACTCTTGCATTAGTTGTATAAGGTGTGCCTTAGGACCACGTCTCACGGGGGGTGTGGGTGAGAGAGAGCCTGAGAGCATCGAGAGTGTCTTGTATTCGTTCTAGTCCTGTTGAGGATAGAACCATTATAAGAACTATGTGGGAGAGGGTTTAGACTTTTTTTTCCGTGCAAAAAGTCATCACCTAAGTTGTAATCATTATTATTGAATAGTAAAATTTATCCCAGAGAGGATCGTGGACGTAGGTAGAGGGCCGAACCACGTTTAATTGTGCGTATTCTTTCCTCGTTACTTGTGTTTTAATTCCGCTGCGTGAGTGTGTGTTATGCGTCTTGATTTCCCAACAAGTGGTATCAGAGCCTGGTTGGAGGGAGGATGCTGGTTTGCACGAAAAAACGAAAAAAGAAACGCCGAAGAGGAGTAAAAAATTTGCTGATCTGCTAGTCACGTTTGGCAGCCTTTTCGGTGTCCGATCGACGGTCCGTTTGTTGGTGTGTTTTCGTCTCGGAGAGAAGAGTAAGCTGCTAAAATTTTGTAACGATCTGACGGTCGGGTTGTGAGATACAAGCAGGGCAAGTTTTGTGAGTTTGTGGTCAAACAGTCAAACAGAAGGTTTGACCAGCGGGCTGCAGGGGTTTGATCGCATTGACCGAGGGTCTTCTCACCATTTTCCGACGCCTTGAGTTCGTTTTTGAGGTCCGTTTTGCCAAATTTCTTGATGTATCATGGTTGAGCCTTGAAATTGGGTAAAACAATGAAGTGGTGATGAAATTCTGCGAAAGTCTTTGAAGCATTGTGCGAGCAAACACAGTTAGCCGACTAGTGAACAAACTTCTAGAGGAGAGAAGTTTGGGTGAGTAGACTAGTTGAAGAAGGTTCGATTCGAGGGAAGAGTCACGTGCAGAGAGTCTACGTAGCTGAACAATCAGAGTCCTGGCCAGACGACTGATAAGGAATGCTACTGTTGGAAGAGAAGACCACGTCCGAGATGCCTTGTGTCGAGGGAGGATGCACACAACCTTGAGAGGTCGAGGTTAGACGGCATGAAGAGGGATGTTGGGGATGACTCCGAAAACCTGTTAGGATGTGTTGGTAGCTGCTGCTGTGAAGAGTGTTGTCGAGCGAGGGCTCCAGCATGAAGACTGTGAAGAGGTTCCAGTTGCGGCAAAGAAGCTTCGGACTTTTCGCGAAGGGAGGAATTTGTTAGGTTATGGCTCAAAGTCCAAGCCTGTACAAATTAGGAAAGAGTTTTAATGAGAATTAAAATTCTAGTTATGGTAAGAGTTTTAATTATGGTAGGATTGATAGATGAGGAAATCCTTTGTCTTGGAGGACAAGGAAATCTCCTCTATAAATAGGACTCTTGCATTAGTTGTATAAAGTGTGCCTTAGGACCTCGTCTCACGGGGGGTGTGGGTGAGAGAGAGCCTGAGAGCATCGAGAGTGTCTTGTATTCGTTCTAGTCCTGTTGAGGATAGAACCATTATAAGAACTCTATGGGAGAGGGTTTAGACTTTTCTTTCCGTGCAAAAAGTCATCACCTAAGTTATAACCATTATTATTGAATAGTAAAATTTATCCCAGAGGGGATCGTGGACGTAGGCAGAGAGCCGAATCACGTTTAATTGTGCGTATTCTTTCCTCGTTACTTGTGTTTTAATTTTGCTGCGTGAGTGTGTGTTATATGTCCTGATTTCCCAACAGATGCATCTTAAATTATTCCTGATCAGTATTCTCAACGGATCAAAAGTTCTCGCAACTAATGTATACGTAGAAAAAAAAAAAAGTTGAACCCATAATTCATAGTTTAATTCGCACACTTATTAACTTCTCTATAATAGTGATGTAATCAAGGATCTCGATGCACGATTTAAAAAAAAAAAGAAAAAAAGGTTGTCGATGGAAGCCAAGGGGCACATTGCAACCAAAGGTAGAAGAAAGTTTGTTTGAGGATGATGAGCTGTTCCCGAGACTCCGAGGGTACCAGTTTTCCATTGGTCCTCAGCCCTTCGTTCGTGCATGGCTGTCACGTGGCATCAAGAATTTGTTGATTTGGTAGTAACTGACAATTTAACCGTGACGCTAATCCAATCCAGCATCCGAAGAGAATTAAATACGAGAAGTTATCACAATTCACGTGATAAATTGGATCGTTTATATAATTATAATCAATAAAGTTTTTATTCATTTTTCAAAGTTATATTGTGTTCTTCATCGACATTTTAATCTTTTTATACGTACTTATGCTGATATTTGTACTTTTGTTGTTGAGGAGAAGTTAATAAGTGCAAAGACTAACTCATAAATTTCAGAGTAAGTCTTTCGCTTGGAATGTATATTTTTAGAGTTTATAAGAAAGCATTTTTGAAGAACCTCTTCTTCAAAAATAATCCACAATTAATTCGGCACTATATATCCTCCTTAAAAGGACAAAGAAACAGAGACATTTTCCTTTGAGATTTTAATTAAAAAGTTATCCACACCAGTTAAATCTGAAGAATTGGATTTAACTTTCCTCATACCTACCATATTAATGGCACCAAAAAAAAAAAAGAATTCAATTATTATGAAATATTTGAATTATATATTGTCAATTCTTTGTCATATATTTCTTTTGTACTGTTAGGATGATATACAAATCCCAAAAATTTAATTATACTTTGTCTCTCTAAACAAATTTATGCTTGAAGAGTAAAGATTTTGTCATTTGGGACTTTCATATTAAAATTGGAAAAGATTACGTCATTTTTACGGAAGGTTTTCATTTCCAATTTTATACGCCAGTCCTATATATTTAAAGAAACAAACACAATAACCTTCACTGCTTTAATTTAAGCATAACTACATAGAATCTATATATTTCATCAGTATACATTCATTATAATATCACAATGTGTCTCAATATATATCCGAGACCATTCAAGATAGAGTATTATGTAGCATAAATAAATTCCAGCCATATCAATTTTTTTTGTTTTTTTAGTCAAACCAGCCATATCATTTATATATATATATATATATATATATATATATATATATATATATATTCTGTTTTCACAATTTGGACTAAAATTTCACCTCCGCAATTCTGGCATCGCTCCTCACAAAACAAACTTTCACCTAGAAGAGCATTTTAGGGGACGCTTGTTCTTTTGCTAAAGTTCGTGGCTTCTCACTTTCTCACTTTGGCAACATCCTCGTAAAGCTAATGTTGTTGCGAGTTGAATGACAAAACAACTCCGATAAAAGCCTACCCTTTTGGATTGTCATATCATCTAATAGTTTACGATTATAGAGAAAATATTGGTGTGTTCATTTATATGTATTAATAAATTCATGAGAAATTATTTAAAAATCAATTAATTGATATGAAAAGTTGTCCAAAACATTGTGTGGTGGACTTGGTTTTTGAAATTTTTTTATGTGAGACTTTTATATATTTTAACATCCCCATTACGTATGACCCAAAAATAGTGCTTGTACTACTTCCACTTTTATATATTTTAACACCCATCTAACATGTTACTTGGAATAGTGCTTGCAGCATTTTCATGGATTGGTTGAACTTGGAAGGTCGTACGGCACACAAATAGTAGCCCACTTAGATGGATGTGAGACTTGAAATAACGGACCAGATGCAGCTTCGGTGGGTTGTTTGCAGGGAAGCCATCATGTGAATGAATGTGCACATGACCGATATGCACAACGGAACAATTGGACCAAAAACCTACTTTTGATGTCATATTAAAGTTATTATCTCGTCTAAAATCTTGCAGTTGTAAAAAATATTGGTATGCATATTATTAATAGCTTATGTATCCCGTCCCCCTCCAGAAACTTTTAAATATAGATATTGTACTTTTTTAATTCGATCTCTATAGATGATATGAGTGGCTTTTTTTGGACCCCGAATGGCTGGAGTTCACGTGACGAGAGCAGGCCCAAAGAATAAGCGGAAAACACCCTTTATGCACAGAGTGTATATGGTTTTTGATGACGAGCCAATAAGCTATCTCTGCATGGCATCAAACCATATCAGCAAATTACACAAATTTCGTTTGCTGACTTGGCGAATTTTTATAGGTCCTTCACCCCCATTTTCCTCACTTCGATTGCACGATTACAGCTCTATCCCACATAGATAATCACGAGGCTTTCAAACTGAGTAGAGCATTGTTATTGGTAGAGATAAAGTGAAAATTAAATATTTATATATCAACTATAAATAAATAATAATTTGCTTTTTTTCCTTAAATTTACGTCAGAATATTTCACTCGACACGTATCAACATATGAACGACATCGCCGTTTTTGTCGACGAATGGAGACGATGCCTCTACTGAACAAAGTAAAAGAGGTTAATTCTCAGGCGGTCCAATCTCATTTTCCTTCCCTCTGAAGAAGTCTACCAATAAAAATAACGTTAATTAATGTCTTTATAAAGGTTAGTCTAGTTATGGATGGTTGAAGACATTTAAGTACAAATTTAAATAATTTATTTATATTCTAAAGTTACACTTATTAAGATGTTTTTTCCCCTTTAAGTACAAATTTAAATAATTTATTTATATTCTAAAGTTACACTTATTAAGATGTTTTTTCCCCTTTACTTTGAACCAAAATATTTGCAATTCATATTAGACTTTGATATTAATTTTTAAAGTTAAGATATTAACTATTTTGTTTAAATTAGAATCAACAATAAACAAATTGGACGACCACGTTACTTTTAGACCCAATCGTATATTTTTAATCACACTCCAATGTGAATTTCAAAGACTCGTTAAATATTTTTTGAACCTAAATCATTACTCAACTATCTAAATTACACCTTGAACCCTTTTATTATAATTTGATATTAGTTTGCATTAATACAATTATGAATTTTGGAAGGCATTTTTCTTAAAGGCTGTATTGCACCGTTAAGGGCACCATTCAGGTGAGAACGTATGGCCACTGGCGTACAATCCGGGGAGATAAGTAGAGAAAGTAGCGGCACCAGGTTTTGTTTTGGTTGTTTTCTCATATATAATTTTCCATTTTCTTTTTCCTTTATATTAAATATATATATATATATATATATATATATATTATATCAAAACCACTCTCTTAATTATCTCTCATCTCAAAACTTAAAAGAACAGAACTATCTGAACTTATCTGCAAAGGAAACAAAAGTTAAAACTGAAACTTCCTTTTGAGAAGAAACCCACAAAAACAAATAAAACACAAGTTTTGGTGGTGAAAGTTTTGGGTTTCAGACGATTTTTGTTGCTGTGTTTCTTTCACTTCAAGTTTGTTGTTGTCCTTTAGGGTTTTCTTTGTTTTGTCTCACTAGGGTTCTACTTAATTCTTCCATTTGATCCTGTTCACTCTGTTCTTTTCTTTTTCTTTTCAGTTAATTCAACACTCTATTTAAAAATTAAAATTTACGATATTTATTTATTGTACTTGGCAAACGATTATGGTTGATGTTGTTGTGTTTTAATTTGTATACATTAGTGAAGAGATGTCGCTGTCTATATATATTTGTACTATCTGCTGATGTGACATATATGTTTGTGGGTATGGGCAATTGAAAGAAAGCAAGAGAAGCCTCAGACGGTTTTTATGTTGCAAATCTCTCTCTTCAACTTGTTTCCTTAATCAGTTACAAACTTATCCGTACAATAGCTTTCCTTAGCTTTTTTAGAAAACCCTAAAAGATTTTATATATTTTTTCCCTAAAATAGTACTTCTCTATTTGACCCTTTGCAAAAAAGCCCTCAAGGGTTTTTCTTTTTTTTTTTTTAAGACAAAAATGAGCAAGGATGTGAAGAATGATCACACTGATCGTTTTATTGCCATGGAAGATGATGAAGAACAAGCCATGAACGTTGTGGGTAAAGAGATGTGGCTTGATAGAGAGCAAGAAATCATGCTTGATGATGTAAACGAAGCATCAATTTTCTACACTGATTTTCCACCCCTCCCAGATTTCCCATGCATGTCATCATCTTCATCTTGTTGTTCGTCGTCTTCGTCGGCGTCTTCAGCGCCACCTTCCGGGGGAGGCGGCGCCGCCTTGTCGTCGACGGCGTCTATGGAGGTTTATCAGACGTCGGAGGAAGGTACAGTAGACGTTGATTGTGTAAACGTGATGGAGAATCTAGGGTACATGGATCTGATAGATGGTGGTGATATTTGGGACCCTTCACCAATTTTTCAAAGTGAAAATTATCAACAAGAGCAGGAGATCATATCCATGGAGGGGTTGCCACAAGATGATCAGAATCAGCAGCTTAAGTGCAATGAAGAAGAAGAAGAAGACAATAATGGCTTCTGCTTTCTTCAAGATAGTGAATTAGCAGTGATTTTCTTCGAGTGGCTGAAGCAAAACAAAGATTACATCTCTGTAGAAGACATGAGAAGCATTAAGCTTAAGCGTTCGACAATAGAGAGCGCTTCGAAACGCTTAGGCAGCACAAAAGAAGGCAAAAAGCAGCTTTTGAGACTCATCCTTGAATGGGTAGAACAATGCCAGCGTCAGAAAAAGAGAATGAGAGACGCTGCAGAATTTCAAGAACCCATCCAAAACCCTAGTGTTGCCCCTCCTGATCCGAACCATGCATGCTGTCCTCTGCCACCGTGGATGGCGGCGGCCCCGCCTCCTCCGCTCTACCTCCCAGAATGGAGCCCCGCGGTGGCGCCGCCCGGTGTGTTCCCCCCTGGAATGGGGTACATTGGTGATCCTTATTCTCAGGGGGTTTCTGTTCCACCTCTAAGCCAGCCTTTTAATGGCAATCTTTATCTACCTTCACCAGAGTTCCAAGCAATGGAGTCTGCTCAATCATGGCAGCCATCCCAGCTTGCTCTGCCACCCCAATATGCCACATTTCCTGATAATAGTAGCTTCTCGGCGGCTGTGCCGCCGCAGGCAAATTATGGTAGCCAATACCCATATCAGCTTTTTGATGGTAATGGTGAGAGATTGATAAGATTGGGATCTTCTGCTACAAAAGAAGCGAGGAAGAAGAGGATGGCGCGGCAGAGGCGGCTTTCGATGCACCATTATAGGCACCAAACACCGACGAATCAGAATCAGAATCAGAATCAATCTATCGACCGGCTCCAAGCTAGGATCAGTGGTGCAGGGGCACACTGCAGCACCACATCTCCGGCGAGACCAGCAGGCAGTTGGGTATACTGGCCTCCCACTACTGCTGCACCTCCTGTTTCGGCCTCCATGGCGGCCGTGGGTCCTTCTGCGGATGCATCGCAATCGATTGCAATGGAGAGACTGGCCGCACAACCCCAGAATAATCAGCGGCCAGCCTCATCCGTGGCCCGGCGACAGGTGGTGTTTTGGTCTAATCTTGAATCAAGTTAATAGTATATTTTCATGGTTTTGTTTTAATGGTTTGGGATATCTAATAGAATTAAATGGATCTGTTTTGGGTGTTTAATAGGGTTGGAAACCGGAAAAGAACCTGAGATTTCTCTTGCAGAAGGTGTTGAAACAAAGCGACGTCGGGAACCTGGGGAGAATTGTGTTACCCAAGGTATACTCTTAATTAATTTTTCTGATTTTTTTTTTTTTATTTTCTTCTGGGGGTAAAGATCACTTTTGTTAAAGGTCGTAAATGCATGTAATGGATTTTAGTAATTAATCTAGTTAAATGCTAGTCTTTTTAGATTGGGTTCTATAGATCTAATGGATGAAATTTTGTTCTCCTCATCAGAAAGAGGCAGAAATTCATTTGCCAGAACTTGATTCAAGAGATGGGATTCCCATAGCCATGGAAGATATTGCAACTTCTCGGGTTTGGAATATGCGTTACAGGTATATATATAGATGCGTGAAAATGGAATTTTTTATTCCATCATGAATGCAATCATTACTTGGTATAAAGGGGGAAATTGGGGCAAATTTTAGGATTCTTTTCTTTTATTCCTTTTTTTTTTTTCTCTCCATTTGGTCTGTAGCGTACTTTAATTTAAGATTTGTTTGAATAAGGGCTTATTTGGATTGGCTTTTTTCAAAAACTTTTCTTTAACAGCTTTTGAAAAATAGTTTTTTTTTAGAAGCTGAAAATTTTGGCTTCTAAAAAAAGTTATATTTAAGTTTTTTTTTCAGAATTTTAACTTTTTTGAAAGCCAAATCAAATAGATATTGCAAATGTAATGTAACTTTTTCAGGAAAAAAAGTGTTTTTTTCCTTAAAAAAAAAAAAAATCCAATCCAAACATGCCCTAATTTCGAAAATGGGGGTTAATAAATTTTTCAAACTAAAGTACCCATACCGTATGTATATCGGCCCGGAAGAGACTCGAGGAATTTTGGATTTAGATCTATATGTATATAATAGTTGCTTATATGACTCAATTTTGGTTTTTGGTTTCAGATTCTGGCCAAATAACAAGAGCAGAATGTACCTCCTTGAAAACACAGGTAACATCTTTGGATATACATGTCCTGATTTATTTCATTTTTCTTGTTTTCCTAATTAGTTAATGATTTACATTTTCCTTTCCGTTTCTTTTCTCTTTTTAATTTTTTGACTTAAACGATGACCTTATGTATATGGCATTTGTATTTTACAGGAGAATTCGTGCGAGCAAATGGACTTCAAGAGGGTGATTTCATCGTGCTATACTCCGATATCAAGTGTGGCAAATATGTATGTTACTCTGATATGCCCCTTAATTTACTCTCTGCTAATGTATAGCAACGTTACGAACTCCATCATTCAGTCTCCTTCATACATAAGGTTATATGTTATGAACGGATTCAAATCGTATGCCTTTACGATCTGCCATACCTGGGGCTTCGAATTTCTCCTCTTATATCTAATTCGGCACTCAATGTTACAGTTGATACGAGGTGTAAAAGTGAGGCAGCCTGCACCAGGACTGAAATCAGAGGGCAAGAAGCCTGCAAGGCGGAACCTGCGTAATATTGCCCCAGCAGGACTCAATGCCTCCCCACTTCCACCACCCATCGAACAAGCTGTGAAATGAAACAAGAACGATGAAGAAGATAGCAACATCTTCAAAGCCAGAAAGACCACTAGATGGCTAAATTTACTAGCTTGATGATTTTGAGACTCCTAATTTGGTTCCTGAGTCATCGGCGTCAGATCATCGGCATATATATAAGGTAGGATCGGTATGTTTTCTGTTTTCATGCTATTGAGGGGGTCTCTCTAGTCACTCATCGGTGGTGTTTGGCATTTCTGAAATGTGTGTATGTCTATTGCAAATTACTACTACTTTGGATATTGACTGACCATTAAGTGTTGTTATATTCATGATATAAGTATAAGGTTGCTTGTCTAGCATTAATTAGCAACTCTTGTTCATTTCTTTGGTGTTAATTTACAAGGTTTTGTTGCAACTTAAAAACCTTGTTTAAGTAGCACAATAATGCACGAAATTAATAATTACTCAGGTGCTTTAAATATTCAAACTAGTGAAATTGCCCATCTATTCAAATTAAGTACAGTTGAAAAGTTATGTAATGACCTAGGAGGGGTTTGACTATATATTCTAAGGTCTCTCGTTCAAATCGCATCATATTGGTTGGAACTTGTTTCTCTAGTTATACTAAATGTACAATTAACGAGATTAGGCATCAGCGACCTGCGAAATGAAAGGAAAGAAAAGTAGGTTAGGTTTTTTTTATATATATTAGTTAGTGCTGGACAACGACATTTTGACGCTAAAATTAGTAGCAGATACAGAAAGGAGTGCGTCAATATGAAATAAGTCAGGATTTTGTGTAAGTTATGTAATAGTTCGAGTGTCGTCGTTGGATGCCTTGCCCTCGGAGGAGGAGTCTATTTATAATATTTGGACGAGTTTGTTCCCTGATAGAGAGTCCCGAGAGCTTCGGTGCTAATCTTTGGTGTTGATCCAGAGCATTGAGGAGATCAGCAATTATCTGACTTCCTTCTAAAAGTCGTCAAAAGACCTATTTAGCGTATGATAGTTACCCACATAAGATAGAGACAATTTCAGGTGAGAGCTAAGAATTAATGGATTTGGATTCTCTTTTAACTGAGGTTTTATTATAATATTCTATCACTATATCTAAACCATTTATTTCACTAATAAAACTAAGATTTTATTTTCCCTCCATTATTTGAAATTTGAAAAGCGAAATGATTGGTTAAAATTTATTATTAAAATATCAGAACAAGTATCACTTAGACGAGGATCTTGATCTACAATTAATACGTACGGAGAAAAACAAAAACGTGATGCATATTAATTGTACGGTGAAGACAACCATGGTGTTCTCCAGAAAAGAAGAAAAGACAAAAAAGAAAACCATGGTTACACCAAGTCAGATACTTTGTACCTGGCCCCCAAAAAAAAGAAAACAAAAACAAAAAAGAAAAACATGTTTTGTTTGGCAGAAAAATTCAGAATAATGCGCGGGGGTTCCGAACTTCGCGGTGGCTTGGACCAATGCAAGATACTAGAGAACTTCTTTAATATCGTTATAATTTTACAAGGAAGATACAAGAGTGATAACAATTTATGTAATTTCTCTGAGAATAATTTAATATTATTGACTCTTTTTTGTAATGTTATTTGTTATTAATGAGAGAATTTAAATCTGATATATTAGATATTAATCTCGACTGACGTCGAAGACGCATAGGAATTAAGTACGTAATTATTTTTTTATCTGATATATTTCTTTTTTAATGTGAGGGTGAGACTTATCAAATTTTTTATTTTAATACTTGGATAGAGTAGCCCATGGAAATGCACTCGGTAGTTGCTTCATTAATTTTTCTCATATTTTGTTTATGTTTTTAGTAATTAACATACATCATTTTTTACCGTTGATAAATTGACAATTTCTTTTTTCAAAAGAAAATTTAAATTATTAACATTTAACTTTTTTTCTATTACTACAGTGTAATATTAAGTCACGATTCTTCATCTTTTTCAATTTCTTATTTTTTTTCTATTGGTGTTTTGTACCTTTCATGGTCAGCACCCTGTTAGTGTTTCTTTTATTTTTATTTTATTTTATTGATATGATAGTTGGGGTAAGATTTTTTAATTAATTTTTCTAATATTTGGATGGAATATCACACTTTATATTGTTTTTTATAGCTAAATTTAACCTTTTTATCATTGACAAATTAATTAAAATTTTCAAAATGTAACCTAATTTCTTAACTTTTAACCCGCACGGTAGTGTTACATCGTTATGACTTAAAAAAAAATAAAAATAAAAATATTTTATTCAATATTATATTTTTGCAGGAAATTATCTTGGTGAGTTAAATTTGTGACCCTTCGTCTAGACGATCTTCACCCAACCATCTGGCGCCTATCTCTCAATCAAAACAAATCAGTCCACCACAATTATAGTTGTTGTATCTTAGGAATTCCTTATTCCAAGGATGTAAACCAAATGAAAAATCGTATTCGTTAGACTCACGTTACAAGAATAAATCTACTCATCATGTTATCGACTTAGAAGTAATAATTATGAAAATTTAAAATAATTGTTGCAAAATTATAAACTTCGCTTATAACATTAAGATTATGAAGGGAGTTGTTACTCACATTATGCATATATATATATATATTATATATATATATATATATATATATACACACACACATATACATATACATTATAGCTTAAAAGAGTGCATGCAATATAAAATAAGCTTATTAATTCTTTCCAATCACTTGAAGATAACTTTACCATTAAGGTTTCTGATAATCATTTAAATAGTTTATTAATTTCTCTGAATCAATTTCTCTGCAAGTAAGAAATAAAGTACGAATTATGGGATACTTGGGAGTATAAAAAAGTAATGTTGAGAAAGCAACTGAACTCCAGAAGAAAAATGGTGACCAGCAGATCTAATTAAAGTATTAACATAATGACTTTCTTCTAAAATTTTAATTATAAAACAAGCAGAAAATTCAGATGTTTATGTCTTTTTTTTCCCCATGTACAAACATGTCAGAATCGTTCAATGAATACCGAACTCTTTGTTTATTTTTGTTTTTTTTTTTTTTTTGTCAAAAGAAGAACATATTATATAACATCATTCGAGTCGATCAATACTAGGAGAAGCATAAATTAACTATGCAAGCTCGAAGAGCTAAAAGAAGATTACGCATCCAATCGACGATCCAAAGAAATTCTATCCAGATTGCTTAAAAAATCTAATATACAAGTTTACACATATAATTATACGTGCCTCACTTTTTAAGATTTTATCTAGGCAATTGAAATTACTTACCGGAGTATTTCTTTAGTCTTAGATTTACAAATATCATCTTGCATGGTCATAATTAAATGCTAGCAGGGTGAGTTGAAAAAAATTTGAGCCTGATACTCATGTTTAGAACCGGATTTTGAGCCAAAAATTTATTCATTTGGGTCTTCAGTTTATTTCAACTTTTTTTTAAAAAAAAAAAGAAAAAAGTTTTTTGGCCCATGCAGGTCTCGAACCTGCGACCTTCGCGTTATTAGCACGACGCTCTAACCAACTGAGCTAATAGGCCAGCTGCTTCATGTCTCACATCAATAGGATGATCTCATATCTTACTGATATTTTCGCCTTTTAAGCACAAGGATATCCCGGAATTACCGGAGATATCATACTCAAGGCTCGAGTGATGTCGCGAGTTTATATACTTTTTTATAATTTTTACTTAAATTATATGGTTAATAATTAATTAATTTATGAGTATATAAATATTAAAAATCAAGAAATCACTTTATTTTTGAAAAGATTTTTATTAACAAATGTTAAAAAAATTAAAGTAACAAACATAAAATGAAGAAATAAGAAGGGGGCCAAGCATTAAATAAAATATGAAACAAATGAAAAAATAATTATAGGATGCCATTGCAATCATTATGATGGATACAGAGATCATGGTAGTGTCTAGTGTCGCTTTTTTTTTTTTTTTCAATTTTACATTTTGTGTGTTTAGATAATCTTATAATTAAAAGTTAATTAGTTTTATTATATTATTAATTTGTTGAAACTGTATTTGTTTCACTTTAAACATTTATAAAATTTACAAGTAAAAAGGTTAAGACTCAAGAAATTAACTTATCTTAGATGAAGTGTTATCAAATTTTCAATGATAAGAAAAAAGAAATTGAGATTAATTGTTAAAAAAATATTTTAAAAAATTAAAGAAATAACATTGATTGTGACACATCATCCGAGAATTAACAAAATAAAAAATAAAAAACCACTTAAGGGGGTGCCACACGACTCCCTAATTTTAGCATTGTAAGCATTAGAGGAAAGGAAAAATGAAAAAACAATAATCATTTTAAACAAAATGGGATACATTAGAATGGAACTCAACCATTTTAATATATAAATTTAATTTAATTTAATTACAAAAAAAATGATACTTTCAATTTTAATGTTTTAATTAAAGTAAAAATAAAAATAAAAAGAATAACTATGCCATTTAGTGTTTTAATTAAGAAAAAGATAAGCAAGAGAAGAGAGATCTTAATTATGAAAACAATTTCGTGAATGTTGTTCACGTTTTGCCGTGTAGATATTTTGGAAGTGGAACATTTGATCTCAGGAAGCAATAGATTGTGTAGCCCGCTTAATCTTGATTGGCTGGTTCGACATCATTGATGGTGTAAAATGGAAAAGAATTGGAATTTTTGTCACGACAGTTGATTTCTGCTTCTCCTTCCCCCAAACAAAACCACAACCCCCCCCCCCCCCCACGGGCGCCCCCTCCCCCGCCCCCCGCCTTCTCTAAACATTTCCAAAATCGCAGGTATGATTACATGACCTCCAAAGAGTCAGGTGGAGTAGTCTAATAGTAACTAATTGCCAAAAGTTCCAAATCGAAATCTATACAAACATCAGCAACCCTCGATTAAACTGGAAAGGGACGCGCCACGGCACCATGGAGTTTGTTGCCTGTCGGTGAATCCAATATAGTTCTATTTAGAGTGAGTTTTTGGTTCAAAATAAAATTGATTAAGACCCAACAAGTGGTTCAAATATGACGCACATCTCTTTTCCCATAAGTTGTAAAAAAAGAAAAGAAAAAAAAAAAGGAATGTTAAGAGAAAAAAGAAAGAAGAAGATAAATAGAAAAGAAATCAAGAGATACAGATGAAAGGACATGTTAGGCTAGGTAGAGTAACTATATGAATTCGACAACATTACTCATTCTAACCTACGTATCATGAATGCATGCGATTTAGGGAAAGAGGGCCAGGGCTTCAAAAAAAATTGTGGTACATTGAAACACAACACACTTAAAACATAAAGATGTGTTCAGTATGCTGAACAATCAACAATCCTTGAATTTTTGGCCAGCCTGAAAATTCCATCTAATAGTTAGTACATACAAACATGACAGCAGAGAGACAGGAGACTATCAAATTATGCATATACTCCACAGAAAGGTTTCATATGCATTGGGGAAAAAATAGACTAGCTCTCAAAGTTTACACTTTCTTGCTGCTTCAATTATACTGGAAATAGATACTTCCATTTGTATAGCTCGGGTACATGACAGCTAGTCGATACTCTTATTGGGATAAAACACAGAATAGATACACAGACAAACTGACATGAATATGTATGGTCTGTATCATCTGAACTACAGTAACACACTTATATCTTGATTCAAGCTTGGATTCTATTTCTTTCCAAATATTATCATTCAAGTTCGCAATTAATTATTTCTAGTTTATTCTTCTGTCTCCTTAACCGAGTTCTTCATCTTAATTCTATTTCAGGGGCAATGTCCGTCTGCCTCTCATCTCCACAAGTACAAAACTTTCAAATCCTCGTAAGAAGCTTTACTCCAGCTAATAAAGCTTGAACATTTTAGAGAACAAGCTCCTGATGCATAACTGCATCGCATTGAAACAAGGGTGTTCACATTCTTTTTTACCTCTCCGTCCACAATAAATTGGTCAATTATACCACAATTACTATGCAGCTCTGGGCAAGCCAAGCAATCAAATATACTTTGTGTAAAAGACTAAGAAAGAAAATGGAAGCCACTAAAGTATACAAGCTCTAAAACATCAGCTATCATCAAGTGAACATGCCAAGAAATCCTTGACCAGCATCCTAGAAACCTCTTTTTATGAGAATGCTCTGTAATAGTAAAGCATTCGGGATAAGCAAAAAGCAGATTAAAGTTAAATCACACCTCAAAAAGTTTAACTCAGCTTTGGGGGTCAATAATCACCAAGTAAGTTCTTGCAAGGAAAACATTCATCCAGACATGAACCGGCTCAGCCAAAAAGAACTTTTCCACAAATTGAAGTACCAGATATCGAAATTTTACCGTTGACAACCACATTCAAAATCCAGATCTATCGACAAACCTCAAATTTATTTCTCATTGTGTTCAAATCACATAATAAAAATAATTTCGACAAAATCTAATCTTTTATCTATATTGGAAATGCTGAAAAAGCAAACAAATACGTTCACAATCCCGAAGTACTTGGCAAGCCCTTCAAGCCTACTCTTTTCCTGCAAGAGGAAGAAACCAGGGGGAGCAAAGCAAGGGAGCTTGCACCCCAAGGCTTCACCAAAAATACTTTCACGTAATGTTGTATGGTATGTTACCACAATTGTAGCACAGAACTTCCCATGGAAGCTGCCTGCAGATAAAGGCAAAGAGTTACATGATTTCTTAGTGATTATTAACTAGCACTAACCCTAAGCAGATTAGCTTTCTTCATTGAAGTTCACTAATGCACCACTTGATTTCTTTAATTGTTTTCTAAGATTTTCTCTTTGTTTTTCTAGAAAAAACGGTTCACATTTTTATGCAGTTTTTATTTACTTGAACTTATAATTCCATGAGATTGAATGGATTACTGTGTATATTTCACTCAGATTTTTAAAAATGCATGCTTTATGGCTTATTTTCAACAAGTTATTCATTTTAAAATGACAGTGAAAAGATCAATTGGCCTTAACAATTGTCTGCCCTTGAGAAAAATGCTAGATTATGTTTGTTCCTGAAAAGGCAAATAGGATATATGAGAAACCATAAAAAGATTGAACTAAGAATTCTAGAAAAACATAGTCTGGCTAGCACTTCTCCACAAAAAGTAGGTATCATCTGCACAAAGAAGTTTAGGAATACATAATCCACAACTTATGTGAATTTACTATAACACAGGAAAAAAGGGACTACCAAAGAGAAAGGAATTCAGCATTCCAAACAGTTACTTGTATGAATATGAATTCACAATGCATGGATAGTTTAAAAACAAAGATATAGCCTCCAAAAAGATAAAGATTACCAGAAGATGTCGACAGTGGTCACATATTCCAAGCACTTGGTGCCATCCCAGACTCCACCATTTGCTTTCCTCAAGCATCTTCTTATAAAGTGGACAGTCCCTCACCAATTTTTGTCAGTCTCAAGCAACAAAGAAGCTCTGCTTGATTCTTATAATGATTCTTCAATTGACGCATGACCTTCGTAGACATGGCACAGATGGCTAGACAATGCAAAAACAGTAGGTTTGTGGTTGATGGAGAAGGGAGAGAGAGGGTGAGTAGCATCATTATCATCAAAAGATTATGCTGGTCTAAAGGCTGTAAGGCACTGACCAACGCAAACATGGGATTAAGAGAAATGGATGCAAACGGGGAAGGGGGTGTCAGTCCCGGTCTTGGGATATCAAGAAGAACGATAGTAACCAGCAGAGATTATATGTATGAAGAGGAAATGACAAACGAGACCAGAGACTTGCAGAGACAGAAATAAGAGACACCACCTCCAGGAAAGTGAGGAATCCCTTTAATGAATGAAGTAGGATGAATAAAGTTGGAGGAACTTGGAAGGTAATTTTCCATGATAGCTACTGCCATGACAAAGATAATGCAAAATAATTCATGAGATGAGCCTTCCTGGTTCACAGCAGAGTTGTCAAAGTGAGAGTACTGTACTAGTAGAGGCTAATTTAAACTTGTATGTATTTATATATTAGGTTTACCCACAAAAAGAATAGAGAAAGCTTTTTTCCTTCTGGAATACTTCTGCAAATTTAAATGTTCTGTTTCACCGTAGTCTTAGATAAAAAATTTAACAAAATTCTACTTTCTTTTTTCCATATCAACAAAAGGATTTCCGTAAAAAGAATAAAGTCTATGAATGTCATAATCTCATAGGATAAAAGTAACATACAGAGTTCCTTAAAGGCAACATATAAATGCAAGTCATCAAAACTTCACAATGAACATAAATTTCAGATCTTTTTTGTTTAACCAACACCCTTTTCTAACTTCCCCAGTCCTTCAAATGCAATAGAAACAACAAAAACAAGTCTGTGCATGAACAAAAGTTATAATTCTTTTTGAACTATAAAGAACGCATTACACTTACAGGTTTAATCTTCTTCCACTATTAAATTGAGATCAATTAGATAAAATCGACCAAAAAGATTACCAGATCATAGATTTCACTAATGATTAGTGCCAAGCAAATCATTGAGCTTATAAGGAATGTAGTAACAATCAGAAGATATTTCATCCAAGTAGGTAAGACATGTGACTTTAAGAAATCAAGGCAACGCAAGCTTAATGTAAAAACACTTGCATCTCCTGGGGGTCATCTTCATATATTATGCATTACGAATGCTCAAGAAGACTTCTTGCTGCATGGTTTTTCTGTTTGCTTCTTACTTTAAGAGGACTACTTTCACTTCTCAAAAAATAACCATAAACATTGATAGTCAACACCAAGTCAGAGAATATGAAAATCAAAGATATCCCAGTTAATCAAAGATATCCCAGTCTTCTCATTCCCAAAAGAGCTGCTGCAGTATAACTAATTTTAACAGAGCATGTCTGGAGAAGCAATACATTTAAACTGAAATACCAAACAAAAAATTGGGAAGGCCATGTGAAAATTAAATATTTCATTGCATGCTCGAACTAACTGGTTTTCATAAAATCACAATATAAACTTTGGCAGCAAGAAGCTCTGCAAAGAGTGTCAATTCTTCGCGCAAAAAAGAAAAGGTGTATACTTCAAACCTGGCACTTCCATAATTTCCTTAATCTGTTTCTAACAACTGAAACTGCTCTAAATTACAGGGTATGCAAGAAAGTCTGAACTAACAGAAATTATTCCGAATGGCTTAGCGTTGGCTTTGCCCTAGATGAAAGAACCTTGAGGAAGTCAGTAAAGGAGCTTCTTCATCTATGTTTACATCATAACCAGGTGTGGTCCTTCTGAGTTTCTCTCCACTGCTTTTGTTAATAACATCATCTGGGACATAGAGATCAGAGGATTTCTTCTCCATCTTTATTTCCTGTTACAAGCAGCAATCAAAGACATGTTTATTAAATCAGAGCCAATGGAATAATAACCAGAAAAATTATGGTGTTATTCCAATCATAAAACAACCTGGTCCTTGATCATTAGGCAGCATTTGACAAAGAAAAAAAAAATTGAAAGGCATTTAGAATTTTAGCAGGTCAATCTTGCATGCTGGAAAGCCTATAAAAGACAATTCCTCCTCTCGTTCCCATACTAGGGGAAGGGCAAGAAAGGAATGGATAGCCACATTGGAGGTTCAACACTCAGTTCCAGGATAACATAGACTCAGGACAGGTAACATATGATTTAAGATGCAATTTTGGCAGTCACTGTCTATGCATTATCAATGCAGTTGATGATTTCAACAACTCAAATACGGACAGTAATTTATTGCAGAAATTCAAAACGTTATTCGCAAGCTATAAGTTGTTCATAAGGTAGACGTTTTACTTTTGCAGTCCGTTCTGCAACATCATCCTTCGGAAGTTGGGATGAACGGACATCCTTGACTTTCAAGTAATGGTACATGACAACACCACATAAGGCTGGGCAAACAAAATGTATTAGTATGTGCTCAACTTAATGGTGCAAAGCTTTGAAACATAATACGTAATGTGAACAATACCTATGCCATAACCAATAATATTAAGCTTTGTAATTGTTGACTCTGGAAAGACAACAGTTGACAGGGCAATGAGAATCCAATCTTTTAAGACTCCAGCAACTCGAATGGTCACAGCTCCAGTTCTACCAATTACAAGGAAGATGGAGAAATTTAATGCCAGGGCACAAAGTGCATTTGAGAAGAATATCCAGAAATTGATTTGAATCTGTGGAACTTCCATTTCAGGCTTTTCCAGAAGATACCATGGAATGAAAAGAAAAACAAAGCTGCAGGAAAATCAGTCAGTTAGAATTATCAAAATAAAGTAGCATGATACATTTCCAAGGACCATGACATATACCTACTCATTGTGCACATTGAGATGGAAAGGCTTGATATAATAGACTAAGAAGAAAAAAATACCTGCATGGAGCAATGTAATACAAGCTGGTGATGGGATTGAGGGTTAAGCCCTTTTTCTGAAGAAGAACTTGAGTCAAGACCAGCCTAAGAGCTTCAGCAAAGATTCCAGTGACCTGGTAAACTGTCCCCACCACATTGAAGTGAATTTCTCCATACGAGGATATAACAACCCCAGTACTAACAAGCACCATGTTCAAGAATAGATCACATCTCATTTTGTCAATACCACAAATAACAGCCATAACAAATGTTGCCACTGGCACTGCACTCCGGAATCAAGCAGAACACAACCAATTAGTAGAGCTCCTAGTAGTATTTTAGAATGGAGAAACTAGAACAAGAAATGGAAAAACATACTCAGGGCTTTGAGCATCTGAATGAAGGCCACAGAAATAAATAAATAAGCTGTGTTGCCAAACCTGTAAAGCAAAAATTGCTGTTTATAATGATAGAAATTACTGCAAAGTGATGATTACATCATTTGCAAGTCATTTCCAAATTAGACTGCCAATAGACTGAAGCACATGGCGAACTCATCCTCCAAAATCCAGATCAGCACATTCGTATAAAAAGGAAAACAATGCATAGCAGATAGCACATATAGGATTAAGTCAAATTTCGTAGGTTACAACTGAAGTGTCCACTTCACATAGTGAGACCCTTTCCTTCCAAGCAATCTGTGATACTTTCAAACTTTTTCTTTCGCAGGGCTACTTTCGAACTTTATTACCAACATGAAAACCACGCCTAGTAAAAGAAAAAGCTCCTGTAGTTATTGCCAAAAAAACTGCTTCACTAGTACGCATTTTATGGATATTATGTTTCATTTCCTAGGACACGTGGATAACGGATAAATTTTTCTATACTGTGCTCTAATTTCCAAGATTAGTGAGGAAGAAACAAAGAATTTAAGCCAAAAACTTGCTTCTCTTGGTTACTGGAAGATGCTTTCCACAAAAACACAAAGAGCTCGTAGTTATGGGATGACATTGTATTAGGAATAGTGAGATTAATGAACATCATTTCTTCCAACTTTTTAAATTACTTGCTAGAGGCTTGTAAAATATAAAACCACATAATATCCGAACAGATTTAAGAACGCCATTATGGAATTATGGAATTTCTTCCTTGTAGTAATTAAATGCGTGGCAAAGGATGTTCAACATTCTAACAGAAAGCTCCGTCATAGTTGGGTTGGGAAGGTATTCAGCCGTTATATTGCAGTTCTTGACTACATTAATATCAAGTGCAACCCCTCAGCAGAAAATAAGCTTAGTGACGCATTGGATACAGTATAGAAGTGAATACATATATCTAGTTCTAGCAGGCAAAAAGCTTACCAGAGACTCGACGCAAAGAAGGCACTGATAGGAACCACACATGTAGCATATCTGCAAACCCAGTAGGATATAAATACAGAATGAAGTTCCACAAAAGATAGAAATTAAATGTGGGTGTCATAGTCTTACATTTCAAAAGTCATCTTGACAGGTGATACAACCTGCACAGATTAAAATGTCAGCCGAAGAATGAAGATAATGAGTACATAAAGGACAATCCATTAGTAGTTCAAAAGAATTTGCCCTGATACATAAACTACAACTATGAGGAAGCACAAACTGGGATCCTCAAGAAGCATAATTGTAAAAGGCTTGAGAATAAATGAGATTATCCTAGCTTAAAGATGCACCACATAGATCCCTTAAAATCCCTTAACAAGCTCAACGCCTTAAAACAGATTCATAGAGTACAAAACATCTCTCGATATTGACCAATTCTTTACAAAACCGGAAAATATTTATTGATTATTAGGATATACCAAGAACAAAAAGTCCAAAATTACCATACCTTTAAAACACGAATAAGAAGAAAAGCTACCAAGCCCGAAAAGCCCATATGAATCATGGTTAGCGTAATCGGAAATGGGAAATTGAAATATTTTGGTGAGAGCACCCACTGCAAAGAGAAACAACAGAAATTAAAAGCTGAACACATTAAACAACAAATCTCCACAAGAACTTGTTGAAGACATTAACTAAATAATTGATGCCCCTCTGAGTTTAAATGACTTGATCATTCAATATGATATCAAAGTTAGGTCTCAAGTAAAGAGGTAGCCGCCACTCATTTTTAAAACATATTTCCACATATCAAGATAAGAAAGACATTATCTGCACATGCAGATTTGGGTTGAAGACAGCAAAAGTCATTCAATAGGAAATAGTAAACTGTTGCTTAGGCAAAGTGCAATTAGAGACAGAAGAGCTACTGCTAAGGATTCATTACAAAGTGATTAACTAGAAACAATGGTCAAGGTCACACCAGACTAGTTCATGTCATCTCTCACAAGGCTAAGAACAAACATCTACCTTGTTGTACAAAATAACTCCTGAAGAAAGCAATACATAGACTAGGAGATAAAGATAAGTTAGTAAATGTTGTTTATTGATCATCATTGTCTTCCTTGTTTCTCAGAGCAATTCTACCAGCAACCTCCAGTTCAGCAACTTTAAGAAGATATAGCTCGACTTAAAGCAGGTTAACTGAATTCCAGTAGATATTTCACCAGACATGAAAAGTCAGTTCAACTGTAGCCAGTCATCCAGTTCAGGTCAAGAAGTCGCATTCCTCAATTTGCTTATGCAAATTCAGCTACTATAACTGGACGCAAATTAATTGAACCTGGAAAATGAAATTGAAAATGCGATCATAAGGATGCTTGTGGAAAACCTGGATTTAATAATTAGCATTTCAGCAGAAAACCAGAATCATGAGGCACATGTCATAACAACCATAAGCCGGCAAAAACAGAAAGATAATTTTGATAAACTAGAAACATAGAGAATATAAAAGCTTATAGTCGATTGACAGACATCAACCAGACCAAGTAGAAGCATGACAAAACACATTGAATGGTACTTCCAATCCTAACATCACATTCTTCAGCTTCGAGTCTGAATATTTAATCAAACTGAGCACTTATATTTACAACCAATTTGATTTGATCCCCGATCACATAGGACAGATAAACACAACCTAATGTCTTATATTCATCTTAAAACCGAGCTCGTAAAAATCTACAAGTTCAAGCACCATTACTACATGACATGACGATAAATAATCTTGCATTCAACACACAAATACTCCACGATTCGTATTCACCACTAGCTCAACTAAGACAATTACTTCAGTTCGGTAATTACTACTGTACCATTCAGCCATTGAGCAGATAAATAAATCAACAATAAATGCTTAATTAGATCACAAATATCCATAACGCAAAATATATACGAAAATTAGCCAAAACCACATCCAATTATCGATTTCAAACTTCTAAACCCTAAATTAACATTGTCTCAAAGGCTATTACCTACATTGTATCCTCCATACATTCATATGAAATTGCAATTTCAATTTCACGTCACTCTATGTGCATATACATGCGTACATGTCCACGTAAGCTTGCTCTCTCGATGTGTACGTGTGTGTATATATATATTATACACTTAAATGTGAGCGTAAAATTACCGGAGAATTGAATTAATCAGCTAAAAGAGAGAGGCTTCAAGCGAGAAGCCAATCCATCAGATCTAATGCAGCCTCGGAGTACGATCGATGCAGACCGAGACGCAAGCCTTCACGTTTCCCGCCTGTGTTCATCGATCTCGATGCGAAAGAGATGTGCGTGTGTGTGTGTGTGTGTTTGTGTACTGTGCAGTGTTCGTGATTCACGAGCTACAGCGTCGTGGAAGAAAAGAGTGAGAGGGAGAAAAATGATGGGTCTTTTAAAATGAATTTTTGTTTTGTAAGATGAGGACATCTTGGCCGTTGAGTTTGGTTGATGGGAGGATGAATATTTAAAAATTATTTATCTATATTTTTTTACAAGTAAGCAATGTCACAAAAAAGTAATGATTATATAAAATGATAGATACGTTGTACTCTGCTCTTTTTCAACAACCTATTAAAATTTCATGATCAATATAATATATATAAACTAGTTTTATAGTCAAAACGATACACATGGTTTTATACTACATAATATTAAAAATATTCGATTTCCGTCTCTTAATAATGATGTATGGCATCAAGTGTGGCTCGATCTTTTAGACATATGGTGTATACATTCACAACTTGAAAGAATTTGATTGTTATTTAACTGCGATTTATATAGCCACATGTATAGTTTGGTATCTTAAAAATGCACAAAACCACTTTGGACTCAATTCTTTTACTGTTATCTACGCTGCGTTCAACTTTTTTAAACCCTTCGTACAAAATCACTAGGTAAACTTTTGTATTAGATATTATCTTCGAGTAAATGTAAAACCATTCATCCATTCTAGTTTCTTATTTTGATAAGAGCACGTCATTTATTAGATGTTATGCTGATATTAATCTTAAAAACATAAGCTCGTTTTTATGTTTATAGATAAGTTTGACCGAATTTAGAACATGCATCTACCATGTTTGGCGGGAAAAAATCAAGCCAATTTGGAATATCACATCCTTAAACTTATTTTTGTTGATGTGAGGGATATGATTAGTATTTAATTTGCATACAAACACACTCTACAAAATAAACATTGCATCCGTATAAATGAATTGTTTGTATGTATAATAATTTCTTTTTTTGATAAAATGAAATCCAATTACTTACTCAATGTAGAAAAAGAAAAAGGTTTAACCAACTTAAAAAGTCTCCTATCCACTTTTTATAACAATTTCATTCCACAAAATATTTTTAGTCCTCTCATAGGTCTAACATTTTCATGCCCTAAAAAAAGTTGGGCGCAAAAAAAATGATTTAATTTGAAGTTTTGTCTATGTATGGAATTCGAATAAATGACCAATGAATCCCTAAATAAAATCATCAAATCAATTAGACTATTAGTTAGTTAAGTCTTTTTCTTGTTCCTTCCGAGTTGGAACTTACCCGACAAGAAATTTTGCTTTCTTAGGATTGTTATAGTTACGGCCGCCATTCACCGAGGCATCGGTCTACGGCTCCCTTGTCATCAGATCACCAACTTTCTTAACCTTTCGGCATTGGGCAAGCGTCCACCCTCTCTTTTGTGAGTAGGTTTGTGGTAAGAATGATCAAGACCATTTAGTTGAGTGTGAAGGTTCACCCACTCACGCTTACGTGGATGGTCATGCAGGTTGTCTTTAAACAAGTTTCTACTGATATTAATCCGCCAAAAAAAAGAAAAAAAAAAGTTTCTAGTGATATTATACTAATCGTACATATACATGGCCATAGCAAATCAACTTGGAAAAATAAGATCTTTTTCAGGGAATATTAGGAATTTCTTTTTAAGATTCTTAATCAGTGAGGATTAAAATTACATCATGCAACCATATATGATATTTTTTTTTCACTAAAAGCTAAATTGATTTTTTAGTTATATATATTAAAATTAGAGAAATAATGTCAGAGCTTGACATGTCAACTTAAAAAATTCATCTTGTAATTTTGTTAAATATTATTAATGCTATTAATATGATATAATGTATGGAATTGACATTAGATACAATGCATATTGTGCTGACTATAATTGTAGAGAACATAACACATTTAATAAAATAGATCAATCTCAAATACTACATATAAACGGTTGACTTTAATTTAAGGATATTATTTCTAAAGTGATATACAAAGTCTTACATAAGAACTACGAGTATGTTATTGATATATCAAAAAATGCATTTACAATATACTTTTACTTTTACATGCATGTTACAGTAATGTGTAGAATTCATTAATTTGGTGATAATATTTGAAATATCACTTAAGTTTTTCATCTTTTCTCATTTACAATTTATTTATAAATAGTTAATAAACATTCTCAATGTTTATTATTGTTAGTTAATCAAAATTATTTTATCAAATAACTTTTTGATATTACTTAATACTCTAAATATAACAAGATTTGAAATCAGTAGTAAAATTATACGCATAGTAAAATTGCTACTTTTCGCCATAATTCAACATGTATTATGTGAAGCAGCAAATGTAGTTTCTTGGATAAAGGAAAACATGAATGCATCACAATGCTATCATGTAAATTTTGTTTATTAATTGACATGAGCATACATTTACAGAACGAAAACAAGCATAGAAAACTGAACAAAAAGTAAAAAAGAAGAAGAAAAACGGAGGACATAGACCATAATTACATTATAGAAGTATGACAATCAAGTTTTGAAATTTGTTACAAGAAGTAACATGAAAATTGAGCCCAATGTTCACTTTCAATTTTTCTTACTCTTCATTCTATGCATCTGACTCAGCTGTAAGGAGGGGAAGAATGAACGAGAGGTTTTGTTCATATCAACAAAAAGTATAAGCCCAGGAGGGTTGAAATTCGAATTCAGTAGAACCAAATGGGTTCTTCAAGCAATGGGATATAGCATTGTGTGATATAAATGTAGGAACAACGCTTCTGCACCTGCTCCGGAGGGGTATCAAATCATCCAAGTTGAAGCAGGCCGAGGTTGACCAACAACGCGAATAATGACGTATATGGATGGATGACATTGTACCACGGACCCAAAAAAATGTGCACTTAGCTTGCCAGATATCACAGGACGGGTAGAAAAGAAACTGAAAGGGGAGGGTTGAAGGAAATATAGGCTGGATTGTACGGCTTTATCAATAGACGAATGGCTGCTTTGTTTCTTTGATCTTATTATTCAGTATTAGTTTAGATCAGCACGGATAGCCTCTGCGGCAGAGGAGAGCACCAGCAGAAGTGGTGAGGGTACCCACCAGGGAAGAGTGCTTGGCAGCTAAACTCGAGGCCTTAGCATAGTTGGCGGCAGCTCCTCGGCCTGAAGATGTGAAGTAGGCTCCGTTTAGCATGAGATCTCCATCTGATCTCCAGTTCCAGTGTTTCCAGACGGCATGGTACGTGTCTACTCTCTTAGTCACCTGTTAAGAAAACCATTCCAGGAAAATTTAGTTGTCAGATATGCGCATTGCCTTACAAAATAACACTGTTTTTTAGTTGTTGAATCTCTCTTTGATTGATCAATACTAATGGAATCCAAATGATCTCTGGATTGATCAGAAGATCCTTTCTCTCTCTCAAATTGAACAACATTACCTCTTTAGCGAAAGGGTTGGCCGGGGCAAGATATCGGTTGCCCTGGCTGTTGATTGTGGGAGCTGCACTGCCTCCGATAGCATACATCTCCCAGTGAGTATAGTCATTGTTTACAACATGGAAATAGCCATGCCTACACCTGCACACATGTTAAATCCATTTAGATCATTGAAACTATAAATTTTCAGTCCTATTTATGACCATGAAAAAATAATACTAATAGAGACTAGTTATATTATACAATCTCTACTCTTACGCGTTACCTTGGCATTCTCTGCATCAAACCTTCTCCAAAATGATTGAAGGCAATTGTAACCTGCATATTCTTGTCTCTAATATAAGAGTCACTGTGGCCTAATAACATAACCTGTTCACCCAAGTTCCATTGAGGAAGAATTAGTCTTTCATATCAGTACTGCACATAAAGCTAATTAGGGCGTATTCAGCTCGGTTTTTTTCCTTGAAAAAAGTACACTTTTCTATGAAAAGTATTTAAATTAGATTTCAATTAAATTAAACCCTTGAAGAAAGTTCAATGTTAACCTTTCTCAAAAATCAGAAATTTTAACTTCTAAAACATTTTTTAAAAGTTTTAAGAAGAACCCTATTGAAAAAAGCCAATCCAAATAAGCCCTTAATAAGGATAAGCAAATGACCTCATTGTGGTGTGTAAAGTAATTGTTAGAGATGGTAATTGCAGTTGATCCCATAATGGCATCAACAAGGCCATCAGCACAGTTAGATAGAGAATTATGGTCAATCCAGATGTGGCTTGAGCCGAAAATGGAGATGGCGTCACCGTCAGCCATCGTCCTCCAACCATAGTGAGTTGGTGAGCTCCGAACCATGGCATTTCCAGTAGGCTTGCAGTCATGAATGTGGACGCCATGGATGATAATGTTCGTAACAAACTGGATCGTGATACAAGCACCATTCGCAATGTGGACATTAGCACCACGACCATCAATTGTCTTGAAGCTATTCATGATCAACTCTTGCTTGAGAGTGATCACCATGTCACGTTTGAACACGACCCAGAGAGGCCTGTCGATGTAATCGTACTTTTAATACCTAATTCTGTGCTTTTCATAATTAATTTTGCACATTTGCAAGTTAAAATTTAACTCTAAATTTGTACTTTGTTCCTATTGTAATTCAAGCACATCACCTGTCTTGGATTGCAGCATGACGAAGTGTGCCAGGTCTAGGATTTACAGGGTCGTCATCACCTGGATCGCTGACAACATAGAATCTGCCATCACGACCGCCAATAGCATTACGACCGAAGCCAATGGCACAATCTGCTAGCCGCCTACGGCGGCGCATCCAGTTCCGGTCACAACGCCAACAATCATCTACAGGATTTCCGGTTGCACAAGAGAAAAAACCCAATTTTCTCCTTTCCGTGCTGTTGCGGATGCTCCTGATTAATCAAAACAAAGTACATTATTATCATCATTAGACAATTCTTTCGAGAAATATAGATATATAGGTTGGTGCACAAAACTCCCAAAATACACGAGGTTTCGAAAAAAAAGATTAAACTTAAATTGTACTCATTATACACAATCTTATCTTACACTTTATACGCGAATGATTTTACAACTCAAACATGTGACCATATAGATATATATATATATATATAAAAAAAAAAAAAGCAACACGATTCATGGTCGGTGACTTTCTTTTTCTTATTTTTTATTTTGGCTAGTAAAGGTAGTTTAGTGCATTAAAGTCTAGTTATATGGATTAGGCGAGGGGTTGAACTTGATTATACATACTGCTACTTTACCAAAAGGAATGAAAAAACTAATTCTACACCTTGAATGCAACGACCTAATTGTTACATTTGGATAATAAATCGGCTAAGATATAGGTGTTGAAGTTCGTTTGAATACAAATGATTACACTGAAGTTCTATAATTTAGGACCAGTGGAATATATAGATGCAAATAAAGAGTGATAATCTTTTCATAATATCATAATACTGTGAGTAGATTTAATAATTGCAAACCTTTTTAACATTATTTAATCATAACACATTAATAACTTATAACTATTAGATTTTGCTCGTAATATTATAACTACATGAAAGTTTTTCTCCTTGCAATTAAATGCACGAGAAACTGTGAAAATCGCCATGTAGAATAGTTATTAGGGATTAAAATCCTCTTATATTAAATGCTATCTCAAATTAAAATGAGTAAAATATAATTATTCATGTGTATAATATCATGTCAGTGATTCATAAAATTCAAATTTTAAAGAAGGATAATTTTTTAAAATACAATTTTCTTTTCCAATACTTATTTTTCTCCTATATTAATATAAGAAAACATTTAATATAAGAGAATTTGAATCTCGGGCTCTGTGAAGCAATGTGAGATGACGGATACGGCACATACGGAAATCACCGCACACATTACACACACTATCACGTTCAACATGTAATGCAGTAGGAAAATAAATGCATGAGGGTGGGGGCGTTTTGGTGTTTTGGTTTCACATGGCATCCGTGGTGTTTTAATGAGGTCATATGGGTGGTGTCAGTGTGTGTGGTTTTGGGGTGGGTTCCCGGGGGGGCGGGGGGGGGGGGGCGTGTCAACCGAATGTACCCAGATCTTGTCTTTCTGGAGTTACTGTTATGGCCGCCCCCACCTTGACAGCCTGGGGGAAAAGAAAAAGAAATTGAGACCAAATCTATGTGGGCCGCAACCCCCCTGTGGGGGGCTCATAAGTTGCTCATCATGATTAACTTAGAATTTTAAAGGGTAGATCTACATTATCTATGGTTTTAAATCACAATGATAAAGTGCATGATGATAATAACAAGAAGTTACCAATTAGTTTATGAAGGACTCATTTGGATTAGTATTTTGGAAGAACTTTTTTTTTATGTAAATTTTTTAAAAAAATACTTTCTTTAGATAACTCATATTTTGAGAAGAAAAAAATAATCCAAACTAACCCTAAAGTATTTATCCTTGAATTCCATCATAATATTATAATATTATGAAAGAGATTTAATAATAGTAAACAGTCAAGATATTATGCAGAGTTTATTATTATTTATCTAGATCTCTCTTGAGGTTAAATGGTATGCTACAATCGTTAGTGTGTGTCTATATATATATATATATATATATATATATATATATATATATTAAAACAATTATAATAAATAATGCGTTTCAAGCAACAAATGTGTTTGACCTTTTAAGCAGTCTTCAAATTTTCTGTAGTGTTAACTTGACTGAAGGATATGAATGAAGACAACAAATAGTTTATGAAGTGCATAATCCGATGAATGCTTCTTGATTCTTTAATCACTTTTGATAAGCTGGTCGGTCATTCTAAATTACTTCGTCAGACAAAGCTCAGGCAGGCACGTGATGAAAAAGCACTCAACATAATATGTGCACGTTAAAAGCTTTGAAAAGGGATAAAAGGAACCTTCTTGCAAGTATAATAATTTGTTCGGATGTTTTAACTATGGTGCGAGTTCGAAAAATTTCAGTGGCATCCTTTGTCATGAATTAAAAAGATTTTACGAAAGATTGAAAAATTCAGCAACAAATTATTGGTTAAGGTAATAGCGATCCTCATAAGGAGAAGGTTACTGGCCTAACTTTTGGAAAACTTACTTGTTAGGAGAATTTTTCTTTTATCGCTTTCAACTTGATCTAGGGTAAAGCAAAAACAATAACAAGAACAAAAGAATCATTTGAATTATATTGTAACTTTGAAGAATATTGCAAAAATGTTTTTCATCGTGAAAGGAAAAAAAAATGCTTTAAAAAGGGATGAAAAGACCAAACATGACAAAGTTACACTATCTAAAAATCAAACAAACAAGATGGGTGGGAGCCTAAAGCCATTGTACTTGTAAGTGAAATATAGATAAAACTATAAGAGATGAAAAAGACACGAAAGAAGTACATAAAATGCGTGCTGTGCGGATCTGTCAAACAAGGCATGTGGGTATGGCTAGCAACAAGATAAGTTAACAAATCAGATGATAACATTTTAAAGCACACTTTTCGACCAATGACAAATAATTGTCAGTATAGCAATGCACAAGAGATATTTAATTTATTAGCTTAAATTATCAGAAAATTTTTAATATATAAGAAAATCTGATTATCCAATGAAAAAATTAGATCATCTGTAAGTGTAATAAAACAGTATGTAGTGAGGCTGTCTATTGCATGTGCAATATGCCAAAAGACTATCCCTTTTCTTTTTTTGGGTTGAGAAAGAGGCCAAAGCAATTATACGATCACTCTTTTAGATAAAGTTTTACCACCAATGTCTTTTTCTATAAAGACTCGTAGTTTAAGTTAGGTAACTCGTTCATAATCCGATAACCGATTAGCTTTTGAGAAGTATTCCTACTTTTAGTAGCTTATTACTTGAGTCTTTGACTATGAGTAAAATGATTAAAGATGAAATAACAGGGATGAATTCAAAAATTCTTGCCTAATGTTATGATCATCAGGTGATCTCACTCATAGTTTGGATGAAGTACTTAAAAATGTTTCATTTCAGAAGTATATGTTACATTGTTAAATTCATATAACGACGACCTCACCTAGTAAAAAAGAACCTTATTACAAGGAAAGAATTGAGTAGGTAGAAAATGCAAGACATGAAAGGGTAGCGTTTCTTTCCGGGATGTGGCTAATGTACGGCTTATGCAAGGTATCTTTCACTCATTTACTCTCTCTCCCAATGTGATCATTAAATGGAACACATGATTTTTGGTGGTAGATCAATTCATCATAAAGCAAGCACAATTTAATCGATTTTATATCTTAATTAATAAACAGAATATTAACTTACACATCAACCATTGATGCAATTTCATCTGGATTGTCCACTGCGTGCTCATGCTTGAGATCATCCTCTTCGTGTAACCTGAAAATATATAGTGATTGATAAATAACATTGTAGATTATTCATAAAATAGACCCCAGACCCTAGTGGTCTAATTGCATACTTCTTTGTTTGATCGTGGAAGGTCGTGAGATCAATTTTTATATATTTTAATTATATTATCGATCTTTAATCTCTTCAGTGAAAAGCATTACTCTAATTATTTGAACTTGGTTACAATAAATTCCAGAAGAAACTCTCCTTGAGGCATGACAAGTTGGAAAGCTTATGAGATGGACAACTATTGGTTGGAAACTTGGGACACTTGGTAAAAAACAATTAATCTTGTCAATTTTGTAGCGTTGTTAACTGAATTTACGAAGCTAACCTCATAGAATTAATGAAGAAAACAGCATATTTAGGAACAAATTTAGTAAATTCAAAAAAGTCCCCAAGGATATCTTAGGGATGTGGAGAAGAAAAACCGGAAGATGAGAAAATGACACGAACTAAATCAACGTCCAAAATCATTCATACCCAACCTGGATGGTTGGGACCATCAGAAATTTCCATATTTGACGGTCCAGATTAAATTGTACATCAAAAGAAAATTTATCAAATGCTCCCGCTTGCTGAGAATGCATGTGAACATACCTATCCGCCATTGTTATGTTCTTTGAGCTCTGAAACCCCTTTGTTTCTTCAACCCTGAAAATCATTATTAACAAAAACAAGATAAGAAACAAAAGATATGTTAATAGGACATATGCATTAAGCTAACGTGCAACTACAAAAGCTCGTTAAATTGTCACTAATTATTCATCAGAATCATCAAGAGCAGTTAACAAGCTATCAGGATCCCTTTGTAACATTATAACACTATAAGCTTATAACGATCCTCTCGTAATGCTATAACATTTCGAGGGTACTAATCCAATGTCAAGAAAACATAAAAGATGTGAAAATAATTATATACCTATCTCTCACAGCAGCTACATTTCCAAGAAAAATAAGAGCTAGAAATGCAGAGAGAGCAAAACATCTTGAAGAGAGCAGCGTCATTATTGTTTTCTTCAGCTCTACTTCTTCTTCTTGTTTTCTCTCTCTGTCTCTCTCTATGTATAATGGCTATCTATATATATGTATAAAAGAGTACAATGTTATCATGGAGAGCAAATAGATAGAAATAAATGGAGTCAAAGAAAATGTGTCAGTGAAGCACTTCTTTTATAGGAGGAAGAAAATGTGTAGCGCCAGTGTGCGAAGATGGCACTTTCATGTTGCCAAACTTTCGATAGACCAAATTAAAAGTGGGCTGGCTAGCTAGATCACGGTTGCTGCTCAGGTCAATTCCAATAAAGCTATTTCGTGCCATCTCAACCACCTTTACCTCACGCCTAATTGCCACTATTCGATCGGGTTCAGTAAATTGTTTAAGTAGTTAAAATTACTTTTTTCACGAATAACAATTTAAGTTTGAATTCCATAAAAGATAAAAATGAAATTAGAGGGGAGGAGTATAAACAAAAAGAGAGAGAGAGAGAAAACTACCACCACCTAAACAACCACCACCACCACCCTCCCCAAAAAAAAAAGAAAAGAAAACACAAAAAGAATAAAAAAAGAGAGAAAGAAAGACTACTTATATATTTTTTCCAAGACTAACTTAAAGACCTGAATAAATATTGAGAACTAACTTGAAAATTTGCAAAATGATTTCGTAAGGTGTAAACTTCTAATAGAGAGATTATGATAGAAACCACCTTGGTAACTTTTGCTCGATATATTTAATAATTTAAAATTACAATAGAAAAGAAATAATGGTGGTTTATGATATTTTTCAATCTCTTTTATTAAGTAATTTAATATTTTTATGCATGATTTATCTATTCTTTCTCCAAGCTCAGGTTATGGAAGATGGAATTGAGAAAAAGGTATTAACAACCATTGATTTTATCACCAAATAACTTATGATGTTCATATGGATTTAGAGTTTTGCAATATTAAGAACTAAATTAAAATTCTAAGTAAATAATAGAAATCACAAGTGTGATTTATTCTTAATTATACCAAGTGCACAAAGATTTTCAATGGCATATTAAATAAATACTCCTAAAAGAGTTTTTTTTGGAGATATCACTCCAATAGATAGTGGTATATGATGTCAATGTGAAAAAGTAAATATACATATGATTGGTTTACATCAATCCCTTTGTCGTAAAACTTTCATTTTGCTTTTTACACTTATCTCGTATTTCAATCTATTCCCATAATAACCACTGCTTATATATAGATGTATAAGAATGTATAATTGTATAAGACACGATTTAAAAGACCCTCCATATATTAAAAACTTAAAAGAACATCAATTATTGCTATTATTTTTTGATGAAGTACTAATTTAGGGGAAAAAATAGTATTAAATTTATTAATCTTTTTAACAAGTGTAATAAATTTTCGTTTTGGCTGTAAGGAAGGTTACATCAAATTAATTAGTTATCATTCTCGATGATGGAACTCCTCAAGCATCATCTCCTAACAAACTATTGGTCTAATTTAGGGATCTTCAAGCAAGTGTTTTGTTAACGGAATGGTTAGACCAAAATTGGCGAGCGAATCAACACACTTGTTCTCCTCTTAGTAAATATGAAATAGACCGAAACTAGTAAAGTTTAACATTATCTCACATTTTTCGTTATAAGACAGGATGACGTCCAATTGTTTCTCAGTCCCCTTGATTCAATGAATAAAAACTTACGGATCAGACCTAAAATCAAAACTAGATACCCCTCTGGCGGTGGCTTCCCACAACCCGGTGCAATGAATTTTTTTGGGTCGAAATTGCAACGAAAAATTGAAAATCTGCAATTTCATCACGCGTCATACATCTCACGTGTCAGCTGCGTCGGTCACTCACGTGCCAAATTAACCACGACCGATTGCATTTCGGTGATCCGGTCTCTCACGATTCAACTACTTGCAACGTTTTTCTTAACTGAACTCGCATTTCACACCGTGTGGACCACTTATGCCACGTCATCAGTCAACCTAATGACAAGTGGCAATTAAGAACCTGTTTTTGGGATTGACTCTTTTAATATTAAGGGTCCGTTTGAATAATTTTTTTAGGAAAAAATTATTTTTTTAAAAAAAGTTATATTATTTTTGTAATAATTATTTGATAACTTTTTTTGAATAATTATAATTTTTAACTTCTCAAAAAATACAGGGCTTAAAGAATCTTTTTTTTTGAAAAATCATATCATAAATTTTATTATTTTCAACAACACATTTTTCAAAAAAATTATTAAAAAATTGCTTTTAGAAGAATCAAACCCTAATGCTACACGCCATATGAATGAGTCATGCGTCCACGTGTTGCTGTTGACCCGTGACGGAATATTCCTCGGCCATACGGGGTTGTTCTGAAGTTGAGGTAGAATTACCAATGAAAGAAAAAAAAAAAGAAGAGAAAATTGAGGTGGAATTTGGAATATTACTTTTATCTCTATTTTGTTAAGGTTAAATTTCTAGCTCGTTTGGATAGAAGGGTAGTGGTTTTTTTTTTTTATTACTTATAAATCAATTTTACCTACTTATAGGCAAAATTTGCCAAACTCGTAAATTTCATTTTTCTGCTTATAACCAAATTTTATAAGCATACCCCTTCGCATTTTAGACGTTGACTGATATATGCACCTCTTAAGACGTCATTGTATATTTAGCCATGAATCACTCACCAATCGGATCACACATGAAAGAGAGAATATAGGATCAAATCAATTCACAAGAATAAATTTGAACTCTCATGTCTAGCATATAAATTCTTTATTCTTTCAATTGAGATAATACATTTTAGGATAAATTGACTAAGATATTTTTAAATTCTTTAGATCATTAGACACAAAACTTCTCCTCGTTGAGATATAAGATCACAAGTCATATTCTTAACAAGATATTAATTAATTTGGTACCACAGAATTTCAAGAACAATAATACAAAATACAAACAAACGGTTTGGAGTTTTAGCCCCCTTAATATATATTTGGAGGAGGGATATTTTCAAACTATAAATATTTTAATTCTCAATTTTAGTGGTTGTGAGGTTCTTGCACCGAAAATTAAATACAATATTCAAGACATTAGATTTTGCAATCCGAGTCGAGTGCGTAATGTGTGCGACCATAAGCGCTTTTGACTAAAGAACTTGTATCATTTTCTGTTTCTCGTTTTCTGAATCATTCTATTAAATACAACATGCCCAGTTTCTTTAACTCTTTCTTAAATAAGCTACTTATTCATTCTCCAGGTTGACTATATATCAGGAAGGACTCCATCGCCACAAATGCTATAGTTCGAACTTCTTTATTTTTCTCAATCTTTTTTAACCCCAATTTCAGAAGTTTGAATTAGCTTCCGTTGACGATAAGGATGAGAATTTTAAATTTTCTTATGACATTATAATTTTATAAAGACTCGACAATATGTGGACGATGTTATGGCTTTTTACCCTCATAAAAATTGACTTGTTTTCATGCGCAAACAATAGAGAAGTAAAAGCGCAGACTTTGTTGACAACTCCATGATTTTTTAAGATAAAAAGAATGAGAGAAATGAAAATTATATATCCCTTTGTTCGGTTGTGACTCAAGTGTTAAATTTAAATCCATATTAAAATTAGGAAAGAATAATAAGAAGAGTCAAAATTTAAGTTATAGTGTTAATGAGTCCTAATTTCCTAACACCCTCTAATTGAAAGAAGCACGCATATATAAAATTCAATTTTCAACCAGGCAAAATGGAGAGAGGAGATGTTTGTTCTCGTTCTTCTTAAGTTTGCATATAAAATTACTTTTCTTTCATTTCATCTTCTATCCAAACAAATAGACATATAAAATTATTAATAATATATCGTGTTTTCCTTCTAAAAAAAAAAGAAATATAAATTATCTATATTCTTTTCCTTCACAATATTTGCAATCCAAACCAAAAAAAAAACTTGTTTCGTGTTTCCTTTTCATTATGGTTCTTTTTTTTCTTATGTGGATTTATTCTGACCTTAAATATTTTCTTTTAAGAAAAAAAAATTTGATCCCAACAAGGTATTAAAGTCTCGAGACAATAAAAGCACAAGCAATTAAATGACGATCCTTGATTTATAACTTATCTCTCTCAGGTTCTAGGGGACTGATCTATACATTTTTTCAGTACAGTTAAGATATACAATTTACTACGTGTACTACTGACAGTTTTTCTATTGTTTAATGATATTTAATTAATTTTTTAGATTCATACTGTCCAGGAAAAAAAGAAAAAACTATTACTCAAGAAAAAAATAAAGCCAATGAAAACTGTAATCGTAACTTCCACTGTCCATACACATCCACCATCACACCAACGAAAGAGAATTAGGGCTTTTTTGGATTGTGTTTTTTAAAAGTATTTTTATCTATTACTTTTAAAATATTTTTTGTACTTTAAAAAAATTTTAAATTTGAGACGAAAATTTCTCCTCTCAAAAATCCTTATCTCAAATATTGAAATTCCATCTCTAATTGAGACGGAAATTTTCCGTTGTCTCAAATTTATGTCTCAAAAATTTTTTAATTTATTAAAAAATTTTATTCAAAATTTTCATTTCAAATCCATCAACAGACTATAATGAGTAAACAAGTGTAATTAATTATTCTAAGAAGCATAACAAGTGATAAGTTAATCATTGAAAGTCACATGGAAATTCACCACTAATCGAGGGGAGTTGGACATAACCAAATGCCTTTATCTCTTGGAACTATATAATATATAATATAGTCGTCGTTTGTCAATTCCTCCAAAGAGAATTATTCTCAATGTATCTTTTTTTAAAAAAAAAAAAATTCCCCTTATCATCAACTCTAATAAGTGTGACGGTACCTAATACTAAAGAAGACCAAAGTCCACCTTTATATATGTAGAAATTTCCTATTCTTATGACCTTGTGATGTGAAACGTTATTATATATTAAAGTTTTGTGCCCTCAAATGTATACATTATGAAACTGGCTCACGTTATGGATTGATTTACGGAAATTAGTCTTCATTAAAGATCTTTCACAGGAATAGATTGGAATAAAATAGAAATTTAAGTCAAACTCTTAATTATACGGGGTGGGAATAGATTGGAATAAATATGAATCCAACTCAAATTCCTATTCCAAGATGGGAATAAACAGGAACAAATATATAAAGGTAAAATGTACGTTAAAGCCTATGGTTTGCGTTATTAGTTATTATCTTTTGTGTTTTAAAACTTATCATATTACCTTTTGTGCTTTTTAAAATGTGACACAATATATCCTAACTTTATGTTTTTTTGTTTAAATTAACTTATTCTGCATCATAATCATCTTTTTTTGCATCTATGAGATTAAAACTTGTAATATGTTATATATTTTCACAAAAATACATAAATTTTAGCTAATGATGACTAGATAATAACAGAAAAAAAAAAAAAAGGTGATGTACGACCTTCTCAAAAGTACAAGGAGTACTGTGGTAGGTTTTAAAAACATAAGGGTGATCAGCTAACTAGATAAAACCACAAGAGTGGTAATCAACTAATTAGATAAGTCACAGGGGATTAACGTGTCACCTTATAAAAAGCACAGAAAATAATGTGATAAATTTTAAATTACGGGAGAGTGATCAACTAATTACAAAAACGACAATTGGTGACATGCATTTTACTCAATGTGTAATGTTAGTGAAATTCCTAATCCATCTTTCGATTTTATTCAATTTGCTGCAATTTGCAACCAAACAGCTTGGTAATATTGTTGTTTCTCTTGACGTCAATCACGATTTGATGTTTAACGTCCAATTGATTCATGTTGAATCAAATAAGAAAAGGGAAAGCATATATGTATCGACCATATATTTAGTAAAATCATCCACCCAAGATTTTCTCTTAATTTTACCTGACATTGAGCTACATTTAATAACTTAGGTGATCGAAACGTTATTTTTAAGGGACAGTCACTTGTTTTCAGTCGCGGCGCAATAGTCATGCTGGTAAGAGGCACCAGGTGCATTGTACCACGGAATATGTTCTTTTACACACACACACACACACACACACACACATATATATATATATAGATCCTGGGACTTGCCTGAGGAAATCCTGTGTGAGGTATAATTTAGTTGATGATACATATTTGGTGTTCTTTTGGAGGGTTTGATGACTAGTATAGTCATTGGGTTTTCCTTGTTGAAGGTGGAATTATATTGTAACATGCAATTTCTTGTCATACTTTTTAGAAAATGTTTTGAATTCATATTAAGGGTATTAATCTTTTTTTCTGTATATTTGAAAGAGACATGATCTAAATTAGTTAGACACAAGACTTATTGAAGTGACCCCCAAAAATAATATTTGCACTAATTCGAATTCAAAATAAGACTGAATTTTCCACTCATGCCCCAAACGCTTCACCGCGACCCAAGGCCGCAAGGGCCAATCTTACCATGAGGATTTTTTCCGTGCCAATATTAGTACAAGGAATTCATGGTATCTGGGTGGAATGTGATCATGAACAAATATCTCAAAATTGGTTTGAATTTCTAGGTGACAAGTCATTTTTGTGGTATAGAGGAAGGGTGATGACGGTGGTGGCGGCCGTCGAGGAAGTCAAACTTTAGAAAGTGACTTCTGTATTCTCAATGGTCGTCTTCTTATCATTGATGAAGTTATTAAAAAGAGTTGAATATCCAAAACACTTTTTTTCTTCCTTCCGCAATTGGTTATCCCTTTCAAAACCAAACCAATAAATGATTCTTAACCGTTCCTGTTGGTGTAGTAGTTTCATGAAATATAGTGCATTTCTTACCATGGCACGATTAGATTTGATGGCATTAATTACTTATATTATCGACTTTATCAAATCATAAACTCCTTTGCCACCATATATAAGAAGTCAGCATCAATTCGTCTTGAAACGAAAACCCGTAATTCTCGGAAAAAATAATGAAGATTCATCTTCTAACGAACTTCTAATTGACGTCACAGCGGATTGCTCAACACCCAGTGCAATCGCGTCCACCGTCATACTTGGTACAACTGCGTCTGCCAACTACTCCAGAAGACAACATCAACTCGCTTCTTGGCTAGGATTAAAGATCATTATCATCATTTATTGATGTGGACTGATTTTTTTAGGCCACATCAAATTGCATAAAATGCTGATCTACCCATCTAATTAGAAAAGGTTAGAGGGAGGGCATGTGAAGGGATCTGCAGCTTAGGCATCTTTGGTTATATGTCTCATTTGATCGAGAAACCCCAATTATTTTCACATGCGCAGCCTTATAATGCATGTGCATCTAAGCAATTAGCTATATATTATTATCTACCTTACATTTTTTTGGGATTGACATCATATCCACATATTATTATCTTCGACTTAAATTTTTGCAAAGTGTCCAATGAGGTTAAGGAAATGACACATGGATGGTACTACAATAATGTCCCGCATTAGTTGAAAATAATTTACAAAAAAAAAATTTCTAACGAGATTTTATGACAGATCATTCCTCTCGAAAGAATAGTCTCAACTTGTTAACTGATCCCCATATAAATTTTTACCTTTTTATTGGATTTTTGACATTTTTCTAGATCTTCAAATTGAAGTTTGCTCTACGAGGACACCCTCACCACAGGAATTGGATTATATAACTTTAGCCATGAACACTCATTAAAAATATTAATAAATAAATAAATATATATATTGCAGCAAAACTTCAGCCATTTCTCCGGAAACATAGAAGTCAGCGGCACGTGCACGCGTTCAGCTGAATGATGGGAGCCTGTGCAGAAAAACGATAAGCTAGAACAGAATTTATGTTCAATTTTTTTTTTTTTTTTTGAAGAAGAATTATAAGGTTCAATAATTTTTCATACGAGGTTTTCTTGGTTGTGACAGAGATGCCTGTGTTTCCTCTTGCTAAGGTGGCCTTCAAAGAGCAAATAGATTGTTAAACAAGAAAATTGGCCAAAAATTTTTAATTTATGTTAAGAATCACAAGCATAAATATTATAGCTAGATGGTTCCTCTTTTTAATTACTCTCTTTTCTTATATCATCCTAATTGTATTTCATATGCAACTTTTTTCGCTGGTGGCATTTTTTCATGTCGATAGTTTCTTCTTCGATTTTATTCACATATTATTAGTTCTCTCATAGTGATAATTCATATACTTCAAGGTTATTGTATAATATCCTGAATTGTTCCAATTAGTACTCAATGGTTTTAGGATTAAATTTCAAGATCACCACATAAAACTATTGCTGGCTACTATTTACTTTGGACCAGTGGCAATTGGCACAAATAGTAATAATCCAATAACAAATAAACACCTGAAAATCCAATCTATCAAGTGCCAAACTAGTCTTAGGCAAACCATGAAAAGGAAAAAAATGCTCACATGAGGCTGCTAAAGCTAGACCATTAATCAATCCCACATCATTATCAAGCAATTTAATGCTTAAAACACTAATGGGTTGTGCATGCTGCATCAACCACTCTTATTGTTATTTCTCCTTGGTCATCCACTTATCTTATTGGCATGAACACATGCATAATGAGCCTTTGACCCTTCCAAAATAATAAGGTAAAAATTGAGGATACGCACTCTCAAAAAGAAAAATGAACGATAAAAAGATTATCAGGTGGATCAATTGGTTAATACGAGGAGTGGATAGGATGGTAAAGACGGGTCACAGTCACACGTGCGCGATAGGAGAAACTAGGCCAAAATAGACCCAACTTTGATGCTATGTTAGAAACCACTAAGGTTCCGTCATAAAAATTAATTTGTTAATATGACGAGTGGCACAAAACATTATAAGATAGTCTTAAATTATTTGATTTTTCTATTTAGGAGGGGAATATATCTCAACAATCAATTATTGTTTAAAATTTTTAAAATAAATTTAAGAGTAAAATAGCATTTTATCCTTTTGAGTTTGCGAAATTCGCATCTTCTTGTTGCTTCAAAAATTGTAGATACCTTAGTTCTAGAAACATTGCAAATTAATCTTTGTGGTTTTAAAATTGTCGCATCCTCCCCCTACGATTTCAAGTATAACGAATATTCTTCCCACTTGTAAGATATGATCAATGTGTAACATTTTTTAAACTACAACAATATCAACGAGTTTTAAAACCACAAAAATTTTATAAAATTTTTACACAAAACACAAAAGAATAAATATATTGTACTCTTAAATTTAATATAATCTTATTTAAGTTGAGTTATTCATCCTCCTTATGATTAGTGAACCAAAGCTGTCTTTATGATGAATGCTATGCAAAAAAAAATGTCCAGCAGATATGTGGTGTTTGCGCATGCAATGTCATGTGCGTTCACCACCAAACTAAAAAAGCCAGCCAACACCTCTAATGGCAAGTGCTCACACCAACGAGGTTTCATACGTTTCCAGGTGTCAAATGTTTGTCTTGGTTCGAGTTTTTTATTAATGTTTTTCTTTTTTTCCTTTTTTGTCTGTCTGATTATTGTCCACAAACATCTGTAGACTTGTATCATAATCAGCCCACATGGTATTATTCAAGATATGACCTCATTTTCATTCCCAAATACACAACTCCACGTGACTTTGATTAGTTTAATTCTGACTTTGTGCTTGTTTGATGTTTCTTCACGAAGCTCCACAAGCTAATTAATTTATTCCCATCTTTAATTAATTAATTAATTATTTTTCAAGTTAGAGAACAATGGATAATGAACAATTTATTGTCAAAGGGATGAGCACAAATAATTAATATAATGTCTCGATTCTCAAAGCTTTATGATAGGGGCGTCTTATCACGTATCGACACGATTATAGAGAATTTATATTTCTTATAAGATATTCGATAAATTTGACAATTATAATGAGATTATGCTCCTAATTGAGTTGTACTTTTGTTCACAACAAATTTAACCTTTTATTTTTCTTGAGACTCCCTTACAAGACACTCAAATACGAGAAAAACTGCAATCTGTGATATCATGCTCATAATTGAGTTTGAGTTTCATAATACAAATGAAACTTTTTTGTGTAGTTGTGTCTTCCCAATAATCTCTAAGCAACTCACAGAAAAGAAAAAACAACTTTTATTTTAACAGTTTTAAATAATCTTTTATAGGTTGTGAGATACATAAAAGTAGCATTCTAGTAGTATTCGGACATAAAAGTTTCTATGCGATGTATCTTCTTCAGATTATATATCTTTTCAGTCGTTTGATGTGTTACAAAAATTTATCTCCGGTCGGTCGGTCACTAGCTGACCGTGTGCTTAATAGTTAACACGTCCTCTTACGTGTAAGAATGATCTATTTTGAGATTTTTAGACAAAAACAATTTTAATAGTTTTAATGAATGATGGTAAAACTAGAATTGATAATGAGTTCTAATACCATGATAGACTTATTATCTCATCAAAAAATCTGTAAAAAAAAATTTTAATTTAATTTATTTATTATGTTTAACCATAAGGACTAACGTGTCAGATTATCCATTTATCCCAGGATCAAATATAATGAAACTCCTGAGCAATGGATACAAATAATTTAATACTGAATGGTTTTCTGTAAATAGAATATTTTAGAGCCTATTTGGCTATGCTTATTTTGGTACTTATAAGCAACTAAAAAAAGTACCTGTCATATATTTTTTACTATTTGTAATTTATAAGCCCCAAATAAACTTAGCCAAACAGGCCTTTAAATCTGCTCTCCACATTGCAGCACATATGCAATCATATGTGTGTTTGGAGCTTCCAACAATATCTACTAAATATTCTCAAACACTAAGATGACACAATCTATACTATATAATAAAGCAAAATAAGTTGTAATTTCGTGCTGCCAAGTGACGCTCGATATGACAAGCTTTTCATAATTAATTATCAATTAAATATGCCCATTCTTAGGTCATTTTTTGTTTTCCATCATTTATTCAGTTTCATTCCTGTATCAAATATTTTAATTTAATTAATATTATGTCATTTCTTTATATATATCATTATTGTTTTATTAATTCTATAGTATATAATTGTTTCAATAACTATTTAGTAAGATGCAAAAACTTTATAATTTTAATATATCCAATTATATATGTTGCTCCCGTACATCACACGGGTGTCACACTAGTTGATATATAAAGCGTTAAATATAATTTTTTTCTCTCGTTCAACATACCAAGTGCCATCTAATTGAATTTTATTGATCATATTGCTTTGCCCGGTCTATGGCATATTAGATACAGAAATTTTTTTAGCTTAAGCCAATTGGAATTGACTTTTTTTAATAAAAAATATTTTTTGTCCTTGAAAAAGTGTCTCCTTTCTCCAATAAGTAATTGGATAGACTTTAAAGAAAGTTAAAATTTTGGGGAAAAAAAACTCAAATTCAGTTTTTAGAATTTTAGTTTCCCAAAAAAATATTCTTCTCAAAAGTTATAATAAAAAAAATTACTTTTAAAAAAAGTTGATCCAAATGAGCGCTTAATCAGCAGAATCTTAGCAAAGGGCCTATTTAGATTGACTTTTTTCACAAAAAAGTATTTTTCTCATTGAAAAGAAATAAAAAGCTTTTTTTTTTTTCGGTAGACATTTGAGTCGGCTACTAAAAGAGGTTCAGATTGGACTTTCTTAAAGAAATATATAAACTCTTCAATAAATACCTTTTTGATAGTTCTACAAAAAAAAAATTAAAAAAAAAAACCTCATAAGCTAAACTAGACGGGATCAAATTCAAGTGGGCTCGGACACGCTGGCACTCATTGTTTCGTTGTTAGAACAATCCTCGAGTCTTTAAGATGGGCTTCACCAAACTTCAATTCGTTCAAGATTACGGAACTTATATCATGTATTTGCATATACACAGTGTAAGATGTACCGTTGAATAAACAGTTGTGAGATATTGAACAAATAGTCACTGGACAAACAATTGTAAAATACTGAACAAACAGTTGTAGAGTACTAATAAACACGCAAGTACACCTTGCAAGTGCAAGATATAACTTGCATTCATGAATAATATGGCTGGTAAAGACCAATATGGGCCACTAATGGAGAAAGGCGACATAGATTATTCATGGGCTCTAGCCTAATTTCTTATCTCAGTATGGACCCAGTGAAAGCGGTCCATTTGAATAAAACAGTGGAAGTCAAAACAACTACTTAACCCCTTGAGTTGTTTCTCTGTTTGGCAAAAGAACTCTCTTTCGGAAGTTCTCACTAAGAGCTCGATTGGATTGGTCTTTTTCACAAAAACATATTTTTTTTTATTCTAAAAAGGATGCCCTTTTCATTTTTTATAATATCCTTTTTATGATAAGTTTGCTCTTTTTCTTAAAAAAAACCTCAAATTCAATATTTTCTGAAAACAGAAGAACACAAATGGGGGAGACTAAGAGCCTGCTTAGTTCTGCTTATTTTGCAGCTTATAAGCTCCTAAAAAAAAATATCTCCTCATACGCTTTTCACTGTTTGCAACTTAAAAGGCCCAAATAAGCTTAGACAAACAGGCCGTAATATAGGGCTTGAAGTAATCTAATATAATGCAACAAATAAATGCAAGAATAAAATCATAACCACTTAAGTTAATGGAGCAACCAAATGAATCACTCTATACAACATAAAAGGAGAAGGCTGGTCTTTATGTGATACTTCAGTGAATAGAATCACGGGGGCCTGTGAGATGAAAACGCTATACACAAATACAATTACTTCTATATGGCTATATGACAATAATGAAAAATTTTAAATCGTTAACCAAAAATAGACATACAAATGCAAACCGCTTTATCCAGTCGAGATTAAGAACAACCGAAGCATCTTGCTATGGAGAAACTTGATGGAGCAGGTTTTTGCTGGGCCTCATGCTTCGGTCGAGGAAGATGTTTAAAGAAGGCCTTTACCGCACCTTCCACGCCATCTTCATTCTCCATAGCCTCTGCAAGTTTGACAGCGCGCTCCTTCACCTGTGCATTAATTTTTTGATTAGGAATGGTGACAGAAATTAATGAAATCCCCTTATAATGTCACAAGGTTGTGAGGGAGATCCAAAGCTTATGCCCTATCAATGTCATTTCAGCGTAACTATATCAATGATTGGAACTTGCTAGTACCATCATCACGTTATAAGGGATCCATTCACCACTAAAATATCTTTTGGCCATATGGCCAGAACGAAAACAATTGTTGATACTTAGGGCCTATTTGAATTGGCTTTTCTCATGGAAAAACACTTTCTTTCCAAAAAATACACATCTTTTTTACAATAAGTATTTGAGTTGGATTTCAGAAAAGGGAGGGAGGGAAGGGGGGGGAGCGCTTTGAGAAAAGCCAACTGAACGAGCCCTTAATCCAAACTCAACATAAGATATTCAACAAAACAACAGAAACACTGTAACAAAGACACACACCAAACTATTGAACATTTGAATGTACCCAACGAACAGTTCTTGATGCGGAAAGGAGGGGGGCATGAGGTACCTTAGGATCTAGCATGAACTTAATTGCATCAATCAGCTTTTGAAGGGAAAATTCATCAACTGGTATGGGAGCTGGACCTACGCCTCTGTGATGTACTCTTTCTCCCCAGAAAGGTTGGTCACCAAAGAAAGGAACCACTGTCGTTGGACACTGTAGTGGAATGACAGTGTCAGTCAACAAGCATTTAGAAACAGAGTCAAAAAGAGTAAAGAGAACATAATACACACACACACACACACATATATATATATAACCACTGTCGTTGGACACTGTAGTGGAATGACAGTGTCAGTCAACAAGCATTTAGAAACAGAGTCAAAAGAGTAAAGAGAACATAATATACATACATATATATATATATATATATAAAGACATAGATATATATTGCAAGCATTACCGCAGCCCTAAGACCGGCAGCTGTTGTCCCAGCACCCCCATGGTGCACCTGTGAGAAGGTTAAAGCAACATGCATAAATCACTTGGTATATGTGTCCCACATTGTAGTATCTACCGTATTTTCACAAGTGGCAAAGTGCTTGTCTAGATTGCTAAAGTGGATTGTAATGTCATAAAGCACAATCATGTAGACTGCAGGAGCACATGAACAATGTGGAAAGAGAGACGACAACCAAGCTTGGTAAACTACGCTGCTGATGCACAATATGTTAGATAATTGAGATTGAACGTTCAACTTAAGGATGTATGCAAATCTGAAGTCTGAAAAAAGAAAATCAAGCACAAATGAGTCCATTTCACTTGAGGAAAATGACAAAAGCTCACCACAGCTGCACATTGTAAGAAAAGCCAGTCATGTGGGACATTGTCCAGAAGATATACAAAGGCCTTCGGTTCTGCCACTGGAAAGAAAAAGAACCAGCATGATATATGCAATGTCCCCATCATGATCCAAGTAAGGACTAAATAGATAAATATTTCCATTAATCCTACACGCTAAGCAAAAACAACAATAACTATCAGTGAGACTTACAGTTGCCAAGGCCACCCCAGCCTTTGTTAATAATCCCCCTCTGACTGGTAGCTTCTAAAGCTTTAACAATAATTTGAGTCATCTTCTCTGGCTCTTGAACAGGCTGAAATGGCAGCACAAAATGAATTTAAAGATCAATTTTCTAATCTCAACAAAGAAAAGTTGCACATCCCAAAGGCCAGTATACAACTTGCAATCTCTTAATGGGAATAGAACCAAAGAAGTTAAGTTATACAAGAAGAATGCCTATAAAATAACACATTTAGCCCTGCGACAAATAATGCACCTTTCTAATTAATGAAACATGTTGATTATTTTCCCTTTCATGGACAAGTGTTAAAGCTTTGCAATGATATAGGGGTGTCACAAGAAACATTGACCCCAAGACTTCAAATCCATGATGATGGATCTGAACTAAAACTTCTAATAATTTCCACATACTATATCCTAATTTTTTAGATGTTTCGCATATATCCATAAGTTCGAATCTGATATTAGGTGAGAAATGAAAATTAGCTTATTGGAAAGCTATCTCCACAAATGATCTTGGAAGAGTAAATCAGTTGAATATGTTCTCACAAAAAACATCAATGCTTTACTTGTACATATTTATTTCCTTCCATTTGTTCTATTGCTTTTTCACACTCTTTAACTTGGATGAAAATTATGATGCCCAATGTAAGAGAAGTTGTCCACTGGATAAATTATAGAAAATACAAACTTGAAGTCTCAGCCAAAATATGTCAAACTTCCTCTATATTTCTCCTAGAAACAGAGAGCCATCTAACTTTCACCAAAAGATCATATACACCATTATAATGTGGTTATGACTCTTATTTTACGAAAGACAGTAATTAGCAAATTAATATGGCTCACTACTAAGCCTGGAAAAAAAGGCCTTACCTTTGCTCAAGGGGTTGAGTTAACATTAGGTGGCCCATTGAAACATTATGTCTCGTACATGTAGCAGCTCAACGAATGGGATAAAAAAGTTTAGAAAATTCTGTGAGGGAGTATTGCCCTAGTCAGACCCTCTGTCATCTCGTGTTTATTTCGAAGGTTCTTGTGCATTAAATTTTTAACTAATCAGTAAGAATTACGAAGTCAGATATTAGAGCAGACCTCAAAGATTTGAAAAAAAACTGAAAGGCCTTTCGCAGGTCATTACTTTGACTATGCTATATAATTAAATTGCGAATCAGAAACCATTAACACGATGACTTAAAAAAGGCAGAGAGATCGCTTGAGAATTTTCAGCAACGAGCATAACAACAGAGAAATTGATACCCTCTGTGTGTGTGTGTGTTTGTGTGTATATATCTCTGCAGTGAGATAGACATGTCAAACTCAGAAACCATTCATGATGACAACAAAATGCAGAGAGATCAATTAAGAGAAACCAGCAAAATAACAGAGAAATGGATGCTGTGCTATATATACAGAGAAAGAAAGAGACAGACAGACGGAGAGACTCACAAGGCTACCAAATCCAATGTATATAGGCTTTGGGCCAGCAGCAAGCCAGTTTACAAGTGATTCAGGAGGTTTATAGTTGGATGCAAGATCAAGGAAGCAAAAGCCCACGACATCGATCTTGGGTCCCCAGTCTGCATGGAAAAGAGATAATAATAGAGCCAAATCTGGTCATCTTTTCTTTATTGTGATTTGAAAGCCAGATAATTCACAAGCTTCACAATTCCATAACAATTCAGGTGATGCTATATACAGCAGTCATTTTTCTTGTTCTAATTGATAATTTTCTTTCTGCCATCAACGCTTACCATTTCACATAATTGAAGAATTTAAAACTTCACAACAAGCACAGATAACAAAGGATAAGCCTAGTAAATGATCTACCTTTTGGTTTAGGGACAAGGTGAGGACTCCAGATATATCCATGTGGGATATCAAATCCAGAGCCTTGTGAACCACTTAAGTATGTGATCGGTCGTAGCTTCAACTTTTTCTTCCTAGCATCATTTATTAAGTCACGCATCCCCAGCCAAATCATTGAATCAACTACCTGATACGACAACTGCAAAAATCCACATATGAGATTGTCACGTTATGATAATGTGCATTAATTTTCAGAAAACCTAACTGGAAGAAAAGACAAAGCAGAAAGCATACAGCAATCCATCATATTAATTATGAACAGTAACAAACAAATGAGGAGAGGGATTTGTAAAGCTAACCCTATATCCAGCTGACTGTTTGACACGTGAGAGAGGATGAGGAAATTCACTGGTTGGGCTGGTAGAAGAAGATAAAATATATTCAGAAAGTAAAGAATCCTCATTTTACTGTTTAAATATTTCATAAGACAAAAAAATCAATCACCAAAAGGATAGAGGAATAAGTCAGAAGCAGACTAAAACATATTCAGAAACATTTTTCTTAGATCCCATTACCCAAACAAGACTTACGTCCATGGCATTGTGAAAAATATATGAATTGGTACTCCCAGCGCCTCTGCGACATGGGTATGCCCTGAAATGATACTTCAAAAAGTTAAAGAGGCTTGAAAATTTTGAACGAGTTTTAGTACTATGAAGGGCCACTTAAGAAAATACAGTTACCATTTCGAATTCAACACACTAGCTTAAGTATTTCTCTTGAACCAGTTTCTTTGCATATCATCTAACCTTCAACATTATACTTGAGCAATTCAACACCTGGGCATTATATCATCAAGTGCAATTTGCATATCATGGTAAGCTGCTAAGGCCCTAGAGGTTTTGAGAAGAAACTACATATTTCCATGATGTTGAAAATCAGCTAATTCACACAAGCCCAAGAGCCAAACTCAACCAATTTCAATTCCTCCATTTTCGAAAAAAGTGAAGGACAGCTCTCCCAGCCACTTTTTCAATTCTTCCATTTTCAAAATCAAATTGTCCTCAATTTCAATAATTTTATTTCACAAGACAAGGATAAAATAAAATGTCAATGTCTTAAATCTCCGTCTTACCAAACACACAAGTGAAGAGTTTAATGTCTTCTCTTCCCACTATTCTTCACCAGCCCATCATCATACCAAACAAATGGTCAACGTCTATGAGCAAATAATTGAGAACCCGGGAGTTCAAGAAGTTACCGGAAGCCCATCATTGAAGGTAGACACAACCTCAAAAAGAATTTTCTTTGGCCTTAAAAGAGAGAGGTGTCAAAGAGATTTTCACCCAAAAGCTTTTCAAAAGAACCTGAAGCTTTCCACAGTTTCCTAGAACAAACTGATTGATCTGTAGAGCTTAATCTTGCAAAACAAGAATGGATCTTATTGTGTACATACATCAAGATAAAATGAACGAAATTCCCTTTTCTCATGCAATCTGTTTTCATAGCTTCTTGGGGAAAGATATAAGAAGAGATATTTGAGATGAACAAGGAACAAAAATCTAACCATATGCTGGGGGATTGGCAATAATTGCATCTGCCTTAAAAGGAAATCCAGAATCAAGATCAGGGTCCCTGCAAGCTGGTAGTAAAGAATTTATTATACTTTTTATCTGATTTCTCTGGACTGGTATTTCTGAAGGTGCTGAAGGCAAGAATCCCTTGTTTTTCACCATATCTGCAGACAGACAACAAAATAAAAAAGAATAAATGAAACAATATGTTGAGTGCAAGTCTACATCAATGAAATTGTTTAAAAAGGGACTACAAGATATCTGGTTTCCCCTAATTCAGTTTACACTCAACTATATGATGATGGGAATCAACTGAGTCTATGAACTAACTCAGAGAGACATAAATTTGGGGAATAAACATGGTCTCTATAGGAAAAAGTAAAAGAGAAACTAATGCAATTGGAATGAATATTAGAATTTCCAAGAAGCATAGGCTAGTGGAATAAGAATTGGAGGATGACATAAGCTGATAACCACACAGAAGACAAGAGTGAAGAATTTTGTTCCAAGACAGCAAGCTAAGTGGCCACACTTAGTCCTCAAAGCAGAAGAATAGTACAAACTATTTAAGATTAATCACTCCCAAGTCCCAAATATGAATTAGGATAACTTCAATTGAAAGGTTAACCAAAATAGAAGAAGTAACCACCATCAGACAGACCCAATCAGTTTCTGATTGAACAGGAATATAACAGACATACATTCAGCAAGAACTTTTGGGTCACCGCCGAGAGGATAAAATTCCAAACCAGCTGTCAAGACGAACTCCTTAAAATTTGAGTGAGTCGCCAGCCTAACACGATGACCATAATCCTGCATCCAACATTCTTCATCAATATAGGCACATGGATCAAAAAATTTCTTACTAATACTCCCGCTGTCCAATGATCAAAAATTTCTTACTAATACTCCCACTGTCCAATGAATTTTCTTCCATCTTTTCTTTCCTGGAAGCCCCAAGGCAAGTTGTCTGGTTTCAAAGCTGAACTACTTACTGGTGTCATTTGTCTTAATTGCATCGCTTGATTTAATAAAGAGAGAACGAGTATGCCAATTTAAGATTATCAAGCGTAAATGGCTCTTTTAAGAATCTTATAACCCGTCTCAAATAAAATCCTTGATTTGCAGAGTCAAACTATTAAAATTTAAACATGCAGGGTGAAAAGAAGAGCAAAGGAAACCCAGTATAGTTCACCTTCATCTATTTATAAATTAGAGCTAAATTCAACCAATTCTTTTATGCCTTTCTAGAAATTTGACACATATACCTTATTACTCCTTGTATGTATTGGCAAAACCATATTTGATGTAATGAAGATAACTATGAAGTGAAACCAAGAAATGAAGTCTTGCGCTCTACAATGCAGCACCTGATAGTCAATACAGGAACCAGTTACATATGTCCAACTCTCTGCTTATTCCTTTCTAATAGTAAACAATGTCCAGTTTCCGTGCAAATAGAATTTTGAGAAAACAAGTCAAACCTTGAGGTAACACCTTAAAAATATTACCAAAATCTAGGCCATTGGACATATAAAGGGGAAGTATTGATTATAACAAATAAAGAAGACCTTTAGTCAATATTTCAAGTATGGGATCAATTGGATCTAAACGTGATGCTTAACTAAATGCACGCCAAAAATTGGAAATTCTAGGCAAACCGAGGCAAAGCTTCCCAATTTCCCTTTTCAAATAAGATACATAAAAGTTCCAAAGTACCTGTAACCTTTTACCAATTGCTACAAATGGCTGAACATCACCACGTGTCCCAACAATAAGCATTACAATTTGAATTGGTGGAATGTATCGGATTTCCTCCGAGTCAATACTTTCTATAGCTTCGCAGAAAGCAGCTTCTGTTTCAACTCCAAGATCCTGGGGTTCAACATCTCCTGGAACTTCAAATTCTACCGTACCGTCATCTTTGACTGTAGCAATTCTTTTCAAGAGTTTGAGCTGTGGTATTTTGAGAGTTCAAAAACATCGGTAGAATCAACTTATTACATCTATATTCAACAATAAAATTGTTATGAGAATCATATTCAAGAATAAAATTACATGTTGTCCATTACTCATACACAACAGACATACAGGATCCCCATAATCATTAAGTGCTACATATGATGTACGGAAATTTGAATTAGAGAAAGATTGATAAATTTCAGCTGTCATTTTCATCTAGCATGTTTCTACTCCTCCAAATTCCATGCTGTAAAGAAACTAATACACCTTAGTTGCACACTATGAAGGAAACAATACATACCTTCTGTTGAACAGGTATTTTGTCATCATATATTTGAGCTGCCTCTCCTGCAAGGATCTTTTTATGTCTATGCGTCTCGGTTTTCGATCTCCACAAGCTAAGCTTATTTTTAGGTGACTCCAACTTTTCAGCATCTCTAATTTCTATGGGCATAGTATTTACTCTGGCAACATTCTTGCCAGAATCTCCTGACATATTTTATGGTAATCAATTACTTTATTTCGCAATTCAGAAGCCTCGAAATGAAAATTCATAATCCCAACCATCAAAATATCAAAACGAGAAAACAAAAATTCAAATCCACAAAAAAGCGGAATAAATAAGTAACCAATTATTTCAAAAAGAATAGTCAACTTTGCAAACTGTTTACTCAATTAAACTACAATCATTAGCATTTTATACTAATATATCATGTACTAAAGCATTCAAACGAGATCCAAATCTGAAAATTAATCACTACTAATTTAATAAATCGATAGAGGAAATAATTATTAAGTGCACGCTAATAACATCTACGCATAAAATAAAAGAAAATTCGAGTTAAATTCAAGAAAGCATAATTCGGGGGGGGAAAAAAAAGAGAGCTCAAGTCGAAATTAAAGAACCTGGAGAGGTAGTTTCACCATTACGGAGCTCAACACCGTTCCCGGCGGCGCTTCCGCCGTCGCCTGTTGAAGCACCACGAGCTTCCTCCTCCAATTCTCCACCATTTCCGCCACCTGCGCCGTCTGTTTCCTTCTCGAACTTCACCGAAACTTCACTGGAACTTGACGACGAACTCGATTGCTCAGCCTTCGATGACGGCTCCGCCATCAGGTAACACCTCCGGCGAACTCTCTCACTTACTCAACATGCAAGTAAAAATATTATATTAAATAAATCTATATATTACACAAATATATATATGTATATATTTATATATATACGAATATATCTATTTTATGTATACAGCTTTGTAATTACAGGTTGGTAAAGTGAGGGACCACGATCGAAGATTGATGCTGTAATATAGGAAAGGACATCATTTATATATGTGTATATATATATATATGTATATATAGGTATATAGGTAGATAGATAAATACACATATTCAACTGCTACGGACAGCTAGAGAACGTCTAATCAATAATCATTGAGGATAATCTTGGTAATTACTAATAAATAAAGTCATTAATTGTGCTTTTTAAGCATTCATTACGATTACGAAGATAACGATCAAGTAGTCATCTTTATAAAAAAATTAAAAATATAATCATTTAACTAAAAAACGTGTCTTGAAGATACAAAACACAAAAATCATCTCTTAAAGACATGAACAAAAATTATAAAAAAAACATATCACTTAACGCCATCAAACAAGGCAAAAAATTATTGTTAGTTCGTGACTTCATAAAGTCTAACTTCGTCATTTTAGCTTATAAAGTTTATCTATATCGCCACACACTAAATCATACTCTTTCATTTAATCAAGTGTTTGCATGGTTTGTACCGAATCCGTGGCTTTGTGACATAATTATTTTTTCATTAATTTTTAAACATCGCTACAATTTTAAAATGTTGGCTATTTATCTCTATTAACACTTCATTGACCCAAAAGAATAAATCTCTGTTGACTCTTCATTATGTCGCATCTTGGCTGGGAAATTACAGTAATATCCTTTTTTGTAGGGGCAAGTGTTTCAACGGTACCAAAAGGCTTTATCTTTTTAATTTATATATATTTATATACAAGTAGGATTTTTTTTTTCTAACCCAAAAAAAAAAAAACATTATGCAAAACTAACCCATTTATAAATCGATTTGAAAAATAACTCGTTTTGAATCCGAAAATGCGTGGCACACGCATTTCGGCATAACGACCGCGTTCCCAGAATACGGCCGCTTCTGAAACGCGGCCGCGGTCCATAAATTTGTTGCCCGATCATTTTTTTCCCCATTCTCCCCCAACATCACTTGCGATTTTCTCTTGTTTTCTCCCAACCCCTCACACTAAAGTTTTTGTTTTTTAGCGTTTTAGTAAGGATATTACCTTGATCTTGTAAGTTATTTTATTTTTATGTTATTTTTTGTCATTGTATTTAACGTTTTAAGTTATGAAATATGTTTTTAGATCGTGTAGTTTTTGGTTTTGATAATTAAATTTAGTTTGTGTTAATTTGAATTTTAATTGTTGTTAGATTTGTAGATTAGAATTTTAGTTTTTTTGTTAATTTATGTTTAAATGTTAATTGTTGCTTAAAAATATAGTATGATTATTAGAAATAGAATTAATATTGTTGTTATTAGTATTATTAGTAATATTATTAGTATGATCATTATTATTAATCTTATTATTACCATATGAATTTTATTAGTAATAAATGTTATCATTAAGATTATCATTATTATTTACAATATCATTATTTTTATGACAGCCATGTTATATGTTAGATGTAATTATTAATGTAATTATTACTATTATTGGTATTATTATCATTAATTATCATTGTGATGATGATGACGATGATAGATGATTAATGTAATATGTTAGATATTATTATTAGTAATTTTATTAATACTATTGTTGATATATTTATCCATGTATTTATTTTATTATTATGATGATGATGACAATGATGGATGATTAAACATGTTATCTTTGTGTTGTTATTATTATTATTATTATTATTATTATTATTACAATCATTGATACTATTATTAATAATATTAGTGTTATAATTATTATTATTTGATAAAATTAGAGAGTTAATGTATATAGTGAAGTAGTAATATTTAGTTAATCGTTGTTATTATTTTTTATTTTAGGAGTCATTATGGATGCTCGTCCTGCATCAGTAGATACCACTTTACTATACTACTATATGGATCACCGGGTCCAGTATTTACAGGATCCACACTATCTGGGTATGTTTAGGTGCTATAGGTCGGATAGATCGTTGTTTAATGCATTGGAGCACCCATTAGTACAGCAGTAGTTGGCGGAGACCGGATTCTACGGGTGTTATAAATCCCGATATCATCAACTTAACCGCGGACTTATTACTGCCATGATAAAGAGGTGGCGGCCAGAGACCCACATGTTTTATTTACCCGTAGGCTAGGCTACCATCACCTTGCAGGATGTGGCCGTGTATTGGGGTCTTCCCGTGACCAGTACTCCTATCCCAATGATTGATACGGTCCCACGCTCGAGGGAGGACTGGGTTGTCAGGATGTAGGAGTTGATGGGTATCGATGCGGATGCGATGGCGTACGACGGTACCAACCATATCGACATTGTGGGGAACTCGATGAATTTCGTCTAGCTGCAGGATAGGTTTGTTATGCAGGGCACTCCGGATGAGCCCACTCAGTACCAAGCGCGGTAGCGAGCTTGGCTGTGGATATTTCTCGTCATCTACTGTCACATTTTCATGAACGCAAGCACGAATGACGGTAATTTGGCTTGGTTGTTATTACTGGATGACTTTGAGGGCATCCGCAGTACAACTGGGGCATGGCTGTACTATTGTATTTGTACCAGCAGCTTGACCGCGCCTCCTTCCGTCAGTGTAAGGGTGTATGCGGAGCCATGACACTAGTCTAGGTATTGGTTTGCCTTATATAGTAGTTATGTTTATATTCTAAGAATGTTAACTTTATTATTACAAGCGTTATTATAACATAACACATGTTCAATGCCTGCAGTTTTTTGCATGGGATAGATTCACGGCTTTTCGGCCTCAACTCCTGCATCCGACACAAGAGCGGCTTCAGCGTCAGCAGCATCAGCTGGAGCCTATGTTTCAGCTTCCTGGCGTTCCACGGGGTGCACAGTTTTACGTCAAGAAGGAAATGACTGATGCATCCGGGAAATCAGGTCAGGTAGAGTGTCGGGATGTCATAGACCATCTCCAGCCTGACAAGGTATAGTACACTTAAGCTGCCTTATTAAAAATAATTTACATGTACACTTAAGCATGTAATTAACTATCCGGTGTTTGTTTTGGTTATAGTTCATATGGCAGCCGTTTAGGGCGATACTGGCCACCCTCCCACCTTATTGTGCTGCTGACAATGATGTCTGGCGTGCCCAGATACCGCTGATATGTGGGCATACTGTTGAGTGGCACCGCCCGAATCGTGTCCTGCGGCAGTTCGGACTTAGGCTGGTCGTCCCTGTTGATCCCCCTGCACATGAGAAACATAGGGACGGAAAGGAGAAGGTTAAGGGAGCTGCACGTTTTATATGGATAGGCGGAGGATGCGCCGCCTGTAACGGTACTCGGGGTTTACATGTAGTGGTACCGGCGGGTGACCATATTACAGGTCGGTCATCCCGGCACCAGTCACAGGCGAGATGGGTACGTGGCATCCACACATGACGAGACGTCACTGGTGAGCTGCCTTTGTTCCTAATGTTTATGTTACTCAATGAAAGTTGTTGACTATTAGTTTATATTAACCCCAGTATGTTATGTTTGCCTACAGGCCGTTGTAGTTTAGCATGTCGTTCATCATTCTCGTGATTTGCTGCAACGTTACCAGGAGGGGGACCTTGGGGGCGATACACACATGAAGCATGTCATGTGGCACTTGTAGCTCATGCAGTTGCATGGTGAGAGTGTACTTCGACACACGCAGCACGAGCATCTCATACAACAGAAAGCCTTATGGGAGTTGCCCAATGCGCCTTTGGTGCATCCATTGCAGCAATCCGGACAGCATCGTGCGCAGCGTTCTCCATCTGTGCAGCACACGCACAGTCATCGGGGTGGGTCACCACAGTCATCTCGGCCACCCACACGGCCCCCAATGCAGCGATTCGCGTGGTGTTTGTTCCCTCTTAACTTCTCTAGCGATTCAGGTGGCCGGGGCACGTTCGAGGCTGGTGGATCATCTCAGCCTTATGTTGAGGAGCCGGATGATGATGAGGAGGATGACAAGGCGACGCAGAGCGAGTCATCGGGGGGGTCACCGAGCAGATATATGGGATCCCATAACTACGTTTACCATCAGTTGGTGTCCAGTGGCATTGAGCATCAGGACTAGCCGCCGCACTCCGAGCCACAGGCAACCCAAGCACTCGCCACACAGCAGAAGGCACATGAGCCGCCGCTCCGCCAGACACGTTCATCCAGGAAGCGCAACGCCCCGTCCCCTGTTAGACGTCATTTACCTGACCGCACTAACAGGGGGAAGGACCCTGATCATTACACGCCAGGATGATGTATTCATTTTCGAGTGCTTTTTGTTTCATATGTATTCGTGAGACATTATCTTTTTGTTGATTATTATTTCATTTTGTTTTTTTTTATTTTAGCCTTTTTTTTCTTACACATGTCGACGTTGATTAAACATGACCGTATCACAACGCCATAACAAGTTCACAGACAACATTAATTACACAATAACATCACAAAGTCACAACAAATATGCATAAAACGATTTGTGGCAGGGATTCTCATCAGCGCACTCCTAGAATGTGTTGCTAAGAATGTTTGGTCGTCCCCGCAGTCAAATCAAATCAGAATCAAAATCAAATTTGGCAGGTTTGTAGGGAATCCAAAAAACGCGTTTCTGGAATGGGGAACGCACTCCAGGAGCGCAGGAGCATTCCTGGAACGCGGCTGCACTCTCAGAGTGCGTTCCGCGTTCTGGGAATGCGTGTAGCGCATTTTCAAATTCAAAGCGAATTATTTTTTAAATCGATTTATAAACAGGATTAGTTTTGCATAATAAATTTTTTTTTTTAGGTTAGAAAAAAAAAATCCACATATATACACTATGTCTGAATGTCAAAAGGCAAAAGCATAAAGAATACGTCGGCACATGGCCAGATACTCGAGAGGTTTGCGCGTAGGCGCGTGTGCATCGTATTTGGTAGACAAAATAGGCAAAAGTGGGGAGGGACACTACTCTCTAAATATTAATGTCGGTATGAAAATTTAATTCTAAATATTATGTTGTTGGGCTTCGTTGAATGGATCGGTAGTCGAATTCTGCTAATTAAAATTTAAAATAAATAAATAAATATATATATATATATGTATATTATGTCGATATAAAAGATGCTCGTGATGGTTACTTATAATATAATTATTATCGCTTTTATATTTCATGTTTTATATGATTGATTTATTTTATCAATTTAATTCTATGTTAAAAATAACAATCATATGAATACTAGGTAGTAATAATTGATAAATAATGGAACAGATAGTATATAATATATTAACGTATTAGCTAATAACAATTTTATGATCGTGCTATGTAATTGCTGATAAAGTAGAACTTTATTATATGTATAGCTTTCATATTTAGTAGTTCAAATCGTTTTATTATAATATTATGATTATTATAGCACTATTAATCTCTCTTAATATTATAATTTACATTACTACAATCGCATGCTTATTATTAGTCTCTTCCGTAATATTATAATTAACTATGAGAAATCCAAATCATTTGTGGAGCCCCTAGCCACTTCAAGTGTAGATTATATGTTTGCTTTATAAGATTAAAAATAAGATTAGTTGAAGTGAAGTGATTTAGGCTTACTTGATGGCGAGGTCATTTCTTTGTTGTTTCACTATCATTTATTTTTTATAATATTATAATGTAATATGAAGATCCAATTTCTGTTGTTATACATATGCATCAATAACTCTCATGCAAAAAAAAAAAAAATTGTCATGCTATCTTTTTTTAATATCATTAAACAAGTTTTATTTAGATGTAAAATTTGCCAAGAAAAATCACTTTAATACTAATTAGAAAGCAAATTTCGAGTAATACGTATTAGTAGTGGAACAAAAAGTAACATTTATAAAATAGATTAAAATTTTGATTTATTCTTGTCGTTATTTTATGCTCTTACTAATTTCATAGAAGTATACTCCAAATTTGGAGAAATTTATCTACCGAAATGCGCAAAAACCATGATGAATTGGGTTAAGCGTTATGTCGAAGCTACGAGGTGTAAAAATTAATTAGGAGGGAAACAGTCCGCCTTAAAGAGATGCCTACGTACAAATAATAGTGGACTAGATTTATGCCAATTGATGAAGAACCATACGTCATAACTTGTCAAATGTCTACTTGGAGATAGACTTAAGTTATTATTCCTCGCGCTCTCTCATCATAGGAAGTTGGGGGAAAAACTCGAAAAAATCAATCCAATAATCAACGACGTTGAAGGTATTAGCTCGGCTAATCATTCAATAGTCTTCCCCGTATCAATGAGTCAAGCAAATTCAAACAAATCAGATTGTACTTATGGTTAGGTGAAATCAATTATATAGTAACTAGAGTATAATTCGTGTAATACATGAACACATGAGTATTTTTCATATTTTTATTTTTGTTGATAATTTATTATATTTTTATACTTTAAACAAGGATAAAATCAATATATTTTGTAATATTTAATACTTGGCAGATCTTTTTAATATTAATCATATTTTTTTAATAAAGCTAGTAACTGAATATAACATTTTAGTTGGGAAAATAAAATCAAAATGCATGAACATCAATAAAAAGACACTGGACATGGGGTATTCAAGGAAAAGGCATATATTCTATTTTATATAATATATAGATTGGGAATAAATTCATTAACTTAGAAAATTTTTTTGTAAAGAAAAAAATTGCATGATATGATAACAACTTAGGATAGCAATATACCTAGTTCACTTTTTAATTCGAAAGAGATAAATGAATAATTAGAGTTATCTATCTCTTACGATCTAGAAAAAAAAAGCTAGTCACGAAATCAAAAAAGAAAACAACTTAGCCAAGCTATTATAATGTAAATATTAAGATGCTACCACTTTAGAGGAAGATTTTCAGTCTTGTAAACATTTTGGTGTGCTATCAATTACCTCATTTTTCAGTCTCTAAGATAGAGTAAATGTTAAGGAATTGCTGAGTCAAGTCCATAAATGTCTTCAACAATGGAAGACATAACCGCAAGGCAACGTCCAGTCCAATAATGGATGTGCGGTTGCGAGGATTTGCAAAGCGATAAGGGCGGAATATTACTTGTTTGACAATATCTCTCGAGCTTGACGAGGTTAATTTCGCAAGAGCTTAGGGTCCGTTTAAATTTATTTTTTTTAGAAAAAAAATATTTTTTTCTTGAAAAATATTTATTCTTTTACATAATTATTTGGTTTGACTTTTAAAAAAGTTAAAACTTAAAAAAAAAACTTATTTATATCTTTTTGCAGAAGCTAAAATTTTTAACATCTCAAAAAAAATTTTAAAAAAAAATTGTTAGAGAAGTATTTTTTAAAAAAATTAATTCGAACCAGACCTTAATTTGTCAACGCCTGCTTAACAAGCCTAAGTGGAAGGCACTTGCATGCCGACATTGCCCCTATTCAACGCGTTTGTCTGTTTGGATTGATCTGTATTTTTTAACAAAAAAATTCAAAATAAGCATTTTTTTTTTCAGCAAATATTTAACTTGACTTTCAATAAATTTTAAATTTAACTTTTTTTACAAGTCAAAAATTATATATTGTATTTGTTTGCATATTTTTTGGGTAAAATTCACATTATTCCCTCGTAATATGTGAAGTATCACGTTGTCCCTCTGTATTTCAAAAACTTCAAATCACCTTCTTATATTTTTCTAAAACCTATCATGTTACCCCCTCAATGCATTTTTCTGTCAAATTTGAACCATGTGCGCTAGAAATGCAATTGGTGTAATGTTTTTACTGAATTTACCCTAGATTTGGATGAAAATATCTTTTATAACACAATTAAAATCTTACTCTTACTAAAGAATGCTTCATTTCAGTTTGGTGGGGCTTCATTTTAGCTTGGTGGGTTTGAGTTTTCATCCAAAATATTTCAAAGCAAGTTCATACCAAGATTAGCTTGCTTTATCCTTGCTTCGGATATGTCTATTGAAGTAAACGTGTAAAATATAAAGCTTGCAAGAAGGGTTCAAAATCTCTATTTGGTGTGGTCAAGTTTGCATTTTGGGTGTAAAAGTTTGTAATTTTTGGTGTAAAATTTTGGTAAAGTTTATGTTTTGGATGTAAAACTTTATAATTTTTGGTGTAAAGTTTTGGTGTTAAGCTTTGACAATTCAATCACATGGAAGATTCATCAGATAGTAGTGCTTTAGTGAAAGAGAATGAAAGAGAAAAGTAATGGTGCCGGCATAAAATTTTCACAAATTCATAGGTTTATGGAGTAATTAGGTAATTAATGAAGGAGACAAGCAAGAGTAATATGAAAAAGGTACACAATACCTGACAATAGAGGTGGCAAAACGGGTTGAAACCCATATGTCAACCCACCTAACCCGCCAAAAAGAAATGTTAGGGTTGAGTATTCTATGACTCGCCAAATAAACGGGCCAACTTGACCCAATTCGCCAAATGGGCAAGTCGAATTTGGTCAACCCGTGAGTGACCCGTGAACTCGTCAAAACAACTCAACTAAGCCGTGAACCTGTGAACCCGCCTAACTCACCAACACGATCCAAGAACTCGCCTAACCCATCAAACAACATGTAAATTTGCCAAAACGACCCACCAACCCATTAGGGTCACTTCAGAGTTTTAATATCCTTAACCCGCCGAATAAGTGGGGCTAACCCGACCCGACTAAACTGTTCTAAGCAGGTCGGGTCGACCTATCGAGTACCCATTTGCCAAGTCTACTTGACAATTGTAGAATTGGAAGAGTCACAAATAATCACTTAAGCAAGAACAAAACAGTGCACAAATTATATTATTCGTGATTAGCAAAGTAAGTCACTTGATTGTAAAGACATTCTTCAAGTCATTGTTGATAGAAAATGCTAGTACTTTGTATAAGAGAGGTTTCAAACATCTAAACAATTTACTAATCTATGATATATAATAAAGAAAAGTCTACTACACTATATGGTTGCCAAGTGTCGCGTTAATATCAACTTTGTTATTCTTTTGTTACATGTCATGTTTTCTGCATATTTTTTTAAAAAAAAGAAAAAGACTAAACATTATTTTAAAAAATGAAAAGACAAATTATTACATATTTTAAATTTATATCACATTATATAAATATCGAAATCGGTACATCCCACCTATAGTCATACTATTTCTAATATATAGTACCCAAACTTTTCTGCCTTCTGTAGTCTATATCGTTAAAGGTATTGAATGATACTTACATTCATGAAAGACTGTGCATGTTAATGATGAATTAGGGATTTTAGGGATTTGGAGATTTTAGTGCATAAATGTTAGGTTTATTTTACTCATGAAAAGACTGTGTATGTTAATGATGAATTAGGGATTTGGAGGTTTTAGTGCAGAAATGTTAGGTTTATTTTACTTACTGATAAAAAAAAAACTTGTTTCTTCGTGCAATTTCGTCATTTCAAGCTTTAATTTAACGTTGTTAGCGTTTAATTTACGGTGCAAGAGAGTGTAATCAATTTTGGAAAACACAAGGGGGCAATATGAAGTTTTTAGAACACAATGGGGTATCGTGATACTTTCGCACATCAAAGGCGGTAATATGAATTTTTCTCCTTTTTTTTTTCATTTTATAAGAATATGAAAATTATAACAGTTTGGCTTATTTTTGTCTTTATTTCAGAAAATTAAAAGATGTTTTCTAAGATTAGAAACCACAAAAAGATATTTTCACTATTCAGATAATATTTTTAAATGAACATACACACAACGCCATCAATTTCGCATTAACAAACCTTCTCCAGTATACTCTTGCAGAAACTCTAATTCACATGTACGCTTAGACACACTTTTTTTTCCCTCCCTCTCTCTCACACACTATACGTACTACACACAGAGACTAGTATGTGCAGTGTGTGTATTGTGTATAATATGTTTAGTTTATGTAATATGTGTAATGTGTGTATTATGTGCAATATGTATATTGCATAATACGCTTAAGACAAAATATACAAATAAAATTCTAGTTTTCATCACTTGAAAGCCAATTTTCATTTTCCTAGTCAAACACATTTCCTAAGTATTAACAATTTGAAAATGAAAACTATTTAAAAAATTAAAGATAGAAAATACTTTCTAATTTAAATGCAACCTTATTTTTCCAAAAAAAAAAATACTATTTTTCAAATATTAAAAAAAGAAAAGCGATGGGCCCTTAGCAACGTGTAGTTACTGGGGATTCAACTATAATTTTCTTTTTTCGGTCAATATTAACCATGAATTCAAGGAAACCAATATGCACGGTTTTTCTCTTTTCTTTTTTGGTAATGATAAATAAAATAGAGCTCTTATGTTATGATCGAGAAAAGAAGAAAATAAGCAAAAATTTATTTTTCTTTTTATAATTATGAGTATTAACTTCAAGGCTCCATTTTTGCCATTAAATACTTTACTAACAATGCTTCTTTTTTTGATGTTTTGTTGTTTGGTACTACCAAAAAGAAAGCCAATAAAAAAACTTTCTCAACTTACTAGAAAATTTCAACTCAAAATGAAATAGCGGCTTTTTCTTGATAGATATAATATTATACTCGTTAAGATGCATTAAATAATCTTACTAATATGAGAAGTTACCATATTTAATAATTTTAACGTTAAAACTAACTCAATCCCCGAAACATGAATTAATCTAAAATATCAACATTATTTTTTTCTTTTTAAATTTAAGTGATAATAATCCCCAAGTTTTGGATATTTTTAACCCAATTTTTTACATTCCATGCAAAATTGATCTATTTTTGGATGAGTTTTCAATTATAACCCAATTTGGCTCTGAGAATGCGCTAGGTGCTATAACACAACGTGGGACGCACTTCCAAAATGCACCAAGCCAAAATAATTGAAAAAAAATCAAAATTTAAACATCCTGCGCTTTGGAAGCGGGATTGCATACCTAAAATGCGGTCGTGAACACAACACATTTCTGGAATGCAGCCCGCACTCTGGGGACGCTACCGCATTCCATAAATTAGGCCATCCAGCCCTTGGTCTCCCATTCCTCGTTTCATTTTCAAAAATTTTTCCCAATTCCACTTGAGATTCTCTGATCGATCAGCCTCACTTCCAAGGATTTAACCTCTATTTTGTAAGTTTTTGAATTTATGTTATATTTTATAATTATATTTTATATTTTAAGTTATATAAGTTGTTGTTAGTTTGTATAATTTTGTTTAGTAGTTTAAGGGAATTTTACTTTGAGTAATGAAGTTGCTTTGTTGATTTGTAATTTAGTTGGTGTTAGTTTAAGATAGTCTAGTTGTGGAAAGTTAGGATATTAAGAAAATCAGTAAATTAATAATTTTATAATTTAATAATTTAGGAAGTTAATAATTTAATAATTTAGGGATTTAAATTTTATAAGAAAGTTAAGCTAGTTAATTGTAGGAAATTTGAGATTTAAGAATTTAAAAAAGTTAAGTTAGTTAGTAATTTAGGGTTTATTATTTTAGCATTATTGTTGTTGTTGTGGGATTATTATTATTATTATTATTATTATTATTATTATTATTATTATTATTATTATTGTTATGTTGTTGTTGTTGTTGTTGTTGTTGTTGTTGCTACTACTACTAATTTTACAACAACTACTAGTAATAGTTGAAAGCCTTTTTTTAGGATTTATTATGGATAGTTAACCGAAACCAGTAGATGTGACATTGTTATGCTATTACATGGACCACCAAGTCCAGTTTTTACAAGATCTACATTACTTGGGTAGCTTTAGATATTATAGGTCTTACAAAGAGTAATTTAAGAACCTAGAGCACCCATTGATATAGTAGCACAGGATTCTACAGTTGTTATAAATCCCGCTTCCATCAACTAAACCGCGAGCTTATTACTGTTATGATTGAGAGGTGGCGGCCAGATACACACACCTTTCATTTGCCCATAGGAGAGGCTACTATCACACACACACCTTTCATTTGCCCTTAGAAGAGGCCACTATCACCCTGCAGGATGTGGCTGTTTACTGGGGTCTTCCCGTGATCGGTATAGCTATGCCAGAGCTTGAGATGGTTGTACGAGAGTGGAATGGGTTAATCTTATTCGTGATTATATGGGGGTTGATGTGGATATAGATGAGGCTCCGATAGAAATTGTCAGAAACACAATCAATTTCGCCTAGTTACGGGAACGATTTAGCGACATGGGTACTCTAGAGAATCCCATTCTCTAGCAGACCCAGCAACGGGCACGTTTATGAATCTTTCTAATGAATAATTGCCACCTATTTTCCAACACAAGTACCAATGAGGGCAATTTGGCATAGTTGATCCGTTTATAGAAATTTGACCAGATTTGGTAGTTCAACTAGAGTGCTGCTGTACTAGCATATTTGCATTAGCAGCTTGATTGCACATTCTTCCATGAATGTAAGGGTATATGTGGAACTGTGACACTCGTCCTGGTATTGAATTTCATCATGTACTTATTCTTTAAATTTTCTAAATGCCAACTTTGTTATAATAAGTCTGTCTTACTTGCAGTTTTTCACATGGGATAGGTTTACAACTTTTAGCCCTCAACTCTCACGAGTGATCCGATAGCAGGTAGAGCAACGGCGACATGAGCTTGAGCCTTTGTTTCAGTTGCCTAGTGTTTTACGAGGGGCCATTTTTTACATGAAAAAATAAATGACGGATCCATTGGGAAAGTTAGGGCAAGTTGAATGTAGGGACGTGATTGACTAGATGCAGCTTGGAGAGGTATAGTAAACTTATTTATTATTTATTAAATATTTTAATTGCAGCATTATTACACACGTAAGTAACTCTTCTTTACTTGTTTTGAGTACAATTTATATGGCAGCCATTCAGGGGAATATTGGATAGCTTGCCACCATATTGTTTATAGGACAGTGACATTTGGCATGCATGTGTCCCATTGATATTTGGGCATATTGTTGAGCGGCATCGTCTCGATTGTGTGTTGCGACAGTTTGGACAATAATTTGAGGCCCCTTGTGATCCGCTTGATGATGAGAAGCATAGGGACGACAATAACAAAATGGAAGAGAGGCTCTGATACAAGTCATAAATATGTGGGGAAACTAGCAGCAGTGAGTTGTTTAGAGAGTTGCAGGATGAGTCGACACCAGCAAAACTCCAGAATTACATGAATTGGTGTCATAGGGTGAGCATATTGCATGTTGGCTATGCAAGGACCAGTCATAAGAGGGATGGTTACGTTTGTACAGGATGAGATGCCTCTGGTAAGCATTGCGTGCTTTGCTTTTTGTTCATTATAAAAACTTTGAAAAATTAAATGAAACTAATCATGGCGTGTTATTTGTACATTTGGGTCACAGTAGTACAACATGTAGTTCCACTATTCTAAGGAGTTGCTGCAGTAATACATACTGGGGGAGCTTTGCGACGATGCACAGTCTATGGATTTTGCAATAAGGCACCTACAGCTTATGCAACAATGATGTTGTTTTAAAAGCCCGCAAGTGCACAGACCGGAAGTAGTGTAGTGTGTGCAAGAGTACGGGTATCATCTCCTCAGGGAGGCCTCTAACTATGGTTTCTAAATCCTGTCCTAGATTAACTACGTATAGAAACGAAATTATTCTTGAGATTTTTCGAATTTTGAATTAGAGGGAACTCTAAATTAAAGACAGAATTAAACTACCTAAACTAATGTGTGCAATAAAAGGACACCCAACTAGAGAGGGAGTGATTAAATCAATAAAGACAGATTAGGGTGATTACTACTCCATTATGGGGTCGGGATTTTATTCTTGCTTTGAATATTTTGATGGCTTTGATGGCTTCTTTTAGAGGTTCAAACTCACTAACCGTATTATCCCTAATCCTTGGTGCAATTCTATCCCTCAGCAGATTTACTTAGAGCATAGCCTTGTGTTTATTAACTAGGGTTTTAGGGCTTAGTTGGTTGAGACTTCTAGATCGGCATGATTAATACACTAACCTCGGGTTTAAACCGCTAACTGTGTTTCAAGCTAAGGCCTAATCCACCTAAGTTCAACTAAGTGTAATGGGTGACCTATTAGTGTTATTTCATCCTAAAGACCACATATTAAACCTAATTATAAAATCAAGCAAAATTAATCAACACCGTATAAGGGGATACGAAAAATTAAGAGTACATACATGTTTCTTCATTAAGGCAATTAATCAACCACATAGACATGTCCAACAATCACCATGAAAATAGTAAAAACCAAACATTTATTTAAACCATCAAAATATCCCAAGACAAGTTTTACAATTCTTAACCCATAATAGAAATAGTAATTAACCCTAAAATAAATTTAGCTCAACATGTTAAAAGAGAGAATCAAACTGAAATTTAATCTCATAAAAATCAATTCCATGTCCAAGAAATTAAATCTCAAGCTTATAACCTCTTCCCATTTCAATTTCGAGCAAAACCGTCTTCTTCTCCTAGATTTTTCTTCAATATTTGCTCCAAATTAGTCCTAAAAATCTTGCAGAAAACAACCCCAAATTAACTCAAATAAAGATAGTAAAGAAAATAAAAAGAAAACAAAATATATATTTTTTAGAATTTTTTGAAATTTTTTCTATTTTTTTCTCTCTTGGCCTGAGAAGAAGCTGAGATCTTTTCTTTGTTCTCTTGTGCGGCTGCTGCTTTTGCTCCTTTTTTTTTCTCTCCAGCCTTCTACTTGCATATGTGTGTGTGTATATATATATATATATATATATATATGTAACACCCCATCCCATATCGGTTCTTTGTGAGATTTGTGTGCACTTTATAACGGCTTGGGTTCATTACTACTGTCATCACCGGCTTAAGCATTTTGGGCTAGTTGATTAGGTTCAAGTGTGGTGGTAGGCCAGTAGTTAGGCTTGGGTCGTTACAGTTGGCATCAGAGCCAGGTTCTGGGCAGATTCTATGCTGCCTGGGGTTCTGGACTGTGGTTCTGTCATTGTGTTTGGGCTGCGATGAGAATGTCACGTCTTTAAGGGGGAAGTCTATAACGCCCCATCCCACATCGGTTCTTTGTGAGATTTGTGTGCACTTTATAGCAGCTTGGGTTCACTATTACTGTTATCACCGGCTTAAACATTTTGGACTAGTCGGTTAGACTCAAGTGTGGTGGCAGGCCAGTAGTTGGGTCTGGGTCGTTATAGGTGGTAGCAAAGTAAGCTCTGGGCAGATTTCACGCTGCCTGGAGTTCTGGGCTGTGGTTCACGACCCAGGCCCAACTACTGGCCTACCACCACACTTGAGCCTAATCAATTGGCCCAAAATGCTTAAACCGGTGATAATAGTAGTAGTGAATCCAAGCCATTATAAAGTGAATACAAATCTCATAAAGAACCGATGTGGAATGGGATGTTACAAACTCCTTCCCTTAAAGACGCGACGTCCTCGTCGCGGCCCAAACACAATAACAGAACCACAGCCTAGAACCCCAGGCAGCTTGGAATTTGCCCAGAGCCTGCTCTGATACCACTTGTAACGACCCAGCCAAACTACTGGCCTGCCACCACACTTGAGCCTAATCAACTAACCCAAAATGCTTAAGCGGGTGATGACAGTAGTAGTGAACACAAGCCATTATAAAGTACACACAAATTTCACATAGACCTGATGTGGAATGGGGTGTTAACCAACTGTAGCGATCCAAGCCCAACTACTGGCCTGCCACCAAACTTGAGCCTAATCAACTGGCCCAAAATACTTAAGTCGGTGATGACAGTAGTAGTGAACCCAAGTCATTATAAAGTGCACACAAATCTCACAAAGAACCGATGTGGGATGGAGCGTTACAGACTTCCTCCTTTAAAGACGCGACGTCCTCGTCACAGCCTAAACACAATAACAGAACGACAGCCCAGAACCCCAGGTATCGTGGAATTTGGCTAGAGCTTGCTCTGATACCATCTGTAATGCCCCATCCCATGTCAGTTCTTTATGAGATTTATGTGCACTTTATAGTAGCTTAGGTTCACTACTACTGTCATCACCGGTTTAAGCATTTTAGGCCAGTTGATTAGGCTCGAGTGTGGTAGCAGGCCAGTAATTGGGCTTGGGTCGTTACAGGTGGTATCATAGCAGGCTCTGGGCAGATTCCACGCTGCCTAGGGTTCTGGGCTGTGGTTCTGTTATTGTGTTTGGGCTGCGACGAGGTTGTTGCATCTTTAAGGGAAAGAGTCTGTAACGCCCCATCTCATATCGGTTCTTTGTGAGATTTGTGTGCACTTTATAACGACTTGGGTTCACTACTATTGTTATCACTGGCTTAAGCATTTTGGGCCACTTGATTAGGCTCAAGTCTGGTGGCAGGCCAGTAGTTGGGTATGGGTCGTTACAATATATATATATATATATATATATATATATATGTACATGGTGTGTAGGTTTTCTTTTGGTAAAAAAAGTGGAGCTGGGGGGCTGGGATAGTAATATATTATTATATATTATAATAATAATTTATTACATATAAGTTGTGTGGTGCATGCTGTGTCGTGTGTGTGTGTATGTAATATATATATATATATATATATATATATATATAATATAGATAATGTATAATATATGCATGGTAACATTTTTTTCCTTCCTTTTTTTCTACTAAATAACTACTTTATAATTATTCTAACTAATTATTAATTAATCTTAATTAATCCTAACAACTAATTTAATTTAACTACCGAAACTAAAGTTCTAATTAATCCTATTACCTAATTCCTAATTAATCAGAATTATTAAAGAAAAGAAATAAATAAAGAAAATAAAAAAAAAAATGACACGTCACACACAAATACTCAATGAGAATCAATAAGCATTCAGAAGCTCGAAATAGACAAAATTGGCATCAAAACACACACTCAAAGACACTCCAAATCATGCAATTAACTCTCCAAAAACACCCACATCAAACAACATGCCGAGAGTGCACTGCGACACCAGCAGTAGGAGTACCTCATCGAGTAGAAAGCGCTATGGGAGTTGCCATATGTGCCCCCGACGCAGCAGGCCCAACAGTGCAGAAAGCATCAAAGCCAGCATTTCGTTCTCCCAGCACCATCAGCAGCGTACTTATCTTATTAGGTCATCACAGCCTCTCAGTGCCTCTCAACAGCATATTTATGGTCACCATGCAAGTACCTCCACTTATGATGCAAATGGTTCATTGTCTCAGTATATGTTATTCAGCTTCGATGTACCATTGCCATCTCATCGTGTGCCTACATAGCCCATTTAGCTGTTAGGACACTGATCCACATATTGGTTAGACCCCATCGATTATTCCATCCAAGGTCTAGGTCAGAGCAGTGGCAGTTGGCATGGCATGACAAATGGTGCTAGATCCTCTAAGTCGATGAGTGACGAGTCGGATGAGGAGCTTGATGACAAGAAGATGCAAAGCGAATCAGTAGGCAACTCAATAGGGTCCAGAGACTTCGTTCACGATAGATTGGTCAATCGTCATGATGAACAAAAGTACTAGCTGCTACAGTCTCAGGTACAACCTTCTCCAGCTCAACAGCCTTAGCACCATTAGACATGTACATCCAAGAAACAAAATGCCCCACCTCCTATTAAATGTCAGTTACCCAACTGCGTCAATAGGGGACAGGGGCCTCCGCATTACACACCTAGCCGATGCATTTAGTTTGATATCACTTTGTTTATATCTATGTATTAGACGCACCTTATTTTTTTATTATGTATTTATGGGATACCATTACGCTTTTCCGTTATGTAGTTATTTATGATCCGTGGATACTTTTATTTCAGTAGTATGCACTTAATGTTTTCAATCGGATTACAAGATTATAACTAAGTAAATAAAATAAGATTACAACTAAGTAGGATTACATAGATCATAACTAATACAGATTACATAGCAACATTACAGGATTACAGTTACACAATACACATTTTGATTATTGGGGCAAGTTAGAGCAATGTGGCCTTGTTGACCGCATGCTGTACACCTTTGTCATCCACATTGGTTTGAGCGATCCATCCCGTTTCGAATGAGCTAGCTTTCAGCTCGTCCTTTTCTCTAGCGAACACGACGTAGGTTCGAATGCAACGTATCTAGGCATTGGAGGCCAATAAAATCAGTGTCCAAGGGGCTTAAATGTCCTCCAGTAGGTATCTTTGTACGCTTTCACTGTCAACTCTCAAGGTATCATGTCTGAAACATTAAACTTCCTAAATTGGACAATAGTTTGTGCAAGTGAGCATGGCAAGTGATAGACAGTCTACTTACTGCTAGTACAATTACTTTTTCCCTAATGGACTGCCTAGTATGGTGGATTCTCGTTCCATTGCATTGGCAATTAATCGAACCGATATGTTCCATCCTCTCTAAAAATAAGTACATGATGGCATGTGACGAGGTCTCCGACTTCTCAAATAGTTCCCTCACGTTATGAGGGAGACGATGACCCTCACTCTCTAAGTGCATAGCATGGACCAACAAATCATGAAACTAACATTTTACCTTTATAAAAGTGTCAGTTACAAGGGCTGTGATAGGTAACCCCTTAGCACCGACGAGGACACCATTGAAGCATTGGTCATCACACCCCATCTATAACCCCCATCAGCGCTTATGGCCTATGTCTAGGTAGGGATATTGGATAAGAACTTATGTACCCATTTGCCAAAGCTATTTTGATTAGGGTCGACAGTAAGGATTATGTTCATGGCAACTTCATGTTTGTATACTTGACATTCTCAACCAAGTATCCAACACATGTCTTTAGTGAATTGATTTTGCCATCTTCATCATATTGCTTTTAAGATGTCTTAAGCAAATACAATATTTTATTTCAAGTTAGTCGTCACGTGTAATCCATTCGATTGCAAAGGCGACACCAGTATGCTTATCAGATAAAATGCGTACCTGGGGCATATCAATAAGAAAATTATCACGTAACTGTTGTATGAACCATGACCAAGTGTATGTCATCTCCGCATCTACAATTGCAAATGCCAACGACAATACTTAGCAGTTGGCATTAATGTTTAATGCAACTAGGAGATGACCTTTGTACTTTCCCCATAAGTGTGTGCCGTCAAGCGAAACCATCGGTTTACAATGCTTCCATGCCATGATGCATGGATCGAACGCCCAATACACCATGTCAAAAATCTTTTTAGCCAATGTTGAACCCTCATCGAACTTGTATCTCACAACGCTACCTAGATTCTTGGCCATCACAACGCTAAGAAATTGTGGAAGCATTTGGTATGACATGTCCTAGTTGTCATAAACTAGTTCAATTGCTTTATTTCAACCGTTCCAACCCTTCCCGTAACTGATATCCGTGTTAAGCTTTTCTTTTATTGAGGTTGGATAAAACCAACATTGTAATTAGTTTTTTTAGTTATGAAATGCCTCACCAAATATCTAACCAAACCTGAAGTTAGATTTCTGTGCCCAGACGTGGATATTTGAGCCATACAAATATTTGTGGCTTCATACTGTGTGATCTCCTAATATTTATACATTGCTTTCTTACACGTACAAACCAGGGCATACTACTCTTCTACCGTGCGTTTCCCTGCAACGTACCCTCCACAAAGTCCTACATGACTTTAGGACCCCGTATTCTTTTTGTATTGAACAGCTATTATTGCATCCACTTTTGATGAGAACACTATTCATTTGGCCAAATCCATCTGATTGGAGTCCCACACCGAGCATTTGGGTGTCTCGTACCCGTTTGTTGTGTAGAATTTGGTCCTAGTAGTATGGAACTCCATTTGTTCCTCCTCTTTTACGTCTAGCTCTGGAACTGCATTCGGTCCCTAGGCATCGTTCTCAATTTGGTAGTTCAAACTTATTTCAGAGATTACATCTTCCAGATCATTCAGCTTTACGTCCTCGTTTTCTTCGTTTGCCTCTGACAAAATCGTATCTACTGTGACGTTGTCCCTCTCCTCCATGCCACTACCACGCTGAGAGGGTCCTCCGACTTCAAAGTGGACTGTGGTTGCAGAGAAAGGGAAAAAGTGGCAAACTTCATAACTGTTGTTGCAATATTGAATTGTTCATCGATATGATACAATGGCGCTGTGTTTAGGTCCGGCATGTTGGACTTCAACGAGACGTCAGCTATTGGTTGTGGCATATACACGTTGTCATTTTGTATGTCCATTATTACGTGCACAACATAACGGTTCCAATCACAACTGGTGTTATACATGCCCCGCATATCTTCATCATTAGTTGTTGCACTCGGATAATAATAAATCTGTTGTAATGTAGTATCTCATCTGAGGTCACAATAGCATAAGTTAACTGCTATTAATGGTTGGACGCAAATCGAGCTTCCTAATTGCACGAGAAACAAATTGATCATAAATTGTATAGGAAAAAATTTTGATTTTTTGTGGTATATCTGGACTTGTGTAGTCGAGGCCGTAATTAGTCATAATTCTTTGACCACCATAGTATAAAAGAACAGTAACTTCGCTTGAATCATTCTTTTACGTGCTTTAGTAATAAAAAAAAAGTGGAAGAAATTTGGTAGAAACTTAGAGTGAGAGACTGTGGGATGAGTTAAGGGTTGAATAAGCCGGTGGAAGAAAGGGTTGGGGTTTATATAGGTAGAACACTCATTCTGGGAGTGAGATTTTTCAATTTTGCGTGACGTGAAATGACTCGAGCATGACCGATGCCAAGGAATATATTCGGTTCGCTGAAAACTCATTCCTAGAATGCGTCTTGAGCTCCCAAAGTGCACTAGTGAGAATAAATTCCCTGCCTGCATGTCACTTTGGCCAGGGAATCTCTGAATTAGCTGAAAAAAATCCTAGTCGCATTTGGGAAAGTGGTGTGCATTCTAAGAGCGCTATCGCGTTCCTAAAATGCAGGTCTCGTTCTGGGAACGAGAACCTTGTTCTAGAAGTGCGCACAGCGCATTGTAAAAGCGAGAATGAAATATAATTGAAAACTCATCTAAAAATGATTAAATTTTGCATGGAATATAAAAAATTTGGTAAAGAAAAATTCGGATCAACGATCTTTGCCGCCTGGTGGAATCAAGTGGGGCCACCTGTACTTTATTCACCATAGAGCTTCAGAACGTAAAAACAAAAATCTTTTGCAACAGCGCCAGATTAGCTGATTGGTCATTTTTTCCTGACAGCTCCATTTTCACTTTCTCAAATTCTCATTCGTGCAGTTGCAGTGCCACGTAGGAGAAATACGAAAATAATTTTCTAACGTACGTATCCTTATTTAGGCAAAAAGAAAAAATGAAATAAAATAATTATATGCCCCTATTTTGTTCATTTTAAACCATTTTAAATTACGACCAACAAAATCACACATAACCATTTTAAATTATATTAAATTTATCTTGATTACAAAATTTCCAAGCATGTACTTCAAGCTAATTATATACCAAATAATATATATAATAAAAAACACAAATTCAAACTCAAAATATATGCAATAGTACAAGAATATAAGAACTATCACTCTTTTCTTATGTCACTGAAGATTTCGTTATAAAACTGCTTCACGAATTTGTAGAACAAAATTACGCACCCAAAATTCATGAGATATTCGATAATAAATTTCTTTTATTGTTAAAAAAGGGAAAAAAATGAGAACTAATTAAATTCCAACAAATAGAATGAATAATAATATACACTAAAATACGAGGACCGTAGACGCAAGCCACACACTCTCTTTCTTCTGCACCTCTCAAATTCTTTCTGTTCTCTTACTGAACCAACCTGCTACTGTAATTAGTTACAATTCACAAACAAGAACAGGTGATTTTCTTATTTTTTTTAATTCGATGATTGCATTAAATTTTACTTTGATGACATATATGATCATGCATTTATCTATACATATATATCACTGCTCATAAAATTCGAATCTTTTCTTTTCTTTTCTTTTTGGTAATATTAGATATATTTCTTTTTGTTAGCTTCTATTAGTTCGATTCATCTTTTTTTTTTCTTTTTTGTTTTTCTTTTGAGTAATTCATATACTTGTATTTGATTATTTGTAAAATTCAGCTCGTTTTGTTTTGTAATATTGAATTTCACTATTTAGCTTCTATTAGCACGTTTTCATCATGTTGATGTGTGTGATAATTAACGAACTTGTATTCGATTGTTGGTGAAATTCAATTCTTTTTTTTTGGTAATATAGAAAATAATTGATTGATTAGGTTCAAGTAGTACGATTTCACGTGTTGATTTATGTGTGTGCGTGTATACACAAATGTAATTAATAACGTCGTATTTGATTATTCCTGAAATTCAACTCATTTTTTCTCGTAATATTAAAAATATTTGATTAGTTAGCTTCAGTTAGTGCTATTTCACTTTGATTTGTGTGGCTTCCTATGCATGCTTTTATATCTTAATTTTTTTTCGAGAGGCCTAAGGTCAGTAACGTGGCAATTGAGTATCCCATCCTATCCTTCTTCAGCAAAGAACACAACTGTTTTGGAATCTAGTAATTGTTGTATTTGATTCCTCATGGTATTAAGTTTTGGTCAATTTACTTTATAGTACGAGTTTCTGTTGATCTGTGTTTTTTGTGTACACATCTTCATCTATACACTTATTTGTAAGGCTGATCCATTTTTGTCTTGTAATATAGAAATATTTTATATAACTAGCTTCTAGTTGTAATATTTAGAAAATACATGATATACCGGTGGAATGGTTTCATGTTGATTTGCTTTTAAGGTTTTTGATCCTACAGATGGTGCTTGAATATTTCGTGGCTGAAGAAGATCGAAACAGAGTGTGTACGTGTACTTTCTAAAGTAGTTAGTGTAACGAACGTAAGCAGTCTATTTTTTCGAATCATAATATTCATCTACGTATTGTTTTGGAGATATAGCTGTTAACAGTTAACACCAATCGATAGAAGTGAGGAGTTCGATTCAAGTGACGGAAAGCAAACACTTGTCTGTTTGCGATGCTACTGTTTGGATGCAGCCTGATAGATTTAAAAATCTAGCAGAAACCATGATAACTGAGATGCCTAACCCCACTGGTCAGTGGATCCAGCAAACATCCTCTTCATCTATGATCCCTCGAGAGGAGGTGGTAATGCAGTATGTAAATAATAGAGCTTCAGTCCAAACTGGTGAAGAGTTCTCTCTGGGGTTTCTTCAGGATTGTGCTAGTTCCAGGGTGGCTCCAGCAGTGCCTGGTGTTGCTGGGAATCACAAGAAGAGGGTTGGCATTTATGATAATCATAACCATCAGCAAAGTTATGAGGACCTTGCTAAAGTTCTTGGTTTGCAAAGGATGAACTCTGAATGTGGTGCTGATGTGATTGAATCTGCTTCAGCAAAAGGGTCGTTCGAGAATAGAATTTGTGTTAACAACGAATCTGGACTCCGTAATGAGGAGAAAGCTTCATGGCATTGGCTGAGCAAGGATATTAATGGAATCTGCCATGATCAGGTTGGTTTGGGGTTAAATGCTTGTCGCTTAACTGAATCAGAATTTGGTTCATCTTCCCAGCTTTCTGCCTTGGGAGTTTCAGACGGTTCTCAATCTGGAAAAGTCAAGCTTCTCTGCAGTTTTGCGGGCAATATCATGCCACGACCAAGTGATGGGAAACTCAGATATGTGGGAGGAGAGACCCGGATTATGTCCATAAGGAAGGACATATCTTTGAACGAACTTGTGAAGAAAACTTCTGGAATTTGTAATCAACCTCACACAATTAAGTACCAGCTTCCAGGGGAGGATCTTGATGCTCTGATATCCGTGTCCTCTGATGAGGATCTTCAGAATATGATAGAGGAATATTGCAGTATTCAGAAGCTAGGTGATTCTCAGAGGCTCCGAATCTTTTTGATTCCTTTGACTGAATCTGAGAAGTCTTCTGCCATTGATCCCATCATTATTCAACAAGGTGACCCTGATTATCAGTATGTTGTTGCTGTCAATGGAGTAACAGGAGTCAATCTTAATCCCCAGGGATACTGCGATGGGCAATCTTTGGCTAGTGACATGAGCCCCTTGGCTCTTGCCTTGAACCAGAATATAGGCTTTCGGGCAAACTCTATCTCTTCTAGGAATCCTTCACGAATAGTTAATGGCCTGGATTTCCAAAATCCTACAGAATTTAACGAATCCCAAAATACAATCAGGCTAGCAAAACAATCTGCTCCATTGTCTCCTGTGATTTTCCAGCAGGGTGATCTGAAGAATGATTACCTTCAATTTCCCAACGAAAAGTTATCACCAGGAAGTTCTAGACATCCCATATTAGTTAGCACTGCTATGTTACCACCAGAAGCCTCTGGTGACAATATTTTTCCTTATTATGATATCCCACAAGTGGGAGGAAATTTGGTGAACTTGTCTGACAAGGCAAGCATGAATAATGTTATCCAGACAAATAAAGTGGTTGGACCACCTCATGTTTACAATCTCAACAAAGAGACTTTGGCTTCTCCAGTACTCGAGCTGAATGTTAGCAACTCTCAAGAATGTTCTTTTGACAGGCCAGTAACTGAGGAAAGGATATTCCATTCTGAAAAGTTTCTCTTGCGCCCTGATGATGTAATGGCCGTATTATTGGCATCTGAGAAATCCACTTGTTTGAACCATGGGATGCCTCATACCTTTTCCGACTCAAAACTGCAGGAATATGGAGGCAGCTCTGCTTACTCTTCACATGACAGAATAAGTCCATCTTTCTCCTTGAACTTGGACACGACTCAGTTCACTGTGTTGCCTGATTTGCAAGAAAAGCCATTCCAACAGCATAAGTATGTTGAAATTTTCAATCCTCATCTACAACCTAAGGTACTGAATACGGAGCCACCTGTTTCTAACCAGGGGATGAATTGCAGAAAGGTTCCTCTTGGCCCTGAATTCATTAGCAAAACTGAATCTGTCCAGTGGGATAAAAATGGGAATGATGAGAAGTGCCAATTAACAAAAGCAAAGTCACATAAACATGAACCTGGGATGAAAGAGCACAAGGAAAATTTTTCAAGTTGTGAGCTGAAGAATGATAACGGTAGACATTTTATGAACTTGATGCCATGTGTTAACGACGAGCAAGTATCTCATGTTGGCCTTCACAATCTTAATCAAAACATACAAGTTCATGGTGGTGCGGTCCGTGTATCACAAGTGGTTAAATTGACACCCTTATTTGATGTGACAATGGAGCAAAACCTAAACAAGCAATTGGCATCAAGCAGGACACCTCGAGGTGAATCACAAAGCAACACATCCTGTGCCATGAACTTGGAAACTGTGAGCATTGTTCATAATTCTGAAGAAAAGTCTTGTCATGCAAACTGTGCGACTGCTCTGATCTCTGAACTAGATGTTGGTCCAGTCCCTGACAATTCCTCTATGCAACTTCCTATTGCATGTCATAATGACGTGGTATTGAAAGAACCCATTGTAACGAACTGCACACAATCATTCCCCTCTGCAGTTCTTGATGATTCAGGCGGGACCACAATATTGAATAGTTCTGACACGAATAATTTAAATCAAGATGCTGCTTTTAGGAGAGAATATTCTCGTCTTGGTGATGCCTACATCTATAATGCGGAGCAAGATGTGACAAACTGTGGTGAAAACAACTGTTTAAGTGAGAAGCAAAAGGCACAGCATGTTTCTTTCGGCAAGTTTCAGAAGTCAGGAGCTGTTGTTGAAGAGGGCATCGTATCTACTGCAGAATCAGCAACTTTTCAACATCAAGTGGATATAGTTCATACTGATGGACCTGTGCCAAGTCCAATAAACGCTGAAAGCACACTCCAGGAGTCGGCTTCAGAGGTGAAATTTTTGTTTTGTACAGTTTACCACAACTGTATTATGTTTCTGTGTGGATACAGTTTAAGTTGTTGCCTGAGTTGGTGCAGAATGAAAACTCCAATTATGGGAGAATAAAGGAGTCAATTACTGATGCAATGATAGCTGAAAAGGAAGCTGATGCATATGGCTTGCAGGTATATCCTTTTTCATCATTGTATATCTTTTATGTTTGTTTTTGTATATACTGGTGTTATCTCCTTTGAGGAAAGCCACTTCTACTCTAACTATCTGCTTCTCCATCCGATTCATTGTTTACTCTCCTGGACTTTGATTAATAAATTTTTCTTGAGGATAAAGAATCTCATGTAAAGAGAATTGCAGCTGCTGGATGTATTTTGGTGTACGAGTTGCACACCAAAATGGAAATTGAGCGGCTGTCTGTCATTTACATTAGTCAACAATAAAATTTGCAATTTATTTGATATTAAGTTTTATTTTCAAGTTATAGCATGCCATCTGCCACAAAATTGATTTGAGGGAACCCTTGAAGTAGGAGAAGGGGGCTTGTTGGTGACAATTCAGTTAACAGATGAGAGCCTTTTTATTTGGCAGTTTTCAGCAAAATTTTATCTAGTTTGCTTGACATTATCACCTGTGAATGAATAATACAGTTAAACTTTTTTGTTTTACATATTTGTTGTCAGTTCCAAGTACTTACAAAAGTTGAATTTGGAGATATACAAGTGACAGAATAATGAGTAGGGTAATCATGATATTTATGAATGACAATCCTTGGCGAAAACAGTATCTTTTTGTCTGAAATAAAATTCCATAAAGTAATATGTAAAAAAGCTGAGGTCTTAAGTAAGATTCTGGAATCTGAATGGAAGCGGTAATCAATCAGAGATCTGAAGTCTCCTTATGTTCACTGTGATGGCGTGATTGTGTGGACTATTTATCTTGACTGTTTTCTGCCTTTATGTCCCTTCAGACTACTCTGACCAGACATTTCAATCATATTGGTGAAGGACATATAGTGGCCTACCTCAAGCTCAAGCCTGTACATGTTGAGGGATATCACGATTGCTGAACCCAATGCCCATATTGCGTTTGCGGTTAAAATAGTAATTTAACAAACATTAAGGAAAACAGTAGCGGAAGGTTCACAAGCAGTTGAATATTTATTCCAGAAGGGCTTACTCGACCTTATCATACCACGTAATCCTTAAATTCTTGGGCAAAAGTCAGTTTACAGACCGATCATTTGGACAGAATCTCCTCGCATTAAGTTCTTATTTCTTAATCTATCCAATAGATTCTGGGCAATAATCTGAAGATGCATGTCATCTCGTGCGATGTAAAGGAAAAATTGGTCATCCTGAGAAACTTCTTAAAAGGTAGGACACTGCCTTGAATAATTTTGGGTTAAGTTTCTATTTTCTTATTTGCATTTCTTAGTATTAAGTTTTTCTTGTGCCTTCTTCTTAGGCACATGAAATGGAGAAGTGAGAATTAAAGTGAACCTCTTATTTCTTAATTGAAGCAGCAAAATGTTGCTGCATGAATGCTTGATTCATCAATTGCTGTTCTGCATGAACCTTGATTCATCAGTTGCAGGTTGGTGTTATCTCATACATTATATTTTCCTGATCATTTACCTCAGATGCTGAAACGTTGGTCTCGGATGATAGACAAGATATGGACAACCATTAGTGTTGCCAAGTCAAATTAAGTAGACTACTATCATAATGTTGCCAAGTCGCATTAAGTAGGCTACTGTTGTAAGTTATATGCAGAAACAGGCTCTGTCCAAGTGCTCGATCTCATATTATCTAGGGATTCCTGGCCTAGCTTCACACATACAAACTTATGTACCACATGATGTTATTGTCAGTTTCTCGCAGCATGTGACAGATGATTTGATATGAGTAAAACCTGTATCCAGTTAGGACATTGTTCAGCTCCCAATCAATGCTTTTTGCTTTGACTGTAAAGCTTCACATGGTCATTCAAGCAGTGTACTAGATGAGTGGCTTGTACAGCAGTTAAAGTACCTTGTAGGTGAAAATTAGTGGCCCAAAATGCCATGAATTTGAGCTTTAGCAAAGTTGGCCCAACTGGCTACTCCGTCAAGTGTTTATGCGCGGCAAGATCCAATGCCTATTCACAGTGCGTATTGATGTGTACATACAATGACTGACTAATGATTTTGTACCCCTTGCATGCTTGAACTTGATTCTTGAATATGTTAAAACCTTCTAAATTTGATGCCACTCAGACTTAATTAAATTCAATTTGTTCATTTCTATTGAGTTATTATTATACTATTTCAATTTCCTTCAGAAATGAGTTATTATTATAGTATTTCAATTTCTTTGAGCATGTCAGAGAAAATTAGGCATAAATATCAATCTATGCCTATGCATGGAGCTTTGTGGTTATTCTAGGTCAAGGCTTAGAATGTTGGAAATCACTTTTTCTGTGCAAAGTTCAGGTTTCTTTTTGAACTGCTATTTTTTGTCACCAGCTGCTTCGTAAGCTGGTCAGATAGCATAAGCTTTGTTGTCACCTTGAGCTTCTTGTCCATCCAATTCGGGAAGATTTAGCACACAGATAATTTTTTTCCCAAAAGTTGCATGAACTAAAATATTTTATTCCCTTCTCAATATTTTATACTTTATTTCGGTGGTATATATCTTTGCGTCTAACTATGCTCCCTTACATATGTGAAGTTAATGTTTTGAATGACATTACGTAGATTATAAAAAATGCTGATCTTGAAGAATTACGGGAGTTGGGATCTGGTACATATGGTACAGTGTATCATGGGAGATGGAGAGGATCAGATGTTGCAATCAAAAGAATAAGGAAAACATGTTTTTCTGGGAGGTCATCGGAGCAAGAGCGGTTGGTTAGTCATGTTTGCAGTCTCCTTGTGCATCTCACATTATAATTGATTGTTCGAATTCTTTCTGTGTGTAACCTGCATCTAGAACTGATAACTCTTTATTCTTGTAAAGATAAAAGACTTCTGGAGAGAAGCACAAATCCTTTCAAATCTTCACCATCCAAATGTGGTTGCTTTATATGGCGTGGTACCTGATGGGGCTGGAGGAACCTTGGGTACTGTAACTGAATATATGGCTCATGGATCACTTCGAAGTGTGTTACTCAAAAAAGATAGGTAGACACATTAGCTTCATTCTTTTACCATCTCTTCTTTGCCATAATATATGAGTGTATTAACAGGAATGAACTCATATTGCAGGTACCTTGATGCTCATAGAAAACTTATAATTGCCATGGATGCGGCTTTCGGCATGGAATATTTGCATTCAAAAAATATTATCCATTTCGATCTGAAATGTGATAATTTGTTAGTTGATTTGAGGGATCCACAGCGACCTATATGCAAGGTATTTTTAATATGTATAACTGTAAGGGTAAATTCATCTAGTGGCATTTCACTGCATTCATATTGCTCACAAGCATGCAGCTTCAGAGGCGCACTAGCTGCAGAAAGCACCCCAGCGAGTTTATGGCAACAGATAACAAGAAAAGAGGAGAAAAGATGAACATTTTCCTAAATTTTAGTAAGAATACTGAAAGAGTAAACACATTTACAGAACATGTGTTTTTGCTGCTGGATATTTCTGCTACTAAGAGAAATCCATAATCTCCTTAGCAAAGAGATCCAACTCCTTATCGGCAAGAAAATAATTCTGGCTGCTAAGATATTTGATGAGGGATCCTTGCATTCGCCGATTTCCTTCTAGATATCTGCAATTTGATGTTTTGAAATCTAAAGAAGCATCCTACAATATTACATGGAAGCATAAGAAATCCAAATATATCACTTTTGACATAGTGTAATGAAGTACTTTTATCTGCGATGTGCATAAGATGTAAATTTCAGAAACACAGAACTGGCACGTCTCTGAGTATGCATGGTGGAAGCCCTTTTGTTATTAGACGACTTGGAACTAGAAGCACATATATTATTTGATATACCATTTCTCCTTGTCTCTAATGCACTGATGTGTTAGAAAAAATTGTTTGCAGGTCGGAGACTTTGGGCTATCAAAAAATCCTCGTCTCTAATGCACTGACGTGTTAGAAAAATTGTTTGCAGGTTGGAGACTTTGGGCTATCAAAAATCAAGCGCAATACACTTGTAACTGGCGGTATAAGGGGAACTCTCCCATGGATGGCACCGGAACTGTTGAATGGTAGCACTAATCTGGTATCTGAAAAGGTGAGAGTAAATCCTGTCATTCTTTGCCTTGAGTCATCTTTCTCTTGCAAAGTTGTAATAACATCAAAGATAGATTAACAACTTAATTTGGATATCCGCAGGTTGATGTTTTCTCATTTGGCATAGCAATGTGGGAGATCCTGACTGGGCAAGAACCTTATGCAAATATGCATTATGGGGCAATTATTGGTGAGTTTCTATATTAAACTTGTTATTAAGAATTAAAGAGAGACATTGAGAGAATAATGATATATTAAAGTAATGATGTTAGTCCCATCTTACATAGAACTAAGTACAATACTAAGAGTTACAATCTTTCGATATGGGAGAAACACTAGTACTACTCTAACACTCCCCCTCAAGTTGGTGTATATATTATATATAAGTCCAGTTTGTTACAAATATATTCAGCCTAAGGACCCCTCAAAGACTTTGTGAAGATATCAGCTGGTTGATCATTCGAGTTATCATGTGAAGTGACAATCTCTTTAGCTAGCACTTTGTCCCTTACAAAATGACAATCGTTTCCAATATGTTTAGTGCGCTTATGAAGCATTGGATTTGATGCAATGTGCATTGCCGCGTGATTGTCACAAACTAACTTCATGGGTTGAATGCAGTCCATCGTAATCTCCTTAAGTAGATGTTTTGCCCATATCAGTTCACGTGTGGCCAACCCCATAGCTCGATATTCAGATTCTATACTAGAGTGAGCAACAATATTCTACTTCTTACTCTTCCAAGAAATGAGATTTCCTCCAATGACAATGTAGTAACTAGAAGTAGATCTTCTATCAACTGGACAACCTGCCCAATCTGCATCTATATACCTAACAATATTAGCGTGCCCTTTTTTTGAGGTGGTAATTTAACAGTTTTTGTACAACAATCTTCTTCCTAGAGCATTCTTTTAAGTAACGAAGGATACGGACAATGGCATCCTAATGACTCTATCATGGCGAATTTAGAAATTGGCTCACCACGCTTACAACAAATGATATATCAGGACGAGTCACTGTGAGATAGTTAAGTTTGCCAACTAGCCTCCTATATCTTCTTGGATCTGGTATTGTCTCCCCCTCGTCAAGTACACGTCTAACATTGGGATCCATTGGAGAATCATAAGGTTTTGAACCAAGTATCCCGGCCTCACTTAACATAATCCAAAACATACTTCCGTTGAGAGATAAAGATATCTTCATTAGATCGTGCTACCTCGATGCCAAGAAAATAGTACAGCTCTCCCAAATCCTTTGTCTAGAATTATTGGTGCAAGAAGGCTTTTAGATCACCGGTCCCTGATACATCATCTCCAGTAAAATATAGGAGGTGTTGGTATGTTGAGATGGCACAGTAGTGTTTGGTGATAGTGATGTATGGTGGCTGCAACTCTGTATGTGTGTATGTGTCTATATATATATATAGAGAGAGAGAGAGAGAGAGAGAGAGAGATGATCGGGAAAGAAAATGCAAAAAACAAAGAAAAAGAAGAAGAAGGAAAGGAAAGAAAGAAATTCAATGTCTCCCCCTGGCTCTAGATGCCACATTAAGAATTAAAGAGAGACATTGAGAGAATAGTGATATATTAAAATAATGATGTTAGTCCTATTTTAAATAGAACTAAGTACAATACTAAGAGTTACAATCTTTCGATATTGGAGAAACATTAATACTACTCTAACACTTGTAAGCCACTCCTTTTTGGTCAAGAGAAGTTGTTGCACGTTGGAGAGTAATATGTGAGACGAGAATACATGATTGCAGTAATCAAGCCAAACAAGTCCTTGAGAAACATTTGAATATGAATTTCAAAGTTTGTATGACTACCAATTCGTTAAATGAGAACGGCCTTATGTCTGGGAGGTCATATAGGAAAATTTATGCTCCCAATTCTACCTTCCGTACATGAAATCTTAAAAATGAAATCAAACCCCAATGTTGGCTAAAGAAAGTCAAATTTGACCATAATGTTAGTCAAAATGAAAAGACAAGGAAAGGAAATGGCAATTAAGGCGAATATATTTTTTGCTGAAAACATATAATATCACTTGGATATATTCGGAAATTTGTCCCTTTTTCTTTATCAAGTTACAGCAGGTGACCCAACTTTTGGAATATAGCAGTCACCACGTCTGCCATCAATCAGAGTTTAGACTGGAAAGTAAATTCTTTTTGGTTTACTTGTTTATATGTTCTTTTCACTTGTTTTGGTTTGTGAATCATCGTGTAGGCGGAATTGTGAAGGACACCCTTCGGCCTCCCATTCCAGAACGGTGTGAGCCTGAGTGGAGGAAGCTGATGGAACAGTGCTGGTCAACCGACCCTGAAAAGCGACCTTCCTTTACTGAGATTACGCGTAGGTTGAGATCAATGTCTGCAGTGATGCAAGCTTAAGGTAATAGCAATCTTGCAGGACAGGTAACAGCTAAGATCTCACTGTAAATGCCAAGAACAACTCTGCTTTCTTGTTCTATAAAATTGTGTCGTCTGCTAGCTGCATTGTCTGGCAAATTTTGTAGAGTAATTTTAAAATCTCTTTTGTTCGGGTATATAATTTTTCTTTCTCCTCTTATAAGTTCTGTTCACTTGTCATTTAGTTTTCCGGTCATTTTATTCTCTCTCATGCTTTGTAATCGGGATGCTTCTATACCAGGCATGGAGAGAGGACAGAGCATATAACTTGTCTGAGCATGGTATGTTCTAATGAGTAGTCAGTGATTCTTGCTTCCTGAACTGTTTTGCCTTATCCCAAAATTTTCATTTTAATTGAAATTTGGTTGTTCGTCGTGTACGAGGATCCATGCTAAACATCTATAGTTAAATGGTGAAAGTGCCCAACCGGTATCTGCAATTTTCTTTTCTTTTTTATAGACAAACCCCCACCTCCAATGCAACACCCCCCTCCCCAAACACACACGGAATTTGAACCCACGCTAATTTTTGCTTCTTTTTTGATTTGCCACGAGTGTAAACATTAAGATTCACTTATAGAATGTTATTTAGGATGTGGGCCATGAACACTACACGATACTAATGCGAAGAGTAATATTAGATATTATGTTGTTTTTACCACAAATATTATTTCTAATGTGTTTAATTCGTGAGTAGACTAAAAGAAAAGAGAAATGAAAACAATTATGTTAATGGCAATATCAATATGTGTGCATAAAAGTTATATTTGATTGGTAAAATCTATACTATATAATGAAGCAAAATAAATTATAATTTCATGCTGTTAAATGGCGTTTTATATGGCAAGCTTTCCATAATTATTTATCAATTAATTAAATATGCCTATTCTAAGTTATTTTTTTGTTTTTCATCATTTATTTAGTTCTAAGCCTGTATTTAATATTTTCATCTAATTAATATTATACCTTTTCTTTATATATATCATCATTATTTTAGTAATTTTATAGTGTATAATTGTTTCAATAACTATTTAATAAGATGAAAAAATCTATACCTTTAATGTATTCAATCACATATGTCGTTCTTCATGTATTATACGGGTGTTATACTAGTACAATGATATTAAAAAATATTTTATGGCAAAAATGACAAGTTGCATGTCCAATTCATCCCACCACCAACCTCGTTAAGCACTATTTAGTGTTGGTGGGCTGTCTAATAAGTACATTGTTAAGCAGCTATTATTTTTCAATTGGTGTGGGCTTGCACAAATGTTTTCCGGTAACAGTTTGGTGTACTATCTGACTCTATCTTAATAAGTTAAGATATAATTTCTCAAATGAAATAAACTCTTATAAATCGTGAAATGTTTATACTATTTTATTATATTCATATTAATGATTTAGAATATTGAGTTCCATTCATAATAATTTCCAACAATTATGTGCACATATTCTCAAATTTTCTCCTCTTAGCTGACATATAATAATTAGACAATAAAACACATCCATTATTAATAAAATCAAATAGTGCTTACTTTAAAAAAAAAAAGTGCAATAGTCAAAAAATTGTTAGTAAAAAACAAAAATAATTAAAAGAAAGCTTGCAAAACTGGAATAAGTTGGGATATAAATAAATACTAAGGTGCTGCCAACATATAATTCTTTCTAAATATTAAAAAAAAATTCACTTATCCCATGTATTGAATGGAAACTATTACATTGGCTATCTACATTGCTTTATGTAAAGGAATTGATTTGATTGTTTTCTTCAATGGCATCTGAGAAAGTGCTATTGTATGAAAACAAAGTCAAGAGAAAACAACGCATGACTATCAACCCTAATTTTTGAGAAGGAACTTGATCATAACGTTATGAAAGTTTGAATTAAATTTAACGATTAATTGTTAATGAATAATGGTAAAATAATATAAATATTTTACAATTACTAAATTCAATCATAACGTTTGAATAAATAATCTTTGGCGCTGAATCAGATGTAGCAAGTAGCCATCACCAACTTTCTTTCCTCGTCTTTTCTTGGTCAACACTGGACAGCGGACAATTTAGTGAATCAATCCAAGAAATGACAAACTTGCTGCTTTTATTATTAATTATTAAATATAAAATAATATATTATTCTTGTTGCTATTATTACTTCATCGTCATTGGGGCCGTCAAACATGGGCTAAGTGTGAGCTCTCGATTTCAAACAAGGGAAAATGAAAAGCACAAAAAGAGCCACGGTTGTGAAAAACGTTTCTTAGAGATTATTATCCAATAGCTATCTACAATTTATACCCAAATTTCACTTTTTAATATATACATACTATACATATATATATATGTATATATATATGTATATATAGAGTAAAAATGAACGAAATCATGTAGGCAATGACAAGTAACAAGGCTCGTGCCAGCATTATATCTTTTATAAAGAGCTCGTTTTTCATGAGCTTTGGGGGGAAAAGTATCTTTTGAAAAATTAAAAAAGCCTTAATTTGAGTTTCTCTATTTCAAAAGTCAATCTAAATATTTATTTTAAAAAAATATTTTTTATGAGAAATTGCTTGCCCAAAAGCCACTTTGAATCTAATTAGTATTTCCCAATAAAAAAGAATATACGGTTCATTTGGATTGATTTTTTTGTAAAAAAATAATTTTCTTTCAAAAAAAATTTAAAATTTTTTAAAAAATACTTTTAAAAAAATTTATTAATAAAAATCCAAAAGAGTCCGTCGTATTTCTTTTTGGTCAAAAAAGAATGTAGCATTTGAAAGTAATAAGTGGCGTGCCAAGTCGATGAACAGGTCAAAGGGTATGGTTGGAATTGCGCAGACAAATTTTTTACACTTGAAATAAGCACTTTCACGTTCAGTTGGAGTGTATTCAACTTCTTGGTCGTTGGCGAACACACACAAAAACACACACTACACTGCATATTTAAGGTTGTAATTGAGAAGAGAAACAAGTGAAAAAGCCAGAAAAAATAAAAGCAAAAGAAATGGAGAAAGCAATCAACAGGCAAAGAGTTCTTCTGGGTCACCTTCAACCCACTTCTTCCATCTCTCATTACAGCCGTGAATCATCATCATCATCATCTATTGCTGTAAGCCTATAGAATTTGCTTGTAGTTTTTGATTCTTTTGTGCTTTAGTACGTTCTTTAAACTGAATGTTAGTTTCTGACGTATTAATTATTTATGTTACAAGTTTTAGACGTTCGTAGTGAACCCACGTCATTATAAATTAAATCTATTTTCATCACAAATGATCGTCGACATATTGGCATATGTTGAATTAAAGGATTGGCAGGTCGGCAGGTAGCTAGTTATGTCCATTTTGGACATGGCAATGATTTTAATGCTTCCCCAATCGGCTTAAGGATGACCATTTAGCGTGTAGCTAGATAGGACCATTTGTACACAACAACTATTTTAGTAGACATATTGATAAGACATACAGTTACAGGTGTGTGTTAGTTGTGTTATTTCAGCCTTATGATGTTAGCAATTGCTCTTAACTGTATTAGTTAGCTAGAGTGATAGCTGGTAGGAGCAATAGCTTGTAACTATAAGTACCTATAAGCACCATAACTGAATTAATAAGTATCATTTTACCTCCAGATATTGTCTCTCTTCTGATGTATACATACTAATGTGGTATATTCCATACAAGATCTAACATTTCGCGATTAAAAATGAGTAGTAAAGACATGCCAAACGGTTGTCCATACACTGATTGGGTACACTAGTATATTCCCTAAAATAATTGTTGTTTGACATATTTGCATGTTGAATTAATGGATTGGCATGTAGCTGGCTATGACCATTTTGGACACAGCAATGATTTTAATGGTACCCAAACCATTTAGCATGTAGCTAGATGGGACCATCGAGACACAACAATGATTTGAGGGATTATTTGGACACAACAACTATTTTAAGGAACATACTACTGTAGTATATCCTGTGGAATATCTAATTGTTGTGCCGGAATGGTCCTATCTAGCTACATGCCAAATGGTTGTTCTTATACTGATTGAGCACCATTAAAATCATTGTGGTGTCTAAATGGTCGTAATTAGCTACATGCCAATCATTTGATTCAACATGCAAAAAATATGTGCCCGAATCTTGATTTGTAGCATGGTACAAACATCCCCTAAAGCCATTGATGCATACAAATGGTCCTATCTAGCTAAATGCCAATGCTTCTAGTTCAACAACCTTTCCTTAAAATACTCACATATTTGTGCCAAATAGAACAAAAGCACACGGCTTGCCTTGATATTGCCTGTAATACTAGTTTTTGATTGTCAATGTATTGAGCCTAAGTACCTAGTCCATCATGTGAGACGGGATGCTTTTAAATCACATATTTTCTTGGTTCTCCTAGTTACTTTAGTATGCGTATTCAGAGTTTTGATTAGCCATGTGAGAAATATTGCTTCTACAAAATGTTTGGTTTTTAGTAAAGGCTTCAGTTAAAGTTTAAGAAATTTGATTTTGTCAATGTCTTTTGTGGCAATATATAAAATTGAACTGTTTGTTAATTGGATATATAGCTTTCTTATAAGTAGATTTTGGGGATAACCCTGGTTACAATTTGTATGTCTTCTGCCAATCACTGCATGGACAACCATTTGTCATGTCTGAAAACTCACGATAAATCACGAATCTCGAAAGAGTAAAAAACAACAAATGTTAGATCTCGCACGGAATATACTACACTAGTGTCTTCCCTAAAACATTGTTCTGTCAGGATTTTCCTATCTAACTATATGCCAAATGGTTGCCCTTAAACTGACTGGATACCAGTAAAATCATTGTTGTATCCAAATGATCACAACTAGCTAAATGCCAATCTTTTAATTCAACATGCAAAAATTATGTGCCCAAATCTTGATGGGTACGTAGTACAAATATCCCCTAAAACCATTGATGTGTACAAATGGTCCTACCTGGCTATATGCCAATGCTTTTCTTCAAGTACGCACATATTTGTGCCAAATAGAACAAAAGCATATGGCTTGCTTTAATAATACCTGTAATAACTAGTTTTTGATTGTCAATGTATTGAGCCTAGGTACCTAGTCCATCATGTGAGACAGGATGCTTTTAAATCATATATTTTCTTGGTTTTCCTAGTTACTTTAGTATGCATCTTCAGAGTGTTGATTAGCCATGTGAGAAATACTGCTGCTACGAAATGGTTGGTTTTTAATAAAGGCTTCAGTTAAAGTTTAAAGATTTGATTTTGCTAATGTCTAGATTGTGGCAACATATGTAATTGAAGTAACTGTTGGTAATTGGATATATTGCTTTCTTATAATTAGATTTTAGGGATAGTCCTGCTTACAATTTGTATGTCTTCTCATTCCCTGTGACAGCCTTCAATTTGTCTAGCTCGGGGTAATGATGGCTACAGCAGCAGAGCTGCTTCCGGAGATGATGTTGTGATTGTCACGTGAGTTACTCATCTTCGGTTTACTTGTTTTGGCTCTGACCTTACTGTATATGTGACTTCTGATTGCTGAGTTATTTTTATGTATATTTCAAATCCAACAGAGCATATAGGACTCCTCTTTGCAAATCAAAACGTGGGGGTTTCAAAGATACTCCTCCAGATGATTTACTTGCTGCTGTTCTCAAGGTTAGTCGCATATCATATATGTTAAGAGAGTAATGGACCATGCTTTTGGTGATGTGAGTTAGGGTTATAAAACCCAAGGAATATGTAATTCCTAAATTGCAATCTTTCTAGCCAAATGGGAGAAATTGAACATTGACATCGACTCACTTATATCTCCTGCTTCTACTTCCTAAGTAGTTATTTAGGGATGCAAGTTTTCTCATCATGATCTCTCACCTCCAATTTCTTGCTTTTCATTGAATTGTGCCCTCACCTTGTTTATGTGGTAATCAATTGCTACAGGCATTGATAGAGAAAACAAATATAAAGCCTACTGAAGTTGGGGATATAATTGTTGGAACCGTATTGGCTCCTGGCTCACTAAGAGCAATTGAATGCAGGATGGGAGCATTTTATGCTGGTTTTCCAGGTACTCCATTCGTATACGATTAGTAAATTGGTTGACTGATCCATTACAATTTGTGGTTTTTCCATATCACACCACCATTATTGTTCTGAAGTTCTGCATTATATCTACTATTTCTGCGATCTCTTTCTCCATCCCCTTTCATCAGCCTCCTCTACCATATAATCCCGTGGTAACTAATTTCTTGTCCTGTCCAGACACTGTGCCAATCAGAACGGTCAACAGGCAATGTTCATCTGGTCTTCAGGCTGTTGCCGATGTAGCTGCCTTCATAAAAGCAGGATTCTATGATATTGGTAAATTGTAGCTTCATTGAAGCTTATCCTTACTGTTTCTTTTTCATTCCCCAATTTTCATTTTAATTTGAGTATCTTTTGCAGGCATTGGAGCTGGTTTAGAATGCATGTCAATTGATAGTATTACCAAACTTACCAGTAACAACCCAAGAGTATGCCAATACTATCTTTATTCTTCCAATAAACCAACATGAAACTATGACTTATTAAACCTGAGATGCACTGTGGACAGGTAGACTATTTTGCACAAGCCCGTGACTGTCTTTTGCCTATGGGCATGACTTCTGAGATTGTTGCAGAACGTTATGGAGTGACTCGCGAAGAACAAGATCAGGCTGCTGTGAGTATTAGACCTTCATTAGTTATCTCTTGAAGTATCAACCTAGCTGCAAGAATACTTAAACCAGGATGTTTGCATCAATAGGTTATATCTCATAAGCGTGCAGCTGCTGCAGCTGGATCCGGGAAATTCAAAGATGAGATAATCCCAGTTTCCACAAAGGTAAATTACTGCTAAATTTTTTTAATTTATTTTTCTCAAGCTGTTCATATTTTTAATGTAATTGTGATTTAAAGATTGTGGATCCAAAAACTGGAGAGACGAAGTCTGTCACCATAGCTGCAGATGATGGGATTCGGCCAAATGCAAACATGGCAGATTTGGCAAAGTTGAAGCCTGCCTTTAAGAAGGGCGGAACCACAACGGCAGGTACTAGAAAATCTGTTAAAGAATACCAAGAACATTTTTTGCTTGCTTTTCTCATCTAAAACATGAAACTATTTTCAGGAAATGCAAGCCAGGTTACTGATGGTGCTGGAGCAGTTCTTCTCATGAAGAGAAGTGTGGCTGTGAAGAAGGGACTTCCAATTCTTGGAGTATTCAGGTGATAATTTCAGAATCAAGACTCAGCAAATTAGATGTTTTAGTGGACATGTTTTTATAGGAAACAGTTAATTTTAGTCTACCAAAAGAACAGGTTAATCAGGTTGGGCTAGATAGGATAGTGTGCATGTCTATCCGCTGGTCCTGATCAAATGAGTGTATGTCAGGCTGGGCTATTTGAAAACTATGCCTTCTTATTCTTTTGTGTTCAAAAAGCAGGGGGAAAGGTGTTTCAGGGGACAAAAGAAGACATTGGTAAAAATGCTATCGGAAACCTAGAAATAGATTTTCATTGCTTTTGAGGGTCTTTAGGGTATGAAGAATTATAATGGCATGCCAAACTACCGTGAAGTGTGAAAATCTATTATTCTTGTTTTTAGTCAGATTGCACCAGTATTCTAAAGAGATCAACTTATGCTTCTGATGCAGGAGTTTTGAAGCCGTTGGAGTAGATCCCGCTGTCATGGGGATTGGCCCTGCTGTTGCAATTCCAGCTGCAGTGAAATCTGCTGGTCTTGAACTCGACGATATTGACCTGTTTGAAATAAATGAGGTGCTTACTCAACTTTGATAGCATAGCTCCTTAAATAAATTTCTCTGAGCAGAAATCTTAGATGGTGCATTTTGCAACTCTACATGCAGGCATTTGCATCTCAATATGTATATTGCTGCAAGAAATTGAACCTTGATCCTGAAAAAGTTAATGTGAATGGTGGAGCAATGGCTATTGGGCATCCTTTGGGAGCTACCGGTAACTAGACATTTACCTTTTGCATAGAACTTACAATTCATTCTCTTGTGCCAATAGTTACTGCCTGGATTAGTTCTTTTTTACTTCAATTATGCCCATATCATTTGATTGATTATCTTTCCATATACCAAAAGAGGATATACAAAGTTGTTATAACGTGTTATTGAATTTTTTTCAGTTTATGTAATACATGAAAAGTTGGTACAAATTCTTTGCACTGGAAAGGTGCAAAACCTCTTTGGTAACCTGTTCTCCACCTCTCATTTCAGGTGCTCGTTGTGTAGCAACTTTACTGCATGAAATGAAGCGCCGTGGCAAGGACTGTCGTTTTGGAGTCATTTCCATGTGCATAGGTCTCTACTCTGGCTTTTTCCATGTATCACATTTCTGCATTTCGTTCTAGGTGATATGTGTGTGATTAAAACAGCTTTGTGTTATGTTTTGTCTCCAGGCTCAGGAATGGGTGCTGCTGCTGTATTCGAGAGAGGGGATGGCGTTGATGATCTCTGCAATGCGCGGAAAGTCAAGAGTAACAATCTTCTATCTAAGGATGCCAAGTGAAGACTTCAAAACAAATGAATGAAGAGTTCAAATTCTGTGGAGTGGCATCTGCTCTGTGAAGAAAACTTTTTGTCTTGTTCTTTTTTATGGTTATAGTTACTCTTGTTTCTTTGCAGTCTGGAAAATCTCTCTTTTGCTAATGTCTCATCAAAGTTGTACTTACTCTTTTAAATGATTGAAGAGTTCTCAGCTGAGTTCAATGAAAAATATACAAAATAATTATCCATGAGGACTGGCATAACAGAAAAGAAAGAATGTTACAATTTTTGGAGCGTGTTCTTATGAAGTTTATGACTTTGTAATAAAATTCAATAATAGGCCGCTTAAGATGAGATTTGTGTCAACAAGTGTAGCGAAACTAATTCTAAAGATAAGTGATTTTATGTGCTCTGGAAAATATTTGTGTTGCTCAAAAATATAGTTACCATGTAAGTACTTTGGTTAAGTTGCTAGACATCCTATAAAGCGAATGAAGTCCTCATGATGTGGATGTTGCATGGAGGATTACACAAGGCATATTTGGATTGGTTTTTTCTTTTTCATTAAAAAGTACTCTTTTTTTTTCCTTTTTTCGTTCTTTACAAAAAGTACTCTTTTTTTTTGTAGTAAATATTTGACTTGGTTTTTAAATAAATTGAAAGCTTAAGAAAAGCTCAAATACAAAAGCTAGAAATTTGAGATTCTCAAAAGTACTTTTTTTTAAAAGTTGTTAAAAAAAAGTGTTTTTAAAAAAAGTCAATTCAAATGAGCCCATAAACCATCTTCGTTGTCTTTCCATGGGTTTAGGGTAGGAGACTTTGAGGGCACAGACATTTGAAATTCAAGTGTTTGACATAATTATTTGCGAACAAGGTTATTATATGTCACAATTTTAATAATTGAAGTATGTGGCGAAGATTTTTTTAAAATAATAATTATTTTACAATTATTAAAAAAGAGATAAACGGCAGTTATTTCTGAAACTGTTACATTTAACTTGAACATTTTTATTTGACCAAAAGAATTTGATACTTCCATGTCTTCTGGGTATTATTTCATCCATCCAGATCAATCATCAAGAGGTGAAAACTAAGATTCAAATTGTTGCACAGGGACATGAAGGGGCCAAGTACAGATGCAATCACCATGAAAAACAAGACAAAACCGCGGACATTTGAATAAAAACTCACCAGAAGCATGTATTTGGTGGAATGATCAGAGCCTAGGTACTTGAGAGGTGAAATTGCGTAGGCCAAGGAATATGGATTTGGTGTATGTATATTTACAGAGAAGTCAACAAACACATTAATTGATTTATTATATTTTCGGGTTACACTTACATTGAGGATACACGTTCCCGATAACCCACTTGAGAGAATTAAAAAGTTATTCGGCGATGCAGTAATGAGAGTTTTTTCTTTTGAATTGATCAACACCTAATCTTGACATTACCTACAAAAAAGAAAAAATATATATATATGGATTTGATTTCCTCTCGCAATATCACAAACTCATATATTATAAAAAATTTGTGGCGTGCTATGCTATTCAATTAGAGTAAAAAAATTATAAATTATATATTATAAAGACAAGTTGTTTTGAATTAAAAAAGAATAGCCTGAAGTAAGGGATCAAGATCCAGGATGCACAATAGGAAAGATATATTAAATAATTTCTCCATTACCTAATGCCCACCTTTTTAAGATGCAACTGTTTTCAATTTTTATTCCTTTTTTTAATGGTTAGAAAATTGATGTGATTTCGCATAAATGTTTTTAAATAACATGTGCATGACCAACTTGCTAAACATATCTATTAATTATTCGGATAGGTATAAAATTAATATATATATATATGTATATATGTATTATTTCTGATTTTTATAATTTAGAGTAAACAGCATATTATCCCCTAAATATAAGTATAAGTGCATAATTGGTCGTTAAATTTTCAAACTAGCTGATCACCCCCTTGAACATTTTAAAAGTAAGCTCGTAACCCCTCATACCATTGAAAAATCATAACATTTGATGAAAAGTGCTACACATGCTTCTATTATGTGATTTTAAAAGAATATCTCCCATAAAAAGTATCTTGTTGGACAATCTTATCCTTTTATCTTATTAGAAAATAAAAACATATATATATATATATATATATATATATATATATATATATATACGCGTGTGTGTGTCTTTTTGTACTTTTCGTGATTAATAAGTGAGATTAATTACTGATAATTCAAAAAATATTTTAAAAAATTATGAATCAAGAAATAGAATCGACCAACAACATCATTAATTCATCATCACTACCACCAGCAACAAAATAACAAAATCCTCATTAAACACACGAAAAAGGAAACGTTTTCTACAGAATCAAAAGGATAAACACATCTATATCCAACTTATGGATTGCAATTATACACAGCAACTCCACTCTATGTTTGGCCTCCAAGATGATTGATGATGCCAACCCCAAGTCTTTTCTAATAAGAAGCTCATCACAGTGCTGCTTGAGCCGTTGACGTTTTTATTAGCCTTTAACACATAGGTTCGTGGTTTGGGTTCATGTTTCTGCAGACCAAAACCACAACCACACACTTGCGATACCTCCCGAAAAAACCAAAAAGAATTTTTTGGAATTAACACCAATCCCAACAATCGTGAAGAGATGTCATCGAATGATCACAAAATCATTAGCTGAAATGAAAAAAACAACAAAAATCACGACTTGATCTCAAAAAAGTTCTCTTCAGATCATGAAGAAGAAGACGACAATGGTTTCCTCACTCTCTCTTTATCTTTTAATCCTTCTAGACCTAAAACACCTTTACTACCACCACCACCAACGATGGTGTAGGGTTTAGGATTATTCGGTTTTAACCGAATGGTCGAACCGAACCTAACCGAAATTCTCAATTCGGTTTGGTTAGTTAATTTTAAAGGATTTTGGTATTCAGTTTGGTTTCGGGTATTTAATTAAAAATTTGGTTATCAACCGAATAACCAAAATATTAAACTCATGTAATTTTGCCTTGGTATAAAAGAAAAAAATTAGACTTCTCTAGTCTGTTCAATTTCAATTAGCAGCCACCATTAGTCATTTCTTGTACATATGTTGAACTATGTAAAGTTTATGTCACGGACTCTCTCAATATTCAAAGGGGAATTTGTTCACGGATTGAGGCCCCCTGTGCAGCTTGCATCTTTTCTAGTCTCCTAACTAATGACTAGATTTGACTCATCTAAATTCTCTTATATGGGAATTTATTTTCTTTTTGGGTGAATATTTGCTATATTTGACAGTCATGACTCAAAGCTTGAGGCTCTCAATGAAATAAGTTCATTAATTTTTTTGTTACTATCTTCCAGAAAACATGAATGGTAAATAGTAATTTAGTTATTATATTTCCTAACTACAAATTCGGTTATCTCAAGTAGTTTCAACAAATGATTTTTTTTAAAAAAATTTCGATTATTTCAGTTAATAACTGAAACTGAACCGAAAAATTCGGTTAAAATTATTTCGGTTAGTTATGTTGTTCGGTTCGATTTTTGTTAGCAATTTGTAACAATTCAGAAATTTGGTTTCAATTTCGATTCGATTATAATCGAATACTCACCCCTACGATGGTGCACTACCACGATGCGGCCAGTCCATCGTGGCTTGCAAACACTCGACGCAAGCCTTCTCAGGCGGCCCACAAAGTTTGTCAAAGTTTGGACCTTCATTGCCGGGAACAAAAGCTACATGCGTGACTGTGCTCCGGCTATGTGGATGAACCTTGTCATGGCGAATAAGAAGAAATCCATTAATTGGCTATTCATGTTATTCATTAGGATTATGGATTTGGGTATTTTAATTTGGGATTTCACATAGGTTAGAATTGAGGTTAACGGATTGGGACCGCTGAAATTAGAGCTTATAATATATTTATAGGAAGGTATGAAAGTCATTTTATGTTTTTCGTTAATTTTTTTGACAGAATTATTAAAATAGGGCGCTTAAACTTAGTTTTAAAAAGTTGAAGGAGATGATTAGGTAGTTTTGTAAGTTTAGAAATTGATTGTGCACTTTTGCCTAAATTTAGAGAATAATATGTTATTTACTTTATAATTTATATGTTTATTGTTTATGATATCCTATTAATTTATTTCACCTCCAAATCACATGCGCATAAAACGACAAACCATTTAATTGATCAAGCCAATACTCGACCAAAAAAATAAACAAACGAAGCCAAAACATTATGTTATTTTGCTTTTATTATTATAAATATTTATTATTATTATTATCATCTTATTTTTGGTATAATTGCCTAGCATTTTCGGGGAATAGATTTATTTGTAATGTTATGAGACTATAAATGAGATTTGGTTGTTATTAATTATTAAACATGAAATTATATGAAAATATATGAATAGTTTGTAACGTTTAAATTTTGCTCATTTCATTTTGATAGTCAACGCTTGCTCATATTATTGAGATCAAGTACTATATCCGAAAAATTCTAGCTTTTTTTTTTTTTAAATAGTTAATGCAAATTGTGCGCCAAAAGAAAAGTCTAACGGTGTTTGCTTGATGCAGATAACTCTCTTACATCTGCATAGATACGCACGTCTATACATAATTTTTTTGCCATAAGTTGCAGATGGTGAAAAACACACAAACACACCCACAAAAACACACAGTACACTGCATATACACTTATTAAGGTTGCATTGAAGAAGTGAAAATCAAGAAAAATAAAAGCAAAAAGAAATGGAGAAAGCAATCAGCAGGCAAAGAGTTCTTCTGGGTCACCTTCAAGCCACGTCTTCCATTTCTCATTGCAGCCATGAATCATCATCATCATCATCATCATCTATTGCTGTAAGTATATCTTCTATCATCTTTTTATCTAGCCTATAGATTTTGCTTGTGTTTTTTTTCTTTTCCTTTTGGTTTGGTCTTTTATGTGCCTTAATGTGAAACTATAATGAATTCATTCAAGTTAATATTTGGCCTTTTTTTTCCTGTTTCGTTTTTCTCTGCATTATTTTCTTGTCTTTAGTTTTTCCTAGTTACTTAGATTGTATACATATGTGAAGAATACTAATGTTACAGTACATGATCCTCAAATTTACACAAAATGTTAACTCAAGTTATTACTTAAACCCGCAACACTAACTTATTCGTAAATCATTCTCATATTATATCTCCTACCGATGTGAGAGGACGTCACACGAATATAGTGTTTAAATCAACAGGATGGAAGAGTCAAGAGACATAATCGTGTGGTTAATATTTAATATAGGCTTCATTTAAAGATTAAGGAATTTTGCGGTATAGAGAATCATACATTTATTGCTGACGTTAACTTTTTGGTAATTGGAAAAGATAATTTTTTTCTTGTCTTTTTTTTTTTAACATGTGGATTTTGGGGATAGTATGGCTTACTATTTGTAGCTTTCCTCTAATCATCTCCTCTGATAGACTTCAGTTTGTCGAGCTGGGGACAGTACTGCTTACAACAGAACAGCTGCTTTTGGAGATGATGTTGTGATTGTAGCGTAAGTTGCTCATCTCAAACTCAATTGTTTTGGTTCTTAAATCACTATATTCTACTTCTGCTTACTGAATTTACTTATTGCATGTTTTCTTATGCAATAGTGCATACAGGACTCCAATGTGCAAATCTAATGTTGGAGCTTTCAAAGATACTCCTCCAGATGATTTACTTGCTGCTGTTCTCAAGGTTAGTGGCAAATCATATTTTTCTTTATGCTCATATAATGAGAAGGCATGGATGTTGTATATACGTTTTGTCATGTGAATTCAGAGTTTCTGGATTAGTTAAAATGTGTAATTTCTCAGTAACAATCTTTCCAGGGTAAGAAGCAAGAATTTCGACCTTGACAATGGGGACACCTTATTTGAGATATCTTATATTCTTATGCCTTAGTAACTACGTAGTTTATGCAAATCTTATCGAATTGTACCCCCTATATATTAATTATACAGGGATTGATAGAGAAAACGAAAATAAACCCTGCTGAGGTTGGGGATATAATTGTTGGAACGCTGTTGGCGCCTGGTTCCTTAAGAGCAATTGAATGCAGGATGGCAGAATTCTATGCTGGTTTTCCAAGTACTCAATTTTCTTTTTATTACCTTTTCTGCCATGACTTCACTGGCACATGGATATATTGAGATATTTGTGGACCTTTAACATATGACATGATTGTGTTTAAATTTCTGAACTGCAGCCAATCTTTCTCTGATCTTTTCCCCTTCCCCTTTCACCGGCCCCTGCAATTTTTAGGTTGTAGTAACTAATTTATCCCATCTGGTCTAGACACTGTGCCCATCAGAACAGTTAACAGGCAAGGTACATCTGGTCTTCAGGCTGTTGTTGATGTAGCTGCCTACATAAAAGCAGGCTTCTATGATATTGGTAAATAGTAGCTTCTCTGAAGTTTATCTGCTAGTCTCTGACGTTTAGCTCCTAGTGTTCTTTTTCGATCTTTTGCTTCAACCTCGACATCTTTTGCAGGCATTGGGGCTGGCTTAGAAAGCATGACAGTTGATAAAATTGGCAAGTTTAACAATTTCAATCCAAAAGTATGTGTACTTTAGCTTTTTCCCCTGATTTTGCAATATGTTACAATCTATTCAACCTGAGATGCACTCTTCACAGGTGGATTCTTTTCCGCAAGCTCGTGACTGTCTTGTGCCTATGGGCATCACTTCTGAAAATGTCGCAGAACGTTATGGAGTGACTCGAGAAGAGCAAGACCAGGCTGCTGTGAGTTTTTAGACCTTCGTTAACCATCCCTTAAAGGATGAACATAGTTGAAAGTGTTTTCAGAACCTTATGTTTGCATCTACAGGTTAGATCTCATAAATATGCAGCCGCTGCAGCTGCATCCGGAAAATTCAAAGATGAGATTATCCCAGTTTCCACAAAGGTAAGTCATTGCTGCGTACCTTTTAAACTATTGTTTCTAGCTATTTGCTCATCTTTTGACATAATAGTGATTTAAAGATTATAGATCCTAAAACTGGAGAGGAAAAGCCCATCACGGTTTCTTCAGATGATGGCATTCGGCCAAACACAAATATGACCGATTTGGCTAAGCTGAAGCCCACTTTTAAAAAGGGGGGAACAACAACCGCAGGTACTTGAAATCATCGATAATTAGTTTGTGCTAGAGAATCCCCAAAATTTCATGGTTTCTTTTCTGGCGGTCTAATGCATAAAACTATTTTCAGGAAATTCAAGCCAGGTTAGTGATGGTGCTGCTGCAGTGCTTGTCATGAAGAGAAGTGTGGCTGTGAAGAAGGGACTTCCAATTCTAGGAGTACTCAGGTGATAATTTCATGAAAGTGACTCGAAATAAAAAAAGAAAAAGAAAAAATAGACGTCTTAATTGGCATACATCTGATAATAAATAGTTAATTATAATTTACCAAATTGATGAGTGCATGTCAGATTGGGCTATGGAAATCCATACCTCGTTATTCTTTGGTTCTCTCCAATAGAACTTTTGCATTCAACATTTGAAAAGTGAATCTGAAGAAGTTCCATCTTACCTGAAAAGTGAGTGTGGTAAATTCTACGATAGATAAGTCTAACCTGCAAATTAACCGGAAAATCCAGAGTCTGTTGAATTCATATGCAACATTGTTGAGAACTTATGTTGGGGACCTAAATATAGGCTGGACACATGGAACAATTGAAAATTCTTAATGAACTATCTGTATCAAGGACTGTAAGGAATGATGCTAAAACTCCTAAATGACTCTTTGAGCTATTTTCAGCATCTACTTTAAGGTATGAATGCAAGGACATGATGAACTTACATGAAGCAAGAAAATGTACTATTCTGGGTTTCAGATAAGATTGGAATCATTTTCTTTCAAGAGATTAATTTGTGCATCTGGTGCAGGAGTTTTGAAGTTGTCGGAGTAGAGCCTGCAGTTATGGGAATTGGCCCTTCTGTTGCAATTCCAGCTGCAGTGAAGTCTGCTGGTCTTGAACTTAGTGATATCGACATCTTTGAAATCACCGAGGTGCTTAATCAACTTGAGTAGCATATCTCCTTCACTAAGTTGTCCGAGCAGGATCCTTAATTGGTATTCTTGTGCGATTCCATGCAGGCTTTTGCTTCCCAATATGTATATTGCTGCAAGAAATTGAACCTTGATCCACAAAAAGTTAATGTGAATGGAGGAGCAATGGCACTTGGGCATCCTCTGGGAGCTACTGGTAACACTCCCTGCATAGTTCTTGTTTATGCTCTTGACGCCCTCCACCCCCCCCCCCCCGGCGGGCGAAAAAAAAGAAAGAACGAAAAGAACCTCTACCCCACATTTAAGACAGTCCGTTAAAGAAGAAATCGTAATTCATACATCAATAGTTTTGAACTTTAGTTTCTGAGCAACTATAGTTTATGTACATGGTGATATTTAAAAAATTGTCAGAAATGTCTTTTTAGGTGATGGTTCTTTAACTTGTTCTAAGATTGTTCAAACAATGTTTACTTTTGTTTCTCTCATTTCAGGTGCCCGTGCTATCGCGACTTTACTGCATGAAATGAAGCGCCGTGGCAGGGACTGTCGTTTTGGGGTGATTTCCATGTGTAATGGTTCGTCTACTCCGTCTTACATGCATTACAATTCTCTGCATTCCACTTGGTTATATGCATGAACTTTGAAACACTTTTGGGTGTTTTGACTGCAGGCTCGGGTATGGGCGCTGCTGCTGTGTTTGAAAGAGGGGATTGTGCTGATGATCTCTGCAGTGCTCAAGCAGTCAATGGTAACAATTATCTGTCTAAAGATGCCAAGTGAACACTTAAATAAATGTGACATGTGGGACAGTCATTTTATACTGGAATTGGAAGAAAAATAGTTGATTCAGAAACTGCAGAGCATATGTTTATTAAATGTCACATGATGAGCAAAGAATTCTCTACAGCAGTGGATGGAAAATATATAGCAATCATCAACCAGGAGGACTGTTAATATTGAATAAATACATAGTTTCATATAATCCATTCCATGTTTAGTTTATGGAAAACAAACGATGGCCTATAAAAAGTGAAGTTCCCAAGTGATTCATGAAGAGTTGCTAAATCTGGTATAACAAAGAAGGAAGATTACACTTTTTTATCTTATTGATATATAGAGTCTCCAATGTATAATTCGCAGAATTATCTATTTAGCTGAAAGTTTTAAATCCTGGGGACTTAAAACTGTACTACTGGACCATTCATGCCACCTTTCTATTGTAGAAAATAGTACAATCTGTATGCTCCCACACACCTATGCACTCCATAGTTATAGGCTCCATCTTTATCATTGCATGTCGAGGCATTGGGTGTAGTGGCTCAGATAGAATGAGATTCAACTTTGGTTGGTTGCTTTCGTGGAGACTGCATCGAGCAAATTGTTCAATGATTAAGTAGTTATATAAATCAACGAACTTCCTGTAGGAGAATATCATGATCTGCTGACCTACAGAAGAACTTCAAGTTAATAATATCAAAACAGCAGTGGTCAAAAGTACACCCGCTACTTACAAGTGCACTGGACGGGAAGACATTAGCAACACAAGCAACAAAGAACGTGTAGTCCAGCAAGAAAATATTTATGGTGCAATAGAACTGATCCCAAGGATTGCGATTGGATTCACACTAACAACATGATTAATCGGGACTAGAGTTGCAGATTAAATCAGAAAAATGCATTCAATCAACTCTGGGAAAATAGTTGTGCTAGGTAACCTATGCTGCTGAACTATCTTGCTCTACAAAGGTGTAAAATATAAGACGCATCAGTGTCTACTAGAAAAAGAGTTCATATGACACTTCGGTGAGCCTATGACTATTAACAGTCATGCAGAATAAGACGCCTCAGCATCTATTAGAGAAAAATGTTCATAAGACACTTCAGCGTCCATTAGAAAAGCTCTTTAATACCCTTAATCACTTGTGATAAAAGAGTTGAACTGATTTAATTGGATAGATGTTCTTCATGGTAGCTCTCACCAATTTGTGGCCACTTAAAGAAATTATTATACTCTCATCTTATCCCAGTCATACAGTGAACTGCCATTGCTATTCTTGTGATCAGTAACTATGGCACATGTTTATATGCAAAGGGTGTACCCCCTTAGTCATCACCTTCATTTGCCTCCCATATATCACTGTCAAAAGAGCATCTATACTTAATCCCCTTTGTGACAATTGCACCCAAAAATACAAAAGAGAGTAATATTCATATGATATTTAATTTTCTAAACCATCGAAAAGCTGTGCATCCATGACACAAGGACCCTTTTTAAGTAAATGCTCCTTGACAGGTATAATCTTTTGTCCATCAAAAGAAGAGGTCACATAGACAACAGATATATGTAGTTGGCAGGTCAACTGGTCAAGCAACATAAGAGAATGTTCCCTTCCAACTTAATCAACGGTTATGATTTGGAACATGGACTTGGAAATTCCTTTAAACGAGAAATTCCCTTTCTTTTCCTTGTTTTCTCTGAAGTGATGGGGAAAAGGAGGCAGCATTCCTCATGCTGAAATCACTTGACCCCTTGATCTTATGACAGATTACTTTAAAAGTCAAAAGTAAAGAAAAACAAGAGATGTCAATATTCTAGCAGCCAAATAAATTGCTAGATGAGATTAGCTAGTCTTGTCATCTAATTACAAAGCATCAAAGACTTCCACTTACCTGCTAGACATCTTTATACAGCAACTGGAATTTTGGTATCCGCTCTGGAGGCAGGGGACAACTCACAATAAGCTTTCCCTTCATGGCTCCTCTGTAAATTGCCTGCAACCAAAAAGCAGTCTCATAGAGTTATGCACCAGAACCAAACATATACAGAAAAACCAGGCATTTCTACTTCTCAAAAGACCCACTGACAAAATTTTACTAAATCAATTAGAAATTCCAATGAAAAACGAGAAATGAAATTCCTGGACAGCAAGAAAATGTATAAAAATTCCAAGTTGCAGGGTGCAGGCAGAGGAAAAGGTTTAAGCACGTCAAATTTCTTTTGTGGAACTTAAGTTACAACATTTTGTTTACGATCCCTGTGCATTTTAACTCCATTGTTAACTCTCTAACTTCTTTTCCAATCCCTTAAAGCATTTCAAGAGCGCCAGCTGTTATGCACATCAACATTTTCTATAACCTACATGAAAGTTTGCTTAGAATCCCTGTGACATGAGGTTGGTTTATATCTCTCGGCTTCCTTCATATCTCCTACTGGAAGTCCGATTGCAACCAAAGATAGAAGAAAGGTAAGATCTCCAACAGGGGGGGGAAAAATCGCATAAAATGCAGATTGACGAAAGTGCACAGAAATGGCAGCAGCATACCTCCACAACATCAATGAAGTCTTGCTTTTTGTAAAACGCACCAATCCACTTCGTATGATCTGCAGTCCTGCACAAGAGTTTACGAATAACATTTAGTTTTCCAGTCAATGCAATCTTACAACATCTCTAACCCATCCAACATATATTGCCCCTGGTCCTGATCCTCTGCGATTGCCACCACACGAGAAAAGAAACAGAGAAAGGAAACTAGGCTTCAAATTTTAATGGAAAAAGCACCTCTCTTTTTTTTTCAAATTGAGCTTTTCTTTTTCATGAAACTAGAAATTTGAGCTTCTCAAAAAAGCATTTCCCGAAAGTTCTAAAGAAAAAATAATTTTAAAAGCCTATAAAAACAAGGCCTTAGTTATATCAACATGTATTAAGCTCAGAAATCTGTTGGGATGAGGATACACACAATGTCACAATAGCGGAAACACATAATATTTTTAATTCAGGGCCAGTTTGGATTGGATTTTTTCTAGGAGAAGCACTTTTTCCCCTGAAAAAGTCACATATTTTTTGCAATAAGCATTTGTATTAGATTTCCCCCCCCCCCAAAAAAAAAAAAGGCTCAATTTCGAATTTTTCTAGAAGCCATAAATTTTTAGAAAAGAGCCAATATGATAGAGTTACCACTCATATAAAAACTTAGGCTTGTAGAAAAGGATATTAGTTTATTTATTTGTTGTGTTAACACGCCCCCTCACGTGCAGCGTAATTTGTTTAAAACTTGCACGTGAACAATTTAATATTTTTTTAAATGGGTGGCGATAAGGATCGAACCTGTGCCTTTTGGCTTCCCAGCTCTGATAGCATGTCAGAGTTATCACTTTATCTAAAAATTTAAGCTAGAGAGGATATTGATTTATTTATTTGTTGTGTTAACACAATCCAAACAAGGCATGGTTACAATTGATTTCTTCATGGAAGCCCAACAAAGATTTTACTATTCTCCAAGAGAATAATGGTGCAATTTGTAACTCAAAAATTGAAAAATACAAACAAGATTAAAAATGTATTAGCACCAGAAAACAGAGAAGGCATTACCCAGAATCCATCTTCATGTGATGAGCATTGAAGAAGAAAACGGTGGAGGGTATAAACGTAATATCGAAATACTTGACATAAACTTGAACGTCTTCAGAATCAATGTCCACCAACGCTATTGACGCGAATTTTGATACCTCCCTTGCTGATTTACATAGCTGTAATATTCAACCAGATCGATAATGAACACACACATATTCATATACATACACATAATATACATATATATATATATGAATATATATTCATACGATGTCGTCGAGCTGGAGGCAGACGGCGTCGGAGGCACGGCCGAAGCGGAGGACGAGGACTTTGTCGAGGGTGTCTCTGATGGTGGTGTCTACTTCTTGCTTCGTCCTCAGCGTTCTCAGCAAGTATTCCATCTCTCGCTCTCTCTCTCTCTCACACACACACACTCGCTATGTGTAGAGGAAACACGTGGAAAGGAACATAACAAAGGAAGCACAATTGTTGGTTTTTTTTTATTTTTTGATAAAATAATTGTCGGTTGGATATGAGAGGAAAAATGTAAAGGCTAATTACATTTTCTTTTTTGCTTTTTATTTGAGATAAATTGATCGCATAAATGATAGTTTTGTATTACTCCAAACTCTACTTTTCATTTGAAAAAAATAATAATAATAAGTTAAATTTCTCGTGAGGCATACATAAATTACAAATTTATTTTATTAAAGTAAAAATCGTAAACCTCATAGTATTTAACGTATTTTCCGCCAAAAGGTTAAAAAAGAAAAAAGAACATCAAATTCAATCGACTTTCACAAATTCAATTCATTATATTTGGGTAAATGATCAAAACTCTACGGTAAAAGCCAAGTTGAAAAATTGTAGAAGAGAACACTTTTACCCCTTGTTTGGATAGGGGGGAATGGAAGGAAGGAAAAGGATTTGGAGAGATTCCTAAATCCTTTTTCTGTTTGGGGTGGAGGAATATGAAGAGATATATATTATATCCCTTCAAATCTTTTGAAATAAATCCTTCCAATTTGTGAGGAAAGGCAAAGAAAGTAAAAAAAAAAAAAAAAAATCTTGCAATAACTTTTTTTATTGTTCTTCTCATGTTTAAGCATAAGATTATATAAGAATATAAAAGTCTATTTTAACATAAAATTTAATTATTTCATTCCCAATCTAAACAAAAAAAATTCACAATCTTTTTTATTATTCTTTCCTAAAAATTGTTCAATTCAAACTAGAAATAATTATTTCTTTTCCTTTCCTTCATAATACTTTTCTTTATTAAACTTCTCCCTCCGCATCCAAACATAATGTTTGGGGGGTTAAAAAAAGAGAGAAAAACCATTCCGAACGAGCCCTCGACCTTTAAGAATCGAAATCAGAAATGAATTGAAATGGTGACCATGCGCCTATGTTGAATCCAGTTTGCATAATGGCCCTGCAACCACTAACTGTGCAACAAACCAGCGCAGAGAAGCAGCATTACAAGCAGATCATCCCATTACAACACATCCAAAGAAATGGTTCTAAATGACCCCAAAGCCACAGCAACAGCGTGTCTTTTTGCAGAACATAACACTAGAGTATGAAAAGAGAATGAAGCGATTCGAAATGTAGTTCTTACATGTCATACATAAGTATATTACAGATACAATCAAAATCAATGCCAATCGACGAAATGAGCCAATTATTCGTGATTTCTTTTCTTCTTCGGCAGGAGGTTAACCGCGCTCTGCAATTGAGCTCCAGAGGAAGTCATCTTCCAGAGGCGTCTTCCTCCGCTCGCTGTCCTTTAGGGAATGATTTTGACAGGTCCTGCAACTTGGGCTTTCCAACTTGAGTGATGTTCCTCATCCCCGAGAGGCGGTCTGCAGAAACGGTATATACATGGTAGATATATTGAGAGTTCATCTCAGAGCAACAAGAACAGCAGCTCACATGAGAGGAGTAATTCAAGCTACAAACAGGGAATTACTGCAGCTGCAAGGCAATGATCTCATGGCTGATCCTCATCTGACCTCGACCTTGTCAACCTTCGCCGTCTTCTGGGGTTCAGCGACACATCGTCATCACCCATATCACTTAATATATTTAGATCTGGTCCATCATCCTCGTCATCTTCATCATCATTGTCGTCATCCTGTAGTCCCAACAGGTTTTCACCCCAGAGATACCGTCGCCTGGAGAAAGCCCCAGTTGAGCGACGATGCCTCGATAAAGCCCTTGATCTGCCACCTCTTAGCTCAGTCCTGCGGTCCATAGAGCCAATCATCTGGAATAAGAAAAAAGTACTCAACCACCGTCCATTATCACCTGGCCCCCTTTCCCTATCGGCAGAAAGCCTATCACCATTCTCAATCACATAGTCTCCAAGAACAATAGCACCTGGCATTGCAGAGCGAACGGCACTAACAATATCATCATATTCCCGTTGATCCTCAAGGCGCCGCCAGGCTCGCTGCCTAGACGGGTCAATATCAGCAGGGCGGGCTGTTGGGTGAACCCTCCTAGCATGTCGACGCAATTCTCTGTAGCTGCCAGAAAATGAGCATGACTCACGAGAGCAACTACGTTGCTTCATGTTGAGATACTTTCTGGCCTCTTCCACAACCTTCCATCCAAGCACGGCTCCACGACACAAGGGACATCTCAAATTCGACTTTGCTTCTTTCCCTGCATTAAATTCTTCAGCATGGACTCTTCCTAACAAGGGTTCATTTGCATTATGGACACTACTATCTCCTGATCCTCCAGGCACTCCGATGGTCGCAGGTATGACATTTCCTGCTGTGTCGTGATTTTCATGAGTTCCAATTGACTCATTTGAGCTGCTCAAACCCAAATTCCTGCCAGAAGTATCAGTCACACCATGCTGGTTTTCAGATGACAAACTGGGAGGAGATGGAGTTTCCTCGTTTTCAGCTTGTAGCCGTCTGTAGCGATCTAGACAATTTGAATGCCTGTAACTGGTATCACAAATATATGACCGGCAGCCCTTTTCATAGGAACTACATAAGAGAAGAACAGCATTATGAGGGTGCTCCATGCATATGGGGCATGATACTTCATCCCATTCCTTGTACAGAGCACGCATATCTTCATCTTTTGATATGCTTCTTTTCCTACTAGCCATCTACTTGCACTGTAATATGTTCTAACATTCAAATCATTAGCATATAGGTACCACTCAAGTTGGGTGCAAAATGGAAAAGATGTACCGCAACGACAAACGCACAAGTGATGTAGCAAGAGGACGTGTTATTGCAATACGTATTCAGATCTAATCAAATTTTGGCTTTTCTTAAGAGCTAAAAGAGAACCACAACTAGATGCAAAGATGTAAAGGGATTTCAGAGTAGCAAAGTGCAGCACACAAGTATACTCCAATACCATTTTTGCATGGTGTTCTGCACATGTGGGATTGTCAACGGAGAGAGATAAGTTTTTCTTACTCCCCATGCCCCCAGACAAGACTAAAATGTACAAAAAAAGATGTGGTGGCCACTCCTCGTCGGTTGTGCCCTTGACTTCTCAAAGCATAAGTGTAAACTCCGTCATCACCTTCTCAATGCCATTCTTACCTCAATCAAGCACAGGGGATACACACACATCCCAAAAGAAACTAAAAGACAGATAAAGGACTGAAAAAGAATAACAAGAGTCTCAAGCCAACGGCAAAAGTCACAATAAAGTTAACATATCAAATACAAGATGTTGACTATATTGCTGCTTTCTTCTTCTAAAACAAAATAGAAAACTACCAATTGCTTCAGTACAACAAAATGACCTCATTCTTACCTACTCTATCAGTGCCTACTTCCTCGCCTGCGCAGTCAGTCTTAGAAAATATCCAAAACAAGGCAGAACCAACTAGCATATTTACCCTCCAGCAGAAGATGCACAACACATCACCATGAAACCAAATAAAAAATAAGGCCTCATCACTTGTTGTTTATGACTTCTCTTAATTTCCACATTCATCTTCTTTTTCCTTTCTACTTTCAGAAAGAACTTCCCTTAAAGGAAAGAGGAGGTGCAAAACTAAACTTAAAAAATAACCTATGGTACTTAACGCTTATAGAACACCGCAACACTGCTAAATTACAAAACATAACTGTTTCCTAATTTTTCAAAAATGGAATAGGTCAAAGTTCAGAAACACCCAACATGAGTTAGAAACCAAGATAAGCACATAATTACACAATTCACCGTGATACAAGCATATGTAGGCATATGTTTATAATTTCACAAAGCAGAACTGTGGTTTCAAAACAAAGAAGAGGTGAAAGGAAATAGAAATACAATTAATCTTATAAATATATAAAATCGTTGTTATATGTACACTCACCAAGAAAAGGCACTGAGACTTTATGTCTACTGGAACTTCTGAATCTTAGTGATACTGGTGAGTTAGCAAATTGAAGTAGTACAGAAACTTTTATCCCACTTTAAAGCAAATCAGGTTGCAATTGGTCACGAGCTTTTACTATATTTAGTTCAGTAATGCACAGTCCTAGAATTCTTCAAGTAATACAGCCTCAAATAAAGATCTATTGTATAAAGCTTGAGCCACAATCACCAACGGCTCCTAAAAACCTGCAGGGTAGGTGAACATATATGGTCATGCACATCAATAGTATATCATAACTATTAAAAGCACTATCACAAACATATCTTGCCAATTAACAACAAAAAGGGCAGGCAGATATTGAAACGAAAAAAGAGTCCACGACAAAAGTTGATGCTGTAAATTGATCAAATATAGATGCGCAAAAGGCTCGATCGTGCTACAACATTGATGATCACACCCCAAACCTCAAAATTTAATCAAATAAATACAGCAACATTATGCAATATGACACAATAACATAAGCAATCTTGCATTTACTTGGTGTATCAATAAGAATGAGCTGATCACAAGCATCATCGCTTGTGAATTAGAAGGCATCCGACGAGATATTAGATACTTTCACATACTTTTTAATATGATAAACAAAAGGCCAACATTGAAACCCCTCTAAGCACAACAAGCATATAATCAATTAAAAACTTAAGAAATTTATTTCCTTTTTTAGGAAAAGGGCAGAAAATTTTTTGATCCATTATATCATTTCCGCTTAAGAGGTCAAAAAAGCGAAAAAAATAAATTCGGGAAAAAACATATGGGGAATGAAATGAACATATCAATTTGAATAAAATCCCAACACATAATTCCAAAATTTCAACAATATATACAAATCCCTCTTTCTAACCCTAACCCTAACCCTAACCCCAATCAAAAAAACAGATCAAAAGATCCTTGCTTTATCAGTCAATCAATCAATCAATCAATAAATCAACACTAATACATGTGCATCTATGCAATGACAAGAATCAATGAGCAATTGAATAAAAAAAAAAAATGGACAATCCAAAAAACCCCTCATGTGAGAAATTGATGAAGGTATGGAATTACAATTCAGATGAATTTGAGTTGGTCACGCTTTTTTCCTTTGATTTGATTGATCGATCGATCGATTGTGAATTTCGCTTCGAATTTTAAATAAATTAATTGAATTTTCGGTATGAAGATTAACGCGTTCGGTGAAAATGGGTTGAAGAAATGAGGAAATGTTAGAGGGGGTTATATAAAGGGTTTTTTTTTTTTCCTTAGTCTCGAAAAGGTTACGTGGATAAAATTTTTGTTGGCGAGTATCACAAAGTAATTTTTTTTTTTTTTGGGTCAGAACAAAATAGTATTTTTATAGATTGAGAAATGTTACAAGGTCGGTTTTTCTTTTCTTTTTTTTTTTTTAACCTTTACGCTCAACTCAACTCTCATTTTTCTAAAATTAAAAGAATATGTAAAAAAATAGCACAAAATTAATTATGATTTTAAAACTCGTTAACACCTTATATAATTTTAAAAGTGTTGTATAGTGTAAAATGAGACGAGGAATGTGCATTGTTTCTGAAATAAAATAGAGAAATATGCACTAATTTTAAAATTAAAGAGTCAATTTATAATGTTTCTAAAACCACATGAGAGAATTAGCAAGTTTTAAAATGACTAGAAATTTTAAGAGATTTTTATAAAGTACAAACGTAAATGCATTTTATTCAAACAAATAATTTGAATATCCACTATATAAGGATTTTTCTCTTTGGGTACAAAAAGAAAGTTAAGCCGCGAATCAACTCCTCACTAAGCAGAAAGAGACTTTTCCCTATTTATCTTTCTCTAATTGTAATCATAAACATTGATGTGCTTGTTTCAAAATTTTTTTACCAAATAGTGAAAACAAGCCAAAATTAACTATTCAATCCACGTATTTATTAGCCTCTCGAAGAAAATAAATCGTCTAAACATGTACACAGATTTACAGGTACGATATCAAAGGAATATAGTCGGTTAAGAATATTAAAGAAAGAATATGTTAAAAAGAGAGGGAAGAAAAAAGGAAAGAAAGAAGTGGAGGTGTATAAATTTATAACGGGTCGGTGGTAACAATTGAGCCGTGCAAAGTGACCTTGTGTGGGTTTGTTCTCATCTGCGTGTAGGTTATGCATCCTGACAACTGGAGAAAAGAAAGGAAACAGCCCCCAGGGGCATAGGTGAGTTGGTAAGTGGCCAGGTGATTAGGGTGGAGACACCCTGACAACGCGGGATCGAGTCCGTGTGGCGGCAGTACTCCGCTGAAATATTGCGGGGGCTGTTGCTGGATTTCCACGCCCGTTGGTCCTCTCCCTGGTCGGGCTGCCACTCACGCACATCCCTCGATTTACCTCCCGCCTGGTTAAGGGGCCTCTGGCCAGGTGGGAAAGGGGTTTTCCTTTGGTTAACCCTTTTGAAAAAGAAAGGAAACATCCTACCATCTAATTGGAATTTGCTTTTTTTTTTCCTTTTTCTTTTTTGCTTTTCAACTTTTATTTTCTTTTCCTTCTCTCTCTTTCTTTCTTTTTTTTTTTTTTTTTAAGGTCGTGAAGTAGAGAAGAATTTCTTTTGTTTTTTTTTGTTAGAAAAATTGTAAGAATTCAGGCCTAATTATTGATTTGCTATTATAAGTTAGTCTAATCAATTGACTCAAAATACTTAAGTTGCGACATCTTCACCATGCCAAATAGAACAAACCATAGTTCCACCTCTCTTAAACTCATAACATTCTCATCGCGTCAAATAGAATAAAACCATAGTCCCAGGCCCGCTAACAATGTAAATATGCCCAAAGCCTAATATCACTTTTTACGATCTATGTCAACTATTGATTTGCCATCACAAGTAAGCTAATCAATTAGTCCAAAATACTTAAATCTTGTTATGACAATAGTACTAAATCTATTCCATAATAAGCTAAATACAAATTTTACAAAGAACCAATATTAAAAGGACGTTAGAGAAATAGTCATCTTATTAACATAACTTTAACTAACGCCACAAGATTTGCCATCTTTTAATACAAGCAAAGATGACTCTAAAAGAAGATTACAGGTCTAGTTAAAGAGAATGTTATCTATTCTAGCTTCTCTAGCAGCTCAATTAGTGCAAACGAAAGTCAAATATAGAGGGTGGTTTGTCTTTGCTTATAAGCTGGTCAAACTAACTTATAAGCCAAAAATAAAAATTGAAATGTTTGACAAATCTAATTATAAGCAATTCAAGGCTGCTTACAAGTCGGCAAAAAAAAAAAAGCAAGTGAGGAGCAACTTTTTTTTTTGTACTTGTAAGCTAGTGGTCAATGAATGCAAAAAGACATGCTTGTCCTTAAAAATGAGAAGTAAATTACAAACTAAAATACTTCACTTTTTAATTAACATCATGTCTATTTTAGTCATTTTAACTATTATTGCTACTTATAAGCACTTATTTACCAAGCAAGTTAACAGCTTATAAGTACGTATTATCTAAACACATCTCTACTTATTTAGGGCCTGTTTGGAATTTTTTTTTCAGAAAAAAAATACTTTTTTTCCTAAAAAAGTTACATCAAATTTGCAATAACTATTTGATTTGGCTTCTAAAAAAGCTAAAACTCTGGAAAAAAAAAACTCAAATACAACTTTTTTTAAAAGCCAGAATTTTCAGCTTCTCAAAAAAAGTTATTTTAAAAAACTGTTAAAAAAGCGCTTTTGAAAAAAGCCAATCCAAACCAGCCCTTATTAATTGTTTAAAAGTAATTTTTTATTTATAAATAACACCTACTTATAAGCACTTAAAAATAAGCAAACTCAAACGGGCTCATAATGGTTACAACGACTCAGTTAGAAAATAAATAAAAGGACCAAAATTAATAAGTCCTGACAATCTATACCAAGCCCAAGCCACATGGGCTAGCCCACCAAATTTAATTTGTATATCTTTTGCTTTGTTTTCCCAAATATTCTTGCTTTAGGCTTTTTCACCACTTAATTTGAATTTTTTTTTACATTTCAATGTAAATACTTCTCGTCCCAAAAAAAAAAAGAAAAAGGAAGTATTTTTGCTTCATACAAAAAGGAAAAAGAAAGAAAAATGCTCAAATTATATGTTATTCAATTATTACATTCTTCTTTTTTTTATGTTTTAATTTTTAAAGTTATTATCTGAATTAGAGAGAATGAGCAAAATCTCCCCTTTTTTGAAAAGAAAACCAAAATACTATGCTTTTAAAAGCAATGAGGAAATACAGCAAAAGTTAAGTTTTAAGTTTTGAAAACTCAAACTTAGAGTGCAAACTAAATAGGTTTGGAATCCATGTAACAAAAGTGATGATATGTTGACTTCAAGTTTTAAAAACTCGAACTTAGAGTGCCAACTAAACAAAGATTTAATTCCACGTGGCAAAAGTGGTACCATGTTGACTTCGAGTTTTGAAAACTCAAACTTAGACTAAGTTTGAGTTTTGAAATTTATAAATATGTCAAGGCAAAAAAGTTTGAAATTTGTAGCATTTTCCTCTTAAGTTTCAAAAACATCACATTTCATTTTATTTTTTTAAAAAGACAATTCACTCATTTTCTCTCCGTATTGATCAAACAATCTTATTGTCCCAAGTAAGGGTGTATATAAAACCAAAGAAATGAGAAAAACCATTTTGGTTGAATCGAGTTGAATATAAATCAATATTTTTGAAGTGATTTGACTAGTCATGATTTTAGTTTTTAAAAACCACAATAAGCAGCTCAATTTTTGGTTTTCAATGTAAAAATTGTGATTCAAACCGAACCACCAAGTGTACACATACATACATTATATACTAATAAAATTAAAAAAAAGTATATATGATAACACCTAGACTTAATGTCTTTCGTATATTACCTAATTGGATTTGTTAGTGTAGTTGGAATTTGTTGTTTAGTATTTTTTTAATATTGAATTATTATATTTGTAAGTGTTTTTAGGATTTAGAAAAATATTATCAGCATACAATTATTTTACATAATTAAATATATCACAATCAAAAATTTAAATTGTCAAAACCGCTCAAAAAACTGAATCAAGCAAAACTATTAATTTGTATATTATTTTAAACAATTTAATTTTACAAAATTATAAATCGTTCAAACCGGTTCGATTAAAAAATTAAGAAGGAAACCGCCCAAAATTTGATGGAGGATGTCTGTAACCGATGGTCACCCTGAGCAATAAGACTCCACCACAAGGGCATTTCAGCCATTGAAAGTTTTGGCTTATTTAGGGCCCGTTTGAATTGGTTTTTTTCAAAAGTATTTTTTTAATAATTTTTAAAAAATAATATTTTTTAGAAAGTTAAAAATTTTGGCTTTTCAAAAAAATTATATTTGAACTTTTTTTTAAAATTTTAATTTTTTTTAAAACTAAATTAAATAGTTATTACAAATTTAATGTAATTTTTTTAAATTTTTTTTTTTTTGAAAAAAAAGCCAATCCAAGCCGGCCGTGTTTGGATATGCTTATAAGCAATTTAAAAAACACCTCGTTCACAATTTTTTTTTTTTATTATTTAAGTTCTTGTAAGCACGGATTAAGCAAAAGCCAAACAACCTCTTTAAACCCCTAATTCTCTCTCTCTCTCTCTTTTTTCCCCTTCTTTTGTTGAATTGCTGCGAAAAGTCAAACACCGGCTTCGTCTTCAAAGCACTAGTCAGCTCACCACCGCTGCTTCAACCTCCTAACTTAAAAACGCTTCCGCCATGGCCACCAACCCATCCCAGCTTCTCCCTTCAGGTGCTTTTCTTTCATTTTTTTTCCTTATTTATACTTATTTTCACTTAATTCTACTTTTTAAAGAAAATTTTATACTACAGTTAAAGCCTTGCTGAAGTAAAATCAGTGAGTTGTTTATTTTGTTATTCGTGTAGAATTGATAGATCGATGCATTGGGTCGAAGATTTGGGTGATAATGAAGGGGGACAAAGAGCTTGTGGGCACGCTCAGAGGTTTCGATGTTTATGTCAACATGGTGCTCGAAGATGTAACTGAATAGTCCGTACATTTCACCCTTCTCCTAATTATCATTTTATATTGTTAGTCTTTTTCTTTTTTTTTTTTTTGGTTTCGATTTTGTTTTTCAAATTCCTTTTTTTTTTGGCACTGTGGGTGCTGATTCTTTGGCCGAATGTGATTTTGTTTTGGCACGTCAAAGCGGTTAATAATAATAATACGATATGGTTATGGGCATTGAGCTACAGGGGTTACATACCTTTGGGGTAATTGATAATTATATTAATTAGATGATTATGGTATAAGAATGTTTGAATGTGCAATGCAGTGAAAGCACGAGTTTTCTTTCTTGTACTTTAGCTGTTTGTTTGCTGAGAATTGGGGGTTTAGTATTAGAATCGGAAAAGAATTGATCTTTTGCCAATTCCAATTCAGATGCTTTGCATGCTAAGCGAAAAAACACAAGTTAATTGAATTAGCCTTTGTCATTCTAATTTGATTGCATGAGGGCACATTGTTTCGAGTTATCTAGGATATCACTGCTATCATATTGCTCATGTTAACTGTATCACAGGGATCTGCCTAATTGAAGCAAAACGTTAATACAGTCAAAGCACGAGGTTTTTTTGGAACTTTAGCTGTTTGAATTGCTGAGAATTGGGGGTTTAGAATTGGTACGGGAAAATTTTACCCTTAAAGTTGAATTGACCCGTCCCCAATTCGAATTCGCTGCTTTGGATGCTAAGCGAACAAACACAACTTAAATGAATTGCTCTTTGTCATACTAATATGATTGCATGAGCGCATATCATTTTGAGATTTTGAGGAAATCAGTGCTATTATATTGCTCATGTTTAACTGTATCATAGGGTTTTGCCTAATTGAAGCAAAATGTCAATTTATTTTCTCTGTATTCATCTTTTTAATGCATTACTCGTATTAGTTCTCTCTTTAGCTCTTGTTTGGTTAAGAACCCAACTCTTCATTTACCATGAAAGTCAGGTATAGCGCGATTTGGAAGTGGATGTGTAGACTAGTAAACTAATTTTCCAACAATTTTTTAATTTAAATTTATATGTGGTGTTTTATGATTCATACTAAAAATAATCATAAAGAAGCAGAGTTGAAATCACATGTATTCATAGAGAGAGCAGAGGGTTAGTTGAAAAAAAGAAAAGCAAAGTCCATATTGGAAGACACTCACTTTTAAGGAGCATCATGTTTTTCTTTCCAGTGGAAATACTTTTTATTGTTTCCAGTTATAGTAGATTTAATTTCCATTGATATGGGGTGTAGTCAGATGCATTATCTCGATTATTCTTCATGGCTGTGATCATGGAACTATATGTAACAAATTATGTCTTTTGATAGTCTGGCAGATCTTACCTATTCTAATTTGGTACTTTGTTGTTGCAGTGAAATTACTTCTGAAGGTAGAAGAATAACAAAGCTTGACCAGATTTTACTTAATGGAAACAACATTGCTATCGTAAGTATACAGATCCCTTTTTGTATCAATTCCAATTAATGGAACTATTAGCAATTTAATGCCACTTGATATCTGGTTTATTGGAGGAATTCTACTTCCCAAAGATGAGAGTCATAATTAATTTTCAAGTCTTCAGTTCTGATCTTGTGAAAAATTGTAGGAAACCAATCCCTTTAGGTTTGTTTTACTTTTGAGGAGTCTTTATCACTTTATCAAAGTATTTGAACCAAGTTTTAATATACTATTTTGTGCTTTTTGCAGCTTGTCCCTGGTGGTTCTCCAGACCCAGAATAAGAAACAGTGATTTCTCCTGGTTCTGGTGAATTTTCTGGTCTTCATGAAAGGCTATAATTTTACTAATCTAAGCTTATTGTGATGGATGAATATTCTGTGATTACTTGAATGAAACTATTCATATGTAAAATTTCATAGCACTAGTTTGCGCTTATTTCCCTTCTGTTGATCTTTGATCCCAATTAATAGATATTCTCATTTCCCTACATATATTGTGCGCAAATGTGCATGGATTGGTATTAGCATTTGACTTGAGCAGAAATTCCACCAGAAATAGCCTCAGATCACTTGCAATAAATGCTTGTTGCATCCATATATAGATTAAAAATGTTACTAAAAGGATCCTTTTTGATCCATAGCTGTAAAGAATTGCCATACAAAAAGATTTAGCTTTGAGGAAGCACTTCGTTGTGGTGTTACTAATAGTGGTACAAGCGCTGGTTTGGCAGCAAATTGACAAGAAAAACTGAATTTGGAATGTCGTTTCTATATTTATGCAAAAAAGCTTCTAAAGGAATGGTTGTTTCCTGGTTAAAGGTGGAATGGTTCACAACCCAGATAATGTGCATAATAGATGTTTCATCATTTGTAGAATTAGTGGGTTGCTATCTTATTATGTTAGATTACTCACCTCCTAAACGATAGCTCGGTGCATGATGCTTCCGCTATGAGAGAAGTTTAAGGACAGTTTAGATCCAATTTTGAGCTTATTGTATACATCCTTAACTACATTTTTGCAAGAAGCACATTTTGTTATTGCTGGAAAACATTTTTCGTACATTATTTGGTTTATTTTGCCCTCATTTATTTGTGGTGGCTGTTCTAAGATGTGTAATGAAACTAAGATTAATGTGATAGGGAATTATTTATGGAGGTGAAAGACAGTAAAGAAGATTATCCTACTGTTAGAATCTTTCTTCAAGTATTGGTGACTAGCTCTTCTGTTGGTTGTCTAGTAATGGAGTTAAGCTGCTATGTATCACTTAGAATATCATGATTTTGAGAGTGAGACGGAGTATCAAAGGTCTCTTGGAGGAGGAATTGCTTGTATGCTTTTTCATGGGTGAAGAGTTTAATATTATCATTGTTCTAGTTGTTGTCTTTAAGGTGATGAGTCCACGAGTGGAATCCAGGAGATGTAGCAGTTCGTAGGCTTCTTAGGGTCGGTTGTTTGAAGATAATAAATAAATATAACAAAATTCTCTCGGAAGTTACTTGATATTTGTGATTAGCATTGAGTAAATATGTGGTTGTTGCGGTTTAAAATTACATGACTAAGGAGTGTAACCCAGATGTTTGGACTTTGGATTGGTTTATAAGTTGGTCAAATAAGTTGTTGAAGTGCCCATAAGCAAATTTGGACATGTGAAAATGAATAAGAAGAGTGCTTATTTTGTTTTGTCAACATTACAAAACAATATTGGGTCAGTTGATTTGATGCTATTAGTTGCATTTGGGTCGTTGCACCTTCTTACTCATAAGCAAGTGAACAAGACCATAGTAAGCACTTCTGCACAAAAGTTGCAGGATCTATTTACATGAACTGTTAATTACTTAATTACCTGGGGTTATTCTCATTGAGAAATTTGTCTTACATTGGTTTTTGATTACTTTAACGTATTCTCTTTTCCGCGCTTGGTAACTCGTAATGACAAGGGAATCATATTTAGAATTTAAGGTTGTGTTTGGTTTGTCTGTTTTCTTTTTTCATTTTCTAGTTTTTATTTTCCATTTTCATTTTTTGAAAATAATTTTTTATTTTTTATTTTCTAAAATTTAGAGAATGTGTTTAGTTAACAAAATAGTTTTTTTTATATATTTATTTACAAAATTATCACCTTGTTTTTTAAATTTTTTGGAGATATTTATAAAATTGTCACCTTGTTTTCTAATTTTTTTTGATATATTTACAAAATTGTCACCTTGTTTTCTAAATTTTTATTATTTACAAAAACTGATACCTTGTTTTCTAAATCTTTTAAAGTCATTTACAAAATTATCACATTGTTTTAAGAGAAAATACTTTTTTTAATGTTTTATATTTTCTGAAAATAAAAATGAATATAGTTAACCAAATGAACTTTCTATCATAATTTTCAGTTTTTATAAAAATGAAAATAGACCCGATATATTCTTTTCAATGCAAGTTTTTGGTAGTTGGTGATTCTGGAGAGTTAATTGCAGTTCGGGATACATGGGGACCAATTGCAACTGGCAAAATATTGGTGTCACTTTCGGAATGCAAGCAATTAAGGTATCTCAATTCCATCTGGATGTTATCTTGTTGAAGAACTCGAGAACCCTCGGACCCTCTTAGGATATATATATATATATATATATATATATATATATATATATGTACATATGTAACACGTCCAATGGTGTGTGCCCCTGATGTTTCCCCTGCAACTGGTTGAAAGTTGTCGGGCGCAATATGAAATGTGCAGCAAATTTGCTTTGGAGTTGAGAGATGTGACATGGTATTAACTCTAGGGAGTATTAATCTGAGTTGTTGGGAAATTTCCTTTCTCATACCCAATTCAAGGCCATGGTGTGGCAACGTCGCCCTAAACCAACACGAGGATCCAAATTGTGGGTCTTAGTAGACTAGAATCCCCATGCGTGGCAGACAATCTTGTACAACCGAAAGAAACAGAATGCTAGCAAGCAAACACTTAAAAAGGACCGCCTTCCTTAGTCAGATCTCTACTTAGAAACTGTTTGTCCGTAAACTAGATTTTGAATATTCTTTCATCCTTAGGTTAAATTATTTGCGTTAGATATGGGAACTCCTCAGGAGTTGGTTAAACCTTGTACTTGTTTTCTTTCTATGTAATTTCTTTACTTGACCCAAAAAAGAGAGGGCTCGCTTTTTACCGCTTCGTTCTCTCTTTATCTCCTTTTGCTTCATTCCTCTTTGATGAAAAAGTCCGTCGAGAATTCATCAACCTCCTTTGGTGTCATTTCCCTCTCTGTTTTCTCTTTTCCACTTTTATTTTCCTCTTTCCTTGTTCCTGTACTTACTATGTCTGTTCCTTTCTTTTTTATGGTGTTTCTTGCGCTCGTTAAATGGAGTCTGCAACTTGTAAGATGGTGTTTTACATGTTAGTTTTTGCTTTGTTATTGGCTCGTATGTAAAAGGATACTATCCCTAATGAATGACTTGCTGATTAAAAGAATATATTCTTTTCATTAAAAAAGCTAATCTAAACAAGCTCGGAAAATAACAAACAAATTATGAGAAGATTATAGAAGCCTAACAACAATCATCTTTTCTAAACCCAACGTATCATTCTCAACAATAGAAGAAATAGTGTGTAGATGAAAAAGAGAGCCATATTTTGGATTCATTTAATCTTGTCTCTGTTGCGATTTGCGATTTATTTCCATTTCTTGCTAATCGTTTTCTCTCATGGCATATGGGGCTTGTTTGAATTGATTTTTTTTTCAGGAAAAAAATACTTTTTTTTTCTAAAAAAATTACATTAAATCTGCAATAACTATTTGATTTGATTTTTAAAAAAGCTGAAGCTCTGAAAAAAACTCAAATACAGCTTCAGAATTTTCAATTTTTCAAAAAAAAATTATTTTTCAAAAACTATTAAAAAAAGTACTTTTGAAAAAAACCAATCTAAACAGGCCCATGGTCTAACATGGGACAAAGACCTTGATGCTCTCCAACTATTCTGAGAGCCCTATGATGCCACGTCAGCCTTGATCTTAGATGGAAGGGAAACTGACACGCCATTGCCACATGGATCTGTTTGTAAAATGATCGTAAAATACTTATTGTTGGAAATGATGAGAACTCAAATGATTTATAGGGTGTTTGGTAATGTTTATCTGGAAAAGAAAAATAAAGAGGAGTTTCTTTTTTTTTTCTTTTTTCTATTCAATATTCAAATAAGCATTGTCAAACACCCTTTTATAATTTGCTTTATTTCCTCTCCGAATTTCATTTCTATGTGAACTTAAGGGCCAAAGCTACCAATGCTTGCTTGCGTGCATGCATGCTTGGACAAGAGGATATAGTTCACTAGTAACACTTTTTATTTGAAATTTACAAGTTTCAAATTCAAACTATTATTGGATGAGTAAAGAATAAGAAGAAAGCTACCAATGCTTGAAAGGATCTCTCTTTTGAGTGTTTCCCCTAGCAACAATTTTCCAAACTATTTTATAGTGGAGTATTTATGAGAAACATCTACTCCTTTCTTAAGATTAGGGAGACACTTAAGAGTTTAGTGGAAGTGTCATTTTATGATTCGTTAACACTCACATTATTTGGTGGAAGTGTCATTTTATGAGTCGTTACACTCACATTACTTCATAAATGCAGAACATACATTGAAAATACCCCTGCAACACAAGAATTATGACTTTATAATTGATCCAATGTGATCTCATAATATCAAACTAAAAAAGAAAACACCTTTTACTTGTTTATTTTGGAATATAGAGACAAAGCTAATAGATAAAATAAAAAGGGTAAAAGTTCAATGAGATATCAAATAATCATCTTAGAGGATATCTTATCCCTTGTATCTTATATATTTAAGAAAAGAGAAAAACCTTCGTCCAGTAAGTTGCAAAGATGAGAACATGGGGCAGTGGTTTTTTTGCATGTTACTGAAATTTAGCTGTTAGTAAATTAATTTAAAGGATATTGTTTACTTAGTATCACCATGTGAGCCTAATGCATCCTGATCTGTTCCCACTCATAAAATACTTCGCAGCAGATTCTTTGCACTAAATATATCAATTCTTCCACATGCTCACCGGAATATATAAAAGCATTAGGCATATGCTAATGCAAAGCACTTGTGGTGTTGCATGTTTACATGGAAACATAATGTGTGAATAAGCCGTCACAGAGTGCTAGTCCTTGGAAATGAATCCCTCATAACAATGAGTAAGATTTAGCGGTGATAAATTATAAATTTAGATATGATGAAATAATAATGACAATTTACGATTGAAAAATCTTGCTCATAATGTTATGATGTTATAAGAGACTTCTCACTTATCACGGTGATCTTTATGCATCACGACTCAAGGATTTGAGATTCCATCAAAATGTTAATAACATCATCAATATTATGAAAGTTATATATATATATATATATATATATATATATATATATTTTCTTTTGGCTGATCAAAAGAAGATTGAAACTATGTTATATCAGTATCATTTGAGGACACCTTGCTCCTATTCTTTTCAATTGGTACTAAAAGGGTCAAGGTGCCAAACTCCCTAATGTGACATCCAAAAGGATATCAAAGTCCAAAATTTGCTAATTAGTTCATACATGTGCTATCTTAAATAGACGGTAAATTTGCAACCTCAAAGTGAACCCTTAATTGGTTATGGGACAATATGAAACCAACTAGACATTAATAACAGAAAAGTAATGATGTAATTACACAATAGTTCGAAATATTTTATCATAATTATAGCATTTAAAACATCTTTAATTTCTCTTACAAAGTTGTACAAGACCCAAATCATGTAGTTCCAAAGGGTCATAGGGACCTTAAATAGTAAGATTTCTATATTGGTTTGTGACATCACAAGATCTTCATGGAAATTTGGTTCATCCCACCCTCTTGCTTTAGTAGGCATTTACTTTTGTTCCATTATCATCTGTAAATTTCACAAAAGTTAATAATTTTAGCCTTTTGGAATCATATGGCTACAGAGATGGAATCGTTGCACACTAACTAGCCCATTCTTGAAGGGCACCAGCAGAACATTTTACTCCAGACAACATCACAGTCAAACTCCAGAAGCTACCAGACTGTAGTCTGACCAGTCTTGGTTCTAGTTATCATAATCGAGATGAGTGAATAACTTGAGCGTTGAAACTACTTTCGTAATTATCTTATTTTAAATCTCAATAAGAGCATGGACTTGGATCAAAGCACGGGTCTTTAAATTTTAGAATTAAAAAAAATTTGTTACCGTTACAGTTACACGTGGATACGTGACTTCCACAATTAAAACCATAATAGTAGTTGACCACATTGTCAACTAATAATGTTGTAGAGTTTATAGTTTTGTACAATTCCTACTCTTCTTGTCTGGATTAAATAGCAATCATTATCATTTCTACCAAACTAATTTAATCCATCAATAACATGACACATAAAAGATAGGATCTGATACGCAGAACTTTTGTTATATACAGAGTTTAAAAAAGATCGAATCCAATAAATATAATTTTAACTTACAAAAAGTAAGATATTGTTTTCAAATTCGAACGCATAAATTTTAGATCATGAGGACAACTTTAGCGTTGAGCTAGTAGTCTCTCTTTCACTATTATTCATGACCTATGTTGATCACCAATTCTAAGACTTGGCATTAGAAGATTTCTTTTTTTGTTTTCTCCTTTTCTTTTCTTTTTTACCTCAGTGGAAAGATATTAACATAAGAATGGTTAAAGATCCAAAAACACTAGTCTGAAATTGGGGCCACCGAAATCGAGCTACTGCATCCCTGCATTTGTATGGCAGGCAGGGAGCCACAGGGGCTTGTTCTCATTATACATCAAATGATGTTAAGTTTGTGATTATACATATTTAAGGTGCTTAATACACACCACATAACTATCTAACTTTCTTTTTTTTTTTTTGCCCTTTAATCTAATCCGCAACCCAATCACCCTCTTTGACGGGATCCGAACTCAAGTCATCGCTCACCACATGACTCTCAACTTCTTTTTCTAATCTCATACCCTAATTCAGTTCCTGCCTCTCACAAGATTTGGACATAGGTCATCGGCCATCACATGATTTTCAACTTCTTTTTTTTTCTAGTCTCATACTCAAACCCAATTTCTGGCTCTCACAAATTTGAACATAAATCATCACTCATGAAAAAATAGTTCCAATCACTTGAACTATTAACCGAACCCCCCACCTAACTCTCAACTTATATAAATAAATCTCAACGTACTGACCATCACAAGCCAACAAGCACCTAACTCTCTTGCCTGGTTGTCTCAACATCGCCAAGATTCAGCCAAATTACCGCATTGTCTTCATCTTCCTAAAGATAAAGAATCTTTAAGCATACAGACAGCACTGATAGATTTCTTCTCTGCTGTCTTTTTGACCAAAGTTGTCACACTACTTGACTGTCCACTTTCTTAGAATATCCATTGTAACATGCAGGTGAGTTAGCAATTGTAACTTTTTCTTATCAACTTACCTAGTGCCACATCACGTTCACATTGCAGTGGATTCTTATAAAAAGTATACTTAATTAGTTTGATGTTTCCAAGGTATCGATTCCTCAAAAAAAATTGTATATAACAGATCATGCAATGGCTCATTAGTGTAGCTTATGAACCTCCCAAAGAGACTGAAACCAGTCCAGTCTGCAAGGGAGCAAGTAAAGGTAAGACAAAAAGTTTTCCTAACCTCTTGTATACTAATATCATTGTATTAACGCATTGTAGACCCTCGAATCTACAATCAAGATTGATTCTGTGCACCCTTTTCGCATCTTCAGAATCTGATAAATTTAGTCGTGTTTTACAGATCAAAGACTGGTGGCAAAAGACATAGTATTGTTCAACAAATGGGGGAATAGACCGCGCCCGAGAAGCCCCGAAAAAAGCAGATTGAAACGCGAGAATTTCAATCTATTCAATCTTCTATGCCGAAGAGACATCGCTAAAGACTGTTTTTACAGCACCATTAATTTGAAGCAGTTAGAAAGCCGTCGCAGAAAGAAGCATTGGGACGTCCGCGCCATGAAGATGAACAATGACACCAGTCCTGCTCGCGGACCTAGCACGAGAAGTGATCAGAAGGCTGCAGAATCGGCCGCTGGCCACGTAGGAAACACCAAGGTGTTACCTATTAATGATTCAGTCTCATCTTCAGCTATTGACAAGAAAGATAAAGCCAAGAGTGATAAAACAAAGACCATCCCAAAGATGAAAGAGCTACTGAGATGGGCTGCTGCTGCTGCCAAGCCTGAGAAAGGAGGAAAGTACCTCGGTAGAAAGGTGAGTCTTATCTCTTATTTTATCTCATAACCTATAACGTTCCGAGGGAAATTTTATGACTGTAAATTATTTAGCCGCTACAACTTACGATGAAATGTTATAGATAAATTGTTACATCTCAATAATAACGTTATAACAAAATTTGAGGGGCCAATTGTTGAACCATATTGTTTGAAACCAAGAGAAGAGTGTTCTACTAAACTGCTTGTCTTTATATGCAGCCAATCATTCGCCTGTGCCCACATATGAGCTAGTGTATGATATTTTAATCTTCATAAAGAAAACAAATATGGCCTTTTTATGCTGGACCATATATAGCCTCAAATATAAGGCCACTCATAAATATGCAGACATATACGTTAAAAAATTTTAAAAAGAGAAACAAATTGCTCGTATGACCCTTTGGTGTAAGTAAAACCATAAAAATCATTTCAGTCGGCTCGAATTAATAGTAAATCAGTAGTTTTTGAAGTGATTCTATTTTTCATAGTTTTATTTTTAAAAAATCAAAAAGGGTGGTTCCGTTTTCGGTTTTGAGAATAAAAAAGCGATTCAAAACAAACCGCCTGCTATATTATTCGTGTATATAAACATACACATATATTATATATTAAAATCAACAAATACATACTTGATTCTATGGCACATCATAAAAGACATCTGATTTTGACTATTTTATCCCAACTTGAACGTCAACAAGAAAGATTGTGTTTTTGATTAAAAAGTCCACTATTCTAAATTTCACTACTCTAAATTAATCTTACTTGCTAGATCTTTATATGGCTATCAAAATATTTTATACTATCAAAATATGCCACAACTTTATTTTTCAGCTGAGTTATAGGCGCTACTAGAAAATGATAGACGGGGTGAGACATTCCAGAGTTATTACTGATCTAAGCTTAATAAAATTTCCAGGTTTTGCAGTTTCGGAATAGAGCAACCCTTAAAGCTGTACCAGATGATGATCAGTTAAGCAATGAGTCTCCTAAGATAAGCTTCAGATGGGATCTAGAAAGCTGCTCAACTACTTCTTCTGTTTATTCAGCCATTTCTTTGGCTTCATCAACAAAGAATGATCGTCAGGCTGCAGCGATGAATTTGCCTTCTGTAAACTCCACTCCTGCACATGACACAGACCGTTGCGTTGCTAGAAGAGGGAATTGGATCACTTCTGATTCCGAGTGTAATCTCTCTCCCCCCCCCCCCCTCCCCCCCCCCCTCTCACAAAGATAGACATTCTATGTTTAAAATTTTTTCCTAGGTGAGACTATGGACTCGTCTAAATTACCTTTTCTAAACGCAATTTTTTTCTAACACTTTTGTAAAAGCGCTTTTTTGATAAGGAAGAAACTTCAACTTTTGAAAAGAGCTGAAATTGAGTTTTTCTAAGAGTTTTAATTTTTTCTAAGGTTTGTTTCAATTGATTTTTTTCAAAAGTACTTTTTAAACAACTTTTGAAAATGTGCTTTTTTGAAGTTGAATATTTTTGTTTCTTAAAAAATATATATTTTAGCTTTTTTTCAAAATTCCAACTTCTTTTGCGAGTCAAGACAAATAGTTATTGTAAAAAATGTACGTGTTTCAAGGAAAAAGAGTACTCTTTTCCTTGAAAAAGTCAATCCAAACAAGTCTTAAAATCTAATTCAAATACTTATTGCAAAAAAATGTGTTTTTCCCCAAAAAAAAAAAAAAGAAAGTGTTTTTTTCTATGAAAAATCCAAATAAGCCCACATAAGAGAATAATTTAACATTCGTATATAATTTTTTTCTTTTTCGGTCGAAATTAATTAATTTGTCATTTTAAAACACTCTAATACTGCTCTCATAATTAAGAAAATTTCAAGTTAACGAGACTGCAACCCTCACTATCCTTTACATCAGACAAATGCTCAGACATCTTTACTTGGGATCCATCTTCTAATAACTATTATTTTTTCTGGCAGTTGTGGTGCTGGAATTGTGAAGATTTTGATCCAAAGATGTAGAGATTGGTTGAACCAACAATGGCCTCCACTGCCTTGGGTTATTCTTGAAGATGTTGATTAAATGTAGCATTGAGACATTCGTTTTAGTGATGTGAGACATATCTGTTTTATCAATGTGGCCTACATGATATTCAATGGTCCTGCTAATATTCTAGTTGTCTAGTTCATAAATTGAATATGAAATCAACGCATAAAATCAACAACAGTATTGGGGGATTGACGTCTTTCAAGATATCATACTCGTTATTCTTGATTGATTAATTTGATTGACAAAGGTCTAAAAATTATGAATTTTTACTCTTTTATTACAAATATTATTTAGTCTTTAGGTGAGTTGAAATATATCTTGGAGTATGTTATCGCACCACAAAGAGTGTAACTTGGATAGCACTCAGGCCAATCAAGATGTGAGGGGCCATGGATTAAATTATATTCTATTTGTTAGTTTTTGTGGCGATAAGGCACCACATGAGTAAGAAACGAAATCTCTGGTAGTATAGAGAAGATTTGAAATTTATTACACTAAAAAACTTAATTAACTTTGACTAATCGAGGCATACGCTCAAAACGTGTTACCAGCGACTTATTATCACATGCAAATCCCTCCCACAAATATAAGAAAACAAAGGAAAAGTATGGTCACTATAATCCACAAAAGCATCACTCCTTAATCATTTCACATGCCCAGTAGGCTATACAATAGGGACCAAAAAAAAAAAAAGGAAAAAAGAAACTAATGGGTTACGCTAATATATTAATACACAATAATAAGAAAGTGTTAGAAAGAAGCAATTTTCCCCAACAAACAAACTAAAATTTTCATGTTTAATATTTATTAGACTATGTATCTTTCACTTAATTACAATTAACTTTTGATATACTAATCTAGGATAAATTACAACAAGAAAAATCATATTATTTCGGCAGACATTCTAATGCGTAATAATCTAATAACTTCCTATAATTTGTAAAGACTGGAAAGAAAGAAAAAAAAAACCCTTATATTCTTATCAAACACAAAAAAGTAGCGAGCCATATAAATTATGAATATCATTGGGCTATGTTCAATACCAATAGCTCTTCGTGTAGTTGATAGTTGTTTGAGTAACTATAGCTAACAGTTGTTTGGGTAGCTGATATGTTCGATAAAATTAATTTTTGAATTATCTGATAAATGAAAAATAATATAAAAAGATACTAATCATTATTATTGTTATGATAATTATAATTACAGAAACAACATAAATACATAATCAAATGTCTAATATAAAGCGAAGACACAAGCCCTATACAGTGAACAGCCCACCTATCAAGCCCAATAAATTCGGCCCAAACTGTAATCTGGCCCAAGATGGAAAATAAGAAAATAAAAAACTTGACTCGTATTGGTTAACATGAAATCAATCACAGAAGCAAAGGGTTTAGCCTTTTCCATAAGAATGAGATCCGCATTACTTCTCAGGGCCTTGTCCGAAACTACATCAGCTATGCCACCATTCTTCTCCAGGTACTCTTAGAAATGTTATCATATATACGTAGTGTTTAGTGAAAGTTGCACGGTAAGTATATTTATAATGTGTAATTCATAGGAATGCAGCTGTTTCTGTTTATGTGTTTTGTCGAAAATGCACGACATAATTTTAAACATTGGTTCACTGGGGTCAAATATAATGTATATGCCTCTGTTTCGTGAAAGTTACACGTTAAACATATTTATAATGTATGATTTAGAAGCATGCAGCTGGTTTTGTTTGTGTGTTTTGTCGAAAATGCACGACATAATTTTAATAATAATACGTTTTATACAATATGTAGGAATTGGCACACTGGGTACACTTTCAAATATAATGTATGCATCGTATAATGTATGCTTCGTACTTTGTGAAAGTTGCATGTTAAGCATGTGTATAATGTATTTATAAGAATGCGGCTCACCGTCTCCATTTTAGTGAGAGTTTTTTTCTTTTTGTGTTTTGTCGAGAATGCACGGTATAATTTTAATAATAATAAGTCTTTACAAAAATGTAAGAAGTGGCTTACTGGCTCTTGTTTGGTAAGAATGTGAGTTATTGTCTCCTTTGTAAAGGTGGGTGGTAATTGCATATTCTTAAAAACCATTGTGTATTTTTTTTTGTTTTTGCCATAGTTCTACTGGATTATTATGCATCATATGTCTAACGCGTAATTTCAGCAAGTTAGATGGATTTCATTTGTTGTTGCCATTATTTTTCTTATTTATTTTGGGAATTTAATGGATTTTTCAGATGATTGTGTTTCTGTCATTGAAGTTTGTACTGAGCTGTTGGGCATTATAATACGTTGTTTGAATTTTGGAAACTTTCGTCCAAATCTGTTATGGCTAATGCAAAATTGGGCAAACTGGTAATTTTTGTTGTAATGTGGATTAGATGGCTCGTTCTAATGGACAATGAGTGGTTATGTTTGTTTTTCCGGTATACCTGAGATGTCTAGGGGCAGTAATATCGTGTAAAACTGTATATTCAAGTTAGGACGTTTGCGAAGGTTCTGGAGTCTGTTCTCTTTTATTGATCTTTGAAATGTTGTGTTGATCAGTTTGTGATATGAGGTTGCGTTGAATCTTTGTCTGTAAATACTGCGAAAAGTGTGCTTTAATTGCATTGTTTTGTCAAATCTACAGCGTATTCACTATTATATGTTGCTTATTCGTGCCTGAAAGTACTAGCCGTAAGGTAGCTCAACTCATTTCTATTGTTTTATTCAGGAGAGACATGGCAAAGAGATTGTCTTGAAAGCAATGGGTCAAGCAATAAGCAAGACAGTGGCTATTGCAGAAATTATCAAGGTAACTTTCTGTTTTCATTGGTCTTTCCGATATTCTTTTGTCATTTGACTATGATCTCCATTTATTGTGCTGTCCTTTTTTTGCGTCTAAAAACAGAGGAGAATCCCCAGACTGCACCAACACACTGCCATCAGTTCAGTCAGCATTACTGACGTGTGGGAACCCATTGAGGAAGGACTTATGCCGTAAGTTTACAGTCTTGCTTGGAATCTGTCTCTCTCTTTCACTAAAACGCATAGAGTGGGTTTTCTCTCAGCCTATTTAATGAAATGCATATCCTCATCTGCTTTTAATACTTCTTGTAATCTCTTTGCAGCGTTGAGCAGACTCGCCATGTGTCTATGATTTCAATCACTTTTGTCACCTAAGGATCTGAACAAGAATTCTCCCGGGTAATGTTCTTTCTATCACAAGTTAAACATACAAACACACACTTGACGATGGATGTGAGAGAGCGAGTGTTTGGGACCCTAGGGCTTTTGGTAGTACATGTGTCACCTAATTGAAACACTTTGTCACAAATCCTTAAACTGATATGTTGGCTGTGGCTGAACCTATGGTTTTCCTGGACTGCTCTGTGATAATGTATCTCTTCAGTTACTTTTGATTTCAGCTGCTTAATGCTTATCTCATGTGAATCTACACTATCCCTGTCTCTGTTGTTTTTGCTTAATTTTTTTGGGGCTCTAAGCCGAAGTCTTCTGGGTGCAGGTATCAAAGTCGAGATCAACAGACCAAGCAGCAGTACAATTATCAGCTGCAGTATAACTACCAGCCACTGCAATGGAAACCTCCACCTAGACAAGCACGTCCCACGTCTAATGCTGGTAATGAAGGTTATATGATGGAAATAATACGTATCAGATATCCGTTTTGAATTACTGCATTGACTTTGAACTGGTGCATTAAATTATTCAATTCTAGATTCCTATGGAAGAGGGAGGGAGGGAGGGGACAGGGTTGGAACAGAGGTGGATATGTTAACTACCAAGGTAGTAATTCTGATACTCATTTCCCAGTAGGTACAATTTTAATGTATGCAATGGCAATACTTGAATCTGACTTTGATTCTTTTCTTGTTTTGTTCCCTAGAAAATGGTGGCTACTCAAACTGGGGCCGAGGTGGCGGCCACGCTGGTGATTGGGCCTATGGTGGTCAGTGCTGTTCTTTCTTGGATTCTGTAATTGTATGATCATTTTCTGTGATGAAGTATTAACTGTTTGGACATTTCTGGATGCCATTCCTCAGCTAGTGCAAGTGTGTGTCTCACTCTATGCAGATCCACTATGATAGTTTCACTCGACTGATTCTGTCAATTTTACAGCTGCAGGATATGGAAGAGGCAGAGGCAGAGGTGGCAGAGGCTATGGTCGTGGTCGTGGGCGGACGGGTACTCGTTCAAGGGGTGATGGCGGCAGCGGCTATCAGGTGTAGTCAGGGATCGATGTTCTTTCTTGCTGTAACTAAATGCTTGCCTTGGCCTAGTGGTCGTTACACGCGGGTTAGTTTATCAAGAATTATTAAGCAGCGATTTTGGTTGTCTCTAGTCGTTATACACGGGCAAGTTTATTCCGGATGTTGTCTCCGGGAGGCGATAGCAAGTAGTCAATTTCTGATAGTCCCATTCATTTCGAGCTTTGATGGTTTATATTATTTCATTTCCCTTTTATGTTAGTGCTTCCCATGATCTTTCTCTTGCTTGCTTCATGTCAATCATCTCGTATATCTTCCTTCACCCTCCCTGATCAAGTACCAGTTGCTTTGTTGATAGCTCATAGGGGCATTGTTAAATAGATTACGCCCTTTAATAAGCAATGCCTCTCTATTCTTAACTAACTTCGAGCGTGTAATTGACATCTTATTAACTAAAACTTAATCGAATAAGAATCATGAAGCTTGTATTAGAATACTGACCAATGGTCAATCAAATATGTGATGGGCCCTTGTGTATTTGTGGCGATTTCAGGGAAAAAGAAAAAGAAAAAAATGAAGGGAAAATTGGTGTAGTAAGGGAAGATTGGGTTGGAGGGCAGTTTGACTGGGGTCGTTACTCAGTAGTTAGTCGGATTGCATACAAATGCAAGCCTAGTTGAACATACCTGTGATGGCCTTAATTACACTTGGACTAATAGCAATAAGTTGGAATGGCTTTTTTAATTTGCTTTAAAAAAAAAATTTGCAGAAAGTGCTCTTTTAGGAGATAAAATTTTTTGCTTCTCAAAAAGCTGAAATTGAGATTTTTCAAATTTTTAGTTTTTTTTCCAATTCCAATTCAAATATTTACTGCAAAAAGAATATAATTTTTTTAAATATATATATAAACACACTCTCCACGCAAGTAAGCTAGAGAGGGTGTCATATGGTGAGTGGTTAATTTGGTTTGGTAACCCCAACCTCCTTATGGTTAGCCCACGTATAAAGCAAGGCCTTTTAAGCTCTTTAATTCTTGGGCTGACCATCTGGAGTTTGAAGATATTTTCAGGATGGTTTGGGCTCGTCAGGTGACAGGCTCTCCCATGTTTAGGGTCTCAACGAAACTGAAGGCGCTCAAAAGGAACTTAGGCTAAACTCCAACAATATTTTTTTATTTTTTTTCCTTATTTTTAAAGAATGTCTAGTGTTTTTTTATCAGTAGGAATTTTTTAAAATAATTTTACTTCAACAATTTTCTTACATTTTATCAAACTTTTGTTAAGGGAATTCATATTTTAGTTTTATTCCAACAGTTTGCCTATTTTAACATTTCCCTAATAATATTTTAGCGATGGATTTGCTATATCTAGATCTAAGGATTTCAAAAATTAGTGTAGGGGATGAAATCTTCACATATAAATATAGTTATAGGAAATCTGTTACAACTATTTATCTCTAGATATATCCTACATGTGGAGTTAAAAAAAAAGTTTAGGTAATTAAGCTGTTGGTGATACCCTTACAATGACAAGAAAAAGAAGCCTAAAAGGAGGAGATGCTCCAATAGTCACTCATGAAGCTCCCCACAATTGGAGGGGTTCCCAAAACTTTTCTTTGGCTTGCTAGATTTGGCGAGTCAAGATACCCTCCCTACCAACAATCAATTCAATCGTTAGTGATCTTAAAGAACATTGAAAATATTTTATTAATTATGTTATAAATTTACTAGCTTAAACATTAACATGTTTAATTAATATTTTATTAATATTAATTTTGACTTACTAATTTTATTTACAAATAAAAATTTAATATTAATGCTAACAGTTTTAATATACCCTTTATTTTTTTAAAAAAATAAGTTAATATGTAGTGAAAATAAATAAGAAAATACCAAAAGTGAAATTAAATAGAGGATGAAGAAATAAAGAGACGGTTGGAGGAAAACTGAGATCTAAAGTCGAAATAAAGAGACTGTTAGTAAAATTAAAGTAGAAAACCCCTTAAATTAAAAAGAATGAAATTAACTCTACATGAAATTAACCGAAAACATTTGTGTGATCTACCCCAGCATATGAGAAGATGGAACCTAGCCTTGCTGGATATTGCTTTGGAATTTTTTTGCCTAATAATAATTGTTATTATTTTATTCAATAATCAGCAACTCATTTAAAATAATTTACATTAAATAGCGAACTCCGAATTATAATAACACCTAATAAAATTCACATTAAATTCATAAATGTAAACTACTCAAAAACTTTTGACATTCAAAACTAATCACCAAACAATACTTTACAACCCAAACATGAAAAGATGCCAAAACATAAAAGAAAACAACCGTCTAACTATCAATTATTTCATCGAGGCTCCAGATAATACAAAGAGAATGAAAGGGTACTCATTATTGCTTATTTGGATATTTATAATTATTCAAAATGATAGTGTTTGGCTTTATTTATAAGTAGGTTAAACTTGTTTATCAGTAGAAAAAAAATTTATATCTTTGGTAAAATCAGCTGCTGTACTTTTTTTAACTTATAAATAAGATGCTATTGAGAAAATTAAGGACACATGCACACACATCAAAGCACAACAAACACACACAAAGAACGCGCAATATTTTAACATGGTTCTTTGTATGTGTTTTCCGCTGTGCTTTGATGTGTGTGCATGTGTCCTTGATTTTCTCAACAAATGGTATCAGAGCTTGTATTTTGTGTGTCTTGCAATAGGTCTAAGTAGAGAGAGAGCCATTGTAAAAACACTGTGAGGGAGGGTTTAGACTTTTCTATCCGTGCAAAAAATCTTACTGAGTTTGTACTCTTTTCTATCTAGTAGAGTTTTTCGTGGACGTAGGTAGAAGGCCGAACCACGTTTAATTGTGCGTATTCTTTTCTCGTTACTCGTGCTTGAATTTCGCTGCGTGAGTGTGTGTTATGCGTCCTAATTTCCTAACAGATGAATTGACAAAATAAAATGAAAACTTTATCCTAAAAAAAAAAACAGCTCTCTTCTACTTTAATGAAAAACTTTTTAATTGTTTTTACAAACACTACTACTTGTAAATATTAGCAAATGCATTCATAGAGATGGGGGGTCAATTGACTCCTCTTCCCTGAAAAAAATAGTATACAAACTAGATTGCTTTTTTAATTGATCCTGTTTAAATATTTTTATTGAAACCTCTTAATTAAAAAAATGAAGATTGTTAAATAAAGACTCATGTATAATTAAAGTAATAAACCTACTTCTGAAAGTAAATTTGAGCACTTCATTAACAATAGTAATTGACATAAAAACTTTTGACATTCAAAACTAATCACCAAAAAAGTATTTACAAACAAAACATGAAAAGATGCCAAAACATAAAAGAAAACAACCGCCTAACTATCAAATATTTCATGTAGGCTCCAGATAATACAAAGAGAACGAAAGGGTACTCATTATTGCTTATTTGGATGTTTATAATTATTCAAAATGATGGTGTTTGGCTTTATTTATAAGCAGGTTAAACTTGTTTATAAGTAGAAAAGGCAATTTATATCTTTGGTAAAATCAGCACCATTACTTTTTTTACCGACTTATAAATAAGATAGTTTGACCAAATAAAGCAAAAACTCTATCCTAAAAAGAAAAAGCAACACCCTTCTACTTTAATAAAAAAATTCTTTTTAGTCTTTTTATAAACACTACTACTTGTAAATATTGGCAATGCATCCATAGATATTTTGTGGGGGGGGGGGGGTGTCCTTGAAAATATATTATACAAAATAGATTGCTTTTTAATTGACACTATTTAAATATTTTTATTGAACCCTTTTAATTAAAAAAAGTAAAAAACTCATGTATAATTAAAGTAATAAACCTACTTCTAAAAGTAAATTTGAGCCCTTCATCAACAATAGCAATTAATGCTCAAAATGAGTCAAACTATTTTATTTAAGAAAAAAAAGAAAAAGGAAGAACTAAATTTTTGTTGAAATATACTCGCACAATCACACGTTACTGGTCAACCTTTAGCACATAATTGACATAAAAACTTTTTTTTAACAATTGTTAAAAATTATTTAATATTGATCTCGATAAACAAAGTTTTTAGGTCCGTTATTACTTGTAGACACTTATTTACTAAATATATTAACAATTCATAAATATATTTTATCCAAAATTTTTTTTATTTATTTGTCATTTACTTATGAACATCAAATATTTATAATAACTAGTTTAAAAAGAAAGCAAAGCCAAACACCCTCTAAATCGTAAAGACGAAAACAGAAACATAGGAAATTAACTGTAATCCTCAAATGACAGCTCAGCACGTGTCGGACATTAACGTGGCATCGCAGCTGGGTTTGACATTACGTAAATTTAAACAATCGAACGAACAGGGACACATTTTCGTCCAGGTTCATTCTTCATTTGAATCACTGTAACATGTCTGTATACATTGGTGACTTTCACCATTTTTCATTGCTCTCTAGCATAGATTTCATTATTACAACCCTCTTCAAACTAGCTTTGATACTACATTTACTTATTCAATTCACATAAAAAAGCAGCTTATTTGTTGAGCACAACTGCTTATGATCTATGTGCTTTTGGGGTTTTAATTTCTTGATGAGTATGATGAAGAAGGCTTCAGCACAAAAGAGAGAGAAGGACCTTTTTCATGCAATTTACAAAGTCCCCTGTGGTGATGGTCCTTATGTTCGTGCTAAACATGCTCAGGTGCGTTTTCTTAACTTAACGATAACGAGAAACTCACTTTAAATACGATCACATTAGATCTTCACGTTATCGGAAACCGAGTTCATTTTAATTCTCTTATAGAATATATTTGACCTCAGTTTGCTTCAAAATTGATACTTTTGGTCAGTTGTTAGATTTTGGTAAAAGGAAAAATAAAAGAAAAATTTAGAAAACACAGCTGAGTCGTTCAAGGGTTTTAGTTAGTAGATTTTTCAAATCTTGATCTAGTAAATCTTGTGCGTTTTAATATTCATATATATATATATATATATATCAAGAGACTTTAGAGAACTATAAATATATTGCATGGAATAATAAATTTGGTACCTGATAGGATCCTGTGTTTGTTTTCATTTATTAGGGTAAGAATTTAATGAAATTAAATTCAAGTAGGTCAAAATTCGTTACTCTAGGAAGATTGTATATGTGGATTTTCGAAAAGCTAAATCAGCAAGACAAGTTTACCAGCATCGAAAATGTAGAGAAACTACTTATGTAATAATTTGAACCTTTACATATTTTGAATGTCATAGGGATAAAGCCGAGAATTAAGATTGAAATATGAAACTCTAAGGGGACTGTTTGTAAATTTAAGATAAGTCATTTATATTAATTTTAATAGTATCTTAAATTACATAAAATAAAATTAATTTCTCAAATGCGCCCGGGGGGGTGGGGGGGGTGGGGTGGAGTTGTTCAAATTGCAGCTATATGGCCATCATTTCTTTCTCATCACATACTAATTGCTTTGGGTTTAAATCCCACTAGAGACGAGGTTCCGATTAAAGATGGGGGTTAAAAAAAACAAAATATACGAATCAACTGCAAGCAAGCTTTCCATTTATTTGAAGTTCATTATATTGGTCATAACAGGAATTAATATTTCCATCTAACTATTTGATATGAGTTTAATTTGCAATTTATTAGTTGGTGTTTCAGCTAGTTGAGAAGGATCCAGAAAGAGCAATAGTGTGGTTTTGGAAGGCAATAAATGCAGGTGATAAAGTAGATAGTGCACTAAAGGACATGGTAGTGGTGATGAAGCAATTGGATAGGACTGAAGAAGCCATTGAAGCCATCATGTCTTTTAGAGGCCTGTGCCCCAAGCAAGCTCAAGAGTCACTTGACAATGTCCTCATCGACTTGTACAAGGTATATATATATATACATGTGCCTGCACTTCTCATGTATTTCCATTATAATCATAGGAACGTATAACATTGGATGATCCCTCACTTGTCTCATAAAATTATTCCTCTTTTAAATATATATATATATATATATATATATATATATTTGTTTAAAAAAGTTGAGGATAAAATAGATTAGACTCCTCTTTAATTTATGTATAAAGTGCACCGAATCCTCTTGCGTTTCAAAACTCCTTTATAATTCTCTTTACTTTTGAAACAAAGAACTATACACCTTCGAAAGGAGATATATGTTATGTCTTAGAAAGTAGAAGCGGATCATGAGAGAGTTTTAAAAAGAAGAAGGAATTATGAGAGTGTTTTGATAACAGAAATAGACTAATGCATTTTAGAGAGGGTGTTTGACAGTAGAAAAATAAAATTTATATATTTGACAAATTTAAATTATAAACAGGTAAAGTTGGCCAATTATAAGCAACAAAAAAAAAAAGCACCACCTTTGATTTTTTTTAGCTGCTCACAAGCAACCAGCAAAGAGAGTTGACTAAATAAAAAGATATTTATTCTCCTTGAAAACACAAAAAAATTACAAGAAAGATCCTTTTTGATCATTTTAAAAAACAAGCTACTTATAAGCATATTTTTACCAATTATGTCAATAATTTATAAATACATTTTAACCAAATATTTTTCTACTTATTTATCATTTATTCATTAGTATCAAAAGCAGCTTACTATAAAGAACGGACTCTTAGACAAATCGTAGGGGTCTAGTATATCTTATTCGAAAAATTAATGAATCCTGATTACAAAATATATTAGTTTTAGTTGTGAAATATGTGTCATAGTCCCGACTATAAAAGAACACTAGATTCAATGCCCCTGACTATGATTAGCATTTTGTGGATAAACCAATTAATTTGTTATTAATTGCATTCTCCGATGACATTTATGGTGGATTTTGCAGAAATGTGGGAAAATAGATGAACAAATAGTGTTGCTGAAGAGGAAGCTTAGGTTAATATATCAAGGCGAGGCCTTTAATGGCAAGCCTACAAAAACTGCCCGCTCTCATGGCAAGAAATTCCAAGTTTCTATCAGCCAGGAAACTTCCCGATTATTGGTAAGCATGCAGCAGCAAATATATATGAACGAATTTCAGAATTTTCTTCGCATATTCGACAAATTAAATAACACTAAGGCTCGTTTAGATTGGCTTTTTGTAAAAGTTTTTTTTTTTATATATAACTTCTGAAGAAGTATTCTTTGCTTTTGAAAAAAGAAAAAATAGAGTTTTAACTTTTTTAAAAATTAATTTGGATACTTATTGCAAGAAAGATTTACTTTTTTCAAGGAAAAAAATGCTTTTGATAAAAAAAAAAAAAAACCAATCCAAACACGCTTTTAATGCTCATATCGAATTCGAGGGATAATAAGTCACATTCTTATCATCATATAGCTTTGTTCTATTATCGCAATAATCAATATCACAAGATTCCATGTATAATTAATAAAAATAGGAATCTTTTTGCCATTTACCCCTGCTGTTTTACACCCTATTGCATGAAGGTCCATGCATTTAGATCTCTTGGTTTCAAACTCTGTTTTTTTTTTATAACTTTTTTTCTTTTCTGGCAGTAATATAAATATTATATTGCTTCACATTCCAATTATAGGTAACATTCCTTTTCGAAAAATAATGTGCCATATTAATCTATTTGTGGAGATGTCGAATACGAAAAAGTTTACGAAACAAGAAAATACCCTCAATTATATTTATATATATATATATATATATATATATATATATCTCGTATCTCGTGTTAGTCACCTATTCTTCACATTTTATATAGTTTAAGTTACATCAATTTTTTTGGATAATACAATTTGAATATTGTATACCATTCATTCATGACATTTGTACCACTTTTGTGTTACTTATAATTATTTGAACACTACCTCATCTTTATATTGATGGTGTGTAACAGGGAAATTTGGGCTGGGCCTACATGCAGAAGTCCAATTACATAGGAGCAGAAGTAGTCTACCGAAAAGCCCAAATGATTGACCCAGACGCCAACAAAGCCTGCAACCTGGCCCTATGCCTTATCAAGCAAGCCCGATATGACGACGCCCGTTCGATTCTTGAAGATGTCTTGCATGGCAAACTTCCAGGATCTGATGAGTCCAAGTCAAAAAACCGGGCCGAAGAATTGGTCTTTGAAGTGGAGGCAAGGCCGCTACCGGCCTTTTTGCCTCACCTTCCGGGCCTGGGTCCAGAAGATGATTTTATTAATGGGTTTGAACAGTCAATGAGTGAATTGGGCCCAATGAGACCAAGAAGGCTCCCAATCTTTGAGGAGATCTCTACTTATAGAGATCAGTTGGCATGTTAATTTTTTCTAGTGTCATGGTTTTTCAGAGGTTTGTGAAGTGAAATATAGGGCAAGAAGAAGAATTGCTTAGAACTGGTGTGGAAAAATAATGGTTCTCATCTGTAAATTAATAGATATATGGGATGTTGGGACTTTTCTTTTGAATACATATGCATTTAATTATTACTGTTCTAGTTTACTCTAGTTTACTCTATTTCGTCGAATGGATGATTTAGAATAGAATGCTTTAGTTAGCCATACTGTCATATGCATCTCTTTTGTACGACGCTAACAAAAGAAATAATTCACAAAAAGAAAGAACATCCTTAAACTTATATAAAAAATTCCATCTAATGCAAAAGAAATAATTCACATAAAGAAGGAACATCCTTAAACTTATATAATCAGTTCCACCTAATACGACCGACTTTCACCCTAATCAAATGTCACACAAATTCAAAAGCATCTCTTGTATCGGCTACTACTATTGAGAATCATCCCCTCCATTAACTACGAACCCTTATACGTATATATGATCAAAAACATGAGCAAACAAATGAAAAAGGCTTTCTTACACCCAAAAAAAAGAAAAGCAATTATTGCGCCTCTTCAATTGGCATGTTAATTTCAAGTGTCATGGATTTTTATGGGTTTGTGAAGTAAAATGTAGGGCAAGAACAAGAATTGCTTAGATTTGGTGTGGAAAAATAATGGTCCTCTTATGTAAATTTGAATAGATAAATAGGATCTTGGGACTTTTCTTTTGAATTTACGTTTGCATTCAATTGTTATTGTTCTGGTTTATTTTAATCTACTCTATTTCATCGAATGGGTGATTAAGAATAGAATGCTTTAGAGGGTGTTTGGATGGGCTTTTCTAAACACTACTTATAAAGTAGCTTTGGCTTTAAGTAGTTTTTTCTTAAATATTCGACTTTAAGTAATTATATATTTGAATAAAAATTATATTTATAAAAATAAGTATTTACATATTTGTTTAAAGTGGATTAAAAAGTAAGTTATATTATTAAAACAACTATTAAGGACATGACAATAAAATTTACAATGGTAAGTATAACATAAAAGAGTAAAAATATTTTGGTAATAAAAATAAAAAGGTAAGAATAAAATAGTAAATGATTTGTTTAAACTTGTTTTTTTTTTACGTGCTGAAAGCTCTAAAAAGCAGAAGTTGGGGGTTGGAAGCTTTTTATTTTTTGCTTGTATTTTTTTTATTAAAATAAATGTTTCGATTAACTTAAATTAAACTTTAAATAGGTTTCACCAGAAAAAAGGTCAAACCAAACACCCACTTAGTTAGGCCAAATTGTCATGTGCATCTCGTTTGTACGATGCTAACAAAAGAAATAATTCAAAAGCAATATCGTCAAATTTATATGATCAATTCCATCTAGTTTGACCGACTTTGATTTAACTTTGGTCAAGTGTTACAGACATTAAGAATTGTCTCTTTCTATCAGTTACTACCATTGAGAATCATCTCCGCTATTATCTACTAACCTTTTATGTAAATATGATCAGAAAAGTAAGTAAATGAATGAAAAGGTATTCAAAATTTTTATTAAAAAAAATCCCCATCCTGTTCGAAGAACAATTTTGAAAAACATTTCTACGCCCCTTCACTCTCTCACCGACCAAATGCATCTACGAGATAGAATTCAAGCACTGACGGAAGCAAACGTACCATTGAATGTTCTAACAATCTGTACAATTTCCACTAGTAAGTTGATAGAAGAAAAACGGAGCTAAATTTCCTCACAACGTTATCACACTAGACTAGGCAAAGTCCAAATTTCCCAAAAGCAGAAAAAGTGAAAAGAAATTCGCGACTTCCCCTCGATTTTAGACTCTTATCACGAGGAAACTTGTAGCATTTAGAGATGCAAACTATACAAGCAATGTCGTAGCGCAGAATATAGCCAAGGAGAAAACATGTCACCAAAAAGCTATAGCAAACAAACACATTTACTATTAAACCAATCGAGTAAGACACGTCTTGCCAATAACAACCTCATTAAGAACACTATGGGTGACAAATTAGCTCCAGAGGAATGGTGAATAGTAGGAATGGCAATGGTACTCTACTCTGTTCCATTCCACTTCATAGGAGTAGGAGCAATTTTTTTGGCGAAAAACCCCTGATAGGGGCAGGGCAAGGTTTTCTTCCCTTATCCTGGTGCAGGGGCAGGTAAAGGTAGGAGTTTATTTACCTCGCTCCGCTTCACCCCACTATATATCTATATTTGTTATTTTTTATATGTTCTTATATATTTTTAACATAAACATTATATCATTTTGTATATTTTTCTAATATATTTTTATATAAACTTTATATCATTAAAATCTTTTTTTTGTTTAGTTGTAAAAGTTAACCTATTTTTAATACGTTCTTATGTATTAGTATTTTTTAAAAGAATTCTAATGTCATTGACATTGTTGATCGGTACTCCTGTACGGTGTTTTCCATCCAACGCAGGCAGGAACGGTAATATAGGACTTTGCCCCAGCATAGATATATGATAGGGGTAGGGGTGGGAGTTCCATTAACAAATGGGGTGTAGGGGTAAGCATACCCTGCTCCTACCCCACCCCATTACCATCCCTAGTGAATAGAGCTTGTAGAAACTTTTAACTTTTTCGATTTGTGAAATAACGTGTGGTTGTTGAAGTTGTTGTGCCAATAAATAAATCAAAGTAAAACTTGAAAGAAAAGCAATCATATAAAATACATGCATTTATAGTGGCTCGGCACCCAAATGTTGCATCCACTTCTCAAACATCCCACTCGAGAATTTCAACGATCTCCACTAAACCCCATGTTTTTTACAAGTTGGCTAAACACAAACCAATTTACAACCCCTTGATCCTACCCGAATCAAGAAACCCACTTTAGATAATTTTGATTTCGCTCAACCCAATTCTATTCAACCAATAATTAGCTCTCAAAGTGTTTAATACAATGATATACAAGAGTAATCTCAAGAAAAAAATAAAATTCAAAGTTGGTATAGATAGATACAACTCAAAAACCGATGAGTACTTTTGAGAGATGAAAGCTCAATTGCTTCTCAAGTTGTTTCTTGCTATGAAAGGCTTGAATAAGAAGATATATATGTATATATGTATGCTCCCTCAAAAATATAGCTGTTAGACACAGAGTTTTGACCAAAAATAATTCTAAAACGTAGGAGAATCAGTGAGGAAGATAATCGTATGAATGACAACTAGCTTTGGGTAAGATTTTTCACAATCAGCTTGATCCAGTCAAGGGTACATTTGTGTCGGTCGCCCAGCAGGCTTCACCCGTTAAAGAACACAAATCTCATCCGGGGCCGCTGGATCATTACCATTCATCCAGCAAGGATTAACTTAGCCCAACTCCAAACTTACTGCTGGAGGAGGTATAATTCCATCCGATCACCAGGAAGACCTCTTCAGGTAGTGGACTTCTAGTCGTGTCAAAAATCAAATTTAGTCCACCTTCCAATTCTCCAAAAAACAAGTTTGAAAAATGCTTTTTAATTCATAAAGACTTTGAACAACATGAAGTCATTTTTGGAAACCTTTCTAGAGCATATAATATCAAAAGTAACAAGCCAAGTCAAGAGAAGAACATAAGCAAGACAACCTTAAACAAGAAGTCTATAGCTCATGAACTCATTAATCACATTAGTAAACATGATAGTTCATATGACTTCAAGAATCATCATTGATCTTATACATACATTCAATCCTTGTGCCAACTCAACAATAGATTAATAAGCTTGAAACTCATGATAAAGCACTCATCAACATTCATCATCATATACAAATCAAAATATCAATCACTTATCAACACATATCAATCATTTATCTCGTGTACCGATCATTCATCACACATATTAATCATTCATCTCATATATCAATCATTCATCACACATTAATCATATATACACGTATATCGCATATCTTTGACAATTTATCATCAAAACATATACAAGTAAAGCAACAATGCTAACAAACACATCGAGCAACTAAGCGCACCAATGACAAAACCGCTGCAAACTGAAAGAACTATGATAAAAATTTGAGAATTAAGGCAATGGCAATTCCTGGGACGAGAAGCTTGATCTTCATGTCCTGCAACCACATATTTTGTCTCCTCTGGGTACCTCGCATCCAGAAATCTTGAGCCTGCATTATAATAGCAATGCATATTGCCATCATACAATAAAGTGTTAGGGTGAAAAAGGACACGGGAGAGGAATAAAAGAATGCAATGACAGAGCCCCGGAAAGTGAAATTCGGAAATTCTCATTTGAGCATAAGTTTTTGGGCAGACCATGGGCAGTAAAAAGCTTCAGATTAAAATGCTAATGATGTTTAATCCAATAATCAGAGGATCGGTTTCTGCCATTAGATCCTTCGTTATTGAAGGGATTCAATCAACTTTTAATTAGACAAGGCCTATTTGTTCTGGGCATTAAATGTTAAAAGTTTTGGGCGAAATATTTGTTGTCATTTGTATAATAAAATCGATCTCAAAATATTCGTTTTTGTGAGTAGATTATTATCGTGTATTTACTTGATCAAAAAAATGACATATGAATGAGAAATTGAGATTCAAAGTTGGAGGTGAATTTTAATTACATATACTATTATTATTAAATATAAAAATAGCTAGTTTTGAGAAGACTCCAATATTATAAAACAATCCTTCAAAAAGATACTTATAGTGTGTTTGGAATAATCTTATTTTAAGATGCTTATCCTATTAAAATTTAGAGATATCTTAGAAGATTTAAGATATCTTATCATATGTACCATGCATTCTATAGTTGTAAAAAATAAGATGGGAAGGATTGCTTATGTTTTATAAGATAAAAAGTATGTTTTTGCTTTGAATTTTCATAGGATGCATGATAAGATTTCTTAAATCTTATAAGATATACCCTCATTTCAATAGGATAAGCATCTTAAAATAAGATTATAACAAACAGAGCATTAGTTTGCAGTTTAGACACAAGAGTTGTATCTTATCCCAATAGGTGTTTTTGACACCTTATCGTTCAAATTGCATCTGTCTGAACAAATGCTTATCTTCTATAAATACCTGCAAAATAAGAAATCTGGTCATTCATTCATACCCTCCTACTTCTACATTCTATCTGTCTACACTTCTCATCAATTTTAGCAATCTAGTTAAGCATTTTTTTTCGAGAGAGAGATTTCTACATTTTTCTAGTTCACAGTTCTTGCGTTTTTGTAGTGTTGCAAAACGTAAGAGTGTGATCGCTTTATCCTAGGAGGTTTGAGCCATTAAACCGTTAGCACTAGTGTGGGATAATAAAACCTTAAGGAGATTGGATTTGATCCAAGACTCAGATCAATTTCTTTGCATTTTTGCATTATTTCAGTACTGTAAGTTCTACTATTTATTTTTGAATTTTTTTTGTTTCAAATTACCCTTTATCAATATCTATTTTCTAACAATATTAAATGCATAGATTTACTCGTCACACTAACACAGCAACTTGAAATTGGCAGACACAAGTACAACACCACTAACATAGTAATTACTCTACCAGCCATATCAGCGAACATTAAATTATGGAGCTCTCATTTACATCCATTTTAAAGTTGCAACTCGATATCATTGTAATGAGACTGCCACACACCAGTTCAGAGGAGTACTCATTTATGGTTCAAGACAATACAAATTTCGCAAAAAAGGATGCACCGTATTAAGACATAAACAGAGACACATTCACAAACCTGAGAGCTGATAGTCCTAGTCCTATCCAACAGAAGCTCGAGGTTCTCTCCTCGATCATGAACCTGCAAAAAACAGGGGCAATTTTACAATCCTTGACCTTCCAATATAATAAGACCTCAAGACCAAATATCCCTATACAGCTAAGCATAATTTACCAAGTAAGAGATGCTTAAAGAGAAACATGCCAACTCTACTAACCTTCTTGATGTTTTCCAAAATCATATATTCAACCTCTGAAATCTGAGCCTTCAACTTTGAAAGCTTGATGATTTCTTCTGAGTGATCCATACAGTATTGCATCTGCTCCTTCAGTTTGGGCCTACAAAATAATCATTATTGGAACAGAACACATTTATCACGTCTGGAATAGTTAACAGAAATAGCATTTATATAGCATGTAGCATGGATGACAATCACCCAAACTTTTTTTGTTCAGGCTATTAGCAGCAGCTGTGGCAGCTTTTCTGCCACCATATTTCTTGGTAAATCCCTCCTTAATTCGATCTAGAAATGCCAAAGGAATCTGTCTGCCAACAGATTCAACGGCAACAACACAATATGCTGTCACACAGAAATTACACCAAGGTCAGCCTGATAATGCATAGAGAAGAGAATGGCTGATGCTGTATGATGCCAGTACTCCTGTGATTAAGTGCCAAATATAGCTACAGAAGATTTCACACACTGAGGTTATCTCAAGCATAATAGTGTTGCACAGAATATCACGTGCTTAAGCAATAAAATGCTTTTCAACATAACTACTAAGACTAGTTAATTTGGTGCTTCGGCAATATATATACCATCTTTATCATGAAAAGTTTCTCTCGTTTCCCTTATCTTGCTTTTTAATGCTCTGACTGTCATACAACCAAACTTGCTCTTTAATGCTCTGATTGTCATATAACCCAAAAAGATTACAGAACAAATGAAGGAAGTAGACTCAACCATTGTTTGAAGCAAAACTAGCCTGTTACCCATAACAAGCCAGACCTAACAACTAGCTTGTCACCACATTGAGCTAATCAACTCGCCCAAAACACATAAACCCGTCATGACATAAGTAGAGAACTCAAACCATTATAAAATACACACAAATCTCACAAACAATCGATGTGGGAAGTGTTAATATTCTTAAAAAGAGCTAGAAACATTAACATATAAATATCTACGTTTTTCGAAGTCTTATATTATAATGTATTTAATAATCTATATATTTATATAATATATGAGTCATAAATTAAATAATAATATTTTAATAATGTATTTTTTTTAAAAAAAAGTTAAACAAGTATATATGTATAAATTATATTTTAATTGACATTTAATTTTTATGTTTTTAATGGTTATTTTGACAATATAACTTAGCTTTTAGCATTACTAACCAAACAGTTAAATGTTTATTTTCATAATTAAAACTTTGGTAAATTGCACGGCACCCCTTGTATTTTGTCATAAGTGTGCGTTTATCTCGTGATCTAAAAATTAGCTAGTTATCCCCTTGTTCTTCTCAAAAGTGAAGTATACACGTCTATTTTTTTTAACTCCGTTAGTTTTGGCTAATGAAAAAGCAAAAAGGCTAATTTGCCCTTCAAACCGAGGGACTAACGTGCACTTATGGCAACCACAAGGATAAGACGCTCTTATGACTTATTCCTCTTATGACAAATCACAGGAGGGTACGGCGCTATTTACCCTTTTTATTTAATTGGAAATGTGAAGTAATTAATAATTAGTTAATTAAATAATAATTTAATAATTGATTAATTAATTAATCAAATAATTAAAAATTAAAATTAACTAAATAATTAATTTTATTAATAAGACATTGGTTGCGCGATCGTGATGACCATGGAGATTAATTTTGCTTTTTATTTTCCATTTTTCAATAACAAAAAATATTTACTTATAGTAACGAAATAAAAAAGCAAATATGTTTGTAATATAATTGATTAAAATTTACATATTTTAACTAGAGTTAAGGCTTGCAAATGTTTTATAAAAACCAAAAAGAAAGGATTTTTTTTTTTACCAAAATCAAGTTTAACAACAAAAAAATTAAATGTAATAGAAAAAGTGACGAAGGGTAACATGGTTCCCTTTTAAAAAGTACATGAATAACTAGCTAATTTTTAAATTTTAAATCACAACGATAAACGCACGCTCACGACAGCATACTTATAACAATTCACAAAGGGTGCCATGCAATGAAAAAACTCACTGAAGCCTTCCTCGACGAGGTAGTTAAAAGGTGTGGCCATCGCATTTGTAGGTGAACTTGTTGTTCGTGGCCGGAAGCTTCTGGAGACACCGGGCTGCTGTGGTCGTGAAATTCCCGGGGGACTCCGCGTACTCCGCCAAGATCACCGTCCCTCTCGCCACAAAGCTGTACATCAACGATTGCTGCCCCATTTTCTTTTGCTTATATATATATTTTCTCTCTCCAGCTCAAATAATCCCAGCTCTAGAAATAGAAAAAGGTTAGGAAGAGACAGATATGGAGACAACATAAGTATTGTTTAGCTTTTGTAGAGTGTGTGAGGAGAGAGAGAGAGACGGAGTGTGTGAAAAGCGGGAATTAAGAGGACGGGGACGATGAGTTTGATGATTTTCTTTGATTTGTACAATGCTTTGATTAAAGGGTGAAATTCCCACTTTGGCATCTATAGTTTTAGAAAATATCACGTTGCTATCTAAATTATGCCACTCTTCAAATTCCTCTCTATTTTCTTTTTTCCTTTTTAAATCCCCCACTTCATAAAGTTCAAACTAAGGATTTTATTTTTAGAAGAGATAGTTTTATAATTATTTGAACTATTCCTTAAATCCTAGTTTCCTATCTAATATTCTCATAATATAATACACACATATATCTACTTTTATATATAGAAGATATAAATACAACATGTATATTATCTCTAAATTTTATTATTCCTATAATGTTGCCACGTGTCATTTATATATTGAAAAAGAAAAGACTACCTGTACATTACATTAAAAAGAAAAAGACTAATTTGTTATATTAAAAAGACGTTCAATAAATGATGAAAATATATCAATCTATATTATTCATGATTTTTTTCCTAAAATTATTAGATTTTACAAAAATATATAAGTTATAATTAGTGTTAAAAATTAATATGACAAAATATATTTATGTTTTATCCTCCACATTAATTGTCAAAATTGACCATTAACAATAATAAAAACATAAAATATTCATTTTTCTCGTATATCACATGATTACTAAACTATTTAAATTGTATTGTACATTCAATTAATATAATTATGTAGTTATCTTTCCTTATATTATTGTATACTTATATTATTAATTTAATAACACTTATTTTAATTATTTTACACATTACATGAACATATAATTACATTTTACTTTCTCATACATTGCACAAGTAAAATACTAATATATACATATGTGATATGCCTTCTGATAAATCACCAGGTTGCTTTCCTCCTATTCTCTGGCCAATTAAATTACGCCACATGTCCTGCTTGTCTCCCCAACTTTGAATGCCCGCGCCAGCATCTTTCTATTGTTATTCTTTACCTCTCAACTTTCTTTTTAAAAAATTTAACAATGCATATTAATTTATTGCTGTACCATTAATGCATAAAACTTATTTCCTCTTTTTCTTATATCCCAAAATAACCTTTACTTAAAACGTGACGCAAAATTTCCCAAAAAGAGGAAAGAAATTCACAACTCTCCGTGCATTCTAGACTCTTATTACTAGGAAATTTATAGTATTTAGAGATACAAACTATACAAGCAATCTCGAAGTGCAGAATACAGCCAAGGACAAAACATGTCACCAAAAAACTATAGTAAAACAAACACATTAACTATTAAACCAATCAAGTAACACACGTCTTGCCAATAATAGCCTCATCAAGAACACATCGAGTGAATAGGCGCACTAGTGACACTTGAAGCCACCGCAAACTGACAGAACGATGATTAGAATTAAGGCAATGATAATGCCCAGGACGATAAGCTTGACCTTCATGTTCTGCAACCACATCTTCCGTCTCATCTGGGTACCTTGCGTCCTGAAATCTTGAGCCTGCAATATATATGGCAATGCACAGTGCCATCACAGTAACATGTTAGGGCGAAAGGCCGCGAAAGGACTATTAGAATGCAATGACAGAGCCCCACAACATGAAATTCGGAAATTCTCATTCAAGCATAAAGTTCTGGATAGACCATGAGTAGCAAAAAGCTTCGGATTAAAATGCTAATGATGTTAATCCAACACTCTGAGTATAGGCTTCTGTCATTAGATCCTTCATTATTGAAGGGATTCAATCAACTTTTAATTAGACAAAACCTATTTGCGCTGGCTATTAATCGTTAAAAGTTTCGGGCAAAATATTAGATGTGTGCGAACACAGCAACTTGCAATTGGCAGACACTAAGTACAACACCACTAACATAGTCATTGCTTTGCCAGCCAGATCAGAACAGAAAATTACGGAGGTCTCATTAACATCCATTTAAAGTTGCAACTCAATATCATCGTTACGTGACTGCCACACGGTATCCCATTCAGTTCATAGGAGGAGTACCCTTTTATGGTTCAAGACAATACGAATCTTGCCAAAAAGGATGCACCATATTTTGACATGAATAGAGACACATTCACAAACCTGAGAGCGGAGATTCTCAGTCTTATCCACCAGAAGTTCGATTTTCTCTCCTCGATCAAGAACCTGTAACAAACAAAGGCAATTTTAAAATCCTTGACCTTCCAATATAATAAGACCTCAAGACCAAATATCCCTATACAATTAAGCATAATTAACCAAGTAAGAGACGCTTAAAGGAAAACATGCCAACTCGACTAACCTTCTCGATGTTTTCCATCATCACACCTTTAACCTCTGAAACCTGAGCCTTCACCTTGGAAAGCTTGCTGATTTCTTCTGGGTGATCCACACAGTATTGCATCTGCTCCTTCAGTTTGGGCCTACAAAATTGTCATCGTTGGAACAAAACAAATTTATCACATACGTCTAGAGTAGTTCAGCCGGAATAGCATTTATATAGCATATAGCAAAAGGATGACACTAACCCAAACTCTTTGTTCAGGCTATTAGCTACAGCTGTGGCAGCTTTTCCACCAGCATATTTCTTGGTGAATTCCTCCTTAATTCGATCTAGAAATGCCATAGGAATCTGTCTGCCAACAGACTCAACAGCAACAACACAATAAGCTGTCACGAAGGAATTACACCAAGGTCAGTCTGATAATGCATAGAGAAAAGAATGGCCGATGTTATATGAGTGCAGTACTCATGAGTAATCAAGTGCCAAATATAGCTAAGAAGATTTCACACACTGAGTATCATCTCAAGCATAATAGTATTGCACAGAACAACACGTGCTTAGGCAATAAAATGTTTTTCAGCATAACTGAGACTAGTTAATTTGGTGACTCAGCAATGTATATACATCTTTATCATGAAAAGTTTCTCTCATTTCCCCTTTTGCCTTTTTCCTTCTCTTGCTACAGAACGACAAATGAAGGAAGCCGACTCAACCACAGTTTGAAGCAAAACATATGGCAACTTGATGAGTTCTGCACAGAAGTCTCTGACCACAATGACATCACAAAGGGGAATAACAAAGGAACAGATGGAAAGGCAATCAAGTTCAATATTGACCGGCAATAAAACAATGTTTGTTAAATACTAATGTCACAAGATTAACTACCAAAAGAATAGTTCATAGAATTGATCCGATATAGATTACATGATAACCAACACTCGGTTTCTTTGCCAACTAACTAAAATAAGATCAAAATCTTAGCCAAATGCATTATTTATTTCCAGATAAAGTCTCGCAAATTCATTCTCTGAACTTACTTGATAAAGCAAACAGAAATGTTCAAAAAAATGATCAACTCAAGGCCAAATCCACCAAATTTATGCAATCACCACAGTTCAACCATTCAAGATATGCATTTCAACAAAGATCTAAGCTCATATTTTACCTAACAAGCTCTTGTTCTAAACAACCAAACAAAACACAATAAGAAATCACATAATCCAATCCAGTTTTATTAAACTGTAGTCAGAACACACACAACCTATAAACTTAGCAAGCAAAGCATTAGAAGAAATTTGATCTTAATTTCTATCTAATTCCACCAAAAAAAAATGTAATGATTCATCGAGAATTAATTATCTGAGATGTTTATATTCATCTAAGATTTTCACTTCCCTGCATACTTTTACCACAAAATCATGCTACAATAAGAACACGAATGCAGTCCAAATCTATCCAAACCCAAAAATCACAGTCAACAAAGTTTCAACACCATAGTCAAACCATAAATCAACAATTAAAACATTTATTACGCAATATCTCATTACCGGATCCGATTTTACTAACACTTCTAATAATCACACAAAAATCAACATTCTTGGCAACCAAACCTTCCACTGTATAACAACGAAGCCAACAATTAACACATTTATTACGAAACAAATCATAATCAGATCCGGTTAAACTAAGTATCGCACTTGACACTATTCCGCACTAGAAAACACACGCACGCAAAATTCAAATAAATTAAACATAAAATCAATATACTTAGCAATCAAACCTTCAACTGTACAACAAAGAAGAAAAAAATTGACACATTTATTATAATACTAATCACAATCAGATCCGGTTAAACTAAGTATCAAACTTGACACTATTCCAAACTATAAAACACACATACGCAAAAATCGAATAAATTAAACATAAATTAAAGCAAGAAATGATGATCGGATCGATTAGCTAACAGATCGAGGAGAACTCACTGTAGCCTTCCTCGACGAGGTAGTTGAAGGTGTGGCCATCGCAGTTATAGGTGAACTTGTTGTTCGTGGCCGGAAGCTTCTGGAGACACTGCGCGGCTATGCTCGTGAAATTCCCGGTGAACTCCGTGTACTCCGCCAAGATCACCGTCCCTCTCGCCACGAAGCCGTAGATCAAAGATTGCTGCCCCATTTTCTTTTGCTTATATATGTATTTTCTCTCTCTAGCTTAAAAAACCCTAGCTCTAGAGAGAGAAAAGGTGGTAGAGAGAAAGATATGGAGAGAATATAGGTGTTGCTTAGGCTTTTGTAGTGTGTGTTGTGTGTGTGTGGAGAGAGAGAGAGAGAGTGTGTGTATGAAAAGCGGAAAGAGGAAGGGTGACGATGGGGGGACGACGAGTTTGATAATTTTTTTTGTTTTTTTTTGATTTGTACGCTGCTTTGATTAAAGGGTGAATTTCCACTTTTGGGATCTAAAGTTTTAAATAATATCACGTTGCCATCTAAATTATGCCTCACTTCAATTTCATATCTAATACTTTTACAATGTAATACATATTTTTTAGTCCCTCCTAGTCCACCCCAATCACTTGTCCCCTATAAAATTTGAACTTAAAACTTCACTCTCGAAGAATATAATCTCAATTATTTGAACTATTCGCTAACCTGTCACACACACATATATACACGTATATACATACATATGCGTGTGTGTGTGCCATCTTTACCATTTAAATTTAGATATAATGGCTATTGATGATGTTACTTGTTTTGTTGGCGAAGTAGCCGAAGGTTAGACGATTTACTGGTTCTCCTCTAGTGTAGTGGGCTAGTTGCATTTTTGTTGAATTACAATAGTTTTAATATGTTTTTATCCTAAATAGTGTGGATTAATGGAAAATTTGTGCCACTCTTAAGCAAGAGAGATAAAAAGAGAGAAAATGATCTAATCAATAGTGATATGTACGTGTGATCATACGATACAGTAACATGAAATAATTTGTGATAGGTGGTTATTGATTGTTATTTATCTTGATTAGCTATCTATGTTTATTAGATGGCGCTTGTTTTTCTACTCATGTTAGACAATGTTGCATTAGGGGACAAGAGAGTAATTTAAGTAGTTAAAATTACTTTTGTCATGAGCATTGTCAAGTTCAAATTTCATGAATATAAGTGCTAGGTTTGGATAGGGCAAAATAGGAAAAAAAAATGTCCACTCACCCTCACAAATAATGACCTAAATTGGAATTCCATAAGGATAGGGGCAAAATTAAAAAAAAAAAAAAAGGAAGAAGGAAAAATAGTGTTGCTTTAGGAGTAAGTTTTCTCTTGCATTTGTTTTTGAAAAGTTCTTGTTTTGGGGATGAAAGTATGTAAGGGAAATAAAGGTTGGTCACTGTCATTTCCTTATGTTTTCTATTTGTTTGTTTGATATTGTGAACTTTCCATATATTGTTTCTCGATCATGGGCGCTCCAAATATGGCATATGTGAATAATGAAGAACAAAGCATATAATTTGACATTCAACATTGATTTCATCTAATAGTTTGTCTAACATTTGTCCATTTTCCTTATATCGGTTCTCGATCTTGATGATTACAAGTAAAACAATTTTTAACAGGTGCAACTTGTTAATAAATGACTTCATATATATATATATATATATATATATATATATGAGAATTTATTTTTTTAATCATTCTCACATTAAATATAACTCAATTCCTAAATCGTTAAGAATGATAATTTTAAAGTGTAAATAATTAAAGGTGATAAATTTATATGTAATTTTTTAAATTTTGTTAAATAAATTCTCATGGTGTGAATATTAATTTTTCGTCATAACAATATCATATCAATTAATCTTAAACATGTGCACGTGAAAATATTGAAATGTAATTTAAACTTTAAAGGCATTTCAAGTGAGAAGACATGCATGCATTAAAACATTAAATAAATTGCATTCGACCCTCTTATGATTTATCATAAGTGTATATTATTTTACTATAGTTTTAAAATAGGCACGGTCACCCATTTTAGGGGTATATGTGCTACACATTTGAGGATTACAAGGAGGTCTTGTATTTACTATTTGAGGCATATGTACTATACATTTTAAGACCGTGGGAGAGTCTTGCGATTATTTTGAAATTATAAACGATAATATATACTTATAAGAAACTATAGAGAATTTGGTGTAATTTACACTCAAATATTTTAACATGACCCTCAAAAAATATTCACCATATATCGTACATATGTATCACAGGCATCATTTTACGATAAGCATCGTGTAGTCGACAAGTGACTCATCCACTCGGGGGAAAAAGGGCCTAGCACCAAAGGATCAGTGATCAATATAAAGTTAGTATTTTACTATTCATTAATATTATCATTGTAGTAAATATATGCGTAGAAACAATTCCAAACACTTTAAATTTCATTAAAGAAATTTTCATAGCTGAATATTGCTTTTAACAGCTGCATTTATAACATTTGAATGGAAAGAAACTATACAGTGCATGATGAACGTCCTTCCACAAATGAGCGAATTTTTGGAAAAAAATATGGAGGAAGTTAAATATATTTTCACTTTCCGGTGTAAATGTAGGAGTAACTTTTTGTATATAGCTCGGGACTTTTAATGTAAAAAGATTATGCTGTATTTGTAATTAAATTTTTAAACAAAGAATGAAAATGATTACTTAGCTGAAAAAAGAAATAATAAATAGTAAAATTCATAGTCACTAAAATCAATAGAGAAATAATTACACTATTCGCATTTTAATGGTCATATGAATAAATAATATTTACGTTGTATTTAAGTTCATGATTGTTTGTTAAAATAAACAAAAAGGGTCACATTATTTGTATTCTAATGAGCATATAAATTAACAAAAGATATTGGAATTTATTGCCATTGATTTCACATGAAGGTATTTTCATATATACATATATATATATATATGTATGTACGTATATGTATATGTATGTATTATGTATAAGGTGAGTTCAAATTATAACATCAGAGAAGGTAAGTTGACACCACCAAACTAAATGTGTTGGTAAACCGTAACATCTATTGAACCATAGCAGCAATTAATATGAGATATGAGAATTGTTGGTTACTCTTTAATTGAACCTCCACAACCAACTAATTTAAACCACGTGAGCCTCACCTTTCATCCAATTTCAAACAATGGGGTTTAGGAGTTTGAGTCATCAGTAAAAAAATCACTACTAATCATTTTTTATTATGTATATATTGTGTGTTGTATGTGCAAATATTTCAAGACGGGTGAATTAATATATTCAATAATTTTTGTATTTAAAAATTTTCCTAAAAATCACTAATTTCTTTCAAGCAAAATATTAAACACAAAATAATCAATATAAGTAAATGAAATAGATAAAGAGTTGAGAGTAGGAAGACAAACGATTTTTAAGTGGTTCGACCAAGTTTACGTCCACGGCCTAAAGATGCTCCCCTTAGGACTTCAATAATCTTCACTAAAATGCTTCTTCAAATCTTAGTGAAGCAAAAACCAAGTTCTACAACTCTTTGAAGCCAAACTTTAAAGAATCTAAGAGTCCTACTCTTTAGGATTTTCCCACACTATTACAAGCTCTCATAGATATATTTATCAAGATTTCTCGGCTTACATAGTGTGTATATAATCAAGAAGAGTAAAAATGATGAAGAATAGATATGTTCTTCTCACAAGATATTATAGCAAAAAATGCACTTGAAAACTTAAAGATTTTGCAATAGTAGCTCAAGATTTCAGCAATTAAAAGATGATATTAGACTTTGCAAGTTTGGATTGATGATGATTTGAAGCTTTGAGGGTGTATTTAAAGAGTTTTGAAAGCTAGGGCTTTGGTAGGTAGAAGAAAGAAGAAGAAATGGGGTTGAACAGTAATAAATGACTGGTGCATTTGTTACAGCATTTCGCTCAGCCAGTCGACCGGCTAGGGGGTTTGGCTTTTTCTTTCCTTTCTTTGTTTTGGCCGGGCAACCTCCTTGGTCAACCGGTTGACTAACTGAGGGGTCCGGCCACTCCAAATATATTGAAACAAAGCCAAACTCGCCTAAAACACTTTTAAAACCAATTTTATCAAACTTTCACAACTCCAAATCACCTCAAAGCATTTTGTAAACAAATTTTAAGGCTTAGAAACATTTCAAAACACATGTTTACACTATGTCTGCATCCAAAATCATTTTTGCTTTATGGAAGACAATGTCCATGAGGTTTTAAATTGTTAGTATCAAGAAAAATAGAAGTTTGAGCTAACACTTACAATTCTAAGGCATTTCACAAAAAAACAATGAATCAGTATCCCTTGTGACGCCTCTTTTCTGCCTTATGGCTTCTCATCATCTTCTTCTTCAATCTTTGATAAATAATACTTTCTATGGCTCTTATTCTTCTATCTTCCAAGCAATTATCTTTTCGATTTATATTTAACACTCACAAGATGCTTTTTAGTAACAAGATGGATATCAAATTTTTTATCATCAAAATCAACAATTAGTATTTAGTTAACATGTGTGTATATATATATCAATTTCAATCTGTAGGACATGTCACATAATTGAAATGTTTCCAAGGCAAAGACCATCTTACACCCCAAAATTCTATGAGAAGTGTTCCTTGCATCCGATTAACTAAAAATATCCAGATAGAACAAACGTTGCCCAGTTGGCACCACCTCTTGAATCCGTAGGAGCCACTCTAAAATCTTGCAATGGTTAGTCCTGTGTAAACTGTGATTGTTTTCCCTTGACAAGATTGTCAGGTCTTATTTGCGGCCCTAGGGATTTGGATTTGGAGACGTGACAGGATGGTATGCAGAGATAGTCACTGGCCGGATGCAGGAACTAAAAGTTATATGGGACAAAGTGCTACACCAAGCATGTGGTGGGAGCCACTCTTAAGTATCTAGGTGTCACCTCTAGATTATTGCACCGCCTAGTGTTGTATGATTGTGATTCTGCGTCAGGTGAGGTGATTATGATGTCTCACATTAGTTTGTGGGGTGATATCAGATTTGTGACTTGTTTACAAATGTTTGGTGTATATATGATTAGTAACTTTAGTTAACCATTTTAGACTAATTGGTTTAAGAGTCTAAATAGTTATTTGTTATGTCGATAACTCTAGTCTCGCTCGTGAATCTGCAAGTTTGGACTCGAAGACATGACATTGAGTTCATCAGGGTTAACTTTTTCCAATGTTTCTTTTTTCTATATATAAAATTTGAGGAGAAGAATTTTTTTTTTCGAAAAGCTTCCAACTTTCACAAAAAAGTTGAATATAAACTTCTTTCAGCATTTTAGAAAATATTATCGACCTAATGCATTCAATAAGCTTTTTCTTTAAACACAGAATTGTTAAAAAAAAACAAAACTCTTGAAATTTATTTTTAAAAACTTTGAAAAACAACCTAGGATTATTCTCCTTTCACTAGTCTTTTTTAAATTAGAAATTTGAAAAACTACTTTCTAATTTTAATTTTAAGAAATCATTACTATTACTAAAGGAGAACCCCTAGAGATCCATGTGGCATTAAGGGAGAATTTTGAGTAAATTTATTTAATATATAAATATTAATTCTTATGTTTTTTAAAAAAATTGACGACGATTTTAAATTCAAATACATTAATTCAATCAGATATTGATGAAAGCGTTAATATATTAATGTTATTTTTTTAAATAGAAAACCTTGATGGTGATTTTAAAATTGGCATACATTAATCGAATCGGGTATGGATGAAAGTAATTTGTCTGTTTTAATATGTTATTATAACTAATAATCCTATCTTAATGAGAACGCCTAGAGAACGATGTAATATCAGGAGAAATTTTTGAACATAAGAAAATTCAAAGATTCCTATTATGTTCTCTTTATAAAATTGAACCTTGCAAATTTGAATTTAATATTCATATATCTAAATTGAAAAGATAACATTAATATATAATTCAAATATAATTAGATTGAAAGGAAGGATATAGACGAAAGTGTTAATATATTAGTTTTATATTTTTTTAAAAGAAAACCTTAATGATGATTTTAAATTCACTTACATTAATTGAATCGGATATGGATGAAAGTAATTTGTTTTATTTTAATATGTTATAACTAATAATTCATATAAAAAAACTTAACGATTCCTGTTTGTTTTCTCTTTATAAAATTGAAGCTTGCAAATTTTAATTTAACACTCATATATTTAAATTGAAAAGATAAAATTAATATATAATTCTATGCATGGCATGGATAGAAGACTACTTATTTTTATTGCTTTTCTTGATAGATGTAATTTAATAAAAATTGATAATGATAAATTGATATTAAAGATCTATTGATTACAAGTTAGACACTAGGATGAAATAGTCAAAATTAATTTCTTATTTTGCCTATTTATTATATATTATGATTTATCGATTAAATATTGAAACTTTCTAATTAATATGATTCAATTGCAAATGGGATTAGGTAATAACTTAAGTAGTTGAGACTACCTCTTCACGCATGAGGTCCAGGGTTTAATCTTGTAGGGATGGAGGTTTTAACAAAAATAATAATAATTCGATGGCAAATGATTATGAATCACAAAATTTGTAATCGTTATATTTTTATTTAAAATATATACAATGCAAAAATGGGATTATAATTAAAAATATAGAAATTTTTATTGCTCAGAATTTAAATTATGGGTTTAAGTATTTTACTAAAAACATATTAAATACCGATCATCAACTATCAGTAATTTTTATTAGTTTGTCACTCGTTTATATATATAATCACATTGATTCATTTTAGCAAGAAAAGTATCAATTCAAATATATTAATTGATCGATGCAAAGTATAATTTATAATATTATTAATTATAAATTTAAAATACAAAAATCTGTGCAATGCACAGGTACCATGCTAGTTTCTTTTATAAGCAAGATATTCTATTTTATTTCTCATAATTTTTAGAAAAGTAATTTTAATTTTCCGTAAGAGAATTAGTAAGAAGAGTTAAGGAAAAAGAAAACGGAAAAAATGTTAATGGGGTGAGAGAGGCTCGAACTCTCGACCTCAGGATAACTCAGAAGCTATGAGACCTACGCGCTAGCCAACTGCGCCACCACCCCATCGCTAACCTAAATTTATCAGCAATTTATGAATGTAACCGAGTTTCCAACCAAAAAGAATACACACTTCCCAAAACGTTGACCACAAAATTCCAAACAAGTAACAGGAGTAGAGTGTAGGCCCGTCAGTGACTTGAGGCCACACTCAACCGCGATCCCCTTTCGTTTTTCCCCTCTGCCTGGCCGTTAAAGAATTTTCCGTACCCAAGTGTGTGACGATAACTATTTCTCCAGCTACCACACATTTACCATCCTCTCCACCACCACTCACCACCACCACTTCCTCCACCGGTTTTCATTGTAAGCTTTAATCTTTTCCACCTCTAGGTTTGTCATATGTACGTATGTATGTATGTATTTGTTTATGGAAGTATGAATGTATGTGTTCATATGTAATGTGAATTTGTGCATTTAAGGAGTTGTGAGTTGGTGCTTTTTTGTTTGTCTACGTGGAAATTTGTGTTTAATTTGAACGTTGACTTTTGATGCTATGAGCTCGTTGACTCGAAATAGGATACAGACACAATTGTGAGTTTCTGTTTATTTGTCTAAATAAAAGACGTGATTAATTTGAATATTGATTTGTGATGCTGTTTGTGTGTTGGCTTACAATCAGATATATCTGTAGCACGGTTTTGCAGTTGCTTTTGTAGTGTTGAGCTGAAATTTTTGCGAGAAATCTAAATGCTTAGAGTTTATGTGGTAGATTTATATTTTGTATGTGTTAATTGTCTTGATTGCGGAACATGAATTTTAAAATATATTTCCTGAGTGACCGTGATAGTGTTATGGTTGCGGGATTGGGATAGCATCTCTGGTCGTATATTAATACATTTTCGAATTGGGAGATTGAACTTTGAGAGATTGGCTAAACTAATCTATACTATCAATGAGAACCAATTACATTTCTCTTTCAGAAGATTGAGGCAGTATATGTGGATTTTGTGGGAGATGCAGTGTTGGGAGTGTCTGGCTGAGCTCAAATTGGAGGTGCTTATTAGCAGTAGGGATCTATTAGGATAGAGGTTATGAAAATAAATGGACAGTAGGATGTAAGACATTTGACTGAACTTGCTTAAGAGACATTTGACCGAACTTACTTAAGCACATAAAACAGATAGGGGAGAACGTGTCCTCAGAACTAACACAAAAACTTCTCGTGATCAATTTACGTATTCATTGTTTTTGCTGGATTATAAGCACCTAAAAATTGCTGATGATCTCTGTGGCCAACTTTGTCGAGATGGAATCTGGTAGATGTTTCCCTTTGGACACTGCCTCTTTTTGTGGATACAATCTTTACTTGTCGGAACAAGGAAATGAGGCTTCTTTTACCAACTTGTAAGCTTAGGCATATGTCCTCTTAGTGCTTTAAGTGCAAAAGAAAGCTAGTGCTAGTTATTGCAGTGGTTTAATTTCATTATATCTTCCACTTCCTAATAGAGGAATGACTTGAGAAGGGCATCTTTCTGGTCATACACGTTATCCACTGAATGTGGCCCTTTAGTTCACTTAATAAGGTTGGGGTAGTTGTGTGTATGAACATAATTGTTTATAAATGTGGCCAGAAGGAGAGCTGCTCGGTGTTAGTTATGTAGAAAGGCAAAGAGATGTGTTGTTAAGAAGATGATGCATGGGTAAAGCATATGTTAGGTGATAGAATAATTTGTCGTTGCATAGTTAGTTTATGAAGACTCTAAATCACTTGACGCCATCCATTTTGTGACGCGTTAGAGTTTAATCATTGTGCTTTCTGCTTAACGTTAAACTTTAAAAATTTCTCAGTGATCCTCAGTATGATTTCACATAATACAATGACATAAGATGTACGATCACTATATATTTTGTCCCATTTTCTGCAGCTCTTGATTTTGAAGTATCAATCTCCAGTATGTACACAAGTACTAAATTCTGTTGACCAGGAGTAAAAAACAGCTCGAATGGCTGAAAGTGTGGCTGTTGCATCTAATGCAAAGCTGTATGTTCATGGAAATTTTTCGAAACAGCCATTTGTTGTCCTCAGGAATTCTAGGATCCAAACCCGAAGGTATACTTTTCTTAAATTATTCATACATTTTGAAACTGTGTCTTGAGAAATCCTAGCACCTGTGCATATTCAGGTGAAGTATGGTTATCAATGTCCAGATATTTCTGCTACTGAGTTTAGCTGTTTGATTTTCCTGCTTCTAAGGCAACTCAAATACCACAGAGCTTGCAACAAGCTATCTGCAGGAGAAATAAAATATTAGGTTCCTAAGACCTTGGTGTGACGTCTGTGTTTCAAGTTAAGATATATTCACACTGAAATCACTGCATTCAAGAAATTAAAAATTTTTGCCTTCCCTTGCAGTGTTCAGAATTTTGTAATTTTGCTAGTAAAGCAAACCAGCTGACTCCAGTTGGTGGGATTGCTAGGTTTGTTTCGTTTGGTTTGTTAGTTTTGTTTTGTTTGGTTTGTTAGTGAAGCAATCATTAGGTCACCAACATTTCCTGTTATTTAGCAGTATAAGGCTGATTGGTGCACATACACTTGCCAAATGATTAAAGAGCAAGCCCTAACGAACAATGTTAGTTTTATGTGTTATGCAATATCTACTGGATCTTCAAAGAATTTGTACATGTTTTTGTACTGAAATTGTTGCAAATATCTGCTGATGGTAACAGAAAGATGCCTCTTTTTATCTTTCTTTATATTTTACACGTAAAGAGATAGAACAGAGGTTAGACTCCTAGATTTCTGGGAATGATTATTAGTTTAACACTTACCATTTTCTGGTTTAGGAAATATTGTTATGGAAATTGTAAAACTACCCAATTTCCATTTTGGAATGCCTCCAAGTTTATTGTTCATCATTCAAGAAATGGTAAAGAAAATCTGCACAAAGAGAGAGCCTTCAGGTGTTTTTGCTTAGGTGCTCTTCCAAGTGCTGAAGGTGCAATAAGTCCTGAGTGGATTCCTTTGTTTGACCGAGGGCTTTTAATGGTGAGCATGTTCCTGACATACATGGCTGGAGTGATACCTGTTGGAAATGCTTTCCCAAGTGTTCAGAAGACCACCTCAAGTGATGAAATGGTCCCTGAAAGTTCTTGCTATTCGGGTAGGTAAGAAAGGTTACTTGGTGACTGTTCATTCTAGTTTGGCAAATGCTACAGGTCATTTTAAAATTAGGAAAGTCCTTAACTTTTATGCTCTTTTGCTGATTAGTGAAATGTGTTTCTCTGTTTGCAGTGCTATGAACAGTGATAATGAAGTTAATTTACAGTTTGCTTGGGATACAGTTGGGAAAAAGCTCATGGACTCCTTGTCTGCTGTGGAAGATGGGTTGGATGTGGGCAACAAGGTTAGTGAAGTTGAGGGAAACTATGAGAAGCGGCCTTCAAGTTTGTCTGCACTAGCTGCAGCTCCAAGGTTGCGCTTGCTGTGGACTTGTTTTCAGTGGCTCAAGAAAGAGGCAGGCACAGTCTCTATCATCTTCTTGGACTTATATTGAGTAGCAGTATAACATTGAGAACTAGTGGAAGCATTACTATTTATTTAAACTCTTAAAGTCTGGTGATGAATGTGTTGAAAAAGGAAGAAAGGAAAGAATCTAAGTTGGAATAATTAACCAAGAAGTGCGGCTGAAAAGGATAAACATATTTGATTAATAACCAGCTTACATGTTATCTTCATCCCACTTTTTCTAAATTAAGCTGTATATTATACATGTTCATTTTTATAGAAAAACTTCTGCTTGTAGGGGTCTTGTGATTCAAACTATGTCTAATCAGATAATACCAGTTAATTTTATAGCAAACCCTCCCCTTCAAGTTTCATATTTTTCTGCTAAATAATCATAAGCTGGTTCACTCCTTTAGTGGCAGCAGAAAGTGTAAAGGAGGAGATTATTCTTTCTGGATTTCTTTCTTCTCCTTTTAAATATCCTTTTCTGTCGGAGTATAAGAGAAAGGATGAGCTGAATTAAAAATTGAAATCCTTCCATTTTCTATCTGCGAATCCTCATCTATGTTGTCCTTTTGCCAATGATATAGCTAGTATTGCTTTAATCCTCTGAAATTTCTTTTATCTTTTCTGTAATAGAAGCTTTATTGTATACTCTTTACAGGTGCATAATATTTCTGAAGATTCTGATAATGTTAGCATAGAGGATATCTCGCTGGTTTTTAAGCGAACAATTCAAAATTCCTGTCAGCCTTTGTGCATGACTTGGCTGGAAGAGGAACTTCGTCTGAAAAATAGAAAATATGAAAAGGTACCTTGAAAGAATGGATAGTTATTGGCATAAAAATGTCGGTGCTAGTGACATACTAGTATTTTTTATTCTTTCATTCTCTTCAGCAGGCTGTTTTTTCTCTGATGGTTGATAAATTAAATGGATACGATGATATCTTGCAAAACATCAAAAAATTGGGCAAGGAAGATCTTTATACAGAACTGATATGCGTTCTTAGATGTGGTTCCATCAGGTAATTAGTTATGATCTTTTCTTGTTGTTTGGTGTTGTAAGAGAGACATCCATATATATGCTCTTTTTATAAGTTATGTCTATATACTTTTATGTTCCCATTTTAAGTTTCCTTTTTTATGTAACTTTAGTGATCAACTATGTGATATTCCTAACTAATTGCAAACACAGTGGTGTTCAACAGAAGAAGTACATATTATGATGGGGAAGAATATCATGAAAGATATATGTGTTTTCTTGAAAAGTGAAAGATATATGTGTTATTAGAATGCATATACAAATGATAAAGATGTAGTTCACCTCCATTATTTTCTGATCAGTAGGAAGCCAAATGTTAATAATCTGTAGTTACATGGTGGACTTACTTATTCAATGAGGGAGCAATTGTCATTTATTGGGAAGTTTTTGTTTTCACTATTATCTCAATCTTCCAGTGGTAAGAGTTTACTGTTTCCTTTGTGTTTAGCTAGACAGAAATTCATGGTCATGGCATCAAATATTTAATTAGAAAGTGAGATAATTTTCATCCGGTGGAAAAAGATTCTGTTGGAAAAAAGTGAAAAAAATTTAAAGAGCGCTAAGATATGTATGATTTTATGAATGGTGAAACTTGGAGGAGGAGTTATGTAACCTAGACTTTGGATATTGAGATGTCAGACTGGACATGAGAAGTTATGATAATTCATTTAAAATAGAAAATGAAATAGATTAGTTTTTGTGTTGGACGATTTTGGAAGAGAGGTCTTACTGCCATACCTTGTGTATCTTGATAGGAAGAGTGGCTATTATGGTCATAGCTTGTTTACCCTGCATCTGGTGGACATATTAGAAGATTTGGTGATTACATTGGCTGATGGTATCGCAAGAATGTATTTGGAGCTTATATCTGTTGACAGCAGCATGTCAGATGAAGTCAACAGCCTTGGTTTGAGTTTATGTACTCTGTCAACCAGAGCACTTCAGAAATTACGGAATGAGGTAAATTTTATTCATCTCACTCACTTTATCCATGTGATTAGCAAATTTGGTTATCTTGCCTCTTTCTTTTTGTGCTCTGACATAGTGACATCTTTACATGGAGAAACTACTTTACATGGAGAAACTAGCCTCCTACCATGTAAAGACATTGTAACTGTGTCAGACATAGAGAGTAGATGGCTTAAAAGCCACCATTTATGACATTGAAACTATTATAACACTATCAGACATTAAAGAGAAATTAATGGTACAACGCCACTCATTAGATGACTATCCAAAACTTTTATCATGTTTCTTCTCCGCAGGTGGCAATGCATCAGTGGTTGCATCAAAACATGGAAGTAGTTGTATCTATGTATGAAGATCGGTTTGAACTTTTCACTCTTCAAAGTCAATTCTTTGATGAATCTAGAGAGAAGGAAGATGAAAATTTCAAATGGTGGAAGAAACTTAGGTTGACCAGATCTGAACCTTTATCATCTCCACTGTGTTCTGTTGTAATAAACCATATCTCCGTGGCTGTTAAGCGGACCAAGGAACTCCGGGCACTGACTGGGTGGTTAGTTCTTTGCCTTGGTCATACCTATTCTATGTAGGCATGCAATCTAGATCTGTAGTATTATGCTGGATAACTAATTTTACGTGTCATTTTTTCTTTTTTGGGCACTGTGCTGAATCTTATTATCAATATACTGTGTTGTTATTGTTTATGTACACTTTATACTGTTGCTTGGGCCATGCATCATGTATTTAGTAGTTGCCTGAAGCTGAGTGATTCTTTCAGGGAGCGACAAGTCTCCCACCATATTATTGAATTATTGGCTTTTGTTCATTATCAGCGCTAACTGTTTATTTTGGGTGCATGGTAAGTCTTTTTACCAAGGGAATGACATTCACCTTTTGGAAAGAAAATAAATATAAATGAATGAGCATATCTTAGCGTCCAATATAATTTTCTTATACTTGATTTTTCCTTTTGTTCTGCAGGAGGTACTACTTCAGTCTGTATCTTGAATTGTCCGACATTGCAATGCCATTGATAAGAACTGTCATCGCCAAAGTCAGTGATGCCATCTCCTTCTTTCTAGTTTCTTTGATTGGCCAATCCTTGGGGCTCATCTACACTGGGATCAGACAGTCCTTACGGTGGAAATGAAACATCCAAAGCATTCACTTGTTCTGTTCGTCCATTCTAGTGAGAATATCTTACCTGATAAACATAGCCATTCAATTTTTTGACTTAGGTAGTCAAAGAAAACTTCACTGCGGCCTATGTTTTTCTGAGGCATTCATATTAGTTTTGTAGTTGGCTTTAATTTCATTCCACTACATGAGATACAAGCCATTTGAATTCGTCCTTTTACCTATAATGTTGAAAAGAAGAAGTGCATCCGCAATTTGTATGCTTCATGTGCATATATATCAAGGTGAATCAGAAAATTCTTGTGATGCCGACTGCATGACATTTTGAAGAGAGAAAATTCATCCACGTAGGGTCACATGAAAGGTCGATTCCTTGTTATGCTGTTGGTTGGCATATATATTGCCAATGCTAAGGTTTGCGTGTAAAGGATTGTTACATTGTGATGCAGTTGGTTGGCATGCATTTGTAAGAGAAGAATATGTTTATATTTTAGCATCTGCAGTATGTAACATTCTAAATGCATATGAAGCATGTGAATATCTGCGCAACAGTTGCCGTGGCTTTGAGGACTGTTGCAAGCAGCTGCTACTCAGATTTACCCCATCCGGCCGGACTCGGGTCACATGCATCATCATTTTACTACCATTGATTTTATCGGAAACGCCGAGCCTGGGAAAACATTTTCTGATACCCTTCTAGGTCACCTTTTGTTTGTATTTTTCTTTTTAATCTCCCGATCTACATGAGATTCCAGTTTAAGTCATTACTCTTGGAAGTAGTTTTAGCCATTTGAACTATTGTGCTCAGGATGTTATATGATTCGCGAAGCATATGAGCCTATGAGATGGATTCAAAAAATGGAAAGATAAGAGTGCTGCCCTTATGCAAGACAAGGAAAAAAGAAAATACTAAACTTCCTTCTCGACATTACAAGTGAAATTTAACCTTTATTAACTTTTTGCATTATTTTTTCATAATTATTTTAACGGTTTAAAATTATTGAATTTCGTTCATAACATGATATTTATGAGCAGATAATTCCAAGAACAATAATAAGGTTAAACAAGTAGTGCCGCTTGATTTGTGTAATATTTGCTCGCTTGCTTCTGTGTGAAACACACAGATTTGGTTTAGGTTAGCTGCCGTTTTCATGTTTTGAATTATTGATTTAGTTTTCAAAACAAATCAAGGAACAGTAGAAAATGACAGGCAAATAGCTGAAAATTACTTTCTTCGAAAGATCATCACTAAAGCGGGAAATTAAAAAATAAAAATAAAAGCAATTAACAATATAATGATTGTGCCCTACCATCATTACATAAATGATCTCTTTTGATTAGAAACTTCTTATTATACACTAATCAATTGGTAATGTTCATACTTTTTGTAAAGTAAGTTTCCCACTTTGGACCTTCACCTTTTAACCAAGATAGAATACTATAAGGAAACCTTAAGTTGGATGGTCAAATGAAATTTTTGTGTTGTTTTATTGATCGCCGACACAATAGGATGTTAATTTTGAATAAGAACATATGAACCGTGACTCGAGAGCATGCATTGTGAATTGTGGTTTTGTTTCCTCAATTGCTCGTGTCCGTTGAGCACCCGTAGTTGAATGGTTAAGTTACTCGACTCAGAATTGGCGAATTGTGAGATTTAATTCTTACGGGATGCATAATAATGGGACCCTCTAATAAATCTATTCGAATTGGCTCTATATCAACATAATTCCATTATCGGAGAAAATAAATTGATGGGTCGTCTATGCTAATGAGTAAAGCTCATTATGAACTTAATCTAAGAAGTGTAACCGCTTAAACTACTATTGGAACCTTAAATTTATTGTTAATTATGCCAAATTAATTTAAACCGAAACAGAGTCATATATTTTTATTTGGAAATAATGCCGTGGCTCCTATATGAATACGCATGGTTTAGAATAGTTTAATTAAGCAAGGCAGTGTCAAACTAACAAACAAAAGGAAAGCAATGATAAAAGAATAAATAGTCCCCTGTGAAGGGTTGATGAGCCATCGTTTTCTAGACCAAGAACGTAATCAAATTCTTTGACAAGGAACAATGTTAGATCTTCTTTCATGCCATCATTGTACAATCATCAAAGAGAAAAGATACTATGTGTACATATGTGGAGCATATACTGGCCCCTCATTACAGCCTCATTGACATGACATGCTAATTAATTATTACTTGTATGTTTATCAATAATAATTTCTCGCTTATTACGTATAATGATGACTCAAATTTGCAGCCAAAAAATTTCAAGTAAAAGGTGTTATTAGCCTATCACTAAGCTACACCCTCTTATAATTACTCATACATGCACGCATCTATGTTTACTTATGCACTCATGATATAGAGGGCATTAATATTGACATCTTTGATTGCCTTTTTATTTTGGCTCTATAGTTAAAGTATGAAGTTCATTCTCTATTTTCTAATAGACTTTCTATTCCATTTCTATTGCCCATACCTTTATTATTGTCTTCTCGCTCCCTATACTTGAGGAGAGAGAACGACTCCTTATCCCAACATCCTAATGGCTCCTTATCCCTACATCCTTTTACTTTTTTATCATTTCGCCCTCTTTTTGTATTATAACTTCTATGTTTTTTTTGCTAGGTAATTTTATGTTTTTGTTTATGTAACAAAGTCACAAAATTTAAAAATACCATTATGGAAATTTTTCTAAAACTAATTATATGCTTCTCAATTAAAAAGTAATTTTATATAAAATATATTAATTAGACAATGTTTACACGTTTATGTATGTATGTATGTGTGTGCGAACGCACGCGTGTATCAAATCATGTCTCCTTCATTTTAGAAGTTAGAAGGTGTGAAGAGAATTGTGTCCACTAGATAAATGATTCGATTGAAAAGTAACTTGCAATATGCAAATGTGAAACATTGGGCGGTCCAAAAAGTCAAGAAGCATCGTCAACAAAATATTTCGTGCAAGAAAGCAAAAGAGAAGCTATACATTCAATCCAATGTGTTTTTCCTAAGAATGAGAATCTTGCTAACGTATATTCTTATGGTATAATATTTTATATTGTTCCGATATAATAATATTTCGATCGTATCTTTCCTCCAACTTTCCTTCCTCTTTATTCCTATGAAACTACTATTATTTTCTCTTTCCTTCTCTTATTAATTTCATCTTTACTATTATTATTTTCTCTTTCCTTCTCTTATTAATTTCATCTTTATCCTCTTCTACTTTTTTCCGACGACATACTTATTTAAAATGAATTGATTCCATTCCGATTCCTTGCCTAATAACTCTCAAGGAAAATCTCAAAGTGATTTTCAAATAGACGGGTTAGTATGAATTTAATCATGTCATTATGCACTTGAATAGGAATAGAAGCCTCCAATGTTCCTCAAAACTTAAGGTAATATAATGGCGATGCACAAATTGAATGGTCACTGGCTAGCAAAATTTTTAAGTTATATACACACCTCATGATATTTAAAAATATGTTTGTACTTTGATTATTTTTAAATACATTTTCATATATTCGTTATAATAATAGTAATTGGCCCCCCTAAATATTTCGTTCAACGTCACTCTTTATAGCTAGCTATCGTTCGATGGTGCCTAAAGATAGAATTCAAATCAATATATTACAGTTCATTTTGTGTGAAATGAAAGAAACCCTTTGATGTCCACAAGAAGTCATCAAGGGTACCTAGCCTCGACGAGAAAAGCAATGCGAAGGAAATAACATTAGTCGGTTATTAATTAAATCGATTCATCTATGAAAGCTACACGAAAAGCTAGAAGAATAAAAAGAATAACACGACAATACCATATCATGTTATATTAAAGAACTTTTCATCCTTAATTATAAGTAGTTATAGCATAAGTTTAACATAGTTCAATTCGCGCTAGTATTGTTAAGTAAGTTAAAGCCATCAAGGCTAGCTCAAGAGAGATTCAACATACTCTTTTTTTTTTTTTTTTAAAAAAAGATAGTAGTGGTTCTTACTTACCTTTCAATAATGACACTCAAGTTCAAGATTTATAAATTTCAATGTAGAGCATTAGTGTTATTACTGAGTTGTATATTCTTGTCCTGACACAGTTAATGTTAATAATTTTAGAGATAAAAAATGTAAGACGAAAGTTTTCAGATTCTTCAACAATAACTTCTATGCATGCCATGTTTTCCAACTCAGAAGAGGGTGGACTATCGTTCAATAATCGCACTTGTCAACATCAATATGTCAATCTATACAAATGGTGCCAGAAAGATTAGTTTTGATTGCTTATCTCAATCCATTGACATCTAAGGGCACACTAGTATCGTTTTGGGTTTGCCGCAGCCATCAAAACACCACCACCACCACTACCACCAACATTAAATTGGAGGGGTTTTGTCTTGTCCTAAAAAGTTGAAAATAATCCCTGATTTTTCGGCCATTTGCAATCATCGATTGAATAAATAATAATAAAATAAAATAATTCTCTGTAGTGTATATATATAGGAGGTCCCATTTTGACTTGTATTAATATACTTTTTTTCTAGAGGGTAGGCAAACCTGCAGAAAAAGGGTTTTTTTCGTGTTGGAACAGCTTACGACTTTGTGTTAAGAGGATTATCCATTTTCAACGTTAAACCTTAATTACCCCGGTTTCGTTTGACTAAGAGATACGTATAATATTATGAAAAATCAAATGAAAATTGTAATTAAGAGGTAGAAAGTTATGTTTAATTTGCCCTGCATAAAAAGAAATTCAGTGATTTCAAGAACGACGAAAAGGGTCTGTTTCTAATATTATAAATCCTTCATCATTTATGTAATTAACCTAACAAGACTTATTTTTCCCACAACGAATCTTATATTTACGTATAACAATCAAATTACATAAGACTTCTTTTAAAGCGTCAAAATTTCGGGTTTACGTATTATCAGTGATTTCTTTTATAACCTGGGGGTAATTAATTATAAGGTGTGTGTCACTTGTTCAATTTGCATTTTTTTTCTTCATTTAAAGGAAATTAAAGGTTGATATACACTATTGATCTCAAAATTTTCTCATACTTAAAAAAAAATTACGTCACACCACCAAACCACTAGACTTGATTATTGATTCGTATATTTATTCATCTGCTAAAGAATTTAAGATGAATGAGAAGCATATATATCATCAGTCAAAGCAAAAGGAAAAATAAAAAGAGAAATTCACGTGTAGGAAAAGTTCTTTTGCAGAAGAATGATGACTGGTTAGCACAACCACAGATTAGCTAGCTTTATTCAACTTTTTGTATTAGCATTATAGTTGTATTTCTTTTGAGGCAATGGCGCAGGTAACAGTGAAAAAGATAAAGCGGCAGCACGATGATGATGACGACGATGATAATGAGCCACTCAAATAAAAAGCAGCGTATCCATTTTTACGTGTGAAATTACAGATGTAACGTTGACGTAATACGTAGATCATTTTTTTGTCCTTTCTTTCTTGAAAATGTTTACGTGTTAAAAATTTTGATGCTAAGATCTTGTGTGGTGAGTTGGTGACCCCATTCGCTACTCATCATAGACTTAGACTGGCCTGTGCCTTTTTCAGGTCGATAACTTAGATTTATGTCACCCATATCAAGTAGTGTACTCATTTTATGTGTTGAAAAAGTTGTGCATTAAAAATTTTGTTGCTAAGATCATGCATGCACCATGCACTACTCATTATGGGCCCGGACTCATCGGTGCCTTCTTCGGGATCGGCGACCTAGAATTCGTGGTTCGGGTCGGGTCGGGTCGGGTATCACCCATGTCAATTAGTAGTGTATCCATTCTACGCGTGAAATTACAGATGTAGCCTTGACGTCTGCCGCAGATTTTTCTATTTTCCTCTGGAAAATGTTTACGTGTAAAGATTTTGATGGTAAGATCATGCATGGGTGACCCCATGCAATATTCATCATGGAGACTAGCCCTTCTTTGGCTCTTTTCACGACGACACGATCAAGAGCTATAAGTGGGTCTGTGTTTGATTGAGAGAATACGATGCTTTTGCGTTGCTTTCTGTGTGCCTTTTCCTGCTTATAATATTTTCACTGCATACACGCCGCGACGACAGACCCCATGCACGTTCTTTTCTATAACGCTTGCCCACGCTTCCGTCCATCTTCGCTTTGTTGTGATATGGTAACAGATTTGGATTTTTTTTTTATAACATTATATAATAAATAATAATAATAACCTATCAGGAATGGGGTCACAAATTTCTTCTAATGGGGTTAATGTAAATACAATTCACATGTATAAAAATTTAATTAAACATTTTATTAAAAAGACACAAATATTAGAATTATCCTTAATCGGGAACATATAAATACATAGTGCAATTACACTAATTCAGGTTGGCCTATGAGAATTAGAGAATGTATTAAGCTAGTCCAATTACAATCAATTTGCATCTATGATCAAGTAATTACTTGGTCTAGTAGATATATCTAATTGTATAATTATCCTTAATTATTCCCAAATTTAATTACAATGTAACCTTTCAAATGTGCTCTAGTCTCATAATTGTTTTATATCTCTAAAAAGGTCAACTCATCATTTGTTACAATATATACTTGTTGTACATGGATAAGTCAACCATGTAAGTTCTAGTACTACTCATATTGACCAATCATTTCTTTTTTCATGAAACCTCAAGAATGCTTAACATGATATTATATTGGGCTTTTTCCCTTGTCTTTGCGTTGCACAAATCCATGGACGTGCAACCCATCCAACTCTTGTTCATCGTGGATATCCATCCACGTGCTAGCCATCCTTGCAAGCAGGCATTTATTCTGGGTCGTGGTGGTTCATCCCTGTTCTAGGTCACACGTTCATCCAAGAGTCGTGGTGGTCTAGCCCTATTCTGATTCACATGTCCATCTAAGTTCTGTCCAAGAGTCATGGTGACCAATCTATTTTTTTGGGTAACACATCTATCAAGTGGTACAGACATTGTTCTAGATCACATATAAAGTGAGTGTTATAACATATACTTGTCTTCAAAAAAAATTTAAAATTTAAATCCACCATATAAGGTTACTCGCTATTTCTATCTTACTGGCCAATTGGAATTTATAATAAAAATTTAGTGATTCTTTACACCATCAACCCTCCAAGATGACAACCTGCAGGTTGACCCAGCAAGAGCCAGACATGGTTAACATTGTGCCAACCCGATTGAGAACCCACCATCAAATAGGTTGGGTTAACCTGTCTAGATGATCAATACCTCTCTCGCCCTGTCCTGTCCCCCACCCAAAAAAGAAATACCCTTGTTCTTAAAATTTTATTTGGCACAATTTAATAATATTGCGTAATTTGGGTGATATATATGAAAAATTTATGAAGGAGTTTGGGTTCTGACCACGAACGTAACTTGTGGAAAAAATTGGATTTATTCTTTTTGAAAATATGTACATGTATTCAAAGAATGTTTTAAGTGAAAAATTAATTTAGTCCCTCTAATAAGATTTACTCATATATGGCAGCTTAATTAGCTCTACCTTTTTTTTTAAAAAAAAAAAAAGAGAAAGAATCTTAGATCGGTCTCTATTATCACATTATTAATTTTTTGATACCTTCACCTATAGACCATTTAAAACCTTGTGACGATCGAGATCCAAATCCTGCCTTAAAATACCAACTTAATTAATTACAAAAAGATATAGTTTGTAGAAAAGAGGAATATTCACTGTTTTATTGCGTCACTGTATCCATTCATTCAACGTAAGAAACGTCGAAAAGACATTGTTGTCCGGAGACTATCTGGTCTGTTAACAAAATCAAACGGTATGTGATGTGCCAACAGCATGCATGCTGTATCATGTCGGAGGAAAAATGGGAAGTTTTTTTTTTTTGTTTAATTCTAATACAAAGAAATAATAGCTTTGTTAATTTGGAAGTGTGACTTGAGATGGCAAGATAACGTTGCCATGTAGAAAATGATGATAAGGGGCAGAATGGTAATTTCGTCCTTATCATTGAAGAGTATTAACAACACTAAGTTTTTTTTTTTTTTTTTTTTGTAACTAGCACCGTACCCTCATGTGATTTGTTAGAGGTGTATGTCACCCCTAATAGTTTCAAAATAGGTATAGAATCTTTGTGTTTCTCAAATACGTAAATACATATCTCCTAAAATAAGTATTAAACTCCCTAATATCCTCAATTGTGTAGTATACATAATCTTAAAATGAGTATTTGTGTCTATTTTAAAATTATAAGAAAGTAATATATATTTATAGTAAACCATAGGGAGATAATGTACTATTTACCTTTTTTTTTTTTGTTTCATTTAGAAAGATAAAGTCAGTCACATAAAAACTAATTTAGAAATAGAGATACTCTGATAGTAATTTCTTGATAATCCCCTAAGTGTATTGGGGGAGCCTCAAGAATGTGAAGTCACGACAAGTGTTGTAGCCGGTGATTTGCAGGTTAGTTTATACACATATTTGCTTCTCTAAAAGAGATATCTTGGTTGACATTTGGCACGACATTTTGTGACCAAATATTGTTTCGGTTCCAAGCTCATTCGAATTAAAAAAATTATGTTTTGAGACCGGAAGTAAAGCGTTCATAAAAGTTTGTCACAAAAGGCACTGTTTCTAGTGGTATAGACACGATCTTTCATTTTAGAGATCAGAATGATCATGATTTTTATTGCCACTTAGCTCTGACAAAATATGGCTTGTTCATATTTAACTAATCAAGTTCTGGTTTAAAAGTAATTTGTTCGGCTTATTTTTAAAGAACTTTAGAATAAAAGCCCAAGTTTTAAAAAATTAAAAATTTTAATGTTTAAACATTTCAAAGTTTGTGAGTTTAGAACCTAAAAGTAACTTGATTGGTCTAATTTTTCTAAAGAGATTTTGGAACAAGAGTTTAAAAAAGGAGAAGCTCCAAATTGGAGCTTTGACGCTAATTTGTCGGAATTCTTTTTGGAAAAGAATGACTAACCAATTAACAATTTCTCTTCTACAAGATTTTTTAACTTAAATTTAATTATTAAATATTAGTTAAAATTTTATAGTTTGACCAAACAAGCTCTTAAAGGACCACTTAACTTAATTATCAAAGAGTCCTTTGTCGGTGCCTCCTCTAATTAATGTTGGACTTAGAGAATTGTGTTTATTTCCATTCATTGGCTATAGATGAGACTTCAGACGTTGAGATGAAGGTCAATGAAAGAATACTCCATCAACATAAAAATTAGAAATAGAAAAAAAGAAAAAGAAAGAAAAATCACTAGTCTCTTCAATTGGCAAAGCCAAAAGGAAGATAAAGAGAAAGCAAGCGAGAGAAAAGATAAAGTTAAACCACTCTGAATGATTTCTCCATTTGGAAACAGTCTTTACTCTTTAATTAAGTGCTTTTTGTTAACTCTGAACAAAAACCAAAAGTGCTTTGTTGACCAAAGTTAATGTACGGCACCAAAACTTGCATATTTTGTCCTCCTTTTCCAGCAAAGGAAAAGCTAGAAACTGAAAGTGATTATCGAGGTCAACAAGACTTTCAAAAGCAGAAAAAAGAAAGCAATTGGATTGCATCTTTAAACTTGGAATCTTGCATTAACCCAAGACGGATGACAACTTGGTCGTAAAACTAATACCATTTTAATTTGTGTTTGTACGAAACTTGTCAAAGGTATAAAAAAAGCAATTGGATTACGTACTTAAACTTGGAATCTTGGATTAATGCAGCAGGTATATTATAACTTGAGCGTAAGACTAATACTATTTTGATTTTGTTAGAAAATATGTAATAAAATAGAGCAAAAAATAAACCACAAGATATATAGAGACTGGGGTTGAAATAATGAATAAGCAAGAATAAACAAAATTAGTTGAGGCTCGAGAAACTCAATTTCCTTAAAAGATTTACGCCCCTCCACACGGTACTAAAAGTTATAGCGTATCCTTCTCAGGAGCAACCAGATAAAATGTAATTAAGAGAGTAATAAACATGCCCCTCCAACACTAAAAAATGCCCAAGAAATAAGTTCACCTGACCAGCTAATAAGCAAAAATGTGCTGGAGTTTAAATCCTGCAACCAAATAAAAAACAATTAAAGAAGTTATAAACTTGTCTTTCTAACAGTCAAAAATGCCCAAGAAATAAGCTCATAAGCAAGTTAAAGGAGTAATAAACTTGTCTTTCTAGCAGTCAAAAACGCCCAAGAAATAAGCAAGCTCATAAGCAAAAACGTGCTGGACTTTAAATTCCGAGCTTTAATGTATTAGTTACGTCATCTTCAAAAGTATTTTTTTTCCGAATACTCAAACCCAAAATCCCCCCCCGCCTCCCGTGGGCGCGCGCGCACGTGGGGTGGGTTTAAGCACCATGTCCACCATGTATAGTCTTCCATCTATATGCCTTGCTGGTACACTTTATAAAGGAATTTATATATAAAGTGAGCAAAAGTTTATTGATTTTGTTGTGTGGAATACAAATTCACACACAACCAAATAGTAATGCACTTAATTTTGGTTGCTAATTTCTCATTCACCTTTAATTTGTTTCTGATGTGTAAATATATCATGTTAACCTACTCGAAACAAGGAATGTAACAGTACTAACTACCGACCCTTTTAACTTACGGACCCAACTCAAAAATTGAGTCAATATTGCTTTGACCTTATATTAAAGTACTCTAAACTAACAGATTTATGGTCATCCAACGAGATGATATAAAATGTTACTCTGACCTTTATACAAGAAATCAAAGGAAAGAAAGCAAAGAAATAAGAATACAATTTTCCTAAACCAAAAGAGTTCTTGTCAAAGTCAAATATAGGTTTCTTATATAGAAAACCGGCCAAGCAAGAAAAAGTGAATGCCATCTCCATCCACAGTGCCTGTCTTTCTTTTTCCTTTCTTTCTTTCTTTCTGGTGCACCACGCTGCTTTTCCTTTGAAGATTCTTTATTGTAATTTTGAATGATTGGGCCCATGTATGGTTTAGGAGCCTAAATTATCAATAATATAGCATAACTATATATGTAAATTAGGGTTTTTTTTTCCTTTCTTGGATATGTAAATTTCGGTCTAACAATAAGATTATGTTGTCTTCACAACCCTGTAAATCATTTTTTTTATATATTTTTTTCTCTCAGTTCGCTTGATAACCAACTTTCAAAATATTATCAAAGTAAAGATAAAAATGCGACTGCCTCACAATGACAAATTTTAAGATCATTATATAAGATGTTAGGCTAATTAGCATTTAACCATTAGCTATTATAGAGTGAGCATTCATCTATGTATTCAAAATCATATCCTAAACTTAAGCTAAATCAGATAAACAATATTCGCAATTTTACACAAGTATTATATAAAAATGGTATTTCAATTCTTGACCATTTTCTTCTTTTTGTTTTCAGTAATTATGCATTGAGTCCTAGCCCCTAAAATTTTATTTTGCAAAAGTTTATTTGAAACATGTTGAGAAATCAGGACGCATAACACACACTCACGCAGCAGAATTAAATCACAAGTAACGAGAAAAGAATACGTGCTATTAAACGTGGTTCGGCCCTCTGCTTACGTCTACGATTCCCTCTGGGATAAATTCTACTATTCAACAATAATGGAGTTACAACTCAAGTGATGACTTTTTGCACGGAAAGACAAGTCTAAACCCTCCCCACACAGAGTTCTTATAATGGTTCTATCCTCAACAAGATTAGAACGAATATAAGATACTCTTGATGCTCTCAGGCTCTCTCTCACACCCCCCATGGGGTGTGGCCCTAAGGCACTCTCCTAAGACACACCTTATACAACTAATGCAAGAGTCCTATTTATAGAGGAGATTTCCTTGTCCTCCAAGACAAAGGATTTCCTCATCTATCAATCCTACCATAATTAAGACTCTTACCATAACTAGAATTTTAATTCTCATTAAAATTCTTTTCTAATTTGTATGGGCTTGGACTTTGAACCATTACCCAACAAATTCCTCCCTTGGCGAAAAGTCTGAAGCTTCTTTGCAGCAACTGGAACCTCTTCATAGTCTTCATGCTGGAGCCCTCGCTCGACAACACTCTTCACGGCAGCAGCTACCAACACATCCTAGCAGGTTTTCGGAGTCATCCCCAACATCCCTCTTCATGCCGTCTAACCTCGACCTCTCAAGGTTGTTTGCGTCCTCCCTCGACACAGGCATCTTGGACGTGGTTTTCTCTTCCAACAGTAGCATTCCTTATCAGTCGTCTGGCCAGGACTCTGATCGTTCAGCTACGTAAACTCTCTGCGCGTGACTCCTCCCTTGAATTGAACCTTCTTCAACTAGTCAACTCATCCAAACTTCTCTCCTCTAGAAGTTTGTTTACTAGTTGGCTAACTGTGTTTGCTCGCACAATGCTTCGAAGACTTTCGCAAAATTTCATCACCACTTCATTGTTTTACCCAATTTCAAGGCTCACCCACAATACATCAAGAAATTTGGCAAAACGGACCTCAAAAACGAACTCAGGATGTCGGAAAACAGTGAGAAGACCCTCGGTCAATGCGGTCAAACCCCTGCAGCCCACTGGTCAAACCTTCTGTTTGATTGTTTGACCACAAACTCACAAAACTTGACCTGTTTGTATCTCACAATCCGATCGTCGGATCGTTACGGAATTTTAGCAACTTACTCTCCTCTCCGAGACGAAAACACAGCAACAAACGGATCGTCAATCGGACATGGGCAAGGCTGCCAAACGTGACCAGCAGATCAGCAAATTTTTTACTCCTCTTTGGCGTTTCTTTTTTCGTGCAAATCAGCGTCACACTCACGCAGCGGAATTAAAGCACATGTAACGAGAAAAGAATACGTGCTATTAAACGTGGTTCGGCCCTCTGCCTACGTCCACGATCCCCTCTGAGATAAATTCTACTATTCAACAATAATGGAGTTACAACTCAAGTGATGACTTTTTGCACGGAAAGAAAAGTCTAAACCCTCCCCACACAGAGTTCTTATAATGGTTCTATCCTCAACAAGATTAGAACGAATATAAGATACTCTTGATGCTCTCAGGCTTTCTCTCACACCCCCATGGGGTGTGGCCCTAAGGCACTCTCCTATGACACACCTTATACAACTAATGCAAGAGTCTTATTTATAGAAGAGATTTCCTTGTCCTCCAAGACAAAGGATTTCCTCATCTATCAATTCTACCATAATTAAGACTCTTACCATAACTAGAATTTTAATTCTCATTAAAATTCTTTCCTAATTTGTATGGGCTTGGACTTGCCATAACCCAACAAAACATTTATAATCTCTCATAGTATATAGTCAGATAACATACGGTTTGTCCAAATTGTGTCCTCATGGGAAAATTTTATTGACAATTTTGTTTCTACAATTTTCTTCGATGTTGCCCCTTCAAGACTTTAAATAATGCACACGTGATTAGCGAGGTGATTTGTCATATTATAGAACAATAGTGTTGATTTCTGTACGAGGAACCGATGCACATAATCTGAAAAAGTGATTGGTGCATAGGAAGAGTATGCAATAAACAAGAGAAATATTTCGTTCCTTGTACATAATTGAACCCACTTCCATAGATTTTCATTGTCGTACATAATTAAACACACTTCCATAGATTTTCATTGTCAAAAATAAAAAATAAATATAATAAAATTTTTGTATCAACTTAATCTTTTATAAGATGAAATTACATGTGTTGGGGGTCGGAATATACTAATATTTCCTATAAAAAATTATAAATTTTAAAGGTGGTTAATGTAATTTTGAACTAATTTTCTTTATATTAATAACTGATTTTAGAATAGAACTATATGATTAGAGCTTAAGTTTCAAAAATGATTATGAGTTCATGATTTGTCACTACATACTACTTAAGAAGAATCTATTTACGTATAAGGTATATATGCTAAGACACTAATCTGATTATCTTATGTAAGAGGGCGTTTTAAAAATAATAAATCAACATGATAAGTTCTGTGTAACAAAATAATTTTTAAATGAGATTATCACTTAATATGTATAATTTTCCATTATTAGGTAAAGTTCTTGTTTACCACATCCGGGCTCCAATTCTCACCTGTAATTAAAAAGAGATGTTCACACCCATTGCAAGCTTGAGGGGTTTATTTGGGACCCTCCTCTATTTTTCCCTTTTCGGGGAGAGGATTTCACCGCTTTTATAGTAAATGCTAACGCTAACAATTACAATAATTGCAATAATGTTCAATTATTTTGATGTGATTAGAATCCCCTCATAACAATTGCTCTGTATGAGAGAAATTCTAACCATTCATATGTATATCATACCATCTCATCTATTTATAAAATTCAAATCTCAAAAAATTATTTTTTCAAAAAATTTGCTTTTCTTTTTTGATACCTACTTTTTTTTTTTTGGAAATTGAGTTTATGGACAGTAAAGTGATATTGTGCACAATTGAATGGTTAAATTTTTTTTTTCCTCATATTGTATACATCAAACAACTAATGATATGAGAAGATCTTATTCTATTTTAATGTGGATAATAAACAATAATTCTTTATGCTTAAAAGTCCACATGAAAAAGGGACACTTTAGTCAATTTCTCCACCCAAGCTTTGCACCTTTTCATATATAATAACTTCTTTGCTAAGCTGGTTCTTTTGCTCTACAAAAAATGCATATGGAATTTCAAACCTGCTTATATCCCACTTTTGCTGAACCCTGAAATCTCTCTCTCTCTCTCTCAATCTCTGTGTGTGTGTGTGTGTGTGTGTGTGCTCTCTTAGCCAGGCTTGGTGGTCTTTAACTGGTTCATGGATATTGAACCCTTGTGGGCACTTGGGGGGTGGTTCATCATTTTACCAAATCATTGCATGGCAACACCATTGAAAACTACTTCTGAAAGCAGCTTCTTCTTCACAAGATCATCTTCATCATCAACCCTTTACCTTCTCTTCTTTGCTTGCTTTCTCTTCATCTTCTTTCTGCTTCTTCATCACTCATCATCAACTGATCATCATCATCATCATCATCGAGTAGTTTTTTCCAACCAAAAACTCCTCCATGATTCTTCACCATCACCATCATCACCTGCACTGAATGCTTTTCACCCTTCAGCAAAGAAGAAGAGCCATGATTATTCTTCTAAGAAAGAATTTGAAGCTGGTGAGCATGAAGTGCCAAGTGGACCAAACCCTATATCAAACAGGTAGGCTAGGCAAGCTACACTACGTACTGTGTGAAGAAGCCATGAAAATACCCATCAGCTGTTGCAGACTCGAGAAGAAAATGGTATCGATGCATGATAGCTGAAAAGGTTTTGTAACGGCACTATTTTTTTCACAACTGTTCTTGATCGCCATTAATGTTACTTGTCCTCAGTATCAGAAGTTTGTTAGCTTTGTTCTTATCTTCATCACTCATGTAAGCATCACCTTTTTCATTTTCTCTCTTTTTTTTTTTGGCCTTTAGTTTTTTTTTCTTTTTTTTTTCCTCCCTCTAGAACTGTGTATAGCAGGAGACACCTATATATTTTTATATATGATTTGTATGTATCGATCTATATGTTTTGAGCATAGACCAGGATGATATTATATTATAATTAGTGTTATTGTTTGTGAGAAAGAGATGGATCATGATCCATATTTTTACTATTGCGTAATCGGTTTTATTTATTTTTTATTTTTTAAGTATATTTTTGCTTTATATATATCATGATGATAATCTTCATCCAATACATGTGGACACCCTAAAGATAGTTCCGTTTTTCTTTTTCTATTTTTCTTCTTTTCCTTAAAAAATCTAGCATGAAATTCTGCATGTTTTTGCTTTAGGGTTTTGAATTTTAGATTGGGGATATATGATTCGAACTATTATTGACCCTCGAGTGCGTAGTGGTGTTAGATCTAGTGGGTGAATGAATTTTTTCATAATATATTAAAAAGATTGATAGTAGTTACTTGTCTAAATACTTTATTATAATTATATTAGTACGTAATAGAAAAGATTCTAAAGTGAGATCTATTAATTAATTATTTTGGGATTTGCCTGAAAATTATTTGACTGTCATAAGTGGACTTTACTGTTGTCTTCTCCAACACGTTATTCAATAAAGCTGATGATAGAAAGACATCATGAATCTATGATTTGATAATTCTAACAATTTCATCAGACATCATTGGCGCAAGTCCAATATGTTTGATTGCCCGGCCATTAACATGGTTTAATTTTGAACAGAACATTTTGTATATCCCACCAAATTCTACAGCACACCCTGGAATTTTTTTTTTTTCAATTCAAGGAACACTTTGATAATCATAAAATGTATATAATGAAAATAAGTAACATACCACTGAACTATAAAACTATTAGCCACCCTGAATATTTTAGGTGATAATTATTGATCTATCATATCTTTACAAAATTTTATTTATTATCATAACTTTGTGAATTTAATACTCGACCCTATTTACCGTGACAAGATTTTATTTACTATAATTTATAGTATGAGAGTAAACTTTGAAATTACTGTGTTATAATATAGAATTGAGCGAATAATAGTTGTTTGTTGTATGTACACTATAAAATTTGACAACTCATCTTTCTCTATGTATGTATTCTGTATCAAATTTGACTGCGACATAAAATATAAAAAAATTAACCAACTCTATCAACTATAATAAAGTTTTTGTTTGATATGATTAGTTTAAAGAGTAGCAGGACCACTGAAATTAATTCACTTTACTTTTGTCCTAAATAATTGGACATGGTATTAGTCAATCATAAGAATACTCATTAGGCAAAAGAAAAAGATGTACACGAGTAGCGCTCATTGCTGCACAGATTTTGGGGATCTAAATATGTTCTGGAGACAACTAATTATGTGAAAAATCTAGGTCAATTAATGAAGATGTGAATAATGAGTGCAGAGAATAATTTAATGTACCATTTTGTAAACTTCTTAATTTCTCATGAATATTTCCTAGGTTTCTGGATCTGTAATAGTACTAAACAATTATGACCATTGACCAAAGCCGGTTAAGGTATCAAAAGTGGGAAGTTACGTTTCATTCAACAATATATGATGATTCGAACTTTAGTCTTTGTTTGACGAAAAAAGCAAAAACTTTACTCTTTGATTTACTAACGAACACTTTTACCGTTGTTTTCTCCTTTAAAGATAATATGTTTAATTTTTTATATCACATTCATACGTTTAAAATAAGCCGATAACATGAGCACACACTTTGAGTTCCTAGTATCAATTCCAGGAACTCAAATCGAATTAGACTTTAACCATCCCCGATCAAACTTAGAGGGTGTTTAGTTTGGCTTTTTTTTTTGTCATACTTGTTTAAAGTGTAATTTAAGATAATGAAAGTATTTGTTTTAATTAAAAAAGTTCTTTTTTTAAGTAGCTTTAAGTAGAAAATAAAAAGTTCCTCAATCCCAACATTTGTTTTTTTATGGTTTTAAGCACTTGAAAAAAAAAAGCAAGTTTGACCAAATCATTTACTATCTTATCCTTACCTTTTTATTTTTATGACTAAAATATCTTTACTCTTTTATCTTATACTTACTTTTTAAATTCTATTTTAATGTTCTTAATAGTTATTTTAACCATAGAACTTACTTTTCAATCCATTTTAATAAAACATGTAAATATTTATTTTTATAACTACAACTTTTACTCAAACACGTAACTACTTAAAGTCGACAATAAAAAAAAAAGCTGTTTAAAGCCAAAAGTGCTTTAAGTGGCTTTTTGGTAAGCCAACCCAAACACCCTCTTATTCTAATACCAACCAGTCAATATATCGCTTCTTGACTTTTTTTTTTTTTTTTTTCCCTTTCAATGGAGGTCGAGGTCACCTATATGATCACTCTTCCTCATTAGTGAAGTTCATCTCGTCCATCTTCCTCTAAAAGGACTTGAAGTTGTCTAGATATCTCATCAACAATCTAACAAACATTTAATAACTTTTTGAATTAATAATACGGCAAGTAGATTTTGGCATTGTCCATGGTCTAAAAATAAAGTGTTCCATTTTAAAAACTAATCAATGAACAAATAAACAAAAAATAAAAAAGGGAAAATTTAGAAATATAAAATTTTCTTGGATATCAAGCTTAGGAAATCAATTTACTCCAACATGCTAAAGGGGATGTATACCTCTTGTGAAAGTTGCCCTAAAGTATTATAACAAGAGGTTAATTTCACCATAATCTCCAATATTATCATTCAATTTCAATTTAATTAATTCCTATTGTGATAGAATGTTCATATTAGTCTTCGATATTTTATAAATATATTTATATTAGTCCATGCTCATAGTAAGCAAATTGATAACTAATATGCGATGAAGAGGTTTTCAAATATTGAAATAACTTAATTAATTGATGAACTTTCCCAATGGCACAAAGGGCCTGTTTGAATTGTCTTTTCTTTCATGAAAATATATATCTTCTTTAAAATAAGTATTTAAATTAAATTTTATATAAAAAAAAAGCTCTTAAAAAATTTAATTTCAATTTTCAAAAGCCAAAAATTTGAACTTTCAAAAAGTATAAAGATTTTTTAAACCCAACCCAGACGAGCCAAAATTAGAAGTTCATACAACAATCTTAACTATAAGAAAAGTTTAGCCAAAAGGCCTGAGTAGTTTCTGGGCCGAGCTATTGGTTAATTATTACTTATTAGTTTGACCCATTTGGTGATCCATGCAGCCCACTACAAAGCCCTAATGGGTCTTTTCGTTCGGGCTGAAGTTAGCCAGCCTCAGGTAGTTTCTGGGCCGGGCTTTCGCTTAATCACAAATCAGTTAGGCCCATTTTGTAATCCATGCAGCCCATTATAAAGCCCTACTGGGTCTTTTTATTCTCGCTGACGTTGAACATCCTTATTTTTCTCTAAAACCCTCTTACTATAAACCTCAAAACAAAAAAAAACCATAAATATTTTCTCAATGTAATAATCATATCAGCAAGAAATGGCTCTTAGATTTCGACGCCTCAGAGAAATTCATAAGCTCTTCCCTCGCATTTGTTCAGGTAAAAATAAGAAGAAAAAAAAAAGTTGTATTTAGTTTATAATTCTTTACTTGTTTAAGCATTTTGGGTCATTTGATTAGTGGTGCAATGATATGCTAGTAGTTGAACCTGTTCGTTACAATTTTAAGTTAATGTGATACGAAGAATTTATTTTTCTTCGTTTATTTTACTTGAGTTGCTTTCAGTTTATTTAGTTTAATTTTATGCTTTTCAGAATTTATGTTTATTGGTGTAGGCAATGTTCATTGGCCATTAACGAGAGCTGTACATTTATCTTCTTCGCATTTGAATTCTTCACTGCCCAATTGCTCAGATGTTAACAAAAGGCTTGAATGGAGAGGCTGTAATGATCAAAGGTAGTGTTCTTTATATATATTGTAATATTTACGTCCTACATTGGTTTCAGTATATAATTGTATAAGGGGCTTAAGCATTTTGGACCATTTGATCGGGGTTGGCGCTGTATGTAGTAGTAGCTGGACCCGATAGTTATTTGATTTAGTAGTGAGAATTTTGGTCAAATTTATTAATATTTAGTATTTAAAAGAAGCCCCGTGCACAATGCTGTTCGCGGGTGTGGGAAGGGTTGGATTATTATTTTTGATTAATTGTAGTTGTTCACGTTTCTGTCTTATGGAATTTTGTTCTTTTTGCTAAATTTTATATTTGATAGTATCCCTAACTTTTAAATGATAGTCACTTTCAGGTATTCAACTGCATCGAAAATGTCACATAAGACTCGGCAAGGTGGTAATTTGTTGTCGTACATTGGGTCTACTCTTGATGAGCTAGAAGGTAAATTTTTCTCACTCGTAAAAATTTGGTTTGGTGAATATTTTCGTGGTTACTTTTGATTGCCCAATGAATAAGATTCTTACAGTGAATTATTAGTCTAAGCCCTTTTACAATGAACACCAACATCCATTAATGCAATGGTGTATCGAGTGCATTGCATAATCATTTTCGAGGAACTAATTATTATGCCATTTAAAACAACTGCAGTTAGTGGTACTATTTGTGGTTGTAATAATAATTACTCTTGTGGCCACACACTGAGAGTACTATTGATATATCTTGATGCATGAGTTTCATTGTTTTATTTACTGACTATTGCTGTTGGTCAGACAGGGCAACAGTAATATGAAAACAGTTCTTCACTTTCGCAGCCAGTTTCTCCTGTTCTCAAAGTTCATTTTTAAATTTCAGGCCCTTCCCATTGTTGGTTTAATAGAGCTGAATATCAGAAGAATTACTTCAGGAAAGATGGAGGATTCTTAGTTCTTGCTGGTGAATTTGTTGGAGAGTCCTCATTGTCTAGCTGTGACCTTATCCCCTTGATTGAGAAAGTTAAATCACTTCAACAAAGGTAAGAATAATAGTTTAGATCATTTACCATAAGTTTCTTAAATTTGAACTAGTCTAATGTGTAACAAAATGCCTTTGGCCACTCTGACTTATGCAATTGCTTTATAGGTATCCATCGCTCCAGGTTATCGGATTTCAATATAGTCCCTCAGTCTGCTCTACCACTATTTCTACACATCTACTCCAGAGAATCGTGATGGAATATATTACATTTCCTGTTCTATTATCATCCAAGAAGTTTACTGAGGTGTGTAATGAGTTTTTGCTTATGTAGTTGACCTAACACCCAATGAGCTCCCTATAACTGCAGTGCACCGCTGCATCACAATATGGCCATTTAATCTGGTTATTCTAAAAATTAATATGCTTTTTAAATAAGTCCAACCTCGATTCTGATTGATGATTAGATACTGTTTCTGCTAAACTTTTTACATGATCATTCTAGTAATGCCATCTTTTACATGTTTTACCATGTTATAAGTTTAGTTCTACATGTCTTTGATGGCTATGTTGCTTTGGTACCATTTTGCCAGGTACAAATGTATATCACCTATGTGATTATATACGCTCTGCTTATTCAAAATCATACGGAGTCCCTGCAGTTCTTTCTGTAACTTAATGTTTTTTATATATATAGATGAAAGATCAGGCCTGCTACGTTGTGTTTAAAGATTTCCAAAGTCCCGTAATCTACCATGAGAGAGATGTGGATCTTGTCATTCTTGAGAAAGGTATGTAGTCTTGTTTCCTTTTTTTATGATATACCAATGCCCAAAAATTGAAAAATATGAGAGCTTACCTATGAATAATTGATATTTCCGTTGAGGATCAAGCTGAACTTCTTTTCTTTAATAATTGGAGAACTAAGAGGGAGATGAGAAGAGGAATTGTATAAGTTGCAAAAGTATAGAAATTACACCAATATTTTGCATGATGCCTTTTTCTCATAGAAACTTTAAGGTAGACTAAATAGTTGAATTGTGTTTTTTCAGGGATTTTTCTTTTATTTGTATTTTTGATCATCCTTCTAATGTCTGCTTGGACTAAGTTCTCATTACGAGTTGAAGTGAAAATTGGGAGAGTGAATCCTTTGATTCCCGTTAATGATATCTTGCTTAGGATGGAGCTAACTGACATCCTGATTCAATTGTGATACTTTTAATGTGACCCTTTCCTGTATGAATCTTGTTTAGTTTGGTTTCAGCAGCCAATGCATAAAATAATTTATAATGTTTTTTGACATGTGATTGGAAGGCCAGTGAGCAAGGGGACATGCAATAGGTGAAATTAGAAGCCTGGATGAAAAGAATGGTGTTTTTTCTGGAATGAATGGAAACTTCAATAATATGGTCTGTTCAAGAATTCCAATTCTTTCTTTTGTGAAGTAAACGATTTTCCACTTTGTTGCCTACATAGATTGGTTGTTGCAAGTCTTGTTCTTGTTAGAAAAACTAGTAATTTAGAGTAAGAGACTCTTGAATTTGGGGAAAAGTGTCTAGATATAAACTACAACGATTTACTGCATGGTGTAAAGTGAATGAAAAGGTAAAACATCAATATTTTAAAATCATGAATGTAGATTGAGTTATCATTATTATTGTGCATAGGGAAGAGCTAGAAGATATATACTTTTTTAATCCCCAGCTCTAACCTAATCCCCTGCCACCAAAGGGGGATTTGAACCCAGGTCATCACTCTTGCGGAGTAGTCTCAAACACTTAAGCTACTCACTTATTCTGTGGGAAGATTCACTGGGCTACTCAAAAATCTAGGTATTAATCAAAAAAGTAATCAGTAGATCGTTTTGCACCAGAAAGATGAGGCTGCTGACAGATTTTGAGGGCTAGAGATGATAATCAAGGAAAATATGAAGAAATTTAGATGATAGAAACCCTAGGTGAAAGCGAAAAAATTTTCTGAGAACTCTGATTTTGATCAATTTTGTGATTGAAAATTGCTAGTATATCTTTGGAAGCCATGGATATGGAGGTAGAAGCTCGAAAGAGAAGACGGGGACCTATCCTGCTCTGGATACCATAACGGAAGATATTTTGGGAGTGAATGTTATTTATTTCATCAACCGAATCTGTTACAAGTACCTGATATTTATAGGCACAGGTTTACATTCAATTGCTCAGCTCTAACTAACTAACAGAATATGCTGAGCTGACTGTCAACATCAATGATTTGACTCTAACTCAGGTACTTAACTACCAGGCTATCTATTATACAATGGAAATGTATACTAATCATGTATACTCTACACTACTCACATATTCCATTGGAAGATTTATACTTACCTAGTGAGTTGTGATAGATTATAATTTTGTTAACTTAAAGCATGATGTCGCAACTATCTAGACTTGGTGAATCAGCTGGTTGAGGTGCTTCTGCTAAATAGAGTCCTGGTTTTTTTATTAAGAGTATCCCGTGTAAGAGCTTTGCCTTAGAAAAATACTTACCGTGTATCTAATTCCACAGTAGGGGAATGAATTTGACAAATTAGTGTTTGTTGTCTCTCATGACATGACTGAGGCAACGACAACACCTTTGCTGAATCTTGTTAATCTAATTGTTGCATTGAATGAATTAGGTACAAAAACAAATCCATGTTATTATTATTATTATTATTATTATTTTTTACTGGGCATCGATTTTCCTTGAATCAGGTTATATTCCCCATTGTACTGAATGTCTATGCAGAAAAGGCTGTCCTGGCTGCAATGTTAGTAAACTTTGAAACAAGAGTGAACCACCTTATTCAAATTTGCTTTCATTAGAAAATAAGAGGAGGGGTGGGGAAGGATGGGATAACATAATTAGAGTGACAACAAAGTGATAATAGTTTCTCAAAGCTCAAGGTTTTGGCGAATTTGGGGTTTGGGCCTTAATGTAATCTAATTTAGTTTTATCTTGAGTCATTTCGTGGTATATTGATTTCCTCTAACTGGAGGTAAAATAATGAAAACATGAACCGTTGGTTGCTGCTTCCGGTTGATACTTTTAGATGTTCTTGTGTTCTTTTGTTTTAAGTGTTCTTTCTATTTGTCCTTGCTCTCTTCGTTTGAATATAATAAATTCATTTTCTTGATCCATGTAATCATTGTATACAACTAGTTATGTCTCTGAAGTTTTATGTTTGAATTTTGTCTGACTGGCAGCTGTCGAGGATATAAAGGTGCAAGATAGCAACTCCTCTAGGTTGGAAGATAAGCTGAAGAGTTCTTGGATGGTTCCTGTTGAAACTGTTAAGGAACCATACCTCTCTTCTTCCTTGTGCAACTTGCTCTTCTACTTTCCAGGTAAAGGCTTCGAAAAGCCTTTTCTGCCCAATGACTCTTCCTTTAATGTGATGATGGTAGTTTCTCTCTGCTTTCTTTGCAAAGAGTTTGGCTGCCTTTTGTCCCATGGTAAGTTGTGCACTGCATTTTGAATGTCAGGCCTGTGGATTTAATGGTTGTAGTTTTCTGTTTTAAAATACTTTGTAGTATGCTTGCCTATTTCATGTCACCTTTGCTTTTTAACACGGAAGCAATTTGTCAATATTGTTCAACCAAAAGAAATGGTTGATATTAATGACTTCCTTTTGTATCCTTGGATGAAATTTATTACCTCCTAACAAGCCATTGGGGAAGCTACAAAGAAAGAGTTGCCAGAAACATATCCTATGAGACTTTGGTTTTGAAATGTTTGCATTTCCTGATGAGATGTGTTGCAAAAATGAGTTCAAATTTCTTTGTAGTTGTTCAATTATAGGGTGTAAATTTGAACCTTTTCATTGCTTCTTTCATCTTTCGAGATGCATTGCTGATGTTTGAGAAGTAAAGAGGCCAATGAAGGAGGTGGAAACAAGTTTGTTCTGCCTAAAAAACTGATTGTTAGTGAGTCTGGATGTAGAAGTGGGATTCTATATATCTAATTACTTCTGCTTGGAAAAGTGTAGTTGAATGTGAAGAATATGAAGCCAGAGCTCGTCATCATTTGAAAGAATAAGCATTAGAACAAATTGATGTAACTCATGTAACCTTTTCTTTTTACAAAATCCAATTTGGAGATATATGGTAACTGGTAAGATGTTTCTTTCAACTAATTGAACATGTATAACAATCTTCTTGACCTTCTAACTACAAAATGGAGATCTGTAGTACATTGAGTAAGATATTCATGTGTTTACATATAATCATTAATATGGTCAAAAGAATTCGTAATTGACTTATAACTTTGTAGTAAACTTTTGAGCTTGTGTAGGAGTTTCTATTAGCATTATGAAGTTTATGACAATAGTAAGATGTATGGTAAGATAATGCTTTGAACAAATTGGACATGTATAAAAATCTTCTAACTAAAGAATGGGATATGTAGTATATTAAGACATTCAATTTCTTACATCTGATTCTTAATATGGTTCAGAAAATTTTGTAATTGACATATTAACTTTATAGCAAGGTTTCTGAGCTTGTGGAGGAGTTCCTAGTAGGATTGTGAAGTTTATGATATAACAAGATAGTTATTGAACTTACTTCAAGCTTGCAGGTTGTGTATCTGTTGACAAAAGTGTATTGTGAAGTTTGTGATATAATAAGATAGTTATTGAACTTACTTCAAGCTTGCAGGTTGTATATCTGTTGACGAGAGTGGCAGCCGTTTGTTCCTTTCTGATGTTAATCACCATCGAATCATTGTATTTGACATCAATGGAAAAATTTTGGACTGTGTATGTACTGAAGTTGACTTTTGGTTCTGCACACCTTTTCCCAAATACATTCAGAGCTTAAATTGTCAGGAAAATAGAGCTGTTAATATTCTATTGTTTTCTCAATCACAGATCGGTTCTTCTCCTGGTTTTGAGGATGGAGAATTTGAACGTGCCAAGTTATTACGCCCTGCTGCATCTTTCTATGATGATGATGAGGATTGTCTCTATTTTGTGGATTCTGAGGTGTGTGCTTGGACTTGCGTGTGGATTAAATCTAAATAAGAAATATTTCTCTTCAAGACATTCTGTTTTTTGCTAAGTTCTTTCAAGTCATTCTTATTTCTTCTTTTTCTTAGATCTTTTATATGAATTGGGTAAATATTGACTTGATATACATCTTGGTGTAATGCTCACTTTGCACTTACTGAGTGCTTACTATGTGGTAGCCACTACAATTTTCTGGACCACAGAAAAGTAAATCTTAAAGTTTACCGCTAAAAAATATTTGAATAGCTGTTTCTGTATAAAAGAGTGATGATTTACAAGTTAACAAGCCAAATCTGAGAACATGAAAAAGGTTGAGGAGAACTGGGTGAAAATGCTGTACCCTTGATCTGTTCAGTTAGTAAAAGTTGAATTTAGTGAAGGTTCTAAACAAGTTAGTTTTGGTCCTGATGGGTTTATCTGATGTCAAGTTGATTTAAAAAATATTATTTTCAAAGCCACAGCATATGACTTATTGATGTTTCAAAATTTAATGTTAGCTTATTAGAAGGTTAGAGAGGGAGGTAAAGTGGGTAGTAATAAGTCATCTGGAATCAATGCATTCATGGGAAGATAAAATATCTCACAAGAAATCCAGTGTTGGCCATTAAGGGACAAAAGAAAAGAAAGGATTACCCAAAAGAACAAAAAACAAAAAACAAACAAAGAAGGTGGTAATTGAATAATAATTTGCAATCATAGCCCTGGTTCTACCCAATCTTGGTGAATGCTAGCAGATATGGTTTGGTATTTATCTGATTCTGTTTTTGTTCTCATTAAAAGGTCATCACTAAATTTTAACTAACTAAAATTTGGCTGCACGAGTGGTGTGGATGTCCTAAAGGGGAGAAAGTGAGAAGTATACACCAATAACGTATCTACACATATGTGGTTGTGCTTGTTGTTAAACAACCTTTGTTTGATGTTATTCCACAAAAAACCTTTGTGTGATGTTTCTATATTTCAAAAATGTAATATGATCTTTTATAATTCTTTTTGGCAAAAGATCCTTTTTCCTCTTTTTCTTTTCTCAGGTTTCACACTTCTAATGTTTTCAAAGGTATGAAAGTTGTAGATACTGTAACCATGCCAATATGGGTTTTAAGATTTTTTCCTTGTCTCAATAACTAAACTATAGGTTCAGAATTTACAAATAATTTGTCGAGCAAATTTTCAGTTAGACTCTGTAGATAAATATTTCTTGACCTATCATTTGCTAGTTACTTTCACAACCACCCTATTCCTAATATCTTATCTTCAGCCTTTTCGTTCAGTTTTCTCAGACTGCTTCATTGGTTGTCACCTTCTTGCTCTTTTATTTTGATGCATTTTGATAAAAAAGAACTTTGCCTTTTGTGTTCTACGAACGGCAAGTATCCACAAGTGTCATGCTCATCTTAGGGACGTAAGGTTTTTGGATTTTTTTTAAAAAGTTTAATTTGTAATTCCCCATTTGCCAGAAGTAGTATATCTCACGCTGCACTATTCCATTTGTTGACGGGTTAGCTTAGTCGGAATCCCACAATTTATTTAGTTACTTATTGTTCTTCTCTGTTCACTGAAGAACCATGCAATCAGAAGGGCTGATATGGAGAGGAGAGTTGTGGAGACAATACATCCAAACACTTCTAAGAAGGATAATAGTTTATGGGGCTGGATTCTTGATAAGCTCTGGATGAAAAGAGAAGTAGACACGAAGTCTAAGGAGTTCAATTCTGAGTCACTTCTATTTCCCTGGCATCTTATGAAATCATCCAACGGTGATCTCTATGTTCTTAATCGCAGGTAAAACATGATAATCACTATCATCAGTTTTCAAATAGTAAAACAAGACTCGGTGTTGCATTTTATTCTTTTTATGGATCTCCCCTGAATAACACCTTGTTTGAGTACTGCCAGGAGAATGAATGGAGGGCTATATTGATCTGTTGAATTGGTGGAAAATAAAATTTCTGCTTCTAAGTTACTAGAACAAAAAGCATTCTGAGACTGGGATTGCATGACTCTTAAATTGCAATTCAATTGTTTAAACTGTTCTGGATGAGATTTCTCGACCACTTTGGAGATAAATACGTTGATAATTATGACCTATATCTGCTGAGTTATAGTTTAGTGATGAAGCTGACCTACCTTTTGAAGATCAAATTTTTTATTCTTTTTCATTTTACATAGATCATTGTGTTTCGTGTTTGTTTCCCTTGCGTGCTATTCCTATGACATTTGGTAAGCATATAATTTACAGATCATATTTTTGTCGGGCATTTTCCGTCTTTTGTTTGCTATGACATGTTTTTCTTGGAATGCTTACCCATATTCTCAGAACATTTTCCGGTGTTTGGTAATACTGAAAAATTAGTCAGCTGAGAAATGTTTTCTGGACAATGAAGAATTTTATATACGAATGCATGAAATGTTTCATCTCCTAAAGGAAATAAAAAATCAAAAACATTTTCCATTGCCCTGTAAACTCTCTTCCTCGTACTCCTTTACACGGGGGGATCGGGGGGTTTTTTTTTGGGGGGGGGGAGGGGGGAGGTTATTTATATGTTTGTATATATATGTGTATCTGGCTGGTGGGTACGGAAAATAGTAATTCTTTTTTCTAGCAGATAAAAATAAATAGAAAAATATTCTATTGGAATGTCTTTTGGCTTTGACTTGTGGAGAGATATATTCTAGAGTTTGAGATTTATCTGAAGGAAGGGAAGATGTAACAAAGAAGACAAAATGACAATCTCGAAATATCTTTATGCTTCTCAATCTCATGAGCAAGATCTAAGAATAATTTTTATTAATGGAAGCGGGGAAATAGGCCTGATAATCAGTTATAGTGAAAGGGGGGATTCTAATAAGGCTTTCCTTGGCAAATTGTTATGTAGGTTTATAATAGCAAGAGAGAGCCTTTGGAGGGAGGCTACTGTTGCAAAATATGGAGAAAAACATAATGGTTGAGTATCGGATGATCGGAGAACAACTCATGAAGCAGGCCTTTAGGAGAATATAGCAAAAGATTGGAACTTCTTCATGAAGTTCATTCTTTTGATTTGGGCAACGGGGAAGGGTTTTGCTTTGGTCTGGGAAATGGAATACTTCTTTTTCCTCTTTAAAGGATCATTTGCCTAATATTTTTTTCCTTGGCTAACATGCCACGATTGGCTCAAGTGTAAAATGGGTTGATAGTAGTTATGGTCTTATGGATGGGACATGACTTTCACCAAAGAGGCAAGGATTGGGAAGTAGAGGAGTTTACCAATTTCTTTAGGCGTCTTAACAATTGTAGCCTTTATAGAAGGGAGGAATGACAAAATGAAATGGTTCAGAAACAGGTATTACATTCTTGCTTGATCTTCCTTGTATGTGTTGATTGTATTTCAAACTGTTGTCAGTGGAAAAGGAAGAGACTTCTAGTACCTCCTATAATTGTTAAACAATAATATAATAAACCTGTCTCTATCAGTTTAAGCTTTTATACGAGATGATAATAGAATATAGTAAGAAAAAGTGGTCATGAGTTCAAATCTTGCTGCCACCCATTTAAAAGAATATATCCATGTGTAAGGTTCAATCAAAAAAGAACTCTACTTGCACTCAAGAGTGTATTGGTGCCTCTTTTTTCTGTGTGTGACCTAGAGTTTGACAGAATGACTTCCTTTGAATGCATGACCTGACATTGAGATGACCGGTGTGCAAGGTTTGATGCATACACAAGTTGACACTAAAGTAAGTGAATCAACTAGATGTCAGATGGGTCACATGTAGATGTACAAAGCTTAAGAATCATGAAATTCCATCCTAGAACTAATTGGGTGTTTTGGAGTAGCTCAAGATCTTAGAAGGTGGTCTTGGACCTTATCATTTTTCCATGTGGGAGGGGCTATATATTCTAACACTGGTGATTTCCAAAATGAACTGCAATGTATCTTGCTTCTAGTCATTCACCTCTTATCATTTTCATTTGCAGCCTGGGAACGTTATGGGTTGTGGATCTGACTTCAGGCCAAGTCCTTATCAAAGAACTTGTAAAAGGTTGGCAATTAATTGCCAAAGTTCTCTATCTTAATTCGACAAATCATCTGGCTATTACTAACTTGTCAATGCTTCTTAAGGACCTGAAAAGATTTTGGTAATCTGTGGGCGTGAGATTCTGGAGAAATCACTTCATTTAAAGCAATTGCCAACAGGTTGGTTGCACCAGCGGGTAGACAGTGTGTCCTCATTGGAGGGAATGCCATATGCTGGTCTTGTCTCTTCTGTGGCAACTTTTGGAGACGATATGATCATTTGTGACACAGGTACTCAAATTTAAAGAGTCCAATGTTGTTTAAACTTTTCTTTGGTGAATGAAAACCCTATGCTTGTGATGCAATACTTGATGTTTTATCTTTGAAGTTGGTCAGATGGTCCTGAAAGTGAATAAAAGATCTGGGACGATTTCTAGCTTTCAATTTTCAAACTTTGGATCTTTAGGGCTTCCCTATTGGTTGTCATTCCCTTTGGAGCGAGTTTATGCATCGTAAGTATGTAAGCTTCTACAAGGTGAGGCCTATGACTTTCTGGGAATTTACTAGCTCGTTTACGGTTTCTCTGCTAATGTTACAGAATTGATGCATTATCAAGAAGTCACATTGATCATAGAGAACGTTTTCGCCTCTTGCCAGGTATTCTTTTATTGTGCCTACTTGTATAATTGAATATGTTGAAAATATTTTGTTGTCACTAAGTTTCAATAGTAGTCTTACTAACTTTAGTTTTTATGTGACAATTATGAATTTCTGAATTTTTTTCACCTTGTTGCTTTGCTAACAATTGAATTTGAAGTTGTTACTGTATTTCTAGATTCTTTAAGATTTTATAGGTCAGTGAAGTAGCTACTAGCTAAAGTCATCTATCTGAGGAGTAAGAGGTGTACATGTGCACACATACATATTTGATGGTGGAACATGATGCTGATTTACATCAGGCAATAGGATGAATGCTTAATTTGGTCTTGAAACATGGATTTTTTAATCTTTTACATTTAGGTATTATACTGTGATTTTGATTGGCATCATCATTGACAGAAGACGCTAGGTTGTGTTCAAGGTAACTAAGCTACCAAACTTGTTTTCCAAAAGTTGGCTTATCATCACCTTAGGAGCTGCATGCAGTCTTGTGCTTTCTTCTCTAATACTGAATGTAAGTTCAACAATTGGGTACGCCTTGGTATCTGGTCATAATTCAAAGGGAAAGCCGATAATGTGCTTTATTATTGCATGTTTGTAATTTTTCTCTTTTACCTTAGAAAGGAGAGTGATATTGGGTCAATGGGCACGCCCTTGGTGCTTAATTAATATAACTTGTCTGTTATCTATGAAAAGAAAAACTGTAATTGATGTCTCTCAGCTTTTTGAAATTTCAGTGGACCTCGGGAATTATAACTGGCTCCCTTCACTCTGTTATTTTGGTGGTACTTGTTGACCAAGAATTGTTTTGAGAAAGACTTATTCTACTGCTTGCTCGTTGTGATTTTATATCGAGGAAATTATTTGAAAAATATCTCCTAATCTTTACATTGCTGAAAATCTAATCATTTTCGGCACAGGAAAAGAAAACTCACCTTCCTTGGCTGCTTCTGCATCTCTAGTTGCAATGCCGATTTAGGGCTTTAGAGGAGGCATATCTTTTTCCTAGCAAAGTCATAGGATGAATAGGCAAATGTTTATAGGCCTTTGGGCCGAGTTAACCACCTCAGGCTTTCTCTGAATTGAGGACATCACTTCTTACTTGAGTACAACTCAGAGAGCTCTTAGTGTTGGTTCTGTTGGGAATGCTTGTTCACACTGTCTTGTTTTGTCCATCAAATAGTTTATATGTTTTGCTGCCTTCTTAGATCCTTGTCTTTTTGTACTCCACCAATTTCTAGAGCTGAGAGTTCAGACTCATAATCTTGGCAACAACCTATCTCATGGGTGCCCTCTGACTTTCCTTTGGGATAGATGATAGATGACTGAGCTTCAAGCCTTCAACTTAATTTGAATCTGCCATTGCCAACCAAATATGTGCAATCTTTGTGACAGGTAAAGTAGACATACAGTTGAATGTGGACATCCCTGAAGATACTGATCTCGTGGAACCATTGCAAGAATGTTGTATATGGCGCCGGGCAAGAGGAGCTGCAATCGAGATCTCAGGAGCTGAAAGGAAAGCTGAGTCGACAGAAAAGGTAATTTTTCTGCAGAATTTATCCTATTCTTTTCCCCCATAACCTTTTAGACTTTCCCTTCTAAACATTTAGCAGGGACTTTTTTGAATTGTCTCTAGAACTTAAGAGAATGAATTATTATTATTTTGGTATTATATAGCTTAAGAATTAATCATCTGTGCCTTTGCAGGTAGGTGTTGCCCAACAGTGGTATGATGAAATTGATAATCTCGCCTTTTCAGCCCAGGGGACAGAATCAAGAGAACTAGAGGAAACCACAGCTTGCGATGGAGGAATTACAGCTCTTACTGGAGAAGTGCCAGACAAGAGAATCAGCATTGGTTGCTCTATTTGTACAAGTCCAGGAACAAGCGAGGTATGTTTGTCTCTAGCTATCTGCACTTCCGGAGCATGACTGTTTTCATTTTGACCAACTCATATTCCTGCTGAATTGTGAGAAATTATGTGAATCAAGAGTACGCTAAATGCATAATCCTGAAAAAGAAAAGCAAAAGGGAATTGCTCCAAAAAATTTCTAGTTTACGATAAATTTAGATCAAGCTACTAAAATAACATGCCCACTGATAACCTCTACTGAATATTGGGATGGCTTCTTTCACCTGGTTGTCATTAAATTTTTAGGTCCTTTCTAAGAGGTTCAAACTCATTTCTTGCGTGTCGAGTTGCTCGAGCATATGTACCTATTGGTCTTTCTGTTTCTCTTCTCCCTCTTAACTAGCCAACTAGTTGTAACATCCTTGTAAACTTCATTGAGTTCTCCTTATTCTCGACATCCCTGTGAACTAGATTGTTTTAGTTCAACTTCACTGAAAGATGGCATGTGGGATTTTTTTTTTTTAGTGAGTTCTTTACTTCAGAGATGGCTTCATGTGTGACTCTATATTCATCTTCTCTCCCAGGTCATTATAAGCGCCGTGCTATATCTGAAGTTGAAAAGCAATGCAGATTCAAACATTGGTGGTCAAGAAAAGAAACTGGCAAGGTTAGCAGAGTTGTTAAACCCCGTGAAAAGTGCCAGGAGAGATTCACTTATCGATCTCTTGTTGAAATCAAACAAGGATGCAGAAGAATTCATCTTCATGAGACCTCTGCTCGTGAGGCTCAAGTTTGAGTGTGGTGACCATCCAAAAGCAGACAATACTAATAGCATAATCTTGACTGATTCCTCTTTGGCTGTTAATGTTACTCTTCGTTAGTCCTTTTGTTGTAAGATATATATGATCTCATTGTTGTAAAATTTTGATAATCCTTGTTACAAAGGGATGCAATTCTTACATTAACTTTTTGCTATTGAAAATTAGAAATGTAATTTATCACATTTACATAGGTTTGTACCACTCCGCTGATGGACAGAATTGAGTTGATTCTTTCCCGAAGTGTAATTTTGAACTCATCATTTTCCATAAAAGATCTTATTATTTCTTGTCACTTTGGCATTTGGATTGATGAGTTATGGAATTTGGCAAGAAACTTTTGTGTGAATTAGAGCAGGGGTGTTTTAGTAATAAGAGTTGGAGGTGGACCCGACTTAGAAACGGGGTTCAATTCTAGTCCCTTACTTTACGTTGAGTGCTTTAACTGACTTGATTGTTAGGTTGAGGTTGGTCTTTTCACTTGGGGTTTGCCAATTGGTAGTCACGCTCAATCGGGTATTTGGTGATTGGGTTTTGTTTAGTAGCTAGATGCTACTGGGTGTTTAGTGATCGGACGCCTCTAATTAGGTTTTTCTTGTATAAAAAAGAATAACACACCATAAGGCTATCTATACTTGTTACACGCCAAAGTTAAGAGTTAAAGTTGTCATTTAACAAAATCATACTATATTAAAAGAGAAGATAACACTAGTTATAAAAGAGAAAAATAATGAAGTTAAAAAGAACTACAAAATATAAAGAAATGGAGAAAGATGGTAGTTTCGACCTTCAGTAATCACACAAGGATAGGAGAAAACCTTCAACAAGAGGGACGTGAGATTTGAGAAGAGAGAGCAACGCGGGAAAACAAAACCAAAAAAGAAAAAAAAAAAGGAAAAATAAAAAGACAGAAGAGCGTAAAGAAAGAGATCGTTCTAATTGAATGTTTAAGCACCTACTTAAATTTTTTTTTAAGTAGAGCTGATGTTAAAAAAAAAAAAAGGAAGAAGAAGGAAAAAAAAAAAGGAAAAAAGGGCAAATTTGGGTTGGACAAATTATGTTGGAAACCTGAAAAAGAAAAAAACAAAAAAAAAAGGGAAACAGAAAGGAAAATTAAAAAGGGAAAAAGGAAAGTCAACATAAAAGGAAGTTTGACGTGCGAACATGAACCCAAGTAATTACAAGAATGTTTTGTTCCTCCCATGACCATATAACCTTAAACTAAAAACATCCATCCATTCCGACAAAAAAAAAAAAACATCCATCCAAACTAAAAATGGTTCCCACTTATTTTTCTTTTTTTTTTTTTGGATCAAAATTTCCTACGTATTTTTCTCTCTTACAAAGTTACAACACACACATACACACACAAAAACGTACATACATTCATCACATGCAACATCTTTTCTATTCAAAAGAGGTTTTTAATAGCCTGAAAGAGGTTTTTAATAGCCTGATAGTATATATTACGAGAATTGATCTAGAAAATCGATTCCATACAATAATATTTCTCCTCCCTTCCTTTTCCTTCCCCCATTTTCCGCAAAAAAACTAACCCCATTTTCCTCTCTCTCTATCTTAATTCTCCTAAACATTTCATGCAGCTTAATTCTTTGGAATGATCATGTCGATTTTTTTAGATACATAGTCAAATCTACTAACTGGTCATCGTTTGTTTGACTCCTTCCCCGAATTCCCAGAAAAGAAAAACCGTTTTTCTTCTCTTCTGTTAGCTCCATGCATGGTTGTTCTACCTTTTGGGTTGTTTTTAGCCTTCTGCTTGATTTATAAGCTTTTGGCATATATAGGGTGGATATTCATCATAATGTTGTGAATTCTTTCTTTGCTTTTGGCTCGAAAAAGGATCTCTTGGAGAGAAAGAACATGATTGCGTATCGATACACACATAATTAATTACACAAACCATAGAGATAACATGCATTTTACCTTGTTTTATTCGATACATTGAGAGGAGATATTGCATAATTGATTTGGCTTTGTTTAAGCTACAAGAATGAGTTGTTTTTCATGTTTTTCCTCCCATGAAAAGAAAGCATCCAAGAGGATAAATAGCAGAGGTAAAGGATCACTGCATGGTGCCGCGCCTCCTCCACAGCAGAGGCCAGAGCCGCCCCAGGCGGCTCAACCACAGCAGCAGCCACGAAAGGGTAAGTTTCAATCATTATATGGATTCTTCTGCATTGAGGTTAAATTTGCATAGCCTGTGAATTTGATCAGTAATATGACAAAGCGTCGGCATACTTTTATGATAAGTTACCACCTTATCTAAGAGTTTAGACGTATATAGAACAATTTATTTTTTATTTATTATCTTAACACGCCCGGGTAGGCGGGATCATATTAAGTTATCGCCTTATCTCAAACATATTGGTATTCATTATGCAGAGGAGCCAAAGAAAGATGTAGCTGAACTTGCAAACATTAAGGCTGCTAACAAAGATGGAGGCAACAACAATATTGCAGCACAGACCTTCACTTTCAGGGAGTTGGCAATAGCAACCAAGAACTTCAGGCAGGAATGCCTAATAGGTGAAGGTGGATTTGGGCGCGTTTACAAGGCCCATCTTGATAAAACTGGCCAGGTAATCGGTAACGTCCTCCTATGTTGGTTGTGTGTGAGATTTGTATTCAGTTTATAATGGTATAAGTCTACTATTATTTTTGTCACAAGTTTAAGCATTTTGTGCCAATTGATTAGGTTCCATGTGATGACATGCCCATAATTGAGCCCGGGTCATTACAGGTGGCACTTGAGCAAGATTCTTGGGGTCCCGAACTGTGGTTTTGGGCTAGTGCTTAGGTTTCAAGTGCTAGGCTAGTAACTGGACCATTACAAGTGGTACTAGAGCCAGATTTTTGGGGTCCCAAACTATGGTTTTGGGCTAGTGATTAGGTCTCATGTGGTGGTAGGCTAGTAATTAGGCTTGGGTCGTTATATAATCTGACTTTTGGAGACATTAACGCAGTCTGAGTTGACACTCCATGTTTGCGATTGCACTAATTGTAAGCTTATTTTGCTCTCAGGTTGTGGCCGTGAAGCAACTTGACCGCAATGGACTGCAAGGAAACAGGGAATTTCTTGTAGAAGTCCTGATGTTGAGCCTCTTGCACCACCCGCATTTGGTAAATCTGATCGGATATTGTGCTGATGGAGATCAGAGACTATTGGTATATGAGTATATGCCATTGGGATCCCTGGAAGATCACCTACTTGGTAATGCTATTGAATTTCTTGTAACGAATTAATGTGCTGCAGAAAACAATCCGAAGGCACATTGCGTAGCTAAAACCTTGAGTTCAAATTGATATATAAAAAGTACTCATTCAGTTAAGGCTCTGTGTTTATTAGACCATGTTAATACTAGACTCCTATGAGGATCCAGGTGAATATTTTCATGGTCTATGTAGAAAACAGGAACTAATTCGAACTTTATCTGATACCATCATGTAGAATCTAAATGTATTTTAATAGAAGCTGTCGTGTTCCCTTGTTCTCTGTAGATAAAGTATGATGATTCAGCATTTGTCTTGGTTTACTTTTGATGGTTATAGAGTGATTCAACTGAAGATAACTTTTAAGATCAAGTTCAACTACTTGCTAGCCAAAACGTTGAGCCTAATCAATTAGTCTAAAATGATTAAACCAGTAATACAGAATTCAAATCGTTTTGACTCGTATAAATTCTTTACAAGACTAATATGTAACAAGCTTTTACAATAACGAATAGGTCTAGTATCAATTAGTCATTCTAATTTCTATCTTTGTTTCTGCAGAACTTTCACCAGGTCAACCCCCACTACATTGGTGCAGCAGGATGAAAATTGCATTACATGCTGCCAAAGGGTTAGAATATTTGCATGATAAAGCCAACCCACCAGTCATTTACCGTGATCTGAAATCATCCAACATTTTGTTGGACAATGATTTCAATGCAAAGCTCTCTGATTTTGGACTAGCCAAGCTTGGACCTGTAGGGGATAAGTCGCATGTATCGTCTAGAGTGATGGGAACATATGGTTATTGTGCCCCAGAATATCAGAGAACAGGTCAATTAACTGTTAAGTCGGACATATATAGCTTTGGAGTTGTTCTTTTGGAGTTGATTACAGGACGCAGAGCTATTGACACCACAAAGAGAGGGGATGAGCAAATGTTGGTTATGTGGGTAAGTTTTCATACTCGAGTCAAAATCATTCATGTATGCTAATATACATTTGCCTTAAGTAGCTATATGCTGCATAGCTAATCCCAAACAAGCATATTACAACCCAAAAAATTGGAACTATTTTTAGCCTGATGATAATGCATAAAATGGTTGTTATTATGGTTTCTACGGCTAACTTGCTGAGTTGCTACAATTTACTGGACTTGAGCTTGTTTATACAATTGCTAGACAAATCTTTGACATCTATGATATGGAATGCGATAAATCGTAAATGTATTCTACTTTCATTCTATCACTTCTTTCCTTCATTATATTTTCCCTCATGAATCTAAAGAAGTCCTTTAATGTCTTTGTGGTTCAACATTTGATCAGGCTGAACCCATATTTAAAAATCCCAGTAGATTCTTGGAATTGGCAGATCCACTCCTCGGAGGAGACTACCCAAAGAAAAGCTTCAACCAAGCAGTTGCCATAGCTGCAATGTGTTTGCAAGATGATGCATCAGCGCGACCATCAATGAGCGATGTGGTCACCGCTCTTAGCTATCTTTCTGGAGGACCAGATTCGGAATTGTCGTCAACTATTACCTCTCCTTCTCCATCACTCAAGATTGATGACGAAGATAATCAAGATGAAGTGACTGAAGAAGAACGCGAAAAAGTCATTGCAGAAGCTGTGGAGAGGGGTTCAGGTTAAAGAAATCACAAGATGGGATCATATGGCTCTTCAGAGTGACATCAACTCCTGAAATTTTTATCCAACATATTCAAATTCACACAAATACTAATTTTACTATGTCTGCAATCCTCAAATATTACCTTAACATTATAGTTGAGGTGCAAGTGAGAAATCATTCAATGCCAAGCATTGAGCCTGTGTGACACAAAATCAGCCCAAGAACTGAAACATCGTCAGTATAATGATGTTTCATGATCTATTGAACTCTAATACTATCTAAACATTTTATAATAAGACCTTTCAATCAGAAATGTCAACAATTATATGTAACAAATGGCTGCAGAAATAAGTAAACAGCTTTTTCTGTCTTGTTACTATTGGAAGTGTGAAGTACTGGTCTACAAGAATTGATGTGCCTAAGGCACTGTGATCTATCAAGATGATATTTCATGTGTTAGTTTTTTTCAGTGATTCCTGGGTTCAAATTCTATTGCTGGCATTGAGTTAGGAGCAGGGATTAACAAAATCTTTAGTCTATAAGTTGATCTCGCAAAACTCTGCTGTAATTGACAACTTATTATGATCATAATATGACGTGGGTTTAAATTCTATGAGGAGCGGCTTTGAATTAGGAGGGGTTAACAAAATTTTGATAACAAAAACTTCAACCTATAAGTTGATTTTGCAAAATTCTGCTATTATTGACAACTTATTATAATCATAATTTAACATGATCTAGGATCTAAATCTTCTCCATCATCGTTACCAAAGTAAAATTAGAATTACAATATTATAGTGATGACCAGTATGTATACTCGCACGATATCGCTGGTGTTACATATATTTTTAGTTCATATTTATGTGATTTAAGTAATTAAATGATCAAACATCAATCAATTTTATTTAAAAAGTTATTTCATTGAAAATATTTTTCTTTTAATTTAAATATTGTGTGATTTAACGATCCAACTTTGTTATGGTAAGTGGCTATACATGCAAAGAGACACACGTCCGACTAATCCAACTTGGCCATTAGAAAAAATTCTTTAAAATATGATTTTATAACAACTTAATGCAAAGAAAATCAACAAAAGGGTATAATTCAATAGTAATACTCTTTACTTGAAATTTAAAATTTTCGAATTCGAGTTATTATTGAAGATAAGTAAGCAATCACTATTGATTCTTTTTATCAGAAAAAGAATTACCAAATTGAACATATGATGCTTGCCACTAGTTTCTTAATACAAATGGGGTAAAGTTCAAAAAGATCTTTCATATTTACCAAAATGAAATACCATATTAATTTAATAACACTATGATTAGTGGAAAAAATATTATCTATTAACCTCCTCTATTTTTTACACCATGTTATAGATATTCACAAAAAGATACTGTTTTTTTTTAAAAAAAAAACTTTTATAGTAACTATTTAGATTGACTAAAAGAAAAAATTAATTCGAACGGATCCTAATTTGAATAAAATACGGAGTGTTTTGTGTGTGGGCCGGGTAAGATAAACCAGGCCCAAACATCTGAAAAATTTCTCTCACGTGGCCCGTATCGATCTCCCTGACAAAAGATTTACAGAAACTACTGTATCCATCCCAGGAAACAGTAAAAGGAATATCTCTCAAACAACCTTTTCTGTTGTCCAATTCTTCTCCTAACCATTTCTTCAGTTCTCATTGAATCTAACAACTGGTACGCTATTCTAAATTAAACCTCTTCTTATGTCTATCTATCTATATAAATATTATATGTATATAATCTATAAGTACATATTTATGTATTTATGTATAAGTAAATAAAAATATGTATGTGTCCAGTTAATTCTAGATATTATTGGTTTAATGCTTGTGATTTCAAATAAATAATAATGGGTTCTCATTAAAATCTGTATCTACTTAGCACAATGGGTTATAATTCTTGATTTGATTGTTAATGGTATTTATGTAATTCTTGTTTGCTTTTTCCCCAGATATTATCACGAAAATATGAAATAATCTTGATGATCACAAGGCTATGTTTACGAGATTTTGTGGGATTCTATGTTTTAGGAGAAAGTTTAGGTAAGTTTTAACTTGAAATAGAGGTTGAAAGGAATGAAAGATCAAAGATGGAGATGGTTTTTAGGTTTGGTTTATATATTTGCTGTGGCAGCTATATGGATTGCTGCTAGTTTTGTGGTTCAATCAGTTGTTGATGCCGGTGTTTCGCCTTTTCTTGTAACATACATTTGTAATTCATTGTTTCTGGTGTATATTCCTTTAGTCGAAATCGGGAGGTATTTGGAGGATAATTATGGGAGTCTTTTGTTTTGGCGAAAAGGGGAAGGCAGTAGTTTAGAAAATTTGGGAAATCTGGAGGAGCTGGTTATTCTCAGAGAGAATGATGCCGGTGATCAAGATGGTAACTTAAGTCTAGATGTCGCGGAGAAGCTAAGTGAATCAGATATCCATCAAGGAGGTGCAGTTTTGGGGCGACACATAGCTGGTGGAGATATTAATCCTGGATTGGATGCAAAGGGGCGGTGGACACGGACTAGATTAGCCAAAGTGAGTCTGTTAATATGCCCGTTTTGGTTTTTCGCTCAACTTGCGTTCAACCTTTCACTGAAGTATACAACTGTCACTGTAAGCATTCTAGTCTTAGTAACATTTTGCCTCTTAATTTGGACAGATTATTTTATTTTTTGCTGTAGTAGTAACTTCATTTTCTGTGTGCCTACAGTCTAATACCATTTTGAGCAGTTCCTCCAGCTTGTTCACCTTTCTGGTCTCTCTCGTATTTCTGGGTGAGAAGTTCACTTGGGTGAAGCTGATCAGTGTTCTACTTTGCATGGGAGGGACGATAATTGTCAGTTTGGGTGATTCAGACACAGGATTGACTACAGTTGCCTCAAACCCTGTTCTTGGAGACATTCTTGCTCTTCTGTCAGCTGCTTTTTATGCTGCATATATCACACTCATTCGCAAGAAACTACCTGATGAGGATGATGCAAAAAATGGGCGTGCCAGTATGGCTCAGTTTCTTGGCTTTTTGGGTTTGTTCAATGTCCTAATATTTCTACCTGTTGTTGTCGTACTTAATTTTGCCAAGCTGGAGCCTCGCAGCATGCTTACCTGGAAGCAGTTTGGTCTAATAGTTGGTAAAGGTATGCTACTTGCTAACTAATCTTTCAGATTTTTGTTCTCCTTTTATGTTTTACTTTCTCTTCTACTTCTAGAATCACATATTTCACATATCATGAATCCTTTACTTTCATGAGCTGTAGCTTTTCTTGCAACAGTCCTGAATGTGTCACCATGATCAATCTCAGAAATGCACATTATGTCCTAACAATCGGTGTCCACATTTTATGTAGATACAAGTTTCTGAACCATGCAAAATGAAACACAATCCTTTTTTGTTCTACCACGTTTGAAATTTAAGTTAGAAGCATGTTTCACCAGAACCCCCTTCAGGAAAACTGGTACCATGCTATTTGGCATTATTGTTAGCAATATTTGCTTTGTTAAGTTTATTCCAGATGCCTGAGCATTATTAGTCACTTTGCGTATCCAAAGCCTTTGTCTTTCCGTTGAAACTAATGCATGGTATTAAGCCTTCCATTAGTTTGTCTAGAAAATACATTAATGACAAGAGTAGCTTGTGCTCTACTTTGGCTGTAAGTTGGTATGCAGAAATGCTGCTGTTTCTTGCGTCAATTATGTTGAAATCATGCTTGTCCTTTGTATTACACTGTGCTAGTTATTGCTGAATGTAATGACATTTGGTTTACTTAGGAATATATAATTAATGTTTATGGATGGAGTTGGAGGTGTCAAATCAGTCATATAAATTTTTATATTTTGTTCAATATACTTGAAAAGGTATCTTTTCTTTGGATGCTGCTCAAGTTAGAATGGGAACTTTATAATTTGTAGTGAATCGTTTATTATATTTGGATTCATGCTTCAAATTTAACTTTTGTTGCAAATAAAGTTTGAACTTAAACTAACGGATGCAATTTGGAAAGTTAGTTGTAACTGCCAGAATATATCACAGACAGTTGCATTTTGTCTTCTGTATGTAACAAGATTTGCCTTTCAAAAAGTTTTCAGCATTTGTGGCATCGTCTAGCTTCTCAGACTGCCATCTTATGCTTGGCTCTGATGAAAAACATGCTTATTAGGCCATATGTCGCCTTACTACCGCAAAACTATTCTAGTTGAATATTGAATCTAGTCCATTGGGTAAAAGCAAGTCACTCTATAAAAGATAAAATTTGCTCAGAGATGGAGGACTTCATCAAATTGCCATTCACGAGTCTCACCACCATAAAAATTGGCCACAATTTATGCCTTTATCTTTGTCGATTCATGTTATTAAAGCACATATGGTTTTCTTAATGTAGAAAAGTTGCGAATTGGAGTTTCCAGGTCCTCTAATTGCATTATACAACAGTTATGTCAATAATATCTCTTCTACAGACATGGGAGTGTGGTCCTTCTTCCTTAAAGTTCTAGTTTGCACATAGGCAAGTCATTCCATGTTCTCAGATTAGAAGCTTTCTGCATGACAAGATGCTCTAGTTTTCACAAAGAATAAGATAACCCAAAAGTAAATTGTTAATTGGCTTCTAGCCATCACAATTCACATCTCTGCAGTGTGAAAACATGCACATTTACCTTGCCCCTGAAGTAGTTTCCCTCGAATCTTGTGCCTTTAAGTTGTCTTCCATTGCAGAGCACGCAAGTTAAGTCAGCGTAAGGAGCTTATTCATCTTCATCATATCCTATCAATGGAGCAATTTTAGCAGATAGCCGTAATTTTGTTCATTTCCAAGTTTGAGCTTTCCTCAGCTACTACCATAACCTTATCGAATTTGTTTTGCCTTGAGTATGCTCGCCCTTATTTTCTTATGCATTATATAGTCTCTGTCAGTATTGAAACTTGAACATATTCTGTTCAGGTCTGCTGGATAATGTGCTGAGCGATTACTTGTGGGCCAAGGCTGTTCTTCTAACAACCACAACTGTAGCAACCGCAGGACTTTCAATTCAAGTGCCCTTAGCAGCGATCGTGGATGCATTGACTGGAAATGCACCTCATTACTTGGAATATATTGGAGCAGCCGCTGTCATGGTTGGTTTTGCAGGCATAAACATCCCATCAGATATCTTTTCAAGATCTAAAGAAACTGGTATTGAAATACTAGAGAACAGAAGTGTAGTTCCAACCGGTCAAGACGGACTCTTGCCAAGGCAAAAGACAGCTCCTGACCGAAACCAGAACCGTCCACATGCGGCTGGTGAGTCATGTTAGTTATGGATATAATAGCCCTGTAAAAATTAGATGAGCTGTATTCTTAACATTCTTTTGATTAATTTGACTCAAGGGACAAATTTTTGGTAAGAAAATAGAGATTCCAAAACTTTCCTGTGATTTTAGAGTCAAAGCATTCTGATATCTTTGCATAACCCTCTTAACAGTAAACTCTCTGCCAGTCTCCTCTTGAACCTTGCTTCATGCAACCATTAGCAGGTGACTCTCTGTTGTGCACCTGTAGGATTGAGAGTAGGGGCTAACTTCTCAAGTTTTCCTATGTCTATAACAAGCAACGCGTTCTTCACAGAACACCTCTAAATTCATTGTAAGATTATAAACTCTGTGATACAACGGCGCATTTCAACGCATTTTCCAAGTCAGTTGATGGTAAGGCAATAATTTTTATATGTGAAGTCCGGCTATTAATACTTAGATCATTGATAGACTTTAAAGGAATTTTAAAATCTCTTTTCACATTACATCATTCTCTTCTCGACAACAAAAGAAAACTCAGGTCGTTTTAAAAAAATCTGTCCATTTGTTCGTTTAAGGCAACCAGTCAATTTGTTACTCTTTTTGTTGTGTAAAATATGAACATCAAAGAGAAAATGATTTTGTGAAATTTGAACTTAATAATGATATCGTGTCAAATTATACATACGATATTTAAGTTACACATTTTAATATTGGATATAACAGTCCATATTTGTTTTTTGTAATCTCATCAGTCATTAACTTAAAACTCATCAAAATTTTAATGGTTTAAAGACGTAAAATACACATAAATCTTGATTCATGTGTGTTTCACTGTTTCACGTGTTCAAACTATTAATACTCTATTTTTTATCTTAAGGGTTTGTTTGGATTGAAGGGAGAAAATTTAATAAAAGAAAGGGAAGGAAAGGATTATAAAGGAAATGAGAGAAAATGGATAATTCATGTTTGGATTAGAGTTTTTTTGTAGGGAAAAAGAACATAAAAAATTATGAAAATCTTGTGTTTGGATTGGAAGGAAAATGAGAAAAAAAGGATAATTTTTTTGTAAATTTACTTATGTGCCTTTTTTCTTATTTTGTATCCAAGTTACAATATTCTAATAAGGCAAAAGTTTAGGTTATAATTGTCCTTACACAAAATTGAGGAATCCTCTCCCTTCAAATCATCCCAATTTGGAGGGATCAAAAATGAGGGAGATGGAGGAATTTTGCTTTTCCTCCCAATACCTTCAAAACAAATAGGGGACGGGATACCAAAAACCCTACCTTCAAAACAAACAGGGGATGGGATACCAAAAACCCTGCCTTGCCTTTCCTTTTCCCCCATTCCCCTCAATCCAAACAGTGCCTAAGGGACTAATAATGTCAACAAAAACAAAGATAAATTGAAGGGTTATTATCTTCAAATTTAAGAGTTCAAGACGTAAACCTTAAAATAAATAAAAAGAGTAAATTACGCCAATCGCACCTTGTTTTTGCTACTCATAACACTCCTATGTTTTATTTGCCATTTGTGATAAATTAGTCCCATAACTAATAATTCTGTGTTACCGTTAATCCATACTTTAGTTTTCATTACAACAACATGCTAAATCTCACGTGGAGAGCATGTGAATTGTGAATTTTGCTTTTTTTCCTTTCAAGGTCAAAAGTTTGTGCCATATTTTAAGATACTTATCCTATTGAATGCTCTGTTTGTTATACTCTTATTTTAAGAGGCTTATCCTATTGAAATGAGGATACATCTTATAAGATTTAAGAAATTTTATCATATACCCTATGAAAATTTAAAGCAAAATCATAATTTTTATCTTATAATAAATAAGCAATCTATCCTATCTTATTTTTTACAATCATATAATACATGGTATATATGATAAGATATCTTAAATCTTATAAGATATCTTCAAATTTCAATAGAATAAGTATCTTAAAATAAGATCATTCCAAAGACACTAGAAATGAAGGTACATCTTATAAGATTTAAGAAATCTTTTCATACATCCTATGAAAATTCAAAACAAAATCATACTTTTTATCTTATAAGAAATAAGCAATCATTCTTATCTTATTTTTTACAACTATAGATGCATAGTGTATATGATAAGATATCTTAAATCTTATAAGATATCTTCAAATTTCAATAGGATAAACATCTTAAAATAAGATCATTCCAAACAGGCTATTAATCTATTTTCTTAATGAAAAATAGAGTGTGGACCAACGATGGTACAAAATTATTAATTATTGAACTAACTTGTTTACAAATAAAAGATAAGGCAAATTTTTTCTTTTTTGTAATAAAAAAATTTAGTTGATAGAGTCCGACCGTGGGTACAAATAAAGCTCGATTTTGAGGGACAAAGGTAAGGACTCAAAAAAAAAAAAGAATTCACCCAATAAAGAAGTGGGTAACTTGGTGTTCGCACGCGCACCGAATGAGTAATCGGGTAGTCATATTTGTACTCTTAATCTTAAATAAATACTTCTATTTGAAAAATGCGGCAACTCACTCCACAAAGTCTCACTCTCACTCCCTTAAAGTTCAGTTAAAGATTGCACTTTCCAATAATGACCTTGAGAATCAAACCTGTTAAACATCGAACTGTTCGCTCTTTCCACGTCAGCCTTTCCCACCTTCATCACAGCGCCGCTCTCAGCACCGCTTCGCTGACGCGGATACATGCATGCTCATTAGGTAGCGCCTGTCGGTTGTGATTATTTTGTAATTTATAAACTCTACGTATTTTTTATTATTTGCACTTTATAAGCCTCAGATAAATTTAGCCAATTAGACTGAGTTTTTTTTTACGCTGATTTCTTGACTTTTTTAATTAAAAATATTTTTTCTTAAAAAAATATGACCCTTTTGTAAATGTGAAAAACTCTTCAAAAAAATTCAAATTCAATTTTTTTCTTGGAAGTATAACCTTTCAAATAAATTTTTTTAAAAAGTTGTAAGATGTTATTTTAAAAGGAACCAATTCAGACGAGCCCATCAAGTGAATATTATTTTTCGTAACATTTCAATTTTACCTATATCATATATATTATTAAATTTTATCTGATAAAATCTTATGTTAAAGGTCCTCACAATATGCTCTACTGATAAAAGCGCAGGAGAATACTATTCATGCATGGTTTGAGCCACATTAGTTGCTGTCAGATTAAGTGTACTCTCTTACCTAATACAATGTTCTTGAGAAAGATTATTTTCTTAGGAGTTTACTAATTGATGATTAGGCTCCGGCGATGATTGGCTTTTCTCATATTTTTTAAAAAAAAGCTTCTTATGTTAAAAGATTTTTTATTTATTAAAATAAAAATTAATAAAATCGGCCAATAGAAATTGTACATCAATTACGAAACATTAACGTATTTTAATTCAGATAATGACAAAAAATGTAATTTATGGTACAAATTTTGCTTTGCATGTGAGATTAGAGGAAAAGTTTGAACTTTTTACTTTAATATCTACATTTTTTTTATACAAATAAACAAGCAATAAATAATGTAAGCACGAAAATATTTGGATAACTTGTGCTTACAAACTATTGCGTATTAAGTGAATAGGTGCTTCCAATAATGGTATTAGTTAAAATGACCAAAAATAACCTTTTAGTAATAAATGCTAATATCTAATTTGTAATTTAAGTTTATCTTAAAATATTTTTCTAAAAAATACTCTATAAATATATATAGATATCAAATTTATTAGTTTTATATTTAAATTAATAAAATTATAAACTTATAACACATGTATTAATTATATTTGCTTATTTTTAATTAATATTGAAGGTTTAATTGCATAATTAATAAAAAAGTAAAATAAAATAAATTACCAATCCTTTTAATGCTGGGATGACTGTGTCTGTCTGTAGAAGAGGAGCTGTCTCTACACGTGTGAGGGAATTTAGGCCCGTTTGGATTTTCACAACTTTTGATTTTTTTTTTTGTTTTTGTTTTGAGAAACTAAAAATTCTGATTTTTAAAAAATTTGTATTTGAATTTTTTTTAAAATTTTAGTTTTTTTTTGGAAGACAAAATAAATAGTTATTAAAAAATAATTTAACTTTTTTTGGAAAAAAAATAATTTTTCCTAAAAAATAACCAATCCAAACATGCTCTTCGTGGGGTTGGGTGTTGTTATAATTTTTGTATTGGCTTTATAATGATTTCTTTAATTAAGTTTTTACAAGATAAAAAAGTATTTTTATTTGGTCAAAATATTTACCTGTAAGTAAGTGAAAAATAGATATATTTTTTTTCAACTTTTGTATAAATCATTTTTACTTATACATAAAAATTACCTAACACGTCATTGTCGTTTTAAGCTTATAACCAAAAGTAAGCACCCTGGGATTCAGTAACGATATAACGGAATCTCGTTAAAAAATTTGTTAATTCGTTCTTGTCCCAATTAAATATAAGTAACCAAAATTTTATTATAGTTTTTATACAAATAAGAAAACTTATTAAAAAATATTTTGATAAATTTACAACAAATACTACCTTTTTTACATAAAATAGAAGCACAATAAGATAAGTACCTCATTTAAATTTATTCCAAACAACATATTTGTCCTGTCTTTGGAAACTATTTAAAACTGTTAAATAATGACTTGGTGTATTCAATTTTTTCGAACCCAAGTTATAATATTATCTTTATAGCCAATTGACTTAAAACATTTATTGAAATGCGTAGTTAAAATTTCAAGGTATTTGGTGATTCATTGTTAATGAATTTTTTGAATTCAAACTCATGTAACATGTTACAAGACTGTTTATCCCAAATATTATATAATCTTGTTTACAAAATCAGATAAAATGATGAAATAGTAATATGTTGTATTCAAAAGTTTTAATTCGGATCTATGTTAACTTTTATCTAGAAATTAAATCTCTTTTATCACAATTATTATTTGACTACGTAATCCTTGATTAACTGAAGACGTATATTATTTAAATGTATGATTATTTTTTAACGAGTGCAATGTTGCACTCGTTAAGGTTTATTAAATGATCTCCTTGATATGGCAATTTACCATATTTGAATATTTTGACATTAAATATTACCAACCCTTAAATCTTAAATCAATATGTAACTTTCTTTTTTTCCTTTTTAAATCTAAATAAAACACAAATAGAAAAAATCATAACTAAAGAATAATCTTCCCAAAATCTAAATAATACATCCTATCAACACACATGAAAAGCTATTAATTGAAGAATGAGTTTGGTTGCTTGTTGCATCCCTTACCAGTAATTGCATATCTTCAATTTGCATGAAAGCTCTCAGCATGCACGAAAAGCTATTAGTTGAAGCAAGCTTGATAGTTGATTGGGATTATAAGTTTTCAAGCTAAATCAAAATCTCCTAATACCGTAAGCTTTAAACTTTTCTTGTTTTTGGATAGTATAATCGTGTCTCTTTTTTTATTAAATATATCGTATTTATTTACTTTTTTGAGATGAACTTTGATTTGAATGTGATTTTGGAGATGACATGGGAATGATAGTGATGGCTAATATAATATAGAGGATGCATATTTTCAAACCTTTTTCTATAGGTTAATGTTTTCTTAGCGAGGCTTTCATTTTTCATAAAAATTATGCTTGACGACTTACTAATATCACTAAGTGTCCAGACAAGAAAAACCAAGACATGAATACTAATCTTAACTGGGGAAAATGAAAACAAGTTACAACTAAACGTGGAATGATTAATCCGATTTTCATTGTCAAATTATAAAAAAATGTCAACATTTTTGTTATTTTCATTTTATTTCTTTGGGTCATGTACATGATAATTGAAACAATTTTTTAACTTTGACTATAACTTTGCCGTAATATTTTTAATTGTTATTTCATTTTCATTTTTTCATGATTCACACGGGAAACTCTTGTGTCCGGGGGTTAATAACCTCACATTCCACTTTTTTTTTTTTTTTTGGGTAAAAACCTCACGTTTCACTTGAGGGGTGAAAAAACGTAATTATATTGCTTGCTTTTGTTATGGTTTTTACACTTTGAAAAGATGTGTTGGCAATTGCCAATGAGGAGACAACTGGTAAGGCAACGAGCAACAAGCTCATTATTATTTAGGTTTTTGGGAGATTATTCTTTGGTTATGATTCTTTCCATTTATGTCTTACTTAGATTTAAAAAGGAAAAAAAATATTTACATATTAATTTAACCCATGATCCAGGGGTTGGGTAATACTTAATGTCAAATATTTAAATATGGTAAATTACCATGTTAAGAAGATTATTTAATAAACTTTAACGAGTGCAATATTGTGCCTGTTAGAAAAATCGGAATATATAATTGTATTTAATTTTTAAATTTATAATTTTAGATAAATTTGATGAGAATTTTGTTAATGTGAGGCATTCTCCAAAAAAAGATAAAACATTAGGTAGGTACTAACCGAGTTTAGGATATACTATTGCATCACGCATTTTCTTTTTTTAATAAGTCAAAAAGGGTTAAGGACTCATTAGTCTTTTATTTTTGATCATTCCAATAATTAAGTCATTTATTTTTAAAACCCAACAAATCAATTCTTTGTCTTTATAATTTATAATAATATCGTTAATGTTCAAGTTAAAAATCATCAAAAAAAATTAACAATTTGAAAGAGATGCACATGGACTAATGATTTGGCACATACAATCGAATCGGGTAAGTTTAGAATGAAAAAGATTACATCTCCTTATTTCCTTAACGTATCTAAATTGTTATATTTTTTACGATTTTTAATCAGATGATATCGTATTTTTAAAATAAAAAACTTAATTAACTCTGGAAAAAAAAAAAAAAAGAAGCCTCGAACAGAATCACGAGCCTACTTAAATATCGAACAGTTCTCGTCCGAACCTACAACCCAGCCAACACCATCATATAAACAAATCTCAGCTTCGGCTCTACGTGACGGAGCCTCTGCAACCCTTTTTTTTTTTTTTTTTCGGCCTTTTCGGTGTTCACTTCTCTGTTGAAGCTAGTTTGAGCTGCTTCAGTTAAAAAAAAAAAAATCTCCATTTTTTTTCATTTTATTTTCTCTAAAATATAAAATGACCTATAAACTTTTTGTTTTGGGGCATAAATTTCAATAAATAAACTTTCAATTTTATCTACCTACCAATTCTTGCTCAACTTTAAAGCCGCTGAATAAAGAGAGATTAATTTCACGATCGTGGCCGCTGCGGAAAATTGATATATAAAGAAATCGTGATACTTGAGAAATTCAGCTCAAAAGCGTGTGGAGAGTTTGCGAATTGTTAATCGGTTAAAGTGTACGTATAAATTATGTTAAAAATTTGAAGATCTACGAACTATTTTACTTTCCTTCGGTGTAATTTTGGAAATTTTTTTGGAATTTTATTATTTTCTTTTGTTTCTTTAGTCTGTACTGTTTAGTTCTTCTGGTGAATTTTCGAAAATTTTCATTTCGGTACTTTTTCTTGTTGTTTTAGTCTGATTTATTTTATCTTCCTAGAAGTTTATGAATCTTGATGCTTTTTTGGTGTAATTCTACTCTGAATTAGGGTTTATGACGTGGAGATCTTGTGTGGATCGGCAATGCAGGGTTTGATCTATCAAATTGGTAAAATCTTGAGTGTGTTTTTATTTTGAGAGCAGTTTAAATTACTGAATGTTTTTGTATTTTTTTTAGTTAGACACTGTTGTTCTTGATAATAATTTTGCAGAACTTGATTCAGGAATAACGTAGCAATTAAGTTGGTGGTACTTTTAAGTATGTTTTTACTTCGAGGATAGTTTAAATTGTTGAATTTTGTTTTAACTTTGATGGGCTTTAGTTTAAATAGCGTTGCTTTTAAAATTAATTTCGTAGGAAAAATATACAAGTAAGTTGGTAAAATTTTGAGTCTGTTTCTATTTAGAGAACAGTGTATCCCTCCTCTGAGAACCGCCATTCACGTACTATTCCTCCCCGCTAAAAAGAGCGATTGAGAATCTCGAGAACCTAAAAAGAAATGATTCCTTGAATTGTACTTTAACTCTTTCTTTCTACGTCTTAGTTATGTATTATTGTTTTTATTGTAATTTTGCAGGATTTGATTGAACAAAAGTGTAGTGTTTGATCGTGTGTTCAATTTGAAACCATGGCGCAGAGTAATTGGGAAGCAGATAAAATGTAGGCAATTATTAGCTTTCCATTTTTTATCTTTTGGTGTTTATATATGTATGCTTGTTCTTTTATGGACCCAGAGAGACACACACATTTTCATATCGTGTTTTATTTATATTATTTATTTACTTATTTATTTTTTTAGCTTGTTTCGGTGGCTAATAAGATTGAACGGATTAATGTTTGTATCCTGTTCTGTTGTTCAAGTTACTGAGAATGTCAACCCTTACTTAATCTGAATTGACCATTAAGCTGTAAAAGGAGATTGCTACTCGAGAATCGTATAGAAGGATATATATGTGTTTTACTGTTTACTGTAGTTGGAGAAAACGCTTCCCATATCTCTACTTTAATCTATAAATGGCGACGACAATTTGCAATTGAAGTTTCTTTGGAGACTTGTTTGTTGACTAGTTGTGAATAATCACCTTTGCTTCCTGTTTTTCTCTGGATAGGCTTGATGTCTACATTCATGACTACTTGTTGAAAAGGAAATTGCATAATTCTGCAAAAGCCTTCATGACGGAAGGGAAGGTTGCGACGGACCCTGTAGGTAATAACTTGTTGGGATTTCCCAACAAAATCCTGGCTTAATTCTAGTTTTATCATGGATTGAGTTCCATTATATCTCTGACGACCTACTGTGTGATAGTTGTTCGTTCTATTGTCAGAAATACATACATAAATACAAACGTACATATATATGTACAAGTATATATAATATGTATCTACATATATAAATTGCTAATATTTCACTGAGATGATCTGGGTGTTTTTCTTGTTATTGTCTGTTGTAGCTATTGATGCACCAGGAGGCTTCCTCTTCGAATGGTGGTCTGTCTTCTGGGACATTTTCATTTCAAGAACAAATGAAAAGCACTCTGATGCAGCTGCAGCTTACATAGAGGTATCTTTGATGTAAATGCAGTTTCTCATTCTTTTTGGGTTTAGTACCATTTGTTTTTATAGTTAGTACATGGCAGTACTAGATTTGTTTATAGTTTTGCTTGTTTTGATGAATATCATCTTACAGAAGTTTTTCCTCTTTCTTTGTTTTTTCCTGTTAAATCAGACACAACAAATGAAGACGAGGGAGCACCAGCAGCAGCTACAAATGCATCAATTACAGCTAATGCAGCAAAGGAATGCGCAGTTACAGAGAAGAGATCCCAATCATCCTCCCATTGGTGGTCCTCTGAATCCAATGAACTCTGAGGGAATGATGGGACAGCCTTCTGCAAGTGTCGTGGCCATGAAGATGTATGAAGAACGCATGAAACAGCCACATTCAATGGACTCGGAGACATCTTCAGCTCTTATTGATGCCAATAGAATGGCTCTTCTCAAGTCAGCTACTAATCATCCAGGGTATGGCTATTGCAAATTTAGCTGTCTATATAAATTCCACTATCCATATTTTCAAGTTGAGAGAAACCTTTTGGATTAGATTTTTAGTTTCTGCTATCTTCTCTTTGTTGCAGCCAGCTGGTACAAGGCAATTCTGGCAGCATGTCTGCTGCTCTGCAACAAATGCAAGGAAGGCCTCAACTGGCTACTGTACGTTACTGGACTTCCATTTTATTTTCTAAATCTTTCTATAGGCTTAATGAAATTCCCATTCCTTTGTGATCCCCAAATTTCTTAGAGTACCTTCTGAATTTGTAGGAAATGAAGCCTGAGGTAAACTTGGGTGCAGCACAGAAGTCTTTGCCTATGGACCCTTCATCAATTTATGGACAAGCAATTCTTCAGTCGAAGTCTGGAATGGGTGCTGCAGGTAATGTTTCTAATGTTCTGGAATGAGTTATTTTAACCTTCAGAGGAACAAACTTAAGTTAGTTTTCCAATCTATGTCCACTGCATAGTCAAGTCCAGATATTCTGGCAGGAACCTCTTATGAGTCAATCTTCTAGATATCTGAACACAGAAAGTGCTGTAAGATATGTTACACGTGATCCATACTGTTTTGCTCTGATTCATATAGTCTACATAATTGATAGATTTTATTATTCTCTTAACGATACTTAGTTATAAGCTCAATGAGTCTTGTCTTCTGATCTTTCCATCTCAGTCGCTTTCTTGGTTGGATTGTTTGAAGTCCAAATATCGTGGTTAAAAATTAATCTATTTCCACTGTTTAAAGTTGGCATGGACGAAAAGTAAGTTAGACATACTGTGTATGTTAAGATGTAGCTAATATAACTATTTTGGAGTGGCTTCACAGTTAATTTCTTATCATGAATGTTGTTGCTTGAAGACTTCAAATGTATTTGGAGCTTATGATCCTTTGCAAATAGATCTTCTGTGCTAGGAATTAAATGACTCATATAAGTTGTAAAAACTAGGAGTTTTATCTGTCAACCACCTCTATGGGGAAAAAAGTGGCAGGAAAGAAGAAAAGGAACCTGGTAAGGAGTCCAGATATATGAAGTACTCGATGTATATGGACAAGGTTGCAGACAACTTGCAATTTAACTGTTAATAGATGAAAAGGTTATCCATTGCACATTTGTGATTGTTTAAAAGATACTGTTCTCCAGCTTTTGTCCACATAGGTGTTGTAGCTGTAAGACATAATAATTTGATTGAAGTTTTTAACTTTCTTCTAAGTGATCTTTCATTTCAAAAGATGTAATGCTGGAAAAAGTTTTCTGCACGGTTGAACTTTTAGGAGGATATGATATTCATGGATGTCTTTATGTGAAAATTCATTTCAAGCAAATAGTTCCCATCCCCTTTTTTCACCGGAAATCAGGGAACATAAAAAGCAAGCATGTGGGTATAAGCTGATAGCTTGGAGTTTGAAAAGATATGATCACCACAAATGATTGGATGGTATTCTTGGGTAAGGCATATGTATCTAAGTGACAACAAGGATAACTGAGTTTAGGTAACTCCTCAACTAATCAAGGGTTCCTTTGCAGACTGCTTCACATTCAAAAATTGTTAGTTTTGGTTTTGCCATTAGAACTACTGCATGAGCAAATGTTCAAGCTATTTGAAACTAAATCATGGAATTTGATGAAGTTGTTTGATGAATTTCTCTTCCTCTTTTTAGGGTTAAATCAAGGTGTCACGGGTCTTCCATTGAAGGGTTGGCCTTTAACTGTGAGTTTTATAGTCTTGCCATATTTGATATTTTTTTAAAATCCTTGGAGATTTATGAGAGCCTGAATGCTACAACTGTCGTCTAACAGGGAATTGACCAATTGAGGCCAAGCTTAGGTCTACAAGTACAGAAGCCTAATCTGCAGACGCAGAATCAGTTACTTTTGGCATCACAACAACAGCAGGTTCTAGCACAAGCTCAGGCACAGGGGAATTTAGGAAATTCACCTAATTATGGCTTTGGTGGGTTACCAAGGGGTAATTTTAATGCGAAAGATTGTCAACCTCCAAGAAATGATGGTTCTATTTGCTCGCCAGTGCAGTCAAATTCACCGAAGGTTTAGATATCTCCTCTAAATCACAAATAGTTTCCTGTCTTGTAATGATGTAAATGTACTTGTTAATGCACACAAGTGTACAACTCTACTTTTATTATTTTATAGATTTAGAGGAGCTAGTTTCCGTTTGTGTATACATTATGTTTTAGGACTTGTAAATTCTGTGCATGGAGAATTGGTTATAATATATCTACTGGGAGGAGAAAGGCCAGAAGCCAAAGGAGAAAAAGTAAAGGAAAAGAAAAGATGGACTAGGGAGGTAGGCAAGTTTGCATAGTCAGAAAGGTTATGCTCTAAGAAATTTACCGCTGTAGCAGATGATTCAAGAGTCTGCAAAAGAAGAAATTAGCGTATTGAGAGGAGGTTGGGAGATGGAAGAGCCTAAAACCTGAGACTTTATGTCTAAGTTTCTGTTGGCTGCTTTAATATTTCAGCAAGATCTTTCTACAGATTTGTTGACAATAAAGGATATATTGCTAAAAAATGGTCCCAGATGTGGTATATTCATCTCATTATGGTGGGTTTTTACTTGAGTTTGAGCCGTATAAAAAACTTAATTTACATATATTAATTGCTGAATTGATGGTGTTAGGCAACATTTTATAAATATTAAACTATCTTGAGTGAGTTTTACATATTTGCTTTTCTGGGCACCTTCAAGAGAACATGGGAAATATTCTTGATAAGAAGAGGACAAAGAGCAATCTCCCATGGTGAACCTATAATGTGCTTTAAATTTGTTTTCTTTTGTTTAATTCGTTCCATCTTGCGGTTTCCTCCTTTCTATATCTCGTTAATATAGAGGAGTTTCTGTATTCCTTTCACATGCTTGTTTTGCTTTACACGCAGTCTTCTTTCCTTTTCTATGGTGTTTTGTGTCTAAAGGACCTTGATCGTCTTTCATTTACCCATGTGCAATTAGTTTTTGGACAAAGCAGAATATGATTTGGAGATATTTACCTTTCCCTAAAAAAAATGACCTGAATTATACTTATCAGAAGTGGAATAGAAAGGACACAGTTTTATTTTGAAGCTATATATGATTGTGTCCATATTGAATGCCATCTGCAGATATTTGTTTAAAATATAACTGCCCTTATATCTTGGGAAGATTGTAGCTTAGTATCTGATTTTATGTAGCAGATGAAAATGCCACAAATGCAGCAATCCTCCTCCCAACAACAGGACCAGTTGCAGCAGCAACAACAGCAACTGCAACAGCAACAGGTTGTTCTTGCTTTTGGCAGAACCAAGTGATTTACGTGATGCAATTCTATTGTAATTCATATTGGTTTATTAGTTATGATTTGCGACAATTGCATCTCATCCTCCTCTTTGATGTTAAGTTGACATACATTTTTTCTCATTCACAGAATAGGAAAAGAAAGCAACACTCATCATCTGGACCCGCCAACAGTACTGGTACAGGAAATACAGTGGGCCCTTCCCCAAGCTCACCAGCATCAACTCACACACCTGGTGATGGAATGACCAGCACTAGTAGCATGCGGCATGTCAACAGCGTGTCAAAGAGTTTAATGATGTATGGTACTGAAGGAACAGGTGGCATTGCATCATCTACAAATCAGCTGGTAGGCCTGCAATCATTTTGTCTAAAACTCTTATTTCTTACCATAAAGCTCTTAATCTTTCTATACTGCATATACCTATTTAATTTGTTATCATCTAGATCGTTTTTTTGTGGAAGTCTTTGAAGCTGGATAAATTCAGGCTATTTATATATTCTGTGTTGATGCGAATAGTACTTAATTTAGTGTCTAAGTGGTCTTTGTAACTTCTTTTCTTAATGTTGGAAATCTTTTACCTGATTTAGTGGAATATTATTGTTCCCTCAGACATCAAAATTTTTTCTTAGCACAGGATGATTTAGAGAATTTTGGAGATGTTGGTTCTCTGGAAGATAATGTGGAAGAATTTCTATCGCATGATGGTGGAGATGGAAGTATATATGGCACATTTAAACAAAATATTGCTGAGCACAAAACGGAGTCTTCAAAAGGTTATTTATGTTCCGCTGAACCATTTACTTTACAGCATTTATTGTCAGTAATTGAATCCCATCAAATTCTGTTTTCAGGTTTCTCCTTTGGGGAAGTGGGTTGCATACGGACAAGGAATAAAGTCACCTGCTGTCATTTTTCTTCTGATGGGAAATTGCTGGCGAGTGCTGGACATGACAAGAAGGTATGCAAGTCTTAAATGGTTGCTATGTAAATGTGGTATTTATGCATGTCCTGAATTATCCTTTTCCATTCTGCTTAATGGCTGCTTGTTTCTTTCGTTATTAGGCTGTTCTGTGGAACATGGATACCTTGCAAACAGAGAATACTCCAGAAGAACATGAATACATAATTACAGATATCCGTTTCAGGCCTAATTCAACTCAACTTGCAACTGCTTCGTATGATAAGTCTGTGAGACTGTGGGATGCAGCCAATGTAATGACCTCTACTCCCATGGCATGACCTTTTAATAATTAAATCAATGTGGGCCATGTTCCTACTCAATCATGACTAATTCGATATATAATGCATTATATATCTGACAAGAAATCTATAGTTGCGTCTTCATTTATATCATATATTGTTCTGCTGCTGACTTCAATTAGTGTTATCATTGCAGCCAAGTTATTGCTTGAGCTCGTACACAGGGCATTCTTCTCATATATTGTCCCTGGATTTCCATCCTAAAAAGAATGACTTGTTCTGTTTCTCTGATAGTAACAATGAGATACGCTATTGGAATGTTAGTCCATTCACATGTGCTAGGGTTTCCAAGGTTCGCCATTTAAGATCGACCAAATGGTATCTTTTCCTATTTTAGGTTGCATTGAACCAAGCCTGAATTTCATTATTTTTTTTTACTTCAGCAAGGAGGCGGTGTACAAGTGAGATTTCGACCAATAAGTGGCCAACTACTAGCAGCAGCTTCAGATAAAGTTATTTCCATATTTGATGTGGAAAATGACAGGCAAACACATTCATTCCAGGTTCGTCAGTATTTATTGTATTCTGCTTGTAGCTTCATATAAAGTTGAAGGCATCATTTCATTTAGTTGGTCTGGGCATCTCATTGGTATGTTGCTTTCATAATTATTCCCTGAGTTTTACTTGTTAAATCTTTGTGTTATCGATTAGGGGCACTCTGGGGCGGTGAACTACCTCTGCTGGGATCTTAATGGAGATTATCTGGCATCAGTCAGTGAAGATTGTGTGAAGGTTTGGTCACTGGCTGCTGGGGAGTGCATTCATGAACTGAGCTCCAATGGTGACCAGTTTCATTCCTGCGTGTTTCATCCAAGTTATCCGGCACTCCTGGTAATTGGTGGACTGCGGGTAAGTATCTTCTCTCTTGCTGTTTGTATGTACTGCATGTGGTTGAAAGTTACATGTTGCTTACTCATTTAATACTCTACCTGTATGTTATCTTATAGCGGATCCTAATGTTTTTCTTGTCAAGATTTTTCTCTGTACTATGAATTTGACAAGTCACTCTTCTTATTCATGAGAATAGAATCTTGGAAATCTCTTCACTCTCGTATTGTCTTGTAGTGAATTTTGTGTTCCCTGCCTTCTTTTCCCTGCCTCCTTTTTCCTGCTAGATAAGTAGATATGTTATCTGAAAAATCCGTTACTGGGTAGACCGCTTTAACAGTCTGATAACTATTCAAACTAGTGCCAGTCTTAAGATAGCGGTACAGGATCCTGGGTGTGTTTACCGAGGAATCAAAGAGAGTTATTTGGAGCTGGAGTCTTGAGGAAAATTAAGGGGTATAGATGCTTGTGCATCAGTGGTCATTGCCCTGCATTTCATACAACTGCTTCTTGATCCTATTTCTATTATTGTGGAACTGCATAGTGATGGACCAGCTGATGAGCTTCGTCTGAAATCTCGTAGGTTCTTATGATCACGAGTGTGCTTGCAGTTTCCATTTACGTTCACTTTGCAGCCTGTCTTGCTATTTTTCCTCTGGTTATGTTAACGGAGAACTGCTTGTATGTGGACCCATTATGACCCAGAAGTTGATCGTTCATTCCCGGGATTTGCAATAAGTGGCCAAATTTGACCTATGACTAAGTTGCTGATCCAAGAATCAGTTTTAGATTCTTGAAATGTTTAGATGCCGAATACATATTTAACAAACTCTACACTCCTCATTTTACTCTACAGCTGAAAATATCCCTAACATGGTTACTTTTGACACGACCTTGTAGTCTCTGGAGCTCTGGAACATGGTGGAGAATAAAAGCATGACAGTTCCAGCACACGAGGGTATAATTGCTGCTTTGGTGCAGTCACCTGTCACCGGGATGGTCGCATCTGCAAGTCATGACAGTTCTGTCAAGTTATGGAAATAACTCGAGATCACTTCTTGTTGTGAATGATCGTCTCATCGGCCGGTAGTTTACGTGATGGTGTTTGCTTTTAGCATGTTTTGCTGAAAATTAGCATGTTTGCAAAAAAATCTTCAAGAGCATTGGTAGGCGTGTCTTCTTTCGTTCATTGTAAGGAATGCTAATTAACTTCGTATAAGCTTTCTTAGAATAATGCGTCAATCTGTAAATGCCTTATTGACTTTATTGAAGTCCTTTACGCTCTCTCGTGCACTATAAACATGTGAAGCTTGTGGCTTATTTTGCGTCAAGGGTCTTTAACTTACATCATGCACATTCTTTTTGTTCTTATTTTTCTGGAAATAGCGAGCAATTTCCACACCCAGGGGAGAGAGATGACCCTACGCCTCTGCGCGTAAGGGTTTGGATTCTTTTATATTGTTGCTAGTGAGGCAGACGGTGCAATGCGCGTTCATGCCTTGTGGCTTTGTATGGTCTTGTGCCTGTGAATTATTTTAGACGTAATAAAATCTCTCGTAGTACTTGGGCAATTGAAAATTTTATGCATTCTTATCCTTCGAAAATAGACTCCTTAAATAAAACATTAACCAATTATCTTAAAATAATATGTAAACTGAACTGCATTGTGGCAACACGTGGCAGAGTAATCATCTACACCGTTTCCGCAAACTATGTAGTTTAAGTAATAAATTTTGTTTAGTCTTTTCTAACTATATCTCTCTATTAATATTAAATATTCATGTTAGTAACAATTCATAATATATATCTTTATATGGCACTAATATACTTGTACATTGTGCCTTTAATGTTGTACACTTTAGTTTATATACTATAATGTTCCCTTTTTTTTAAAAAAAGAAAAGAAAAGAAAATAACTTTAAAGCCTTACTTTGAACACTTCGGCTTAACATAATGCATCTGTTAACATTACGGTATCAAAGTCATAGATAAATGATTTTCAAAGAGTTCGTACATATACATACGCACGCCCACACAAATACATAAACATAACAATAACAAAAATAATATTGAAGAAGAAAAGAATCCGTGCATCATTAGAAACTTTTGGGCCGTCCATTTACATTCTAATGAAATGGATATTATTGGGCCCCTTGTATAGCTTGGCTCTCATGTACTGGGATCTGACAGAACTGAAAGTCCATGCTTCTGGTCCGACCCAAAGTCAACCACGTAATGGTTATTTCTTACACTCGATGTCCTCTAATGAATGCTTTCGGGCAAGAGAGAAAATTTTGTATTAAATTTTGTTTAATACATAATGTAAAACTTCGAATCAAACAAAATCAAATGTTATATTAAATGGGATCACAGTAATTAGGTAAGGTCAGTAAACAAATTCTTAGAATAAGAAAGCGAAACACATTAATTAGTTAGTTAAAAAAATCGATGAGTATAAAATGAGTAATGTTAAATGCCACCCTACTTTTAGTACCTTATTTTTACCTCTTACTTGGCATGTTGAGTTATAATGCCAAGTAGCCTTTTTTTCTTTTTAATCTCTTTCCTTCTTTTTTTCCTGACTCTCCTTTATGTTTTTCTCTCTCTTTATTTCTTTTTTTCCCCCCTCGATTAAGATTTCCTTCCTTTTCTTTTCTCTTCTTGTTTATTTCCACTAGAGTCTCTCTTTTTTAAATTTCTTCTCCCGTCTTTAATGTCATCTCCTTGCTTCTTTTTTCTCCCGTCAATTAAAATCTTCATTGGTTGCTAATGAAGTCTTTACATGGTAACCACCAAAAAAAAAAAAAAGAAAAAAAAATCCAAATCAATTATTTAGCATTGGTCAAGCCGTTGTGGTAATTGAGTTTAATATGAATCTCATGAATGGCAAATAGTCTAAAGTTTTTTGGCTGAAACAATTAAGTGCAATTCAGTCCTGGAAAAATATGAGTTGCATAATCAGACTGAGATCAGATTAACAAAGCAAATAAAATAATAATTTCGTGCTCATGGTATCATGACTTCCTCATTCAATCCAGTGGCCATAAGTTCAAGCACCAGTGAGCCATTGTAAAGAAATTTTCAATCCGAATCTAGTTGACATTATTTTTCTTCGTAGGGAATTTCCAAAGAATGGAACCAACCTTAATTAAGGAAGAGAAAAAAAGGAAATAAAGATAAAAAATTTAGTGGTCAAGTAGTATATCTTTTACTTTTAGTGTGAATAGGTCTAGAGATCAATTCCCATTAGTTGCAATATAATCGGCTTTGTCTTCCTTTGAAGTGGAAAAAAAGGAGAAACAAAGAAAAGAGAAGAAAAGGAAATAAAGAAAAGAGAAAATAAGGAAATAAAGAAGAGTGAGAAAAAATAAAATGGAGAAATATTAAGGAAACAAAAAAGTCTACTTGACATGCCAATTTAGGGTCTATTCGAAAAATTTAACTGTTAAGGTAGCTGATAGCTGTTTAACTAGCTGATTTAGCTGTTAAGGTAGCTGATAGCTGTTTAACTAGCTGATTGAACAAAATGTGTTTAGCAAAATTAGCTGTTAGATTAACTAATGAATGTAAAATGACGTAGAAGGATATTGATATCATCTTATTATTATTATTATTGTTGTTGTTGTTATAATAATTATAATTATTACTACTATTATAGGAATAAGATAATATATTTCATAATTAGATATTTATTTTTATAATCATATTTTAATATTTAAATAAAACTATTTTTTTTATAAAACATTTGTATCAAATTATAAAAATTAATTTTAGTAGATTCAAAATTATTTTGTAAAAAAAACTAATAAACTTTATACTTTTAGCAATATTAATTATATAGAATTTGAAATTTATTTTTATATTATTTTTTTATTTATATTTGTGAAAGAGTAGGTAAAAATATAGAGAGAGATTGGAGAAAGAATAGAAAAATAAAAAATATGCAAAAAAGATAGAATTGCCAAAAACAAACATAAAAAGCTAAAAGCTATCTGAAAGACTAAAATTTTTAGCTTTTGAAAAATGCTAGTTAAAACACTAAAAATTACATGAAAAGTTACTTAAAACGTTAGTTTATTGAACAACAACAATTTTAAAATATAGTGTTTTGAGTCAAAACACTAAAAGTTACTTAAAAAATTTTTGTCGAACACATACTTAGTATGTCAAGTAAGAGGTAACAATGGAATATTAAAGATAAGGTGACACTTAGTATTACTCGTGCAAAATATGTCAAGTTACTTGAAAGACGTTACGTTAATAGCTCACTTCATAGAGTGCTATACACCACGAAGATCCAAAAAGTACTAAAATTAACCTTTTCGAGAGGAGTCTCATCCTTTACATATTTGTATATAAGACTCATCGAAAGTCCACGTCCATGCCATGCATGCTATAATGTTGTTGTCCAATAGAGTAATCCTAGAAATTATTCTATTTTTATCGTTCGTTATCTCTCATGTGCATACTTTATCGGTGGACTACAATTAAAGTTTTTTTTTTTTTTTTCTCTAGCACTAGTCAACATGAGTTCTTCTTTTCTTTAACCCCCCAAGCCCCTCAACTTCACCTCTAATCTAGTCCTTGCCTCTAATTGATCTAAGTTATCGCATCTAGAAAAAGTAGTCGTAACCACTAGAATTATGTCCTAAACTCCTACTCAATATGATTACTCAATATGAGATTGCGACTATTATTATTAGAGTAATGTTTTGTCACTTTTTTTTATTTCACTCTTTTATCACCCTTATATGACATTCTAGTTATCATGTCAATTAGATAAACTTTTTCATAACTTATTTTTCTCTTAATTAATTTTATTTTTTCTCTCTCATCCTAATTTATTTTTTCAAATTTATTTTTATCTCTCTTAATTAATTTTCACTCAATCTTTCCTTGTTAAAGTAGTGTTCATAACCATACTCATCTCATTTGTTGTAGAGAGCAGTTCAAATGGTTAATAGCCTGCTTGGCTAAGTTTATTTGGGACTTGTAAAAAGTACGTAAGAATGCTTTTTAAGCAACAAAATAAACTGAGCCAAATAGGTTTTAGGATTTCTCTAAAAGTGATGATTTGAGTTTGAATTTTATAGGACGAAAGTTGGATTAAAAGCAGGGGTGAAGAAAAAAACCACACGTTTATTCTAAATGCTAAAAGATGGCTATAAACCACGATTATCAGTCCACAATTAGCTCCACCTGCTGACATATTAAAAGCTCCCAAACCTAATAATGAATGGTTCGCGTGCTGCACTACACAAATCAACACACGAAAAAAGGATGTGGAGACATCTACGTGAGTCACAGTCGCATTCGGACAAAGAAATAATTCCCATGGCTCCACAAAATAACCCCCACAAAACATGGCGTGATCGAATCAACGTACCAATATAAAAGAGTGAGTTGAAAAGAGCTTTTCTTTCTTTCCCTTTGCTTTTTTTTTTTTTGAGGAAAATTGGAAAAAAGAAAGAAAAGAAAAGAAGGAAAAAAACTCAAAAGCCCCTCAAACGCGGGCAGAAAACGTTGGATGCCACTCTATGGACTTTCCGCGCAAACAGTCTACGCGTGGCGAAAAAAGACTGATTGAGACAGCCTCGGATGATGACCTAAAAGTATCGGAACAGGATTTTTTGCTATTTTTATTCTCTCAATATATAAGAGGAATAATCTAAATGCTGCAAATAAAATTAAATTAATCTAAAACTCTTTATTTCAAAAAAAGAAAATGGAAAGATAAAAAATTAAATTTTAAAATAAATGCTCCAGATTAATTTAATGTTATCTCAAGAGTTGACATTATTTCTTCAATTTTTGGAGAGAATAAAAAATAAAAAAAGATTAATTCTCGAAAGTACCACTTGAATGTAAATACAAGTTTGTGATTACTCATTGTGTGTGTCGGGATCAAATCTAGTCATATCTTTTTTTTGTTATCGTGTTGTGAGTAAAGAAATATATGAACGACAATTTGAATAGTTTATATATTACTATTCAAATCTTATTTATAAAATAATAATGTTAAAAAAGAATTCTCATTCATAACAGAATGCCGTAATATAACCACTGGAATATGCTTTGTGGCCTTGTGGGACTTGTCCATTTAGTGGTTGAGCATTCCAGTCAACTGAGCTATCAATCTTAAATTATTAGTGTTGGTTGTCAAGGTGCGGAAAAGAAAAAAGGTCTAAGTTTTTCTTCTTTTTCCTTTTTATTTCTTTAATTGCTGACCATATTTATTTGTTAAATAGTGTATAAAAATGTTGATCCGTTTGATACCTAGTACGTTGTTGAAAAGGCAATTGATAAGATTATCATAACAGTGACATATATACAAGAGATAAAAGGATAAAAGACAAGCTTTTACTTTGTCAAAGTCACACATTAAATCATGTAGTGATTGGACGGTCCATGAGCGTCTTCTTTTCTTTTCTTTTTTTTTAAGACAAAGTCGACTACATTATATAAGAACTAATATCTGGGAGGAAACTCTCTTCGTGTCTTCTCCTAAAATTGTTCTCTTGGGATCACCATCATGTGCATCAGATTGATAAATTGTAAGAATTTGAATTCTCTTTACTTCTTCCTTATCATGAAATGAAGTAAATTATGAATTATTGGATTTAAATTTTTTAAATGTCATTTATTTATTTCAAAAGATAAAAAGGCAAGAAAATCCAAGAAGTGCTTAAAGTAAATTGTGAAATAAAGAAATGAAACTTCAAAGAATCCACTGAGATTGAGACTGACTCACAAGTCCTTACCTACTAAATCTAGAGAAGTGTGCACAAATACACGAGACCAAACTCGACTCTCATTCAAGAATGGAAGTGGATGATGAGACAACCAGAATTTTGTATTTTATATATTTACAGAGAAGCTAACAAATGTGTGATGGTTAGCTTATTTTGGAAAGCACTTCCTTTAAGGCTTCACATTCTCAAAGATCCCCTCATATGAGTTGAGAGTACTATTGGGACAAGATACTAGAGGGGCTTCATAAACATAAACCACTACTAATAGTTGCCGTTGCCTGCTAAAAATATAAAAAAGAAATTCAAAGAATCTAAATATGTTAATCCAAATTCATTGTAAAATGAGGGTAAATTGTGATTCTTGAAAATTTGGATACAAACCTAATACTACATGTTTACTCTTCTGTAAGCAACAATAATCACCGTCCTTAACAGGTGATGGTGGATTGTCACATAACAATGAGGGCGATTGAATTGTAGGGCTTGTGGTGAACATTAGTATAGAGTCAAAAAGTAAGGCAAAAATCATTGGGCACTATTAGGGTTGTTTCTAGGGTTTGTAGTGAACATTGGTATATATAGAATCACAAAATAAGGCAAAAAGGATTGTACTATGGACGGCCTGCGGTGGGTCATTCATATGGAAATATATTACCATTTGATTGAAATAGATTCCAAGCTTACTTGTAGCGTGGTTGACAACATACCACCAGCTAATAGCCCCCTTAAATTCATGATTGATGACTGCAGGGGGTGGATTTAAAGACACCAGTAATTTGCATTCAAGCATATTTGTTGCGAAGCAAATAAATGAATAGATTGGTCGGCAAATCATGTCTTATACAATAACTCACTGGGTTCCTCACGATTGATGATCATGTTTTGAACCAATAGTGCTAGTTGATTGAGAAAGACAAGCACGATGTTATATTTCTGGTACGTTTAACTGACATAGTCTCTTACATAAGAATATAATAATAATTAAAGTAAATATAGCAAAAAACCAAAAATGAAACTCAAGAAATATATGGGTATGAATTAGAATTAAAATATAATATTATGAGAAGATTTAAAAATTTGAGTAATGTTTACATCTAGCTAGGATTCGAGGTATATAAAACCTGCTATAACAATAATATCACTTCTGCTCACGTTTAACGCCCTACTAATGATGTGAGATGTCTGAAGCATCCAGTGTACTCCCAAAATTAACGTCTACATCACAAGTCCAGAGGACATTTCACCAAACAGGTCTAAAGAAACCTACACTTATGGCATTCAAGTTGAATACTTGTGAACAAACAACACCTTGGCCACGCTTGTTGCAAGTGATTATTCAAGTTGAAAGCATGCAAGCTGATACGGGTAAACATTTCGTACAATATTATGATCGTAATTTAATGATTATGAACTATTCATATCGTTTGTCAAAATTGTATTAATAATTTACAATAATAAAATTACGATTGTAATATTATAACATTATGACTATAGGGATATCTCCTGAGATGCATTTGAGTCATCATAGGCTAGCACTCTCAAATGTTCTAATATGGTCCTATTTTGCATGGACTTTTGGCAAGTTGTTGAAGGCGGACTTTGACTGGAGTATAGTAGAAGAGTATTTTGCCCTTACAAAGTATGAAAAGGAACAGTGGTGTTGGAAAATATCATATCAAATGTTACATTTATTAACTTTCAAAATAATTAGATTGAGACACATGGACCCCTATTTTGGAATATTATCCAACTTGAAGATCAACATTGGTGGATGGGCAATCATATAAATTAAAGGCAGTGGCCACCACACTTTCATGTCGATTGAACTTTCTTTAATTTCTTTATTTTCAAATTTTGTTTTCTTCCACGAATGCGAAAAATGTTTTACTTGCAAAGGCTGTAAGGTATTTTTTTTTTCCTTAATATTCGAATAAGTTTGATAGAATTATTATTTTATTTAAAAATTTAAATTTATAAAGAAAATATTAATGCATTTTTTTATTATATATATTAACATAACTTTTCATCACAATTGATTGGCGGCAAATTAGAGATTTACATTATATTCTATAACAATGTAGGGATGATTTATAAGTTAATATTGTGGAGAAAATTGATATTTTGCCTTAATTATTTTGCTTTCGAACTTGGGGTTGAAATTTAAGCTACGACACAGTAGCATTTATATGTTCTGTGTTCGTGGGAGACAATATATCATTTGTTTCACAACCTATAATACTAATTTTGTTGCGAATTTGAGATTCTAGAGTAGTATTTAGATGTCCCACGTTCGTGTGAGTCTTATAAAATATGATTATTTTTTATAAGCTAATATCTGAATTGCTAATACTAACTCAAGTTAATTAACCGCTAGCGATATGTAAATCTAATATCAAATAAAGTAATGTTTAAACTTTAGAAATACAAAAATGTGATTGTAAATTTGGACATCATATTAAAAGGTATTTGGTAATATTTGAGTGTTTATAAGTATCCAAATAAGCATATCGACTCTCCCTGTTGCCAACCACTCCCCTCAACCCCCCCCCCCCCAACACACACATCCCAACCAAAACCAGCCAACACATACAGTGTACTCACACATATATATAGGGAGTACAAGACCAAAATGGTCAGAGACTTGAAGCTCTATATAGCAACAAACAATATTGATGACTGGGGGAAGCCCTAAGAAAATAATGACGAAACTTTTTGCCCTTTTCATTAATCCTTCAAATCACCTGCTAAAATAAAGTAGTTGTTTAGTTTTCCATACTAAGAATGATAGTGTTTGCGATATTTAATAGATACATTTCTATTTCTCTTTTGTACCATAAGGATTTAGATATTATAATTGGGGAAAAATGCATTTGTCTTTCTTCATGGTCTTCACTATATTCTCTTTCTTTCATTAGTTGGTGTGTCTTCTCAATTCGTAAGTGATGATTAAAGAGAGAGAAAATATGTTAGAAAAATAATGAAAGAATACTATTTTCTTAACGTGGAAATGTAATAATGATAATCTCTAATGATACTTGGTCAATGCAATGGATTATTGACTCTCAAATAGGCAACATAAAAGTGAAGGAGAAGGAAAAATATTTTTTAGAAAGTGTACGAGACATATTCTAAATTTAGTTCACGTTTAAATCTTTAATAAATTTTCACAATCTCTTGAATGTATGAACAAAAACGTCAGGGGCTAAAAAATAGTAATGATCAGATTAAGGGAGTATACTACACCAAAAGAATAAACAAAAAGAAAAAAGAATAATTTTGAACAAATCCAATGATTGAGGAAAGAAAGAAAATAATGGCGGCTCAACAAGAATTCTCTCTCAAACATGTGTATCAAGAAGCCAATAAAAGTGCAAATTAGATGGCCAATTTTGGGCTACAACTACCGTTGGTCATACATTTCTTCGAAGAATCACCTAACCTCCTGAGAAAGATTCTGAGAGAGGATGCAAGGGGTGTTTGTTTGCAGAGACTAATTACTATTTAGTTATCTAACTTTGCCCCAAAAAAAAAAAGACTTTTGCTGAACATCTCAAACATGACTGCCATCATATTCTGAATTTAATTTACATTTAACTTAGAGTTTTTTCCCCTGCTTTTTCACCATATATATTCTCAAAATGGACAAAATATAAGGGTGTGACATGTAAATTTGCGCCAAAATTTAGGGGTTAAAAGGAAAGTAATGATAAAGTTGAGAGGCAAAAAGTAAAATATGTCAAAACAAAATAACAACCTGTTTTTTTCCTGCTTTGCCCTTTTTGTCTTTCCTTTTACTTTAGCTTGTTGTATGCTCTTGACTTTCTTTTCATGAATGAAACAAAAGTTACAAAACCATCATCTTTTCTTCACGCCCCTTTATGAGATTGTTTGGTCTTTGCATATTTAGATGTTTGTAAGTATTTAGAAAAAATATATATTTTTTATATATTTTTTATTGTATCATGCTTATAAGTCAATTTAATACGACCAAACACTTTCTTAAATATTTATTTTGTCAAATGGTATATTATATTTTGAAAACCAAATAAAAATAATAATTTCTTTATGAGGATTTGACCCACGAGACATAATCATTTAGAGGCGGGTCTACACTAAAAAAATCATAGGGGCCGCAATCTATCCACTCTATAAAATATTTTAAAATATATTGTTATGTTTAGTTTGTCAAACTCAGCCTTCAAGATTTATTAAATTAAATGGTCAAAATATTAGTGTCACAACAATTTATTAATTTAATTATAAAATTTACCCTTTTTTTCCTTTTTCGAGTTTACAAAAGGTCAAAAGCCGATCAATATACAACACTTCTATCTACTTGAAATTAATGATAAATAACACCCGACCTCCTATGGTTTATAATGAGTACCAGTTGCAAAATAGATGCAGAAAACCACTATGCTTTTAGAAACACCGGTTAGTCCCTCCATCTCCATTTTCTGTTAGATTTAGTGGCACGTTTTGTCATTGTGATGAAAACGCAATACAAGTGCATTTTCTCTTATACAAAACAAAGGGATAAATTGCACTTGATCTCGTTATGCTTTCTCATAAGTATAGAATAACCCCATTTATTTTTTCATTAATGCATCATACTCCCTTTCATTAATGCATCATACTCCCTCTTGAAAGATACTTTAAACAAGAAATGTAACGGTGATCAATTGGGTTGATTGTGTTCTAGTTTAAAGAAGTAAAAGGGTTCTGACACCTATTTTAAAATAATAAAGAGATAACTTGTATTATACTTATGACAGACCAGAGAAGAAAAGTTGCTATTTATACAAAATTAATTATAAAACCTTTTGTTTAATGAACATGAAACTACTAAATCACTAAACCATTGATAATTATCAAAATTATTTAATTTTGCTAAACAAAATATTCTAAATCCGTCCCGAAACATTTCTTTGGACATTTGCGAGTCATGATTTGAAGGTAGAACTGTGTAACAAAAAAATGGACAAAAACTTTTCTAACACCAACATTGCTCTACTGGGTCTCTGTCTGTTTACTTACCCTGCTTCTTCTCTCATCCCATGTATTTGTTTTCCTCTTTGCTAAAACCACTACACTTTTTCTTCTTCTTGTTGGAGTTTTCTTCTTCATTCTTGTTATGGACAAGCACCACCACCACCATCACCACCACCTTCAGCAGCAGCAGCAGCAGCTGACACATGCAAAATTGTCGAGGCAGCGATGCAATGAATGGTTTGTTTTTGTTTTTGCTGCTGATGCTTTTATATCATGAAAATGCCTTTCCTAAATTCCCTTTCATGGTTTGTTAGTCTATAGAATTGTTGAGGGTGATGAAAGAAACTGAAACAAATGCTGTCTAAAGTCTATAAGAAAAAGTTGGAGTATGTTTACGTTGACTGTTGACTACTTTAACGCTAACCTCCTCGAACCAGGATGGGTTAGTCCATCTCAGAACTGCCTTCGCATTAAGTGGTCTTGAAATTTGTTAAAGTTACTAAATCATCTAAAAGTTAAGCTTATAGAGACCATATCGGTGAATTTATTTATTGTATTGATGCGCACCTCATGTGAAGGCAAGGTTTGATTTTGAGACTTACACGCGGATAATTTTAATATTTTTTAAATAGGTGACAGTAAAGTTTTCAAACTGAGACCACAATTTCTAGGATATGATACCATGTTAGAGTTATATATGCTTCAAATTGTTCAGGATGAGTTTGTTTGATCCAAATAGAATGAATTTTGTGAGTCTTGTTAGCTGTGTTTGCTCTGCAAATTGGCAATTCAAGTATAAGAATCTTCAGAATGTTAGTTTTTACTTGTGTGTCATCATTTCGTGTTTTTCTTCAAGATTTATCTAACCTTACCTCTATTGATGGTTGTTGAACATCTATCTCCATCAGGGTATTTCGAGATGTTCCCAGTGATATAACAATAGAAGTGGATGGGGGCACCTTCTCTTTGCATAAGGCAAGATTCTACAATCTGTACTTCAGATCTTAATTCATGTTTGTTGAAGGCAAGATGCTTGCGATTATATAATGCATGAAAACATGCTCAATATGCTCTGAATTTATTAAGTTATCAGGTGGAAGAAAATTTAAGGAATTAAAAATGCTTGAAAGTGCGTTTGATTCTGTGCAGTTCCCTTTGGTCTCGCGAAGTGGGAGGATCAGAAAGTTGGTAGCAGAGCACAGAGATTCCGATATATCAAGAATTGAGTTGCTCAGTCTACCAGGAGGTGCTGAGGCATTTGAACTAGCAGCCAAGTTCTGCTATGGTATCAATTTTGAGATCACAGCTGCAAATGTTGCTCAACTGTGTTGCATCTCAGATTATCTTGAAATGACTGAGGAGTTCTCAAAGAACAATCTTGGTTCCCGGGCCGAAGAATATCTTGACAGCATTGTGTGCAAAAGCCTTGAGATGTGTGTTGAGGTCTTGCAACATTGTGAAACTCTTTTGCCCCTTGCAGATGAGCTGAAAATCGTAGGCCGCTGCATTGATGCTATAGCATCCAAGGCCTGTGTAGAGCAAATTGCTTCAAGTTTTTCTCGGTTGGAGTATAGTAGCTCAGGGAGACTTCATATGAGCCGCCAGGCCAAGTCTGAAGGAGACTGGTGGATAGAAGATATATCGGTTCTTCGAATTGAGCTGTATCAGAGAGTCATAACAGCAATCAAATGTAGAGGAGTCAGGCCTGAAAGTATTGGAGCGTCACTTGTTAATTATGCCCAGAAGGAGTTGACTAAGAAATCCAGCTTATGGAATCAATCCACCCAGCCAAAAGTTGATGTGCTTTCCAATTCACATGAGCATGAAAGACTTGTGGTTGAGTCTATTGTTAGCCTTTTGCCTGTTGAGAAATTTTCTGTTCCCTTAAGCTTTCTTTTCGGGTTGTTGAGAAGTGCTGTAGTGCTTGATTGCTCGGTTGCTTGCAGGCTCGATCTTGAGAGGCGGATAGGATCCCAGTTAGATTTGGCTACTCTCGACGATCTCCTGATTCCCTCCTTCCGCCATGCTGGTGATACATTGTTTGATGTTGACACGGTTCATAGAATTTTGGTTAATTTCTCTCAGCAGGATGACAGTGAAGAAGAGTTGGAAGATGCTGCTTCAGTTTTTGAGTGTGATAGTCCTCCACCACCATCTGAAAGTGCATTATATAAAGTCTCGAAATTAGTGGACAATTACCTGGCAGAAATTGCTCCTGATGCAAACCTCAAGTTACATAATTTCATGGCTATTGCGGAAGCTCTACCTGCACACGCACGTAGTGTCCATGATGGATTATATCGAGCAATCGATGTTTACCTTAAAGTAAGAACTCCCAGCTCTTCTCTCATCACCTGCGCTACCCTCTTATCGATTAAAACCCCATTTCATGTCTCCTATAATGTCTTCATGTCTTTTCTTGACTAAGCCGTACTCCGAACCACAACTTTGGTGGTGATCTACATTGCAGGCTCATCCAGGTGTACCTGAGCCAGAGAGGAAAAAGCTTTGCAAGCTGATTGACTTACAAAAGCTATCACAAGAAGCTGGTGCGCACGCTGCTCAAAATGAACGCCTTCCTCTCCAATCAATTGTTCAGGTGTTATACTTTGAGCAGCTGAGGCTTCGAAATGCCTTATCCTCCTCATATCCTGAAGATGATCATAAGCCTATGTACAATTCCTGGAGGATTAACAGCGAGGGTCTAAGTGCTGCAATGTCCCCTAGAGACAACTATGCTTCACTGAGGCGAGAAAATAGAGAGTTGAAACTTGAGCTAGCCCGGATGAGGATGAGATTAAATGATCTAGAGAAAGAACATGTTTGTATGAAGAGGAACATCGAAAGATCGAATTCACGGAAATTCATGAGCTCTTTCTCAAAGACAATTGGAAAACTAAACCTTTTTGGTCATAGTTCTTCAAGGGGATCAAGTTCTCCCTCAAAGCATTCACAGGTAACAGATTGCAAGCTGACAGAATCAATGGACAAGCACAGTTTTTTGAGTAATTGAGCTTAGTACCACTTTTATTGATAACAAAACGCATGCTGTGTGATGTTCTCTTTATTTTTTCTCTCCCTAGATTCTCCTTTATGCTTGACCATGTACATGAGCTGCAAACTTGCTTTAGCTATAGAGTTCCACAAGCACTGATTTTGTGTGTATGATTGGAGAAATAGCACAAAGTATCTTAAGAAGTACAAATATTTTGCTGTGAAAAGTGAGTCACTGAATTAGTCTTGCCTTGTACTATTTAATATCGCGCACCTCAAAACAAATTCACTTGAATCAAACTAATTGAAACCAAGCCTTATCTTGCTTGTACAGCATGAAACTTTGATAGTTTTAACCATGTTTTCACAAATTGTTGACAGATTAGCCCTGACAAATACATAATCATGATTTCTCAAGAACAGGAGAACACCTACATCTCAAATCATAAGAAAATGCAGTAGTCATCGGAAAGGACTCAAACAATAACACAAACAATGTGAAGATGGAAAAATGAATACACCCTTATCTAATTTATGGCCTCTCTTGATCTCTTGAAAACCTGGTGACTCTCTAAGACTGGATGGAATGGTGATTGCCGGGCCAAAAGTTACCATTTGGATTAAGCAAATTACAATCGGTGTCCTGCTTCTTTGAACAAGATTTTAGCACTACATGTTCAGAACAGCTAGTACGCAGATCACTGTGAACCGAGCAGGGCTGAGTCGTAGGCAGATTTTGGCAATTACAATCACGACATAAAGCTGAAGCAACATTATTTCCACTATAATGACATGTTAGAAAATGAGGTCTAGGATCAAACACTGAATCAACGGGTGACCCCTGACAGGATTCTTGATGACTCTTCCTGTTCCTAAACTCCACTTCCTTCCATGATCGCTATCATCATCGGGATCTAGCATTCATTACCTCCCATTCCAGGGCGTTCTTTGCCTCCTGTGGTTGTTTACAATGTCGCAGATGTTTCGGAGTTGTTCCTGCACTGGAGTTGTGGGGTGCTTTTCTGTTTGTATAGCACTTACTATGATGTTCATGATCATAGTGAGGCTGGTTTTCTTGTGGAAAATGGTGGTTTTGATGCTTCTTAGCCTTCAACAAATTAGAGATAGTCCGATCAGCAGCGATATAGAAAACGTTCCCTGGAATTAACACTGATTCAGGGCTGACAACAATCCAGGGAAACATAAACACATCAGGCCTGGCAATGCAATACCTGGGGTATTTTTCCATGATTTCTGCAGCAGTTACAGGCTGTCTATGAACCTCCACATGCTTACCTGGATGAACCAGCTTTAGCACATCTTTGTCCCTGGCTAAAAATCCCATTTTCAATTTATTCATCCTTCAGGTTACAGAAACAAAAACGTTGGCCTCTCTTTGTGGGATAAACTGTTCGTTTTGATTTCGAGGGGGGAGGGGATTGAGTATCAAGAGTTTCCTTGTTATATATAGTGTCAGTTGTTACTACAATGTCAAAATGAGCGATTTTCACCAAGAAAAGGATCTGTGTCTTTTAGGGAGTTTTGGGTCACTTTGTTCTAACCAGCTGTTCTATGGGTAAATATGATCTTGAGATAAGAGAATTATAGAATCTGAGGATGAATTTTGTCTTCTCTTGGTCATGCATAGTGTCTTGTTTCTATGTTTCTTAGAGTGGTTTCACATCACAACCTGGTTTAGGAGATAAATATCGATATTTTGTTGTAGTATTTATGCATTGGTAGTTTCGATAAATTTTTGACTTTCCCTTTCTGCTCATTCCACTTCCCAAAATTACCTAAATGTCTCAGTTAATGGTAAACTCCATATACTTGTAGATTAAGTTAGACTAATCTACCAATCGAACACATAACTCCCGTCACTTATGAAAAAAACAGTTTTAATCACTTGAACAACTCTTTGATCCTGTCAAACACGTGTATGACCGTCCACCTTTAAACCCAAGAGACTTAACCATTATGACTCTGTCCCCGTGTTGCTGGGGACATAGCAAAGGGATAAATTTTCTAACCTTGGATAAAAGAATTTCTCATGGCTGCAAATATTCGTTATTACAGGTTGAATTTACATGTTCGAAAAATAAATGGAGGATACAAACCTTTTTATAGCGATATAATAATACGAGAGAATTCAAGTCCAGCATACATTGAGCATTGAAAGAGCACGTACTACAAAAGTAGCATTGTTGCTAAGCAAATTGGATCAAGCCAATGATTTGATATACAAGTTGATACCAAGAGCCAGACTGAATATGATTATAGGGATCAAGAACTGGAGGAGCTTGAATGTGAACTCAGGAGGTCTGTCATGGTTGTGTTGATCAGGCTGCTGCATAAGCTTGTAGTTTCTTCTAGTTGGGATAGTTGCAGTGTCAATGTCTCCTACATAGTATTCATTCATCATGGCTATTGCACTGCTACTGTGCCCAATATCCTCGAAATTTTCAGTAGCATCCCTTCCTGCACGCGGGAAACCATAAGGATCATCAACCAGTTTACACATAATGTCCGTGTATTTAGATTATCTCGTAACTTTATAACTATATCATCATTGAGTCTTTTTTTAAAGATTATAAGGTTTACGAGAGAACAAGTTAAACTAGGACCTTAGTCCTCATATGGCCATTCCAATATTATCACTCATGAAATATGTCAAATGCAAAAAAACTCTTTCAACCGCCCCGTTACCCTCTCACACACACATAGCGCCACAGGACACGCACGGGAGCCACTTTTTATCAGGGGCGATGTTTTGGACGTTCTAGTTTGAAGACTTTTCAGTCAAATGGCATTCAAAGTAATCTGAGTACCTGTTGTAGACAGCAAAACTTCATCCCCTCCTGGATGGTCATCCAGGAACCTTGTTACGTCATAGACCTGTTCAAACAACAATGCATTATAAGTGTTGCTCTCCAATATCTTACTTGGGCCAATTTAGATTGAATATTTTTAATAAAAATATTTTTCTTGAATAACACATTTTTTCGAAAATAAATATTTGACTTAATTATTTGAAAAAGAACTGAAACCTTGAAATAAAAATCAATTTTAACTTTTTTAAAATAAAAAATTTTAATTTATCAAAGAGATACTTTTCCTTAATTGTTAAAAAATGCTTTTAAAGTTAATCCAAACCAACTTATAATAAGATGAAAAACGGTTGCCGATGAAATGAGAACCCTAAACATAAGCAAGATAAGGAAAACCAATCATCATATGCAACTGTCCTGTGTATTAGAGTGTCTATTTCAAATCTTGAAAATACACAAAAGAGATGGAGTATCCATGTCTCGTATAAAAAAATTTATGAAGTCTACCGTATCATATTAAAATTCTTAACTACTTCCCTAAATTTTGCCCTTATCAAAATTACAATAAAACTTTATATGATTTAGACCCCAACTATATTATAGAGAGTGTTACTAATACCCTATATTATCCATAATGTTGCACGACAACCTCAAAAATTGGGGTTCTGTGCAACATTTTTCATAGCATAAGAGGTTATTAACGGGTTTTGAAACACAAACAATTTTACCCAACTTCGATAAAATGTAGGAGGTCAAATGAAATTTACCCATTTAAGACTAGAAACTATCATTATCCAAAAACCAAGTATACATTGAATTTTGAAGAAGATCATTGAGAACTATACCTTGCCAGCAATGATAAGCCAACAATCCTTGTTGTCGTTGTGCTTAGAGACTTCAGCCAAAGTGTAGACCTTCCCCATTCATGTATGGAACCAAGAAAACTAAAATTAGAGCAAATACATAGATGAAGTAAAAAAGATATGTGGCTCTTTTAGGCCTATGAGCTTACTAGAAGACTAAATTATGAGGGTGGATACTGATAGAAAATTAGGACAGGGATACAAAACAAGATTCGACTCCTTTACAATATATTTTTCAAGAATCGACAAATATGGAATTAGAGAGAAAGAAAGGAGGGAGGGAGGGATGGACTTGGAGGGTGTTTGGCTTGGCTTATTTAGTGTTTATAAACACTTAACACATTCTTACGTACATATTTTTTATTATTTAAGTACTTATAAGCACTAAATAAGCAAAACCAAACACCCTCTACAAACATTAGCAATTTTATGGTACCAAATTTATGTTCAATTCCAGCTTCATTTTATACTAGCGCTTTTCAGGTTGGCTGTAAGTACTCATCACAGTTAATTTTATTATAATTATTATCATAAAATAATATTTTTATTTCCATTATATAGTTAACACGTGGTCTCAATTATTATTTTATGCTTTTATTGCACGATTTAATATGAATATTTTGTCGTTTTCTTTTTTTCGGTGACTGAGTTGATGAATATGAATTAGTTTAATAATACACGTTATTTTAATATGAATTAGTCAGGAATGGTTGGTGTCTTGCATGTGAGATCAGGTCAGAAATTGTTTAACATCGCACGTCGTCCCGGGGTGGGTGTTTTTCTTTGCAATTATTTGGAGAGGGTCCACTTTCTCTCTCCATGTGTAGGTTGGCTCTTTTTAGGGGGAAAAAAAAAAATTTTATTTTCCTCTGAAATCAAAGTGAATTGGTTGGGCCGTCAACCTTGAGTAGTATTTAAAAAAAAAAAAAAAAAACAAAGCAAGCAACCTGGATCTTTCATTAATTGAGGGATCAAAGTTCAATACAAAAAATCTTAAATCAGGAAACTACGCTCACCGTTCCACCTACTAAAAGTTAGATATTTGTTAGGTGCAAAATTCCTAAATTTACATCCATTCATAATTTTCATCCCAACCTCCCAAGAAATCAAAAGAAAAAAGTTGTTCCTCGTTAAGTATCCTGCCGTTGTTGTGCGTTTTTCGATTCTTCTCCCGCCAAATATGGTACATGGTAGCATGTAAGAAGAATTTGCACATTACTGCTTTAATCGAATTTCCGGCCATCCTGCTGATGAACCAGTACTCAATTTCCTCCCATTTATGCAGCCCATGAGGACCCTGCAGAAGCTTCATCCCCTTACGCCAAGTTTTAACCCCGAAAAATTAAATATAAATATCATAGTCACATAAACGTCCCAATATGTCACATGGTTGACACGACTATAGATAAGCTCAGTTATATAGTCAAGGCCAAAAGATTGAACGAATTTCTAGATAGCAGACAAATGCACAAATAAACATTGAAAAAGCGGTACAAGAAACTTGTACTATACCAAAAACTAACCATCACAAGCAACAACAACGTTACACTGCTCCTTGTTCTAACTAGAATTGTCAATAAAACAAAATATCCAAAAAGTCTATATAAATGGTAAAGAAAACACTATAAAAAAATGAATGAAAAGACGCAATAAATTTATAACAAAAAAAATAATGATACCGGTCATGACTTAGTCATGAAGAAAACGGAAAAAAAAAACTCTTGAAGATTAGCGCCACACGAGCGAACAAATTGAGACGGAAGAAGGACGTCCATTAGATAATTTGTTGGGATAACAATTCCTTTATCATCTCGTAATACTATTAAGGGAAATTAAAACAAAATAATCAATTATAGGTTAATTCTGTATTGATTCGGGTATTTGTCATGCTGGAAAGACTTCCTCTTAATTGCAATAGCCTTACTTATCGATGTACCTATATCTATCCATATACTATTACTAAAGTTATTTATCTATCTTTGTATCTATATCTATGTATTCCTAGGCTTGGCTAGGAGGCAAAAATTCTGCCTTGTATAAATCCTTATTGTGTCGTTTTTACCGTCTCTTATGCTATTGGCAGATTACAACCTGTGCAAATATTTTTAATATTTTTATCTATTATTAATGGCAAATTATATTTTTATACTTTATGCAAAGATAAAATATAAATATATTTTGTAAAACTTAATCTTTGATAAATTGTTAATATTAGTCATATTTTTTTAACAAAAGATACATAATAATTAAATGTATTACTTTAATTAGGAAAGTAAAAAAAAAATACATGGACATCAATAAAAAAGGCATGGACATGTAGCTTGACAAAAAAGACATATAATCTACATAATATATAGATTGAGAATAAATTAATTAAACTAGAAAACTATTTTGATAAAGAAAATTTCATTTAAGTGTGAAAAAATTATATGACATGATCACAGATAATATTGATTAATCTGACATATAATACTTACAATGCTATTATCATCAACTATCTTTCCTAATGCTTTGACCACTTGGACTATGATCCTCTTATCTACTTATTTTTCTCTTTCCAGACAAGGTGTATATATATGCGCCCGTTAATTTTATACCTAAAAATATAGTTTTAATAATAACAAATTAAGAAACTCGTATTTATTAAATTCGCTCGATTTAATGCATATGCTTATATATTTAAATACACAAGTTATTGGTTTTTGAATTAAATTAGCGCGCACACACACACGTATCTATATTTCTATATTATATTATATAGAAGAACTCTTTGCAATATAATAATGACAAGTGTCGCATAAATAGTATTCTTAACATCTTTTTGCCACGTGGCGCTGTTACATTACGTTTAATTGTGAAAATCGTGTTTTATTTTAATGAGATTTACATTGATTTACTAATTTATTTTAATATTTAAATTTTGCATTCCAAAATTATGACAGCAATCTGGATGATTGTAGATATCTATGCTATCTCTCCAATTTGGTCTTATCAAATCGTGACCTATTTTAATTGATATATTTTTTATTATCTTAATCTTCTTCTCATATTTCTATAATGCTTTCCCTTAGTAATTTTAATGTAAATCATTCCACCAAATGCTTTAATTATTCATATTTTGTTTTGTAATTTAACTCAAATATACATAATTTAATCATTTGAATCTATCTTTTTGTAATTATTTAGAAATAATAATGATACTTATTTCACCATAATGCCACTTACCTTAATTTTTTGAAAAAATACTATGCATATAAAATAACATATAAATAATTATATTTAAATGTTTGACTTGCGTGAATAATGTTTTACATAATATTGTAAAGCCAAAATATTCTTGAATGCTTGAGTTTAAAAGGAGAATAAAGATTTTGTGTACAGAGGAAGAATATTTCTATCAAAAGAAGAGGCAAGTATAAGAATATTTTTTGAACTCTCGGTAATTAATTTACAAAAAATATTTTTTTCTTCTTTTCAAGAGTACTGAAAATATTTTTGAAGCAATAGAATTGCTAAAGTAGTTAAAAAGAAAATTATCTTACCTTCAAAGAAATGACTTATTAAATGTCTTTGGGTTCATTTTCTTCGCAATCTTTCCGAAAGATTCTCATTCAAACACAAAAATTGGAGACATGCAAATAAGGTTTTATTCAGTTCTAGCCCGCGAGCTCAACACAAGAATCAAACATCCAACACTTTACAGTTCACGAACATAGTAATTCTTCATGCAAGAAAAAATAAAGGGTGTTTGATATAAGCTTAAAAAAGGAGTCTTACAAACTCAAAAGAAAAACAGAAAGAAACAGTAACTGAAAACATAATCACTTAAATTTATTTGTTCGAATTTGCTAAAAGTCCACGAGCCTATTTGATCAACATAAGACAAAAATGCAGTAAGGAATTGTTTAAGCCGATGATTTGGTGTAGAAGCGGATGCCAACAGCCACGCCCAATATGATCAGAGGGACCAAGAATTGGAGGAGCTTGATGATGAACTCGCCTGTTTTGTCGTGGTTGTATTTAGGCTGATTCGGAGGTGTGTATTTGACCTTAGCCGGGATGGTTGATGCGTCAATTTCACCTATGTGGTATTCATCAAGCATTGCTCGTGCACTGCTACTGTGGCCGATGTCCTCAAAATCGTTGGTGGCATCCTTTGCTGCAGGGGGTAGCCATAAGAATCATCAAACCGGTTTACATACATACACAGCGCGTATATAATCTTGAAAGGAAGCTCAAAATTACTTTAGGGTGCATAAGAGATTATCTTACTGTCTCCAGATTAGCCAAACAAGGACCACGTAGACATTCTAATGTTATGCTAAATTTGGCAAACATATACATCAATCAAGAACTCTTTTAGGATGACTTAAAATTACCCCAGAAGAAACAATATATTACCAGACTTAGAACAATGTCAAAGGCATATAAAATTATTGGCATACCTGTGGCAGCCAGCAAAACTTCATCCCCTCCTGGATGGTCATCCAAGAACTTTGTAACATCATAGACCTGTTGAAGCAGTATAGTAGAGCTCAAATTTAAGACTTAACTAGTATAGATGTAGTAAGATGCAACACAAGCGCAGCAAATGGAGATAAAATGAAGAGCTCAGCATATACAAGTGAAATATCTCATCACAGATCATCTGCACTTCACAACTCAGAAGGCTCAGAAATAACTCTGCATTGATTCAGTGTCATAAGATGCAACTGTCCAGTGTACAAGAAAACGTCTAGGTATACAATCAACAATGATCAGATGGAAACATCAACAAATGAGTATGCGATGAAAAGGCAATTTTATTCTAATGAAAACCAAAAAATCTACACTATATTTCATGAAAACAAAGTACTTTTTACATGCATAATGAATCCCAAGTTTCGTGGTTTCTTGAACATAGCACAAGTAACACAGCAGAACTGGCCACAACTACTGCAGGCAAGATATAGAAGGCTTAAGAAGCTCTTGTGACAATGTAAAAATGGTTTCCATTTAAATATTTTAGAGTTGCCTTACTCTTCACCGAGTAGAAGAAAAGGATTGCCTTGCATTGATTGAAAAGAAGTCAATATTATCAATGAACAAGGGCAACGGAAATGATCAGCAGGAAGAAGGTTCACGTGTGGTGCAGTATCAGAATATATCTATGCCTGAACATATGTAAAGAAGTTGCTCAAAATTGCTCAAAGAGGAATATGGGCCTGTTTGGATAGGCTTCTTTTTGTGAAAAAATACTTTTTTTGCCCTTAAGAAATACATCCTTCTTGCAACAAGTATTTGAATTAAATTTTTTTCTTTTTTTTTTTAAGAAAAAAGCTCAATTAATTTTAACTTTTTTTCAGACGCCAACATTTTAGCTTCGCAAGACTTTTGACAAAGTTTTAGAAAAAAGAATGCTTTTGAAAAAAGCTAATCCAGACAAGCTCTATGTTTGTCCAAAACACGGAAGTCAGATCCAGTGTAACCTAATAATCTAACAACTACTCACGATATCGTAAAAGTCACCATGTTCCGGTGTCTATAACTGCAAGAAATTTTATTTCCACATTATTCTTATAAAACACAAGGGGCTATCAGATTATTATGATTACGGAAGTCTCAGGTACAAGTTTGTGTTCTTTCAGTTTCCTTTGTTTAGTGACACAAATCTCTGTCATGCTGAGACACCAGAAACACAAAGAAACAAAGTATTCTGCTGAATTGAGTATTGCAACCACACAAATTCACCAAAAGTAAGCACATCATCACAGGGTCAAACCAAACTACATGATCTAAACTCCACTTGACCATCCAAGATAACAATAAAAAATAGTCAACGATCACAAATCAGAGAAAAATATCAAAAATAAATAGTTAAAATTTGTATCTTTGTTAGATCTAGCATCAAAGGCATGAAAAGCACCAATCTTTCTTGATTACATCCAAAAGGGTATGCAAATTTCAGCAAAGCACCAAACTTCCTCACCATCATCAAAAAGGGTCACAACATTTCAATAAATACCATTGAGAAAATCTTTAATAACCAAGTTCAAGTAGTACTCAGCCTAATCAACTGGACCGATCAAAATGCTTAAGCTCGTGATGATACAAAAACAAAATACTTAAACCCGTGATGATACGAAAACATATACTCCACAGGACCAAGGGCGGGTGTTACAAGATCATTACCTTGCCACCAATGACAAGCCAACAATCCTTGTTGTTGTTGTGCTTGGCAACCTCAGCTAAAGTGTAGATTTTACCCATTTATGGAACAAAAAGTTAAAGATTAAAAGCTTGAACCAACAGCAAAAAGAAAAAATGAGTTGATTTTGAGCAAATTCTAGGCGTGTGGAGAGCAGAGAGCTTTGAAGTGAGAAGAAATATGTGTGGTTTGGGGGGTGTATAAAAGGGCGGTTAGGTAGGTCAATGAAAGAGGGTAATAGTAGTCGAGTCACAGGTAGGCTGCGTGGTTGGTGAGGGGGAAATTAGGACAGGATCTAAAACATTTTATTTTGCTAATTGGATCTAAACATTTTTTTAGTACTGTCTTTGTTGAATACCAGATTCTTGATCCTTTTTCCTTCTTTTGGGGGTTTAGAGAATTCAAAGTTGATTTGAAAAAAGAAAATTAACTTTTATGTTGGACTCGTTTGCATTGAGTTTTTCTAAACTAGAGGCAAGCAGAAATCGAACCAAATTGAGTTTTAGTGTATTTGGTTTAATTCAGTTATATTTTTGTAAAACAAGACTAAATACACCAAAATAACCAAATTGTAATATGTATATGTATATACATGTGTCTATGTTTGTATTTTAAAATATATAATATATAAAGTATTTTATATTATATGACATATAAAAATATTACATTCACTAAATAATCCATTCTTTTTCCTCTTTCTGTCTCTCCCACTTGTATAGTAACAATTCACCTTTTAAGATTTATATTTAGTTTATGAGAATGAATCATTATGTTAAATATGATTTTCTTTTTTTAGAGTTATTGATCTAGGATTTTTTGGGTTTTATGTGTGTAGATTGATATTTTCTTTGAAAGTCATAATTTGATTTTCTAAATCATTCAATTATCTTTTTATTTTGTTTTTGATGTTTTTTTTAAATTTTGTGAATAATTTCAATTTTTAACCAATATACAAAACTAAACCAAAATATATTTTGATTCTGGTCTATTTAGTATCTTACTATTTCGGTTCATTTTGGTTCAATTATTAAGATCTATGAAAATTTTAGTTGGGTTTAGGTTAATTCAATTATTGCCCAAACACTTCATCCCTATCTAGAACGGTTTTGTGTATACCTTTTGAAAAGAAATATTTAAAATATATTTTTAACTGACTCAATTTTGTTAGCTTCTAAACAAAATTGAATATGAACACCTTCCAAAGTTTTAAATTTTTTGAAATCTAATCCAAAGGCTTATTGTAAAAGATGTATTTTTTTTTATGAAAAAAGTATTTGATGAAAAAAAAATAAATGTAGTTTATTCCTTGTGTTTTGTCAAAATTGTATAAAATTCTTGTGATTTCAAAACTAGCTAATATCTCCTATACTTCGAATAATGCTCCTATCCCCTATACCTTAAAGAATGTTGTATAAAATCTCCAATTTCTTGGGGTTTGTGTAACATAAAGTATACGGAGATATTAGCAAGTTTTAAACATAAAGAAATTTTATGCAATTTTCATAAATGAAAAAAAAAGAAAAAAATAATCCAAACGAACTCTTTGCACCTTTTCTCTTTTCTCTTAAAGAAGCAAAGGACAACTTAGGTCTTATTTGTGATGGATAAAAATTGAGTTGAATTGTAATACTTGGTCACAAAAAGTAGTTACTTGACTATTTCATCGAACTATTGGAAGCATAATTAATTTAAAATTTGTCAAATTTGTTATTATCTAATTTCTCTAATAATAAATCTTGTTTATATGGGGTTAAGTATGTTAGAGTTCCTCTTTTGCTCGATTCTCCTCTTATTATACTACTCTTGTCATTTAGTTCATACTTTATAATGTTGTATCAAATGAAGATTACATGTAAAATGAGTAGGTCATTTTATATATTACATATAAAGACCATATAGTGTTCCATCAAGAGAAAAGGTCAATTAATATAAAAAATACAATTTTTAAAGTTAAGAAGTAATTCAAGTGGTTGAGATTATTTCTTATCATAGTTTGTATCCTATTGGGATGGGGGTTGTCTTTGATGTGGGGTTTTAAACAAAAACGCAACTTTTGGAGAAAAGACATGGGATTATATAATTGTATGTTGACAAACAAATACTTAAATGGACTTATCAAATTATCTTAGTATAATAGAAATATTTGGATAAAGTTGTTGCGTTTGGCACATCAATGAATTTCTTAATTCTTATTAGTGCAACAATTAAATTTTCTTCTTTAAAAAAAAAAGTCAATAAATACATGAATTTAGATATTGGTACCAATTCCCACGTTTGTATTTTATCATAAAATAGATCAAATTACTATTATTGCAACTAATTTTCTTTTTCCATGTTAAAATACTTGATGAATTAATGTTGTACCAAATAAAGACAACAAAAGTAAATAGAAAAAAAAAATTATACATGGGGCAAGATTGTAAAGAAAAGAAAACAAGGGGGTTCCATGTGAGAAATTGGAAAATGGCCACCCAAGGCTCTCCTGGGAAAAAAAGATAAAAAATTAATGATTCCATGGTGTTCACACGCCTCAACAAGAAAAACTATGTCATGTTTGTTATCCTTTTTCTTTTTCTTTTCACATTAATTGCCATAAATTATTAAATTATCACTCTTTTTTGGGTGAATGAGCAGGATTTTGGTACAAGTCTGTCGGCAGTTAAACAAGATTCAAGGCATTAAAACGTATTTTTTATAAACATTTTCCTGTTATATTATCTTTTTTTCAAAAAAGCTAATTCTATTATTGAGTGGGTAACTAAATAATTGGATATAGAGATTAGAGGGATAGCTCAAGTGATTGATATTACCTCCATCCAAGTGTGAAATCCTGAGTTCAAATCCATAGGCCATAGGGGACGGGAAGTTGGATTGGAGGTGAGGGTTTAAAAAAAAATTGGACACCTCTTGTTACCTTCTAGGTTGGTTATGTTATTTAATATTCCACCTAAGCTTTCACAATTATATGTTTTGATTTCTCTGCTGTAGTACTGGACAATTCTATCTTCTTGAAATGATAGCTACGATTCACAGACCAAAAAGAAAGATCAAGTTTTTACTAAATAAACTAGTTGTCTGGGCAGCCAAATCCGTCGAAAAAATATTAAAAAGGAGAATTTCTGGAACGCCCTCTTCAAGCCATTTTCAATTTTTCATTAATCTCAAAATTTTCTTCATCATATCTAAACCCTAATTCTTTTTTTTCTCCTCAATTGTACAATTAAACAAAAAAAAAAGGACCAATTTAAGCCTTGTTTGGATTATTTTCTCTTAATGAAAAAAAAATACTTTTTTCTTAAAAAATCACATATTTTTTACAAAAAAATATTTAGATTAGTTTCCAAAAAAGCTAAAACTATAAAAAAAATAAAGTTCAAACTTAGCTTCTTTTCAGAAGGCAAAAATTTTAATTTTTTGAAGAAGTACCATTTGCAAAAGTTATATATATATAGATATATATATATATATATATATATATAATTTGAAACAAGCCTACTAATTTCAACTTTTAGATTATTTCAAAGAACATGGGACCAATAAGGGGTTAAACTAAAAGGGGGAAAAAAAGAGAGAAATAAAACAAAAATTATTCCAAATCAACTTTGGCGGCAAAAAATAGCTAAAGAGAATAGCCCATGTACAATTAATCAAGTCTCAAAATGGTCTATTATTGCATGCCGTCGAGGATTGGGACTTTTGCAATTGTTTGCATATATTGGTTTGTATAAAATAATATTGTTTAGTTAGCCCATCGGTTTTGATCACTTTCCCACTGAAAATCATCCCCCCATTATTTTTTCTTCTTTTTGGTCAGACTTGATTACTCTATTCAAATATATACAACGCTGGAGTAACGGAAGATTGACAAAGGGATTTGAATTTGCCTGGTTGAGAGTAGGTACACGCAATTGATGATGTTTTCATTTGGAGTATTTTTAATGATAACTTTCTCGTCACATATATTGTTAAAATTTATACTTGATTTGTAATGAGTTACAAATACTGTGAAGAAAGTATTGTACGGTTTTACTTGTGATGTGTTTGTTATATGCTTATTTTAAATTTGAAATTTAAAAAGCGTATAATTTAATTATGGAACCAGAGTGTATAAGTGTATTTTTATGTCGATTTACATTTTATTGCCCCCCACTTGTTGTTATGAAATGGACTCAAACAAGCACTTCCAGCCGACACAGATGAGGTTGCATATGCTTTTCAAATGCTTCTCTTTCGTTTTATCCAATCTATTCATCACAATGACACACAAATGTCTTAGTCTCGTTCAAGTGACGTATGGGTTGAAATAATGTGTGCAAATCCAATATCATGCTAATTAAATGAAGTATATAAATTCAGTCCCCAGCAAAAAAAAAGAAGTATATGAATTCAGCACCAAATTGTTAAGAAGTCATATGTTTCTTCTATTCTTTTTCTTGACGCATTAGGGCCATTTAATTTTATCCTCTTTTGTTGATTCCTGATTTTATAGAGAAAGAAGCGCTATATCTAGAAATTTACAACATCAAATTCATACTGTGTTGATTGTGATTGCTGATACAAGAATTGAAATATTAGGAGAGGGTAAATTTAAGGTAAAAGGTTCCTTTATTTAAGTTATTTTAAAGAGAAAACAATAAAGCACAATGGTATACGAATGTAAAATTGCACTAAGTTAAAATAGTAGATTTACTTTATGGTATTAAACTTATCTACTACGAAAAAGGAAACTATATTTTAAGACTTTTATGACTTAGCACAACTAATTGTAAATTACGTGGGCTAGTCATAAAGTGTGACGTATTAGATAATTGAATTCGACAATTAGCCATCCAATTAAAAGGTAAGATGTCTAATTTAACATTTATTAATAATGAACCAGCCACACTATTTGCATTCTTCATAGTTCCATTGAAGCCGAAGCACTTTTGTTCTTATGATTATTCGTTTGTCAAGCGGATAAACCTTGCAAGCATTTTGGGGAGAATGAAGCCAAAGCTATCTTCAATACGAACAGCTTAAAGAGGCATTTTCTTTCATAGAAACTAGACCCCTTTATCGAGGACATTAAAATGGTTACAACTGAGATTATTTCTTTGAGTTTCTCATGTATTATAAGATTTGGGAATCAACTCGAGAATTGGGTTGCAAAAACTCTTCGGCTTCTAATTGGGCGGGAAATATTTGCAGCCCACTTATTGTTTTTCGCTGGAGGGGCCAATCACCAATGGTGAAGTTGGGCCACATTGGACTAGGACCAGAAAGAAATGAAGTAGTCCAAATAAGTTTTGCTCGGCCCATATAATATATGGCCCAATAAGATACGGTTCGATTTTCACGACCCGTAATAAACATCCAAAAAGAAAAAAGCCCTAGAACTCATATAAACACACACGCAGCTCGACGAGGGTTTATAGGATCGAAGCAAGAAACGAAAATGGTGTCAGGCTCAGGAGTATGCGCGAAGCGCGTGGTGGTGGACGCGCGCCACCACATGCTGGGGCGGCTGGCGTCGATACTGGCGAAGGAGCTGCTGAACGGCCAGAGGGTGGTGGTGGTGAGGTGCGAGGAGATCTGCCTCTCCGGCGGCCTCGTGCGGCAGAAGATGAAGTACCTCCGATTCCTCCGCAAGCGCATGAACACCAAGCCCTCCCATGGGCCCATCCACTTCCGCGCCCCTTCCAAGATCCTCTGGCGCACCATCCGAGGGTAAATTCACACACACATTCTCGCTCACTAGGTGTTTGTGTATATTTATATGTATGTTTATTGGTGTGATGTTTGACATTGGTAGCCAATTAGTTAACTTATGGTTTATAATCTGGTGCTCTGAATTTGAAGAATTGACTTGGTTAAGCGCTTGTGCTAGTTGAGATTTGGGTCAAGATGGTACTTTTAATATGTTGAGATGATTCTCGCTTGCGTGTCTGGCGATTTGGATGCTGTACATTGGTAGGATGTAATGGAGGCCTTCTTGAGTTAGTTTAAGAAATGCCTTGGGTTAATGTCGGTGCTAGTGAATATGTAGCAAAAGACAGTTTTTTTCGGTTGGGCTCGATCGGGGGTCTGTAAGTTAGTTTAAGTAATAAATTGTTATTGGTGGGATTGTGGTTATTCAGTATAAGACCATTGATATTGAGCCGCATTGTCTAGATACAGGAGAAAACCACACGCTCACTATAAACATTGGTCAGATATGAAACTGACTGTGGTTTATAAGTTAGTGTTAAGTAATGACTTAGGTTCACATTTGTACTAACGGATTCTGCAAAGCCTGTTATCCTCAGTTGGTCTTGATTTTGGATTATGGATTATGTATGTCAGTTGAAGCAATATTCCTGGCTAGTATTGTGCTAGTGTAGCGGATATTGGACACAAGAAATTATTCATAGGTGTATGAGATGGGTAATTGTGGGTTCGGGATTATGGGGTCTGCACTTTGATAATTCGTTTACAGGTTTAGTGATATATGGGTGTGATAATGCAGAATGATTCCACACAAGACAAAGAGAGGAGCAGCTGCATTGGCCAGGTTGAAGGTGTATGAGGGGGTCCCACCGCCGTATGACAAGACGAAGAGGATGGTTATTCCAGATGCTCTCAAGTCAGTTTTTCTCCTTTTTCTTAATGTTTTAATCTCCCTTCTCATTGAAATTTAAGGTTTGTGTTTGTTATAGCATCCTGATCTGTGCTTGAAATGTTGAATTGATATTTGGGTTTGATTTGGGATGAATTGTAGGGTGTTGAGGCTTCAGGCAGGCCACAAATACTGCTTGTTGGGTAGGCTCTCATCTGAGGTCGGATGGAATCATGCTGACACCATCAGGGTAAGACACTAGATTCATTTTCCTTTTCCATTATTGTTATGATCTATAAAAATATATGTGATTGTCTAATATTTTGGTTATATTTTGGATGAATTTGGCCTGTATCAAGCATTGACAATTTACTTAGATAAATGCTTGAGGCATGCTAGCATCTAGCCATCTCTTACTTATTTGGTATGCTTTTACATACACACACACACACACATATATATACATATATACACATATATATAGAGCCATATCAAAGAATACTTGGCATTTATCAATGAAAATAGTGGTTTGTCTCTCTTTTGCAAAAGGAGAGCATGCTCCGACTCGTGCTTCCGGTGTGAAAGGTTATATCCTAGCTTCAAGTGTCGAACTTAGTTCTGTTTCGTTGACGAGGTTCATATAGTTGAAAGTTGTCTATATTATGTTGTTTGATTATTTAGTTGGTTTGATATCTTTCGCGTATCTTTAATGAGAAACAGTAGCCATGTTGCTCAATGGTTGCTGTTTAATACTTGTCGTAGAATGTACAAAGCTGTTTCTAGATACTATTTTCTTTTAGATTAGTTTAAGCCTGTACTTAGTTAGAGTACTGTACTTCTTCATTAGATATTTATATTTCAACTGTTGTCACCTCATTTTTGAGGTCTATAACTCTGGGAATATTATCATAGATCTGAAAACTTAGTATGATGAATTGCTTTGCTTACAGACATACATGCTGTTCACAACAGAGAAATTTTCAATCTGAATTTTTCCTTCCAATGATGGTTAATCATGCTGCGTTTCATAAATTTTCATATACAGGCACTAGAGAATAAGAGGAAAGAGAGGGCTCAGGCGACATATGAAAGGAGAAAGCATTTGACAAGACTGAGGGTCAAGGCTGAGAAAGCTGCAGAGGAGAAATTGGGCTCCCAACTTGACATCCTTGCCTCTGTTAAGTACTAAATTTTGGTTGCAGGTTTTGGACTAGAACCAATACAGAGTGAGCTGCAGGGGACAAACATAGTTACAACAAGTTTGGAGTGCTATCAGCAGATTTTAGCTTGATGTCATGCAACAATCTTTCAGTCATAATTTTGGTTTGAACATATATTTTGATGCTATTAGCCATAGTATTGTCATCTTTACATGGTATATTTGGCTTTTGATGTTGAGGAGTACATCTATGATGTTTATTTGTGTTATTCGGCTACTTGTCTTTGACTTTTTGACTTTATATATTTCGTCTGTATGTTCATCAACATGTTTGACCCCATGTTCCCATAGAAGTTATACCTTGCAGTCTGTTTATGTACGAGAACAAACCAACTGAAGTTACTCTCCAGTTCTTATGAGCATCCGAATTGTCGCTAAATGCTCTAGAAGTTCAAGCAACTAACTTTTAAATTTATATCAATTCAAAGTGCAAAATGTGATGCTCTCGGGGGTGACACTGGCATAAATATATAACTGTCTAATGCATGCTTGAGACTTGAGACCATTCGATGAATGCTTGCAAAAACTTTCCAGCTTTAGATTGAACCATTGCCATTTGATGGCTTGTGTGCCACCCAGATAAATCTGTATATGACTAGCTGGAGCAGCGGTTCTGAAGATAAAAGTAGATTGCTGTCAAAGCAGCCACGGCATATGGAAATATTGTCCAAACTCCCTGTATGGTTTTAGAAACATTAGATCCTCCAAATAGACGAAGAGAACTTGTCAAAATTTAAAGTTTGGCTTACCACAACAGTAGCAACTGTTGCAAGGGCGAAAACTGGACGCTCTCTCATTAAGAAACCACTCCCCAGCTGCATGTCAGAGCGAAAGGGTGACCACAGCAATTACACGGTATTTTGTTAATTGGCCTTATAATAAAGAAATTGCAATGTAGCAGTAGATACTTAAAAGAAAGAGTGTAATGTACATTGTACTAATGCTTCCTTTTGTCTCCCAAGGAAATGAAACAAACACGCAAAATTTTTCCTTAATAATAAAATATGCAGCTTTCTTTGTTAAATTCTCCAATGTGCTGGAGTTAAAATTGCCTGCGATGTAAAATCTGTGCATCAACGAGACAAATATGTGTACTTATATTCCCGTGCATGCTACATAACCTTTAACACATCAATAATCACCTGAAGCGGAAGAGTGATTAGGCCCCCACAACACACACCGGCAAAGAAACAATCTGGTGATATATCCTGCATTTGGTAAATACAAAAAGTAGATAAACAAAATATTTTTATTTGAAGAAAATATTAACAATACAGGTCAACATCCAAGATTTACATGTGACGAGAAAAGCAGCATAACCAGCACGGAAAGCCGTGGTGATTTAGCCAGCAGACTGAAGGTTAGATTATTATGCAGTGCATGATTGTAGAACATCACCAAATACTTAAGTCTTAATATTGGCAAGTAGATTAAACTCAATCATAATTGAACAAAAAACACACCAACAAAAGCATATTGGAAACTCTTCCTGAACAACAAAGACTGACAGAATTTAGTAAAACAAGTGTCATTTGATATAATAGTTTTGTCATCATAAGTTGCATAAAAGAGATTGAGGCAAAATAAAATTAGAAAGGAGTACTAACCAGTGCCCCTGCTAGGAATGCTGTAGGATTTCGCACACCAAGAGAAAATCGTTCCACTGCACATCAGAATGCACAAATCACCTAATAGATTTTGGAGGTACTTGAAAGCAATGTAGACTGCTAAGCATATGGTGCCAGAAAGAGAGGGACGACATTAAACATATATCACACAATACATATATAAGCAGATGAACCATGATTACCATAACGGAGTGCTGTATGATATCATTCAGTACTTATTGCAACAAAAAGCTGCAATACTCATATATCTTCTGATGTATTAATGTTATAGTCATATATACACATAAACTTCTGTTCAAAAACCATAATGCTCAATGTACAACAATTTAAAGAGAGGATTTAATAATCCAACTGGACTCACCAAACCCAATGAGATTTCCATATCTTTGCACAGTGCTCATGATATTCATTGCTTTCTCTTTCCCAATTCCTAACTTCAAGAAGTGTAGATATCTGAGTCTAAATCTTATATATCTGGCTAATTATGTGTAGGTTTGATATATGTATAATGTAAAAAAGATGAAGGAAGGACAGACCTTTGAATAAACATCCTCGGATGCTCCAGATCCTTTAAAAAGCTTTCCAAGGTAGAATGGTATCATATCACTTATACAGATACCCCTGGTGTAACATTGACCGTGTAGATCAAAAACAGAAATAGAAACAACATAAGTCTCTGAACTTCTATAAGGAAAGTGTGAAGCAAAACCACTTATGTATGCACATTGCCGGAGGCAGTTAAGCATCTGAAATTAGATGAATCATGTAGTGCTTCCAAGACAAAATATTCCAACTAACCAGTACACCCATAAAACAGTTGATATTATGTAAGGGGAATTTCTGGAGAAAGAATCTGCCAATGACTGCCATGTCCCATCCAAAGTTAACAATCTTGCTAAGGAGATGCCAACCTACAGTTTTCACTACAAATACTAAGTTGAGCGCATCATTGCATTAGGAAACTAAACGAAGTGAAATTTAGTGATTTAAGAGTCTGTGAAACAGTAATACCAGCATAAAGAACAGACCCAGATATTTAAAGCTTCTTCACTTATGAAGAGTCCACATCCTGCAGCCATCAGCAGCCAAAAGTAGATCCATCTGAAATCAGGAAATTACAGAAGCTCAATTTTCTTATTTCTGCTGTCCTTGCAGGAAAATCAAAACACAACATCAAGGTAAGCAAGTACATGTTTATTTGCAAGATACTACTGAACCAAGCCCTATGCCACTAGTCAGAGAGATAATCACAGCATGATATAGAGGAAAAGGTACCAGTCGACCAGAAGATAAACAGGAAAACACTTGATGCACAACAAAAATCCAGGAAACATATACATACCCTGGGGCGTATTCTGGAATTACCACTCTGTATCCAAAAGTGTTGAAAGAGAAACCTCCAGCAGGTGCAGCCAAAGTGGAAGAAGAAGAGCATTCAACTAGAAATTGAGTTCCAAGTGATGATCCTTTATCAGATTGCTTAAGGACAATAGACACTATTGTAATTGTTACAGCTATGCCCAAACCTATTGCCAACTTTGCCAAGAATGAACTTCCTGTACTAGATTGTCTGCTTTCTGTACTTCCTAATACATCAAAAGCACCCTTAGCCTGTTTATCCGAGGTATCTTTAGAACTCGCAGCCTCGTAGCCTCCAGCGCTATCATGCTGAAAACTTCTGATCCTACACGAGGTAGATTGAATTGTGCGTGCTTAGTCAACACAATATGCAATAAATGACCAAAGGCCATACACTGCAATAGTTAAAGTGGAAGCATCATTTGGAGCAATCTCATTGGATTGCCCTCCTCTCCACATTGAATGAGGAACTAACACGCACACGCCTTTCACATGCAATTACATATGTACACACCTTAAAATGCTTTCTTTCTCAAATCATAGAATATTACAATAAACCAGGGTAAGTTTCCATTTCTTCTGCAATCGATGTCATCAAATTAGCTCTACGACCTATTATCTAAAGGAGACAAGAACAGAAGAAATCTTTTCTCTCTCTTTTTCCTTTTGCTTTATCTTTCAATATTGAAAACTTATACAAGATCCATCATCACTATAAGTCGGCCGGCACATTTAAGAGGTTCGGCTGTTAGAGAAGGATTGATTACGTTTACTTTTCGAGTTTAACACTTCCACTTACATGAAGACAATATTCTTTCAAATTGAGTCCTGCACGTGAACATATTCATTTTAAATAGGTAACAACATACTCGAACCAACACATTTCATTTTATTCATTTATTCACTTTAACAATCGCACAATTATCTACTCTGAATACTTGAAAAATGAAAAAATAAAACAAAACGTCAGCATTGCGAACATTACGAACATTATATAGCTCAAACTGCTCGTTTCTAATATCAATTTGATCAAAATAATTTTTTTAAAAAAAAAAATTCAAAACAGAGTTCTAAAAGTAACATGAACATTGCAGAACAGCAGCAAGACAAGAAGAAACCAAATACATAAAAATAAACAGAACATTGCTAAAAATTGCTCCATTTTTGTAATTAATTAGATTAAAAAGAGTGCAAAACAAAAATAGAAAATTACAAAATAATAATAACAACATGAAATTACATAACAGCAACGAGACAGCAAGCAATAAAATTCAAAAAAAGAAAGAAAGAAAGAAAAATTACCGAAGAGTTGAGAGTTTGAATAAGAGCTGCTGAGAATTATCGAGTTTTGCATTTCGTGAGAAAAATCCGTGGCGCGAATTGAGAGCGATGCTTGGTTGGTTAGAGAATCGGCAGTTGAGAGATTGGGCCGCGCGTGGGACGGAAAGCAACGGAAGCCCATTTGTAAGGCCCGACATTTTCTGGAAGTTTCTATTGGGCCTTCCGGTGGTTGGAGTACGTGTTGCAGGACTATCAACTGCTATGCTGCCTCAGCGGGGAAGTGACAGTGGCGTGGTGAGAGCTGAGGGGTTTTGATTACGTGTGATGGAGGATTTTAGTGGTTCATGAGAAACGAGGATCGAGTTGAAGGGATATGCTTTTCTTTGTGCTGAAAAAGTTCCCCCCAACTCTTTGGGGGGTTTTAGCAACCGGGATTTTATGCGGGACCCGCAAAAGGACAGATTGAAAGACTTTTTGCAAGCGTTATATCGTCGTAATGTTATGAGTAGAATGTCCGAAATTTAGCTCAAGTGAGATCTATGAATTGCGGTATCAAAATCTGTGGCACTTAAAAGTTTTTACAAGCAAGTTCAAATTTGTTTAGAGAAAATGTTACGAGCAAGATATAAATTGTTGGCAATTATTGATATTTTGATAACCATCAATATTTCGTGATAGCATATTCTGATATGTTATGAACATGTATTCCTCTTTTATGTAGAACAAAGGCATTTGGCATATTAAAAGTTGAGAAGAAGTTTCATATATGATTCTCAATCATTTTATTTCCATCAAAAGTTGAAATTTCTCGTCCTAGAAAGGACAATGTTTATATTTAAAGAGAAAATGACATATTAACCCTCTGTAATCTAACATAAGTGCATAGTACCTCTGAAATATCAAAACTAGCTGATTACTTCTCAAACTTTTGAAACTTGTACAGATCACCCCCTGCCGACTGTTTTCTATTCGATTTTGACTAGGGTTGAATTCTACGCACATGTATTGCATTTTTTATAACATAATCTATATAAAACTGAATATTTTGATCCATTTAAACCGTCACACTTTTTATAGAAACACTCAACTCATTCACACCCTAAAAACTCAAGAAAGCACCAAACAAAAATCTCGAAACAACAGCACAAAAAAAGTTTGAAGAAGTCGACTAATTATGGTAAGAATTGAGCATAAGTTTGAAGAAGTCGACTAATTATGGTAAGAATTGAGCATATATATGCCTTAAAGGTAAGACATGCACCGTTATAAAACTACTTGTCCCTAACTAGACAAAGAATTATATGTCAAGTCTAAAAGGGTGCTTTTGGTAGTTTATTATACCTAGCTAGCATTTGATTCCATCAGATATTCTGTTGCTTAACAAATGATCTAGGGAGGTCAAGTCGACAAATGAAAATGTAGTGGGCCATAGGGCTCGTTTAGGGTGTGCTCGATTTCCTTGGACTTTTAGTAGCTCGTTCTTTCTTGTATTATTTGCTTAATATATCAATAGTCTCTACTACTTAGGCTCTTGTGACTTCTGATAACTTCCTCCAATTAGAAGTGTAAACATAAAATGCACTAATAGTTATACACAAAAATTTATAATCTCAATGAGATGAATTCTCAAAAAAATTTTAAAAGAGAACACTATTTTAATTGTACGATTATTTCATTCTCAATCATTCCAAATGTAACCGGAGACATTTGAATTTCTTCATGTTATTTGCGTGAACGAAGCGGATTGGTGGCATTTATTGTGATGGTATGATAAGCAGAAGACAGACGAAAATTTTTCGTTAGCAATATTTTAGTTTGGTGGGGGAGACTTTTCATATGATCAACTTCAAGGAAGTTGTTCATCTCGCAAGTCGCAATTATTAAATTGCTCTGGTCCATTTAGCCTTTGGTTAAGAACGGGAGTCATGAGATAACAAATAAATAAAGAAATAAAACATTGTGGAAAATCCCACTTTTATGGCTCCTCAATTTAAGCAAGAAAACATGAAACCAAAATCTTCCCAACGTATGTGAGTAGCAGAATGTCTCACCTAGAACAGATCAACTGTGAAATGTTCTTTTTCCCCTGTTCTCGTATTACGTGGACCCTATACGTATTTTCACAAAATACATAAATGTAACTAAGAAGGTGTTTGGTTAGGGATGAATACGAATTAATTAAACCGACCAAAACAATCTAAAAAAACCAAAAATTTAAGATTGGTTTAGTTATTTTATATGGTTAAAAATTAACTGGTTAATTTCAAATGAAAACCAATTGGTTTGAAATAGAAATCCAAACCAAACTAAACTGAATCGAATTATTTTTATTTCTAATTTTATGTATATATTCATCCCAAATTTTATGTATCTTAGGGTCGAACCTTTAAACTCAAGATTATAATTCTAAACTTTAACTACCAAACTATAGTTATACTTGTGTTTTTGTTTTAATAGTAAAATCTTATAACATTAAATATGTAATATGGATAGTAAATCGAGTTTTTTTATAATTTTATTATGAAATTTGAGTTTCTCTATTCTTTTTTAGAAAAACTGAAACTGAAACCAATATATCTATGTTGGGCTAGTTTGGTTGTATACATGGAAAAAAAAACTTATTGTTTTATTTCAAATGTAAATCAATTGGTTTTGGATTGATTTGAAATATGGTAAAAACTAAACCAAACCAAACCATGTTCACTTTATGTTTGGCAAAGCTTAAAAGTTAAAAAATTATATTAACATACTAGTATTGCCAAAGCCCGTGCTTTGCATGGGTCATTTTTTTCATTTATTTGGAAAAGGATTTTAATTAAAAAAAAATCATTTGAAATTTATTGGGCATGTAATCAAATTGTTAAATTTTGTTTAAATATTATGCTTAGAAGAAAGAAAAGCCAATACTTTTTGTTAATATTTTTTGAACAAGAGATGATCTTTGAAACTTTAAAACGTCCAACATCTTCTCTAATCAAAGACATCAAATATCAACTTAAAATCAACACCTTTGTGTTTCTACCCTTATAAAGATAATGAGAATATTAAAAATAAAAATAGCTTTTAGTCACTGAGATAAATAGTAAGTACAAAAGATCAGTTTCGCACCTTAAAAAGAGAAGCACCTTTCATGGATGCTATCTAGAAACTTTCTTCCCTCGCACATCTTTAAAATTATATTGAAAAATTATGGGAATCAAGCAGTACATGAATTCAGAATCTATAAACTAAAACCTAAAGAAAAAGAACATGCTAAACTTTATATATGTATTAGTAGAGGATGTCACATATCATTTACAATACATATAAACTAATAGAATGTAACTTTTGTTCTTTCTTCAATACTATGTAGACATTATCTTGGTCTTCAAATACATTGAAGGTTTGCACCAGATTACTGTGTTTTTATCGAGCAGCAAAATATTTTTACCTTCTCACATCTATCCTTGATTATAGCAGTTGTTTTCATCTAGAATATCACTCACAAAATCAAATAAAAAGAATAGCCCATAAGATGAAAAAAAAAATGTATGGAAGCAAATGCATCATTGAGAGACTTGTAAGATTACTAACCGTTTTGAAATAGTTAAAATTTGTTAAAAGTTTAATTAAATGTCTTAATTAATGGAGGAGTTGGATATTGTCTGTTTATTTTCCTTGCTTCAAAAAATAAAAAGGTGATGATTATTATAAAGGTAAAGTGGCATTTTAGTAGAGTTTAATAGTGCTTATGTGTCAACACCTAAAGCTTGCATACACCCCTTGAGGGATAAATATATATAGATAGTATAGATAGATACAGTGACATGACAACCATAAAATTCATATATTATATTGTAGGATAACCTTATATGTGTGTGTATATATATGTATTATTAATAACTAGTCTAGGATAATTTTAAAATCATACGGACTCGAAATATAAATGCGATATTTTAATCTATAATGGATTTTGGTATTTTTCATGTGAATTAAGGAGAGAAGAAAAAAAATGTTGCTTCACATAAAGAGAAGAATCATGTGGTAAAATGTATTTTATTATCTGTGTTTTGTTAAAGTCGCATAAAATTTCTAATAATTTTATAAATTGCACTCAGAATCCCTCCATTTGATTCTAGTTTTCTTCAAAAATATATGTATTTTAAAGGTATTTTTTACCAAAAAAAAAAAAAAAGAAGAAGAAGAAAAATCAGTTGCTCCTCAAATTTTTGTTAAATATATGAATCGATGTTAAATTGTGTGTGTATTTTTTTTTTACACTGCAAATTCTGAATCCACTATTAGATGTCGACAATACAAAATTCTAGCTAATTAAGAAGAAGAAACACCGTTATGAATGTGTAATATTTGTGATAAAAAAAACCCTTGACAAAGAATTTACTTTAAAATAACTACGGTTAACTCTTAAGCTCAAATACCATTAAAACAAAAATCTTGGAACTTAATCCCCAATCTTTCCGCCACCACTCACAAAACTGATTTACTATTAAATATAATATTGTCAATAACTATGTGATTCGGATAAGAACCTGTTGAAAAGATGATCCAAGTAGCATAGGTCCACAAGTTGGACATTGGTATAGCACTGGTTGAAGTCTCTCCGGCAATCAAGTCAAAAAATATTGGAGGAAATGTATATATAAAGAGAGTGAGGGAAGAAGAGTTTCTTATTTGAGAAAGATTTCTAAATAGGGGAAGGTTTACCTCAAATTTAGTGCAAGTAGAGATATTTATAAATTTTTTAGTGATGTTACATGATGAACGTAAAAAGTAGCCCGAGTTCGGGTGAGTGCATAGGATCAAGAGCAACCCCAGTTACCGTGAATGACTGTCATTTATCAGACTAACTCATCAAACAAATTATTATAATATTTTATTGAAGGACTCGGCATGCCTCTTACATCACCTCAACTTGAGGCGCATGTTCTGCGTAATGGCATGTTTGACGTTTGAACCAATAGACATGATTAATATAATAATTAAAACCATTAATCATAGTAGTTAAATGCATTGCCAGAACATTTTATATCCTATGCTTTGTTTGATGTCCTAGAATAATGTCGCAATTTGGACATTGTTTTATAATTAGTTGTACTGTTTTTCAACGATCTTCGTACGTAGTTTGCTTGGTGCTTTCACTAAAGTTTTGCAAATTAGTCAATGCCGTAGCCTTTTAGTACTGCCATGTTCCACAGTGATCATTGTCAATCAAGTGCTATACAAACTACAACTCGAGGGCTAATAATGAGTCCAGAATATAGCAATCATGTTTACACGTTGCAATCATTTTTCTTGTACAACAAAACGTTCACTTTAAGTGGGACTGTTATTGAAAATTAATCTAAAATTATGAACTACATAATATAATTGTGCATCTTAAGAACTTTTAAGATCGGTGTTAATTCTTGAAAACTATGACTAAAATTTTACAATTTTAATGTTACAATCTCTTGTATCAGAAGAAAACTCAATAATCAGTCGTGTCTAAAAAGAAATAAAATTATAAAAAAAACGTGTTTAATGAACATTTATATAAATAGTTAGTGTTTAAGCCTAATATTTGTTGCATTGCTTAAGAGCCGGGGGCTCCTAAAAACTTCCCATGCTTCCAACATTCTTGGTAATACCAACGACGGATGATAATAAGTTGGAATAAAGTACAAGGTACACTTATTTCTATACTATTTCTGTAAATAAAATTCATGCCTTACATCTATGTCTACACATAGTATTGGGACTATCCCCAGTTGATGAATGAAAAATCCGTACAGCTTATACGAACACGTCAGTGCTCAAGATGGTCAACAAGGCAAGATAACAAGATAAAACCTTTATCCATTAAAAGATATAGTAAAAATTCTTGCCCACATTTTAAGAATTTTATGTCAAAAACCCATGCCAATAATAAATGGTTACCTAAGTACAGTATACTATTTTTAACCACAATAAATGTGTTTACCTAAGTACAGTATGCTACTTTTAACCACAATAAATGTGTTTACCTAAGCACAGTATACAATCTTAAGTAATTATGAAGGCAATTATTGATGATCATTTCCAAAAGATGAAGTAATGATTCACGCTTCTGCAACATGGAAAGTAGCCATAGGCCTTAAGTACCTTTTGGAATGAAATTTTTTGGTACTGAATTTAACTGTCATAGATGCATCAGGCAACAAACTTCACAAAAGTTTATTTTTATTCTAACGTGGCAGGCCCACACTCTACTACCGTTATTAAATATCCGCCCCCCCCCCCCCTTAAATTATTATAACATTTATTCCCCATCTTTCATAGTTACATCAAGCAACAAAATTCACAATATTTGTTCTTGTAGTTTAATAGTTATTATTAATCTTTTCTTTTTCTTTGTTTTTGTTTTTACTTTATCTAAATAACTATTGTTAATATAATAAATAAATACACTAATATCATTCTTACAAGCTTAAACTTCTAGATAAGATAGTAACTTTAACATAGTATCTGAATCCAAGTCACGGGTTTGAGTTCTCAACATGGTTAGAAGTGAGGTCTTGGGTTCGAGTCTCATTACTCTTTTAGGAAAAATGTTAATGCAACAAATAAATACACTAATATCTCTTTATAAGTTTAAATTTTTAGATAAAGTGATAATACAACAAATATTACTCCTAAACAGCTAACAAATTAGGCATGTAACAAAATTCAAGAAAACCCTTTAAATATAAATCTAACAAACACATAATATATAAGATATGGAGCCAACATGTGATTGAGAGACAGATATAACATGGTTGAGGTAGGCACAAAAATAGTTGCAAAGGAGATCTTATCTAAGCTAACGAATTTAATGTAAAGTTTTCGGCTTACAAGCAATAGACAACCAATGGGAGGAACCCTCTATTTATACACCATAAACAAATTGCATATAATTAACAAATTTGAAGAAATGACATGATAGAAGAAACAAAATTCAACAGTATTGCAGCAAAAATAGTTAATGTTATCCACATAAAGACAAAACTGAGAACAGACAAATTGTTAATGCAAATGTACTAAATATGATTAATGCACTAAGGCACAAAAAAGGTATCAAATTAGAAAAAATATTATTTAATAGCACATTAAAAACATTTTAATAATATAGTAAGCTACACAAAACTGCATGTGACATATGTGGTATATTTGACAATGAAGCAAAAAAGCATGGAAATGGACGTCATTAATTTCTAATAAACCAAAACTGGAAAACGCAACTTAAAATCTATACCTTATCTATACCTTGAATATACAAAATAGTGAGTGAACTTTGAATATACAAAATAATACTAAATAAGTGGTAAACAGTACTTTGGTATAAATAACAAAATTGATATGGAAAAAAATTGAAGATAAATTGTCAATAATAAAAAAGATACACAACACATAATGTACATAACATTCACAAGTAATCACATACAATGTAGATTTGTGAAGTTAGTTATAGGAACATAATAAAAATATATTCATTCATGCTTGTTTAGTCGTGACCATTGATAACATTTTAGATGAAAGAATGGATGCAAGCAAATGTGACAGCATAAGACTTAGCCAAAAAAAAGAAAACACGTGGCAGCTTGAGAAGAAAGGAAAATGGGCGGGAAACACATATCCATATTGGTCTTTCAATTAGCTATATTAAGGTATAGATTAGCAATCATTTTGTTTATGAATGCATATGTCCACACAGACGTCTTATTCATAATTCGATCTTAAGATACATTCTATTCCCCAATAACTACATTTCTATTTATGGTAGAAACCAAACTTCTTTATAACCCATGCAGGAGGGAGGAGAATTAGTAGCCCTTGGACAATTAATCGGAAAGATCCTGGTTGGATTGAAGCATATTATAACTTCAAAAAGCTAAGGTTGCCCAAATATCATGTTGCATTTGACCTTTATTGTTTTTTGATGTGATTGCTTTTTACATTACGGACTTGTGCAACATTCACTTCTCCTCCGGGAGTGATGGCATAAAGGCTCAAAATCAACAATTCATTGTAGTCATTCTTCAAGCCCATTGCGAGTTTTGAAGTATTGATCCTAATTGTGCCTGTTTTAGAGCAACCTCCGTGCTTCTTCCATTGGTACCTCCAAAAGTTCTGAAACTTTTTATTTTCAAAACTTGAATAAGAGAGGTTAGGCCAGTTTACATCTAGTATGTTTACGATGAATGGTTCGTAATGCTAGAAAGGGCACGATTACATTCTTGTAGAATTTGATAGGCAAGGGGCATGGATGGTGAAACTATTAGGCCATGGGGTATGGGAAAAGTATTTGTTGCATGACAAAAAGAAGTAGGCCACACTTGACAAATTGAAAATAATTAAAAAAATGATAGAATCAAGGGTCGATTGAAAAGACACTGGAAAGGACTAGTGTTTTCATTACATAATTTAAAAAACTGACATTGAGTTAAAAGCATGGATCCATTTTATCAAGAATTGAAGCCATTAGAAGAAAATGAGAATTAGCATTTTATTTTGGGAATTGGCATTTTAGTTTGAAGAATTATATAAGGGAATGGTAAGAATAGTTTTAGCATAATAAGCCTCCCCAAATACTTTAAAAAGGAAAAATAGATGGAAAGAAAAGTAGGCGTTTAGGATAGACACTAGATAAAAAGAGTGCACATACTAAGAAAAACAAATTTAGATAAATTGATTTGAAATTGAACAAATTCTCAATGATAGGATTTATATATATGAATTACAAAAGTGAAAGAAGGATAAGATTCATCCAAATGTGAAGTAAAAATAAGAGTTAAATATATTATCACATAATAAATATAATTATTTATTATGTTAAAGGGAATAGTTAAAATACTATACTATATTCAGAAATATTTTGTACCAAATATACATAGAAAGTCACTTATGTTTATTTTTACAAAAATAATAATAATAATCTCCCATGTATGTTTCTATTGCAAATGAAAAATATATTAAATCTTAATATTTAATTCCAAATAAAGACCAAAATTTCTTCATAACAAATATAAATAAAAGAGTATGAATAGAATTTATCTAATAAATTGCTAAATTTTTTGCAATTTAAGTTAAAAAATGGATCATTTGATGTTATTTAAAACTAATATTTTTAAGCTATTAGTTGTTAAATCATCTATTAATAGTTCATTTAGTAATATGCATGTGTCAATTGGCAAGGAATACTAAAGAGTGGAATGAATATTTATTTTCAAATGACAAGAACCAAAAAAATTAAAAATAATGAACAGTACTTTTTAAAAACTTATTATCTATAGATAAAAAATAATTCTACTAATTATATATATATATGTATGTATGTATATATGTATATGTACACACCCCTATTAGTCCCCAACTATTATCCTTTGGAACAATTTGGTCCCTGAGCTTTTAAAACACATCATTTACTCCCTCAACTTTCAATTTAGGACTATTGTTAGTTCCAAAACTAACTTCCATTCATTTTTAATAGTCAAGTCATTTGGTCAAGCACAATTTTGGCCTCACAAAAAGAAATAGAAAACAAAACTTTTATCCTCACTTCACTCGATTAGTTGAAACACCTAATTTCTCTAATCTCTCTTCCCCCAAAAAAACCCTAAAAACTAAACCTCTTAATTTGATAGATACTTTGTCTTAAAAATAAGTACTCATTTGCAGATCTCTCACACTTATACTCTGTCAAAAAAAAAAAAAAAGATCTCTTACACCTATCTGTATGTAACATATATGTGGGGGAAGTAGCTGAACTTGGTAGGTAAGTCGTATGTCTTTATTGACATTGCTAACAATTTGAGTATATGTAAAATCTTCAATGTTATGTTGATTATAATAGTAGTGAAAGATGAGTATCAAGTAAAATTCTTCTACATTTTGGTAGTTAAACAATTAGTTGAATCATTAGCAACCCAAACACGGCTAAATTAACACGAGATCAATAAATATTAGTAGAATTTAAGATTTTACATAAAGATGATAGAAATAAATAGATAGACTATTTTATAAGTTATTGATATAATTATTGCGGGAATAACTTTGGAGGGAATTTGAAGGCCTATAGGGCTAAAGTTTAAATTTGACATATCTTTTTTGCTGACTATAAGGACTATGATCATTTTTTTAATATAAATTAAACATGTTATTTTAAGAAGTTCTAGATGTGTAACATATTGAAAACATTATCTATCATTTTCTCTTAAAAATTAAAATGCTACACACACCTAGGACATATTAATCTGCAATTAGAATTTAAAGTTATTGCTCATTTTTTCTCAAAGCTTAGTGTGCTCAAACTTTAATATGTTATCAGAATTATAACGTTTGAGATACATGTCTTACAAGAAAGTAATGAAAATATTTAAGATATTTTGGATTCTTTAGATAACAAAATAGATTATTTTTGTTATGTACTTGTGTTAAAATATAAATTATGTTTAACTAAAATAGAAATTTAAAAACAATATTTTAATTTTAAAAACTAAAAAATAACGAATATAAAAATTTTAAAATTATATTAACTATCTATGAAACATGAGATGATAACACGTTTCAAAACATTTAGAAAACATATTATTTAATTTTTAATTTTTTTCTTCTTTTCTTTTAAAAAAATTGATTGTAATGAGAGTAACACTTGACTTCTTTATAAGAGGATATTTGACGACCTGAAAGTCAAAATTAAAAAAGGAATAGTTTTAGTATTTTATATAGATACCTAAATAAATCCAACCAAACGCTGTTAGACATTTACCAACAAAGGAGTATCAAGGCAAGAATTTTTCTCCTTTGACATGATTTGATCAATCTTTATTCTTTAGAAATGAAAGAGAACGTTAATGGTAAACTTGTCCGTTGGCACAATTGTTACAGTGAAATTGCAGAAGCATCTTAGAAATCCATAAAAAAAAAAAAAAAAAAAAGATTCCCATAATCAAGAATGCAGAATAAGATTCTCGTAATCTCCAAAAATACGGACCCATATCTGTTGCCAGTTTCCCAACACCTTGTCTACTTACGACTCTTGAAACATTTGATTTGACTACATGTAATTTCTCTTTTCTCATTAGTTTTAATTTTTTACTCATTTGTACTTTCTCTTGGTTTGAAAACTGCCTAATCAATTAAAAAATGATGCAAGTTCATCTTAATCCTAGTCCTATGCGCTATGGGGTGGAGTCATCCTACAAAAACATTCGAATTTAATGATTTATATATAAATAAGTAGCAATCTTACATTTAGCTGCTTAACTCTACTGCATTGTTAACCACTCATTTAATACGTCGTAATTAGATAAAAGTAATTTGGAATTTTAGTTTTGGTCTTCCTAACGTTTCCCAGTAGTTGGTATTTGTAGCAATCAAAATTTGATATCAACCTAGATTGCATATTTTAGATCATGAGTTAAATTTAGATAAAATTGACTCATGCAATAATAGACTAAACTTGAATCGTAAAATACGGGATCCTTATAATCTCATGCCCTTGTTAAACACTTGCAACCAAAATTATCATTTATATTTACCTCCTCTGATTGTCTACATTTTTCGACAAATACAAATTACTAACAATTCAATCACAAATAAAGAAATAAATAGATCTTAGCACCGTTTGAATCAAGACTTTGATTGGAGATTTAAAAATCAAAGATATACAGTACTGATTACCAATTAATAGTTTGCTTAGGATTGATCATCGCGTGATGGACGGCTTCGGCAACATTTGTATTAACATTTTGTGCTAGTTTATATTTGTTTTTCTTTTTAAAAATATTTCTATAATTTTAAAAAAATATTTTTTTGGTAAGTTAAATTTCTTAACCTATAAAAAAATTAAATTAAAATTTTTTTAAAATTAAGCTATATGTTTTCTGAAAAATTAATGTATTTTTCGAGCCCGCTAGTTGTAAAGATCAACCACAACTATAATTTTTTTATTTGTTTTTATGGCCCCCGACAAGCATGAGGCCATCTGTCGTCGCCCCCACATGGCAGGAAACTAGTAGCTGAGTAGATTTATGAGCGTTGTGGGGACCACGCGACAACCCCCAACCTCCAAAAAAAAAGAATTCTATTCTTTTTTTAAAAAGGGTTAACCAAAAGAGAACCCTTTCACTGCAGGCGCTTAACTGCGCGAGAGGTAAATCGAGGATGTCGTGAGTCGCGACCACTGCGAGAGGACCAACGGCGTGAAATCCAAAGAACACCGCAATATTTCAATGAAAGATCGCCGCCACGCACTGATCCCGCGTTGTCAGGGTGTCTCCACCCTAATCACCTGGCCACTTACCAACTCACCTATGCCCCTGGGCCTAATTCTATTCTTTCTTACAGCCTGAACAACACCACCTGTTGAATAAAAGAATCCATCCAAGTTGGCCACGATGCGCGCTACGTACTTTAAGAGCTCCGAACCACAGTATTGTCAGCTCGTGGACGGCGACGTTAAAGGTGATATCCGAAAAAGGCCATCTTTGACGGCACTTTTGGCTCTCCTCAAGTCAATTCCTCCCCCAAACCTACCTAAAAGGCGGCTGATTTACGCTAACGTCTTTTGCTTTCTTTCTTTCTTTTTTTTTTTTTTCCTCCCCTTGCTAAGAAGATTTAATTAGCAAAGAACAAACACCAGGAGTTTTGCCAAAATTTGATTACCAATTGATGAACCCTCGTTAAAAAGTCTACGCCTACAAATTCAATCACTAAGAAATTTGGACACATATAGGGTGTTTGGCTAAGCTTATAAGCCAAAAGAGATGAAAAATGTGTTTGGTAAAGATGCTTATAAGTAACTTATGAGCCAGTAAAAAAAGAAAAATTAGCCTTGACTAGTTTTTTTTTTAGGAGACTTATAAGCATTTGGTTAAACATGTCAAAAAAAAATGCTTACCCTTAAAGTTTTACCACATTAATTGATGACATGTTATTTTTTGTCATTTTAAATCACCATTAGTGCTTATAAGTACTTATTTACCAAATATGTTAAAAGTTTATAAGCACATATTTATTTAAATACAAAACAACTTGTTTATGAGCACTTAAAAATAAGTACTTATTTACTAAATATGTTAGTCAAATAGGCTTTCAACCAATAGTAGAAAACATGATCTCCCCTTTTATTGACAAAAACAAAAACGAATAAAACTTGCAAAAGATTACACGTTATAAATAAAAGTCAAAATAAGTTATTAAAATCAACAGGCAAAGAAGGTAGTGTGTGTGTATACATTTATCAAAAAAAGAGTTTTATGAGACCACACATATGCCTTTTGTGGACAAATTAAAAAGGATGAGTAAGGGTGCGTGTTCGGCAACAGCTTTTCAAGTAGCGTTTAGCGTTTTGACTGGTCAAAACACTATTTTGTTAAATTATTGCTGTTCGGTAAACTAGTGTTTCAAGTAGCTTTTTAGGTAGCTTTTAGCGTTTCAACTAGCATTTCTCAAAAGCTAAAAATTTTAGCGTTTTAGGTAGCTTTTAGCTTTTCATGTTTTTTTTTGGCAATTTTACCCTTTTTGCATTTTTTGATTTTTCTATTCTTTTTCCAATCTCTCTCTATATTTGTATCTTTTCTTTCACAAATATAAATAAGAAATAATATAAAAATGAATTTCAATTTCTATATAATCAACATTTCTAAAAACATAAATTTTATTAGTGCATTTTTTTAACAAAATAATTTTGAATATATTAAAATTAATTTTTGTAATATTGACATAAATGTTTTATAAAAAAATTAGTTATACTTTAATATTAAAATATGATTATGAAAATAAATATCTAATTGTGAAATATATTATCTTATTTTTATAATAGTAATAGTAATTGCAATTATCATAATAACAATAATAATAATAACATGATATTAATGCCCTTTTACGTTATTTAACATTCATCAGTTAATCTAACAGTTAATTTTACCGAACACATTTTGTTCAATCAGCTAGTTAAATAACTATCCACTAACAGCTAAAATACAACAGCTATCAACTACCCAAACAGCTATCAGCTACTCCTACAGCTAAATTTCCTGAACAGGCCCTAAGGCTCTGTTGAATTTACTCATGCGATTTTAGCCGTTGAACTATGAGTTTGTAATAATAGAATTTCGATAAAAGTGTTATTGAATAAAAGATATTATTTGTTTGGACTTTTAGGAGTTTAGTTTTTAATTATTTCAAGGCAATATTGACTTCCAAAAATATGAAGTAGTGTTTTAGATAAATGATGAAAAAAAATAAGTTTTTACATAATGTAAAAATAACTTACGAAAAGCTATTTTGAGAACCTCTAATTTGGATCTTCTAATTTTTCAATTTTTCAATTCTTTGAATTTTTTTTAGCTCTGGGTTTTTGTTTAAAATTTCTTTTGTAAATAGGCCAAATAAGTTAATTTCAACTTTTGAATTAATAGAAAGTACTTTTGAATATCTAAAAGTTGGGCCAAATAAACTCTAAATAGAAAGAAACCAATTAAAGTATTTGAAAGATAATGTTACCTGGTTATGGCAATTGGTATAGTGAAATGGATGTGAATAGGAGCATAATGATTTTTTAAAAAAAATAATTTAAGAAAATAAAGGAACTTGGAAAAAAAAAATTCCATGCTTTGTATGTTTTGGAAAGGGTAAGAAGCATAACACCCCTGTGGTTTAGGAAATGTGCATGTTATTCCCTTGTGATATGAAAATTATCTAATGCGCCTCTTATGGTTTTGGTATAGTGCACACGCCCCCTTAAAATTAACGACCGTTAATTTTGTAACGGAATCTGTGCTAATGTCTATTTTACCCTTCACTCTCGACCAAATTGCAACTAGTTTAGGGATGGTTTAGGAGATAACATACACATACAAAGGGTGATTTGTAATTGAAAAAAAAAAAAAAATCAACCCCCATTGCCACCACTTATCATAGCCACCATATTCACCACCACTCCTTAGCATAACTACTATCTCCATTACCACTAAACCATTAGACCACTCACAATACACACAGAGCAAGCATCCAAGTGACACACGCACAAAAGTAAAGAGTGCAAATTGGGGAAAAAAAAAGTTAAAATAGAAGAATAAATACAAAATCAATACATGTACAAAAACTCAAGACCATATACAAAATCAATCGCATGCCATCATCGATTCTTCCAGCAACAACAACAATGACAAAAATGCTCGCTCCAATCGTTTCCTTACAAATTTTATCCTCTTTTTGGTACTCATTTTGCTCTTTTCGCCAAACCCTCATTTGCAAATGTTAATTCTATGTAATTCAACATAATTTGAAAAAGAAAAAAAAAAGAGATTATTATCTACAATTGGTTCTGAAGTGTATATATATATATATATATATATATATATATATATATATATATACATACACACACATATAGACGCACACATATATATGTGGTTCTGAAGTGTATGTATATGTATATCTACAATATGTGCGTGTGTATGTACACACACACACAGACACACACATATAGGGAGTGGGGGGTCACTAATGGGGGGTGGGGGTCACTGACAGGGGTGGGGAGAAGGGTGGGGGTCATTGATGGGGGGAAGGGGTTGGGGGTTGCTGACGAGGGCTAACGAGGATGGTTGGGTGATGTTGATGGGGAAAGGGGTGAGGGGTGGGTGTTGGGGTGGAGTAGAGGGAAGGAGAAGCGACTTCTTTTTTTTTAAGTTTTTTAATAATATAATTTATTTTAATATTTATTAAGGGTAAAATAGTCTATTAATTACATTTAAGATCAAAATAAACAAGCAGCATTGCAAGCCCCGCTTGTGAGAGTCAAATTTCATTATTTTGGACAGAAATACTAACGGAAGGGATTGACATGTACTGTCACTAAAACCATTGGGAATGTCTCAACGAATTATGTAACTATAAGGGTATGTTGTGCAAATTTCACAAATCACAGGGAGCAATTTTACAATTTACCCTTTTGGAAAAGAAAATATGAGTGAGTATACTTATTCCACATCTGTGTAAGATAATATGATTGTTCATTTCTTATAATGTATGCACTATTAACTCGAAAAGGATACATAACAATAATAATAATAATAACAATAACATCAGCAGTAGCAACGGCAACAACAACAATAGTCATAATATAAATTGTCATAAATACTAATTATAATTAATAATAATTTAATGATGTTGATAATAAACATTAATAATTAATAATCAATAAATGATCCATTTTATTCTTTGTTGTTGTTATTATTATAATTATTATTATTATCACGATCATTATTTTGTTATTGTTATATAATGGCAAAATAAATTTATATTAGTATCTAATCTAATATAATAACATATATGCCTGAAATGATATTTTGGTCATTTGTCAAACAAGTTCATTCGGATAACATGGGAATAAGGCCTTTGCATGTGTTCTGGGGAGAATGAGTATCCCTTAGTTCATAAGAATGACATTATTTAGACGTAGAAATAAAAATACATTTGAAATGCCCTTTCATTTCCATTCCATTCAACATCGATAATAATTCACAATTTTCTGCTATACTTCTATAAAAATTCGACAGGATTATTTGTAACTTGACATATTACTTGCTTGATTAAGCATAAAACTCCTACTTCTAAGGATTGTCCAAAACATCATTATGAATAGGGATATATATATATATACACAAATAACATATAAATAACATACATTCTTTTCTATTTAATTTGGACAATTAATTTCCCTTTTCTTTAGTTTAACCGAGAGTTTAGGCTTATTTAGTATAAATAGTTGTTCTGATAGATGATAGCATTACTAATAGCGGTTTGGATCGTGTTTGGCACAATTAGTAGTTTAGGTAGTTAATGAGTGTTTGTGTAACTAATAATTATTATATTTTTAGCGATTTAAATACCTGATATCAAACAACAATAATTTGACGAAATTAAAATGATACGAATACACTTGTAAACTGTATTAATGGAAAACTCTTCCATCAGTTGGACTCACATTAGTTCGACTAAAAAATTTGTAATTTTCAAATAAAAACTTATAAGTCAAGATTTTGTTCTTGATCAACAAATTTTTATCGTTGATTATAAATTTTTCAATCAAATTAATATCGGTCCGACGGAAGGAAGAGTTTCGTGTCTTAATCACCCGTTTCATTAAGTAAATAACGATGCTCCGAATGCAAGTCTCTAATAATTCTGACCCCCAGGGGCATAGGTGAGTTGGTAAGTGGCCAGGTGATTAGGGTGGAGACACCCTGACAACGCGGGATAGAGTCCGTGTGGCGGCAGTACTCCGCTGAAATATTGCGGGGCTGTTGCTGGATTTCCACGCCCGTTGGTCCTCTCCCTGGTCGGGCTGCCACTCACGCACATCCCTCGATTTACCTCCCGCCTGGTTAAGGGGTCTCTGGCCAGGTGGGAAAGGGGTTCTCCTTTGGTTAACCCTTTTACAAAATAACGATGCTCCGAACATCCCGCTGCTTTCGACAGCGACGCCAGCCTGGTTTCTAGAATTGTACCCCACGCCCATTTTTTTACGATTTTTTAAAAAATTTTCTTTTCGACTGCAAAAGGCCTTTATGTTTAAAAAATTTAAAAAAAAAAGGCAGAGAGAGAGAAAGTCTAGAGAGAGAAAGAAAGGGAGCTTATAGACCTCGTGAAACAAGAGCGAGTAAGCTAATCGGCGCTTTTGCGGGAATTCTACTTTTTTAGAGAGAGGAAAATGTTCTTGTGAGAGTATACACGAAGCAAACTTGAGCCGTGTTTACACATAAACAAATCACATTATACATACACATATAGAGTGCATGATATATACATGTACGTGTATGAGAAAGCTTTTTTTTTTTTTTTTTTGCTTGTGAAGGTACATTGAATTGATTGACTATTCATCGTTGAAAGATTTGATCCATTTTATTCTATACTTGTCTAGTGTAAATATGCTGATTTTTGTCCTTTTTTGTTAAAAGTTGAAGATTCGCGTTGAATTTTTGAGTTTCTATGTGGCGATGATCAATGAATTGAAAAATGAGAATCTTGAAGATCTGTTAAATGTATCATAATTGTGGTTTCTTCTTGTCCCGAAAATCATTTAATTTAGCTTTTCTGTTTGTATTTTGATGCAGTGTTATTAGTGGATTGAGCTGAAGCAGATCGGAACCAATCACAATGCCAGGTAGTTATATATACATGTATAAGTGTGTGTGCGTATATGTATATAATGTTTTTGCAAATGTATTGAATTTTTACATAATTAAGTTTTGATCTTTTGATATATCAATAATATATATAGGTCTGTTAGTGCGATTGGGATGTGTGAAATGGAAATGTTGATTATTTATGTTGTATATCAAATATCTCTTGGCTTGGAGAAGTTAAATTGTGATTTTCTTTTTCCTCTTATATATAGAAATTATGTTAGCTCAAGAAGATGAAAGGCCGAAAAGATCGGATGTGGAGAGCTCAGAGGACGAGAAGAGGAGAGCTCGAATAAGATCCTTGAGGAAGAAAGCAAAGAGTGCTTCATCGAAGCTTTCGCATACTCTGAGGAAGCGTAGTAACAGAGTGGCTCCTTGCAGATTTGCATCGATTTCAACTGACGATATTCGAGATGAGAAAGAAGTAGAGTCAGTGAACGCATTTCGTGAGGCCTTGATTGAAAAGGATCTGCTTCCACTTCGTCATGATGACTACCATACTATGTTGAGGTAAATCAGATGGTTTTATGATAGTAATTGAGTGTTTTTATGCTAAAGTAACTTAACAGTTTGTATAATTAGTTCTCATGTTACCAAATGAAATAATTGTTTGATTGTTTCATTGATCTTCTAGTCATCTTTTGGAAATTGTTGATGAAATTTAGCATCTTGCTAGACACAAGGGAATCATGGATAGTTGGGCCGAGATTTCAGTTTTTTGTCAACTTTATTATATCTTCTTCCAGAATGTCTCTGACCTCTCTTTTTAGTTTGGATTATAGATGTGCTGCAAACTGGGCAAAGATAATCATTCTCATTTTTCTAATTAAACATAGATAAGATGCAGCCACTACATCTTATTCGCAGAAGATCATATAGATTTTTTAATAAGAAGTATGATTATTCGAGTATTAAAGAGATGCTGCCATGTTTGATTTTCAGTAACTACTCAACTGGAGAACAAGTAGAGAGGAAGTAGCCACCTATAACTTGAAAGTATTTAGCTTATGTAGTTTGATAATTAGGAGTCTATTTCAGCATGAAATGACAATTGCTACTTTACTGTGGTTTCTTATACATTCTTTTAGTAATTTCCATAGGAGAGAGGTAAAAGGTCAAGCAAGGGAGGAACTAGAGTTAAAGTATTTCGTGCCGAGGGTTCACTTCAGAACTGAATGTTGGGCTGAATTACCATATTTAGCTTCTTTGCTGGGCTGAACTAACTATCACAAGGTCACACTTGCTCAAATTAGATATTAATGGAGGATAGCATGCTGGAAAGCAAGAATCTGTTACGAACAACATTAGCATTAGGAGGTTGAGACAAAATTATGGAAGTTAAGGGGGATTCATGCAACTACTGGAATGTCTTTACTCGCCAAGGAGCTCCACAAAGAAGTTCATTGTATCTAGGGTTATACTCCCTGTGCAATGCTATTGGTAGACCATCTAGACAAATGTTCAGCATAATTCATTAGCTCCACTTTATTTGTGAACCATCAGTTGGGACTATTCAAGCCAAAATTTTTATCCTGTTGCTGCCGTTTGATACATGTCCGAGTTCAATCTGGAGCGTACATAGATTAACCTTCTAGAAATGACATTGCTATGGCAGACATCTCTCTCAGTGATTCAGAGAAATCTATGTTCCTATGCCTGTCTATGAAAGCATCAATTGTTTCTACCAATCAATAGTGGCCATTCTACAATTTTCTTTTTTCTTTTGACTTTGACATGTTCACCTGAGGACTGGAGAACTTATTTATCTGCCCTACCTTTATTGGATGATCTAAAAGGCTCCCATTTGAAATAAAAGTTGGCAGAGCACCTTCATCACTGTGAAATGGCCTCTGTTTCAGCATGTAGTAGCAGATCTTTCTTCCTGTCTCCCATAAGTATTATCCCCATTCTTTTCTCACTGGTATTTTAGATTGCAAAAGTTGCTTAAGCTTCCCCTGCTCAATTTTACATAGTACTTGTATTACATCAATAAAAACTCTTGCGATATTGTTTTACCTGATCTTTTCCGGCTTGCAGTCTTGTGGTATGATATATATCATTATATGCTTGAGTGCAGATAGCATTTGTGTCTACGTAAAATGTGCACATGTATGTGTATATACACAACATAGAAGAATTAATTAAAATTGCAAAATCTTTAGTACCTTTAGCTGTTGGAGGTAGGAGCCATGCTAGTACGTCTGATTGTAGGTTATTCTTGTACTACTCTCTCATTTTGCAAGAAAATGGATGTTTTTGCAGATTTTTAAAAGCAAGGAAATTTGACCTTGATAAGACTGTACATATGTGGACAGAAATGCTCAACTGGAGAATAGAGAACAAAGTAGACTCCATAACAGAGGTAACCTCCTACTGCAATATGATGATCCTTGTCTTGTTGGGAGTGCCATCGAATTTGACTAAAAAGATAGGGTTACAGATAACATTTCTAAAGTGTTAAAGATATGCATCGATGTGGTCCTTTAAGAGGTCAATGCAGTAAAGGAAATATACGTGGTGGTTTTAACTGAAAATTTCATTACTATGTATCTTCAGTTGTTCAATGAGTTAAAAATTGCTGGAGTAACACTTTGACCTGTTTATGCTACATATCCTCTTTGAGTATAATCTTATACCCTCAGCTGTTCCATATTCTCAATTTCAATTAATACAAGAAGCTTGTCTCTTGATTTGCTGACAAATGGGATTAAATTTCTTGAGGCTCCTGATTTTCATAATTGTTTCTTTCCAGTCTCTTAATGCAGCTTTATTGTTGCTTTTGTGTTGAAAGAAGAATCAGATATGAGTCCTAGTGCTCAAAATTTTCTCACTTACACATCAGGCGTTCGCCATAGTTCTTGATTTACGAGTACTAACCCTTGACAAGAAAAGAATCAATAGCTTCCCGTTTGGTTGCGAATATCAATTGTTGATTGGTTGATTTACTGTTTCTATTTTGCTTTCTACAATCTGTATGCTTCCAAAATATGACTTATGCCCAGGACTTTGTATACGAGGAATATGAACAAGTTCAACGTTATTATCCTCATGGGTACCATGGTGTAGACAAAGAAGGACGACCTGTTTACATTGAAAGATTAGGGAAAATTGAGCCCAGTAAACTTATGAACGTGACCACCGTAGATAGGTTCCTCAAGTATCACATCCAAGGTTTTGAGAAGACTTTCTCTGAGAAGTTTTCAGCATGTTCAATTGCAGCAAAGAGGCATATTGATTCTACAACAACAATACTGGATGTACATGGACTGGTCTGTTCTGAGAACGTGCATATTGTTTCTTTGTGATATTAAACAGTTCATGCATATTCTTTTGCTTAGCTTGTTTGTTTAAATCACACAGAATTGGATGAGTTTTGGCAAGGTCGCACATGATCTAGTTATGCGCATGCAGAAGATAGATGGTGATAACTATCCTGAGGTGCATCTACTTTTGTTTCTTGAAAATAAATAGAAATAATTATCTTCTTGCCTATATTAGGTTTTCTATCTCTCTCTAATATTAGCTCTTCCTGTGCAGACATTAAATCAAATGTTCATTGTTAATGCTGGAAGTGGTTTCAAACTGATCTGGAACACTGTTAAAGGGTTCCTTGATCCAAGAACAACAGCGAAAATACATGTAGGACTTATTTTGTTTAGAAAATACTCTAGAATTAGGAGCTCCTATGGAATCCATTGTTGATAAACTTTTACTGGTTAAACAGGTCCTAGGCAACAAATTCCAGAATAGGTTGTTGGAGATTATAGACTCCAGGTTTGGTTTTCTCTACCTTCCACACTATCTTATGTTGTATTATTATGTCTCAAAGGTCTTCATATTCTGTGGTTGCTTTGTTTATTGAGACCATTTATCACTTCAGTCAATTGCCAGATTTTCTTGGTGGAACCTGCTCATGCCCAAATAATGGTGGGTGTCTTAGATCTGAGAAAGGACCCTGGAATGATCCAGAACTAATGAAGGTATGTTGTTGACATTTGACGACCCTAATTGGCAATGGTGTTTATAGGCGCAACCTGGGGCTAATATCTATTAATGCAAAATTTCTGATATTCTGTCTATTAATTATGGACAATCGAACTCTTTCTTGCAGATGTTACATGCTTTACATGGTGGTGAAGCAATTTATTTGGGGAGAACAGCTAGTTGTTCTGATGGTGATGATTTAGAAATCAAACCAATTGCTTCTGAGGTAAAATATTTATAGAAGACGTGCAGTACCCAGTTAATTATTTGCTGGCTGCATGTCATGATTAATAAAACTTGACTTATTTGGCCAGGTTCGATGGAGTGAAATTGTTTCTGCCAAATCAGTTTTAGATGCAGGACTATCTCCGCCTAGTGTCATGCAAGTAAGAGCTCTTAGATGCTCCCTCTTTTCTTTTTTCTTTTTTTTTGGGGGGGGGAGGGGGGGAATGTGTGTGCATCTGTTTGAAAATCAGGTACCCTACTTGTACACTGTTAGCCATTGATGTGTTAGTGCAGGTCAGAAAACCCATTCATATATAAGTCTGATAAGAAGATACTACAATTCCATCTGCAGCCCAACCAGGAATGCTGATATTTCTTGATTGTTGGCTGAGAGAATTGAAATACTCAGCAAGGGATTATAATGCTCAAACACCAAAAAATGACACTTGGAAGCACCTAAAGGATGGTGTCTCATTTGGGATATACTTTTGTAGCAGTAACTCTCATTAAACTGCAATCCTTTTGGCTGAAAGAGCCGACTCATGCTGTGCTTGGGAGGAGTACATTGAGATGTGTATCTTATGTGTGAAGAGGTGAATTTCTGGCATGGGAGGCGGCCTTATTTGAGGTTCTCTTTGGAGGATACTCTGGAGGGCTTTGCTGGTTGTTGGGGAGCTCACTGGGAGGATAGGATGGCTCTTGGACAAAGTGCAGTTTCCCTGGTGGTTATAGGGTTATGAATGTTTTGAGGTTTTCTTTGGAGGATATTATTGAGGGCTCTGCTGGTCGTTAGGGAGCTCACTGGGGGGATATGATATCTCAGGGGCAAAATCTAATTCTCCTTGTGGTTATGGGGTTAAGGACTCCTCAGGACGATAGAGAAGGTAATGAATAATTAAGGAGGAAAAGTAAGGAGACTAAGTTGGTCTGAGAGTGATGACAGAGAATAATCAATTACAGAGGCTTCAGCTTCTGGAGGAAAGAGACATTAGATAGTATTTTATATGAAACTTCACATCACTCTACTGTTTTGTTTTTCATAATTTCTGTGAAATTCGATCACAGTTTTGTACACCGAGGTTGTCTTCCTGGAATTGACTGTTTTACTTTTCCAAACTGCTGTAAGAAATGTTGAGTAGATTGGACAGCTAGAAAGGACAATTACTATGACTCCCTCCTTTGAGAATGCCTATCTCCCTATGATGCTGAATATGTGTGCGAGCCACAGAAATTTCGATATTATCTTCTCTCTTTATTCAATCTGAAGCAGATTTCTCTCCTACTACGCTGAAATTATCATTGGTTCATGATGTTATACACACTGAATGGCAGATGGTATCGTATTTCTCTGTGCTTACTTGTTAATTGTTCCATTGCTTTAGGAAACGAGAAGTTGTTTAACATCTTCCTGCAACATTGAGCCAAATGGTTCTGGGATGAGAGTGGAAGAATCTGATTCTCGAAGTGAGTAGCTATTCTTGTACAGTTGTCCACTTCAGGTTACCTTTGCCTCAATTTCATCATGTTACATGGAATCTTACTTGGAAAATAGTAGTCCAACATGCACCCAGAGTTCATTTCTGACATAAAACCGCCACATTGCTGTTCTATTAATGTCAGTTCTTCATATTAGTTGGATTTAGAATCCTTCTAATTTCTTTTAATCATCTTTACTTTCTTTATGTAGCCAAAATTATTTGGATATTTAAACACCAAACTGATGTGATCTTGTCTTCAGCTGTTGCAACAGATTTGACCAGCAGCATGACAGAAAGAAGGCTTCCAAATAAATCTATCTTAAACATGTTCATTGATCTCACACTCAGAATACTAGCATGTGCATGTATTTTGCTTACTGCACTGCATACAATGTTCACGAAGAATAACGTGGACAATGCATTGGGCAACAGGCATAATTCAGAGTTGGAAAACTCAAGTACCCAAGATCAACAACTGTCACAGCGGCAAGATGAGGACCTCCTCCACCAGTGCTGGCAGAAATTACAGCGAATAGAAACTGTGGTGACTGAGCTAGTGAACAAGCCTACGAAAATTCCTCCAGAAAAAGAGGTTGTATTACTTGAGTCCATGAATCGGATAAGAGGCATAGAGTATGACTTGCAGAAGACTAAGAAAGTAAGAGTCCCTTCCTCAGTCGTCTGTAAAGTTGATCTACTTGGATTACATGCTCAAATTTTGGTTGGTCACAATTTACTAAGCGGTGGAGGAAAAAACTTTGTATACAGGCACTGCTTGCCACAGCGTCAAAACAAGTGGAACTTGCTGAATCATTGGAATCTCTAAGAGACGTCAGTCTGAAAGTGAGATCTTATTGCCTTTCAGATTGGAGACTATAATTGAAGTAACATATTCGTCACTAATGTATCATCAACATATATTCTGATCTTTGGAGCTGGTTCATAGCAAGTTATGCATGCAATACTCATGATGTTACTTCTTCAAACAGGGAACAACTTGTTGGCTAAGAAGTAACAAGTCTTTGCCACGAGGAACCTGATGGCCATCGGTTTCAGGCTCAACTTCAGGGTGTATAACTGTATCTTACTTCAGGATCTCTCTCTGCCGATATTTTTTTAGCCTTTGATATTCATCAGAAATGCCTTCAGAATGATTTGTCTGGGTTCCAGCGTGTGGCATCCTTGGGTAATTCGTCTCTCTTCTATATTAACTTTGACAAAATATATCATTATCTTTATCGATTTGATGTAACTAGTAAACATCCGTATATGCGTACCCCTCTGCCCCGTCCTTACTCAGAAGCGTAACTAACTTTTTCCGGCATGTTATTTTTTCAGGTTTTTGAAGTTGAGGTTGACAGTTATCGCCATCACGCGTTGGCCTCAGCCTCATTTTTCTTAGAGGTGTGAGTGCATCATAGTTGCACGAGATCCTGCTAATCTCATTGTAGATAGCTTTTTCTTGCGCGGAAAAGCTCACCAATTTCAAGCGTCAAGCATACAATCAGTACAGGAAGTGGACTACAACAATTTGATTTCTGATTTTTATTTTTAAATGAAAATTGTAATTTTTCAGATACAGCAAATGTGGCCCCTTCAAACTCAAAAAGTGTGCACTTAATGGACCTTTTGCCTCAACGGGTTATATATGATTCTTTTTTTGGTCAAAAACGAACTTCCATTATCAACAAAGGGTAACAATACAAAGACCAAAAAGTGGCTACGCATAGGAGAAATTTCTAGCGCATTGCTAGCTTTATACATGAGAAATTTAAAATATACGAATTCTTACAATACAAAAGAAAAGTAATTGGATAATGGATGATGTAATATATTACTTTACAATAATGTATTACTTTACAATATTACTATCTTTGATGGAGGAAGTGTATGTTTGTATTTGTCAGAGTTAAAAGGTAACTCCAACAAAAGTTACTTTGCCTAAAAAAGAAGGGAAAAAAAAAAGAAATAAAAAGAACAAAAGATAATCTAGGCCTAGGCAGAGAGTAGCCATCACTTGGATGAGAAATTGCATAGTGGGTATGCCATGGAGACATTCAATTTTTAGGTGATCAAAGCAATTGCATAGTGGGTGAGACCTTCAATTGTTAGGTGGTCTTAACAACTTATTCTATCGCTATTTTTTATCGTTTAAATTTTTGGGGGGGGGGGTCTAAATAGCATTTTCATTTAAAACAGAAATAAACACTAAAAAAAAAATTCAAGCACAAAAAAGACTAAATATTACATAAACCAAGAGAGTAAAAATAAGCAGGCCACCTAACCTAAGCCCAATAAGGGAAAAGAAAACAAAGACCATGACTTTGGACCAAAGCCCAAACCCACAGATACACTGGTCAAAACACTAGTAGGCCCAACCACAAACATACCCTAACCTAGACAGACAACAAATATGGACAGAACATCACAACAAAAATGGCAAATACCCCAAAAAGATCCTAGCCTCCCCACTGCTCATACTCCCTATAGATACCAAGGAAGTAACCACACCAAAAAACCACCAAGATCCAAAATAGTCGGTTGCAAAGTGACAACCGTTGAGGAAAAAACATGAATCCACTTGAAGATGAGTTTTGTGGGAGTCACCAACCCGATCAGATGATTGACCAAGGAATTCCAAAACCTAAATGGTTTAGACATCTCAATAGATAGGACGACCCCTGGCTTGAATAAGTTGTGGCTAAAGCCACCTTGTCACCTCTGCTACCCAAAAAGAGGGGGTATCAAGAGCAATATATGGCCATGGCTTTCAGCATCTTATGGCAGAGATTCTTAGAGGGCAAATGGCACATATCTAAGCGTAATAACACACATCATCTGAGGTCTCACCGTTTGCTTCACCAAAACTTGCTAAGAAACAAATGACATCAATCATGGCCAAAAAAAATCTCAGATCTAGTAGAAAATGTTGACATAATCAAAGATTTAAGACTGCAACATACAAAGTCACGACCTAAGAGAGGGAACAAATGGAAACGAAAGGAGAAATAGAACCACGATAGGGTTAAGCCCCAGAAAAATTGTCTTTGTCTCAGCCTAAACATAGAAAAGCCGAAGAGAAAACCATAGGAAGAAAGATTCGAGACATCTTCTCTAAGAGAGAGAAAAAAGAGCACCCAAAAAATATTTTTATTTTTTAAAAATTTTCTACTAACATTTCACAAATGCTACTTAGTTTAACAAATACTCCTTATTAGGGTCATCGACACTCTTTAATTTTGAACAACAATTAAACAAAAGTTAGGTTTTTTTAATGGAAAGATCCATGTTATTGTGTAGTGCAAAAATATCGAGTTACCCTTGTTTTGATAACTCAAACTAGGGGTGTTCATTGGGGATTCCCCGCCTCAATTAACATAATTTTTTTCCCGAAATAATATTTGCGGAAGAACTTTTGTTCCGCTCCCCGCCCCAATTCACCAATGGGGAATAGATTTTGAGGAATTGGGGAATGGGGATAAATGAACGGGGATCGGGGAATCCCCGAAAATATGCCATCATAATTAACTACGTAGACGGTAGCTTTAAACCACAACATAAATAAAGTATATAAACCATAGTTTTAAAACACAACGTAAATAAAGTATATAGACCATAGTCTCATAAGTTATAATCACTCAACTATAGCATAAATAAAAAGTCCAAAGCATAAATGAAAAACATTATTTAATCAAGTTGTCGATAACCATTCATCTCCATTCTCCGTTACTCCATGAACTTTCAAATCTTAGTTATTGTTTTTGTTAGTTTAATGCTAACTTTGATATGTTTAAAAAATAAAAAATCAAATATAATATATAATATGTATTAAATATATAATAATAATAATAATAATAATAAACTAAAAGAAGTAGTTTGGGTTTCGGGGATTCCCCAAATAAAAAAAATTATACCGTTTCCCAACCCGATTCTCCCATCCCCGATATTTTTCCCCATTTTTCATTTTCCCAAACCTGATTTTTTCAAACCCGAAATTTCGGGTCGATAATCGAATTTTCTTGAATAATGCACGCTCCTAACTCAAACAGTGCAGTTACATCTTTATAAATTTGTTAAAAATTTGACTCGTAACTCCGACAAAATGTGACGGAACTGTTTACTCCTATTTCTTACACCCGGATTACTCGGACGATCCGAGAGAAGCTCCACATCCCTGATCCACTGAACTCCGGAACTCCACATGCACCAACCTAACCAACAACAAGTTAAACCGCCACCGCCTCCACCGCTACGTCCACCGCCTCCGCCACCAACCCATACAAAATATCACCCAGAAATCCCAATTCTCTCCCGAGCCAAAAACACCACCAAAAAATCAAAGAATGACCTCTCCTACCCTCACCCCCAACCCTACCCCTAGCACCGCCGCACCCCCACCCCACCCCCACCCCCACCCCCGCCCCTCGCCCACCACCTCAAACCCATCAACATCCTCTCCCAAACCACCCACCAAGAAGACGCAACCCCTTCCATGGACCCACCAAGAAACCATCAACCTAATCCAAGCCTACCAAGAAAAGTGGTACTCTCTCAAGAAGGGCCAACTCAAGGCCAGCCAATGGGAAGAAGTCGCCGTCACCGTCGCCGCCCGGTGCGGCTTCGATGAGCCGTCGAAGACCGCCACCCAATGTCGCCACAAGATCGAGAAGCTCCGGAAAAGGTACAGAGCCGAACGCTCAAAGCCGTACCCTAATAATGGTTACAATTCTTGGCAGTACTTTGAGTTAATGGACCGTATGGAGCGTGGGCCGTTAACGGCCCTGCCCGTTTCTGTAGTCAATTACCAGCACCAGTTTGTGAATAGTAATTCGAGTAATTATAGCAATAATCATAACAATTTTGATGGTTCTAATGATGAGTCTGATAGTGAAGATGAGAATTTTAGCTATGGGCTTGATGTTAGGAAGAATAAATCGAAGAGTATTAATCATATTTTGCGTGGTGAAATGGGTGTTGATAGTAATGATAGTAGGTTTGATTATGGTAAGAATATGAGTAGTGGGAGAGTGGTGATGGATCGGGGTTTTGGAGGAGGGAGCGAGAGGGGGATGAGGGGGGTGAGGGACTTGATGGATGGGAAACGGAAGGGGTATTATGAGAATGAGGATAGTGATGAAGAAGAGGAGGAAGAGGAGGAGGTAGATGAGGTGGGGGAAGGAGAAGGGAATGGAGGGAGAGAATTGGCTGCAGAAATAAGGGAATTCACGGAGAATTTTATGAGAGTGGAGAAGAAGAAGATGGAGATGACGAAGGAGACAGAGAGGTATCGGATGGAGATGGAAAAGAAGAGGATGGACATGATTCTGGAGTCACAAAGGAAGATTATTGATACCATTGGTAGAGCTTTTGGAACAAATAAGAAAGTAAAGATGGAAATTTGAAGAAGGTTTATCTCTTGCTGGTTATAGATCCAAAGTCGGTCAAGAGGATCATTGATACTGTTGGGTAGAGCTTTTGGAACCAACAAGAAAGTTAAGATGAAAATTTGAAAAAGGTTTATCTATCGCTGGTTATAGACCCAAATTGGGTTGAACCCTTCTCCGAACCCCACGCTTAGCAGGAGCTATGTGCGTCAGGCTGCCTTAAGCACTGTATTACTCACAATTTGTTCTGACATAATTTTCCCTGCTTCTGTAATATTAGGCAATAACAATCTCATTCATGCTTGTTTCTCTAATCTGTATTTCATTTGATCTGCTACTGAATTGGCACATTTGGGAAGCAAGAACACTTCTAATATGTTTTACAATGAAACAAAACCAATCTATTGTTTGCAGAATTAGTTGTTTGTCAATGTATTTTGCAGATGTGTGACCAGTTTTGCAATGGATGTGCACATGAAGAGGTCTTTTTGGCCCTGAAACTAGAATACACACGGCCTATGGGTCTTATGATTTCAATGTTTTTTCATGTATATTATTTTTATGTTTCAGTTTATTGTATGTTTTGATTATCAAGTGTGCTTAAGCTTGTGAAGTATGTAAAATTGGTCTACTTTGATAAATCGTCTACCACAGTTTTACCCTGTGAAAATTTGCTTTCATGTGTGTTGCATTGACTTGCTGATTAGACCTTGTCAGGTGGCAGGAGGTATTTGGCGCCCCAAAAAAAAAAAAAAGAGAAAAAGAAAAAGGAAAATATAGGTGGCAGGAGGTCGTAGTTATTGGTGCAGCAAAGCTTTTGGAAGCACCATTTTAACTATTATGTCTTTCATAATCTTATACTGCTGCCTTTTTTTTTTTGGCCCTTGAAAGCACCATTTTATTGCTCATTCACGATAATATAGATTAGCAAATTTATTTTAAGCGTGAATTTTAAACTGAACTAAAGGAATTGTAATGAGAATCAATCTATCCTGACTTATGAGAGAGTAATTACTTCCTGGATGCATTAGTGAATGGTGTTCATATATTGTCATTTGCCTATTCTGCTCTCCATAGTGTCTTTGATGGTCTTTGCTGTCTTCTCCTTATCGATTGTCAAGATTGTGTCTTCCTAAGTGTTGTTCGTTGAACTTCCCCCAGCCCTCGCTTTCTTCTTCTTGTTTGCATAATCTTCCATTTTCATCAAAGCTAGAATCTTGTCTATGTAGCATTGGTGATTCTAGGAACCTTAATATCTAAACATTTAGCTTTGAAGACAGGGCAGTCTCATGCTTCACTTTGCTAAAATCATGTACTTCTGGGAAATGGTATTCTTGTCCTTCCTGAAAATTATGCATCACGAATCTTGGTCGATGAAATATTGAAAGAAGGGATCAAACCATATCAGCTAGGCTTTGACGCTGACATTATTCTGAAGTTTTAGAGTTCAGATTTGGCATCCAAAAGTATTTATCTTAGGTATGAGATTTTGCTTATTGGGCTACTTGTCACGCCCTGCCGATGGAGACACCACATGGGCAGCAAGATGACAAGACCGAGGCTTGTACGGAAGCACACGTGGTACTTTCTGGTGCTAGGGCAACCCCGATGATGCAAGCGCCATGCGAACAACCATGTGGCAAGGATGATAAAGCTTGAAAGGATGCACGCATGGCACTTCTCTCCAGGAAGGATCTAGAAGATACACTAGATAAAGGATAATATCAAATCCCCTTCAATTGAGGAATTATGGTTTGAGATTAGTTGTAAATATCTCATGATTAGGGTAGAATCTTTTAGAAGCACATATTAGCCATTAGATTGAAATGATCGTAGCCATTCATTAGATTACAAGCATGTATAAATAGCCTAGCATTTTCATTTGTAAAGGACAGAGAAAAGCTTGAGAGCAATACAAAAGTCTTATTCTCTCAACTCTTTACTTCCGCTGCTTTATTATTTGCTTTGCGAAGCCTTTTGTTCGTGGTTTTCAGGCTGACTTAGCCACTTTTGCTGTAGAAAAGTGTCTAAGTGCCGCACGCAAGGCTTAGGTTAGGCTAAGGGCGTGACAAGTGGTTACCAGAGCCAAGGTTGCACGCAAGGTGTTTGTGATTTTGCTCCTGTGAAGGATGTCTTCTTCAGGTGTTGAGAAGAACACTGATGCCAGCCATGATAAGAGGGGAAGGGAAGCCGTCCCACCTACAGCAACCAAAGGCAACAAGAGGAGGAAGTCTTGGGATGTGCAAGTCGCTTTTGAGGCGCGTTTGATAAGAGCAGAAGAGGCCCTGACTGAATTCATGACGAAGATGCAACAGCTTGGGTTTTACGATGAGGAGGTACTAGGTCAAGGGGACCTATGGGAAGAGCTCCTGAAGCTTCAGCTCAAGTGCAAATGGCAAAAGTGACGGCTCAACAAGCATTGACAGAGAAGGAGACCCTAGCCGATTGGTTACAAGGGCGAGTGGTTGAACAAGACAAGATCCTTGAGGAGATGAAAAAGGATTAGGCTATGTGCAGAGAGGCAATAGCCCATGGCACAACAACCTATCGACATGCACCAAAGGTGGATGTGCCAAGACCCAGTTCCTATAGTGGGAAGCATGAATCCAAGGAGGTGGACAACTTCTTTTGGCAGATTGAACAATACTTTGATGCGGTTGGGCTCGAGGAGGATGTTAGCCATGTGAAGACAGCAACACTCTACTTCTCAGAAGATGCAGCTCTATCGTGGCGTATGAAGCACCAAGAGTTCCAAGAGGCCAAGAGGTGGCTTCCAACTTGGATTGCTTTCAAGGAGGATGTATATGCCCAATTCTACCCTGAAGAGGCCGAATGGGAAGCTCGTGACAAGCTTAGAGTCCTGAAGCATATAGGGACCATACATCAATGTGTTCAAGAATACATCTCCCTTAAACTTTAGGTACGTAATAAGCCCGATTATGATCACATGTATGACTTTATCAAGGGTTTGCAGCCATGGGCACAACAAGAAGTACGAATGAGAAAGCCCAAAACCTTCGCTCAAGCAGTTGCCATGGCCGAGTCCTTGATAGAGGTAAAGAAAAAGAACAACCCCGCTGAACCCCCGGGAGATTTGATGGAAAATGGTAGGGAGGACGAGAGTCCCAAGTGGCAAGACAAAGATAGACATGGGAGACAACTTTCTAACAAGGACGAGAAGAGAGATAAGAGATCCATCAAGTGCTACTTTTGTCTCGGTTCCCATCCATGGAGAGAGTGTCCAAGAAGACAAACACTCAACATGTTGATTGAGGAACGTGAGAAGGTCGGTGAAGCACAAATCGGTTCTCTTCAGTTGCTGAATGCTTTCAATGCCAAAATAACACCAAAGGCCACATCAAGGGGTGGCTTGATGTACATGGAGGTATTGATTCAAGGGAAGCTGTTCAGGGCCATGTTGGACATTGGAGCTTCTCATAATTTCATGGCAGAAGACGAAGCCAAGAGATTGGGACTTACTCTTAACAAGTCTCAAGGGTCCCTCAAGACTGTCAATTCCGTCTCGCGACCATTGACAGGGGTGGTGAAAGATGTTTCTTTAACAATCGGTACCTGGCAAGGAAAATTAAATTTCACGGTGGTACTCATGGATGACTTTGAGCTTGTCCTCGGTATGGAGTTCTTTAGACAAGCAAAGGCCATCCCCATACCCCACCTTGAACATATGATGATCTTGGAGGAGAATACCCCTTGCATGGTCCCGGCGAAGATCTAAGCGAGACTCGAAAAGAGACAACTTTCGACCCTCTAAGTGGACAAGGAAGTTCAACAAAATGAGGGGGCTTACTCAAAAGCCATGAAAGGAGTGAATAAGGGTGAACAGGTGGCAGATAAGACACCAAAGAAGGCCGTCAAAGGCTGTGAGAAGGTGGAAGAGTTCACATCACCCTTGGAACAAAAGAAGACACTACCTATGGAAAAGGTAGACCTTTCATGTGATGCAACCCATGGTGCCAAACCAAAGAGAAGGGCAACCATATGTGACGAGACACAAATTTCCCTCAATCTCCACAGGAGCCGAGCAATGGGCAAGAAGCCGGTTGAAGTAGAAACAAGTCAACGGATCCTTGCTGCTCACACCAAGGAGCCAGAGACCAAGTACAAAACAAGTTACCCTCAAATGAAGCAAGCCTGTTCATCAAAGATCTACCTTGATGAATCCGCTAGCAATAGGGTCAGCGAAGGAAGTCGAGGAAAGGAAGACACAACCACCAAGAGTCTAGCAGCCACACTGTTAGATCCTTTTGACAAGGAAGTTGATTTCATTGAAGCTGATTGCATAAGGGGACTTCCACCACGGCATGAGTACTTGGTACATTGGAAGGGCTTGCCAACAAGTGAGGCAAGTTGGGAGCCAACAGGCTCTCTTGGAAACTTTATGAAGGAGATTGTGGAGTATCATGAGAGGATCGCGACGAGGACGTTCGCGAAATTGGGTGGGGGAGTATGTCATGCCCTGCCGATGGAGACGCCAAATGGGCAGCAAGATGACAAGACCGAGGCTTGTATGGAAGCGGATGTGGTACTTTCTGGTGCTAGGGCAACCCCGATGATGCAGGCGCCATGCGAGCAACCATGTGGCAAGGATGATAAAGCTTGAAAGGATGCACGTATGACACTTCTCTCCTGGAAGGATCTAGAAGATACACTAGATAAAGGATAATATCAAATCCCCTTCAATTGAGGGATTATGGTTTGAGATTAGTTATAAATATCCTATGATTAGGGTAGAATCTTCTAGAAGCACATATTAGCCATTAGATTGAAATGATCTTAGCCATTCATTAGATTACAAGCATGTATAAATAGCCTAGCATTTTCATTTGTAAAGGACAGAGAAAAGCTTGAGAGCAATACAAAAGTCTTATTCTCTCAACTCTTTACTTCCGCTGCTTTATTATTTGCTTTGCGAAGCCTTTTGTTCGTGGTTTTCAGGCTGACTTAGCCATTTTGGCTGTAGAAAAGTGTCTAAGGCTGCACGCAGCGCTTAGGTTAGGCTAAGGGCGTGACATACTGCTCGGTTTGTTAAAATCTTATTTTAAGATGTTAATTTTATTAAAATGAGGTACATCTTATAAGATTTAAGACATTTTATTGCATGCATCTTATAAAAATATTTTATTTTTATAACTATAGAATGCATAGTGCATGTGATAAAATATTTTAAATTTTATAAGATGTATCTAAATTTTAATAGAATAAGTATTTTAAAATAAAATCATTCCAAATACACTTTGCAAGAAAGGATTCTAAAGCATTGGAAATTTACTACATATGAAGCTGACATCTTAGGGTAGGAAGGAACTTACGTCGTTGAAGCATGGTATTTATAGGGTTGTCATAAGATGGGGCAATGATGGTGGGAGTATCCTATTGGTCCACTTGGCCTTTTTTGACCGGCAAAGGAATATTGACCTAATCGGACAACTTCCTCTGTCTCTTTGAGGTGAGATAATGTAGGATGCTAGGATAGGTCTTAGACCTAGTTAGGTCGGATCTGCATTAGGTGAGATGCTAGCATAATAGCATTTCTCCCAACAGTTCCTGGACATACTTTCTGAGGGCAAACCTTTTGTCATTGAGTCCTGTTACGGTCCCTTGCTATATGCTTCCAAGCTAACCATCCTCTACCGTCATATCTTCAGGTAGGTGGCCTTTTCCATGGCTCATGATAAGCCATTCATCTGCGTGTATCATTTTGACGAATCTCTTACTTCAATGGCGTCTCACGGCTTCTCTCTTTGCGTCAATCATCTTTCTTAGGCCCCAATTGCTAGCGTCCTGTTAAGATGGTCGCATCAAAAGGGTATAAGGCCGACTCCCCCTGACTCTAGAATATGACAAGGTGCATCGTCATGAGGCGTCCTTTCTCCATAGAGGACTTGAGATGACCGTGGATGTGCTTCTAATTTAATGGCTTTATTCTTAGGTGAGGGATTTCATAGCAACGATTTCCAATGTAGCTGCCTCCCCTGTAAAACTTATTTGACAAACCTAGCTTTTGCATTGACCTTGTCTGGTGGTAAGGTCCCATTGCTTTGGTATTGGACAATAGGGTTCATGCCACTTGCCTTTATCTATATACAGCATATCTCTTTTTGTAGGCCATATCAGATGCTAGGCTCTTGTAAGGTTTCAACTCACACCCCTTCTTTTCCTAGCTCTCCCGCAACCATTTTGGATAAGGTGCCAGCCTTGGCTATTTCTTCTCGGGGTACATGTTGTATATTAAATGTTTTGAAGTTTAAGGCGTGGGACTTTACCTTGTCTATGTAAGCAACCATTGTTAGGTCCTTTGCTTCATGCTCTTTTAATATTTGGTTTGCCACCAATTAAAAGTCAGTTAATAATGCAACCCCTTCCGCACCTGTGGCTTGTGTCGCTTGGAGCCATGCTAATATCGCCTTATATTCGGCTTTGTTATTTGAATTGAAATTGAAATTTAAGTGCATAGCAAAATTCTTCCCTGCAAAATTGGTGAGCAAGAGTGCCGCTTCATACTCATGTTTACTTGCGACACCATCAACTTGGAGGGTCGATATCTCAAGGGAGTCCGTATTTCTATATGCTCATTCAACCATGAAGTCGACTAAAGCTTGGGCCTTAATGGTAGCTCTAGGTTGAAAGGAAATATATGGCATTAGCTCTATCGCCCATTTCATAAACTTTCTTGTGACTTCTAGTTTTTAGAGCACTTGTCTTAAAGGGGTATTAGTGATGACCTCTATTGGGTGCTTCGAAATAAGGCTTCGATTTTCGCCAATGTTATCACGAGCACAAAAGCCACTTTTTTCAATTGGTGGGTATCATAGCTTTACACACTTAGTATTCTGGTAACATAGTATATCACTTTTTAGGTTCCTTTTTCACGAATTAGCGTTGCTGCCACTGTTACTCCTGAAGTTGCAATATAGAACAATAATTGTTCTCCTTATTTAGGGCTAGTTAATATGGGAGGCTTTGCTAGGTATGCTTTTGATTGCTTGAAGGCCTTCTCGTATTTTCTTTGATCCATTGAAGATCTCTCGAGGCTTACAAAATTTTGGAGAAAGGGCACAATAGTCCACGCGGATTTGGACATGAATCGGCTGATGGGCTGTAATTCTCCTGGCCAGCATCTGGACCTCATGTGTGGTTTTTGTGGGCATCATTTTTAGGATAGCTTGGATCTTCTCGGGGTTAGCCTCGATGCCTCTATGTGTTATCATAAACCTTGGAAATTTATCGGCTTTGACCCAAAATGCGCACTTTTCTAGGTTAAACATGATACCTGTTGGAATTGTATGCCCTAAAGACCACTTTTACATGGATATCGGACTGGATATTGATCATTATGTATATTTTTATGAGCATCTTGCATACATTATCTCTAGTGTATGTGTGTGGTACTTGTGTAAAGGGACATCATATAAACCAATGACTTGGGTGTACAGTGAGACTGGACGCATAGTATGTACAAGTCTAGTGTTGGAAATATCATAAAAGAGTCCATAGCCAGATGGTAGTGTTGGGCGCTCTATCGAGACAAAGCTATAGTGGGTGAGTCTCCTTGATGGGTGATCTACCTAGGTCATTGGAGGGTTTATCCGGACTTCGCTTCTAGTACGTGTGTCATGTATTAGACAGAGTCACCATGAGTATGTCTTCTATGAACCATACCCATCACAGATAGAACATGAGTTGCTCACTGCTTTCGAGTAACCATTGCTCTTAATCTTGCGTGTATGTGGATGAATTGGCGAAGTCAAGATGTAATGCTTTGATATGCTACGGAGAGGTCTCTTTTAGAGTAGATCTGACTGCCCCATACATAGGGTATTGTATTTTAATTAGTTAAGATGTGTATGCAACAATAGAATTTATATGCGTTTTTGAATTTGTTCACTTGATCATCTAAAATCTAGATCTAGTTGTATTAACCTTCAAGGGTATATTAGTCATTTAGCTTATGAATCGCTCCCTAGATCAAGAGATCCATGACCATTGGTGATCATTCCTTAGACCAAATATTTCGAGGTTCCAGAGGTAGTCTTAAAGGTGGCGGTGCATAAAGGTGGCAAAACAGTGGAGACTCGGGGGGTGACCTGCCTAACCCGCCAAAAAAGAGGGTTAGGTTGAGAATTTAATGACTCGCTAGACAAACAAATCAACTCAACCAAACCCACCAAATAGGCGAGTCGGGTTGGGTCAACTTATGGGTGACGTGCGAACCGGTCAAAATGACCCGTCTAACACGCCAACCTCCCAAAACGACCCGTGAACTCGCCTAACTCACCAAAATGTCCCATGAACATAACTCACCAAAATGACCTCTGAACTCGCTTAGTCCACCAAAACGATTTGCAAAACTCGTCAACAACAACCTGGGAACCTGCTAAACCCCTTAACCTACTAGGGTTGGTTTAGGGTTTTAACATCCTTAACCCGCGGGACAAATGGGTTGACCCGACCCGACTAACCCGCCATAAACGGGTTGGATCGACCTGTGGGTACCCGTTTGCCAGTTCTAATGGTGCATGAAAGGACCGATCTTGACTACAGGTGTACATAGAGGGGCATTTAGGTCATTGCACTCGGTTAGTTAAAGACAGAAGTTACTTCATGTAACAAGCTCCTGTTTAGCCAGTTATTGTCCTCGGAGTACGGCTTTGGTCTTTGAGTGGAAACAGATCAAGATCAAAATGGGTTAGACATCACTAAAAAGGTAGCAAAGGCATTTTGGTCATTTTGAGTGCTAAGGGTAATATTGTTTTTTGGTTCCTTTGCTAGCCGTTGCTCTATTAGATACATTAATCAAGGAATTAATAATGTGCATTTCTTAATTAAGATTTGAGTTTAGAATTAATAAAGTATTTAATAATCTGGGTCTTCTTAATATAAATTATATGTATCTTAATTGGATAAGCAGGGACTACATAGAAAGATATTTTAAGTGTGTCTGTAAGAAGGAATATTTGGTTATCGCTATCCCAAAGGAATATTCCTTATTTAAAAAGATTTAGGAAGGGTATTATAGGCAATCTTGATATTCCTAGCATTTTATCTATTTTAGGGTTGTTTCGTACTATATATATGATACTAGATAGGCAAGAGCTAATTTGAGCCTTTTTGAGCCTTATCTTTTCTTGGTAATTGTACAGGAAAAAACACACACTAAATTAATTAGCCTTGAATAAGCTCTTATTTAGCTTGTTTACTTCATAGCTAGTTGTATCCAAGTAGTAAAGGATATAGTGGAGGAGACCACTAGGGAACTAATCCAAAGAAGGTTCAATGCAAGGAGGCCATTTGCTTTCTATTAACACTACGAGGGTAATGAATCCTTGCCTTATAATCATTTTATTTTGCGTGGTTGTTTGATACCTATGTGTATAATGCTCGTTCTGCGCTATGTTTTTGCTGCCATTATTGTTTATGGGTTTATTTATTTATTAATTTTTTTAAATCAGGCACTACAACTAGGTATAAATAGCCTATAGGTCCTTATGGTTGTAAAAGCTTCTTCGTGATCCTTTGGGTGGTCCTTCACCCTTTTGCTTTTAACCAACATGTTGTCTACATACACCTCTATGTTTTTGCCTAGTTGTTTGCAAAAAACCTTGTTCACCATTGTTGATATGTAACTATCATTCTTTATATCCAAAAGGCATGACCTTATAATAATGCAAGCCCGCGGTCTGTTATAAGTGCCATTTTCTTTTCATCTTCAAGTGCCATTAGGACTTGATTGTATCCTTTGAAGGCACCCATGAACCAGAGCAATGCGTAGCTAGATGTCACATTAACCAGTTGGTCTATCTTTGGGAGAGTGAAACAGTCCTTCGGGTGGGCTTTATTTAAGTCCAAGTATCCAATACATATCTGTCTGAAGTAGTCATTTTCAAATGATATCCACATTGTTTATAGATCTTCATTTTGAATTTCAATTTTTTTTAAATATTTTAATCCATAACAATTTTCATATTGAACCTACAGATGGATGTACTTTTGAGTTATATCAAGGTCGTTGGAGCTTTCTCTTATAGTTAAATCACTACCCTTTGTGCAGGTTCGTATACTGGAACCTTCGCTTTTACTACTATTTGGACCATCACCCCAAATGGACTTAAAAAATGTAACTGTCACTGTAATTATCAATACCACTTAGAATGGAAGTCTCAATGCAGATTTGAGACTGAAGATAACTGTCAATGCAACTACTAATGTGACTATTCCAACTTCCGTTCGACTTTTTTGCTTGCATCAGGTTAGTCACCCATTCAGGGTATTCTACTTCTCAAATATGATTAACTTCTAGCAGTTTCATAGTCTCTTCCAATACAACCTTATTTTTCTACTAGGAATACGAGTGTAGCTTCTATTGGATCGCTCGCTCCTTCCTGTACATTGAGTTTGTGCACAACCACCTTGGTGTCAATGTCTTTCATATCAGCTACGGACGAGGTGAATAAGTCTTTGTTCTATTGCAATACCTGTGTAATCACATCTTTTTCTTCTTTTGCGAGTTCTAACCTTATTTTTACAGTTGCACTACTGCTTACCTGCAATAACGTTAGTTTTTCCATGTTGTTCCCCCTGTGCTCTCCTCCATATTCATCAAGGATATCCATTTTGAGAAGTTGCTTTCCCATGGTTTTGGGTTGCACTGACCTCAAATAGCATACTCGTGCTCCTAACTGATCTTCTCTTACTTCTGCGATTCCATTGCTGGTGGAAAACTTGACCACTAAATGGTATGTTGATACTATTGCCCTGATCCAGTTGAAGAATACTTATCCCGATATGCCATATAGATGGAGTGACAATTCATTACTAGGAAATCTATCCTTGAATCGACGTATTTATCCTATTTTTCGATAGATACTAAAGGCTTTTTAGTCCCAAGCAGGGTTGCCCTTTCTCTTGTGAGTCCTAATAGAGATCTGGAGACCGGCTTCAACTTCTCTCTGAACTCCTTTCTCTTTAGACCTAATTTGTCAAAAGCAGAAATGAATAATACCTCCGCTGAACTTCCCGTATCAACCATGATTTTTTTAAAAGACAATTGACTATTACTACTTCAATTATTAGATTTGTGCGGGATAGTGACCATTTCCAGATCCTCATCTGAAAATGTTAAGGTATCTCATGTAATTCTTTATGGGGGACCATATCTTTTAGACTCCTCACGTATTTCTTTCTCCTGGCACTTCTTTTTCCTTTGACAGCCGGATTGCCTGCGATCTTCTCTACTACCCCCAGGTGTGGCTGAGTGCTGCCTAGACTTCTTTCACATTGGGTGCCCTTAGATCCTTTTTCTCCTGATATGAACCTTTGGAGTTTTCTGCTTTAGATGAGGACCTCGATCTCTTTTTTGAGTTATTTGCATTCTTTTGTAATGTGTCGATGACCGTTGTAGAATCTGAAAAAAAAATGTCTAGTCTCTCTTAGTCAGGTCTCCGGTCATTTTTGGTGGGCCATCGCAGAGCTGTCTCCTTTAATGGCCATAAAGACCTCTATTCGCATAGTACTTAACAGGGTATATTTGTTGAATCTTGCCCTGGGCCTTGTTACATCTGCTTGTGCCTTCCCTTTATATTGAGGGAGTTCTTTTTCTTTCCATTTGGCCTTTCGGATGCTAGTACTTGTTTCTCCTTTATTGCGCAATTTGAGGAGTTGACATCGTAGTATAAATCTCTCAGCCTCCGTCATGAGGGCTAAAAATGATGTGAACTTGTTCCTAGAGATTTGAGCGTGAATCACTTGGCTAAAGCCCTTTTGTGTATGCTATAGCCCTTTTGTGTAGGCTATTATGTTTAGGTCTACTACTCTTAAAGCCGTGTCATTGAATCTTAAGGTATATTCCCGGATTATTTCCCCTTATTTTTGGTAATATGAGAGTAAAGTTGACACATCTTTTGAGATTATTTTACTGTTAGCAAATCTATCTCTAAGTCTTTATGCAAGGTCATCAAAGCAATGGATGGAGAGGCTTGGTAGTAGCTTATACCATTGATACACCACACGTTTGAGGAAAGTCTGACATTTTAGAGCATCCATCAAACCATAGATCATGAATGTTGTTTTTAATGAATTTATCCGGTCTTCAAGATCAATGGTGCCTTCATATTTACCCAACTTAGATAACAAGTATTCCGGGGGCAATTTCTTATCTAGCAACTCAGGGGCCAAAGGTATGGGGATTTGCCTCTCGTGTTTAGATTGCTTCTTTTCTTGGCCTACTCTTCCTCCCTCATGACTACTTGATCTATGGCTGCTTTGTCTCATGGTGAGGCTCCCTGTAGTTCCCCAAATTTTGCAGTAAGGTCAAAGTGCAATATCATAGAGTAAGAGAGAGAACTTACTGTTGCTTTCTTTCTTCTTGGGTCACTCGAGAAAGATTAAGCATGGTGGGTTTTCATCTTTATATTTTCAAAGGGTATGTTCCTAATCTCTGGGGCTTGATACCCAATGATGGGATTGTGTTTTTTGAGGACTATCGGTCTGTTGAGCTCTTAAAGTTGCTGATCATTTGAGGACCTGATTTTGTGGTGAATACTGAACGTTCTGGTGTTTTGGTATGAGGTAAGTGAGGAATCCTTGTCCATTTGTGGAATCCCTACCTCTTCCATTATATCTTGTAGTATTAGTCTTAGTTCCATCTTAAATCTATTTAATTTTTGTTTATGTTGCGTTTTGAGTTGTATTTCGCAAAGTTTATTCCTCAATTTATTTCATGGTTGATACTCTTTATGTCTGAATATTACCATCTCATTTTCTACTTGAAGTAAATCCTTTGGCTTCTTTATTTCGTCTCAATGTTAAGAATTGGTATATCATGAACTCTTGTGGAATACCTTTGCTTACCATTGCTCTTGTTAACTTGATTGCCTCTTACGTCTTGTCGATGATAAGTAAAGTTTCCATTTTAGCTTCCTAGTTCTTTGGTAATCTCTATAACGAGTTCTTATTATAAGTCTTCTAATCCAAGTGACTCTTATAAATACCTATTCCAAACTCTTCTCCATGTGGCCAATGGATATAATTAAGTTACACTTTGTGAAACATCTTTTGCGATATTCTTGTGTCTAAACTTTAGTGATGCTGTCTTATTTCCTCATTAGAGTTTCTTTGTTTATTAAGTCCTCTACAGACATTTATCCATTATGTTAGCTCCTAATCTAGTAGTATGTACCTATAGATTTTGTCATTGATCATTACCACTTCACAAAAGCTTGGTCGGCGTTCTACGTAAGTCTTATTCCCTTGGTAAGATATATGTATCCTTGGTGAATTCTTATATTTATATGATTGTCTTCTTTGCCCATTTGTTTTTCCTTTAAGTTCCATCTTCATGTGCTTAAGAAATCCTTGGTGCCCTTTCTCTACGCTTTACCTTCAATCTCGTCAAGTATTTTTTATCCTCCTCTATGTTTATAAAGTAAGTGGTACGTTCTTTGCTTAACTTTGAGTATCCTCATCTTTTTTAGTCCTATTCGATTTGTATTTTTGTATGTGTAGACTTGTGATTTGTGTAAACTATCCTATTTATTCTTTCCTCATTAGTGATCTCTGTTTTGGTCTTCGACTTGAATCATCTCAGTTTATCACATGAGTCAATACATTCTTGAGACTCGTCCCATGGCAGCTATTTCATGCTATTTATTTGAATGATAAGCATTTATACTCTTACATGTGTTAGATCTATCACTTGTTTAATATTGTAAGTTGTATATATATGTGTTATGTGTTTGTATAAAAGGTGCACCTACCGCCTGGTGGGGGCTTAGCACTCACCTTCTGTTATGTGTTTTGCATGGTGGAGTATGATACTTACCTTGTTACCTTGTGACCGGAGTTACACCAGTAAATGTAGCTACAGCTTATGGTAGGCTGGCAATCTTGTCTATGGCTGCATTACTTGTGGCTTAATATAAGTGATCCTTTACTTTGTCTCAGTTGCACCTTTTGGTATTTTCATATGTTCAGTCTCATTCTTTGTTTTAATTATGTGGTTATATGCTTTTAAAGCTAGCCTTGTATCTTCTTTGGCTATGCCATTTACTTAGTTTGTCTTTGGCCCTTTCACTTCACTTTACCCTTTTATGTCCAAGATTTTCGTATGTTAGCTTTGGTTCTATTCTCTTATGGATTGATTTGCTTAGGCTTCGCATCTTTATCTGTCATATCATACATTTTGCCTTTTGAGTATATGTTTTGTATTCGTACGATCAACTTAATATTTTGCCCTTGGCTATTTCGTCTTAGTATCAATAAGATTAGTTCCATAGTTAGTTTCAGTAATTCCTTCATACGTACATATGACCATTGTTTAAGACATTCTATAAGTTATCTTCGGTCATCTGCTTTATGCCTTTGTTGTTGAAACTCTTCTGCTAAGTAGCCTTTTCTCTTTTTAGTCAGTCATTTGTGTCTTTGTAAAAAAGGTTCCCTTATTTCAGCTTGGGTTACACCTATTACGCACCAAATACTTGTATTCGTCCTTAGGTATGCCCCTTTATACATGTCAATAAGCTTGTGCTTTCTATGTTATTTACAGATTCTATTCTTGTATGTCTCGTGTAAATTGACTTGGTAATTTAATCTCAATTTCTTTGTTACTTTTGTAGAGTTTAGTACCTTACTTACAGAAGTCACCTGAAGTTAATTAGTTATTTTCCATCGTTATATCGGAGATGACTCCATCTTTGTTTTCGTAGCTTGTATTTGTCAAGAGTAATCTTGTACCTTTGAGCCTCCACTACCATTCATTTAGTTGTGTCGTTTTTATTTGAGTTATATTGACTTATATTTAAATATAAAGTGCCCCTATGCTTACTTTTATGAAAGCTTCTTATTATGTTTTTTTTGTCGTTTATCTCATTGTGCTTCCTTTTAGCTACTCTTTTGCTGGCACCTCATGGTGATTTGTTATGATCTTGTATAAGGAATTTTGTATCACATGTTATATTACTTATCTTTTGAGTATTTATGAGATTCATAAGACCACCATTCAGTCTTTAGTGGATCGATGATGTAACTAATGTGGCTATCCTTAGTCTATAGTGAATTCTTCCTCGTACTCTCTGTAAGTGTTAAAGATCTTATTCCATTTTTTTTTTAATTCTATTATATATAAATTATATTGTGATCATTATAAAGAATCCTTTTCACCATATGTTGCTACTTCAGCTTGGACTGTATCATTCAGTTTTTCAAAGCTATTGTCCTTGTCTTCCTCACCTTCTTGGATTCCCATTTATTGGGCATTATTTCCCTCAATCTTTTATGCTTCCTTTTTGCAAAGTAAAGTTAGTAATCTCTTAGTGCATGTGAGATAGTGACTAACAGAATGATGAGAAGCTTATGGACCAGTGGATAATTGGGGATAAAAGGTTACACTTCTGTGTTAATTGTAAATAAAATTATTTGATAATTGTTGCTTCTTTGTTTAGGGATATTTAAGTGGTTGACACATATATGCTGATGTTTTATGATTTATAGATTTATGTTTTGAGGTTTAGTAGCTCTGGTTGTTTATTGTGATGATTTGATTTGTTCGTGGGTTTAGCCTTGTTGGCCTAGGAGTTGATATTGTTAGGCTTGCAGTAGTCAAGCCATCAATGGATATTTGGTGAAAATTTTGGGGGCTTGACCCTCCCAGTTTTACGACTACGAGAGTTCTTCAGTCTAGAAGTAGTTGATGAAGACATCACCTCCTGATATTGATGACCTTGGGGCACGTTTTGCTGGAAATAAGGTTGATTTCCATACACAGCTGGATAATGACAGTACATACGTGTCAGGGTGGCTTTGTGCATAGAGCTAAGGTTTTGCGTTTGGTAATATCCCACCGTGCTCCAGAGATTGGCGCATAATTGTGCCATTAACATTAGGTCATTTGGTTGCTTGCTAGGTTATCTTTGATTGCTGCTCTTGAGCCATTTGTGATGAGACCTGGGACCTAGTCATAACCATAGTGGGACTCAACGGGCTATCCTTATCCTAAGTCTTCGTTCCCACAGATGGCACTACTTGATGATGCTCAAAATCACCAGTACTACCATGCTTATGACAAACGATAGGGTTTTTCCCCTCGGAATAAACTCGAACGATCAAGTCAGCTATTCAGTCAATAGAAAAAGTTTTTATGATTTAGTAGAAGAGAAAGAAGAGAATGAAATTGATATGGGGGAGGAAGGAACCCTACCTTGGTCCTTGAAGCGTGGTATTTATAGGGTTTTTGCGGGATGGGGCAATAATGGTGGTAGCATCTTATTGGCCCGCTTGTCCTGCTTTTCTAACAAGCATGGGAATAAGTGACCCAATTGGACAACTTGCTCTATCCCTCTGAGGCGAGATAAGGTAGGATACTCGGGTGGGTCTTAGACCTAGTTAGGTCAGTTATGCGTCAGGCTAGGTGCTAGCCTTATAGCCTTTCCTGAGGCCTGCCATTAGCGTTTCCCCTGACATTTCCTGGACATCCTTTCTAAGGGCGGACCTCCCCTCGTTGGAGTCCTGCTACGGGCTTGCCTTTGCGGAGGTCCGATCATTATGGTCTCAAATTGGTGACCTAGGTGCCCTTTAATTCGCATGTTTATAGTTCATCATTACCCTCCCTCCATCACCCTTGATCTCTGCAAAATGCAACCAAGTATGAGCTGATTCTGCCGAGAAGCGTCTTCCATTTGTATGATAGTAAGATACGTTGATGGTCTTTTGTTATCCCTGATCTTTGCCCTGTAGAATGTATACCTTTTTTTTCTGTTTTTGCCAATTATGCCACAAATTTTCATCAGCGTCTTAGTTACCCTATAAGCTAGTGGTACACTTTAAGAAAGTCGCTTAGTATACGTCTACCATGGTATGGAAGTGTACAGTGCGTTCAACAGGAATGGCCCCAAGTAATTTTTGTACCTCCGGTAGGTCGTAAGGGGAGCATATTAATTAATCATGAGTTATGCTTCAATTGTGCGTGTGGTCCACTCCTCTCTCTCAGCGCACTATGGTATAGAAGTATATAGTACCTTCAAGAGGAATGGCCCCAAGTAATTATCTTGAACCCCCTGTAAGTGGGAGGAGATTAACTAATTAGTGACTTCCGCTTCAATTGTGTGTTAGGCCCCCTCTCTGAGAGCTCAAATAGCGTGTGGCGCCGGTTCTTTCTCTGAGAGCTCACCCCTCTCTCAGTTTGATGTCCGCTTGGAAGTTTTCGCCTAATCAGTTTGACTTCTGAAAGCTTGTTTATCTCTACAGCGTTAATGATAGATGTCAGTCAACCTGAGCCAAATTCTAGAGTGAGTAGAGCATCATCCTCGAGGGCATTTAGGCACGACCTTCATAACTTTGGGGATTTGGTGTAATTTCAATAGATTCAATTTGATTTCTCAAAATTTTCTGACCAATAAAAGAAAGAAGATCAAGAAAATGGTTCCTTAAATGCTAAAATTACTCTGCCCAGGTTTCTTTCTATGTTATTCAGTTTCCCTTAACATTACTTTTTGACATTTTCATTCATTTCTTTTCTGTAGTCTTTAAGACACACCCAACCTACCCAGAACTCTTATTTAGCTTCACCATATCAAGATCGATTTAAAGCTCTGCAACAGTTACTTGGGACAGCTTTCCTTTGGTTTTGAATTAGGATTACTTTTTCTGTTAGGAAAGAAATTTAAAACATTGTACCATTTCCAACTTGAGACAGCTAGCATAAAACCGTCTATTTCAAATGTTATTTGGTTTAGGTAAGGGCTTGAGCTTTCAAAATTGTTGTAATTCAACTGCGAGTCTAATTACGTCGACACACTGAACCGAAATTTGCTATCTTGTTATTGATGTGGCAAGAAAAATACGTTTCTGGGAGGTGCAAGCGCTAACTTATACAATAAATTGAAAAAATCTTTAAAATGCCCTGGATCTTATGCGTCTTACCATGTCCAAATGTGCGCTTATAAAATTCACATACCACAAAACCTAGCAATGGTTTTGTTAGACCTCAACAAACTCCCGGTGCAGGTTCCTTGCACCATTTTTAATAGAAAAACAGGTTACCAGATTCATTTTATAAATCAAATTAAATCATCGCCCAAAAAAATGAAATCAAATCAAAATGACTATATGAATAATTTGACAGGTCAAAAGTCCATCATATGAAACAGGAAGAAAAAAAAAATGAATGCAACAAAGGAGGAAAACTGAAGTCGGCTCAAATGAAACAAAAGCATTATTACTAAATCTAGGCTGCTGCATAATCTGCCTCGACTCTAAACGACCTGATAAAGATGATATCCGCACTTCCCTGAGAAGTTTATGAAATAAAAAGGTGCCTTACCAATGTGCAAATCAAACCGTGCAATACTATTAGGGGTGTCCATCGGAAATTATCCAATCCAAAATAAAATATCGTAGTTTCTCCAAAATAATTTTGGAGAAAAAATTTTTCTCCAAAATAATTTTGGAGAAAAAATTTTTCTCCAATTTTTTGCACAATTCCCCAATGGGAAATACAATTTGTATAATGGGGAAATTGGATAAAACTCATTAAGAAATAAAGATCTCCAATTTAAGAAAAACACTTCAAAGGTAAATACATACGAAACACACTTGCAGAAAATAAATTGTTTATGTTTTTTCTAGAAAAAAATTTTCGTTGTTTGGTTGTCGTAATAAAAACTTTGAGCTCCAGTGTCCCGACCCCCAGCCCTTGGGACCTAGCCGTTAGCACCTCGTGACTCGGCCCCAAGCGCCCATGTCCACGACGGCCTGAGACACCTCCCACCCCAATGCCCCAACAATCATTTCCACGGCAACCCCAGAACTTGTCACCTTGATGCCCCGCGACCCAGCCCAACTCCCATGTCCACGGTGACCCACCCTCAGGGCTCCAAACCCCCGACCCACGAGTCCCACTAGGTCCCGAACGCCTGGGCCGAGGCACGTGGGCCTGGACGCTAGGGCCAGGTCTCAGGGGCAGGGCTGCCTAGGTAGCGTGTAGTGCCCGCAATGTGTGTAATGTATAGTTTTTGTAGCGTGTAATGTGTGCAACATGTGAAGTGTGCGTAGCATGTGTAAATGTGTGTAGTGTGTAAAATGTGTAATGTATGTTGTGTTTGTAATGTGTGCAGGGTGCGTAATGTGTAAAGTGTTTTTATTTAGCCTTCTAAAAAATTAGTCTACTTAATTTTGAATAAATTAGTTAATCTCCAATATTTAAAATTTTATTCAATCTCCAACTTTTTTTTTCAAAAAATTCCTCACTCAAATCTTTTTTCTCCAATTAACCATTTCTCATATCCAATTTTTCCAAACTCAAAAAATTCGAAGAAAATATTAGAGATCTCCAATAAATAAATACCCCTAAATACCATAACCAAGCTAATGCGTTAAGTATCAGAAGTAAACTACAAGATAATTTTTGGATCTAATAAATTAAATGACTACCTTTTTAAATAAATAAATAAATATATATATATAAACACGCGCACACACACCCCAAAATAGCATGTTGAAAAACTAATGCAAGATAACCAACTATTCAACTTAGTATTTTCAAAACACTAAATTGAACTTAACAATGTTAACGTGACATTGGCTTATATGGCAGATTATTGAAATATATATACATATATTGTAAACCATAAAGTAATTGGAAAAAAATGAAAAAAAAGAAATCGTTTACTAAATAAAAATTTTAAAGTAAATGAAAAGAACGACTTAGAATAATAATAAAAGAAAGCCTGTTTCTCAAAATATGAAGTAACAACAAATTTATCAATAAAATAAAATTAAAAGGACAAAAGATAGTGAAAAAATAACAATAAAGACTGACCAAAAAATATTGTAAAAAGTAAAATAATTAAAACGAAAATAGAAAGAAAAAAAAAAGACAATTTAATTTCATGTCTTGAAGATACTAAGTTGATGTGGAAATGATAGGGACACTATCAATTTCAACTTTGTGTTCCAGACATTAACTAAGATGATCATTTTACTCATTTCTTTTAGAAGTTTGTTATTTTGACATAAAATTTATTTAGAAAAAAGTTATTTTGGTCATTTTCCCCAATCATTTACTATTCTATACGACTAACTTTTAATGACTCAGAAGGTTTCTTTTCCACGATATCGATTTTAGGGGTCATTCATGGTAAACACACCCCAAAAAGATCAACATATACATCCAACGTCTGACATAAATAGGTTTTCATGAGAACACACCATAGGGCAGAGACTAACCTGATACCAAGATCTTCAGTGAACTGGAAGCTAATAACAATATACAATCATTGTATAAGACTGCCTTTTTGAAGATGATTCTCTCTGCGAAAATATCCACGGGCTCTCATATTCACAAAATTTCCCCACTGCCTTTGGCCATGACAATTGCAGCTAGTCCTCCTTTTTAACACAAAAGCACAATGATACACAGGCTTAAACGCAGGGGGAAAACAAATAAGGCCCTTCCAGACAAAGGGGGAACTAATCAATGGGCGAAAAGGAAAAGGAGAAAGGAAATAGGAGAGATGAGACCCCTGTACAAATCTTTACTTGTCTCTCTCTTTCCTATGAGCACCAGTAATATACAAAACACCCAAAATTTGGCCCTGCCAGCATCCATACTTAAGCTCAGCCCTAGATCATCATAGACTCATCTAGATTTTGAAGTCACGATGGAATGACTGCGGTTCCTCTGTAAAGAAAAATGGGGAACACATCAGCAGGCGGTATCACTAACCACCATAAATGAAATATGAATTACAACCAATAAAGCACGTCATAGAAGCATTCCACTTGTGCTGAGGCCTCAAATAAGTACTTGAGGAAAAATACCCAGCATGTGTGACAAGGTGACAATAGAAATGATGTACAGAATCATCTAAAGGACCTCTACGATGTCTATTCCTCATCTAAAGAACGCTTGCAGAGATTGGTCAAACCTACCATAGAGTAAGAGTCTAAACACAATAAAGCCATGCATGGAAATTAAGAATTATGCAGATGTCTGAGACCAGAAATAGGAGTTACCTGTACATTTATATTCCACAGACGTGCTCGCCAACCTGGTCAAGACCAGCCATACTCTGGTATTATTCAACCTGCAGGCAGTCTCATTCCAGTCTAGAATCACCATGCGTATCATATAAACTGTCATTTCCTACTTGAACAAGTGGTGGTTGCTGCTGAGAATGTTTTGCTTGTAGCAGCTGCTCCTGCTGCTGTTGTGGTTGGGATGGTAATGACAGAGGTTGCTGTGGCTTTGGAGGTGAACACTGTGCATTAACTTCATGCTCAATCAGCAGCAAGGTGCCCGAAGATTGCCTCTGGCCTAGCCCTTCTATACAGTCACTCATAGCAGTGCTTGTTGGTAGAGTTGACGAGATTAAATTTGTTGAAGAGGTTGAAGTAGTAGATTCATTTAATGGCTCTGAAGCTTTCCATTGAGAAACACGAGAGGAAATCCGTGAGCAAAAAACTGCATCAGTACCTGCTTGATGCATTGACGTACAAAAGTGAGATGAGTGGCTCATACATTGCTGTTCACCTTGAGATGGTCCAGTTAGCAGCTTGTTTGGCAGCTCGGAGTGTGCATGGTGATTCTGTTCTGGCACTCTCTGAGGAATTGGTGAGCTGTGGTTCACTAACTTTTGATGAGACTGCGTTTGCAATTGAAAATGCTGCTGGGGCCATTGGTCATTCGAAGAAGCAACAATCAGCGATGATACAGATTGGTCGCTAGCAGACAAAGTCGGACGAGATGCTACAGGTGTTACATGACCTTGACTGCTAGTATCAGAAAGGGAGGGCATTTGCTGCACATGCTTGGAAGCTGGGGCCCCTGGACTAGGATGCAACTTTTGCTGAGGTTGGGACAGATTCGAAGAATTAGGAGGCATCAATTGCTTTGCATTCTCAACAGAGTTTAATGCTGATCCGTTGTATAAGCCATGAGTTTGCATTAAATGCATCACCTGCTCATTTTTCTCATTAGATTGATTTCCTGGATTTGTTGAAAGGCTATTTAGACGAGAAGGATCAATTGGTGTGTTCTGTTGCATCACCATGTTCCCTTTTCCTCCTCCCTTCACAATTTTAATTTGCTGTCTAGACTGAAATTGCTGACGCTGCTGTGGCTGGTGCTTGCCAGCTTGCTGGAATTGTTGCTGCTGCTCTTGTTGAGGCTGGCGTGGTCTTTGCTTGCCCATCTGATTGGTCAAACCAATCCCACCAATCTGAGAGTTCCGCACATGCCTATGGGGTAACATTTGATGTTTTTGCTGGTGTTGTTGCATTGATGTTATTGAGGATGCTGATGTCACAGGAGAAATTGATACAGGTGGTGAAGAGGTTTGTGACTGAACTCGTGAGCTATTTTGCAGAGGAGATGATATGGGAACTTCAGATTGTGGTTGCACGTGTTGCATCTGAGCATTCGATGCGCCAAACTGCTGTTGTTGCTGTTGCTGTTGCTGCTGCTGCTGCTGCAGGAAACGCTGTTGTAATTGCTTCTCTTTTGCTGAACAGATGGCATACGCTTTATGTTGCGCATTGGTGGCATGATTGGCACCTTGCAGATGAGGATGACGAGGACTAAGCATGTGCGGCTGTTGGGGGCATACTGGGTGTGACCGCAGATGATGGAATGCATACGATGAAATGGATGGAGAAGCTGTCTGATCAGGGAAGGAACTCAGCCCACTGTGAGGAGGGACCCCTTGGCTGTTTGCTTGTGAGACCTGCATCTGAAGCTCAGGTGCCATCAGCTGCCTCTGAGGTTCCTGATTCTGGCTAGGCTGTGAGACAGAAAATAAAGAGTATCTTATAAACAGTAGATCACGTGAATAATTATTAAGTCCTAGCACCATCACTCTAAATTCCACAATTTTCACATATAATTCAACAGCACCATGACATACCTTAGTACAATAGCCAGAAGAAACAATCTAAAACCACAACAATAAATATTCTTGATGACTCACCCCGATCACGTTCATTGCACCATGAGGTGTCACCATCCCTTTTCCCTGACCATGGCCTGTTCCAGAATGCAAATTCACAGGACTTTGCATTGCCAACATGCTAGATGAAAGCATACTTTCAGAGCTCAGCATTGATGTTGACACCATCGCTTGATAACCAGGTCTAGCCACTGGAACACTTCTATTTACCCCACCCATATTGACCAAGCCATTCCCACCAGGTAGCATATGCACGCCACGTTCAGTTCCAGGAGTAGCTCCAGGACTAGAGAGAGAAGGTTGATGGATATTTCTACTAGATAAGATTTGATTATACTGTTGCATTCTCTGCTGTTCATCAACTGATAAAGATGTAGATCTCGGCACAGCATATCTACCATTCCTGGAGGACAATAATCATATGTTGGTCCAACACCTATATGCAATAAAAAAGAGCAAAATCCAAAGCCCAAATAGCATGTTACCTAACAGAATTGTTGAGTGAATCAGACGATGATGAAAAGTTATTGCCAAGAACCACACCGGCAGAACCATGTACTCCTGTATTTGCACCAGAAGCAGGAAGCATTGGTGCAACAGTGCCTTGATTTGTCATAGCTAACCCACCACAATGTTGGCTTTGATACCCGAGCACAAGAATGTCAGGACTGGGTGTAGTTGCCTCACACAAATCAAGAGGCCTTCATTGTAATGACCACAGAGAGAGGGGGTGAGAGAAGCACACAGTCTATACAAAACAGTAAATATAATTTTGAAGAATATATGTGGGCTTCACAGAAAATGCACTTCAGAAAATAAGATCAAGAAATTACGTCAGTACAGGCCCTCCATTCAGATTATTTGGACAAACTTCGGAAAGAGCAAGCATATGAGAACTGTGAGGCTGTTGGAGTTGTCTGAGATTGTGGTCTTCATTCTTCTCAGGCCAGAAAAACCAAAAGAAGGGAAAAATCCATAATCACAATGAGTACAAAACAAAGTGATGCACACAGAATTTGTAAAGCCATCCACACTTCATTCTTATGTTTCATCAGTGACGAGCAATGTTATGTGAAAAAACAGCTTTTTCCTTGCTCCATGTTCTTTTTCTGGAAAATACTAAAAACTTCAACTGTTGTATGGTTAAGCATGTCCAAGAAAGAAGAAAATCAAAAACATAGTGGTCATATCAGCAACTTCAATGATTAATTAATTTTTCTGAACATCAATGCTAATGTTTTCATCTTATACATATCAACAATGTCAGCCCATTTAGTCATACAGGTTGAACTCGCAGAGCTTCTTGATAACTGCAAAGGTGATGCCTACCCTTTCAGAATTAGTCCTATCCCTAGACATAGTAGTCAATTTGCTCCTACCTACTGGAACAAGAATGATATGATCCTAGAAATATTTTACAGTGTGGAATCAATCCCCTTAGCTTACAACGTGTAATTTCACAGAAAAGGCAAGCACTGGGAGTATATTGATTAATGAAAATCAGTCTGCATGATAATACGTACAGTTAGAAAGTAGAATATAATATATAAATGTCAATAATTAGTGACAGCTGGCAGTTAGTTGTGGAAGTTATCTATTAGAGTGTAAAGCTGTTATGCGTGTAAGTGGTACATACTCCACGTCTATAAATAGTCTCAGTATGTAATCATTCAATAGTAATGAGATTCATGATTTGCAAGATATTTTCTCTCTCTCTTTCCACTTCTTCGTGGTAATCAGAGCCGGAAGATTCTGGACTTCTTTTTAGGAAGCTTTCATGGTGGCTCCACCAAATCATCTTCAAGCTTCCAAATCATCCTGAGCTGCAACAATAATCACTGTGCCAAAGAGCTTCTTTCAAGTCAGTGATTAATTCACTTTCTCTCTCTTCGATCAGTTTCCTCTCTCTTTGAAAGCTTTCTTATCTCACAAGAAAGCCATTAACAAAGCTTCGAAACAGCTTGCAAGCTTCAAAATTCAGCTCGCCTAGCTTCCTCTAAGCTTCGATTCTCTTCTCCAGCTGTTTTCTCATCTTTTTCTTTCAAAATCCCTAAATTCACAAAATTAGGGTTTCCTGTGAGAAATTTCTTCAATATTCTTCCAAGTCTTTCTCTCCTGTTCCTCAAATTCTTTTCACTATTGGTAATTGTTGTTTTCTGATACTCGATTAACTTCTCCATGGCTGAAAATTTGGATTGACTACCTGGACTCAAACATCTCCTTCAAAATTATTCAGCTCTTACTCCTATTAAGGTGGACAACAAAAAATTATATCATGTGGAAAACCCAAATGGAGGCACTTCTTTCACCTAACAAACTCGTGGATCATGTTACTGGTAAGAAGCCTTGTCCACCAAAGTTCATAATTGCACCAAATGGCTCTAAGCTGGAAAATCCAGAGTACACCACCTGGTCTGCTATTGATGAGCATCTAAGGCCTTGTCTTCTTGCCACCCTCTCACCTGTTGTCTACCCTCAGGTGTATTGCCTCACTACTACAACTGCCATTTTGGCATACTTTGGCTACTAGGTACACATCTTTGAGCAGAGCTCATGTCCAGCACCTCAAATTGCAAGTCCATAATCTCTCAATGCATGCCTATCTGGATCATGCCAAATCACTCTGTGATCAGCTTGCTTCTGCAGCGTTGGAGACTCCAAATGATGATCTGACCTATAACATACTCAAAGGGCTTCCATCATAGTATGATTCCATTAGATCATCTCTGAGTGAGGCCTATCCCAGTCACTGTGGCAGAGTTAACTAATATTCTTGTTGCTGAGGAACTACACCTTCAAGCTTCTACCAATTTGAACATTTCGGCTTCAACTGAAGTCCACACTGCCTTAAACACCATGACTTCTACTCAGGCAAATGCCTCTTTCAAAGGCAGAGGTGGTAGAGGCTCTTTCAGAGGACGAAGACAAGGTCGAGGGGGTAGACAGTCAACTGGCAGAGGAAACTCCTCAGGCAACCTAGGACCTTCTCCTTCCACCATAGCCTTTGCTCCACAACAGTCTTACTTCTAAGGCACTACCAATGGTACCAAACTTTACTGCTAGATTTGTGGCAAGCCTAATCACTATGTTTTGGAGTGTTGGCATAGGCTAGACACTCAGAATTACTATAAGGAGAAACCACAACCTCAAGCTATGGTTGCTCAAGTTGGACATTCTCCACAACCAACTGAATAGGTGCTAGATAGTGGAGCCAATGCTCATGTGACTTCTTTTCACACAGCACAGCCCTATAATGGCCAGGACACTGTCACTTTTGGGAGTGGACGAACTCTGCCTATTCACCACATTGGTAATGCAACTCTTAACACTCTTTCCTCTTCATTTCACTTATGTAATCTACTGCATGTTCCCCAAATTTCTTCTAATTTACTCTCAGTGCATCAACTAACAAAGGACAACAATTGTACTTTGATGTTTGATGCAAAGAGAGTCACAATCTTGGACAATGCTACACATCAAGTCCTGCTTTAGGCCCAATGTAAGCAAGGACTATACTCTCTCACTGCTGCAGTCTCACAATCCTCTGCAAATCCCACTCTGTAAAAGTGTTTTTCCTCTCTTACTACTTCAGACACAGCTCAGCTATGGCATGCCAGCCTTGGCCATCCATCCAGCTCCATTGTTCACCATGTGACATCTCAGTTAGGCATCAATGTAACTAAAATAAAAGAACATTGTTCTGCCTGTGCTACTTCTAAAGCTCACAGGCTTCTTTTTCCTGTATCTCATAGCATTTCTGAAGCTTCTTTTGACTTGATTCACACTGATTTTTGGGCCTTTGCCGCTTTGCCTTCTAATAAAGGGTACAAATATTACATCTTATTTCTTGATGATTTTTCTAGATACTATTGGTTATATCCTTTGAAATCCAAATCAGAAGCTTATCATGCTTTCCTAAGCTTCAGTGCATTTGTTTCTACTCAATTCCAAACTAAAATAAAGGTGCTTAAGTCAAATAATGGGACTGAGTTTGTAGACACAAATTTAGCATTCTACTGCAATCAATGGCCACCATCCATAAAACTTCTTGCCCTTATACACCTCAGCAAAATGGCAAAGTTGAAAGAAAGCATAGGCATCTAATAGAAACAACACTATCTTTGTCGCATCACGCTGCTCTGCCTTCCTTTCTATGGATGGAAGCTTTAGCAACTACCAATTATCTAATAAACAGAATGCCTACTCCTGTGGTTAACAATTTCTCACCATTTCACAAACTTTTCCATGAACTACCTGACTATCCCTCTTTAAAAGTTTATGGATGTCTATGCTATCCCTGGCTTAGGCCTTACACTCAACACAAACTTGAGCCTAGGTCCAAGCCCTGCGTGTTTATAGGTTATTGCCCAAACACCAAAGGTTACAAATGTCTTGATCCTACCACTAAACATGTGTATGTTTCTAGGCATGTCACCTCTGTAGAAAATCAATTCCCATATGCATCTCAGTCCAATTCCAGCCTAAGCACTGCACCTCATATGCCTCAACCTTATTTCACTCAGTTTACCAATTCTACATCTTCTCAAATCACTTCAACACACTGATTTCTGAACATCACAGCATGCTACCACTTCTGATTTCATGTCCTCAACTTCTATATCTAATTCTACTAGTAATACTAGTATCCAGGAAACTCCCGCTGAGACACCACTTGGTGTCTTACCTTATGGTTCATCATCTCCTTCTCACATTCCTGATCAACATACAAACAGTTCTACTCCAGACTCAAGCCCCTCACAGTCACACTCTACTTCCACTCACAGTCACACTCTACTTCCACATTTACTCAATCTAATTCTCACCCCACAGAGACACAAGGCCACTCTCACTCTTATGTTCATCCTTTCAATCATCACCCAATGCAGACTAGATCTAAAACAGGCTCCTTACGACCTCCCATCTACCAATTACACACTCTCATTACCACTCCCCTAGCCACAGAACCTATGATATATAAAGAGACTGCTAAGTACGAGTGTTGGGTTAAGGCCATGCACAAAGAATATCAAGTTCTACTTTGTCAGCATACTTGGATCTTGTACCTCTCCCTCCTGGCAGGACTCTCGTTGGAAATAAATGGGTTTTTAGAATAAAAAAGAATGCAAATGGAAGCATATCAAGGTATAAAGCCAGGTTAGCGGCTAATGGATACCTTCAAGAAGCTGGAATTGATTACACAGAGACCTTTAGTCCTGTGGTCAAAGTTCAAAAAGTTAGATTAGTGATTTCCTTAGCACTGCATTACAATTGGCAAATGAAACAATTGGATGTTTCAAATGCTTTTCCGCATGGTACTCTACAGGAGACTGTTTACATGGTCCAGCCAACTGGTTTTATAGATAAGGAGAAACGTGAAATGGTCTGTCATCTTAAAAAGTCGTTGTATGGACTCAAGCAAGCCCCAAGGGCTGGGTTTCAGGGGCTCTTTAATTTTCTAATGCAAGAAGGGTTTCACAATAGCAAGGCGAACACTTCACTCTTCATTCCAAATCCACTCAAGACTTCACTGTCATGTTGATCTATGTAGATGACATCATTATTACTCTGTAGTTCACAAGCATGCAGTACTCAGCTTATTCAATCTTTGGGTGCTCAGTTTGCTATCAAGGATCTTGGGGAATTGACCCATTTCCTGGGATTGGAAGTAGTGAGAAGAGGACAGTCTATTCTACTTCATCAACACAAATATGCTACTGATCTTCTACAAAAAGCAGGCATGCTTACTTGTAATCCTGCTCAGATTCTTACAGTTCTCAAACCTTCTCAAACAACTGCTGCTACAGCACCTTACTTTGATTCAACTATTTTTAGAAGTTTGTACGAGCACTGCAGTATCTGACTATTACTAGGCCTGACTTACAATTTGCAGTCGACACCTTATGTTAGAAAATGCACTCTCCCACACAAGCAGATTTTGCTAGTCTTAAAAGGTACTTAAGATATGTACAAGGCACAATCTGGCAAGGCATCCAATTTACTACTGGAGATTTCAACCTATATGGCTAAGTGGATTCAGATTGCGCCTCAGATTCTATTGATAGGAAGTCTACATCAGCGTTCTCAATATTTTTAGGGCCTAATCTTATCTCCTAGACATCTAAGAGGCAGCACACAGTGGCTAGAAGCTCTACTGAGGCAGATTATAGGGCTATGGCCTTGCAGCCACTGAAATAAAATGGCTCTCTTATTTGCTACAGGACTTAGGGATTCAGTCTTTCACTCTAGTGTTTTAATGTGACAATCAATCAACCATGTCCCTGGCAGCTAATCCCATTTTCCATGCTAGAACAAAACATATAGAGTTGATTATTATTTCCTACGAGATCAAGTGGTCAATCAATTTCTCAGTCTTGCCTATGTTCCTACTCAAGAACAAGTAGCAGACTTCTTTACTAATGCCTTAACAGCAGCAAAGTTCAACTACCTTAAGGATAAACTGCCCTTGGCTACCACCCAAGCTCAGTTTGAGAGAGAGAAGGGGGGGGGGGGTGATAATGCATATAGTTAGAAAGTAGAATATAATATATAAATGTCAATAATTAGTGACAGCTGGCAGTTAGTTGTGGAAGTTATCTATTAGAGTGTAAAGCTGTTATGTATGTAAGTGGCACATGCTCCACGTCTATAAATAGTCTCAGTATGTAATCATTCAATAACAATGAGAATCATGATTTGCAAGATATTTACTCTCTCTCTCTCTCTCTCTATCCACTTCTTCACTGCGTAAGAGAGGGTTCTAAATCTAAGCTCCAGAAGTGCTAGATCCTTCCCTCGTCAAAAATTGAATTAAAAGAACAGTTTACATTGAAGAGCTGAATACAGCGAAAATAGTAGTGCTGCAAATTAGCAAAATTGATTTAATACAGTGAAATTAGTTACTCCAAACAAATATATGATATCCAAATATTGAGTAAAATAAAGCATAACTTCTCACAGACACTAAGTGTTGAAGATATATTTCATTACAGTTCTATGATTCAAAGTATCCTATTCCTATCTGATCCCATTGAATTCCATACTTGAAGTTGCAATTGGATCCATTCACTAAAAGGAATTGATTTAATACATTTCTTATGTACCTATAGTTACCATATCTCCACTCATAGGTCCAAGATCTAGAGCTACAGACTGAAAGGTCCAAATGATCAACTTTGCAATCAATTGTTAGAATCAATAGGTCTTTAAATTTGATGCAATTATTATCTAAGACTAAGAGACTTGTATGCAAGAAGTTTCATAAAGAAATTCATGAACATGTTATAATGATCTGTTGTCATGCATCAACATGATGCTACAGCAGCAGACCAAATGTTGTACAAGGAGCATCTAATGCCTTTGAGATTACAAAATTAGAACCATCTCGAGGTTTGTATGGATGCAAAAATGGGTGCACACATTTGGACAAACATACCTGAGTCTTCTGGTAACGTTGTTTCTGTGCAATCATAATAATCTTCTCAAAATGAGACTTGAGGGTGTCTTCTTCCATTGGCCCCTGCAAGCGCTGAAACAGTTGTCTGGCACTTCCCTGCATATGTGTAGCACAGCCAACCGAAAATTGAGGCAATGAACAAGTTATAAAGACTGAAATATAATATATAGGGACCGGAAAGAGAACTGGAAAGAGAACTGAATGGAGCACAGAGGAAAGGGTTCTTACTTTTGGAATGCCAGGCAATGTAGAAGGATAAGGTTGAGAAGACCCTGAATCTTCTGCGCTGTCAGCCCCATCACCACTTGTTCTATCCATCAAGATCTTGTGACGCTCTTTACATTCTTTAGGCATGCGGTAAATGCACTGCAAAATCGAACAAGACAATCATATTACATTTTGTTTTCCCTTATTGTGGTCTTAGGGTCTTTCTTATTAGAGGTTCTTTTCTTCCTTGTTTTGGGATGGGTTGTAAATACAAAGTCATAGAAACAAATGAATAAAACATGGAACAAAGACTTGCAATCCCCTTACCTTGAACTGCAAAGTACTATTAATAGCATCACTCACAAGCTCCCAGTTTGGACCCATATCATGCACCAGGACGACAAGTGCCTACATGAGAAAGTAAAAGTAATGTTATATTATGTAATACTATTTGAAACTAATAATGTATACCAATGAAAAGGACATATTTAAGGAAAAGACAATAAAAAAATTACCTGGTCCTCAAACAGTGACCATGGACTTCTGGATCCTTGCAACCCAGCAGGCACCTGCAAGAGAGTTTACATTTGAAATTCACATATGACTATACTTAAGCATAAAAGAAGAACACCAGTCACTAGATGCTGGTGAGCGAGTTAAGTTGGGCCAGCTCCAAAATTACTACCCTCAGTGCTCTAGCTTTTCGAGCCCTCTCCCTGCCACCAAGTATTTTGATTAACTTATTTGGGTTGGACATATCACTCATCTGAGAAGCCACTGGAGAAGGAACAGACCCTACAACTGGAGCAATATTGTCGAAAGATGTATCAAGTGTTGGCTTCATCATCTTGGGCTTTTTCGGAACACGTTCACCGAATATACCTTTTTTGAAAGAGATGTAGTCATGTAAGGCACAAGAAGGAAGGAACAATGTCATAATGACCTAAAGAGAACAAGCTGGCAACAAGCTTTACCATTGCCACCATTAGATTCAACTTGGTGAGCCTGTGATCTCTTTTTAGAATGATCTCTCTGGAAAATTACAAAACCAAGCAAATAGATTATAAGTTCAATCCACAGAGTAATAACAACCTCTGGTTGTTCAAGTAGTACAGTGGCAATCAGAAGGCAAGCAAATCAACTGGCACATTTATTCTCGAGGCATAACCAGGAGAAGTGCACTACCAGTCAACTTGTGAAATTAATGTCATTTCAATATGTATCCCAGGTCATCACTGAAAATTTCACTTTCTCACCACACACACAAAAGAAGGAAGCAAAAAGATGATTTAAACAAGTTGAGAACACATCTGTTCAGCCTGAACAGAGATTCTATATTTTCCTACAAGAAAATTTTTATATGAGATCATAGTTTTGCCATCAGCATTTCCCTAAGCTTGTCCAGATAATGTGGTATGTACTTTATACTCAACCTTGAAAACTTATGAGTAAATAAATTTAAACAGAGACGAGAAAATAAAAACTGACATTACTATCCAAAAAATAAAGGACAAAGGTCAATATTTTTGACCTTCAATCCATCTTTCCCGCCATGAATTTTGTCCACCAAATCTAACATACAACGGCTAAAAAGCTGTCATTCTTCCCCAAAAGAACCATCGAGTTAATTTCACCACGGAAGCCCCCAAATAGATAGCTACATCCAAATTCAGAGACCACCAATGTAATCCCAAGCCAAACAGCCATCATATTCAACCCTGCTTATTCAGTTTAATGTGCTATATCAAAGCCAAAATCAATAAATTAATACTTTTAAATGCAGACCAACATGTAACCAGAAAAGATATTAGTTTTGAAGCAAATCAATTGTTAGACTGGGAATGAAGACACCACTGAGGCTCTACTTTACATTTTGTTGATTAGTGCATTAGTGTTGCATCTTCAGTAGATTCTCTATGCAACCTGTTTCGACCATGCCTAAAGCATACCAAGGAAAGAACCAAGCTTTTCAATTCTAGAAGGTCAATATGCATAGCTTGAACCAAGGGGGGGGAAAACCAAAAAGGATTTCAATAGAAAAGGATAAGTTGCTTAAAAGAAAGTATAATGTAATATAAACAGAAGGAAAAGGACATTTTATTTGCCATTGCTGGGGAAGAAAGTCCAAACCCAAAACTCAGAAAGCAAAATCTGACATACCTGCTCATTGTGAAAGTGGGAATCAACCTGCCATCTCTGTTCATAAGCAGAAGCCTGTGACAAAATGTAAACCAATATAACAAAGCACAAAATGCTAACGAGCCTATCATTTTTCTGATTACACAAAAAAAAAAAAATTTTTTTTGCTCATTAATTAACAAATGGATACCAGATGCTTTGCTTTCTTATTCTTGCTAGGCTTAGAAACTTTTGTGGAGTCATAGGGAAATTGCTCCTCAAAGTCTCCCCCTGACTCGATTTCCAAACTATTAGGCATATGCAATCCACCGTCTAGATCGCTCTGATCATCCTGAAACGGACAGGTATCACCACTTGAAGTGTCTGTCTTACTTGGCAACTGGACACATCCAGATGTTCCTGCAGTAAAAGGACTTATAGCTCTCTGCCTAGAAGCAGTTCTTACACGTTTTGTTGGAATTGACACTTTAAGACTGCTGACAGGCCATTTCCCTGTGAGAGAAGATTGATAATTGCCAACTTTATTTTCCAGGCACCGTGTATACATTGAACCAGCACGCACTTCATCTGATCTCACACCATATCCCTTTGTCAAGATTTTTTGTTTTCTCCGAGCAAATTTCGAGTTGTTAATGCCACAATCATATGTGCTGATCTCACCTTCCTCTTCTTCATAGGCATTATCCTGACAGCCAAAGTCTGAACCCATACAACCTTGTCAAGAATTGATCAAGAATTGATCAGAGGGGCAAGCAGGAAGAGGCAAGCATTAGACAAATATACCTGTTACAACATTGCAAACAGATGTCTCCACATCCTCTTGGATACAATTGCCGGCTTTCTGAGGAATATTATGATATATTAGCATCAATGATTAGAAAGATTGGCTACAAAAGGAGACAAGCAAACATGAGAGTGACAATATTGCCAGGGTTGGATCCTACTTACAGGGTGTTTGGCTTTGCTTATTTGGTGGTTATAAGCACCTAAATAGTAAAAAGTAAGTGAGATAGTGCTTTTTTTTGGGTGCTTATAAGCACCTAAATAAGCAAAGCCAAATACCCTCTTTATGAAAAAATGATAGGAAAATGAAGAGTGATAAGAAATTAATAAAATCTATGTTTGTGGTACTCATACCTGAAGGACCTGCTGTTCTTTTCATTCTCTAATTCTATCCTATCTCTTATTGTCAAAATATGTCGGCAGGCCATGCGACCCTCCAGATTATCTAATTTTGGCAACTATAATAATTTTTAAAAACACCAGAACTAATCACAGACCACTTTCGTGATAATCCAATCCGTGGACCAAGATCTTTCTGCTTCTCTTGAATACTTCAGAAGACACATAGAGGTCACTTTTCTCTCCAATCATTTAATGATTTACCAGTAACTTGATATACTGTTACCACTAGAATCAGCTCCATGACAAACAAAAAGTAAAAGCAGGTAAGAGGTTAAGAACAGAGTGGAAGTTAATAGCAGGAATCATCTAACGAAAAACAAAATTTAGTTATCCCCTCGAGGCATAAATTCTGTTACATTAGACACGATAAGAATCACGGAACAACGAGATACTAGAAGTTGCAATCTGCTATTCCGCATAAGTGACGATCAAGATGACTACTCAACCAAAAGTTTAAAAAACATTTTTATACATGTGAAGAAACTTGGGGTTCCATCCTAAAAACCAATTGGTCAATGTGAGGAGTAGCCTAGGATCCTATTAAATGGTCTTAAATTTTATGAACCTTTTATGTGGGAGGAATAATACTAACAGTTCCCCCTCACGTGTGACCTGATTTGGTAATTGAAAGAAAGGCCACCAGTAGACAAATTAGAACATCACATGTCAATGAAGAAGATTCGCACGTGGACAAATATAACTGGCCCATAATCTGGGCTTTGATACCATGTGAAGAATCACTGAGATTCCACGATAAAAACCAATTGGTTAATATGATGAGTGGCCCAGGCGATCTTGAATCTTGAGATTTTCCGATATGGAACTTCTTTATATGTTGTAACATCCCCTCACATGTGATCCAAAATAGTACTTGTACTACTTGACAAATGAACTTGGATTAGACTTGTAACTGGACTTAGACTTGCTTGATCGTGTGACCCGAAATAGCTTGATGAGTCACCACGACCCAAAACAAAACTCCGATGGTCGTGTGGCTTGGAACATGGATAGACCATCACAACCCAAATTGGATGCAACTTGGCCAGTTGCAGGAATAGGCCACCACGTGAACAGATGTGTACAATGGGCGAGCTTGACAGGCAACACGTGGACATATGTGCAGCACGAGAACTAGACCAAAAGCCCAGCTCTGATACCATGTGAAGAAACCAGAGGTTCCATCCTAAAAACCAATTGGTCAATGAGAGGAGTAGTCCAGGATCTTATTAAGTGGTCTCAAATTTTATGAACTTTTTATATGGAAGGAAAAATACTCTAACAATACGCTCTTAATCATGACGCTATCTGTCCAACTCACATCTCAACAAACGATGTTGCATCCCAGAAACCTTACAAGTAAGGTACCTTGAATAACATATCAGTTTCACTAATACTGTAAACAAGCTCAATTAGCCTGGTTTTGGTCATGCAGCCTGAAACTAAATCTTGTTCCACTGTAAGAACTCAGATTTCAAGATATGAAGCAGAAAAGCACAAAACAGTAAATATCTGTACCTCACATTGGACCAGATGAGATTCAATTAGTTTTCTGTACGCTTGGATTGCACCAAATGGAACTGTATAGAAGAGGCTCTCCTGCAAGAAACTATTAATAGTTATAACATGAAACAAAAATTGAGTAAGCTGGTTCTGAAAGATTTCAATTGTATGAAATTGACAAGATTCAAGAATGGATGCCTCAATCAATCATGTCAATGAAGTATGTGCCTGGACCAATATTTCTATAATCACAAAGGAAGAGATAACAATTTGTTGTGCAGGGTTCAACATCAATGTCTAAATAGCATAAACATTTTCACATATACAAATAAGTAAGAAATTAAATGTGGATCCATACTTCTATTTGGTGGTCCTCCCATGATATTTCCATAGTTGCCAAATCAGATCTCCTGTCTGGAGTTACAGGAGCTTCAGCTTGGTTATGCAAAATTTCAGGACTACTGAATTTCAAAAATCTCACAGCATACTCCTGAATGGCAAGTGGACCATCTTTTTTAGAACCCATCAGCTCCTTCCCTTTGCTTGTTTCCTGCCAAACCCACCAACACAAGAAGCATAAGAAAAGCTCTTCAATTTTTCTGTTTCTCTAGTGTACAGGAAAACTGCATAGGCTGATAGCTGAAGATCAAACTATAGAAAAGATGAGGATAGATGCACCATTTTAACGAAACCTAACTCAAGATATACCATTAAACCTGATAAGGGAGATCTGTGTAATAGTAGTTAGTTACAGTTATGAGCTGTAAAAAAGTAACACTGCAGTTATAAGCAATAGCTGTGTGTAATAGATTAATAATTAGTTACTGCCAGCTGTCTATAAATATAACACGTGTAACTAACTCAGTTGAATAATGAGATGCTTCTTTCTCTCTTTTCTTCTTCTTCTTCTCTCTGTTTTCATGGTATCAGAGCAGGAAGATCCTGAATTCTCCATAGCCGATCTCCAAGAAGCTTCATGATCAGAGTTTTTCTTGAAGATTCTGCATCTTATCTTCATTCTAGTTCTTCGATTCTATTCATCTAGAGCTTCTCATCATAGTTTGCCCTAATTTTTCTTACTTTTCTGAGCTAGGGTTTCTGTAATCAATTTTCTTCAACAAATTCTTCAATTCTTATTCAATTCTTGTTTTCTCTTCATCAATCAACTTCTCTCAGTTGTGCGATCCAGAATCATCCAATTTTTTCTTAATCTGTGTTGTTTTTCTGGTCTTCTCACTTGATCTCCTTTGCTATATTGTCTTGGCTATGGCTCCTCCAACTTCAGCAGCTCTTGGCGATGAGGTTACTGGATTGAAACCTTTTTCTACAGAACTTTAATCATACTACTCTTGTGAAGTTAGACAACACAAACTATGCATTTTGGAGGCCTCAGATTCAAGTGTTGTTTAAGGCATATAAATTGTTTGATCATTTGACTGGCTCAACTCCACGTCCTTCTGCAACTGTTTTCAATGCTTCTGGCAGAGAGGAATCAAATCCTGATTACGTTAATTGGCAAATTCAAGATGAACATCTAAAATTGTGTCTTCTATCCACAATCTCTCCAACAGTACAGCAACAAGTTTCTAATTTGTCCACCACTGCAGAAGTCTGGAATGCCTTAGTTACTAGGTACAGTTCTCCTAATTGGTCTCATGTTTATCAGTTAAAAATGAGACTCTGTACTCTATCTAAAGGCACTCTGTCCATGACTGCTTATTTGGATCATGTTAAGAATTTGGTGGATAGTCTTCATAATGCCTCAGAGGTTGTTTCAAAAAAGGATTTAGTCATGTATATCCTCAAAGGTCTTCCAACTGAGTATGAGCCTATAAAGGCTTCTATTAGAACTAGGCCTGTTCTTATTACATTGGCAGAACTTACTAGCTTGCTAATTGCTGAAGAACTTCATCTTCAAATGAGTCATTCAGTTTCACTCAATGATGTATCCTCTCATCATATTACTACTGCTCTCTATTCCAATACTTCTCAGAGAGGTAGAGGAAGAAATAATAGAGGAGATAGAGCTGGCAGATCACAGACAACACAGCCTAGGCCTATTACTCCCTTTTCAAGGCTTTTAGGTCCTGCACCTTCAGGATCCTCCTCTTCTCAACCCTCCAGTGCTCAGGGCTTAACAACAAAAGTCTATTGCCAAGTTTGTGGTAAACCAAATCACATTGCACTGAACTGTTGGCATAGGTTTGATGGAGTTAACTATCCTTTTGAACAGTTTGCTCCTAAACAAGCTAACATGGTTCAACAGTCTACAGCTACTAATCAGCAGTCTCCTGCTACTCAGTCTTGGATCTTGGACTCAGGGGCTAATTCACATGTTACCAATGATGCAGCTCAACTTCAGACATTATTTCCTTACACTGGTTCTAATGCTGTGGCTGTAGGAAATGGACAACAGTTGCAGATTCAGAGTATGGGTAGTGGTATTCTTTCTACTTCTTCTCATTCTTTCTTTCTCTCAAAAGTTCTTCTTGTTCCTCATATATCTCAGAATCTGTTGTCTGTTCATCAATTCACTATTGATAATGATTGTTCTATTCTTTTTACTTCTAAGGAGGCAATTATACTGGACAACAATTCACATCAAGTCCAGTACAAGATCCCCTGTAAGCAGGGACACTACTGCCTTCCAAGTTTCATTCCTTCCTCCAGTCCTAACAAACCTCAAGCTTTGTCTTCTGTTGCCATTACATCAAATCCTGAAGCACATCTATGGCATCACAAGCTTGGGCATCCCTCAGCAAATGCTTCTGCTATACTGTCTAAAGTCTTGGATATTAGATTACCTATTTCTAGTTTAGATTGTGAGTGCTTGTTCTTTGGCAAAGGCACATAAGTTGCCATTTTCCTTGTCTTCTTCTGTTGCTAATTCTGCTTTTGAGCTTGTACACTCTGACATTTGGGGCCCTGCTCCTGTAAACTCTAATGCAGGCTATAGATTTTATATTGTTTTCTTGGATGATTACTCTAGATATGTGTGGCTTTATCCTTTGAAACATAAGTCTGATGCTTATCAAGCTTTTCAGAACTTTCATGCTATGGTCTCTACTCAGTTTAATGCTATTATTAGGATATTTAGAACTGATAATGGCACTGAATACTTAAGCCATCAATTTCAAACATTTCTTCATTCATTGGGAACAATTCATCAAACTAGTTGTCCCTATACTCCTGAACAGAATGGAAGAGTGGAGAGAAAGCATAGACATTTAATTGAAACCACTCTTGCTTTGTTGCATCAATCACACTTACCATCTTCCTTCTGGCTTGAAGCATTAGCTATGGCAAATTTTTTGATAAATAGATTACCTACTCCTGTTCTTCAACAAAAATCTCCTTTTGAAGTTTCATATAATCAGGTCCCAAATTATAGAGCCTTCAAAGCTTTTTGGCTGTCTTTGCTATCCTTGGATAAGGCCTTACACTAAGCATAAATTGCAGCTTAGGTCTACTCCTTGTGTTTTTCTGGGTTATTGTTCTACCACAAAAGGGTTTAAGTGCATGGATATAGCCACTCATAAAGTCTACATATCTAGACATGTTCAGTTTAAGGAAACAGTGTTTCCATATGGCAGTTCTTGTACTTTGACAACAGATGATTTTCAAAGTCCTTTTCTGTCTACAGAATCATCTATTGTTGACTCTCGTCTTCAACACTCATTCTCCATGAGTCAACCTCTATCAATATTCCCTCCTCTTACATCTTCTATGCAGTCCACTTCTCAATCCTCAAATGATTCATCTTCTAGTTCTTCCTCATGTTCTTCTACATCTAATTCTCAGTCAATATCTGCAGGGACATCATTACCTGTTGCTCCTCCTAATGATTCTCCTATCTTGTCTTCTTCTAGTACTTCATCTACAAATTCTCCAAAAGGTTCATTGCCTGTAGAATCTTCATCTTCAGAATCACAAAGTAATCTTGCTCCTTCATCACTTTATCCTATGCTAACCAGGTCTAAAACTGGATGCCTTCCTCCTCCTTTGTACCAACTTCACACTCTCATTACTACTCATGAACCTACTTCATATAAGGAAGCAGCCAAGTACCAGTGTTGGATTAATGCAATGACTGAAGAATATCAGGCTTTAATGTTTCAAAAGACTTGGGATCTTGTTCCATTGCCTGAAGGGAGACAGCCTATAGGATCTAAATGGGTGTTCAAGATTAAACACAATCCTGATGGTTCTATTGCTAGATATAAAGCTAGATTAGTAGCTAAAGGATATCTGCAAGAATATGGTATTGATTACCAGGAGACATTCAGTCCAGTTGTTAAACATCAAACCATTAGAGTTGTTTTTTGCCTAGCCTTACATTTCAAGTGGAATCTGAAACAACTAGATGTTTCTAATGCCTTTCTTCATGGAACTTTAGAGGAGGAAGTTTTTATGAGTCAACCTCAAGGGTTTGTTCATCCTGACACTCCACACTATGTTTGCAAATTAAAGCAGGCCCCTAGAGTCTGGTATCAACTATCATATCAGTATTTACTAAGCCAAGGTTTTCAGTCCAGCACTGCAGATGCTTCATTGTTCATTCACAAGTCTCAAACTGATTTCACTTTAGTTTTAGTTTATGTGGATGATATCATTATCGCAGGAAGTTCTGAAACCTACATTACTACTCTTGTTCAGTCCATGGGAACCAAGTTTGCAATGAAGGATTAAGACAGTTATCATATTTTTGGAGCCTTGAGATACAAACTTTGTCCACTGGAATTTTGGTTCATCAAACAAAGTATACCACTGATTTACTTTACAGGGCTGGTCTCACTGACTGTAATGCAGCAGTTACACCTTTTTGGGCTAAAACTACAAAAGCTCTTCATGATCAGACACCATATGCTAATCCACAACATTACAGAAGTATAGTAGGAGCTCTCCAACATCTTTCAGTTACAAGACCAGATTTGCAATTTGCTATAAATGCTCTGTGTCAACATATGCACTCTCCTACTTGTGCTGATTTTGCTACACTTAAAAGAACTCTTAGATATATCAAGGGTACTCTCAATCAAGGTTTATTTTTTAAGTCAGGGCCATTGTAGCTTCATGCTTTTACAGATTCAAATTGGGCTACTGATGTTGTTGACAGGAAATCTATCTCAGGATATGTTATATACTTAGGTCCTAATCTAGTGTCCTGGTGTTCAAAGAAACAACTAACAGTGGCTAGGTCATCCACAGAGGCAGAATATAGAGCCATGGCACACTCAGCTGCAGAATTAAAATGGCTGTCTTTTCTGTTTCAAGATCTCTCTGTTTCTATTCCTGTTCCTGTCTTGCACTGTGATAATACTTCAGCTATAGCATTGGCATCTAATCCTATTTTTCATGCAAGAACTAAACACATAGAGATTGATTATCATTTTGTCAAAGAACAGGTGGTTTCTAAGGCTATTCAGTTGGTTTATCTTGCATCTAAAGATCAAGTGGCAGATCTTTTTACTAAATCTCTCTCTCAGGATCAGTTTCACTATCTAAGGGGCAAGCTTCCTCTGGCAACCACCAAACCTCAGCTTGAGGGGGCTGATAAGGGAGAGCTGTGTAATAGTAGTTAGTTACAGTTATGTGCTGTAAAAAAGTAACACTGCAGTTATAAGCAATAGCTGTGTGTAACAGATTAATAATTAGTTACTGCCAGCTGTCTATAAATATAACACATGTGTAACTAACTCAGTTGAATAATGAGATGCTTCTCTCTCTTTTCTTCTTCTTCTCTCCGTTTTCAAAACCAAATCATAAATTTAAGACGATCCAGCTACCAGCAACATCATAGAGACAATAACCTTATAGCTGCAACCACTATTATAGGAGCAGCTAACAGCAACAAAGGCTAAAAAACACAAGAATCCCCTGCAGCACCATTCAGAAACAAGAACTCAATATCATTGAATTCATATTGGCAGATTGCTAACTGAAAGTGCAAAGAACATACTTCCAAACATGTCTAGCCATGATCAAATTCCTATATTTGAAGAAAATTCAGAATCCAACCCCGTCCTGCAAAATAATGCAGCTGAAACCAGAAATAAGCTACCACGGAAGCCTTGACCAAAAGTCGAATAGCTTGGTCATTCACCATCATTTTAAGGTCCTCTCCTTGAGAAGGAGAAAGTATTGGTTGCTATTCCCTAGCAACATCATGAGGGATAAGCATTGGTAAATATCATGAATATGGTAATTATACCAACTAGTGAAAAGTTTATAGATATTTATCCTTGAATTGAGTTATTATTAGGTTGTTCACCATAAGACCTTCTAACCTATACCTGAAAGAAAGATGTACGTGGCTTCTACAACTGAAATATAAAGTATAAAACAGAATAACTAGAAGATTAAGCAAGAAAACCATGTAGTGCAGATGGTTCCAATATAAAACAAGACACCCATATAGAAAAAACTGAACCACCCTTTCACACACTAATTAACTCAAGACTGTGTGAAGCATCATAATACCAAATATATAAAGCGGAAAAATAATTAAAAACAAGATCCTACAAATAGTGTGTTTGGGATGATCTTACTTTAAGAAGCTTATCCTATTGAAATTTGGAAATATCTTATAACATTTAAGATATCTTATCACATGCACCATGTACTCTATAGTCGTAAAAAATAAGATAGGATAGATTGCTTATTTTTTATAAGATAAAAAGTAAGATTTGTTTTAAAATTTTAAAAGGATCCATGACAAGATGCCTTAAATCTTATAAGATTTTCCTCTATTTCAATAGGATAAGCATCTTCAAATAAGACTATAACAAATAGAGCAAAAGACCATTATACATAGAATGAAGTCATTCAGAAAACCTCGCGGACAAATAGCTTCGCACTTGCAGCAGGTGAGTAGAAGAGGAACAACTACTTGCTAATGTTTTAATTAGCAAATGAAGTTTCCTTTTCATTTATTTTTCTTATAGAGAGAGAGGTAGATAAATGAATAAACTAGACCTAATATCCAAGTACCTGTATTGAAAGCCAAAACTCCAAGACAGATTTTGACAATACATGAGCCACTCTTTTCAGCTCCCAACAGGAGTGTTGTTCTTGGAATCTCAATCGAGAGTCAAAAGCCACTCGATGACATATTTGAGCAGCAGCAGTTATCTTCCAAAGGCGCTCCTGCGCGGAAGTAATATTGATAAATCAGGAAATAAATAAATTTTTTTTGAAAAGTAAAAATTATTAGGAAATAAATAAAGTTAAAAATAAATATTTAAGTTTATTCTTTCTATAGTCCCTGGACTATGACATTTGCGAATTTTAGTCCCTCAACTATTAAAATGGGTCTTTTAGTCCATTGACTTCTATTAGTTTGACACAGTAAACCTTTGAGCAGAATCTTCAATGTATGACGGAAAAGGCATGTGAGCCACGCATGGGAGTAAATAATGAGCAGGTTTGAGTGCATTTTCGGTATGGCTATTTCAACATCTTCAAAGTCTTCACAAACAAGCCTTTTTAGTGACTCGACTTTATTAGTAGGATGCAACTAGTCCTCCGTGCCATTTCCATGCAAAAATTCATAGAAATCTCACGTATCAAATATTATATTTAAAGGGATAAACTTGCAAATTTAACCATTTATCTTTCTTTTTAACATCTAATCTGACCAAGATGCTAATTTTATTGTGACGATTTGCTTACAAGTTACAAATATGTGATTCTTGTTGCACCTGGTTTAACCAAGTTTATCCCCTTAAATATAATATTTCAAAAGGCTTGATTATCACATAAGACTTCCATTAATTTGTGCATTAAAAAGACATGAAGGACTAATGGCATCTTACTAATAGAAGTCACGGGACTAAAAGGCTTGTATGCAAATATGTTGAATTGGCCATTACCAAAAATGCCCTCAAACCTGTCCAACATTTATACTCACATGCAGCTCATGTTACATATCCATTAATAAATTAACGGATTTTGCTCAACGGACTTATGGCGTCAAACTAATAAAAGCCAAGGAACTAAAAGACTCGTTTAAATAGTTAAGGGACTAAAATGTCCCAAATGTCATAGTCCAAGGAAGAATTGACCCTTTCACAAAAATAGTAGATAATTTCTATTAATGTTATAGACCATATATCTACTTGACATACTCCTTGGGAAGCAGTAAAACAAAAGGGCAGACGCGTGGCAGAAAGTTAGGTTTTATATGATATACCTGCGTAAAGTCATTTGCTAACCATGCCACTTCTTCAAGCACATAATCCCAGTGAGATTTTCGACGATTTTCTGCCGGAAATGTTGCAACAGATAACTCTGCAATCCTCTTGCGTTTGGCCTGTTACTAGATTATGTTAGATCTTTAGTGCTTGACAACTAAGTCTATGAAAACATGTTGCTTTAGGCTCAATATAATCTTAATACACAATCTCCTCTCAGATAAAGATATAACCTCAATAATCCATGCCTCTTCCAAAATCGAGTCATGGTCGACCTTGCTTACGACATTTGCATTTTTCACTTCTTCCTCAAGGGCAGCAGCAGAATCCAAGACCGATAGTGTGGCCTCAGGAAGTTCTGGAACAGAAGAATCAATGGACCCCATTTGTGCAACCACTAAAGCAGCTTCAACCTGAGTAATAGGATGATCTCTCGAAGGAACATTTTTAATCTCCGTTTCTGATCCAGAAGCACCATCTGCTTCTGTTCCTTCCACAACTATTTGTTCTTTCACATCATTATGCTGATCAGAAGAACTTCTATTCAATTCTTCCTCAGGCTCCATTATAGAGCAAATTTTTTGATGGATACAATCAACAGAATCGTATTCAGCATTAACGACAACATCATCAGGTTGAGTTGCTGTATTTTCTTCAACCAATTCTGCAGCTTCTTCTTTGAGGGGTGTCTCTTCAGGCAATAATGTTAGGTCTTTCCCGTTCCCATTTGAATCTTGATTTTTCAGATTGATATGCGTTTCACCATCATTTTTTGAATCTAAACTAACACTAGTTCTGGTGCAAGATGACTCAGAATCTAAAACCTTTGTGCCCACTGCATCAGTGATATTCTGACCTTTGTTCTGTAAGCTTTCGCAGTCGCCCTTTGACCTATTGAATTCATTCATCTGATAGCAACAAGTTTGACCATCAATCTCTGATGTATCCAAGCAAGGTTGACGTTTTAGAGCAGCAGCATCCATATTTTGCTTCTCATGCAAGGATTCGTGCCCCTCAGACACTATTTCAGTAGGACTTTTCTGACCACTAAAAACAGCCTGCATATTATCTTGGTTATCCAGCAAGCTTTGGGAAGCATTAGCATCCAGTACAGGTTCTTTCAGGGCTTTAGTAACATAAGCAGTTGATTCAGAAGCCTTCACACCGTCCATCTCCAACTGAGTATCAGAAGGTAGAGCATTACACACCATAAATCTGTTTGGACTTGCAGGTGTTGAAATACAAGTGATAGGAAATTTCTGGTCCTTCTCTATTTCCACATCAGAAACCAGTCCTTTTACCTCTCTTGATGAATGGCAAGAAGATAGAGGAGAGCCATGACCACTACGAGCTAGGACCGCATCAGACGAACTTGTTCCAGCACCATCACGATTTGGTCGAGATCGCCGCTTATAAGCCTTTCTTGAAAGGCTAAAAGCAGCAGAATCCTTTAGTTCTTTGGCATCTCGATCAGCATCAAACTGGGATGACAGCTCTGATGGAGGAAAACCACTCCTACTCAGATGTGCACCATTTCCGCCAACTTCAGGATCAAACAGCATGAGATTATCAGCACTATTCGGTTCACAGAGGGGAGGAGCCCCAGGTCCACCACTACTTTCAACTGAATCTCCATGAGGTGAGGCAGCAAAACTGCCTTTTGCTTCACTGTGACAGTAAGTTAAAATTTAGACCAGAAAGGGAATTTGCAATCCAACAGACCAAACCACAACGAAATACCTGGTCACTAATCGATCTGGCTGTTGATCAACGAGTGAAGTGGACTCTATACTAAATGAAACCACATTGCCAAGTTTAAAGTCCAATGGATTACCACCCTGAAAATAAGAAGGCATGCATCACCAATATGTCCATATCAAAGTGCAGAAAACCAGCATGAGGATAAGAACATTCGTACTTTCTCAAGAAATTTCAACTCTCTTCTCCTTTCTTCTCGAACATCATACTCTTGCCTGTTAAGACCAAGTAGTTTGCATGTCACAACAAGGCTGTGGGCAATTAGAAGTACGCAGGTCATAGAGGCCAAGTTACCTAAGCTTTGCTTGGACTTTCTTTGTAGCTGCTAACGGGGGAGAAGTTTTGTTACCAACATCAACTCCTCCTTCAACAACTCCCATTGAATCAACATCAGCATTGACTAGGAGATCAAATCCTGAACTAAATCCATGCATCCCCTCTCATTGGTTCAAACCTTAAGTGAAAGCCTAAAGGTGAAAAAGGGGTAAAAATCAAGTATGGGTAAAAAACAAAAGGTAACTAATAAACTCAAGATATTTACATGGTAAAATTACGCAAGTACAGACCGGTTATTGGAATTAGGAAGACTTGTTCAAAAAGGTAGCTGCTTCAGTATAGAAGCACTGCGCCTGTCTCAAATTTGGAGGTCTTACCCATCCAAATTATTTGCAGCTGATCTCATAATTTCCAGACTGGGGACAATATTGACAAGGAAATCTACTGCACTTGTCTGATCTAATTGTTTCTAGAATTATAGTTAGTAAGGTCACACGTAAAGTTAGTTATATAGCACATGCAATGCCAGCTCAGTTAGTTAGTCATATAGTGATGCAGTGACAGCTCATGAAGGTTAGTCAAGTCAGTTATAAATCAAATCAGACGTGTAAATAAGGATCCAAGTAGATTCTATAAATAGCTGCTCATGTAACTATCTAAATTAATAGATCCAAACTCATTTTCAGATTCTCTCTCCCTCCCTCTCTCTCTCTCTCTCACACACACACACACTCTCTCTCTCTCTCTCTCAATAATTTTAGACTACTTATGGCAAGGACAGAAGAAAAATAAACTGGCAAGAACATACAAATTCAGAAGCATAATACAGTAAAAAATTTTATTCTACTTCTCATAATTTCCAGACATAAGCTTCTTCCCATTGGAGTAGGAAAAGTGCAAATCAAACTCAAAGAGAAAGTGAATATTTATAACTCTTGCATGTACAATAAATATGAGTGGAAATAAGAGAAAGAAACAAATCACAATTCATTGATGTGACTATGTTACCTTCCCCATGTTTGAAAAACATGTTGTCCCTTTCTCTTATTGTCTATAGAGATATTTCTATCAACAATAAGATTACAAAAGGAATGGAGCCCATCAAGATCATTCAACTAAAAAAGTCTCAAATGGTATGTGAGAAACATGTCAAGCTTCAATTATCCTTGTCCTGTACTTAAATGCAAGCAGTGACAACTGTAACATCTTCAGAGCTTAGAAAAAGAGCTCAAACAAATAATTTGTTCAAACCTCTCAAGAACTGACTATATCATCAAGCAGGCAGGACAAAGCTAATTAGTTGTTCAGCATTGATAGCATGTTTTAATTGCTCAGTTAACTGCATCTTATTGAGTCTTCTAAATAATTACGCACCACGCATACTGGCTAGTGAAAAAATTTATTCAAGATCAGATCCATATTTGAACTAAGCTTAAGTTTTTGAAACTCACTGAGGAAATCAGAGCAACACTCAATTTGGTCCAAGCACATCATAGCTCATCATACTTACACCCTTAAATGTACAGACATCAATATCCATGCTAATTACATGCATCAATATCCGTACTCATTATAGAACATTGTGCATATAAATATCAAGGGAAGAATGTGATATACATTCTAAACATGACAGAAGAGCTGATATGATCAAATTTAGTGGCCTAATAGGATGTTAGAAACACACCGACAAACAAAGTCATGCATGTACACTCATACATGACATGCACATCTATCACACACTCGTATAGATTCTCATTGTATCAATACAGAAAAATCTTTTATCAGATCATATCCTGAAATTTATCAAACTGTCAAGGAATAAAAACATAGAAACAAATCAAAAACAACATTGACAAGCAAAAAAGTCAAATCGTGTAAGTTACTTAACATGTGTGCTTGTGCATGTATTTGCATTGATTTATTCCCTCATGATGCTAGCAAGACCAGAGAAGCACTAAACATTCTATCAGATCAAAAAACATACTCTCAATCCATTGACAAAGCGACATGAAGTAAACAATTACTCAAGTGAGGGAAGCAATGGCGGAGCCAAGATTTTGACGTAGTGGGGGTGTAATATTAATTTTTTTACTTAAAAAGGTAATGAAAATTTTGTAATAAAATATCATACGTACAGAAAATTACATATAGAGTTAGATGGTATTATTATTGAGAATCATTAAAATGAACTAAATAAGTGACAATATTTGAAAGTTTAGATTCCTTATCAATGTTAATAATTTTTGCTAAATAAAAGAGACAAATAATAAAGATACAAACTTATTATTATTATTTTTCTTTTGAGTTAGAGGGGCAAAAATACATACATAAATTTGTTTTTTGGCAAATAAATATAAAAATTCTTTGTGATATTTTTGGGCTGGAGGGCGGCCGACCCTATTCCCCCCCCCCCCCCCGGACTCTGCCATTGGAGGGAAGCACATTCCACATGGCACGAGCAAATGCATGCAAAAGCAACTAACTATTAACAGCTGAAACCTCGAGACCTAACACCGTTATAAGGTAATGGCACACTAAATGGTAAAAACTAGCAGCAACAGAAGGTGAGCTACAACTTTTCAATGAATAAAGAATCTAAATCATAAAACAAGCCAACACTAAGCTCAAACTAGAGAATTCAAAGCTACACTCAGCATTCCCATTCAACTAGACGCCATGAAGCTCAAACTAGACAACGCAGGTAAGCAATTTCACATTCATCTAGACGCCATTAAGCTCAAACTAGACAACGCGGGTAAGCAATTTCACATTCAACTAGACGCTTAACATAATAGCTCCAGAAAGACAACACTAAGCTCAAACAAGACAATTCAACTTCTTCAACATGCAAAGCCTAAACTAAGCATTCACGTTCATCATGCTAGGTCCAGAAATGATATGCCCGAGCATGCACCGCGGCAACCAAGAACATTCAACCAAAATGCGACAAAGCAATCAAATTAGGGGAAACTTTACATTCAGACCCCTATATGTAAGCCCTAAAAAGCAATCCAAACGACCTATGCAAATTCTAGGGTTTGCATAAAATGAAGCAGGATCCAAATTCTAGCGTTTGTGATGCTAAAAAAAGAAACTATACCTGAATTCAATATATATAGGCGTGAACTTGTAGCGAGGGTTGCCAATTATCTACCTCTTGATGCCTTCAGAATTCTAGGGTTTTGAAGCAGAAATAATTTGCCCTTAAATTTATTAAAAAAATAAAGGAGAAAGAGCATTGAGGCTTCTATATATATATACACGTAACAAAAGTTTGGTCCTACATATATAATGAAGATATGAATATTATGTATGTGCATGTACTTGCGTCTGTGCAGATTACAAATATTTGTAATTTTAATTTGCCTCGTTCGTCTTCGCGCTCGTTCGTCTTTCTTTAAGTTTCTCGCTCTAAAAGTATATATTTTCTCTCTCTAAAAGTGGGCTGGACATGCAGTGCAGACGGCGAAATAGAGCCTTTCTCGGAGTCTGGTTTTTGGGCCTCTCTCGTAAATATCATTTACCAATATCTATCTTTATCGATCAATACACACGCATTACTAAGGTGCTGTTTGGCTTGCTTATTTGATGTTTATAAGCACTTAAATAGTAAAAACATGTGAGACGGTGCTTTTTTTTAGGTGCTTATAAGCACCCAAAATAAGCAAAGCCAAACACCCTCTAAATGGCCAAATCTTAAAATTATTTATAAAAATTATTGTTTTATTTTTTATTATTTTAAAAACAACTTACTTTTATATATGCTCTTTATTAAGTATAATAATTACAACATATTCTTTTATAATTAAAAATTAAACATATTACTTAAATAAAATGAAATAATATTTTAAAAAAGAAAAAGTAAAAATTTAAAATTTAAAAATTAAAAACAATTAAAAAAATTCAGAAAAGATCATGTAAATCATACAATGGAGGTTCCATTTTTTGATAAGGAAGACTCTTCGGGGTTTTTGAAACTTGGACTGCAACAACTAATTCTCTAATTTTCTTTAAATACTCTAATTGTTTTTCTGGGGAGTCAAGATAAGTTGCAAACTCAACTAATTAATCTTTTGTAGATTTTTTAATCAGGTTTAATTTTAATTTTGAAATGCATTTTGAACAAGCAGAATCTTTAGATATTAGAGTTTCTTCTTCGTCAGAAAATTCATTTGAGATTGTTTGCTCAGCTAATTTGTTTATTTAGAAGGATTCTTCAAAATCAGAAGAACAGGGAGTGATGTTGAGAATATTTAAGATTTGTTGTTGTAATTCTTCATCTAATTCAATTTCATTAAGTTTTTGTTTAAAATAACATTGGTTTTTATAATATCCTTTTTTACCACATTTATAGCTGGTGGGGATTTGTTTACTTTTTTCCCTTTTGTATATTTCTTCTTATTATATTATTTGAAAGAAGGATTCTCTTGTTTTGTATTTTTTCTTTTTTGTGTCAACTTATATCTTCTTTTAAATTTTCTTCCTTATTGGGTTTTCTTTTTGTTCCTCGTAAGGATTGATAGTCAAATTGTTTACAGAAATTACCAAGTTCTTTTCTAGTTATTATTCTTTGTCATTCCATTTGATTTTTAATTCGTAAACTAGTGCATAACCTAAGTCTATTTTGATTTATGAAGCTTATGATTTGTCCATATGATAGAAATTCGTTCATAAATATTTATAATTTTTGTTCATACCTTTTCAACAAAAAGACTGAAAAGAGGAGGAAGTCCACAAAGAATTTTTGTTTTTTTTTCAGAAAGCATTATTACAGTAGTTAATATGGCTTTTTTTTATATGGCATAAGATAGTTATCCTACCGTCCTTTAAGGATGCTAGTAAATCCTAAGATTAAAAGTTATGCAACATGAACACCTATTTTATTGTGTAATTTGAAAACATTTCAGGCCATTTTCATTTCGTGACGATGATTGAAGATTTCATAATCATGTTTTCCATCAATATTCCATTGATACAAAGTGTCATTAGAATAATAGGCTTGCATGTGTGTTGTCTTTCTTCAAATTGGATATCTACGGGTATAGGTCTGGGATAATAATTTGGAATGAAATTTTCTGGTATAATTGATTGTATTTGGAGTTGTGTTGATTCTTGAGTAAAATACTTTTCTAATTCAAGAAAAAAATCTATATCAATATCTGAATCAAAAGTTGGTCTGATAATAGTAAGATGATTGTCAGTTTTTGAGGTACTAGGATTTCCTAGTTTATTTTCTTTTGGGGAATTTTGTTGGAGATTTTCAGCCTGTATCTTTCCTTTTAGGGATAAGTCCGAGAGAACTTGTATTTGTTTATCAAGTTTTTCTAGAAAGTCATATAGCAAACTTTTGAGCTTAATGGTCGAAGGAAGGTCAAAGGGTTTGACAATGGGTTGAGCAATATCTGCTTCAAAGAAAGAGTTATTTGTGAGAGTTCTAGGCTAATCTTTAGTTGTTAAAATGCTTTCAACTCTATCAAGTTGTGTTCCAAGGAAATCCAGGTATTGGTTTGTAAAATTGTTCATTCCTTTTGTGTAAAGGATTCCCTAGCCTTTTTCGGATCCTCCCCTTAATTACAAGGGGTCTTGTACCTTACAAAAACTTATCAAGTAGCTAGAACTGCCACAAACCTAGGATTCTAACTCACGTACCCGGGAAGTTGATACTTCGTGCCCTATCAACTAATATGGTCTCCCAACATGCACTTAGCCCAAAAGATATAGGAAAATGAAGATACATCACAAAGGCTCGCAATTTATGTAAGAGCTTTATTCACAATACCACGGGATAACAAAAGAAATACTTGTATCAAATTGACATTGTGCCACTTAACACTTATTTAACATACTTTACTTTTTCATCTTTTTGGTTGGCTTTTGGCTTGTTCTCATTTTTCACCTTTCTTTCACTTTTCTTTTTCATTCCTTTTCACTTCTTTCTCATTTTTGCACTTTTTCACTTTTTTGCATATTTCTCAATACATAATGTAAACAAAAATAGAAGAAAAAGAAGAGGCTAAAGCAGACAAAAAGAATTAATCAAGGAAGGGACACTCATATCAACAACCCTTTAGAAACACTTTTTCCAACCAAGTTGTGGTGTATTCTTAGAAATGCTCACTTCCTACAATTTTCAAAAGGATTTTCTTTAAAGTTTAGGTCATATCCCATACTTCATTCACTCCTTACAATACACCCTCATCTTCTCCAATCAATTAAGTCAATAACAAAGGCCAACTCTCCAACCAACATGGAAACAAGCAACTCAAAGTAAGCAAGAAAAAAAAAATTAAACACATTCTAAGCAAAAATAAGGTGTGGCATGCAAATCTACCCCACAAATGATGCAAACAGTAAAAGAACAACCAGACCCCCTAAACCTAAACTGTGCTTATTCTTAAGCAAATAGCATCCAAGCATAACAAGCAAGCACATGAAACACATATGGGGAATGTGGAAGTGGTAGATAGGGACAAGTAAAAAATGGAAAAATACAACCTTGTTTCCATGTAGTCCGCAAATGCCAAAGAAAATCCAACGATCTACTTCTCGGCTTCTTAGTAGAAAGCACTAATGCTCAAAAAAGAAAGAAGAGATTAGTAGTCAATATAATGCAAGTTGACATTTATATTTGAAAGATAAGTAAAGATGTATGCAAAGGTATAGGATTGATGCACAAATGATGGAATGGAGCAAGAAAAACAAATGAGGGAGCACAAATCTAACCTTCTAAGAATGAAAGCGAAGAAAAGAAAGCCTAAACTATCTAAAGGTAAGAGAAACAAAAACAATCTAATATACTATAGACAAAGCAAGAATAAGTAAAAGAAAACTAATCTACTATATACAAAATCAAAAGGAAGTAAATACAAGAAAAACAAGAAAAATATAAACATGCCTAGGATGCCAGTTAGTAGCGCTAGATTTAATGCCCTCAGCCGGGCACTCATGCTACAGCAAAACATGTTTAAAGTTTCTAGGGACAAATTGCCGGATAATTATTAAAGCACAAAAGGTGGAATAAAAGAGCATGCAATAAATGATATGACCAAGAATAAACAATGCAGGCCCTTTCTAAAATGTCTTACCCAAAATGTCAAATATGGACGTGTGCTCGTATGTGGTAGGGAACATGCAACAATGCAAATGCTCATGCCCCACTTGCTTGCTAATTAACCATCCTATAGCCTTCTTCTCGTGATCTAGGCCTAAGAACACATCCTCCCTATGGGTCAATAAAAGGTCAAATGCATGCAATGTAGAAAGTGTATGCCTTAATCCTAGGTTAAAGTGTTCCATATAAGAAGGCACAAACATGAGCTCTAAAGAAGGGGAAGACTCAATGAAATAAGAGTGGGAGTTTGGGTGACATCCAGAGAAGGAAGGTCAATGGAAGGAGACGTGGAAACACTAGACTCTTTTTCTCTATGAGATATGATGTAATCAAACAACGGTTGCTCTAACTCCTCACGAGGGGTGGATATCCATGGAAGTGGTAAAATAGACTCAAACAACTTATCATGCAAACAAGTAAGTGCAATAGAAGTGTGCGCATTTATCTCCCTCGAAAAGGCATCAGAGTTAAATTGAGCAATAATAACATCAAGTTCGTCCTCCAAACATGATTGAGACATACGAAAACAGAAGGGTAGGCTTAAGAGACCCCGTGGAAGAAAGTGAAAGCACGGGAGGATAGGGTACCACTTCCTCTAAAACATAACCTAAGTCGTCTTGAAGCGAAATATAATCATGCTCATCCTCATCCTCAGTAGAAGAAGTAAACTCTCCATCAATCTCTCTCTTTATTTCTTTATCCTAAGCCCATCATTTCTACTACTATTTCCCTCATCCGTAGGTCTCACTCCTATCCCCTCAACCTAGTCAAAAGATATCTCAACTCTCTCACTCACGCGTTACTCATTCTCATCTCTTTTCAAGTACTCGACTAGATAATTGGTTTCTCGCATCATGCTTTCTAGTCTCTCTTGGTTTGCTTGGGAAGTTGAGCATTTTGACAGGCTAGGGCTTGGATTTGTTCAAAATTTTCATCATGTGAAAGAGACCTAAAGGAAGAGAGTTCATTCTGATGAAAATGTTAAGCATTATGATTGGGATCACTATAGGCATAACCATAAAAAAAAATTTGGAGGGAGAGTAGGTGGGAAAAAATGGTGTTGGAGATGGACATTTGAAGATAGGAAGTGGATAGAATGAAAAGTCACTTTGACCCCAAGATAGATATGTATGATATGACTCCCTATAATAATGAAAACTAGATGTAGATACATGAGAGGGCATATGACTATAAGGGTCATGCCTTGAATAAGCACAAGATAGAGGATTTCCATATGCAAAGAGACAACATGTAATATGATGCTCACAACTACCACATACAGCACAAGTATTAAGAGCATAAATGAGAGATAGGGAAGAGGATATAAGTGACTACCAAGAAGCATTGGATCTATGCATACTCAAGCAATACAAGTAATCTTCTTCTCAATTTAATTTAATTTTTTTTATTTTTCAATTCTTTTGATTTTTTTTGGTTTTTGTGTAATTTTTCAAATAAAAGCAAGCAAGTAAAGATAGAACAACACGCAAACAACTAATCAAAAACACTAAAGTACATAAAGATTCAATATTGTGCCTCCCTGCTAATGGCGTCAAAAACTTGATGTGTATTAAGTAGTGTGTAGAACTGAAACACAAATATAACCAAGTTTTACACCCACAAGCGTATGAGTCATGCGTGGTATAGTAGATTCGATTATAGGTATTGTCTTTACTGGGATACTACCTTAGTTTGGTCATTATGTGCTCAGGTGCCTAAAACTCACTATGTGCATGTATTGGTATATTTATGGTCTTTTTTTTATTAAGGGGGCCCTAAAATAAAACCTAAATTTAAATCTAAGCTAATGAAGGAATTATAGGTACCAAGCTACAGAAACAAAGCTCTGCAAGATGGAAGAGGACCTAGGGTGAATGCATTGCAACGAGACTTGGGCTTGATAATGGTTTAGGTTATCTATGGTTTGATTGCTCTCTTGTAGACCTTATCTAACTAACCTTAGTATTCACCAGGACTCGTTGCAGGTCTATCCCTTGGTAGATCTCCCTAGAGTATAGCGTAGTCTTTATGACTTAGGATTTTAGGGCTTAGTTAACTAAGTTATTTTTGGTGTTGATCAATGTCCTACAAAAGAGATTAACCTAATAGTATTGTTTCAAACTAGAGATTAGACTCCTAGAGCATTAACTAGTGTAACTGAGTACCCTTTTAGTATTGTTTCAGACTAGAGGTAAACTTCTACCACACTAAGTCATCTATTAAGCATATTAATTAATACACATTAGTTGCAAATATGGCTCATGCCATTAGCATGGATTAAGGCTAAGGTGACATCACTATCAATTGCATTTAGGCACAAAAGAACACATGCATATTCACTTAGGCATTTTAACAAATACATAAATATGTTTGATTTTTAACACATAGACATATTGAATCATGCCATTAATTAATGTAAACAACTATGTATTAAGAGCCAAAGATATACACAAATCTTTTATTTATAGTCTTAATCTAATATACAACAAAAAATAACCCTAGATCTAGCCTATTCTAGCAACATATTTATAAGATCTAGAGAAAGAACAAGAAGAACTCTCCTAAATCTTTCTTCCAAATCTGTATAAGCCCTTCAAATCTTTGTTAATTGCTTCAATCCTTAGCTTGGTAGGGTGTTTAGAAGATGTGTGTAAAGGTGTTAATTGAAGTGGGGGAAGGGTCAGGTTAATGGGGTTGAGAGATTATTAGGTTCATCTCCTAAAAATGGTCTAAAACGAGCTGTTTATAGCTACTTTAGCGCACAGTTGATCGACCTAGCCAAGGGCTCGTCCTAGTGAAGAAGGAGTCTAGACTAGAAAGTGAACATTTTGACTTGGCCAGGGGCCTAATTGGGAGGCCGGCCTAGTTAGAGGGATGACCTACCTTGACAACTAAAATACTCATAACTTGCTCCTTTTTTGCTCCGAATCGCATACGATTTTTTCTATTGCCTCGTACTGCTTCCGGGGACCTCTAAAGCCATTTTTCTTCATCTTTTCATGCCTATAAACATATCCCAAACTTTGGCCATGCTCTTTACATCTTCAACCAAGCTTAATTTCTTTTCCCGAAACACACATCCTCGCTCGTGCTCGGTTGTGTCGTTCTTCATCCAAGGGCTTCCAAATAGACTTTTATTCATTTCTTCTCCTTCAAGTCAACCCTAGCTTGTTTCCTTGATTAAAGCATCATCATTTTAAGCTCAATTCCTTCTCCCAAAATGTGCATAAAACACAAAATCAAACACTTAGTATAGCACTTACGCGTTTTGACACCTATATGCACAAATATTACTAATGGTGCATAGATGAGACCCTAAATGTGCTCAATTATGGTCAAAACACCCTAGAAAGTGTATGAAAATAATACATACAAACATACACAAAACTCACACATAAATTATTTTATAGGAAATACAACACATATTCAAGATAGACTTACTAAAACACTTTCCAATCTTAAATGTAAAATAATATGAGATTTTAAATGGTACAAAGATATTTTTCTTGCCAGAGTAATGTTAAGACAAGATTGTAATAATGCTTTTTAAACCTTAAAATTTGACTTGAGAGCAAATCCTGAATTAAATCTAGAAAATGAAGAAGCCTCTACTTCAAAATCAGATGAAAAACTTTTTAGAATTTTTTCTCAAATAACATATCAAAAATGGAGAACAACTATAACGTTAGTTGTAAATAAAACCTTTAATTCTATAGCCTTAGTTGATTTAGGAGTAGATTTGAATTATCTACAAGAAGGACTTATTCCCACAAGATACTTTGAAAAAACAACAGAATGAGTTACAATAGCAAATGGATCAAAACTCTTTATCAACTAGAAATTAACTAATACTCATATTTTGTAAAGAAGGAATTTATATCAAAACAAGTTTTTTACTTATCAGAAATCTTGAAATAGAAGTAATCCTTGGAATCCCATTCCTCAGTTTAATTCAACTTTTCTTAGTTACATCCAAAGGAATAACTTCAAATATTCTTTCTCAAGAAGTCTTGTTTGAATTTATTGATCCTCCTCGTGAGAAGAATTTGAATATTCTAAAAAATCTTGGAATAGAAAAGAAAATAAATTTGATTCAAAAGAATCTTCTCAAATCAAATATGTTAAAGAAGATATTGAATTTAAAAGAATTCAAGAACAACTATCACAACCAAAACTTCAACAAAAATTAAATAATTTCAAAAAAACTTTGAATCCGAAGTCTGTGCTTCAAATCTAATAGCTTTTTGGCAACGTAAAAAACACTCAAAAGATCTGCACTCTGAGCTTTCAAATTAATTACAACTTGGATCTTTATATAGGCTCGAAAAAGATAACCTTTGCATAATTAACTGTTGAAAAAGTCGATTCTTTGTTATCTTTGTACAAATGACTTGAACTTTGCTTTTTGAAAAGTAGGTTTCTTTCTCGAGGAATCTTTGCTTTTGAGTCACGCGTATTGAATAATTATCCTTTTTTTAAAAAAGAAAAACTAAAAAGTAAAAGTAAAAATTTAAAAATTAAAAACAATTAGATAAATGATTTTAGAAATAAAAAATTTAAAATCAAAAATTAAAAATTAAAAATTAAAGAAATTAATTACTATAAATTAAAATTTTGAAAAAATTTTAAAAAGTTTAAAAATAAAAATCTTCAAAAAATTATGAAATTTAAAAGAAAAATTAAAATATTGAAATAAAATAAATAGATCGTAAACAACACTTTGAACCGTAATTTTATCAAACAAATTAGAAAATTCTTTTGATTGAACATTGATTTTACTAAACAATAAAATAATTTTTCTCAACAGTAGGTTTGAATTATACACTTTTTGAAATTGTAACAACAATGCCAAACTAGTGCTTAGATGGTATGAAGTAATAGCTCAATGAATCCTATTCCCAAGTAAATCTCATTCCCATAAACGTGAAAATAGCCATTTCTGGCAAAACCCATAGGTATGACTCATTCTTATGTTCATAGGAATGAGATTTTTTTTCCCAAAAGAAAAAAATAATCTTCAAAAATTAACATTTAGCATTTTATATCTAAAATAAAGAAAATAAATATAAAGAATTAAAATAAAATTTTTAAAAATAAAAAATAAAAATAAAATGAAGAATAGAATGTAAAAATAAAAATTTAAATTTAAAAACAAAAAGAAGGAAAAAATTGAATTAAATTAAAAATGAAATAAAAATAAAAAAAGTTTACCGTATTATATGTTCATACATATACATATACATTATCATCATTATTATACTTTATATTAGTAATGGTAGTATTTTAGTAATATTTTGTGTAATTAATTTTATTACTATGATATATATATATATATATGTGTATATATATATATATATATGTAATATAATAGTATAACAGTAATCTTAACTTTTTGAATAAATCATTTTCAATACTATGCTAGTTTATTAATTACCAAACATAAATTTAGAATTAATACACCCATTCCTACAATTATTGATAAGCCCTAAATAAGCTTTTAATTCATAATTAATTGTGCTTAATTCTTGAATTAGATGCTCCTTAATTAGCGTTTTTGATGTGTTTTTGCATGTTTATGCTTAGGAAAAGGAGGTAGATGCATTATATATGGATATAGAAGCTTTTTGGACGTGTTTCTAGCAGTTAAAGTTGACTCCGTCATGTGGAAAAAAGCCATTAATTTGCTATGCGAGTTTGACAGAGTTAACCAAGATGGAAGATATTTTTTCTGAATTTTTGGAAGGAAATAGATTAAATATTAGAAGACTTTTTAATTTTGTTAGGAATTATATTTAAGGTTTTAATCTTATTATTCTTTTTGGGCCAGGTCTCCTTATCCAACAAGAAAAATAGGTTAGGGTTTTTCTTATATATATACCTCTTATATGCACTTTAGAGAGAGACAACTTTTAACAGACAACAACAAATTTTCTCTTCATTATTTGGGCGACATTCATGGACAAGCTGTTCTAACTGAAGATTAATCAAGATTTCGGTTCATCAATTTTATGAGATCTAATTGTTTTATCCCTTTAATGTTATTTTGATATTTGCGTATTTACTATTTCAAGAATTAATATTGTTATGTGATTGTTTAATTTTGTGCATGATTATTTAATTGCATGACAATAGGTAGCCAATTAGATTAATTTAATTAATCTAAAAATAGTGGTAATCAGGTCTCCTATGTAATTACGCAATCTAAATGAGCAATTACTGTGAGAGTATTGACTTTTAGAATCAAGTCTTTCTAGATTTTTATTATTGCCGTTAAATAGATCCTGCGGGCATCTTCGGGGATTAGAACGTCTAATAGGTAAAGCAATAGTGGGAAAAATCGTAGGGAATTTAAACCGTTATCAACTCTGTAAGGAAAAATGAAGTTATTAGGCCGAGCCAATAACTATAACTGATTTATCGAAATAGTTGAAAGTATTTTTATATCTAAGATCGGATTTGTTGACTGAAATTGCGATTGTTTCTCATGTTAGATTTAATTCTCGTTGAATTCCTGTTTTTCCAGGCTTGCGTTAATTTAGAATTGTGTATTTTAGTCATTTTATTTTTATTTACGTTTTTTTATTTTCTGGCTGACTTGCGTGCCCACGCAGCACGACCAGTGGTCTGAACAGTTTTATTAATTTTACTTTTTCGCATTTAATTCCCTCCTTTTTTATTGCAACTCAGTTGATTAATCTACTTGGTACAATTGGCATAAAATAATCTCTCAATCCCCGTGGATTTGAACCTTTTCTCACCGCGTACACAAATTAAAATTGCAAGGTAAGAGATAGGAATTTATTTTTGGTGGTTTCGACGCCCATCAATTATTCCCAGAGTATACCAAACATGGTATATGCATTATCAAGTCCATTCCATTTCCAAGTTCATTCTATTCCGAAACTCATTCCGTTCCTATCAAATTTATTTCATCATACCAATTGCCACTTAGTCTTATTAGTTATAAAAAGTGTTAATTTGGTCATAATTGTTTAGAGGTGACCCATTTAGTTCGTAATGTAATTAAAGTATCAACTTGATTCCAATTTTGACCACCAAAAAAATGTCAATTTGATTCCAATTAATGAAGATGAACTTGACACCTTCACAAGCACTAAGACCAAATAAGTTGCTTTACAATAAGGACTTAATTCCAACTAATGAAGATGAACTTGACACCTTTACAAGCACTAAGACCAAATAAGTTGCTTTACAATAAGGACTTAATTCCAATTAATGAAGATGAACTTGACACCTTCACAAGCACTAAGACCAAATAAGTTGCTTTACAATAAGGACTTAATTGGTACTTTTTACAAATATTAGGAACAATGAATACTTATAAAACAATAAACAATTAAAATACCACTTCTGTAAACAATAGAATAATGAAGATGAACTTGACACCTTCACAAGCACTAAGACCAAATATGTTGCTTTACAATAAGGACTTAATTAATACTTTTTACAAATATTAGGAACAACGAATACTTATAAAATAATAAAAAATTAAAATACCACTTCTGTAAACAAAGAGTTGTAGAAATTATTTATGATTTTTTTCCTTACTATAACTCAACAGTTCAACCATTAAAATTTTATAGGTGAGTCAAATAGACCATTGATCCATCTGCAAACCAGGAGCTACTCTATATTTGATTTGAATTCCCACGAAATATTATACAATTAAAAATAATTAAAAAGGATAGTTATTGATTCCATTACAATATCACGTGCAATATAAAACTATCATTCACAATCATCCTATTAATGATCACCGGGCAGCCAGCACTTGATGTAAGTCCCCGATAAATTTATAGCCGCAATTTCTTTTTTGACATTAAAATATTTCAAATATTACTAGCTAGGAATAATGTCATACATCAGAGTTACATATGTCCTAGCAGTATTACAGTCATTTAAAATAATCACACGCCTAATGGATAGCACAAATTCATCAATCTTCCAATTGGAAACTGTACAAATCGGCCACAGCATCAAACACAACAGATGAATCACAATAAAAAAAATCATCAATCGCAATTAAATATAAAACTCTTATGCTAACTTCAACAAAGCCCTTAAAATAATTAACAAAAATCCCTTCTCTCTCTGGTTTTCTCTCTAGAGAGGAGCCCCTTCCCGGTAGTTTCTTACCGCTTCTTTTCCGGTAAAACTTGGTTTCATCGCCTTCTTACCGTCTTTTGATTACACTTTTCTTACCTCTCCACTTTCCTTCCTTGCCAACATCACCGCTCAACCTTTGCCTTCCTTTACCTTTTCTGACGTCTTTGTCTACCTTGAACCATGACACAAACACCTAACATTAATGAATTCACCAACCCCATGAATAAAGCTACTTCCAATATAACCACATAAACCTTCAATCCTCCAACTCAAAAGAAATAGAACACCTCAAAACCCACGCCTTAGGGGGTAAACTTCTCACTAGAAAACTGTTATTTCTTATGTCTTAAGCCGGATCATCCAAAACACTTGGCGGCTCAACTAGCAGGTGGATGTTACTTGCCCTTCACAAAATGTTTTTCTACTGGTCTTCAAGGATATCAAAAACAGGGAAAGGGGAAGGAAGAATTACCACGGACGGTGCTTAAAAGTTTCTGCTGCTTCAGTCATGGAAACCAAATAGCACCTATGATGAAATGGACTTGGACACTTGCTGTCAAAATTTACAAAAATCGCGACAAAGGGACCAAACGTGCAATTTTTAAAAAAATACAGGGATTTTAATTGTAATTTTGTGAATTCAGGGGCTAGCGATATATTTATACCTAAACACGGAGGGGTTATAAGCAAAAAATAGAAATTAAAATGGAAATTAGCAAAGCCATCTTGCCTGTCTTGGCACTCCTATATAGTGGTCTTATCTGGATTAACTTCTAATAAGAGGATAGGAAATTTTTGTTATGGTTGTGGAAGAATCGGGCATGAAGCTAGAACGTGCCCGGAGCAGAGTGTGGAAGATAGTCAGAGTTCACCGAAGTTTAGGAAATATTAACTTGGTCCTCAAGTGAAATATGAAGCAAATTGCATGAATTCTGGGAGTCAGAATAACATATTCTATTCTGGTAGCAATCCAAAAATGAGGAAAAACTTTAACAGTGATAGCGGTTATCCAAACATCACCTGTTCATCAAATCAAAACCTGCCCGTGAAGGAAAAGGTATAACAGGAGATGCTGCAGCAGTACCAATGAGGCACCACCAAAGGACTCCTCTACTTCTGTACGAATAGGTACTGTGCCTAGGACACGTGTTACTGAGCAGAATCATGATAATGGTAAGGATAGGTTGAGCCCTAGCAAAGCAAACAACACAAAAAACTCTCCGCTGGGTCTTCTTCAAAACCCTTGTTGGCACCAAAGAACACCTTAGCCTTAGCCCACACAAAAAATCTAACACCCAATTTACAAGACCTTACACCTATAACCTTATCTACTATACAAACCATCATTGACATATCAAGCCTACCTTAAAGCCCTAAACACCCTGATCCAACCGAAATACCTAGCTTCATACTTAACCAAAATACCCTGTACCTAAACCCAGCAAATAACCCACTGACCATTCCAAATAGCCCAAACCTCGACAACAATAACCCATTCAACCTAACACAATATCAACAAACACTTAACCTAGATCCACAGCAAATAAGTAAAGTGCAAGAAAGAAAGTTGGAAGAGGTAAATTATAAAGTGCACCTTTATTTATGTGGTCCTTCAAACATGTTAACACACATGCCTATATATACGTATATATAAAAAAAATGAAGAGTCACTTCTCCCCTTAGATCTCAATATCTGTGTTCTTTCTCTCTCTATAAATTTCTCTTATCTCTCTCTATACGTCTCTATTCTCTCTCTTTTTGTAAGTCTTTTTTCTCTTTTTCTCTGTTTTGACGGTTGATTTGTGTTAATATTATTTTTTGATATTGCTAATAGGTTGATGGTTTGATATTATTAACAGATGAATGGATTGATATCGAGAAATGGTGGTGAATGCAATTGATTGATGGGTTGCATCTTTGTCACAATTGGTTCTGATGGTTGTATACATGTATATTTGAAGGATTGGTATTTATTCAATAGTCTATTATTATTTGTTCAGTCTTCTATAATTATTTGTTCTGTAACCTATTATTGCCTGTTCAGTGTTTGATAATTGTTTGTTCAGTTGGCTATTTTATTTGTTTAGTAGCCTATTATTTGTTTAGTATTCTTCAATAGACAATTATTGTTTGTTCAGTGCTCTATAATTGTTTGTTTAGTAGTTTCTCATATATTATTTTTTTTAGTGCTCTATAATTGTTTGTTCTGTAACCTATTATTATTTGTTCAGTATTCTATAACTGTTTATTCAGTAGGCTATTAATATTTGTTCAGTAGTAATAGCATGTTATTATTTGTTCAGTATTCTGTAAGTGTTTGTTCTGTAAACTATTATTTATTTAGTAGCATATTATTCAGCAAAATATCTGTTTATAATTGAAATTAGTTGCATTTGCATTTAACATATCAATAGAAACACATAAGCATATACATAAATTCAATTCTAGTTTTGCATCGATTTCTTTGTGTTAGCTAAATATTCATTATTGATTTTGATGATGAAAATATATACATTATTTTACTAAATAACTTCTTGTGAAAATGAGATAATATCTAGTTGAAGCTTATGAAAGATTGGAGAAAATGTGCAAAAAAAGCATTACTTGAAGAAAGAGAAGGAGAGAAGGCATAAGGAGAAGAAGAGAAGTCATAAGGGGTACCGGACATTATTTTACTTCTTGCTCTCTTTGTGAAATGCCTATATATATTGTGTGGACTTGGCTCAAAATCTTTTTCTTATTCATAGCAAAAATTTTCAAGTCTTGCACATTTGAAATAACATATGCACAAATGTATTTGAATGCACACATAGAGATAAAATGAGTTTTTGGGGTGTTTCAATTCACAACACGTGTTTACAAAATTATTCAAAATGATTTGGAGTTGTGAAAATTGTACTTAAAATGATCTTTGCAAAAATCTGGCTTTACTTCACATTCTGAAGTGGCCGGAACCCCCAGCCGACCGACCGGCTGATCGTGGTGGGTCGCCCAGCGAAAACAGAGAGGTGAAGAAAAAAAGCCGGACCCCCTAGTCGGTCGACCGGCTAAGGCGTCCGGCCTAGTCAGAGAAGGAAAAGGGTTAGCCGGACGACCCAGCCGGTCGACCGGTTGAACGGGTGTTGTAATAAATGCACTAGCCGTTTATTACCGTTCTGCTGAAAAATTCATTTCTTCTTCACCTACCAAATACCCTAACCCCCAAATCTCTTTAAATACTCATTCTATACACATTCTAAACATCAATTGAAATGTGCTAAAGTGTTTATCATCATACAATCCATCTTTGAGCCATTCTTACAATATATTTGAACTTTCAAGAGCTTATTCATCTTCTTCTTGAAGAAAATTTCAGTTTCAATTTTCTCTTAATTATTGAGAACATACACACTTTGAGAGCTATAAACTTTGTAAGATTTATTCTTTAGAGCTTGTAAAGTGTGGGGAAATCCTAAAGAGTGAATCTTTTAGGTTCTTTGAAGTTGGGCTTCAAAGAGATTGTAAGAACTTGGTTTGTGCTTCACCAAGATTTGAAGAAGTATCTTAGTGGAGTTTTTTGAAGTCTTAATGGGAGCATCCTTGGGCGGTGGACGTAAGCTTGGCCGAACCACCTTAAATCGTTTGTTTCTCCTCTCCTTATACTTCCTTTTTTATACTTGCTTATTTTGATTACATTGTGTTTGATATATTGATTGTTAGAAATTGCAAATTTTCTATGAATTTTTAAAAACGAAAATTAGTGCTAATATCTTAATTCACCCCCTTAAGATATTTGCACCCATACTTTGCATGTTGTTGCTTTCGATTCGATGTTTTTAAATCCTTTGGATATTGTTGCTTCCGATTTGATTTTTTAAATCTTTTAGATGTTGTTGCTTCCATCATTTTATTAGATTCGATTTGCGATTTTGATTTATAATATTTGTTTAGTTATTGAAAAAATTGAATTGAAGAAGTGTAGTTAGGGTTTGTGAGATTGAGTTTGAATTAGAGATGTTACGATAGAGAAGAGAAAGGAGAGAATTGTAGGCAAAAAAAAAAAGATGAAGTGCTTATACATCGCGTGAAATACATAGCCCATAACGTGCACCCACAGGTGCACAATGTAAGGCCTTGCTGGAAGAAAATGGGAATTGGTGCAGCTCTAAATGCCTAAAGAAATTAGAGGCGTCTTCAACCTCTTGTATAAAGGATGGGGTAACTGACATGGAAAATGAAGATATGTCTCAACCTTTGATCGACATCCCCATTTGGAGTGAAGAAGTCGAGGAAGATAACATTAAAGGGGGTAATAGGCCATATAAGTTCCAAAGATTTAAGAACAAAGGCTTGAATGTGCATACCAAACTGCCCATATGTTTTGTTTAGGTTGCTAGAGAGGCAGTCTTGATAACCATTATGAAAACCTTGTGGTGAAATTGTCAGGGTTTGGGTCCAGCCCTGACAATTTGTACATTGCATCCTTAACTCTAAGCCTTTAATAATCGATCTTTGTGAAATCAAGACCAGGCAGAATAAAGTTGGAACAATTACAAGAATGAGAGGTTACCAAAATTTCTTTGTGGTGGTGGCATCTATTGGGAAAGCAGGATGTATTGTCTCGGATAACAATCTTAGGGTAAGGATTTTAAGACATAATAGGTTTCTTTTTCATGTAGAGGTTAATGATGATATTCATCCTGTTTGGCACTTTATCCTAGTCTATATTCACCCTAAGGGAGAGAACAAAAGGAGAATATGGGATGCTATTGCTAAGCTAGAATCGAACCATTCTTACCCATGGCTCTTGATGAGTGACTTCAATGATATTATTCACCAAACAAAAGACAGGGTGCTTTGAAAAGGTACGAGAAGAGTTCAAGCCTTTAGAGAACAATTGGATTGGAACAACATTATTAATTTGGAATTCAAAGAGGGTCATTATGCTTGGTCAAATAATAGACAAGGCTTCAACAATGTTAAGCGAAAATTGGATTAGATGGTATATAATCTTAAATGGAGAGTCCTCTTTGAGAACACTGTTATGGAGAATTTGCTCATCGCAAGCTCTAACCACTCATCTATGGTCCTGAAGCTTGACCCTCCATTTGAATGCATTAGAGAAAGATTCAAGTTCAAATTTATGCAGACTGACTATAAGGAATGCCGAGAAGTCATTCAAAATTGGTGGGATTGAAATGTCAAAGGGTCTAGCTTGAAAATGGCTCTTGGTAAAGGAATGAATTGTTTTGGAAGCTTGACTCAGTGGAGTAAAAGAAAATTCAAGAATGCTAAGAAGCAGATTAACTTCTGGAGAAAAAAAAGGTTGGCTTATTATCAATCTTTACCCTTGAGTAATCATAAGTAAGAGAGATTAATTCTATTGTGAAATACCTAGATGAACTGTGGAGACAAGAAGAGAAATATTGGGTTGATAAAGCAAGAATCAAATGGCTTAAAAGTGGCAATAAGAATACTTCTTCTTTTTACGCCACTACGGTTGACAAAAGATGTAGAAACAAAATCACTAAACTCCAAAGAGAAGATAGAAGCTAGACAGCTAGTCCTGGGGAGGTCATGGAGAAAATTCAGGCTTTTTATACCAATGTTTTTGGTTCAGTGGGACCCAAGAACCTCGACCTCATCCTTTAAGAAGTGCAACTCATTATCACTAATTTGATCAATAAGGCATTGGTAAGGGAGGTTACTAAGGATGAAGTATATGAAGTAGTCAATTCCATTGGAGCAGAGAAGGCTTTTGGTCCAGATGGGCTTATATGCCTTTTTCATAAAAAATATTGGAATATTGTTAAGGTTGATATTTTCAAGGCTATTAAGGATTTCTTAAATGGAGTAGGTATGCCAAGGGATGTGAATTACATACTCGTTACTCTTATTCCTAAGATACGTCAACCAAACAATGTTTCCAAATTTAGGCCTATAAGCTGCGCTAATGTTCTCGCAAGACCATATCTAAAGTACTCACTTTTAGGCTCAAGCCTTTTATGGATTCCATTATCTCACCTCAACCGGGTGCTTTTATTTCAGGGCATATTATTCAAGATAACGTTATAATTGTACAACAGATGTCCCACTATCTTACAAACAAAAGATATGGGAAATAGTACGAGACGGCAGTTGAAATAGACATGAACAAAACTTAAAACCAAGTCTAATCGGACTATCTTGGCAAACTTATGGGGAGACTTGGATTCTACCAGACTTGGGTCAAATGGGTGATGTAATGTGTTTCGACAGTGTCCTATGTCATTATGGATAATGGAGAGGTGATGCCCAGAATTTTCCATCTGGAAGGATCGGTCAAGGTGACACAATCTCTCCCTTTATTTTTGCTATTCTCGCTCAGTCCCTGTGTGCTCTCTTTGATAAAAGAGTTAACACTGGAACTTACAAAGGAGTGAAAATCTCTAAAACAGGTCTGGTGTTCTCCCACTTGCTCTTTACCAACAACTCATTGTTCTTTCTCAAGGCTAAGAGTGGAGAATTTGATGCTTCCAAAAACATCTTATATATTTATGGTTTTGCCTCTGGGCAGACCATAAATTTAAACAAATTAGGTGTAGTTTTCAGTTCTAATACTCCTAGCCATGTTAAGGACAGGTTAACTAGAAGGCTGAGAATGAGTTCCATCACCAATTTAGGGAAATACTTAGGGTTGCCAATAGAATGGGGTAGGTATCCAAGTGCCAAGCTGTTAATTAGATCATTGATCGAGTCTTATCAAAATTGATGGATGGAAATAGAGTCTTTTGTACGAAAGAGGCAAGGAGATCCCAATTAAAGTAGTACTACAGGTAATTCCCCAATATGCCATGTCTGTTATTCACTTCCCAAGATTTATTTACAAAAAGCTCAGTTCCAAAACTGCAAGCTTCTCTTGGAATTCTGGTAACAAAAATAGGACCCATTGAGTGAAATCAAAGAAGGTAGTGGAGCTTAAGAATAATATTAGCTTGGGTTCTAGAGATTTTGAGCCCATGAATTTGGCTTTCCTAGTTAGTCAGGCAGGGAAAATCATTGAAAAGCTTGATTCACTATCTACCCAAGTTCTTAAAGGGTGGAATCACCCAAATGGTTCATTCGGGGATGTCAAAAATAAAAATAAGGAGTCTTGGGTCTGGAAAAGCCTTATGAAAGGAAAGGAATTGTTGGAAAAGAATGCATGCTGGGTGATTGGCAATGGAGCTAAAGTTAATATTTAGGATGATGCATAGACCCTTAAATAAGATCCATCACTAGACCACTAGATTGCCATTATGAACATGTTTGGGAACTCATCGACCCAGCTAGAAAGAAATAGAGAAATGATGTTGTTGGGAAATTAAGATGGTCGGAATGAAGATACACAAAATAGAGAAAGACGCAAAACATGATGGACATAATATTTTTAACATGATTCAGCCTTCTATCTTCCCTTACGGGCAGACAAGAGAATTCTACTATAATGAGAATGAATACAACATACAGAGAGGGCTCGGGCTGGGGCCCTCGGCCCTTACGCTATTCTCACCCTTTAAGTCACTCATTTTCTATTTTACCTGTTTCTCTTTTTGTCTCATACTAATACAATAAGCAAAACCTTTATTTATAAAGTACAAGAAACAACAAATATGCCAGTACTACGAATATGATAGTACTCCAAAATATGGCAAGACTAGAGATATGACAAGACAATTAACAAGACAGGTCTCAAACCTTAAAGCTTATGGGCCACTTGGAATATGGGCCAAACCTTACAAATCTTCACCTTTGATAATATTCGCTCCTGATCAACAATCTCAAATCTCTCTTGCTCTTGCTCCCAAATCTGCGCCATAATAAGCCAGCTGCCATGCATTGCCTACACCTCCCAAGTACCTAGTTACCTGCTAGAACTTGTCTCGGCAGTATCTCCTTTGGTCTCTCATAATCACCTTAAGATTGAACCAACATCTGAATGCTTCGCAGCGATCTAAGGAATTCCTCTAAGCGCCTACAATATCCACAACAGCTAATGCTTTTATCGTTCCACCTCTTCCTCAGATCTGTGTATGTGAAGAATACTATATTCACCTGCAGTACCAACTCACTAAGACTAGGACCCTAATCTCACTATTAGAACCTTGGTTATACACACATGTCCCTCCTGGACACTACATCAGCCTCCAACACAAATCCCAGAGATCCTCCGACTCATCCTCTTATCATTCAGTGCCACAACGTATTGCCACATCACAGAGACACACCTGTTTCAATCTGTTGAGTCTATATGATTTAACTACTTCTGGCCATCTCCTGGAACACTCTTTGAGCTTCTACAACAAGCGCCACCTGCTCTATGGCACTGTAATCCAAATTAATTCCAAGATACACCTTACTGTATACTTCCAATTACCGAGTCACATAGACTACTCCACTTGCTACTTCATGGAACTCCTGAGCCACCTAGCTCCACTTGTTCCTTTATTCTGCAATCTCACTCAGCTACTGCTTCTCAGTCTCTTTTGTGGTTCTACGCGTCTCTACTGAAAACCCTCGGGGACTCGTCCCTTGAACACAACAGAAACCCTCGTCCTCCACACATATTGTTCTTCGCCTCTAGCTTGCCATCCTCTAAGTGAGTAGAGTAACACGTCAATAATACAACCATCAATAAGAAGTACCTCCAGAAGCTATAGATAGAGATTAAATCATCTAGTGGCACATTTCAGTCTCCAACTCTTGACTTATGGCAACACTGAGAAAGTTCCAACTTTCTCTAAAATAGTTCACCAAATTCTTTCCACAAAGCTTTCAACCTATGTCCTTTATGAGACGCACACTGCTCTCCACTTGACACCTTGTTGGAATGCTCATCATCTTCATGAGTACCCGTCGATCACCTTAGCAAATTTGCATCCAAGTAATCATTAACTCTAAAAGGAAATTCACATAACTGCTTCACTGAACTAGGCCTCAATCTGCTTGCTAAGACACACTCACCAAACATGAGTCTCTTTGTCTTCCCTACAATGTAACACCTACTAATTCCTCGTAATCAGTCTTTCTTTGACACGTGGCCAACACACAAGAGCATAGTGTCTTTATCATTTCTCCTCAATGCAATTGCCACATATATGATCATATTCATCCAAAAAGACCACACAAATGTCTATCTATCGATCTTTTAAATTTGCACATTTCCAAAGATCAAAATATCTTCGTTCACTCCAAAAACACACACAACCACTTGAAATTTGGCCAAACGGACTAGAAAATTGCAGTCATTACATTGAAAAACATTTAGAAACACCCAGTCAACATCAAAACTGCAGTCAAAGTCGATAATATCTCAAAAACATGTACTTCGGAGTCGAATTTTGCAAAATGGAGCTTAAAATCGGATTCTACACGTTGAAAAATGTTTAGGTAGCCCTCAATCAACTTAATTTGGGTCCAGTCAATGCTCAGTCAAAAGGGTCAAATATTCTTGGTCACAAGTCAAACTTTGCTCAAACGGGCTTCCGAAATCAGTCATGCACGCGTCACACTAGATCTGAAACTTCATCAGATAGAACACATTTCAAGATCAATGGCCTAGATTTTTCAAGCTAATAAAAAGTGCATGGACCTGGGATGCACCATAGTAGGTCTATGGTCATTTTTCTCAAACGACCAAAACAGACCCAGGAAACACCAAAGACCTCCATGCGACCCGACTTTAACGCCGAACAAGATTCGGCCACCATCAAAATGACTATCATTGTCTAGAGACCCTTCCTTGACGCTCCGATTAGTACTGCCTTTGATGGTCATCTCCACCGCCACTCATAAGAGCCACGGCCTCCAAGCTCCACGTCGGAGCTTTTTGCTACTGATGTGTTGTGTTTTTGTGTGTGTTTGAATTGTTATTTGTTTATATTTTGGAGGTGTATTGAGCTTAATAGTTGCATTAATGTAATACTTGTGTTAGGTATAGACTTAAGTGTATACAACTGTACATAGTTGAGTTTAAAAGGTTAATGCTACATTAAAGGCTTGTTTTGGATGTTATAGGTGAGATTGAGGATTATTTGAAGATCAACGAAGATGGAGATGGTTTGAGCAAGGATTGGAAGCATATTGAAGAGGAAAAGTGGAAGAAAATCAAGTTTAGAGGCTTCCGGACAAAGGTCAAGACAATTGGACGCAAAACGGAGCTAAAACGAAGCCAGAAGAGAATAAAGAGACTATCGAAACACTGGCTTCAAAGTATAGATGTACCGGCTCACTATTTCGCCAAAAACAGAAAGCATGTTTCTATTACCAGAATAGAGGGCCTTTGGTATCGATGCACCGATTCACTATTCTGCCAAAAACAGAGAGCAAGCTTCTACTATCAAAATAGAGACCCCTTGGTACCCGTGCTTCGGTAGTCGCAAAAATTAGCTATATAAGCCTGCTTTTGGCCATTTTAAAGGACAATTAAGTCATATTCTTTCACACCCATCTCCCAAACCCTAATTCCTCTTTCACCAACCTCCAACACACATAAGCTCACACACTTTTCACCTAGTTTTAAGCTCATTTAGAGGGATTCAAACACTGGGAACAAAGGCTACTCAAGGATTTTGTACAAGAATTACTAGGATGGAAGGAGAGTTTTCTATTCTCTCTTTCATCCTCTATTATATTATGTTTGAGTAGATTTGTTTAGGGTGATTACACTTTTGTAATGGGTTGATTGTATACTTCTATATTATGGGATTCAATGGCTTTATGTATATACATATGCTATGTTTTTCTTGTTTCAATGGCTATTGCCCAATACATGTCTAGGTGTTTGATAATATGCTTATGAGGGTTGCATATGTATAAATTGAAGTCTATTTGCTACTAAACACCTCTAGTTCATTCTATAATCATGTCTATGTGTTTATGTGTGGATCTTATGAAGTGGGTAATGCTTATATTCATGTCCATGAGTATGTTTGCATGCCTAGTAGTAAATATAACCTCAATATTGCATACATGTTGGTTTAAAAGTGTTTTTAATGGTGTAATCCTAGCATAAGGATGTTTGGTAGTCGAATAGGTCCCTTTATTCGCGAACACCTTGGCTTAGAACATGTATGAAAGCATTAATAGGTCAAATCTCACTATTGTGACCTTAGAATAATGAAGCATAATTAAATGCTAGTCTAAATTGAGTTTCCTTTGACTTTAAATCTTGCCAATAAGTTTTTGGGTAAATTTAGTCAATTCTAGCGACGCTAGGTCTTGGCTTTAAATCCAACCAATGATTTAGGTACTAGGGTAGGTTTGTTCTAGGTCACCTAGGAAGCTAGTTAGTCACTTTTAAGGCCCTAGGTCATAAGGACCACGCCATAGCTCTAGGAGGCACCGCCTAGGGACGGACCCGCACCGAGTCCTGGGGGGAAATTAGGGCATTAACTAAGCAACCTAGTAAAAGGGAAATTAATGATTAAGCCATTCCATGTGATCCCATAGTACTGGAATCTAGGATCACCTATTAACAAGTAGATGCTACCCTAATCCTTTCCATTTGTTAGCTCTCTCTAGATAGTTTGTCTCTATATTTCCCATTCTCATAGTGCGGTTTTATTTACTTTAGTTAGAGCTCCCAACCATCCAAAAACACCAAAAATAGTTAGTTTGAGTTTCTTTTTTGGCATTCTTTAGGACACATACGTAGAATTCGTCCCACAACATAGCCTCCCTATGGTTCGACACCCGTTCTCGCATATACTACACTGTATCGATCCGTGCGCTTGCAGGTCTTTAGAGCTTGCACTCGAGATACGACATATCACTTGTACCATCACGTCACATTACCACCATGGCAAGCTTTCTCACGCAGTGGAGATTCTTTTGGTATCTTCTACTTATGCTTTGGAGCCCCCAATGGGCATTCACCATTGTTGGACAACCACTACCTTCGAGCTTCCACCGATGATGCTCCATGCCATCACTCTCTACGTGACAGCCATTAAACGACTCCCTAAGTAGCTACGAACAAGACGACACCATCCACCCAAACCCTTGTTTCTCCGATGATCGTCAACCATGAATGGCAGCTTTTCTCCAACTTTTCTCCAGCATGGCAGCTTCTCCTAGGTAGCATCATGCTGACATCAGTGTCTATGCAACAACACCTCCTATCTTAGTTTTCGGGCCAAAATCACTTGCAAGTTTTCAAAATAGGTTTCTGTTTTCGCTTGCTGCACAACAGAACAAATCACCACAAAACAATGAACTTTCGTGTGTTTTCACCCATGCACACGCCTAGTTTTGTAAATCGAGCTCTGATACCTGTTTGTTGGGAAATCGGAATGTTCGGAACGAAGCTAAGCAAAATAGAGAAAGATGTAAAACATGATGGATACAAATCTGCTTTCTGCCTATGTCCAGAGACATATAAGAGAGGTCTACTATGATAAGAATGAATACAACATTTGGAGAGAGGGCTCGAGCCTGGGGGCCCTCACTTCTCGCACTCTTCTTACCCTCAAGGTCACACGCTCTCTATTTCACCTCTCTGTCTCTTTGTTTCACATTAATACAATAGGCAAAATCCTTATTTATAGAATACAAAAAATAACAAATATAACAGTATTACGAATATGATAGTATTTCAAAATATGGCAAAAATAGAGACATGACAGGACAATTAATAAAGTAGGTCTCAAATCCAAAAGGCCATATTCCTATGACCACTTAAAATATAAGTCAAACCTTACAGATATAAATCCAGAGGAGATACTATCATACATTCAAAAGAAAATTCAGAAGATTTGGATCCCGATGGAGGAGGAAGAAGATAAGCTGATCTGGCCGTGGGTCAGAACTCGTCTCTATACGGTGAAAAGTGGTTACACAGCTGCAAAACGAACTATTGGACACCACTACCAGAAATGAAGCGTCTTCTTCACATTAAAATACTAATAAGATATGGCTTTGGATTTGGAAGGCTGAAGTTCCACCGAAATGCAAATATTTTGCTTGGAGAGTTCTGAATGATGCAATTGCCTCTGAAAGTAACAAATACAAGAGGAAATGCACTGATAATCCATCTTGTAAGATATGTAGGCAACCTCTGGAAAACACGACCCGTATTATTCTTGGATGCCAATTCAGCAAAATGGTGTGGAGTCTTTCGTCACTCCAGCTTAGAACCAACAATTTGCGTCGAGGACTTAGCTAAATGCTTCCAGCGGTGGATTGTAGAAGGAACTAAAGCTGGGCACATGAGCAAATTTGTCGAGGTTCTCACAATTTATTTCAGCTGGCATATCTGGAAGGTGATGAGCTAGTTCCTTTTTGAAGGTGTCTCCCCCAACCCTATAAAGCGCTGGAGTTGATTAGCGAGTATAGAGATGTGAATCGAAAAATTGATCTTGATATAAATCTGAATATGGGGAATCATTCCGCTGCTGACACACCTTTGACCAAACCAGTTAGGTGACTTTTTAAAGCTAACTCTCATGCATCTTTTGTGGAGAACCAGAGTAATGCCAGAGTGGCACGCATTGTTCGCAATTCTGAGGGCAGGTTGATCACTGGAAATGCTGCTGTTTGTGCTGCCATTAATGCCACCCAGCTGAAGCTCCAGCCCTCTTAATGATGTTTGCGTCTAGACAGATGCGCTTGAAATCTTCAAAGCGACCACTGGCAACTACATCTCTGTGGACTAGAGCATCCAACTTATCAGGAAGGATATCAAAGGAGTGCTAGCTAGAAATCCTACTTTCTTCATTTCTTTGATTAGGAGAAAAGCTAACAATGCTACTGAATGGTTAGCTAAAAATGCTAGGAAAGGATCTTTGCCTATTAATTGGGCTCGTAATATTCCTAGTCAGCTCAGATGTATTCTCATAAGAGATTCCTCTAGCTCTAATGCGGGTTAATTTCCTATCAATGGATTTAAAATCCTTTCGGATTAAAAAAAACCCTTAAGCATCCTAAACTTTTATATTTAAGGAGTTATTGGTGCTCAGGTGCTCGAAGAACTCCGCTATCCAATTCCTAATTTAAGGATTCTTTCAACTAAAAATCAAAACACCATATGTAAGAGTCTTCTTTCATCCCCTAAAGCCTTCCCCAAACCCATCTCTCATAAACTCTATTGTTAATTTAAAAAAAATAAATAAAAATGTTAATAATTAAAAATCTAATATTGTTATAAATAATAAAGATACAAATAATAAATATATTAAAATAATGTGTTTAATTAAAATAATCATGAATTTTAGAACAAAATAAATGTAAGGCACCCATATAGTAAGGGAACCATTGGAGTGAAATTAAGATAGGAATTTTCTAAACTTAGAATTTGGTGAAAAATAGGGGAACTATTAAAAAAAATTTAAAATAAGAAATTCAGAAATATAAGAAAATGACTCAAACCACTCAAACATAAGAAAATAAAACAGTAAGGGAACTATTAAAGATAGTCTTTCGTGAAAAATAATCTTTGCTTTTTGCTAACCCTAGATACAGTAACCATTTCTTGTTCCCGCTAACTCTAGATACACTAATTCTTTGAATATGCATTGCAGTTAATAGAAACATTGAAGGAAAAATGTTGCCTGATGAGACACCTCGATGCACTTGGACATACCCGCTGGACTTGCATTACAGGCATAAGTATTTCTTTCGTTGTAAGCAGTGATTTGATCTTCGGATAGTGGTAACTAGTCGAACCTCCAGAGGATTGTTGTACTATAAATGTGATGAATGCGATGTTTTTCGTTGGTATGTGCCTCAATCCGCAACATGGATAAAGTCTGGGATGCCTATTATCTCTTATCCCATTATGGATTTTGAGGATGATGAATTGATTGAGGAGGAAGAATAAGAGGTCACATCTACTCCAAACCGCAATGTGGTGAGAAAACTTGAAGAGAGGATTGAAATGATGAAAAAATTTTAGCTTGTTGGTTTGTGTTGTTGTGTGATGCTTGCTTTGAATTTCTTTGTTACAATTAGCAAATGATAAGGCGTAGATTAGCTATGGTTGTGAGTTTAGCCTCTTGTTGGTGTTTCTATGATAGGTTAGTAGTATTGGCTTCTTTTTGGTGTTTGTATAGTGGTTTGGCAATGCAGTTGTAATGAAAGTATGTTCATGACCATTTTGTGTAAGGTTCTGTAATGGAAAGCTTTTATTAGAAATTCATTAGCCTTTTATGCTTATAAGAAAGAAGAAAGAAAGTCATAAACTTGTTATTTATGCGTGTAAGAAAAAAGAAATTTATGAACCTACTAATAATATTAGTACTTTATTTAACTGTGGCAAAGAAAGTCATTACAACCAATAACCATATGACTAATATTCAAAAAAAGGCATTATAACCAATTGCAAAATGGCTACTATCAATAAAAACAAGCCATTACAACCAAAGATTGACTGCCTATTATCCATAGAAACAAGTCATTACACCAAAAATATAGACTGCCTACTATCCACAAAAACAATTCATTCATACCAAATATATACTGTCTATTATCCACAAAATACAGCCATTACATGCTTCATATCAAAACAAATTCCACAGATTTGCAATTGCCATCAGGGTAGTTCGAATTCTCCAGTCTCTTCTTCTTTTTCTCAGATCAAATTTTGAAGATGCACTTTGACCAACAGGTGCACTATAACAGCCAGTAAGTCTGTGTTGTCTAAAGCTAATATTGACATTCCTTAAAGAAACAACAAAACTACTAGCACCAATAGGTGCAATAGAACATGCAACAACACCTGTAGCACCTGTAGCACTAACACTTAGACCAGTAGCATTTGTAGCGCTAATAGTTGGACCTGCAGCATCTATAGCAACATCCATGTGGGCCTACAAGTATGTTACCTTTCATATTCTTTACCATATAAGTGTCACTACTTTAGACAGGAGATGTATGTATTATAAAAGAGTATCTATTTGGGCATACAATAGTCACTCTTGATTTTTCATTCTTCTTGTATATAAACTCAACACCTTTCCTTACTGACCAATCTCTCAACACTTTTCTATATTCGTCAATATTCTTAATCATCATTCCAACCTCCATTTCAAAGTTTTTCATCTTCACATTTTTATCAAAGATAGGAAAATCATTTCTACCCCCTTTATCACCAGATTTCCTAACTTTTTTAACTCTTGATCTGACACATCATTGGCCCATTCCACACCACCTGCAGCCTTTTTTCTCTTTTTTGCACTTCTTTGCTTTTTTTTTTTGTTACTCAATTTCTTCTTCAATTTACTGACTAATTTTCTGTATTTTTCTTTAATAGATTGAGACTAACTTGTTTCTTCAAACACATCCTCATCAAATTCTCCTTCAAACTCATCAAACAATTAGTTAGGATTGTCAGATTCTATCTCATTTAGATTGCCATCAGCTACAATAAAATTTGAATCAGATTCATCATCTTCAGTTTCTGGCTCATGTTCAACACCAATTGAAACATTTTCAGGCATAGCTCCATGCTTATGTTCAACTTCTACATCTATTTGCTCAAATTCTGAACCAATATCAATATGTTCAGCACCAATATTAACATTTTTAACACTTACATGCACATTTTTTGCTGTTGCTTCAATATTTTTTGCACTTGCAAGGTCATCTTCTGCTGTTGTCTCCTCATTTTCTGCACCTATTAACACATCTTTTGCTGCTATCTCCTTATTTTCTACACCTACAAATACATTTTTTGTTGCTATCTCCTCATTTTCTGCACCAAGATACATTACTTGAGTAGTTGCCTGCAAATTTTCATTGCCTGACTGCAAATTTTTAGCACTATTTCCCATAAACTCAACTATAGACTCATGCTCATGCTCCAATCCCTCATATAATTCAATCTAACTACTATTTATAATATTTCCATCTATGTTTGTTAATAGTAGTGGTTCATATCCTTCCACTATATATATGACAACAAATGATACACCTTCAAAAGCATTTATGAAGTCCCTTATGTCATTATCTCCTACAAGCTCTTTCACTATATCATCCACAACTGGTTTCCTAGGCTCACTATGATAAAAAGAGACATTGCTCTTGGTCCCACCCAATTTATGATACATAGCCCATAAATCAAACATACAAAATTCATCTAGCAAAACATTCTTAAATCTCCCTTTTCGACCACCTTCATACTTTAACTTAGCTCAATAACAAAGTTCCCACCCATCCGAACATCAATGTCACAACATCCTTCAGGGACGAACATATCATCGTAATCCATTCTGAAATTAACAAAGAGTAAAACTATAATAAACATGCTGGGGTAATCTGGTTGCTGAAAATATACAACTACAAAGGAAATAGGAGAAAACCCTAAATTCAGAACCTTAATCCCCTAATTTCAAAAAATAAAACCCTAAAGTCAAACTAATACACAGGTTCTAAAACCCTCATTTGTTAGGTAGAATGTTTTTAAACAAATTTCAATTTCAAAGTCAAAACTCTACTTGTTTAATACATACAAACCCTTAATTTAACACTTTATATGCAAGTGTCATACTATTATATAGTTAATGTTTGTAAAAACCCCGACATTATACCTTACATTAGATTTTGGAGCAGCATAAAGGGGGGACCACAGAAGAAGAGGGGACCATGAACACACCCATTTATAACCTTTGACGGGGGCAAAACAATAAAGAAAAAGAATAGAATAAGTGAAAAAGTTAACCCACTTATCTCGACTCTCTATATAAAGTTAGACGTCAACACTTCAAGCTTTCATTTCGAGTTTTCACTTCGAGTCTTCACCAATACTTTGAGCTTCTTTATTTGTTGGTTTTAGTTCAAGTCTTCACCAATGCTTAAGCTTTCAACACCACTAAGATGATTAGGGTTCGTCAATTTGGGGCTAATGATTGAATGTTAGGGCTTTGAGGGTTAGGGTTTGTCGATTTGGGGCTATAAGTTTCGAAATTAGACTGTTTAATTTGGAGGAAATGCTATTAAGCTGATTAAAAGTAAGGGCATAAATGTCTTTTAACTATTTAGCATTAAAAATGTAATAAACGTTAGCAAAATAGACTCGTGTAAACTAACATTATAACCACAGGGGGTTAAGTATCTAATTTTCTAAACATAGGAGGGTATTGTGCACATTAATCAAACCACAAGGGAGAGTTGTGCAATTCATCCTTCTTTAAATACGAAAGCCTTCTCATTATCTCTAAATTTTTTCCTTTCTTCTGAAGCCCCTCTCTCTCTAGCTGCCATGGCTAAGAAAAAGAAATGCTTTGGTTCACCTGAGGTTAACATGCTGGAGTTCCTTAATGACATAGAGTCTCTTCTTCCTCAATCCTCACCATTCACTATGCAGAAAGGAGCTATTCAACCTTAGGTTCTCGAGATCCCTGTGTTTGAGAGATGATGTGTCCTTTCTCAAACTTTTTCCTTAGAAAAATTCATCTTCTCTTCGGCATTCTAGTTCTAGTGGTGTTAAGGCTAGATGTGGTCATGCTGATGTCCTTTTTACTCTCGAAGAAGGCAAAATTCATCCTTCTCCTCGTGTCTTCGTTGCTTGTGAGACATAATTTGCTTTAGCCAGTAGAATGGAAGATAAGGAGAATCAAGGCTTTGATGTTGTGAAGGAGAGTTGTTGGCCTAGATTATTTAAAAGCAACATGAATGTTTATATGAAGCACGACTGTTATGAGCTTAAAATTGTGAATGATAAAGTGGGTAATTTTTGGACAAACCCGACTATTCTACCAGATAAACAACATTGTGACTAACTTCTGGAGACAATTTGGTAAAGTGGAGATTCACTCAGTAGAATAAAGGTTGTTCCTTTTTTGCTATGAGAATGGTCAAATGTGTAAAAAGTGCAACAAGTTTGGTCATGAAGAAGAAAATTGTGGTAAACCTACCATTATTACCTCTAAATGTGTTCCCATGCCAAAGCGTAAGGAAAAGGACAATGTGGGGGTTCCTTAACAATCAACCAACTTTGGAGTTTCCTCAAGTCATTAGATTTGATTTGGTTCCTAACAGATTTGCTTTTGTATCTTTGCTTAGTAGTTATGACTGCATGTGTATTATTGCGACTTGGTTGTTTTATTTGAAAATTGGTCATATGTGCTGCATATGTTTATTCATTTCCAAGCCATGAGTCAATCGCTATAGTCCCTTAAGCTGTGTGTTCGGCCACTAATTCCTTTTCCTTTTCTCGACCAAAATCTCCCTCATCGACCATTATGATGACATAGTGTGAATTTTGAGTGTAAACACAAAGCATGTTAATTAAGTTAGTGTAATTACATTGTAAACTTCATAGAGAAAGTTTGTAGAGTTTTTTTGTGAAAATTCATAAATATTATAGCAAGATATTGCAGATTTAAGAAAATCATTTGTAGTTCACACAATAAGAATTTATTGTCCTTCGGAGGATGTATTTGCTAGGCTTGAGCTTGTTGGGCTACAAAGGAGCTTGCAAATGAATACGATGGTGTTCATGGTCTAAGGTGTGCTACCCATTTGAGGAAAGAGAACTGGATTTCTGGAAACTTAGAGCTGTCAGTACTACTAGGAAAATAAGAAAAAATTAATAACAAGAGTTTTATTCACTATATAAAATAAGAGTTGAATCATAAACTTTATTTAGTTCAAAATATGAATATAGAACAACAAAATCAAAATATAGAAGATAAAATAAGAAAATTAGCCGAGGCTCGTGAGCACGATATCTTTAAGGGATTTACGCCCCCTCTATTGGTGCTAACGGGGTACGACGTATCCCTCCCAAGATACAATGACTAGATACCTCTAGATGTTCTGGTAGCACTCTATGCAAGAGCTTGCGAACCGGTATGTGATGAACTCTCTCCTTTGTAAAGCACTATAAAACTACTAAATGCTAAGACTTCATAAATTCTATGTGTATCTTAAAGTACTACTAAAACAAAATCTATGTAGACAAATGCTTAAAGTATTATGTCAACAAAGTAGAGAAAATACCAATATTTATAGGAATAAATTAGGCTACTTAACTGAAACCAAATATGAAACAAAACGTCTTATAACATCTTCATTGCCATAAAGCTAATTTGAAGCACGTTATCATCAGTTAACAAAAACAATACATGCAAGCTCATAATTAGCCTAATTATTATAACAATCATGACATTATTATTAGCAAATCATGAATAGCATTCAAACAAATTGCTTATAATGTATCACAATACAAATTTAAATGTTAAGTTATAGGCATTTTCCAACCAAGACAATAATGATCATTATATAAGTCTCAAAATTATAATATCTAATTTCCTTTCATAATTATCCAATTCCAACATTCTCTCATATGAATGGAAATTAGATGATCAGAATGCAAACATGCAAACACTAGAGAGAGTTCGAAGAAAGATACTGCCTTAGGATAGGTAGCTTTTGACTTTAAACCTTTCTTAGTGAATGCTGTCAGGTTTACTCGCTAACTAGAAGACTCGAGGTCTTGAAATGTTCAGTTTTAGTGTAAGCCAAGACAATAGCATACATATAGCATCTCTCAATTCACTACTAGTTCTCACGGTTGTCTTCGTTTCGGCCCTGAACAACTGTCGGTATTCATGAGTGCTTAGAGAATTCAGTCACCAATTCTCTTAGGAGCAGCCCCTCCTTACTTATATAGGTGATTCTTCGTGAAAAATACCCTACTATACACCACTTGGTCTTCCCAAGCTATAAGAATCATTAAAAGTAAAAGCTTATTCTAAACTGTGCAGGCCACACTGTTTGCCTGTCATAGGAATGGAAAAGGAGGTCTAAGCCCTACAGTGCTTGAGTAGAGTCACACATAATCTAGTTTTCCCTTTTAACCAAGATTCAGGGGTCTCCTGTCAATAAGGTAGGGTTGTCAATTATGGTGACCCTTTGATTAGCTTATAGCTTTAAGACCCATTCTCTCGACAACTTCAAAACTTCCTCTTTGTTCACCTTTTTAGTGAGCAAATCCACAATGTTATTTTTAGGCTTCACATAATCTAAAGTGATAACCCTATTAGAGAGTAGTTGCTTAATGGTTTGATGTCTGTGATGTATATGCCCAGACTTACTATTATACATGACGCTCTGAGCTTTGCCAATCATAGATTGACTATCGCAGTAGATACTAATAGTTGCCACAGGCTTTGCCCAACATGGAATGTTCTTCAAGAATTGTCGAAGATATTCAGATTCTTCCATAGCTTTATCTAAAGCTATAAACTCAGATTCCATAGTGGATCTGGTTATACATGTCTGTTTAGTAGATTTCCAAGACACAGCTGCATATGCTAAAGCAAAGACGTATCCACTTATGGATCTTGATTATTTTGTGTTAGATATCTAATTAGCATCACTATACCCTTCTAGTACCATTGGATCTCTTGTGTAATGTAGTCCATAATTCATGGTGTATCTCAAGTATCTTAAGACCCTAATAGTAGCAACCTAATGTTCTTGACTTGGAGTACTAGTATGTCTACTTAGCCTATTTACTGTACAGGCTATATCAGGTCTTGTACAATTCATTATGTATATTAGACTCCTTATAATCCAAGAATATTCGAGTTGAGATACTTCTTCATCTGTGTTTTTCCTTAGATGTACACTTACATCTAAAGGAGCTTTTGCAATCCCATTATCACCTTTATTAAATCTATCCAGCATTTTCTTGATGTCATAAGACTGAGTCAAGGCTAGACCATCGGGTGTCTTCACAATTTTTATACCTAGGATCACATCGGCAATGCCTATGTCTTTCATTTCAAAATTCCAAGAAAGCATTTCCTTGGTAGACTTAATTGCTCTATTACCCTTTGCCAAAATAAGCATGTCATCTATATAAAGACAAACAAAGACGAAATTCTGATCTGTGCCCTTTTAGTAGACACACTTGTCGTACTCATTAGTTTTAAAGCCATTTTGCGAGCATGACTTGATCAAATTCCTTATGCCATTGCTTAGGTGCTTATTTTAATCCGTAAAGAGATTTTACAAGCTTATAAATCTTCTTCCCTTGACCTGGAACAACAAACCCTTCGAGTTGTTCCATATATATTTCCTCCTTAAGATCCACATAAAAGAAAGCCATTTTTACAAGCATTTGATGGATCTCTAGATTATGTAGAGCCACAATAGCAATCAATATCTGAATGGATGTAGTTTTTGTAACCGATGAACATGTGTCAAAGTAATCAAAACCTTCCTTTTTGCTATAACCTTTTATAACCAATCAGGCCTTATGCTTGTCAATAGATCCATCGGCTTTCATCTTCCTCTAGAAAATCCATATACACCCTAAAGATTTATTTCTAGAAGGTAGATCCATCAACTCCCATGTATGGTTATGCATGATGGACTTAATTTTTACTATTCACCGTCTCTTTCCAAAGAGGTGCTTTAGGAGTAGACATGACTTCCTTGAAAGTTCTGGGTTCACTTTCTAACATGAAAGTTATAAAGTCTGGTCCAAATGACGTAGATGTCCTTGCCCTTTTACTACCTCTAGGTTCATCAGTTGTAGCTTCTTTATCTACATCTGAGTGGTCAAGAGTTTTTTTTAGGTGAACCTGGTTCAGAAGAACTTGGTTCATGTGGCCTTTTATATGGAAATGTTATTTCAAAGAATTCCACATTTCGTGATTCAATGACTGTATTTTCATGAATGTCAGATATTTCTGACTTATGTACCAAAAATCTATACACAGCACTATTCTGTGCATACCAAATGAAAGTACAATCAACAATCTTAGGCCCAATTTTGACCTGTTTTGGAGTTAGAACTCCTACCTTAGCCAGACACCTCCATACTTTGAGCTATTTGAAGGAAGGTGGTCATCCTTTACATAATTCATATGGAGACTTTTCTAATTTCTTGTGGGGTATCTTATTTAAAACATGATCAGCAGTTAGAATAGCTTTCCTTCCACAAGTTCTAAGGTAAACGAGAGTTTATCAACAAGGCGTTCATCATTTCTTGAGAGTTCTATTTTTGCGTTCAGTAACACCATTTTGTTGTGGAGAATAAGGAGCAATGGTTTGATGTATTATCCCTTGTTCAACACAATAAGATTTAAAGGGATATACATATTCTACACATCTATCACTTCTCAGAGTTTTGATCTTCTTGCTTAGTTGATTTTTCACCTTAGCTTGGTATCGTTTCAAGGTATCCAACACTTCATCTTTCGATCTAGATAGGCAAACATAGCAATACCTTGTGCAATCATCGATAAAAGTTATAAAATACTTTTTACTACCTCTAGTTTCCACATATTTTAGGTCACAAATGTTAGTGTGGATTAACTCAAGAGGTTCTGTGACTCTTTCTACTGATTTGAAAGATGTTCTACTTAATTTCGATTCCACACAAATTTCACATTTTCCATTATTAGTAAAATCCACTCCATGGATGAGGCCTATTTTCACAAGTTTGTTTAAGGAATCATAATTCACATGTCCTAGACGTTCGTGCCATAAAGTAGGGGACTCAGAAAAGTAAGCAGAAGGAACAATTTTATTCATTTCATTTTGGCCAGAAGGCCCAACAGTTACATTCTCATTTGGGACTTGAGCTCTAACACTTAGCTTATACATCCCTTCATGGAGATAGTCCTTGCCCAGAAAATCGTATCCTTTCTTTATTACAACCTTATCGGCATTAAAAACCATAGAAAGACCAGCTTTACCTAACGGAGAGCCGGATACCAAATTCTTTCTAATATCAGGAACATGTAAAATATTTTTCAGAGTTAGCTTAAAACCAGAAGCCATCTCTCAAACATCATTTCCTATACCTACCACTTGTAAAGTAGTAGAATTCCCCATGTATAGGACTTCCTTTCCAGAGTTAGCTATATAAGTAGTCTTTTCAGAACATATGTGTCTTATTGCCCCTATGTCTATAAACCATTGTTTAGGGTTGTCTACTATGTTCACCTCAGATACTATCGCTAAAATATTAGGTCAGACACATCATCTCCTAAGCTATCCATAAGATTTGTGTAACCTACAGTCCTTCGCCTTGTAACCCTTTTTATGACAGATATAGCATAGCCTACTGGACTGTTTGTTGTTAGATTTTTCAGCAACTGCTTTACCTTTACCCTTTTGGTCCTAATTAGCTTGGCTGGAGAATTTCCTCTTTCTGTTGGGGTTTTGACTATGCTCCATCATATGAGCCCTGGAGTTCATTCTACCATAGATACCCCATTTACCAGTTGAGCGATTTTTCTCCTCAATTCTCAGCTGCAGGATCAAGTTCTTCATTGTCATTTCCTGATGCTTGTGTTTGAGGTAATTCTTGAACTCTTTCCACCCAAGAGGCAACTTATCGATCAAAGCTGCCACATGAAATTGCTCAACTTGTGGCATCCCCTCAGCATAAAGCTCTTGGATGATCAGTTGATACTCTTGTACCTGCAACATTACCGATTTAGAATCTGTCATAGAGAATTCTAGAAATCTAATTACCATAAATTTCCTCGTGCTTGCACTTTCTAGCTCATATTTCTTCTCTAATGACACCCATATTTCTTTTGTCATTTTACATTTAGCATACACTTTATATAATGAATTATCTAAGAAATTCAAAATGTAATTTCTGTAGATGAAGTCGTAGTGCTTCTAAGCATCCACCGCCGCCACTGTCTGCAAATCTGGATTATCTCCTAGTACTGGAGCATCTTGATGCACATACATGAATAACCTCAAGGTAGTGAGACCTTCTGAAATTGCCAAAGCTTGTAATCTTTACCCGTAAACTTCTTTGGCTCCAAGAACGTTGCTTGGCCTGGCAATATTTGCACCATGGTGGCTTGCCATCAAATCCTTGACCAATAGAGCCAAAATCGAATCGAGTCCCAGATCAAAATCCATCAAATCCTTGCGTAGTTCTAGGAACCTGTATAGTTATATTATTTGTTGGAATCATTCCAACATTCTTAGTTGCTCCTGTAGGAGGAACTCTAGTAAGTGTATTTCTAGTAGACACAGCTGAGGTATTCCCTACTATGGTGACATTTGGGATATCAACTGATACCCCGATCACGCTTGTGTCAGCACTCCATGTTTGAGTATTATCCACAAACTGGACTTGGTCATTGTTCTGGGTATTTTCTTTATTTCTAGACATTGTACCAAAAGTTACAATATAAACTTTATGCACTTAAATAGCAAAAGTTAATATCCTATACTTAAAACCAAAGACACAAAATAAATCAATTTCTAGTTAAACAAGTTTAGAGACTGTAAGCAATAGATACTACAGTCTTTCCAACCTTGTAAGGATTCAAAAAAATTAGTAATATAGATTTGAAACTGTGAGCAATATGTACTTTAGTCCTTAAACCTGTATGGGAAAACAAAAAGTATAGAATATATAAATCCCTTAAGGTTATTTTCCCATATAGGAAAACAAAAAGTAGAGAATATATAAATCCCTTAAGCTCATTAGGAAAATAAGAAGAAATTAACAACAAGAGTTTTATTCACTATATAAAATACGAGTTGAATCATAAACTTTATTTAGTTCAAAATATGAATATAGAACAACAAAATCAGAATATAGAAGATAAAATAAGAAAATCACCGAGGCTCGTGAGAACAATATCCTTAAGGGATTTATGTCCCTTTCACTGGTGTTAACGGGGTATGACGTATTCCTCATATGATACAACGACTAGATATCTCTTGATATTCTGGTAGCACTCTACGCAAGAGCTTGCGAACCGGTATGTGATGAACTCTCCCCTTTGTAATGCACTATAAAACTACTAAAATGCTAAGACTTCAGAAATTTTATGCGTATCTTAAAGTACTACTAAAGCAAAATCTATATAGACAAATACTCAAAGTATTGCGTCAACAAAGCAAAGGAAATACCAATATTTATAGGAACAAATTAAGCTACTTAACTGAAACCAATTAATCACACGAACCAAAACGTCTTATAATGTCTTCATTGCCATAAAGTTAATTTTAAGCACGTTATCATCAGTTAACAAAAACAATACATGCAAACTCATAATTGGCCTAATGATTATAAACATCATAACATTATTATTAGCAAATCATGAATAGCATTCAAGCAAATTGCTTGTAAACGTATCACAATACAAATTCAAACGTTAATGTTATAGGATTTTCCAACCAAGACAATAATGATCATTATATAATTCACAAAATTATAATATCTAATTTCCTTTCATAATTATCCAATTCCAACAAATACTAAATTTGAATATAAAATTATGGTAGCTTTTTCGGATGTTAAATAGTTTCTAGAGCATATTCTTGGAATCTAAATACTGCCATGATGTGAACCTCCCTGTTGTTGAAGTAAGGCAACGTGATTCATCCATATCGAAGCGTCTGTGTAGCGTGAAGGAAGAAGCTGAGAGCCTTATTCACTGGCGCATTGGTGTTGGAGATTTGAAGTTTTGGTGGGACGCTTGGATGGTGAAGGAGCGGCTGTGATATGGGGATGCGACGATGGTTAATGGAAACTTGCGAGTGAAGGACATGTGGAGCAATGGAACTTGGGACCTTGAAAAGCTGCGTAGCGTGCTCCCATCCCAGCTAACCTTAAAGGTACTACAGGTTCCTTTAACAGAGGATAATGAGGATGAACCTTTTTGGCTTCCATCAAGCGATGGTAAATTTACCATGGCGAGCTGTTGGAATAAGCTAAGGCAAAGAAACGCAACAACTTTTTGTCTTCAAGAAATTGTGGAGTAAGCCCTTGCCATTGAAAATTTCCTTTTTCGTATGACACATTTACATGGTTGGTTACCTTTGGATAAAGCGTTACAACGTAAAGGCATCCAGCTGGTCTCTAGATGTCATTGTTGCTTACAAGAAGAATCTCTGGAGCATTGCTTCTTCATGGCGCATAAAAGCAACTCGTTTGGCATCACTTTGTAGCTCTTTTTAGGGTTCAACAATATGCTTTTGTGTAGGGATATTCATTGGGGATTATCCAATCAAAATTAAACTTTTCCAGAATCCCCAAAATTATTTTGGAGAAAATCTTTTTCTCCAATTTATCCACAGTTCTCCAATGGGGAATATATGTTGCAAAATTGGGAAATAAACAAAAATTATTTGGGAATAGGAATCTTCAATTTAAAAGAAAACACTTTAAAAGTAAACACACACTTATACACACAGTAAATACACATTCAAAACACACTTAAACACACACTATGGCTCCGTTTATTTTGTAGAAAGTGACTTGTTTATGTTTTATTGGGAAAAATATTTTTTCGTTGTTTGGTTGTTACAATAAAAATTAAAAGAAAAATATTTTTAATAAGACAAAAAAAATATTTATGTGTGCTGGTGGGGGACTGATCCCCCAAGCTCCCTCAGGCCCCTCGGTCTTCGGGACTCGAGACCCAGCCCCCGGCCTTGGGGACTCGGGACCCTGGCCCCTGAGGACCAAGCCTCGACGGTCTTGTCCACAATGGCTCAGGACCTAGCCCTAACGCCCTTGTCGACGGAGGCCAGATCCCCGGCCCCCATCCTGGCCCCTGGACTCCGGCGCTCAGCCCTCGGCCCCCGAGACCAGGTTCTCAGCTAGCCGGGGGCCGGGTCCTGGGGGTCAAGTAGCCCTGGACGTAGGTGCTGGGGCAGGGTCGCAGGGGCCAGGCTACCGAGGTCCCGAGTGTTGTGTGTGTAACATGTGTAATATGGGCAGTGTGTATAGCGTGTCAAATGTGTACAATGTATGTAATGTATGTAATATGTGTATAATGTGTAGCGTGTGTATTGTATATAGTGTGTAGCGAATGTAGTGTGTGTAGCGTGTGAAATGTGTGTAGTGTATGTAATGTGTGTAATATGTCTAGCTTGTGTAGTGTGTGAAATGTGTGTGATGTATGCAATGTGTGTAATGTGTGCAATATGTGTAGTGTGTATTGTGTGCAGTGTGAAATGTGTGTAGAGTCTGTGATGTGTGAAGTATGTGTAGTGTACATATTTGGGCTTTTAAAAAGTTAGTCTATTTAATTTTGGATAAATTAGATAATCTCCAAAATTTTAAATTTTCTCCAATCTCTAATTTTTGTTTTTTCCAAAAAATTCTCCATATCCAATTTTTTTTTTCCATTTAACCATTTTCCATATTCAATTTCTCCAAACTCAAAAAAGTTTAGAAAAAATATTGAAGATCTCCAATAAGTAAATACCCCTACTTTTGTGGGACCTAAACACTGGCTAATGGCATGTTTCACCTCGTCTACCGTTATGGATAAAGAGCACACTGAAGAGTTGATACCGTTGCTAATATTGTGGTGTCATTGGCTTGAACATAATGACGCGAAGCAGAAGGTAAAGGGATTTGATAGCAGGCGTGTAATAGGGCGAGTGGATAGAGCGGTAGGACAACTTTGCCAAGCAGGATTGCTTGTAAGAAATCAATGGCGTGGTGATGCGGTGCTTCCAGTCCAGAGTGTAAAGACGCCTAGCGTCATTACATGGATGACCTAGTGAAGGGAAGTTCAAGATTAATATTGACGGGAACGTGAGAAGTGGTCACGGAAGCATAGGCGCTGGAGGAGGAAGTTTACTTAGAGACGCTATAGGGAGGTTTGTTTTTGGCTTTTATGAATCCATTGATACGGTTTCAATTGTTATTGCTGAGCTGAGATCACTTATACAGGGCTTGCAATTTTTTGTGGAATGTGGCTTTATGGATGCGTAGGTTGAGCTTGATTCTCTCTAGGTAGTGAAGTTGATCAATGGACTTGCCCATTCATGGGACATTTGCATGACGTTACGCGAGCTAGATCATTGGTGAAAAGTCTTCCAGCGTAAGTCACTCATATTTGCCATGAGGGCAATAAGCCAGCGAGTTATAGTAGTACTGGTTTTTGAGATCGTGGATAATCTCAGAGAGCTGCGGGGTTTAGTGTGTTGTAACCAAATGGGGCTCCCGAGCTCGCGGATTTAATTTTGTCTTTTTTTTTTTGGTTCTTTTATGCTTTATAAGGATAGTAGTACTATTGTGTTCATTTTAATGTCTTTGAATTGTAAAGGTAGAACTATTACCTTGTTTACTTTTGTTTACATTTGCTTATATCGCTTTGCATTTTGTAACAGGTTGGCTTGTCAACTTGATATGCTTAGGAGTAGATTAGAAGATTTGGCCTACATCCCCCTCTATTGTGTAATCTTTTTGTTTGTGGCAATAAAATCTAGGGGTGCCATCCCCTTTTACCAAAAAAACATAATAAGAATTTATTTGTAAATAGTGACAAAAATTTATATATAAATGAAATCAGTAATATAAATAATTAACAAAGTGCATGTGATTAGTGATACATTATCCAATTAGGTTACTAATTATCTTTCACACTAATTCTCTTTGAATTAACAATGTATGTAGTATCACTTGAATAAAGAATATGCAGTGTATTAATGAAATCCATAAATTATGTACAAAAATATGTAAAGTGTATTAAATAATATATAGAGTGTGTAAAAAAAATATGTATTGTGTATTAAAAAATCTATAGATTTGTCCAAAAATATGTAGAGTATTAAATAATTTGTGGATTGTTTACAAAATTATGGAGAGTGTGTTAAATAATCTATAAATTAAAGCGTGTACAAAAATATGTAGTGTTTTTTAAAAAATCTATAGATTTGTCTAAAAGATATGTAGAGCATATTATTTACAAAAATATGTAGATGTATTAAAAAAATATGTAGATTATATACAAAAATATGTAATGTGTATCACTTGTAGAAAAGTTTACATCTATACTATATAATAAAGTAAAATAAGCTGTAATTTTGTGCTGCCAAGTGGCACTCTATATGACAAACTTTTCATAATTACTTATCAATTAAATATACTCATTTTTAGGTCATTTTTTTTTGTTTTCCATCATTTATTCAGTTCCATTCCTATATTAAATATTTTAATTTAATTAATATTATGACTTTATATATATATATATATATATCATTATTGTTTTATTAATTCTATAGTATATAATTGTTTCAATAATTATTTAGTAAGATGCAAAAACTCTATAATTTTAATATATCCAATTACATATGTCGCTTCCTGTGCATCGCACCGGTATCACATTAGTATTTTCATACACTAATTAAATATAGTACTATCCTCTCTACAAGCTTGCATTTTTAGATGCGATGGTAACTTTAACATCATATCAGAGTGTAAAAACCAAACAATCTCAGGTTTGAAACTCGCTATCACCTATTTAAAGAAATACTAAATTGTTCCTAAGACACCAATATCCTTTATACAAGTTTAAGTTTTTAGATGGGATGTTGACTTAACAACATATAATTGTAAATCTATCGCTAGTGTACTTAAATTTGTGGAGAATATTAAAAAATTCATATAATGTGTGAAAAAATTTGTAGATTTGGATTTTAAATAATGTATATTAAAATTTTTTAAATTATGAAAAATTTAAGGATTAACAAATATGTAGAGAATATAAAAAAGTCATAGAGTATATTAACAAAATTTGTCAAAAATGTGGGGTTTAAGAAATAGCTTAAATAGCTGAGACTATTTTCTTGAATAGTGATGACTTAAGTCTGAATCTCATGAGAGATAGGAAGTCTAGTTGGGGGTGGGGATAAAAAAACTTGTGAAATATAAAATTATTAATTTTCAATTATAATTTTAATGTTATTAAATTTATTCTTTTAAAGGTTCTAACCAATGGCCATACCATAGTAGTGGATTCGAATCACTTCCAGTCTGTTTGGATTAAAGCGAAGGGGGAGGAGAAAGTTAATGGAAAGATTTAAAGAATCATTCTTCTATTTGGTTTGAGAGAAGATGGAGGAGAGAGGTAAAGAAGGGATGATTCATATTCTTTATTTTCAATCCCTTTGAATTAGTGTAAAATGGAGGGAGGGGATGAGCTTCATTTTTTCATATCTTTTATTTATACATAAATTGTATTGTTTCCTTCTACTTCTTTTCTAATCCAAAAACATGATGCTAATAATTTTTTTTATTCCTTTACTTTATAAAAGTACCTCAATCCAAACATGGATTACCCATTTACTCTCCTTTCCTTTATAATCCTTTCATTTCCTTTATTAAATCCCTCCAACAAAAATCTAAACAGGGTGTTCAAGTTAAAAAAATTATGATTACTAAGTTTTTAACGTGTGATGGTTCAAACCTATTAAAGTAAGTGAATATATATTGTTTAACAAATTACTTTAATTATTTTTCAATTATAATTTAAAAGTGTTATTAAATTTAATTTTTCACAACAAAATGGCAGAACCAACCATTGTCTCATTCACGTTAAACCAACTATTGTCTCATTCATGTTAACACCTAGAAACCTTTTGCTAACCAGATGCATCTAAAAATGGATTGCCACATTACAATCCGAGCACATCATTTTGAGCCTGGATACCGTACACCCTAAATATTGTGCATCTTGTAGTAGCATGTTTATAACTTTGTTATTATAAGTTCATAATTTTTATACTATATGTTCATAACTTTTAATTTTTTACAAATCGCATGCTATATATTTATAATTTAACACTTTATGTTCAAAACTTTTAATTATTTACAATTTACTTATTCATTACTCTTATGTTATATGTTCAAAACTTTATATCATATGTTTACAAAGATAAATTACATGTTTATGATTCTTTAAGATATGTCTATAGCTAGCGAATAATATGTTCATAATTTGTAAATGATATGTTCACAATATGTGAAGGATTTTAGAGCTTGCAGTCAAAGATGTTACTGGTGTCTGATTAACAATGGGATTGTTGTGTTGTGTTCCTCAATGCAAGAAGAATGATCTCGTTAAATTTTATGTTGATCTGACACTCGAATTATGAGATTTATTGAACGATATACCATGCTATTTTAAGTGTACTATATTTTGGCTGTATGATATCATTTGCGCATCATTTCCACGTACATAACAACCTAATTACTTTCAGTTCAACAATAGTAGTATATAATTAACCAAACTTTTCCAAAAAAGATAAAAAGGTACTGTTTTCCACATAAATACAAAGGAAGCAATTGAAAATCTAAAATATAGAACGCAAACACAAATTCTTATGGTTAGGAGCAAGCGTTGATGTAGCAATGACGGAGACAATGCAATCAAACTACACGTGATAATTCACAGGGAAAGAAAACGAACCATTCTCAGAGGGTAAACAATGTTGAAAGAGAGAATGGAGTACTGAAGTATAAAAATTTGTAAAGGAGCTGAACATTTGTGTTAAAGGGTAAATTGTATCGAACTTTTTTATGATTTATTATAAGTGTATCTTAATTTTTTGTAGCTTCAAAATAGACACAGATATCCATTTTAGAGGGCATTTGTGGTACACATTTGAGGATCATAAGAACATTTCTTGCCTATTTTTTGGAATATTATGCATTGTACATTTTAAGATCATAAGGAGGTCTCATGTTTATTTTAAAATTAAAGGACATAACATTCCTTTATGATAAACTATAGAACACTTGGGAGGGGAGAGAGCCCTGAATAAAATAGGCTTTCAAGTTATTTTCCACCAAACAACCCACATATTGTGATTTTGACATGTAAACAGATCAAAAGACTTATAATTCTAGCAGATTGAGAGAGACAATTTGTTTAAGAGGATCATCATCTGACAAATAATAACTGCATTCACACTGTGTGCCACTTATTTATCTCCTAGGTTCTTTGCCCAATCTTAGTAAGGATTTTTCCTTTATCAAAATGCCCACACCATGGGTCAAAAGGTGCTATTTGTTCCTTATTTAACTAGTAAAATGCTTTAGCTCTTGGGCATGACTGAATCATAATCTATACAGGTAATTGAAGGACAACCAAATAGAAATAGACCAAGTCCAAAATCAAGAACTTTGAATTTATAGCTAACCTTCTTTCTTAAATACATTTTAACGTAAAAATTCTTTGTTGCTAGCAAGCTGATGGCATTATTTTGTTCGTATTTTTTTGTTTGTGGTAATCTAGCTAGAGGTAAGCTCTGATTTGTTAGTTGTTAACCTTTTTGTAACTATGGTGCTCTCTGCCGACAGTTTGTTGGGTGTTTTTGTTTGTACCTCAAAAAGATAGTTTACTTCCCACAATGGAAAAATGATAAACATTTTCTCACCTTAGTGGGCTTGTGAAATAAATAACAAGAGATTGGGCTCGCCCGCATGAGATTTGGGCCGAAAGTTCAAATTAGTGGATTTGCCCACCTGCACGCGAGATATACGTGAGGCCCGGTCCAAGCTGCTTTTTATTATTTTAATTTCACCAAAATAATTTATTAATTTTTAGCTTTACTTGCTTGTTCGAATTTTGCTCCTAAAATGGCTATTCCAGTTTTGCTGCAAATTTGAATAAGTAAAAACACATGTAAAAATCAGTGTAGTTCCAGATTCTGCTCAGCTTCAACTTCTTCTACTTCTCAACTACATCCCTTCTTTTTCTCTGCTTTTGTTGCCATCACTGCCTATAAATAGAGCTTGCAGAACTAGATGACTAACACACTGAAAAGCTCTTTTAAGACTTCTCTTCTTTTGCTCTTTCTTTGTTTACTATTTTTTGCTGCGTTTTATTCCAAAAATTATACACTGTTCCTGTTCCTAGTTTCAAATACTAGACGAGCTTGTTGAATCCTGGGGTATACGCTTACCAATTAGGCGAAATATCTTTAAGGAAAGTATTCATAACACGCCTCAAGCTATTATTTGATATTGTCAGATTATTTTGCACTTGTTCTACAGTTGTTATTTTGCTTTTAGACTACATTTACAACAATCTTAAGGATATTTCTCTACTACATAATGGAGTCTACTGGCCCTAATGGCACACCCTTGATCACTACTGCTCCTTCACAAACATAAACTGAACAACTGCAGGCTGCTATTTCCGTCTTCCCTAACATGACTATGACAACCTTTGCTAAGCCATTTCCTGATATCTCAAAAATAGAAGTATTTGCTGGAGCTAATTTCAAAAGATGGTAGGATCGCATGTACACTGTCCTTGACATGCATGGAGTAGCTGATGCCCTCACTGATCCAAAGCCTGATGAGTTGTCATTTAAACAATTAGAGGTTTAGGTTCATGCAAATAAGGTATGTAGACATACGATAATTAGTACTCTTTCTAATGAATTATTCGATGTCTACTATTCCTATAAGGAAGCAAAATAAATATGGCAATCTTTAATAACCAAGTACACGACCGAAGACGTTGAAAAACAAAAGTTTGTCATTGGTAATTATTACAAATGGCAAATGACCGAAGACAAACACGTCAAGATCCAAATCAATGAATACCACAAATTGATAAAGGATCTCAAGTCAGAAAAGATCATTCTGCCAGAAGAATTTGTAGCGGGTATCCTGATGAAAAAGCTGCCTCAATCTTGGAATGACTACAAACAAAATCTCAAGCACAAACACAAGCAACTGTCTCTTGCTGATTTGGTTACTCGCGTCATTATAGGAGATACCAATAAGAAGGAGTCCACTGCTGCCAAGGGGAAGGAGATCGCCACAAAAGCCAATCTCATTCAAGACAACAAGCTACATGGAAATACAAATAAAAGGTACAAAAAGAAAAATGATTACAAGCCCAAAACTAATAATGAAACCTCCAAAAAGAAAAAAAGTCACTGCTATATTTGTTGCAAACCTGGACACCATGCACCTCAATGCAGACAAAGAAAGGGGAGAAATGATAATCCTGCTAAACCAAATGCAAATTTGGTTGAAGCAGATGATATTATTGCTGCAGTCATTTCTCAGGTAAATGTTGTGGCTAGTGTGAGAGATTGAGTGGTAGACTCTGGTGCTACTAGGCACATTTGTGCCAATAAAAATGATTTTGTGTCTTACACCCAACTAAACGAGGGAGAAGAATCTATTTATCATGGTGACTTAAGGACTACTGCAGTTCTTGGGAAAGGAAAAGTTCTTCTCAAACTCACATCTGCTAAAACTCTGGCATTGAGTGAGGTATTACATGTTCCTAATATTCGAACCAATTTGGTCTTTATGGGATTATTAGGATAGGTTGGAGTGAAGGTTTCTTTTGAATCTGATAAGGTCGTGTTGACCAAAAATAATGTTTTTGTGGGCAAGGGATATTGTAATCATGGTTTAGTTGTACTCAATGTCTCCCAAGTGATAAATGAAAATGTTGGTTCTTCTGCTTACTTGGTTGATTCTTGTGATATATGTCATGGTAGATTAGGACATGTTAGTTTGTCTTATATTAAGAAAATGCAATATATTGGTCTTATTTCTAATATCAATTATTTTAGCATGAATAAATGTGAAATATGTGCTGAATCTAAACAAACTAAAAAAACTTGTGCTTCTATTTTTAGGGAATTTGAGTTACTAAGCCTCATTCACACTGATCTAGGAGACTTAAAACAAACTATGACAAGAGTAGGCAAAAGATATTATGTGACTTTTATGGATGACTTCTCTAGATATACAAAAGTATATTTGTTGAGAAATAAAGGTGAAGCCTTTGACATGTTTCTGACATATAAATCTAAAGTAGAAAATCAATTGAATAAAAAGATAAAAAGATTTAGATCAGATAGAGGTGGTGAATATGTGTTGCCAAATAAATATTGTGAAAAGGAAGGAATGATTCATGAGATCACACCTCCCTACTCATCTGAGTCAAATGGCATAGCTGAAAGGAAAAATAGAACCTTAAAAAGAAATGATGAGCTGCATGCTTGTTAGTTCTAATGAACCTAATAATCTTTGGGGTGAAGCTATTTTGTTTACATGTCATTTACAAAATAGAATATCATATAAGAAAACTAGAATAGCCCCATATCAGTTATGGAAAGGTTATGCTCCCAATTTAAAATATTTGAAAGTGTGGGGGTGTCTTGCTAAGGTTATGTTACCTAATCCTGCAAAAAGAAAGATAGGATCTAAAACATCTGATTGCATGTTCATTGGGTATGTTAACAATAGTGCTGCTTATAGATTTCTTGTAATCAAAAGTGATATGATTGAATGCAATATTATTGTTGAAACAAAAAAAGTTGAATTCTTTGAGAACATCTTTCTTTGAAAACAGATAATATTTCTCGTACACCTATTATTCAAAATAATTTTGAAAATGACAATTTGAGAAGGAGCAAGAGACCAAGAAAAGAAAATTCTTTTAGTAACGACTTTTATACTTTTCTTGTAGAGGATGATCCTTTAACTTTTTCTGATGCAATTTCTTCTTCTAGTGCATCATTTCGGAAAGAAGCCATAAAAATTGAAATAAATTCAATATTACGAAATAATACTTGGAAATTAGTGAATTTACCTTCAGGAGCTAAACCTATTGGTTGCAATTGGATTTTTAAAAGGAAATTAAATCCTGATAGTTCTATTGATAGATATAAAGCAAGACTTGTAAAAAGCTTTACTCAAAAACAAAATATTGATTATTTTAATACATATGCTCCTATAACTAGAATTTCCTCTATTCAGATTTTAATTGCTTTGGCTTCTATCCATAATCTTTTTATCCATCAAATGAATGTTAAAACTACGTTTTTAAATGGTGACTTAGAAGAAATTTACATGCAGCAACCTGAAGGTTGTGTGGTTACCGGACAAGAAAATAAAGTTTGTAAACTACTAAAGTCGTTTTATGGTCTAAAGCAAGTACCTAAACAGTGGCATGAGAAATTTGATCAAGTTTTGTTGTGTGATGGCTTTTCATCTGTTGAGGTAGATAAATGTGTTTATAAAAAATTTGATAATGGCGATTGTGTGATTATATGCCTTTTTGTGGATGACATGCTTATCTTTGGTTCTAGCCTTGGTATAATACAAAGAACTAAAAGTTTTTTGTCTTCTAATTTTGATATGAAAGACATGGAAGAGGCGGTGTAAAAATCATACGAAATGATAGTGGTAAAATGTTAAGTCAAGGGCATTATGTGGAGAAAGTTCTTAAAATGTTTAATAATTTTGATGTGGTACCTGTGAGCACTCCTCATGATGCTAATAGCCAATTAAAAAAGAATAAAGGAGATGCTCTGTCTCAAAATACATATGCTCAAATTATTGGGAGTCTAATGCATTTAATGAACTTTACTAGACCTAATATAGCTTATGATGTGTGTAGATTGAGTAGGTATACTCATAATCCAAATCATGATCATTGGAATGCATTAGTAAGAGTATTGAAATTTTTTAGAGGTACCATGAACCATGGTATTAAATATAGTGGATTTTCCGCTGTGTTAGAATGATACAACGATTTTAACTGGATCTCTGATTCAAATGAGACAAAATTCACTAGTGGCTATGTGTTCACCCTTGGTAAGAGTGCAATATCTTGGAAATCAACCAAACAAACTATAATTGCAAGGTCAACTATGGAATCTAAGTTTGTGGCATTAGAGTTAGCTGGTAATGAGGCCGAGTGGCTGATAAATTTTTTGGCAAGTATTCTGTTAGGAATAAAACCAACACCTTCTGTATCTATGCATTATGATTGTCAAGCCACAATATCTATTACGAAAAACAAAACCTTTAATGGGAAAAATAGACACATACATTTGAGACATAATGTGATAAAGTAGCTGCTTAGAGATGGAATTATTTTCATATATTATGTGAAGTTAGAGATGAATTTGGCTGATCCTCTGACTAAACCTTTAGGAAGAAAACTACTTAGTGAAACATCGAGGGGAATGGGACTATTGCCAATTTGAGATATCAACAATGATGGTAACCCAACCTATGTGATTGGCGATCCCATGAATTAGGTTCATATGGGTAATAACAAGCCATTTATTGATATATCAAGCACTATTAAATTTTTGTCCCTTCTGTGGTGTGAATAGTGCAAAACTGCAAATAAAGTGAGATTGAGCTATGCTCTTAATCAAATCCATATCCTTTATAGGTAGTGTATTAATTGCTGAATACACTTGATGGATTAACCTATATGAGTGTGGAGTGGGGCCGATCCTATGAAATTTACGGCAAAATTTCTAGAGCACTCATGAATAACCAGGCATGTGCATAGCCTATTAGCGCAAAACGGCGATGAATAGAAAATTGTGGGAGTATAATGTGATAGATAAGAATCTTAACTTATAACAAGAATTCTTGGTTCATAGAAGCTAAAGGCTTCACCAATTATTTTATAAGTTATATCTTATTTTATCTAGGTCTGGTTCATAGTCTAAAAAACACCAGATACGACACATTATATTCAATGATATAAACCCAGCAAAGTCATTTTCTTCTAATCCTTTTGAGATATGTAGGGGATTATTGGGTGTTTTTGTTTGCACCTCAAAAGGATAGTTTACTTCCCACATTAGAAAAGTGATAAATATTTTCTCACCTTATATTAGTTCACACCACCTTAGTGGACTTGTGAAAAAAAGAACAAGGGATTGGGCTCACGCGCATGAGATTTGGGCCGATAGTTCAAATTGATGGATTCGCCCCCCTGCACGCGAGATATACGTGCGGCCCGATCCAAGCCACTTTTTATTATTTTAATTTCACCAAAATAATTTATTTATTTTTAGCCTCACCTGTCATCACTGCCTATAAATAGAGCCTGCAGAACTGGATGACTAATGCACTGAAAAGCTCTTTCAAGAATTCTCTTCTTCTGCTCTTTCTTTGTTTACTATTTTCTGCTGGGTTTTATTACAAAAAGTATACGCTGTTCTTGTTACTAGTTTCAAATACTAAACAAGCTTGTTGAATCCTAGGAGATACGCTTACCAGTTAGGCGGAATATCCCTAAGGATAGTGTTCATAACACGCCTCAAGCTACTATTTGATATTGCTAGATTATTTTGCACTTGTTCTACAGTTGTTATTTTGCTTTTAGACTACATTTTACAACACAGGTTCTCGGTATTGGATCCATATATCCTTCATTAATAGGCACAAAGGCCCTCAACGGATCTCTGCAATAAATATGGCAAACTATTAACCTTGAACACAAAGATAATTGATGACATGAACATATCTTGAGTAATGGAGTTAGAGCAACAACAACAGTGCCTTATTATTGTATCTTGAGTTGTTTGCAGTGGGCGCCAAATTGTAAATCTTCAAGGACAATCTACAATTAAGATCACTATACCTTTGAAGATGTAAGTGATCCTGGATATAAAAGGAAAAAAACTTTGTTTCTAGTAAACTTTTATTATTTTGAGTATGAGAGCGTCTCGACCATTTTTTGATAGGATATAATATGTTTTATAAATAGCCTGTTTGTATTTTAAATGTCCCTTTTTTGATAGGATATAATAAGTTTTATAAATAGTTTGTTTGTATTTTAGATATAGGATCAAATGTGTTATTCTTGTGACTCGGTTACTAACACATATAAATACTTGTATATGTACATAATAATTGAAATTATACAAAAACAAAACTCTTCTATGGTATCGGCCGCTCGACATTCGTCATTATTCCTAGTTTATCTTCTTCCCTTTTTCCTTCCATGGCTGAGTCAACCTTCTTTCTTTCTTCTTTCAATGTCACAAATTGTCAACTTTTTCACTTTTCACGGTTTATTTGGCTAATATCAATGGAACCATTCCCAAACCTACTAATAGTGTATTTGTGTAGAGAGTGGTATTTACAATTAAGAATAACGATGGATGGGCCACCAATAACCTACAAAATCAAAAAGCAAAAAAAGTAATGTGGACGTAATGTGAATTCTTGACACCAGTATAGTCTTGGGTTCCAGTTAAAGATACTATGACACTCAAATCAATATCGCTGTATGACACTTAAATCAATATTGATGTCGGTTAAAGATACTCTGACACTCAAATCAATATAATTGTGATTTCTACAAGGGGAGAAATTATAATTTAGTGGGAGAAATTATAGTTTAGGTTTAGCGCAGACTGTAATGCTTAAAGGTCAAGTGTATAGACTAAGTGTATCGGATTTTCTCTTCCCTCTTAGTCATGCTCTTATAGTTCTCAAAACAAAAAGTTCTTAACGGGTTAAAAAAACTTGACTCCAGCTGGATTCCACCTAAAATAAAACTCTGTACGCTGTCATCTCACATTCATCGTCCTGGGATCATCTCCCTCGTACGTACTTGAGTTTATCCTGTCTCGTGCATATCCGAAAGAAGTGATCAAGTTGGCTCCAGGTTGAAGACTTACCAGGAAGTACAAAATATTCCTATGGGCAAATGACCCAACGAACTGGGCCGTCGACCTAACAACATGGGCCTCTAACTACGATACGCCAATGCTGTTTTGGGGTTTGAGATCAGCATTAGGTTCAACAATTTGCGCCATTGTCATTTTACTTGATCTGACATCACGAAACGAAACATATATCAAATATTTATATGGAAAAAAAATTCAAAATACAGGATGCTATAGAAAAGTCAAAAAGAGTAATATAAATATTAAAACAGATGTATTCACCAAAACATAAACATACCAAGCTATAGTAACAAATAAAATCTAGTATGGAAAGAAAATTAATAAAAAATTTATGAGAATCAAAGACTTAAGAAATGGAACATACGTTGAGGACACGTGAATAACTGTTTGCGGCTTAGGGGATGTTTGGCTTTACTTTTTTAAGCTACTTATAAGCATTTGATATTTATAAATAATTTTTTATATTTATAAATAAATAACAAAGAAGTAGAACAGTATTTGAATAAAATGTACTTATAAGTTGTTAACATTTTACTAATATATGCTTATAAATAGCAATATTTGTTAAAATAACTAAAAAGGACATTTCATTAATTAAGTGGTATTTATTTTTGTCTTTTTAAGGGTATGAATGTAATTTTATTTGATTACCTCTCATAATTTGTAAGCAGTTAAAAAAAGTTGGAGGATGGTGCTTCTTTTTGGCTGCTTATAAGCCAACTATACATGTTTATAAGTAGAATTTGTCAAACGTATAAATCTTATTTTTTTGTTTATAAACAAATTTGACCAACTTATAAGCCCTAAACACCCTCTTAATATATGCTTCAGTGCAATTTAGCTGTTTGGGCCTTAATATGTCTTTTAGTGCAATTTAGCTCTTTGTATATATATATACTCTGACCCTCTTTAAGGCCTTTAATTTTGCTGCGTTTTCTTTTATACGAAAAAATTAGGCCGTAGAAAAAGATTAAAATCAATTCACGTAATTTGAAAGCCTTCCAAAGTTATGTGCCTTTCCAAAGTTACGTGCTTTAGTGCAATTTAGATGCGATTCTTTTGCCGTGTTCAGTTTTGAGTATAATTCTCCCTCGATATATGGCCTTTCATTTTAATGCCATTTTTTTTTTTGGCATAAAAAATTATGCCGTATGAAACATGAATAGCTTAGAGCACATTCATCTAGTGGAGGATTAATTAGGAACATTGATTTAATAAAACTAATTAAAAGATAAAATAGATTAGTTTTGGAACATAATTTGAAAAAGAATATAATCAGTTCACGTAATTTGAAATCTTTCCAAAGTTATGCGCTTTAGTACAATTTAGCTGCATTTTTTTGCTGCTTTTAATTATACTGCGATTTTCCAAAGTATAATTCTTCCTCGATTTAAGGCCTTTAATTTTGATGTATCTTTTATATGAAAAATTATGTCGTACGAAACATGAATAGCTTATAATAAATTCGTTTTGTGGAGGATTAGTTATGGAACATTGATTTAGTAAAACCAATTAAAAGATAGAATTTTAGAACGTAATTTGAAAAGGAATAAAATCAGTTCACGTAATTTGGTTTTCCAAGGTTATTTGCCTTTGAAAGTTATGTGTTTTAGTGCAATTTAGCCGCGTTTTTTTCCTTTTTTAGTTGCTTTTAATTATGCTGCGATTTTCCAAAGTACAATTCTTCCTCGATTTAAGGCCTTTATTTTTGCCGCTATTAAACATGAACAATGTAGAATAAATTCATTTAATAGAGGATTAATTATGAAACATTGGTTTAATAATAGCAATTAAAAGATAGAACGGATTATTATGGAACATAATTTCAAAAAGAATGAAATGAATTCACGTAATTTGAAAGCTTTTCAAAGTTATTTGCCTTTGAAAAGTTATGTGCTTTAGTGCAACAAGCTGCATTTTTATTATGCCGATATTTTCCAAAAGAGTAATTCTTCTTCGATTTAAAGGCTTTAATTTTGTTGCTTTTTTCTGGTACGAAAAATTATGCCGTACGAAACATCAATAGGTTAGAATAAATTAGTTAGTGGAGTTATGGAACATTGATTTTGTTGCCCAAAAAATAAATCTAAGAGGGGGGTGAATTAGATTATTGGTACAATTTAATTATTAGAAACTTTTAACAGTAATCTTAGGCAAAAGTACATACAAAATTCAAGATAAATACTTGAAATATAAAGAGAACAGGGTTAAGAGTATCAAACGCAATGATTTAGAGTGGTTTGAACTTCTGAGGGTCTAGTCCACTACTTAAGGTCTTCCCTTAGGGTTTCGAAAACTTCACTAATAAATCGGCTTCTTACTTAGTATGTTGTAGAAGCGTAGAACAACGACCACAAACCTTATTTCACCACAAGAACCACAAGTATTAGTCCAATACTTGAAGATTTCAACCATTTACTCTTGAAAGATGTTCCTCACAACTATGTTACCCAACAGCAAAGAAAATTCACACCCAAAGCGATTGTAAAGAGTTTGGAATACAAGGACTTCTTTTGAGCAACTGTATAAAGGTATTTAAACCTTCCGATATTGCTCTAAGTAGATAAACAATTTATGAAGCTCAAGAACTTGTTTTTAAATGCCAATGATATGCAACCAATAAAAGTTGCAATTAATAGAGCAATATTGCAGTAGATAAAGTATATTGAATGCAAGAGAGTTTAAAAAGATGTTTTGAGCAAGTTATATTGAACAAGTTATATATGAGTTGGGAGGAGAGGGATACATTTATAATCCCAAAAAGTAAATCTCCCGGTCAAATTTTAAAAACATCTCAGAGGGGCTACCGGAATACTCTACTGGTTGACCCACTGGGTGTTCCAATAGTTCCAAAAGGCAAAAGGCCTTACCGGAATACTCTACCGGTCGACCGCCTAAGTTTTTCGGTAGAGCAAATATGCTCCCTATTTTTACTGGAGCACACTACCGGTCGACTGCCTGTGAAGGTCGGTAATTGCAAAAAAAAAGCTGAAAAGTAGATACACTTTTTACCAAAAAGCTACTTTACATCAAATCAACAGTAGACCACGTTTTTCTTCAGAATTTGAAAGCTCAATGCAACTACTTGTGCTTATAATATCTTATCACAATAAATGCTAACACTAACCAAGCATTCAAACATTAAATGCAATGTTCAAATCATCACTTAAGTTGATTTTTCTAGATTTTGAGCATAAAAGGGTTCTACATGCAATAGTGTTATTTTATATATATCCACCTTATACAAGAATGCTCATATACCTACAATACAAAGATTATATATAGGATAATGCAATTTTACTGCAGATTTAATGCAGGTATGGACATATATACATAAACATATACATATACATACACACTATCAAAGTATCAAATACCAATGCAACTCTATAATGCAAAAATATGGACTTCAAAGCTAAATTTTCTGCAGGAAAAGTTGTTTTATATGCAAATGAAAGCATGTGCACATAAGTGTAAGAGAATAGAAGGGATATATAAATATATATTAAGGAGAAAAGATGATCAAGTATAAGAAACAAGACTTATGAACAAAATGCATGAAGAATGCATGTAATGTACTTGAGTTTATTGAGCTCATAGTATTTGTTTATGTACTAAAATCAACTTAACATAAGACTAAAGAAAGAAAAGAAGCCCCCAGGGGCATAGGTGAGTTGGTAAGTGGCCAGGTGATTAGGGTGGAGACACCCTGACAACGCGGGATCGAGTCCGTGTGGCGGCAGTACTCCGCTGAAATATTGCGGGGGCTGTTGCTGGATTTCCACGCCCGTTGGTCCTCTCCCTGGTCGGGCTGCCACTCACGCACATCCCTCGATTTACCTCCCGCCTGGTTAAGGGGCCTATGGCTAGGTAGGAAAGGGGTTCTCCTTTGGTTAACCCTTTTAAAAAAGAAAGAAAAGAACTATAACTACAGGTTACTCAAGCTCCATAATCATTGCTCTATCTCTTTTTTCTTTGCTCTAATAATGCTACTTTGTAGGATATTCATCAATCTTCAAGTGGTAGCAATTAGATAACAAAACACAATTATATCGTCATCAAAATATAATTAATCATATATTAAACCAATATATTCAACAGATTTAATAATACCAATTAAAAGATAGAACTAATTATTTATGGAACGTAACTTGAAATAGGATAAAATCAACTCTAACGGATCATAGTTTTTTTCATTTTCTTTTATTAGAATAATAAATGAGATCTAATATTTTAAAGGTTTTATATGGTATAAGTATAAAACATAATGTGCAATGTACAATAAGGATTGCATTTATTGACAAATAAAACAATAAGATGACACATGGCAATATAAATCTTTGGGCGGGAAGCTAACATTGCAAGAACTTCTTGCTTTATTAGTATTATAGAAATATAGATTGTTGGGAAAATTGAGGACACACGCACACACATCAAAGAACAACGAAAAACACAAATAAGAACAAGCAATATTTTTAAAGTGGTTGGCTTTTTGCCTACATCCACGATCCCTTTTGGAATAGATTCTACTATTCAACAATAATGAGTTATATAAGGTGATGAATATTTGCATGGCTTAAAAGTCTAAGAATCTGTTTGGATTAGCTTTTGGAGGCTTAAAAGTGTTTTTTATGAATCTAAAAGTTGAAATTGACCTTTTGGCCAATTTTTAAAAGTGCTTTTACATAAAAGTTGAAGTTGAAAAAACAAAAAAGTAAGAAGCTCCAAATTAGAGCTTTTCGGGAAAGGCTTTTCAAAAGATGTTTTTATGTCATGTTAAAATTATTTTTCTTTATTTTTTCCTCAAAAATACTATTTTATATTTTTAAATATACAATATTAACCTCAAAACAACTGAAAGCTCAACTCCTAAAATATAAGCCAAACAATTAACTGTTTTTATTCAACAACACTTTTACCCAAAGCTCTATTGTTAAAAGCGCTATAGCTTAACAGATGAAATCTAACAGTTTGGCCAAATAGAGTCTAAACCCTCCTTCACAGAGTTCTTATAATGACTCTCTCCTCACTAGAAGTAGAACGAATGTAAGACACTCTCTCTCACACATATAATGTTCTTAGTATCATTCATCCACACCCCATAAGGGGTGTGGCCCTAAAGCACACTTCTAAAACACCAAATGTAAGCTACAAAACTCTCCACTTACAGGAGAGAAATCCTTTCTCCCCAATATTTCTCCTATGTTATTTTAGGCAGCTCATAAATTGGTAACTCAATTAATTATCTTTCACAAGTTTCTTAATTTGTATGAACTCAAACTTTGGATCACGACCCAACATAAATATGGTGCAAAGAATATAGAAATTATATGAGAAGGTATTTCAGTACGTGTAAAATTGTTATTATAGGCTTAGCATAAACCCAAATTTCTTGAATGATTCAGGTCGTGGTTTTACTGTTTTAGAGTAGACCTAAAACGGGAGAGGGGGGAGGAGTGCTCGATTAATTGATTAAGGTATAACGACTACATGCCAATTGTAAACAAATAATTCGAAGTAGGGGTATTTTTGGTGTTTCACAAGTCATAGCATTTACCATTAATCTCTAAGACCTCATAAGCACTCGTGATGCATACTTGACGTTTCTACTTGGTGTCCTGTCCTTGAGAAAACCCTAAATCTATATACATTTAGGGTTTCTATATTTTATTTGCTGCCATTCCTATGTTTGCTTACCATGCGAGCTTTTTTTCTTTTCTTTTTTTCAAAATTTAAGCCACTTTTGGACTAATTTTTTTTTCGGTCGAGTACTTTTGAACCAAATCTAAACACAAGGTTCTATATGACTTTCAGTGTGGAATTCGAGATTCATACAAGACTTGGGTAGTAGTTTGGGAAACCTCTGGGGGATGAGTTACCCGTTATCATTCCTATCAATTTGCTTACTTGAGTTGTTGGGGGAAAACATGAAAATACGAAGAACACGAGAAGAAAACGGACACAAGAGAATTACATAATTCGACCTTAAAGTCTACATCCCCGGGCAGTAGAGAACAATTTATTATTGATCAGCGAATATTATAAGGCTCACACTTTGGTTTCTCTCACTCCTAACACAATGAGTATTACCACATATTTATAGTACAAAGGTTTCCTAAAACCTATTAAGCAAAAAAAGTAACTAATTAATTATGTGCTAGAAAAAGTAACAAGCTATAAGGTAATATGCACATCAAGTAATTTGCTATTCTTGTTGCCCAAGAATACGGGTCACATTCAACAAATTTTTACCTTGGCACGTATTCACTCTAATCAATATACCATCGTCCCTGCTGTCAACTGCTCCTAAGGGCTCAATACTCCGCACCGCAAATAGCAACCAAGTTCAAGCAATGATTGAACTTGCTGACTGGAACCACCTTGGTCATCATATTTACTAGATTCTCATGGGTAGATATCTTCTACACCGATATGATCCCTTGTAATATAGCATCTCTGATAAAGTGATATCTGATATCAATGTGTTTAGTCCTCTCATGATACATCTGATTCTTCGTCAGATGGATTGCACTCTTGCTATCATAAAAGACTGTACTTGTATCTTGCTGCAGTCCAAGATCACGAACCAAACCTTGTAACCACATGGCCTTCTTCACAGCTTTTGCAATTGCCATGTACTCTGCCTCAATAGTCGACAATGCCACAGTAGTCTATAATGTCGCTTTTCAACTGATTGCATATCCAGAGAGCGTAAACATGTAACCCGTTAGAGATCTTCTTTTATCAAGGTCACCCGTAAAGTCTGAATCATAATAACCTACCAACCTCACACAATCTCCAATCATCTTGCTAAACAGCAAACTTACACTCGCAGTGCCACACAAATATCTCATTATCCATTTCATCGCTTCCCAGTGTATTTTCCCAGGCGATGCCATATACCTACTCACAACACTAACTGTATGTGAAATGTCAGGACAAGTATACACTATAGCATACATCAAGCTACCAATAGCACTCAAGTATGGAACATGAGACATATGCTCCACCTCCTTCTCGGTTTTAAGTGACAAATCTGTAGACAACTTGAAATGAGCAGCAAGCGGCACACTCACAGGCTTTGCTTTAAGCATCCCGAAACGCTCTAGCACCTTCTCAATATAACTCTGTTGAGACAGGAACAACTTCCCAGCGTTTCTATCCCTGTGAATCTCCATGCCAAGAATCTTCTTTACTACTCCAAGATCCTTCATCTCAAACTCATCACCCAGCTACTTCTTTAATTCGTCGATGGCAGACATGTTTTTAACAGTAATAAGCATATCATTGACGTACAACAACAAGTACATAAATGAACCATCTGGAAGCTTCTTGAGATACACATAATTGTCATAGGCACTCCTCGTGTATCCAGCACCTACCATGAATGTGTCAAATCTCTTGTACTATTGTCGAGGTGACTACTTTAACCCATACAAGGACTTCTTCAGTTTGCAAACATGGTTCTCCTTACTAAGAACTACATACCCCTCCGGTTGATTCATGTAAATTTGCTCTTCAAGATCACCATGCAAAAACACTGTTTTCACTTCTAGCTGCTCAAGCTCTAAGTCATGAAGAGCAACCAAAACCCTGATGGAAGCATGCTTCACAACCGGAGAGAACACTTCGTTGAAGTCAACACCTTCCATTTGTGTATAATCTTTTGCCACCAATCGCGCCTTGTATTCAGGACCTTCAACCCTTGGAGTACCTTTCTTTTTCTTGTAAACCCATTTGCAACTGACAACTCGCTGTCTCTCAGGCAATTCAACAAGCTTTCATGTTTGATTCTTCTGAATACTCTCAATCTCTTCACTCATGGCACCTACCCATTGAGCAGAGTCTTTTCTAGATATAGCCTCTTTGTACGAATTCGGCTCATGTCCTTCAATTATTTCAGCAACAGTCAAAGCATAAGCAAAAAGATCAGTGTATCCATGCCTTTGCCAGTCTATCTCCTTTCCCGCCCCGTAATAATGTTGTACTTCTGTTGTTTAGGCATATTTTGATCATACATCTTAGTTGGTTGAGTCAGCTGAATTGGACTATTACTACTGTTAGATGGAACATTTGGAACATCAACAAATACATCTACCTGCTCTTTGACACCGTGGTCTTGACCAGCTACTGCTTTCTCCTTTTCTCGGTCTAATGAAGCAGATTCATTAAATGTGACATCCCTGCTGACGAGAAAACCTGGAGACTTTGGATCTGTGCACCACAACCTGTAACCTTTCCTCTCGGACGTATAGCCTAGGAATATGCATTTCTTTGCCCTCGGCTACAACTTTCCATCCTTCACGTGAGGGCATGTAGGGCAACCGAACACCTTCAATCGAGAGTAGTCGGCAGGCTTACTGGACCATAACTCAAAAGAAGTTTTCAATTCAATAGCTTTAGATGGAGACCTATTCACCAAGTAGCATGCCGTATTAACGGCTTCAACCCAAAAGTCTTAACTCAAGTCAAAATAGGAAAGCATACAATGAGCTATCTCCACTAAAGTTATATTTATACGTTTTGCAACTCTATTATGTTGTGGTGTCCTTATACATATGTGGTGTTTCACAATACCATGTTTCCTACAGAACTCATCAAACTTTTTATTGCAGTATTCTAACCCATTATTAGTCCTAAGATGCTTGATCTGTTTACCAATCTGCTTCTCAATCAATGTCTTACACTCTACAAATGTTAGAAACGCCTCATCTTTAGTTTTCAAGAAGTATACCCATATCATTTGAGAGTATGCATCAATGAAAGTGATGTAATATCTGGCACCTTTCTTGGAAGGAACTTTATTTGGACCCCAAAGATCAAAATGAATGTAATCAAGTGTACTTTTGGTATTCTCCTGCCCTTTGTTGAACTTCACCTTGGTTTGCTTTCTAAAAACACAATGCTCGCAGAATTCAAGCTTTCCCGTTCTTTGCCATCGCTCAGCTTGGTCAGTCCCTTCTAGCTCATATGGCCAACCTTTTGTGCCATAACTGCGTAGTGTCATTATCACTCTCTTCGAATGCAATAGCTGCAACACCTGTAACCGTACTACCTTGAAGAACATATATGTCGTCAGTCAAGTTCCCTTTCAAGAGCACAATTGTACCTTTGGTCACCTTTAAGACACCATTCTCACTTCGGAATTTGTACCCATGAGAATCCAAATACCCAAGAGAAATCAAGTTTTTTTTTTCAGCTCCGTTACATGCCAACACTCGAGAGATCTTGTAATACCATCAAACATCTTGATATTTACAATGCCCATTCCCTCCACCTTCAACGAAATATCATTACCTTGGAAGACTTTCCCTTCTCTTTTGGAACAAGAAGAAAACCAGTCATGCCTAGAACACATATGGAACGTTGCATCAGTATAAAGAATCCATTGATTATGCCACTATGATGCACTCACAGTCAAAACATCTCTAATGCTACTCGAGTTCTCCCCATCACTATCAGCACTCTCCACCACATTGGCTGAATTCTCTACCTTTTTCTTTCCCCTTTTCAGTTTTGGACATTCTTTCTTAATGTGATCTTTCTCACCATACTCAAAGTAGCGTAGCTTTCTTGCTCTTGATTTTGACCTTGACTTGCTTTTCTTTCTACCTAAAGATCCCTTTCTATTCTCCGATCTCCCTCTACTCACTAAACCCTCCTCATGAACTTTTTCTCTATGTCCCGAAATATGTGTTTGAAGATCCTTCGATTTTAATGAAGCAATCACATCTTCAAAGGTAATTTTATCCCTCCCGTACAATATAGCGTCCACAAAGTTCAGATATGAAAGCGATAAGGAGCACAATAGGATCATAACTTAGTCTTCGTCATCAATTTTAACATCTACATCTTTCAAAGTAATAAAATAAGAGGTAAACTCATCAAACTATTGTTTTAGTGATGTACCTATTTTCATTCTAAGATAATACAATTGCTTCTTCAAGTAGAGGCGATTTGTGAGAGATCTAGATACATACAATTCCACTAAAGTATTCCAAGTCTCAACTGCTGTTGTCTTCTTAGCAATCTTCAGCAATACTTCATTTGTCACGGACATGTGCATTGCGCTTAAGGCTTTCGTTTCAAGTTCTTGTCTCACTGCAGGTTTCGTCTCTTCCAGGATTACTTCTTCAATGACTTGCCAAAGTCCTTACATTATTATGAATGCCTTGAATCTGATCTTTCATAGACTGAAAATCACTCTCCCGTCAAACTTCTCAATTTCAAACTTTCCACCTATGGAAGGCATTTTTGTCTACTCAAAACTCACACTTTGGGATAGAATTTGGCTCAACGGACCACAAAAATGGATTCAGCACGTCGAAAATCCTTAGGACATCCCCGATCAACTTTGGTCAACACTGGTCAAAGTCAAACCTATTGGCCAGAGCCAACACCGTCCCTAAACACGCACTTTGGAGTAGAATCTAGAAAAATTGAGCTAAAAAACGAACTCAGTATGTCAAAAAACGTAGGGTAAGGCTCTAATCAAACTAGGTCAACCCTTGGTCAATGGTCAACGGTCAAAGTAAAAGCCCGATTAACATGGTCAAACAGGTCAACTAGTCAATTTTTTTTTTTTTTTGTGTTTTGGACTTGAGCCCAAAAAGAAAATCAAAGCCCCTTTTCCTTTTATTCTTTTGGACTAACTTAAAGTCCAAACCCAAAAAGAAAAATATCCCTTTTTTTTCTTCTTCTTTTTTTTTTTTTTAAAAATCCTGTAAGCCTAAAGGCCCAAGACCAAAGACCCAACCCAATCCTAACTCAAACAAAGCCTACCCTAGCCCGGTTTGAATTTAAAACCCAGAGCCCAGAGCCTTATAACCCCAAAAACCCCAAACCTGATCCAACACCTAACCTTCTACTGGAACCCAAAACCAAACCCGACCTGAAAACAAAACCAAGTGCCCGCGACTTATGTCTTCTTCACTCGGTTCCTTAACCCTAAGACCCAACAAAAACCCACGACCCGACCCGAATTTTTTTCCTAAACCAAGCCACCAAACTTCGCGTCGCTTATGCCAAGACGATCCTCGTCTGACAAAGACCTCGCCGACAGCAATTAATTAAAGGCCTTCTCCGTCAAGCTTGAAACCTGCGAACTTGAAGCCCTTTGTCGGCGTCAATTTCAACCTATTTTCTTAGGAAAACACCACCTATCAACTCCTTGATTCGAGAGGAGTCTGTTGGTACCTAGTTTGTGCTATTTCGTTAACAAAATTGTGAAGTTCAATTTCGGCAGCCAATGATGATTTTAAGGCACTGTTTGGCTTGAAGCTTATTTTGGCTTTTCAAGGCATTGTTTGGTTTGACTTTAATTGAGTTTTGGTTTTTTCTTTTTCCTCAAGCAGCGGGGTAAACTTTGGCTTTGATACTAGTTTGTAGGGAAAAAATATGCAAACACAAATAACACGAGAAGAAAACGGACACAAAAGAATTAGTGGTTCGGCATCAAAGCTTACGTCCATAGGCAGCAGAGAACAATTTATTATTAATCAGCGAATATTAAAAAGCTCACACTCTGGTTTCTCTCACTCCTAACACAATGGGTATTGCCACATATTTATAATGCAAAGATTTCTAAAAACCTATTAAGCAGAAAAGGCTACTAATTAATTATGTGCTAGAAAATGTAACAAGCTATAAGGTAATTTGCTTTTCTTGTTGTTTAAGAATACGAGCCACATTCAACATGAGCTTATTTGTAAATTTGTTTTTCATGAACTTTTTTTCCTTTTCTTTTTTTTTCCCCTTGTGCATAAACCCTCCATCCCCCAACTCAAGATGGTAAGTGGGTCTGGGCCGGCCCAGCCCAGCACAGCTAAGCTCGTTGTGGGCCTGACCTAACTCGGCCCATTGGCTATAGTAGCGAGCCTGGGCGAGGTTGGATTTAGTATATAAATGGGTCGGGTTAAGGTATTTAGGCCCGTTGACCCAGCCTGGCCTACGACCCACGTGGGCCTAACAATAGGCCCAATCACTAATTCACCTTTTTTTTCAATTTTTTTTCTTTTTTCTAGTTTAGCCCCCTGTCCCAACAACTATAAAAGCTAGATATAGATGTAAATATAAATATATGGATATCAATTAAAGGATAGGTATAGATATAGAGACATATAGATGTATATATATACAATTTATCCACAACATAGATAGATATAGATAAATATATCTATTCAATGTTTAAATTTATAAACATATCTATATGAATACATAGACATATGTATAACTTATATTTTTTAAATATATAGACAATAATTCACATAATAAGTATAGTTATTTTTGTAATGATAAATATAACTTCAATAAGTTATTTAATATTACACATATACATAAGTAATGGTTTAGTATTACTTTATTTGTAATAGTAAAGTAAATATACATATGTGGTTTAATACTATAGATATATGTAAGTGGTTGAATACTACACATATATTTTAGTTAAACATTATTTGTTCAGACTTATAAGCCCTTTTTGCACATTTATTAATAAAGATTAAAATAATGAGTTAATGTAATACTATTAGTAAATTTTATAATTAATGAACTAACAAACCAAATATATATAAAGGGTCTAATAGTAGTATATCACACATATAATTCATATAATATTGGATAATTATAATAATTAAGTTGAATTTTAGTGGTTAAGCTTTTATATCTAAAGTGATTGTATTTTTAACTTTAGTACAGAAGAAGATTTGTGGTAGAGTGGTTTAAGCTTTGTAATTGAAGTAATAGGTAAGGGGTTCAAATGTTGTTCCACACATTTTTGATATTTCTAAGATTATTTGTTAATTAAATAAATGACAAAAGTGGTTAAGAAAAATCACCCAGCCTTGCCCAGTCCGACCCAGTTAAAGTTTAGGCCAAGCCCGATTCGTCCTATCAACATGGGGGCTTCGTGGGCTAGGGCCAGGCCAGCCTTGTTGCCATCATGACTCCCAATCCGATACCTGAACATAAGAATTGAATTGAGGTCATTATTTTTTAGGAAAGTAATTTCTACCAGTTAGCTACTCTTTAACCCCCTGGTTTTCATGAGCTTATTTTGAGTTGTCACTTTGATATCCACAAATAGTACGATCCATTTTTATGCGTTTTTATTTAGTTTGAGAAATAAATATGTTATATTATTCAAACTGAGTTATTTAATCTCATTTCTCTTGTACATGTATACTAGTTTGTGGCAATTAGAACAATTAAGAAAATCCTCCACCAATTCTTTGTGTTTATTTACTAACAAAGTTTGCCAAGGTAAGATCACCATGGCTAATTTTAAATAAATACAATTGTATAATCAACTGACTTTGTGCAATATAATATAAACAAGTATTTCTAACGGCCAACATGAAAAATTATTTGATCTAACGAAACTTTTGAATTTAGATAACAAAAAATAATTCAAATATCAAATCTCCATAAAGGGGTTGCAATGGAGCATGGGTAGAGATAGGGTGTGCTTACCATAGTACCTGTTAATATAACTCCTGTCTTTACCCCTATTATATACCTGGTATGACAATAAACTCTCACTATACTTCTACCCCTATTAGATGAAAATAAGTAACTCCACTCTGCCACTAGGGGTGGGAATCGAGAGGGATAATTGGATAGTCGGATAATCGGATATTGGATTAAAAGATCAACTATCCGATCGGATAGTTTAAAAGTACCTATCCGGCCAGATATCAGATGTTCGGATAATTGATATTTTCAAATTCGGATAGTCGAATTTTCAGATTTATTTAATAATAAAAAAAATTTAATTTCTCATTTAATATTTTACTACTAAATAACATTATAACCATATAAATTTAGTGCCACTCGAACTATAACAATAATAAATTGTATTGAAAAAGAAAAATTAATGCATTTCACTAAATATGAAGTATACCACAAACTATGATTCATACTAATATGCTATACAAAATAATAGTAGATAATAACCAATATATATAAGTTTACTACAAATCATAATCCACATTAATATGTCACACAGACCACAGTCAATACTAAATACAAAATCTATCATAATCTATATTTCATAATAAGTCATCAAATATTTTTGTTGTACCAAAAGTTAAAAAAATAAAATATTTAAAATAAATCAAATGTAGGACATAAAAATAAAATATTTAAAATAAAGTTAAAAGTCATATAATAATAAAATGTTGAACCATATTTAGACAATGAAGCCCTTAACATAAAATTAATATATTTTTATTTGTTTTTTTTATTTTTCGGATATTTCGGATCAAATTCAGATTGGAAAAAATTATTCGAATATGTATCAGGTATCTAGTATTTTTATCGGATATCGGATTCAAATGTATCCATCTCTGAAGTTCTCATAATTTTTCTATCTAATAGGGTTTGGATACGGATTCGGATTTGGATATGGAAGGGATATTCCCACCCCTATCTGCCACTATAGAGTGTCGATCAACAAACTTAATAGCATTAATTTTTTTTAAAATACATTAATAGTTAACATATTAAAAATAAAATAACTTTTACCACTAAGTCCAAGAGATTTCTAATGATATAAAGTTTATATTAAAATATATTAAAAATATATACAAAATAATATAATGTTCTATTAAAAATGTATGATAATATATTAAAAGTAACAAATATATATATATATATATATATATATATATATATAGCTGGTTGGGGTAGGGTGGGTGGATAAACTCCTATCCGCACCAACACTAGAAGGGGTTTTTTGGCCAAAAACCACCACTCCTATAGTACTCGCATAGAGTGGAGCTAGACGGGTACCATTGTCATCCCTAAATCTTCACCACGCACTCCAATAATTAGTCTCATATAATCTCAACCCTCCACGTCTTTCCCGTTTTAAGATTGTCCAACCTATCAATTTGACATGGCATTTAAAACTAAAATTAAATCTTTTGCATTTATAATCAAGCTTATAGCAAATTCGTGAATACGTATAATTCTTAGAGACGAAAAAAGTTGGTAATTTTTTCTCGAATAGTTTATCCTCATTATAGAAAACCTTTTCGGTTTTCTACCTTTTTCCACAACTTATGATCTCTTGCATTATTTCTTATCCCCTAACCTGTTTTAACTTTCCTTATAAATTTGTCTATTGTTTTATTTTTCTTGGGCGTCTTATTTGTTTCCTTGCACTCTGCTCTAAACATTAGAGCGGATGATTTCAACTCAAATTTTTCTAGGTTCATATTCGCTATAGTTACCACTAGTTTCACATTCTTTTTCACACAATTACATGTAATAAGTTGTTTGTAAAACCTTTAGTTTGATCATATGTTGTTTTTCTGCTTCAATAATCAGATTTTGCAGTTTAAAGATTTTTTAATTTTTTCCATTTTTCAATTGTTTCTTTTTTGCATTTCTTTTTTCAAATTTAGGGCATCTTAATTTACGTTTTTCTATTTTAGGGTTTGAGTTTGTCTATTCACTAGGTTTTGTATATTTGACATGTTTTCATGATTGAGATTGATATTTAACTGGAAACCGAGTTTCAAGATTAGGACATTCTATAGATATGAGATTTGTGATGGCAATTTTCTTTATGTACCCATCCCTCTACCATCCCATTCTTTCCTTTTCATATATGGTGATTTAAAACATTTGATTTTGTTGATATTTATGAATGAGTTTATAATATATGGTGATTTAAAATATTTGATTTGGTTGATATTTATGAATGAGTTGATAATCATGTATGTAATATGGGTATAGAATTTTAAGCCTTGGGTGGGAACTCGTATAGGGGGGTGGAATTCGACTTTTTTGTTAAGTTATACAATTTCTAGTTATTAATGAAATACTCACTTATATAGAGTAAGAAAAGGTTGGAATACAAGGATTAATGATCATAGATATAAACCCGTGGCAACTATCTAGACTCATATTGCATGAAATTATAAGAAAATTATATTGTACGGGATTTTCTAATTTATCATTTTTGTGAAACTTAAGGAACTTCTAAATATTCCAATCCTTTCGTTCTTATATTCTTTCAATTCTTTACCGTGACAAACTAGCTATTTCCTAAATGAGTACAATGTTGCTCATAATATATATATATATATATATATATATATATATTTATATATTTCCAATACTTCTACTATGAGGATTCAAACTGAGGTAATTCTCTCGAAGTAATCCAACCACTTGAACTTTTCCTTAAACCCTATCTTTGGCATGAAATAATTTAGCAGATGCAATGGGTCAGTCGCCCACAAAAAATGGGATGACTGTAATGACAATTTAGGTAAAGCAACTAAGAAGGTGTTTGGTTTGGCTTTTTTTCTGGTCAAACCTACTTAAAGCCTAATTTAAACTAATTATAGTGTTTGTTTTAATAAAAAAAAAAGTACTTTTTTAAATGGCTTTAAGTAGAAAAAAAAAGTTTCCTTATTCTAGTTTTTGCTTTTTATGGTTTTAAGTACTTTGAAAAAAAACAAATTTGACCAAATCATTTACCATTTTATCCTTACCTTTTTATTTTTATTACTAAAATATCTTTACTCTTTTATCTTATACTTACCTTTTTAAATTCTATTTTAACATCCTTAATAGTTATTTTAACTATATAACTTACTTTTCAACCCACTTTAATCAAACATGTAAATACTTATTTTTATAACTACAACTTTTATTCAAATATGTAACTATTTAAAGTTGACAATAAAAAAAAAATCACTTAAAGCCAGAAGTGCTTTAAGTAGCTTTTTATAAGCCAATCCAAACACCCTCTAAATCTATCACTTTAGGCTCCAAACTTGTTAGGCCCTAAAATTTTAGAACAAAATATTAAGTTATCATAAAATGTCTAATTTACTTTCTTTCTTATAATTAATTAAGGTTCTACTAATATCTAATATCTCAAAATTTCTCTTGTTTATGTTAATCAGTGAATTATAATCACATTATTATATTCTTTGCAACACCTTTTTTTTTTCCACCCATCCTCTCTAAATAAAAATTATCATATCTAATACTAAATCACAAACAATTTTCTTTCATTAAATAAAACAAGTGTTTTATTTTTTGACCTTCTCTAATTGCTACCATATCTATTTGTTTTACTATGGTTCGACTCTATCAAAATCCCCTTCTCTAATACTATTGTTTACCTCATAAAACTCTAATTATGTTTCTTTTAAAAATATTCTTCATTATATTCTAATGATTTGTAATTTTCTTCTCAATGGCACTATTTTGGTCTGTATTATATTTCTCTCCCTTGACGAGGCAAAACAATTAATGTTTTTCTTGAAAAGCATTATCATTCCATTAGATGACTCTATAAGAAGTAATCTGTTTTATAATCGAACTTCCATTACTAAGTCCTATTGTTCTAACCTTTAAATACTTCTTGTATTAGTGTTTAATTTATATTTTGTAGACATTTTTTTTGTACTTCCAAGAATTTAAATATGATAATTAAAAAATATAAAAGATCTCATATTATATTTTGACTTTGGGCCTCCTTATCTCTTGAGCCATCCTGATCCTTGTGATGTGCTGTGACTCGGTATGTGGAAATTAAAGCGCAAATATAACAAAGCCTTGATCAACAAGTGCATGGATCGGAAATAGTATAGCGCGTGTAAGTGCAGGTATCGTCTCCACAGGGAGGCTCCTTAGTTTGGTCTCTATGTGCAAATATGCCTAAGACTTTTTGGATTGGCTTTTTTTTAGGGAAAAATACTTTTTTTCCTGAAAAATTTACATTAAATTTGCAATAACTATTTGATTTGGCTTTCAAAAAGTTGAAACTCTGAAAAAAGCTCAAATACAGAGCTTTTTTAGAAGCTAGAATTTTCAACTTCTTAAAAAAAAATTATTTTTCAAAAGCTGTTAAAAAAACACTTTTGAAAAAAGCCAATCCAAACAAGTTTTAACTAGGTATGTGTGTTGACATATTTTTGGTCTTTTTTGAATTGAGTGGAATTCGGAAATTAAACCTAAACTAACTAAAACTAGGAGGAATGGGAAACTGCCAAGCTAAACAAAAGAAATGTAACAAGGTGGAAGAGGACCTAGGGTGATTGTATTGTAAATAGGATTTAGATTATGGTAATGATTCAGGTCAATCTATGGTTTTAATTGCTGTATTAAGGGCCTTAGCTAATTAACCTTATTATTCTTTAATTGCAGGTGGACTTCTATCTCTAAGTGACGTCTCATAGAGATATAAGATTGTCCAAGCCAATTATGGTTTTCGGACTTAATTGACTAAGTCCTCTTTGATGTTGATTAACGTCCTACTCGTGAGGCTAATCTATTAATATTATTTCAAACTTGTGGATACCCTTTTAGTATTGTTTTAAACTAGAGGTGTACTCCTTCTACATTAAGTCATTAATTAAGACTATTAACCAACACGCATTAATTGCAAATAAGGCTTGATTATGCTGTTAACATGGATTAAGTCTAAGGTGAGACAACTACCGATACCACTTAAGCACAACATAACACATGCATCTTCACTTTGGCATTTTAACAAACACATAGACATGTTTGAGTTAAAAGCCATTAAACAAGGAAATAAAAGCACGTATTTAAAGCCATAGATATATATAAATCGTTTATTCGTAACCCTAACCTAATATACAACAATAACCAATTCTAAATCTAGCTCAATACATCATGGTACATACAAGAAATAAGAAAAGAACAAAGAGAATTCCCCTAATTTCTTATTTCCAATCCAAAGCAAATCTCTTCTAATTCGTGTTACAAGTTCCAATCTTTGCTTGGTATGGTGTATGGATGGTGTATTTAGGTGTTGGTGAAGTGGGAGAAAGAGTTAGGATTTATAGTGTTTTTATTTCTACCATTCCTCTCTTAAGAATTTGATAAACCATGCTATTTATAGCTGCTAATTCGCAACTGCTTGTGTTGAGTACTCTGGTACTTGGTGAACCCTTCTACTCATATTGGTCGACCCCGATTGGTCGACCGGTTCTTCCTCTACACTTGATCGATTCCACCATTTTTGCTTCATTTCTACTTTGCTCTCTTCCGGTCTTCACTTTTAGCTCATTTTCTTCCTTATTTAAGCTCAAACCATTCCAATAATTACCTAAAACACAAAATAAAACACTTAATGTAGTATTTATGTATCTAAACTTGTCATGTACAAATATTAATAACTATGCATAAATGATATACTAAATGCACAGAAGTAGGCTCAAAGCACCCGAAGAAGTGTATGCAAACACTATGTACAAACATACAAAAATTATACACATTACCTTAAATTCGAGAATCGACCTAAAAATGTAAAATAATTCCATTTAGATGTCAAAAAAGTCCAAAAATTAAATGAATGATGACAAAGTATTAAGTCAAACGCAATCCAAGTTAGTTGAAGTAGTTATAGTGTGCCAGCTCATGATGAGGATTTTTTTTATTTATACCCAGATTTTAAAAATTCATTTAAAAAATACTCTTGTTTTTAATTCATTTTTAAATCTATCATTTTTTGTGTTTGAATTACCGAAACGGTAAATGAGTTACCGTTTTCGAGACATTTCAAAATTTCACATTTGAATTTTGAGTGGGTTGCATAATTAATATGAGTTCAGTAATCGAATTATCAAAACGATAATTGGCCTACCTTTTTTTTGGTAGATTATGGCTTAAGATTTTTGGGGTTTTGTATGTCAAGCTGATAAGAGATCAACATCCTCCATTTATGTGGTTGCACAACACAGACAATGTTCCTTTTGATTTGGTGCACACTTTGAAGTCTGTGCTCCTCATTTTGGTAGCTGCATAATTTTGCAGTCACGAGGATAGACTTCTTTTTCTTCTATGTGGGCCTTTTAGTTCTGAGTGACAACACTCAAAGAAATATAGCAGCAGTTAACTTAGTGATTAAGTCTGCAAAGCTGATGCCACTTGGCAGTTATGTAGTGGAGCATGTTTAGATAATTAGTTATGCTAACTAATTTAGTACAGGAATGTTCTTTGATATGTAAAGAGCTCAATAATAAATAGAGCTCAACAAAAGTTGCACAGTAATTTTAGAAAAATAATAGAGAAGCTAAGTATGCTTTCCCTCTCTCTCTCTCTTTCTGTTACTAAGACTCTACAGCTTACTTTTTTGTTTCGGTAGGTCCCTTATTGTTTAAGTAAGTTATTTGCTGTGTTAGTAATTTAATTATCGGAATCACATTGATTCCGCAACATATTTAAAATTCAAATATGAAAAATTTCAAATGTTTCGAAAATAGTAATTCATTTACCATTTTAATAATTCAACTACCTAAAAAGATAAATTAAAGAACGATTTGGTAATTTTTAAAGAAATTTTCAAAAAACCAGGATATAAATAAAAAAATCCTTCTTGATGATTTCTTAGGAGTTAGATAGAGTGGTCGACTAAGTGCAGTGTATTGCAACTATAAATAGCTCAAGTGTTACACATTACAACGTAATGAAATCAAAGATATTTCCTAATTTCTTTCTAACTTAGTTTGTTATCATCTCACAGCAGCTACAATCCTGGAGCTCAATTTTTTCACGAAAACCTCACTGTTTGAATAAAGCATATGATCAGGTTGAGTGGGATTTCCTAGAGGCATTGTTGATTCGTCTAGGTTTTCAGTCTCAGTGGGTTGCTTGGGTGATGCGCTGCGTGAAAATGGTGACTTTTCAATTGTGTTTAGTGGAGGAGTCCTGCCGTCTTTCCATTCTCAAAGGGGCATTCGGCAGGGCGATCCCATGTCACTTTTTCTTTTTTCAATACTCACTCAAACACTCACTTGTCTATTTCACAATAGACTTGCATCAGGTGCTTTACCTGGAGTTCGTCTTGCTCGAAATGGTCCCATTCTATCTCATTTATTGTTTGTAAACGACTCTTCTTTTCCTTCAGGCAACGGTCCATGAAGTACATGTATTCAAGGAAATTTTATACTTGGGATTTTGGATTGGTTCATAGCTTTGTCCCTGGGGACATAGCCCAGCGTGTATCTTCACTGCGTGGTCCTCGCGATGGTGTTTGTGACAGATTAGTTTGGCCCCTCACCAAATCTGGTGATTATGCTGTTAAATCAGGCTACCAGACTTTGTACGGTTCGGCACACCATCAATCATCATTGAGTGCTTCGCAATTTTCACATTGGTCCTGGGTGGAATAAGCAACGTCGGGTTTGATTCCTGACAATTCATGTTAGATTTGTGCATCTGCTCTTGAAATTGTTAAGCATTTGTTGCGGAAATTTTTTATTTTTACTCTTATTTTAAAAATTTATCGCAAAAATATCTTTATTTTAAAATTTTTTTTTCATAAATACCCTTTTCGATAAGTCACCTACCGAAACGGTAGATGACTTACCGTCCTCTATTATCTCGGGATTTGAAAAAATTCAAAAAAAAAAAAATGGTTGGGCCTTTAGTATTTTCGATAAGTGACCTACCGAACGGTAGGTGACCTACCGTTTATTTTGCCTTTAAATACTCCCTTTCCCCTTCCCATTTTTTCCCACCGCTGAAAACCCCCCCCCCCCAGGGCGCAGTAGTGTTTTTGGGCAAAAAAAATTACCCCCCACCCCTTTTTTTTGCAAAAAAGTTTGGCTCCACGCGTAAGAAAGTGCCTTTACTTGTAAGTTTTCTAAATTCTGGCCTTTTTATTTGTTATATATTGATTTTTACGTGTATATAGGTGTTGTTAATATACAATCGTATGTAATGTGTAATGTATATATCATGTACGTATGTATATAGTATATGTACATGTGACATTAATATGTCTATAACTATATATGTATAATTATATGTGTTTTAATATATATGTGTTTATTTTAGTTGCATATGTATATATATATGTGTGTGTGTGTGTGTGTTTATTTTACATGCATATGTATATATATTTTTGACATGCATATGTATAGGATATTTAATGTAATTTTGTAATGTATGACCTTTTCGTTTGCTAGAGACTTATAGTATTTAGAAAATTTAGAAAAATTTTTGAAAAAGTTATGAATTTTAGAAATTTCATAGAACCGAAATTGCCCATTTGACATTTAAAACTTATGCAAATTTAGTAGGAATATAGTGTGATTGATTGTAATTTATTAGGAATATGGTGTAATTTATTAGGAGCGAGAATGTTGTTTAGTTGGTTAGAAACGTAATATAATTTAATAGAAAATTAATATAATTTATTAGAAAATAATTCCTAAGAAATTTCCTTAGGAATTTCTTAAAATGTACTAGGAATTTAATAAAGTTTATTTGATTAGAAAATTAATATAATTGTTTGTAATTTATTAGGAAAATTGTACAATTTATTAGGAACAAGAATATGGTTTATTTGGATAGAAAAGTAATATAATTTAATACCAAGTGCAAAATAATTTATTAAATAATAAATATAAGAAATTTCCTTAAGAATTTCTTAAAATGTACTAGGAATTTAATAAAGTTTATTTGATTAGAAAATTAATATAATTGTTTGTAATTTATTAGAAAAATTGTACAATTTATTAGGAATAAGAATATGGTTTATTTGAATTGAAAAGTAATATAATTTAATACGAAGTGCAAAATAATTTATTAAATAATAAATATAAGAAATTTCCTTAGGAATTTCTTATAATTTATAGGAATTTAACAAAGTTCATTTGAATAAAAAGTTAATATAGTTGATTACAATTTAATAGGAGTATGGTGTGTTTTATTAAGATTTGAATGTAGTTTATTTGAATAAAAAAGTAATATAATTTAATACGGAATTAAATTTTTTTGATAGAAAATTATTATAAGAAATTTTCTTAAGAATTTCTTGTAATTCAATAAGATATTATGCAATTTAATATTATTTACGCATGTTAACTGTTTGATCATAGGATATAGCATGGATGTCCGCCTTAGACCCTAGGATGCATCCCTTTTGGTACATTATGCCTAGTATAGGACGCTGATTTTGATGAGGGACACGCGTCAAAGGAGTTGCGCACCCAGCGAGGTGACGGGTACTTATTCCAGACCCCTGAGCACCCGTTAGTTCAGGAAGAGTTATTGCGTACAGGGTTCTATGGGTGTTATACGGCAGGTTGGCATGAACTCGACCACGCCTTATTGACAGCCGTCGCGGAGAGGTGGCGGACAGAGACACATACGTTTCGCTTGCTTGTCGGAGAGGCCACTATCACATTACAGGATGTGTTATGGGGGTTACCTGTGTCTGGTAATCCTATCCTGCACTTAAATACCACGAGGCGGGTGTATGGTGAGTGGGCTCAGCTTTTCCATGATCTTTGTGGCATTACGGTGGATGAATCACATATTGAGGTGAAAATTGGAAAGATCAGGCTGTCTAAGCTTAAGAAGTTGTATGAGATGACTTACCAACAGAATCCTGATAGTACAACCGCAGCGCGACGTGCCCGTTTATGGATGTTCGGATACATAGTTTCTCATCTCTTTGCTGATGAGGGTGGTAGTTAGGGGAACATGTACTGGCTGCTTTTGCTACAGGACATTGAGTCCGTGAAGGGATTGAACTAGGGTGCTGTAGTGCTTGCACATCTATACAGAGGGATGGATGCCTTTGTTTTTTTCGATAGGACGTACCTGTGTGGCGGGATCACCCTGCTGCAGGTACTTGGCATAAGTCACTTAAACCTTGTTTGTAAATATCATATGATTTCGGAATTGTATTAACGTAACTGTTTATCTGCATGGTGGGTACGGGACAGGTTCGAGTGTTTTCGACCCACACTCATTGAGTCCAGGCCTCAGGACATCCAGAGCAGGATGTACTTTGCTGAGGTCGGATGGAACTTACCGGACGCGCCACGCGGGGTGTTGTACCTTATAGATAAATCCTTTATAGACATGGCCAATGGGGGCCTACTACTTTACCGTGATGTTATTGACAAGCTTCAGCCCGACCAGGTTTGTTTTTAATAGCAAATTTAGGTCATATGTTAAATTTATTTCAATGTTAGCGAAATAGTATTAACCCGAAGTATCTATGCACTTTTACATCGCAGTTTATGCCTACTACTTTACCGCGATGTTATTAAGATAGTCGTATGCCCGTTTACCAGCCCCGCTTGGTGTTGGGTCAACTTCCAAAATTTTTCGCATCACTTCTATGTGTTTGCGGACTTGATTTTCCTTACCAGCTCTCCAACATAAGTCCTTTATATACTGGTTGTGGAACTGTTTCATGACATTACTTTTGAGGTGCCTCAAGTATATCCGATGCTTCACCCGCAATTGCCCATCAGTTGAGATACGATTCACGGTAGAAAAAACTCCTGCATGTCTATTAGACACTATACAAATCTCATCCAAATCATGCAGCAAATGCATCCTTACTAGTTGAAGGAACCACGGCCAGCTTTCGGTTGTCTCTACATCGACAACTACAAACGCCAACGGTAAAATCTGACTGTTCGCATCAGCTGTCAATGCTGTTAGAAAGATGGCCCTTATATTGCCCCCGTAGGTGAGTACCGTCAAGAGAAAGCACTGGACGACAATACTTCCACGCTACAATGCATGGTGCAAACGCCCAAAACACATAATCGAAAATTTTAGTTCCTTGCATCGATCCTTGAAAGAACTTGTATGTTACAACTGTCCCTGGATTAGTTGCCTTGACAGCTCTAAAAAATCGCGAAAGTAACTGGTACGACTTGTCCCAATTGTTATACACCATTTCAATGGCCTTATTTCGGCCACGCCATGTCTTTCCGTATGGAATGTTCACGTGAAAGGTGTCCATAATGTGTGCTCGTACAAAACCCACATCGAAATCAGACTTGTGTTTTACAAAGTGCATAACTGTATAACCGACCAGTGCAGCGATAATATTTTTATGGTCGGCCTTTCGTCTATCACTGAAACAATTATGCACGCCCCAATACTTTGTTATTTCAAACTGGCGGTGCGTAGATTGTCGAATTTCCTGTAATTCCCATTTACATGGATTTCTAAGGTTGGAAGCATTTACGCAACAAACAACCCATAAATCTAGTTCAGACCTATTGACTTTGTATGCACGATGTACCTTTATCGAGTACATTTGAACTGCCCGAATCATGTCCTTCTTTGACGAGAAAATCATTCCTTTGGCCAATTTCTGCTCGTCCTAAAATATTTGCATTTTGTGCTCCTCTATACTATCCATATAATATCTTGACTAACTGTGTGAAGTTGAGCAGTTTCATGTACACTATGCATCGGTATCACACCACCAGTGGACCCTGCACCAGCTGATGGCCCCTCACATTTCGCATTAACGTTCGTAGTGTTTTCATTACCATTGAATACGTCATCATCGTCGTACCAGACATCGTTCTCGTTTAGGGCCATGTTCTCATCTTCTTCGTCAGGTTCAGACGGAAATGTGTCCATGTTGAAGTCCACCCTCACATTATGAGATGGCCCTGCTATGTCACTCCCAGCAACGTAATGTGATGGTTTGACATTCAAGTCGGGAACAGCGCAACCACACTAGAAATCACTGCTTCATTGCAGGATGTACACGACGTTTGCCTTTACTTCGACAATAACATGAGCATTATTCATGTTATTATCATTACATGCTATTCAAAACACGTCCATCAAATCATCATCGTTGCTGATTGCCACTTGCTAAAATATAGATACTGTAACTGTACGACCCCCAATTGGAAACGATGCAATAGCTCCACCCTGTCGATGCCGTAACACAAATTAAGCTTCTCATAGACACTATAAATAAATTCATTATATGATGTTTCATATGTTATTTTGACCTTACGAACAGGCTTTGCAGTTTTATATTCAATACCGTACAGGCCATTAATTTTTTCTCCGCCATAATATAAAAGAACAGAGACTGTATTCATATTTTCTTATTGACTAAAATATTAGATGAATAGTATACAAGCATGTATGTGTGGAAGATAATTGGAAAGATTTTTGGCAATTCAAAAATTAAGGATACTAGGCGGATTATATATGGGTTATAAGAAATTTGGATCTGGACTGTTGGGCCTTCCGAGAATGAAAGAGCAGGGATTAAATAGGGGTTCAAACCACAAAGATTCGGTAAGTGAATTACCGGTCAAGGAGAATAATGGAACAAATGAACGGTAAGTCACTTATCGTTCAAAGGGAAGAACGGTAAGTCACTTACCATTTTGTCTGACAGTGTGGCGACGGTAAATGACTTACCGTTTTCCCAAGAGATACTCTGACACGTGCGAGAACGGTAAGTCGTCTACCGTTTTGGTAGGGACTTACCGAAAAGGGTATTTATGAAAAACTTTTCAAAACAAGGGTATTTTTGCGATAAATTTTTAAAATGAGGGTAAAAATAAAAAATTTCCCATTTGTTGCTTGGATGTCACCATAGTCAAATGGTCTGGAGTCTCTCTTCGTGAAAGGAATAAACTCTATGATGTATACAATTTTGTTACATACTCTGTGTACGATGCAAAGCTTTTTATATAGGAGAGTTCTTCCAATTACATTAATTATAGAGAACTATAATTGTGTTAATCAAATAAGTAAAATATGAGGCAGAATCAATTTAGCCATTCTTTATATAAAGGAAACAATCTCTGAGATTGATACTGCTATCACGCCTCCTCAAGCAAAGCTAGATCTTTTATGGCAAGCGTGCTACGTAAAAGTTAAAACCGAGCAACGGATAGGCCCTTGGTTATGATATACGTCAGTTGATCAATAGAGGAGATAAAATGCACTGTTAATTGTTTGGCTTCAACCTTCTCGCGAACAAAATGAATATCAATCTCTATGTGTTTGGTACGTGCATAAAAGATAGAGTTTGCAGTCTGGTAGGTTGCATCAATATTGTCATATTAGAGCATTGGAGTAGGAGATGGAGAGAGGCTAAGTTCATGCAGCAGGGAAGTGAGCTAGCATACCTCAGTGGTGGCAAAGGCAATTGTTGTGTATTCTGCCTACGTGCTAGAGTGTGCGGTTGTGCTTTGCTTCTTGGTGGACCATGAAACTAAATTTGGGCCTAGGAAGATTCAATAGCCACTGGTACTTCTTCGATCATCAAGAGAGCTTGTCTAGTCAGAATCAGAATGAGCATGAATTGCATGATAGAGAGAATGACGAATGTATAAACCAAGATCTTTTGTCCTTGGAAGTGATGGGAGAAGACACAGGCTTGGCATTTAAAAAATTCTCACGGGCTAGTAAATCAATAATGTACCTCTTTTGAGACAAAACTAAGCCATCAGTCACCTTTATGACCTATACGCCAAGAAAGTAGGACAGCAAACCATGGTTTTTTAGAGCAAACTGTTGATGTAATGAGTTAATAATGGAAGCAATAGATTGTGAGCAATTTCTGGTAAGAATAATGTCATCAGCATAAGTAAGCATCATCATGATGACTTTCTTAGTATGATAAAGAAATAAGGAGGAATCAGATTTCAAGAAAACAAACCCAAGCTATTAGGAAGGAACTTAGATGAGCAAACCATTGGCGAGGTGCCTGCTTGAGACCATAAATGGCTTTCTTCAATTTACAAACATGCTGAGAATGAATAGGATGAACAAACCCATGCAATTGAGCCATGTACACATCTTCATCAAGAAATCCATTTAAACAGGCATTGTTGACATCTAGCTGACGAATTTCCCAATCTTGAGACATTGTAAGAGACAAGATAACATGAACAGTGGTATACTTGACTACAGAACTGAAGGTCTCTATGTAATCAACACCTGCTTCTTGACTGAACTCTTTCGTAAAGAGTCGAGCTTTATAATGCTTAATAGAGCCATCAGGTTTCCTTTTCATATGGAATACCCACTTACAGCCAATTATATTGCTAGTAGCAAGTTTAGGACCACGTGCCATAGTGAATGAGGGCATTATATTTATGAGCCATAGTGGCACATCAATGAGCATGTTTATTGGCCTTAGTAAAACATGCGGGTTCTATTTCACTACGATCAGAAGAATCATTAGTTTGAGCATTATAAACAATGTAATCAGCAAACTTCTTTGGGACTCGTGTATGTGCCTTGGGCCGAGTAACCATTTGATGGGCATTAGATGAAACATTTGTAGAGGGTTCTAGAGGACTAGGTTTATGGAAGGAGTAAAGAGAGTGTAGCTCGAGAGGGGAAGAGTTAGACGCCAAAGCATATGAGAGAGCATGGCACGACATCGTAGAGGAGAGCTCAAGAGAACATGGTTCAGATGAGGATGAGGACGACATGGAGAGAGCATCTTTATTGAGCAATGGACTAGTTTGAGAGGCCATGTGTTGAGGGGAATGTTGATCAGCGTCATGTAGGGACAATGGAAGGGCACTGGAGTAATTGTAGGAATTGGGGGTTGCAGAGGGTGGTTCGTATGGAACGGGGCAAGTGTGGTGCTGGGACGACTATATCAAACTTGCTCATTGGAGATGGACGCGTTCTAGGGGCATTAGAAACAGACTGCTGGGTGGGGAAAATGGAGGACTCTTTTTAGGGAAAGGCGAAGGGCACATGGGATACGAGGAGCATGGTAGATGCAGAGATGGGAGAAATAGACGATGATGTAGATCGAAAAGGGAAGACGTCCTCACTAAAACCAACATTCCAGGAAAGATGAACTCTGTTTGTCTGAGGCTCAAGACATCTATAACCTTTATAATTGTCAGCATACCCCAAAAAAACGCATGGCAAGGATTTGGGACTTAATTTGTCCTGCCTAGTAACACCTAAGTATGGAAAACACCAGCACCCGAGTGAACGTAAAGAGCCATAGTCAGGAGACTTTTTCTAAATTTTTGAAAAAAGGAAGCATTTTGGAAAACTGGAGTAGGAAGCCAGTTAATTCAAAAAACAGCAGTGGCAAAAGCTTCCAACCAAAACGTTTTAGGCATATTAGCATGAAACATTAAAGTTAAACCGATTTCAATAAAATGCATTTTGCATTTAGCAAGGCCATTCTGCTGCGAGGTATGAGGGCAAGAAATAAAATATTGAACACCATGTTTCTACAGAAAAGCAGCCAAAGAGCCTTGAACAAGTTCGCTTGCACCATCACATTGAAAAGATTTTATGTAGGTGGAAAATGAATTTTCAACCAAAGGTTTGAACTGAACAAAACATCAAAGTAATCACATTTATTGCGAAAAGGATACATCCACATAAATCTAGTGTAAACATCAATGAAAAGGACAAAGTACTGATATCCAGAAATGGAGGTAATAGGGGATGGACCCAAATATCACAATGAATAAGTTCAAGAACCGAACTAGACCTAGAGGCAGAGGAATGAAATTCTAATCTATGACTTTTTCCCATTTGACAAGTAGAACAAATTTTCCTGACTCTTTTAAACTTAGAAAAGAACTTAGAATTTTAAGAATGAACTGATAACTACACTTGTTGAGATGGATGGCAGAGGCAAGTGCACCATATGTCAACAGAAACACGAAATGCAGTGAGAACAGCAATGTTGTTGTGTGGAGATGACTCAAGGAAACGTATAAACCAGATTTAATATGGCCTTGAAAGAGAGGCATCTTGGTGTGGAGGTCCTTGACAACACAAGAAGATGGAAAGAACTCTAGTGAGACGTTATTATCAGCTGTGAATTTGGATATGGATAAAAGATTTTTTGTTAAATAAGGGATATGTAAAACATTAGAAAGGAAGAAATTTCGAGTAGTGGCGGATAAAAATGCATGAACAATATGAGAAATAGATATTGCCTTACCAGCCAACAAGGACCTGATCTGAAAGGAATAAACTCTGATGTATATATTTTTGTTACATACATTGTGTACAGTGCACAGCTCCTTATATAGGAGAGTTCTTCCAATTACATTAATTACAGAGAACTATAATTGTGTCAATCAAATAAGTAAAAATATGAGTAAGAATCAATTTAGCCAATCTTCATACAAGGGAAATAATCTCCGAGATTGATACTGCTATCAGTTCTTTGCAGTTGCGCTTGCTTGGTGATCCTCCTAACTCTTTCCACGATTGGTTTGTTGATGTGGTGAATACTGGAGTTGCTGCTGGCCATAATCGAGCTTATCTTGAGGGTCTTTTAATGATCTATGCTTGGTATATATTGAAGGTCCGAAACCTCTTTGTTTTCGAAGGTATACATCCGGTGCCAGACCGAGTTGCTGCTCAGGCCCAGCGTTTGGTTCAAGAATTTGCATTTGTGTCGTCGTCAACTGCTGCCGTTCACTCTACTATCTCTCCATCTCCGCTGCCTGCCCAATTTGTTATCTGCTCTGCTGCTTATTGGACCTGTCCAACAGATGGTTTTTTGAAATGCAATGTAGATGCTTCCTTCACTAATGGCACTCACGTTGCAGGTCTTACATGTATTTTAAGGAGCTCTATAGGTTTATTGATCATTGGGATTGCAAAATCCACATATGCAGAGGGGCTGGCAATGCCTTATAGGGATTTGTTTGTTGGATTTAAGGGAGAAAACTAATACTGATGATTGAACCAAAATGGCTGGCAAACCTCTTTTTTAAATAGACGACAAAGAAGATGATAGCAGGTAGCATGGTATATCGTTAGTGCCCACCTGATCTTGATTACAGGTTTTTGTAGATTATCTATAAGACGCAATAGCAAGTACATCAGAAGAAAGCGCGTCAAGGTTTCCACTCTTTTCTCATTTTCGCTTTCTCTTGGTTTGCAGCTCTAGAAGTACAAGATTGTACTTTGACAGGCAAATGCTGCGGGATCTCCGACGGTTTCGCCGACTAATCCCTGTATATCATCCACTCAGTTTCCAACACCACTTTCAATTGCTCCACCGAATATTCTCCGCTGCCGCTAACCTTGTCACCAACCAAATCCTTCTCCGAGACACCACTAATAATCTCAACCAAGTCATCAACATGGCTGTTACCGTCACGGATTTTTTTGAACTCTGACCAAATTTTTTGAAGGGTTGGATCTGTGGAGATATACTCTTTCCAGGATAAGGCCTTCTCCCCTGGAGGCAATTGCCAATTGAGTTCAAGAATTTCAGTGATTGTATCGAAAATTAGCTTTCTCTTGAGTCTGGAGACTCATCCCCTTTGACATATTGCTGCTCCTCTAACAATGAAAAGATATTGGTATCTTCAGGAAGATAATGGGATGCCGCCGGTATTTCGGAGATTTAAACCAGATCACAATCGTCTGAAGTGTCATCCCATATGGAAAATCACTTGGCTCCATATTTGTTCATCCACTTCACTTATATGATCTGCGTCATTATTCCATGCAAAGATAAATTAGTGCTGAGAACGATGTTGTCTTTTAAACTAACATTTTCGATTAATACTTTAACGTCTACTGAGTTTTTCTTTTTTGGAGGACCTCTGCTCAAAGCCTGTTTGGAATCAATTTTCAGCTAAAAAAAGTGCAAAAGAATATGTAGATAAGGTATTTAGTTATGGACAAAATAAATTTCGAGAGGTCTAAAACAGAGCTTTGAACAAAAATTAATTGTGCTATTTTTTTTCAAAATGCATTTTTCACTTAGAGGTTTAATTTATATATATACTTAACCAAAATTGAAAGTTTTAAAAATTTAAAAAAAACAAAAGATAAAACTAAAAGTTAAAATTTGAAAAATTAAAAATAAAATATAGTAATTAAATAATTAATCATTAAAAAGTAAAAATTACAAAAAGTTTAAGAAATTTAAAACCTAAAAAAATGTAAAACATTGGAATCAAATAAAAAAAATATGAATAGAATTTTAAATAGCAATTTTAACCAAACAATTATAAACCGTTCTTTTATCAACAACAATTTTACTAAATAATAAAACAACTTTTTCAGCAACACGTTTAAATTCAACACTTTTTAAACCGATAATATCATATTGCAACAGCAATGCCAAACTAGCCCTTAGTATTTAAAAACATGTACAAAGCACAAATACTTTCAAAGAATAAGGAAATAACTAGTAATAGTGTTATGACTATTTTCTTTTAGTTATTTTTGTTCCATAGAATATCTCATAGTAGCTTTTATCCCTTCAACTAATTTAATTTTGTTAAATGTTAATATTATTAATATTTCAAATTAACTTTAGTATTCCATCTGTTTTTCCTTTCCTCAATCCTACCCATAGACCAATCTCTCTCCAATCTATTATTTTTATCTTTTTAATTTTTCTATATTTTTTTATAAACATAAATCCAAAATAATAAAAAAATCTATTTTAGATTTAATCCATTATATTGGCACCCTGCCAAAACCTACTTAAAAATAGAAATGTTATTAGTCCACTTATTAAATTTCTTTGAAATTTGAATCTATTTAAAAGTTTTTCTATTATATCATTAATGCAAATAATTTATCAAAAAATAATTACTTTGTTTAAGTAATAAATAGTCATTGTCATCAATATGTATAATTACAACCACTCCAATAGTAGGGATTAAGGGGTAGTTTAAGTGGCTGGGATTATTTTCCCAGGAATGAGATCACGGGTTCAAATTTCATGGGAGTTGTGAGATGTATTAAAAAAATGATAATTATGTGAGTATGGAACAAAAATTGCAAAAAGAAAAAAAAAATCAAGTAGTAATACTATTTTTATTATTGTTGTTGTGATACTCATATCTTTTTATGTTATTTCACATTTATCATCTAAATAGTTTTATCAAACATATTTTCTTCAATTAATTGCATTATTCACTAACCGTTAGCCATCAATGACCCGAATTCATCAATTACTCAAAGGGTAAAATACATCAGACCCTTCTGTGGTAAATTTAAAATGGATCGGATTATCAGATTCTCTTATGGTCTAAAAAATCCATCATAGTCCCCTCCTAGTCCATAAAAGTCCATGAGAAGATGTATTGCACCCGTTGTGTGTAAACAGTATGCATTAGTATTCACGCATAGTAAAATTAAAATAAAAATATTTTATGTTCACTAACTTTCATACATCAAATAAAAATATTTGTTTACCATTATACATATATTTATTCACAATTCTACATGTATTTGTTCACAATTCTCACAAACATAGATACACACAAATGTAAAAAACATGTTTATTTGTTCACCACTTTCACACACAATAAACACACACAAATACAAACATATATTTTTGTTTACAACTTTACATTGATTTGTTTACAACTCTATATGTAATTGTTCATTACCCTCGCGCACACAAACACAAACACATATATTTGGCCATCACTCCACTCTATTAATTTACAACTCCACATATATTTGTTCACCACTCTATATAAAGTTGTTCACCACTCTCACACACATAAACACAAACATGTATATTTGTTCACAACTCCACATATATTTGTTTATACAAACCAACACACAAACGCGCAAAGACACAGACACACCTCTATAAACACACAAACATACCTGCATATACACATACTTTAAGGTGAAGGCGAGCTTTAATAGCGAATGGAGATTGGAATGCCCAAATGCCACATGAGAGGTATGGTTAGAATTGTGACGAGGAGGGGAAGAGATTGGAGGTTGAAATGCTGCAAAAGTATGCCAGAACCTTCACCAACATCACAAGAAGATGATGATGGTATTAATGGTGGATCGATGTAGAGGCATCCCTAGAGAACGTGAAGCACACTGTTGGAAGCCCGATGGTATAAGGGAGCTGTTGGTGCTCCTTGTACAGTGTAGAGGTACCGGAGTTTGCTTGAAGGTTATGGCATGGCAAGATGGTGGTAGACAGTGGTTATTGTTAGAAACGGTGATCGGAGAGGATGGCGGTGGTCAACGCACGATGAGGGTTGTGTTGATGGTGACAAATCAATGATCAAGTGGTCAAATCGTCGGCTAAGGACAGGTCGGGTCGCATATGTATGTGAGAATGTGTGTGTGCCTGTGTGTTTATGTGTGTGAGTTTGCATTTATTTAAAAAACAGACTGAAGGAGCATGATGCTTGAAAAAAGCATAGTGCTAAATGTGCATGATATAATTTGAGAAAATGCATCAGACCCTTCTATCGTTAAAAGATCCGTTATTTTTAACCATTAATTTTTTTGGGATTTTACCCATGTAAACCCCTTTTTGTATCGGCTAGTGACAATTTATCTCCTATAACAGCCACTTAACTCCATAACTAACAGTCAAACATATTGAAATTAACTTTTTTTTATTTATTTTCCAAATTTTTCCTTAATATTTTATGTTGATAAAATAAATCTTTATTAGTCAAAACATATATCATTTTTCAAACCCAAAAAGAATACAAATTACTCCCTTTATCAATGAATATATGCATATATCAATATCAAAATGCATATAAAAGTTCTAAATTTTACGTTTCGATCATTTAAAGGTGTTTGTTTAGGCACATTTACCAGAATTAAGATTTGAGAAACTTCGCAGTAGTATAAAGTGAAGGAATTATTTAGCAATAAGGGGAGTTCAAATTTGTATTCTTTTTGGATTTGAAGAATGATATATGTTTTGGCTTGGTCTATTTTATCAACAAAAAATATTAAGGGCAAAGTTGGAAAATAAGTAACAAAGTTAATTTTGATAAGTTTGACTATTAATGAATGAAGTTAAATAGTTATTAATATACACTAGGACGTAAATCGTTACTAACCCTATACATGGAGAGTGTTAAGTGGAAATTTTTTTTTTTATCCCAATTAATTTTTTATGCAAAACTACCTAAACTCCCCTTCTTTTTTTTTTTTTTTACAAAAGAAATAAAAGAAATGTTGCTAAAAGAATTTGAATCCTCAACCTCAAATTAAGAGAACAAATACTCAAACCAACTAAGTTATAAACAATTTATGTTTTAATCTATTTTCATAAAATAAATACATCATTTATTTTTATATTTATTTTTCTTGTTTATGATATGTTTGTAAAAAAGAAAAGGGTAATTGGGTAGTTTGAACCAAAAATAATAATAATTTGGATACAAAAATATTTTATGATTAAAAATAACATAATTTTTAACGGTAAGGGGTCAATACACTTTTGATAGACTATAGAGGAATTATGAGGGACTTTTTAGACTATTGTGGGATTAGGGGTTGGGGGAGAGAAGGGGTTTAATAGATCAGAGGAAAATCTAGTACATTTTACCCTTACCCATTTAATTAGTAATTATTCAATCAAATATTGCCCTAAATTTTTTGTCACAAGAAACTTGACAAAAACTAATTCTTTTTATACAATTCTCTCTGCAGTTAAATGCCCGAAAGGTACAAGATCACGGCCACAAATTCAAAACATTATTTAGTTGTGGTCACTTGCTTTATCATAGATAAAGCTATGGTTAAGTATTCGGTTAATAATTGAATGAATTGACCGAATTGAATCAAATTGGAATTGTCATTGATTTCAATAATCAAATTGAATCAAAATAATTTAAAAAAACCAAATAAACTAAAATCAAAATATATTTTGGTTCAATTTTGGTTTATTCGGTTAAAACGGAAATTATCTACAAAATGTAGAAAAAATAAAAGGTAATTGCATGATTTAGAAAATCAAATAATTATTTACCAAAAAAAAATGAATTCACAAACATAAAACACAACAAATTCTAGATCAATTGTTCTATAATAAAACATATTTAACACAATAAATAATGAAATCATCATTCTTTTAAACTAAATGTATAAAATCTTAAAAGGGGATTTGTTATGCTAAGAGTGAGAGGAAGACATAAATGATTTGGTGAATGTTAAGTTTTCAATAAATAATATTTATTTATATAAAGGAATTAGGAGATAATGGTTGAGACTCTCTCTTCCCAGATGTGAGATTTTGGATTTAATCCATGTGGGTGAGGGGATTGACCAAAAATAAAAAAAAAAAAAAAAAAAATAATAATAATAATAATAATAATAATAATAATTATTATTATTATTATTATTATTATTATTATTATTATTATTTAGGGTTTAGGGTTTAGTGTTGATTTTGTGAATGTTAAGTTTTCAAATATTTATTTTGTTAAAAATATAATTATTTTGAAGTGTATTCCCCATAATCTGTTTTACATAAATAATATTTAAAAGAAAATATTGTTCCCATTTGGAAGCCATGTTGGGCGAAGTTCCCCAACACCACCCAACCCCAAACCAATAATTTTACCCTTCAACCCAACGAGAAAATATCACTTACCCTCTAACCAAAAAGACTTGTTTAAAGTTAATTTAAGTTAGTTTACGCATTTATTGATATGAAAGCTAACAAAAGAGAAAGATATATTTAAGTGGGATTCTTTTATTCAACTTGATTGATAGCCTCATATAGGCATTACTATGGAATAGTGGAAACACCCATTACTATACCACTCACCCACACACATGACATGTTGGCACAAACTAGCACACCAACCCACTGCTAGACCCACTTCTAAACAATAGGATTTATCGATAATTTCTAATAACAAAAGAAACACATGCAATAATTAAAAAATATCTTCTAATAACCCCTTCCGTAAGCTGATGTTTGCTAACATTCAGTTTAGCTAATCAAGTTTGAACTCCCAATGTGCCAACACCAAGCAAACTCCGTAGCTTCTAGAACATTGGTACTTTCACAGCCTTAGTGCGTATGTCCGCAATTTGATCTTTACTCCTATAATAAACGAGTTCAATTGTGCCATTGTTGGTGAGGTCTCTCAAAAAGTGATGCTTCACATATATATACTTGCTCCTTCCATGTGAAATAGGATATATAAGTATATATATGTGAAGCATCACTTTTTAAGAGACCTCACCAACAATGGCACAATTTTGAAAATCTATTTTTGTTGGCTACGAGAATATTAATTAATCTACATTTTTCTTTTGCATTATATAATTTTTTAATTATACTTAACATTAAAATTTTAAATTAATTATACAATTAATCAGAGACAGATTAGTGAGAAAATAAAAAATATAAACATAAAATAAAAAGATAAATATAAATATAAAATAAATAAAATAAAATATAAATAAATATTTTAAAAATATAAAATTTATTTAATTTTAATAGTGTTGTTAATTATATGTAAATATTACTATATTTTTGGTAAATAATATTTGATTTAGAAATATTAGTAGTAGATAATTTTTAGTTTTATCATTTATATTTATAATTCATAATATTTTTTAATAATTTATATTTATTTTTATAATAAATAATATTTATTTTCATATTTTTTAGCACATAACATGTTAAAATATTTGTTAGTATTAATATAAATTTTAAAAATAAATATTTATTTTTTAAATTAAATTATTTAACTATGTAATTACTATTTTTACTACCAAACATACCATACAAAATTAATGTGTAATTATGTTATGGTAACCAAATACGTCATGTTTTTAATTAATGTATAATCACTAGGAACCTGTGTGTCCAAAAACACATCCTTGGGCCATGTGGGCTCTCCATAATAATTTTGACCCATACCTTAAACACATCCTTCGGCCATGTGGGCTCTCCATAATAATTTTGACCCATACCTTTAGCCAATTTAGCTCTTAATACAGGATTATTCAAGTCTGGTTTTTTTGTTATTGGAATAAGTAAATTCTTATAGATCCATCCCCTGAAGGAATTAGACATGATAATTTTTCATCATCTGGCTCGCAGCAAGAATAAAAAGAACCAAATAAATCCATATAAAATATATATATTACCCATTTTCACACATATAGGGCATAAACACATCAAATATTTGTTCAATTTGAAATGACTCAAAATTCTAATCACGTAAGGAGTCTATAATCATATTATATATTAAATCTATTCCAATTTCACCACTTCAGTTCCCTTTCGGCTAATTAATTGCTGTCAGTGTTCCATGTCGTATCCAACAACTGAACTGTCTATTAATTACTGCTAATAATTAATTGATGTCTATTAATTACTTTGTCCCCAATTATTTCTCCTCTACCTTAATAAATAATTTCTCATTTTTTCATTTATTAAATTATACCATTGGGTAAAACTAAAAATGTTACTTTCAAAGAAACTTTCAAAATATTGTATACACTTTTTATAGTATATATTTAATATATGTACTATTGTCTAATTTCTAAATATAGTATAAAAAATGTCATGTTTATGATATTTCTCTTTTATCACTGTGTGGGTTATATACAATATAATTTATTTAAAAAAGAATTCATATAACACATACAATTGATACAATATTGTGATTTAAAGTTTTTATTTTTTAAATGAATAATTGAATATAATTTTTTATATCAAATCCCGCGCAAGGGAACACATACTAATGTTTACCATAGATTTTGGTTAAAGAATGACAGGAAACAAGCCTTATGACCATGCAAGAACCATTTTTCAGGAAATAGCTTAAAGCATTAAAAGAAGGCTCCACTTGCTTGTCGTAAAGTAAATTGGTGGAGGGAAATATTTTTTGAGAGAAATGTTTTCTTGAAAATTTGAATATTTTTGGTATTTAGTAGTTACAATAGAAATTCAATAAAGTTTTCTTATCAAATATATATTTTATTATTATAAATTTATCATTTAAATAAAATTTTAAAATTAAAAAAGAATATAATTACAAATATAAATATAAAAGCAAAAATAAAAAGATGGCAGCCTAAGCAGAGTGGATGTTGTGGTGAGACTAGAAAAGAGATAGTTACTGTAGAAAAATGTTTTCATCTCCTTAACCTCCTAAAAAATTTCCTCCATTTCTATTTTTTGTTAATAGAAAAATATTTTTGGATAGACTACTTTTCTACAGTTACCAAACATTGAAAGATTAGAAAAATAATTTGTAGAAAAATATTTAGCAATAAAGAAACAAGACGTAATTTCATAATTTGCCATCCGAATTTGACCAAAATCAAATAAGCATCCTTTCACGGTTTACGTTCTCGACTTGAGAACATATATAATAGAAGCAAACTTCAAAATTTTTTTCATGAAGACTAAAAACATTTTATCTAACGCTGATATATGAATAATTCTTTTTAATGAGTTTTTCAATCTAAAAGTACTTAAAGAGACAAATATTTCAACGAACAAATTTGGATGAGTAGCAACTGCAGTCCCTGCGCATTCACATTTTATTCTTAATGGAGTTGACCTTGGAATAGGAAGATCAATCCGACAACTTTCTTGTAATATCTTAGTTTTATTATGAACGTAACTAACTTAAAATTTTGAATGATCATTAAAAATTACGGGGGAAACATATAAAGGGAAAAAACAAAAAGAGGGAGAAAAAGAGATACAAAATAAAAGTGCTAGGCGTCGGCCAAGGCAAACCTGGAGATTACCTAGACCTCTTAAGTATATATCATCTTACTATGGCATGAAGTTATAGAGCCAAACTGAAAACTCATACTATACGTCAAAATGAAAAAACAGATCTTACCTTTGGAATCAATAACTCGTTTCATGATGGGTGATGAACATGCCGATGAGTCGTAAAATGATATGGCAAGAACTGAGAGAGGACTTGATTGTTGTTGATCTGTTGCATTCATTTCCGCTACCCTATGTGGCAGCTTATCACGCCTCTCCAACAGACTCTTCCCATCTTTGTACCCTTCCATTTTCAATCTCTACGTAAAATCAAAATATGGACCATAATTAGTTAGTTTTCTAAAAAAACTCAAACAAATGAATCAAAATAACTAATCACGTATTTGTAACACACTTCATACATTGGTTTGTAGGTGACGCATATTTACTGTTACTTCATTGTTGTTATTATTAATATAGGTAACTTACAAGAAAAATGTACCTCTGTATCGGTCTGCAAGGATATGCTGACGGTACTTTGCGAAATTGAAACAGTTTCATCCTCTGTCAAAATGGTGATCTTTTGCTTCTGATAAATTTTAGCAGTTGGCCATTTCTTGGGGTTCGATTCGTCGCCGTTCGATCTGATCCGCTGGTTCGTCTCGGAGTAACCTTCGGTGAACGATTCGGAGAAATGGCTCGTCTGCTCTCCGTTGACTGATTGACTCTTCTCTGCGTTTCAATGGTCAATGGCTACGGTTCGACTATAGAGTTTGAACGCCTCGCATTGCCATCACTTGGACTTCCAGCTCTAGCCGGGCTCCATACATTCCGGTCAGGCCTAGGACACACCAGAGGCAGCTTTTTCTGGCGAGGTCGAGATTCCGGCGTCTTAAAGGAGACAAGTTGTTATCGGTTCTCCGATGAATTGGTGAACGCCTCATTACGATGTCCGGGTACTCATCGGCGGTGAGACTCCTATCATATGTTACATTCCTGTGGCTAATTAGCTCTGAAGATCTTCTTGAATGCAGAAGTCCTTTCAGTTGCGAAACTTCGAGGATTTGTTTTCGAGATCTCTCGAAGCCTCACCGACTCCTCTCATCTTCAATCGCCTCTCAATCGCTATGGTCTCCGTCACTGCCGCATTCATCGACGGCTCCGGAAAGACCTCCGTCGTTTCAAATACACTTCTCCGCGTGGATTTCGCTGAAGCCTTCGATTGTTGTCGTACGTCAGATTTCTCATTCACAGAATCTCTCTCCATTTGATTGTCTGATACATTAAAATGCAATTTATTTGGTTGTTTGATATGGACATTGTCAGAATCAATGAGTAGTCGATGTTGAAAGATGCCTCTGCGCACTCGTGACTTCGATTGGGATTTTCGCTGCTCCACTTGCTTAACTAGCTTAGAATCGGGCAGTGATAAAGGTTCAAGGCCCATCAGCTTGGCGATGACACTTGGAGAAGATCGTGGCCGTTGCTTATCATCATCACCGTCATTAGCCGTACATTCTGATAAAATCATCCTATCTTTGCGGGTCTCTTTCTGGCCTCCTTTGGCTGCATAATAACTGGCTTTGCTGTCCACTGATTGTTTCCAGTTTCTTTCAGCTTCCATGACGATTTTGCTCCTCTTTTCAGTTCAAATATCGGTAAAAGAAGTGATGATTTTGGCACTGGTATTTCAGGTGGCACAGATGATTTCGACTTCATCGTCGGCCACGGTTTCCGTCGTTCTATACTTTGTCTTGCCACTGGCTTTGAAGCACTTGGCGACGCTGAATTATCTTTGCCCTTCAAAGTATCAAAATAGATCATATATCTTAGTGCGAACAACTATATATATATATATATATATATATATATATATATCTTAAAATATAATCTATTCAAAACATATATTCCATGATTCTTTATTTGGACACCTAACAAATATCTAAATTTTATATTTTTATATACTATTTTAGATCTATTGACAATAAAATATAAAAAATTTGTATCTATTTTTCATGAAATCATGCATAGATCAGGTATATATATATGTTTATGCGTCTATATATTTGTGGTGGTCTTACGGCGGCAGCGGTGAGGCGCTTGGCAGTGTAGAGTTTTCTGCCGGTTAAGAGTTGGTGCCGATCGAAAAATTGAAGAAAACCGGTCATACAACCCATCTGTTTCTCACTCTGATTCTCAAGATTCCGATCCTGGACTATACTTGTTGTCATATTTCCGGCAGTCCACGTCACTTTTAGGTCAGCTTTCTCTCTTCGCAAAACCACTCTCCACACTGTCTCGCACGCACTCCCTCTTTTAATAGCGTCACATTTGGTTCAAGGCTTTCTCTATACGGAATTATGCCCTTACCCTATCTCTAACAGTTTTTTTATTTTTATTTTTTAAATTTAAATAATTTGAATCATTTTTTTATAATTTGGGATCTCCTATTTTCAGTTCTACTCCAACAGTTCTCCTATTTTTTTATCAAACTTTCAATTTAAGGAATCCCTATTTTAATTTTACTCTAACAGCTATCCTATTTTAAAATATTACACTCTTAAAGCTATGAAAAATAGGGGATGGGATTTGAGTTTTGGCTTTAGAGGATAAAAAGAACCTGTATATATAAGTGTTTTGTTTTAGGGTTTTGAAAAAACTCAAATTTTGGTAATGAGATAGGGGAGCTGTTGGAGCACATTAATACCAATCACTCCCCTAAATATAGGGTTTTTTATGTTTAGGGTTGCTGTTGGACTAAGCTCCAACAGCCACTTTATTATTATTATTATTATTATTTTCATTTAGCAAATCAAACTCATCCTCTCTACATTTATGAACCTCTAATATCAATTTTTCTTCAAAAGACTTCCTACTTTTCTTTTTTCAAGAGTTCTCTATCTCAATTTACTTTAACGGACTCTCTACTTTTTCACTCTTTGTCTATAATTTCACATTTAATATTTTCTTATTTATCTTTAACACGTAATATTCTATTATAATTTTTATAAAAAATTTGAATATGATATTAAAAAATTAATTGCTCAAATTAATATTTAATTTTCATAATTGCTTTAATTATTTCCTTCCCATCAATCTCTTTTTTGGTCAAATTGGTTGCTTTCTTTCTAATTTATTTTCAATACATATTATCCTATTATAATTTTTAATAAAAAAGCTTGAATATAATATTAAAAATTTTAATTGTTAACATTGATTGTGCTATAAATAAAATTTAGAGAGGTTGATTTGCTCAAAAGATTTGGCAAGGGAAAAAGTTGATATGGGGAGCTCCACAAAATAGGGAGGCTTGGCAAGACTCTTGGAGAAAGACACAAAAGGCTTAATCCAACAACGTCCCTATTTTTTCCTTATATATAGTAAGTCAAATTCTATCCTTTCTGTATTTAGGAATTCCCTATCTCAGTTTTATTCTAATAGCATTCCTAGTTTTTTTCTAAGAACTCTCTGTGTCAATTTACTCCAACAGGCTCCCTACTCTTTCACTACCTATCTAATCTCACTTTTAAATTTACCTATTTATCTTTAATACATATTATGATATTATAATCTTTTACAAAAAAAATTAACAATAATATTAAAAAATTAATTATTAATATTTAATTTTACAAATATTTTAAATTTATTTTTCAATCAATATTTTTTTTGGTTAACTTAAATAGGGATGGCAATGGGATGAGTGATTTAGGGTATTCGGTATCGACCGACCCAATTAAAATCCGATAAAATTCGTCCCATTAAGAACCCATAACGGATCTGGAACGATTAAAAATACCCGTTAGGGTTTGCGACGGAACTGGGATTGATCCCTGGGATACTCGTATTCCCAAACCTGATTATATATATACATATATGTACAGATATATATGTGTGTGTATGTATATATATAGGTGTTTTACATTTATTACTTAATTATAGTTTTAAATACATAAGTACATATATATACTAAAAATTAAGAAAAATTTTTACTTTCTAATAGTAGTAAGATTTGAACTCTTAACCTTTTACTCTTTAAAATCTTATTATTTTAATATATTTTAGGGATATTGTTGAGATTTTTTGGGAAAAATTATTTGATTGGTTAGTTTTTTTAAAATTTAGTGATTTAATTCGGTTTCCGAGGTTGAGAACATGTCTTGAATTTGGGTTCGGGACATTTCTTATTAAAATTTTTTACTTAAATTTTAAATTTTTTTAACCAGGTTTGGGACGTTCGGAGTACCCGAAGGATTGGGACGTTCCGGAAATGGGATTCTCATTTAATTTTTATCCGGGTTTGGGACAGAAATGAAAATTGGAATGCTATCTGGATAACGGATTTGGAATTCCTTCATAAGTAGAGTACCCATCCCGTTGCCATCCCTAAAATTGAAACTTATTGAATAGAAGACGAGAGAGAAGAAAGGAGAGGAAAAAATATCTGTTTTTCATTAAGTGATTGAATAGCAATTTTGATCCCGCCAAGAAAGATGAATATAGGGCAAAGAAAAAGGTTGCATCATTCTACAGAAAATTGTACAACTAGTCCTTATTGTTTTCTCTTTTTTTAAAATTGGTCTCTATTATTTTAAAATGTTCAATTTAGTCCTCATTATTTTGTAAAAAATATCCAAATTAGTCCTTAATATTTTGCAAATTAATCCTTGTTATTTAGAAAATAATTATATTAGTCCTCAATATTTTACAAAAATAGTCAAATTAGTCCCCATTGTTTAAAAGAAAATTCATTTTAATCCTTAATGTTTAACAAACTTACTCAAATTAGTCCCAATCTTTTCTTATTTATTTATTTTTCTTAAAACAGGAACTAATTTGAGTAAATTTATAAAACTTTGAGGACTAATATGATTTTTTCCCAAACAATGAGGACTAGTTTAACCATTTTTGCGAATATTAAGGACTAATATGAGTATTTCCTAAATAATAAGGACTAATTTAACTATATTTGCAAAATATTGAGGACTAATTTAAATACTTTTGTAAAACATAAGGACTAAATTGAATATTTTAAATAATAGGAGCCAATTTAAAAAAGTAAGAAACAATGAGGACCTATTGTGAAATTAACCCCTTCATTCTACTTCAATTAAAAAAGGGAAGAAGATCGTGTTATCATCACAGAGTAGGGGCAGGCCACCATAAACTTGCACTTATTTGCAAGAAAGAAAAAAAAAAACTTCTTTTTGGGCAAAAAAGATTTTTAAAGGGAGAAAATAGAAGACGGGGTATATTCTATCTCTGGGAATTTATATATCTTTGTTTGGTTCTTTATTATCATAATTTAAATGATCTTTGTTTGGTTTTTTATTATCATAATTTAAATGATCTATTTAATATATGATGATTGGAAACTTCTTTTCTATGTAAACTTGAGCCTATTTGCAAGAAGAAAATTTGTCTTTTTGTGCTAAAAGATTTTCAGAGAGAAAAAGAGACGTCATAATAAGTTCTATTTTGGGTATCTAATAAATCTTTCTCTTTCCTTTTTTTTTAATTATCATAATGTAAATTATGAGTTTTGTTATTACAATAACTCCGTTATTATATTATTTGATAAGTTTTTATTTAATTATTATCTAATAAGATTTGGATTACCTTTTCAAAATGATTAATTATATTGAATAATTATATTTTTTTAAATTTTTTATCTAATAAGATTCGATTTACTTATCTAATAAAACTTTGAGGAGATATTTATATTTAACTTAAACTTTTTGGTATTTGGAGTTATTTTTCGTTCCGTAATATAGTTTTTTTCCCTAATTTTTAATTATTTGTATTAAATAATAATAATAATAATAATAATAATAATAATAATAATAATAATAATAATAATAATGATAAGTTATGTTATATTTTATAATAATAATTATTCGATGTGATTTGATTTAATGATTCATAGTAGCTGACGGGGGGCATTTTGTTAACCATACAGGGAAAAGTATTTTGGTGAAAATAGACGAAGAGACCAAATAATGTGATATTTGTATTTATAGTCATATTAAAATAACTCACAGTTATCATGATAAATTATATTATATATAAATAAAACTCATAAAAATAAAATTCCTTGTTTAATAATCATCTAACAATTATTAGATTGTCGACAATTCAAATTTAAAAGTTGGTCATTTTAAATTCTTTGTAACTTATGTACCTATTTGTTAATAGTTGGATTATCTATTAGTTACAGTTAATGAATAGGTATAATATTTACAAATATATATATATATATATTATTTAGTAAAAAGCCTTTTCTTATTTTAGTTTTTTATTTTTTTATAGTTTTGTGCATAATGCAAATTTTGTATGACAAATGAACCTGTTATTTTTTATTTTTTATTATGCACATACAAAAAAGTAATTGAATCATACTATAAAAGCAATTCTTCAAATCCATTAAAAAAATTTCAAAGATCAGTGATATAATTAAACAATAATCCCTTTGGAGTTGGATTACAAAAAAAAAAAAAAAGCATAACTACATATAGTCAATGATAAACCAATAATATCTTTTGCTAGAGGAGGTTAAATAAAAAGAATATAATTTAAATTCACATGCACTTTTATAGTTATATGTACAATCATTAGTGGTGCTTTACTTTATTTATTTTATCTATGAGGTCTCAACATTCTTTACAAAATGAATAATGTGAATTGGAAAATCACAAAAACAAATAATAATATAAAAAATTCTAAATGAAATAGAAAAATGGTCGAAACTTTATTCAACCTTAATCATGTGTGCAGATGTGCATGCAAACATAAAGTATACCCCAGGAAGTGAAAATAAATGGAAAAGCCCATCTTTGTTTATGAAAAAATAGCTCATACTTAATTTTCACTTGTGAACTGTCACCGCTTGTGTCTCTGTTGTCTAGCTTCCTCATCAGCTTGTTACGTTTCATGCTCTTTTTGCCTACAAAAGATAAAAGGAAAGATAAATGGAGTCATAACCTTTGTAGATAAAATTTAAATAATACCAAACTAAAATTAAAAAAAAAAATGTTGCATCGTCAAGATATTGAATGATGCTATTGGAAATAATTAAAATGAAAAACACAAACTCGTGCTATTCATGCAACAATCTATTTGCGAGGTCTTTGTTATACTATTAATATCAATATAATTACCATTACCTCAATATCGCCTCTTTTTATTTCCAAATTAAATATCAAAATGACTTTGGAATAGGATAGACTTTGTAGTTTATAGTATCATTATCAGATAGGTTACTCATGCATAAGGAAGAAATAAAAGTAGAAAACCGAATAGTTTAGTATATATAGATATTCCATGTAACTGATTTTTAGATCTAATTTTTTATTTCGTTTTGATTATCTTTTTCTTTTTGGGTCAATTTGGTTATCTTACTGGATAAGATTTCATTATCTGATAAGATTTAGTTTGGATTTCTTTTATTTAGTTTGGACTTTTTATTGTGGAAATTACTTTTAATAATCTTTATAGAAATTATAGAATTCCAATATGTGGCGCTTGTGGTTGTTCTCTTAGAATAAATAATAATAATAATAATAATGAAATGAGATAATGATAATGATAATGATATATATACATATACATATATATATATATTCTTGTTTGGGTTTTTTAAAAAGAATGTTTTAATTTCTCTGGTTAATTTTTAAATAAAAAATTTATTAAAAGTTCACCTTGCTTCATTGGTTTTTCGGTTCCAGCAATGTCTTGTGTAAAATGTGCTGAATTCCCACTTGTGATATAACATGGTGTTATCATCGGATAGGAAAATCTTTCGGCTCCACCAATGTCTTGTGCAAAATGCGCAGAAAAGATTCTCACGTGTGATATAACATGGAGTTATCATCGGATAGGAAAATCTTTGACATCTTCCAGGATCCAATATAGCATAGAAAAATTGAAGGCCCAGAAGTCGGACAGGTAAGAACGTATAAAAGAAAAGATGTGGCATGTTTATTTGTGGATTATGATCTTTTCATATTTATTAAATTTTTTTATATTAATATAAGAAAAAAAATTAACTATCAAAAATATCAATATTTAATAAAAGATTGTGATGATCATTTCTAAATTATAAATTTTGATTGTCGAAAAAATATTGAACTCACGTACTTAGCATACTTAAATTGATTGGTGGAAATGGTAAGGTGCTTATGATGATAAATTATATTAAAATATTAAACATATTTTTACAAAATGGAGGCAACCCTTTCCTTTCAATTTAAGAAGAAAATGTGAAAATGGAAGATTCTTCAAAATTTTTATCTAATCTGTAATTTAATTTAAAACCCCAAACATAATTCTATTAAATAACAAAATATGAACTTGATTACTAAATTTGGCATCAGAAGCAAAAGAGAGGAGACATTAACTAACCATAATAAGTCTTCCCCACAAGGATTTAGCTGTGATATAAGGATTTTCGTTTACTTCTTTAAAATTTATGTGAGTTTTGAATTTTTTTTTACCACGAAAAAACAATTAAACCTTAAAAGTCTGCCAAGATTCATTAGGTGGAAGGCGTCCACGTGAGAAGTTAAAAAGAGTCGTCCTTAGCAACAACCTTCATATTTTGACAAACCCACGCCACCTCCCCCCACTCCCCCCCCCCCCCCAAAAAAAAAAAAAAAAAAACCCCACCTTCATATAGGATTGGATTAATTTGAGTGAAAAAGGAGTAACCTGTTCATTCTCCGTTGTACATTTTTCTCAATCTTTCGGTTTTCCTTTCTCAGAAAAATAAATAAACAAATACTTTCAGTTTCTCTCTCTTAACACTTCCTCTCAGGCTGCCTCATAACCTTATCCGCAGCTTGTTTACATACCAGCTTTTCATTTCAAAATCTGTCAGTAAGAGTAAAAAGCATTCCGTATTACGCAGAGGCCAGATGAGGTATGGTTTTTAATGAAAATTTGTAGGAAAAAGAGGTCCAAGAGTTAAGCGAAACATGGTGCAAGAATTTGACAACAATGAGAGTATGCATCCAAACAGTAAGGGTGGAGGCTACAGAGGATTATCAATGGCTGGAAATGTCCCAAGATATCTCAGTAGCAATGATCTTTCAGATTTTCAGAATTCTGAGATAGCCAAATTCAAAAGAACAAGGCTATCACCTCAGGTTTCCACTATTTCATGCACGGAGTAGGCGCATGATTGCAATTAATGAATGACGCATGATTGATTAGTTGCTCATGAGCTCTCCATTTTATTTTGTGTTCTCACGTAATAAATGAAACTGATTGTTCTGTTGACGTAGATAAATCATGTTTTTGTATATGTTTTCTTTTCAAAATCTTACGGATCGGAATTTGATTTGGAGTTTTGTGGGTGGGTGAATCTTGATGGTAACTCGCTTCGGTTTTCAGCAATTCTAGTGCTTTTCTTGTTTCAAGTTTGGCTTCATTTTGCTTCTTTGTTTTGTTTTTATATATCGTTATTATTGGATTTTTAGATATACGATGATAATCATAATCATATACTCATTATTGCTCTCTTTAATTGTGATTGATATTTTCAGGATGGTGATGATAATCATCATGAACAACCAAGTCTTTTAGGTTTATCTTTAAGGAGAACTCCATCTTTGTTGGATCTAGTAGATCAAATGGCCTTATCTCAAGAAAGGCAGATAACTTCTTCAACTGCTACCAATTATAATTCAAACCGCTGTACGTCTAAATTTGTATCTCAATCTTCGCCAGAAAAGTTGAAAGCTTCCAATTTTTCTGCATCTAAATTAACAATTGGTAATTGGCAGGTAAAACACTTGATTGGTTTTTAGTTTACATTTTTCCACAAAGTTTCTGTGGAAAGTTGTTAATGTAGCATTATTTTTCATGGTCATTTATATTTGCAGAGGACTTCTAAACATGAGGGTGATTTAGTAGCTAAATGTTATTTTGCCAAACGTAAATTGGTTTGGGAATTTCTTGAAGGTGCACTGAAGTATAAGATTGAACTACAGTGGTCGGATGTCGTGGCAATTAGAGCCACTTTTAATGATAATGAACCAGGTGTTTTGGAAATTGAGGTTAATAATTTTTTATTTTTCTTTAATTTCTATTAATTTTGCCATTGTTGCTATTATAATCTAAGCTTATAAAGCAAATTTTATGCAGCTCAATCAGCCACCTTTATTTTTTCGAGAAACTAACCCTCAACCACGAAAGCATACTATTTGGCAACAAGCATCTGATTTCACAACAGGACAAGCTTCCATTTGGAGGTATTATCAATCTAATTTGTGAAATTCAAAAATTCTGTCGTACATCTTCTAATCCTTTAAGTCTCTCCAGTTGAAGTGCAAAGCATGCATGCCTTATTTATTTCTTTACCATTCCTCAAAATTAGACATTGAATCAAGTCATTTGATCCCTCAAAAGCCAAATGAAAACTTGAACTACAAAACATGCATGCCTTATTTATCTATTTTCCATTTCTTAAAATTAGCCATTAATTTTTTAGCAAATTAGAATTAGCCATTGAATTAACACATCTGATTCCTCAAAATCATTACGTCAAGTAAGTACATATTCTCAAAATTACAATGACCAAATTGGGCTTTTAATCCGATTATTATTATTTTTTTTTTAAAAAAAAAACACGTACAGGATTTGCACAAAGAAGAAGGATTAATGACCGAGTTAGGCTTTTAATCTAATTTGAAAAATATATACATGATTTGCATATGGGAAAGGGATTAATTGTTCTACAAGAGCGATACAAATAGTTTTTATTAGAAAATTCAATTCATTTTATGTTGAGGCATTCCATTAGGATCCTAATTTATCATTTTTAAGTTGTTTCAACTTTCAATTTGTTGGTTACCTCATTTTTAGTGAATGAAACCTTTGCTTTCAAAAAATTATGATGTGCTTTTTGTGTAGTTGTATTTTTTAAACATTTGTAGTTTTGTCAGTAATTGGATGGCCTTCAGGAGACATTATGTGCAATTTCCCCCGGGAATACTTGATAAGCACTATGAAAAGCTCCTCCAATTTGATCAACGACTCTATGGATTGAGTCAAGAACCTTTTCCAAGTTACCAATCACCTTATTTTGAAGCAGTTTTTAGTGGGTTCTCACAACTGTATTATGGACTACAACAATATATCCATAGACGACAATTTGCCCAACAACTACGTCTAATGCCTTCAATTAATCAAGTTCATAATATTAATCTATCAACACAAGCGGAAGGAAGAATTATGAACTCAAATTCACCTATGTCAGGTATGACAATTTCTTTTTCCTTTTTTTTTTCTTTTTGGCTTTTCATTATAATAACTATGCAAAAGAAAGACACTAAATTTGTTCTATACTGCTTTTTGACAGTAACGCATTGTGCTTATCTGAATGAGAAAGCAAGAGATCATCAAAGAATGCTTCAAGGCCAAGGACTAGGAAATGTTGTTAAAGAAAGTAATTATCTTCAAGAGCTACCAGATAATATATTTGAGGGAAATAATGCTCAAGGGCTAACAAATATTGCTGCTGAGGATTATGTTCAAGCCAATTCACTTATTCCTAATGAAGATTATCACATGCTAAAGAATGTTCAGAAAGAGGAGCCTACCGAAGATCCAACAATGCTCGAATTTATTGAGAAACATTTAATGAATGACCCCCAAGTTAATATGCAATATGCCTTCCAATTTTGAATCATTTAGAGATATGAAGACCTACAACGACTGCATTGATGAAGGCCAAGAGATAGTCATCATTAATTGATGTATATGTTCGGCAGAAAGTAACTTGTTGACATTTCGATATATCGGCTAGTGGAAGACTGCAAGTAGATGGTGCTACCACAAATAAGTAGCTCGTTTGACAATAGATATGCTTTGTTAGACTCGACAGTTGGAGATTTGTCAATGTTTGCTCCTGCTCAGGACTTGTATAATTGGGCATGATACCAACATTTGAGATCCTAAAGGGGAGGGAAGGAACTTGGTGGGAGAGTTTCTAGTGTATATATATATCATCAGTTCATCACATTATTCATCATATTATCCTGCCTTTATTTTTTCAACTTTTCCTTTTCTGACTCTCATCTAACTTCAGTTTCTTCTTTACAATGAGAAAAACAAGCAGAGCCCGACTATGTTCTGGTTTTATTTTTATGTCTTTTGATGGCATCTAGTACGAATCTTCATATTGTTATTGTGAAAGAGCAAGTAGCAAAGTTTGGATAGTCTCGTACATTCCATGCTATATACTAGTAAAATACTTGCTTGGGGGGTGTTTGGTCACAATTCCCTTCACCCCCAAACCAAACACCCCCCCCCCCCCCCAAAAGAATCACATTCACGGGAATTCCTAATAATGTGGTAAATATGTTTACTATCATAAAAATATTCGTAATCAGATTACTAGAAATGTTATATTGTTACATTTAGTTCAAACTCAATATTGTGGGAAAATCTTAAGTAAAATTTCAAAACTGACCATAATTTAAAAAGATAAAGGCATTACATTTCATTACAACATATAATTGTCTCACATAAAAAATTCTCAAGATTTAAGTCTATCATATAAAATCTTAGATCATTCCTTATATTAACTAATTAGTTTTTATGATCAAACTCCAATAATTCTTAACATGATATTAGAGCTACGCTTTTAATCAAGTCATTTGCGCATCCATCCGCATGTGACCTATCAATTAGCTAATCATGCACATTTGTTGACGTAAAAACCCATCATTGCAAGCAACCCATGAAAATTCAATTTTATCTGTTTCGATCTGTGGTGACCCATCCTTCCAAGTTGTAAGTCGTCACAGTTTCAGATCATCCAATCGAGTTATACATCCATCCAAGTTTGACCCATATGTCAAACACTCTAGCATTGTTTCAGGTTGTATGACCATCCAAATTCAACCCAGTCGTCAAAATGGTGCAAGCAACCCATTCATGCAAGCAGCCCACCCATCAAGTTCATCTATCGTGCACAGTCATGCACGTGGTAGCCCATCCCTACAAGCAGCATCAAAGTTGCAACCTCATCTGTTTCGGGCAGTCGTAAACCATCCTTCCAAGTTGTAAGTCATCGAGTGTGCAAGTTCATTCATCATGCACATCTGTTCATGTGGTACCTATCTCTATAAGTAGCCTATCAAAGCTACAATCTCATTTGTTCCGAGTGGTGGTAACCCATCCCTCCAAGCAACATGCCTTCAAGTGCACTAATACTACTGTTCTGGATCACAAGAGCATCCAACCGGGTCACATCCTAGTTCAACCTGTCAAAAATAGTGCAAACACTACTCCGGTCACACACGAGGAAGGTGTTATAACATACAATTGTTCTACATGAAAATTTTCTTCAGATTCAAGTCTACCGTATAAGATTAAGTCACCTTATATTAACCAATTGATTTTTATAATAAAACTCTAGCAATTCTTAATACACATTTGTTTATGCGTTATGATATGCGAGTGTATGTACTGTGCACAAATATCAAAATGAAAACTTGGTGGATTGGGCTTGGACTAGCTAACGACTCTTCGGCCAGTCTATTGATGAGTCGGGCCTAGCCTGCCACACCAGTATTTGGATTGGCCCAAGTAGGGCCGGAAGTAAAATATTATTTATTTGTATTATTATATATTATATTATATTACATATGTGATCTCTTTATATTGTTATACATTAAATTATTTTTATGTACTATATTATTATTTATAATATATATCATATATATTTACATGTTACATATTAGACGTTATTATTATCTATATTTACTAATATTTTTGTATTATCTATTATTATTAATTTTTAATTTTATATATTTTATATTATATTATTTTCATTATTGTTATATTATTATTTACGTAATATATGTTATATTATATTGTATTTATCATGTATATTTATTATTTAAAATATACTAGAAATGATATATTTACATGATATATTATTTAATATTTAATCATTATTGTTATTATTATTATTATTGTTATTGTTGTTGTTATCTACTTTATAAATATATCTAAAACAGAAGCCATAGTGGCATGCTTTTCCCGCCAAAGCTTTTTGTCCCTACTGCAAACACGTTTAACTTCATCCCACCGACCATTCATATCCTCTTCAATATGCTAATTAACGGCCAAGGTTTTGCCATATTCTTTTTATTTGGTCATGGCTTGCGAAAATGATAGCGGTAGGTCCACTTCTGACGTTACGCTATCCGTCACACATTTTTTTTGTTTCAATTGTTTTTATGGATCTCGCATTATAAATACAGGGCAATTACTAAGATATTATATATGTTTATAATTTTTATATTATATGTTTATAATTAAGTTTATAATTTTTAATTATTTATAAATAATAAGTTATATGTTTATAATTTTAACATTTTATATTCAGAATTTTTAATTATTTATAATTTACTTATGCATTACTCTTATATTATATGTTTAAAAATTTTAAATAGTATGAAAGTTGGGTCAAAATTAATTTTGATAGTTGCTTTAGAGGGTATTTGGCTTTGCTTATTTGGTACTTATAAGCACCTAAATAGTAAAAAATATGTGAAATAGTATTTTTTTATATTTTTATAAACACCCTAAATAAGCAAAGCCAAACACCCTCTTGGTCTTCCCCTTCAAAAAGCTCGTGTTGGAGGAGTTGCTAGAGATCATAAAGGTAAAATTCCTTTGGGCATTTTACGAGACAATTGAGCCAATTTCCTCGGTGTACTCTGAAGTCTTTGCGTTATGGAGAGGTCTTGATCTTTGCAGGCAGAGAAACATTAGAAATGTGTGGCTGGAAATGGATGCACAATTTGTTGTTAATTGGGTCAATGAAAAAAATAATGGCCCCTGGATTGTGTGTCATCTTCTCTGTAAAGTGCAGCTACTTTTGAAGAGTATGGACTGGAAGCTTACCCACATTTGTAGAGAGGCAAATTCCGCTGCTGATCATTTAGCAAATGAAGGAGCATTTTCATGTGGCCTCAAAAATTTTCATTTTTGATATCAAACACAGAGCTTGATTGGTATTATCAGAGTGGAAAGAATGGGGTCGCCTTATTTCAGAAGCTCAAAACATGGCATTGGCTAAGGTTACTTGTTGGATTTGGGTTTGTTTTTGTCCCCCAAATCTTTTTTTTTTTTGTAAGGTTAGGAGTCTAACCTTGTTTATTGCTTTTTTAGCTTTCTTTGTAATGTTGATTAAACATACTAAGGTGGTGATTGGTATGCAGAATGGAATAATATTGCTAGCTCTCTTCTAAATTCCATAATTGGTATGAAGTAATGAACCAAGTAATAACAATCCCGAGAGAATCCTATTCCCATAAACATGAGAATAACCATTCCTCAATAAATACATAGGAATGAGTCATTCCCATGTTTGTAAGAATGAGATTTTTTCCACTAATAGACTAAAAATATTGTTTTAAAAATTAACATTTGTTGTTTTACATCAAAAATAAAAATAAAAATAAAAATTTAGAAAAATATAAAATAAAATTAAGATTAGAAATAAAATTTTAAAAAATAAAATAATTGAAATAGAAAATAAATATAAAAATAAAATAGAAATAAAAATTAAAAATAAAATACAACCACAATAACAAAAATTAAATAAATAGAAAAATAAAAATAAAATAGAAAATAGAAAACAAAAATCAAATAATCAAAAATAAAAATAAAAATAAGAAAAAGAAAATAAAAAAAATTAAACATAGAAAATAAAAAACAATAATTTTAAAATAAAATATAAAAAATAAAAAATAGATCTATACATTCATTCTTACCATCATTCCTAAAGTATATCAAGTATGGTATATTCATTCCCATGTCTATTCATTCCTAAATTCATTTTATTCCTATCAAATTTATTCTTTTATACCAATCACCACCTAAGTGCTGTAGAGTTCACTTAGTATATTTGAGTGGTCTTGGTTGCATTGCATATAGTGGCTGACAGGGTGCATTTTGTACATTTGGTTAGGATTTGTCCAACCACCTCTTAGTAGTAGATAGAGGGTTCAATTCATGTCTCCCCTTTCCTTCTATATTTACTTTCAATTAATATAATCCTAAGAGAAGAACCTTTGATTCCACTATATATATATATATATATATATATATATATATCAGTTATATGTTCACAATAATAAATTAACTGTTTATGACTATTTAAGATATGTTGATAATTTGTGACTAACACGTTCACAATTTGTGAACGATTTTAGAACTCATAGTCAGAGGTGTTATCGGTATTCAATCGATGATCGAATTGTCGTGTTGTGTTCATAGACGCGAAGAGAGTGAAATCGTTAAATTTCATATTGTTCCGAATGTCAGATTGTAAGATTAATTGGATGGTGCACCCTGCACTTTTCAGTGTACCACAATATGGGTGTGTGGTACAATTTGCGCTGCTGAATAATTCTATAAATTTATTTTATATTTTAAATATTTATTTCTAATTAATTATTTGATTTTTAATTAATTAATTTTTTATTTTTATTTTTGATTAATTAATTAATTATCTTATCTTGAATTAAAAATAAAAAGATAATAAAGTCCATATTTAATTAATAATACATATTTACAAATTATTATTATTATTATTGTTGTTGTTGTTGTTGTTATTGTTGTTGTTGTTGTTGCTGCTACTGCTATTATTATTATTGTTATCATTTTTTTATTTTTTCTTATTATTACATAATGTCTCAATTTATTATTTTTATTATTGTTAATTTTTATTGTACATGGGAAGGTCTCAAATATGGATTTTTTTTTTTTAGTTTGCTGTGCATATTCCCATACCTCGGGAAAGTTAGATTCCCACCCATCTACATGAGAATGAAAATGGAGAAAATTATGAGAATATTGCATTTCCGAGAAGGTAATATGCTTGGGATACAGGAATGAAAATGGAGAAAATTGTGGGAATATTGCATTTCCGAGAAGGTAACATGTTTAGAGATCATTTTTCATTCTACGAACAAAACATAGAAATGTCACAATCTTGAATTTACTTTTCCAAAAATCTTTTATGATTCTATGAACTAAACGCCTTTCTTTCATTTATCTCTTAGTTTTTCTTTGTTTAACTATATCAATTCAACATCTAAATCAACGTGCAATGGGTGACATTAATATTTATTAGTATATTATTATGATGTTGTATTAATTATATATATATATATATATATATATATATTTAACATTATTATCTATATCTATACTATCTATATAAAATTGTACCTCAAAACTTTAGAAGTTGACACATAAGCTCCATAAAACTATACTAACATGCCACATGTGGTTAAAATTGCCACATCATCTTTTGATATGGGCAAAGAATTGCTCATAAAGGTAATCAAGTATGTCTTATGGCTCATAATAAAGTTACTCATAAAAGTGTAATTAAGTCTACACACACACACACAAATATATATATATATATATATATATGTATTGGTAGTACAGAAGTGTGTATATATATATACTAATAAAGTTATACCTCATGAAATAGGAGGTTTTAAGGGATGCCATATCATCAAATTTTAATTTTGTGGGTTTTATTTTTATTAGTTACACTTCTATACCAACAAATAAGAAAATTTTCTTACAAGTCAATTGTTCCTTTCTTTCTTTTGCAAGTTTGTCCTAATTGTTAAAAAAAAAAAATCTTTTGACCAAAAAAAAAAGTTAAAAAAATCCAAACCAATCCCTATTATTTTCAAGAAGTGGTCAATGATTATGAAATATTTAATAAAAGAATTTACATCTATATCTATACTACTATTTAAAATTAAACTTAAGTGAGATTAGAATAGTTTGAATGCCATACAAGCTAATATACGAGAGAGTAATCAAAATTTTATTGTATGAAATACTTTTGAATTTAATTTGTTGTTTTGCCTGATTTTATTTTTACAAATTTTAACATATTAGATTTATCTAAATTTAAATATATATTATATGTATGTATGTATGTATGTATGCATGTATAATCTATCTATCTATTATTCAAAAATTATGAGGTGAATGAGAAATTATCTTTGGAAACCTTTTGATTTTCTACTAACTTATTTAGTTCATGGGGGTTATAGTTTTCTTTGAATCATGATTTTGTGCAACTTTTGAGTTCTCCACTATCTTAAAAAGAGGTTGATTCAAGCGGTTTTGAGAAGTGTCTTTCAAAAATAAAGAAATGATGGCCTGACTTCTTCTTAGACCTATATGTAGAGATTCTTCTAGGCGTTACATAACTTAATAGAAATCTCTTCTACTACATAATTCTAGAGCATAAGTAACATACGGATCCTAGGTATTCATCATGTTCATTATTCGTCTACATTAGTGTTCACGACACGTCTCTGAGAGGTTTTACCACTAAACAACTCGTAGGTTTTTTCTGCTTAAAGAGTTACCACCATAAAAAGTATAAACGTTGTATTCTGGTAGGATTACGTCACAAAACTCTTAGCACTGTAGCAGGGACATAAAATCCTTAAAGTGATTGAGCTTACTCGAGCCTTATTTATTCGAATTTCTTTTGATATATTTTTTAGTTTTCTTTAGTTTATATTTCAATTTTTCATTTTTTGTCGTTTCTGATATTTTTCAATTTATTAAATTTATATTAGTTTCTTAATTCATACAATTTGAGATTTATTTTTGCAATTATTTTTAATAGCATCTATGTATCTATATTAACATATCTATATATAATAACAACAATAATCTTTGTAAAGTGTACATACCTTAGAGGAGGTTTGGTGGCATTAGAATAATCCACATGGCTCAAAATGTACCATTATTAATTTCCAAATCATAAATGTGTTTAAAAGTCCTAAAAATTGGGTAGCATGAGATAATTTGGAACAAAAAATTATCACAATCCTTTAATTTGATACCTTTTGAGAACTTTTATCACATAACCAAACACACAGAGACATATATATTACACATAAAATTGCCGATTATTCATCTCATAAGAGCTTTGAATGTATCATTATTAATATATATAAACAAATGAGTTTAGAAGTTCTAAAATTTTGTTGCCAAAAGATAGTTTAGAACTAAAAGTTACTAGTAATCTTTTAATTTAACACTTTTAATGACATTTGTTGCATGGACACACACAAGGAAAATATATTATACTTAAAATGTATAAATGCATACATGAGTATGTGTATTTTTTTTTTATCTACCTTATATTGTGAAGGCTTTTGAATGTATCACTATTAATATGCAAATAAAGAAATGAATTAAAAGTTCAAAAGATTTGGTGCCACAAGATATTTTAGAATCATAGGTTACCACCATATATGTTTATCTATCTATCTATATATGTATCTATCTTAACAATGGTTCGAACTTGATACTCAAAATTAAAAAAAAAAAAACTTTTTGTTTGAATTTTTTGATTTATATATATAAAAAAGAAATTTGAATTTACAATATAGAATTAAAATTTAGAAGTCCAAAATTAGAATTTAATTTGAATTTTAGAAATTGTGATTTGAAATTTTTAAAAAAGGACTGCTTAAGAAGAAATTTACTCGTGTAAAGTCGGGTTTGAAAATAACCAGTTATATATATTATTACAATTATTTATTTAGACAACATGTACAAGTGCCTGATATAGGCAAGAAAGTGTTTTAGGCCCAAATAAAGGAAACTACTTAGAACCTTCGTAATCACCCAACTGTGTATAAAATCAAATCAAATAAATATTTACACCAAATTATATATACCAACAGTTTTGGTGCACTACGGCTCACTCAATAGTTCTATATAATTGCAATTAATAGAGTACCGAAACCTCGTGGCAACACCCCCTCCTCTCTCATGCTTTGTTGCTGTGTATTAAAGAGCGCGACCAAAACCATGAACGTGGTCTCGTCCAACTCCAATTCACATCCTTCTGCCTTTCGCGAACTTATTTATGTCTTCAGGCTTTATATTACTTCATATTTTCTCAATAAAACAAAGTATGGTTGTGTCATCTTCAACTCAGCTGCGAGGCAGAAAGACGAGAGCTGTTGGTATTCCAACCATTGATCTCGGTTTCGAGAGGTCTAAGCTCTCTGAGCTAATGGTAAAAGCATGTGAAGAATTTGGTTTCTTCAAGGTGGTAAATCATGGTGTTCCAAAAGAAATAATCGCCAAAATGGAAAGGGAAAGCCTGGAATTTTTCGCTAAACCGGCCTCAGCCAAACAACAAGCTGGACCACCTACTCCTTTTGGCTACGGCTGCAAAAATATTGGCTTCCATGGCGACAAGGGTGAACTTGAATATATTCTCCTCGAAGCAAATCCTGTTTCAGTTTGCGAGCGATCCAAATCCATTTCCGAGAACCCAACAAAATTCAGGTAATGACAAGTACAAACTACTCCATCTTGTAGCGTATGAATGATTATTGACTTTGAAGATTTAATGTTCAGTTATAGTACTTCGACCTGTTGTAGTTACGTACATTGGACAAACATAAAGGTGACATAGCTGATCAGACTACATTCAGCTTTTTGAGGTGTGACGTAGAGTCGCCTATATATATGCATGAGGAAAAGATGAGAAGATATATACGTACATATTTTGTTTCTATCAATAATTTCAGTTTGCATTATTTTTTTTGGTTCTTCATGATATCTAAAGAATCCTCACATACGCCGAAAGAGCTCCTTGACCATAATTTTAAGGATCAATTGGTAAAATTGGTTTGCCGCGATGTTTCGTCTCTTGCTAATACCATGTCATTGGAGTTATTATTATTAAAAGAGTAAAATACACATTATTATATGTAGTTTAGTGCAATTTATATTATGATTTTTTACCATCATGCCCTTTTATGTTCCCTCACATTTGTTTACAATATTAATATTATTTATTCATAATATTAATGTCGTGTAGAATTGTGAACAATTTAATTGACTTTTTTTTGTTCATAATTTTTATATTATTTGTTCATAAATTTTGTAGTCTTTATTCATTGATACTCAATTCTTAAGGTGTATGATATAACTTTCATAGTTTAGGTAATTTATCTAATCAGTTAATTATCTTATATTTTGAAATTTATCCATTATTCTTTTATTTCTTTAAAGGTGGCATGTTACTTTGTGTGTAATTTGTTTAATTAGTTGATTATTTCTTGTGATTTGTCTATTTAGCTCATTATTCACTTTGTTTTTAAAACTTAACTCATTTCTTTTTATACTTTACAAAACGTGGTACAATTGTGTTTTTTCATTATTATTTGAATGTCATTATTCATTTTTTTGTCAAGGAATGTCATTATTTAAAAATAATGATATTCTTTTGAAACTATATAGCACATTATGAATTTTAATACTCCTATAAGCAAAAAAAAAAAAGCACATATAATTCACAATGTGTATTTTAAATTAAAAATGTCAAAAGAAGAGATTATATGTTACTTTTTAAAAAATATAAAAGTAATATGATAAATTTTAAAATATAAAATTAATTATCTAATTAAACAAATTACATGAAAATGTCTATTTTTCCCTTAATAAAGGGTTGTTCCTCCATCCACCCGTCTAAAAAAAGTGTAGGTTTAGCATAAAAAATTGTAGGTTTAGAGTAAGAATTTGTAATGTCTAAAACAAAAATTTATATGTTCTTTAAAAAAATTTATATTTCTAACAAAATTATTTGTAGAAAAAATTTTTGTTCTTAATCTATAAATTTTTATTTAAAATTTATAATTTTTTTTTCGGGTGGAAGAGTATTCTTTTAATAAAATAACTCACTTTAGCCATTGACAGAAAACTGCAGGCATAGTTAGGGGTGAGAATATTCGTTCCATATCTGAACCCGATTGGATAGAAAAATTATGAAACTTCAGATACGAATATATCCGAATTCGATATCCGATAAAAATACCAGATATCGGATAGGAATTCGGACAATTTTTTACTATCTAAATCCGATCCAAAATATCCAAAAAACATATATAATAATATATTAATTTTATGTTAAGGGCTTCATTGTTTAAAGATGGTTCAACATTTTATTATTTTATGATTTTTAACTTTATTTTAAACATTTTAGTTTTATGTCCTGCATTTGGGATATTTTATTTGTTTAACTTTTGGTACAACAAAAATATTTGATGACTTGTTATGAAATATAGATTGTGATAAATTTTGTATTTAGTGTCGGTTATGGTATGTATGATATATTAATATGGATTACGATTTGTAGTAAACTTATATATATTATTGGTAAACTTATATATATTGGTTATTATCTATTATTATTTTATATGACATATTTAGTATGAATTATAGTTTGTGGTAAATTTCATATTTAGTGAAATGTGTTAATTTTTCTTTTCAATACAATTTAATATTGTTATAGTTCGAGTGACACTAAATTTATATGATTATAATATTATTTAGTAGTAAAATATTAAATAAAAAATTAAATATGTTTTGATAATTAAATAAATCTCAAAATATCCATTATTCGAATATTCGATATACGACTGAATAAATACTTTTAAATTATCCGATTAAATAATTAATTTTTTAATTTAATATTTAATTATTCAATTATCTGATTATCTGTTTCGATTTCCGTCACTGGGCATTGTTGTCCCATCTTCTCATACAGCGGCCCCAGATCTGCAGCGAAAGCTGAAAGGAAAACGTGGGCCGCTTGCTGTCACCACAGATATCTAGGAAATAGGTGCTATTACATTAACAGCTATTCAATGCACGCCCTTTTACCAAAATTAAAAAAAAATGCACTTCCTATGTCCGTAGCCACCTAGGAATAAAAATATTGCAACCCAAATATATGTTGTGAAATAATCGATTACAATTAATAACTACTGTTTTTATATTCGTATTTTGTGCAAATTTATTTTTGATAGTCGATATAAAATTTAATTAGATTTTTTTTATTTTTAATAAAAAATAATGACTTTAGTTATGAACATTATAAGCTCTACGTGAGTTTTTTATGTTGAAATTAACTTGGGTTTAATTTTTTTATTTTTTTAGTAGCTGAAGAAAACTTATTCAAGTTTAGTTTATTAGAATTCATAAATAAATATTATTTTAAGTATTAATTGATTGGTAATTAAATTTTTAAAAATTCAAAAAATAAATTTATTTTAAGCACTAATTGACTTATCATTAATTTTTAAATTAAGATAATTAATGTACATATATAAAGATAATAAAAATAAAAAATAAAATAAACAATATATTAAAAGAAAAATAAAATAAAAAATATAGAAGTAAATAAGCTAATCAATATATTTATTAGTGTGGTTCAACAAGTTTGGAGCATGTAATATGAGGCCTTTTGTAAAATTTACTTAAAATTTATTTTTTTAACTTTTTGAAATAAAAGAGTTACTAATTAAATTTTTATAATTAATTTCTTTTAATATTTATTTCTCAGTTTACATTATCACCACTCCGTTTAATCTTTCTTTAGGTACTGTTGATCTTAGGTAAGATTGTGAAATGGAAAAAAGTTTCTTTCTATTGAAACAACAACTACTGAAATTATTAACATTATTCTATAAATAATATAAGGATTTAGAAAAGAACCAAGTACTTATTATCATTGAGTATATTGATTGGAGCATTATCCTCTATTTATACAATTTCTCTTAAAAGTTTTAATTCTGAAAATAATTTTAAATTATCAATATCTGATAATGACATTTATTGTAGATTGTGAGGCCTTTTCCTCAATGAGTTTTTGTTAAAAACAAAACTAAATATGATAAATGTTTTCTTTCATAACTATGTAGACTATAATGACATCTTAAATTTGAGCCTAAAGTTTTTGGGGCCTAAAACAAGAATTTTAGTTGTTTTACCCTTGAGCTACGCCTGTTTTTTACGCCACACTTTTTACAATTTCTATGTATTTTTAATAATAAACACCGGGTATAGTTTAAAAAATTGTTGTGACATAAAAGAAGGCCAAAGATCTGTGCAATTGAAATTTCTATTTAAAGAGTTATTTATTTGTTTGTTTATTTATTTATTTAAATTTTTATTTTTATTTTTAAACACCTAATTTTGATGTTTTAATATTTGAATTCCTCAAATTTTCAATATCTAATTTCTTTAAATCTTCAATTTTTAATTTTAGTTTTCAAAATTTTAATTTCTTTATTTTTAATTTTAATTTATAATTTTCTTATTTTTCAACTCTTTAAATTATTTTTTTTATTTTTTTAGTTTTTAGATTTTTTATTTTTAAATTTATAATTTTCTATTTTTTATTTTTTATTTCTTTATTCTTTTAGTTGTGTTTTTTAATTTTTAATCTTTAATTTTTCAACTCTTTAATTTTTTATTTTTTAGTTTTTAGATTTTCTATAACTTTTTCTACTTTTAAAGTTTTATGTTTCTTAGTTATTAACTTTCTAAAATTTAACTTTAATTTCAAACTTTTTTAATTCTTAGTTTTTTTAATTTTCTGAATTCTAATTTTTTTTTAAAATTTTAACTTCTAAATTTTGTAATTTTTAACTTTTAAGTGTTTTATTTTTTAATTTGCAAGCATTGATGTGGCACTTCAAAATGATTCAAAGGGGAAAAAAAAAAAGAAAAGAAAACGCAAATGCTCATGTTGTACTCTATAATTGCCCAAAAAATAATTCATTTGGTACTCTGTAATGACTTGAAAAAAAGAGTAGTTTAATATATATGAATTTACCTTAGTGAGTACGAAGAAAACCTACAAACGTTTTGTATGAATAGAACGTGAACATTGCGTTGCACAATGCCCATTTATGTTTTTCACTTGTTGCAATGGCAGCTCTGCTGTAAATGATTACGTGCAAACAGTCAGGAAAGTAGCATGTGAGATCCTGGATTTAGTCGGTGAAGGGCTATGGCTCCAAGATAAATCCGTATTTAGTAACTTCATCAGAGACGCCAACAGTGACTCGTGCTTCAGGATCAATTACTATCCTCCAATTAATAACATGGAGAACATGGACGCATCACCTACATTCCATCATCAGCATTCTTGTGCGAAGACTCGAATCGGATTCGGAGAGCACTCTGATCCTCAGATTTTGACAATCATGAGATCTAATGACGTTGGCGGCCTTCAAGTCTCTTCTCCTGACGCGTTGTGGATTCCAATTCCCCCTGATCCCGCTGCATTTTGTGTGTTCGTTGGGGATGCGTTCCAGGTCGGTCGTAGTCTTCTTTTTTCCTCTCCAAGGGGGGAAAACTGTTATTGTTCCCCCTTTACTATATTCTTACTGACGTAATTGACGCATGAAAGTTGTGATAAAACGCAGGCCTTGACAAATGGAAGGTTTCAGAGCGTGAGGCATAGGGTACTAGCAAATTCAATTAAGACAAGATTGTCAATTATGTTTTTTGGAGCTCCACCATTAAGCGCCTCCATATCTCCTCTTCCACAGATGGTATCTGCGCAGAATCCTAGTCTTTACAAGCCTTTCACCTGGGGGGAGTACAAGAAGTCTCTATACACCTCACGTTTGGCCGTCCGTCGCCTCGACTTATTCAGCAATCATTTAGTCGACGACAAGTCAGAAATTCAGAACTGTAATCACTAAGTGGTATCACGTTGGGGTTTCGAAGAGCTTCCGATCTTTTACTTAATCTACACATCATCTCGCTTTGCCACGTTGCCTAGAAAAACACGAGGCAGATGAAAGAGTTGCGCTCGTGCAATTTTCTTTGGAAGAATGCCATTTATCCCAATGAATTTCTATTTAAATTTTACAGTCCTCTATAAAATTTTAATTTTATCCATTTCACCCAATGACATCAAGTCTTGCCAAACATTATCTTATATTTAATGATATTTTGTGATTTTTATCTTTTTATTTGTTTATAGGACATTTTAATTCTATTTTCTCGTCAGTAATTTTAATTTTGTTTTATTTTTTCAAATATTAGCTTATCGTAATAAAATTTATTCTATTTTGGTTTTATACATGAATCTATATTTACATAAAAAAAGGTAGATTTCAATTTAAAATTAACATTTATTTAATTTAATGTATAGCACAAATTTTGCATTAATTTAAATAAAAAAGATTGAATTATATTTAAAATGTCAAGTAAATTATTTTAAAAGTCATTGAACTATTCAACCAATTTTGTTTTGACTACCGAACTATTTTTAATTTCATGATCTTTTCAATTTTAAACTTAACTCAATTCCAGATGCCGTATCCTTAGGAGTAGTGGCCTAAGGTCAACATGCCACAATTTGCTGAGAATGTCCCTGCAGCTTTTGTCACTTTCACACCGGAAAAGAAACAAGCCCTCCGATGATTTGATTTTCACTCTGCCAAATCTTCTCCACTAATTGGACACCATATTACGAATCTGGTAAAATGGTGATGGTTTGTCCAAAAATTGGCCGACCAGAGAGGTTTTCCAGTACTCAATACCCTTGTTCTTGATGCTCTCCGGGGTAATCACTCGGACTTTGCATCGACGATGGTTGGTTCGTAGTACTTGAGTTGATTTGCTTCAGATCCAGCAGTAGTAACAATAGGCACGGAGATCAGTTCCTTACCTTTGCTACCCTGTTGAATAACACCTTTAGGCCGCAGAGTGTCAATTTCCCCCTCCTTAAGAGAGAGGGGAACCTCAACAAGTTCCTCAACCGGCACCCCCGTATCAAATCTAGGGCTAGAACCACCATCTTGGTTAGGCTCCAGCACCGAAAAGCATTAACGTCATCTAAGCAAGGGGAAGAGGCAGAGAATGATTTTAGGCCTATTGCCTATTGCAAGGCCATTTACAAGATCATCTCTAAGTTTTTAGTCAATCGACTGAACACTCACTTGAACTTAATTATTTCTGATGTACATGGAGCTTTTGTTAAAGGAAAGAACATAGCAGATAATGTGCACATTGCCCGTGATCTAGTTCGTGGTTATGGCAGGAAGCATGGGGTTTCTAGATGTCTCATTAAAGCAGACCTATGATACTATTAGCTAGCACTTCATCCTGGCTGCCCTCGAAGCTCTCAAACTTTCCCAGCAAATTTATGGATTTTTTTTTAACCTTTTTTTTTCAAATTTCTATAAAAATAACTTAGTTTAAAAAGTGTTTACAAAATTAGACTTTTCGATTTTTCAAATACTGAAAACGATATTTTAAATATCAAAATTTAAATTTTGTTTTAAGTTCTAAATTTATTGTTACAAAATTACCTCGAAAATTAAATTCGATTTTTCAAACACCGTTTGGTATTTGAAAAACTACCCTTTTTTTTGCCAAATAAAGCAGTCATCACTCGCTTTTGCCATTTTGCTGAGAGGCCACAAAATTCTGAATCACTTCCATGGCCAATTGATGAGCACTTTTATCTTGGATTCTTGCTAGTTTATCCATGCTTCATAAGTCTCCTTATTAGCAAATAGCTTCAAGTTATAACGTGATGATGCTGCTGGTGTACCTTCCCCTCTTTTTCTTCTTCGACTATGTTGCCGCCATTAATGACCTCCTCCTCTTCCCCCCCCCCCCCCCGATCAAGGCCATTAATGACCTCCTTTACTTCTCTGGGAGACACATAAAGCTTCAGGCTTTTTTTTTTGGGTCTAAAAGAATAATTCTGTAAAGAAGAAAAACCATTGCAGAGGCAAATCTCCACCATGCAGCTATTGTTGGAAATGGTATTTCAAATGCCGTTTCTGTATTCGAAAAATCGAATTCAACTTTCGAGGTAATTTTGTGACAGTAAATTTAAAACTTCAAACAAAATTTAAATTTTGATATTTGAAATATCGTTTTTGGTATTTGAAAAACGTAAAAAGTTAGTTTTGTAAACACTTTTTAAACTAGGCTATTTTTGATAGGATTTTAAGAAAAAAGGTTAAAAATAAAAAAATTCCAAATTTATTGGGTGGATCTATACGTGCAGGGGGATTGAAGTTTGCTAACAGTGGGGGAATCCGACGGCTTTGGAAGGGGAGCTAGGGTTTGCGTCTAGGAGGAGAAGTTCATGGTCGAGGGATTTTTTTTTTTTTTTACTTAGGGTACTGTCCAAGCATGGGGAATAAGTAACTCGTGAAATACATCTCAGCAGCTGAAAGGAAATTATAAGCAGGGGAATTTTGGTCCAGCAAGCTGGGGTTAAAATATAAATATACAGACACTAAACACCTAATGTTGCAAATATAGCACATCTTGAGACACATGGTGTGACGGGATTGGGACTTTTTGAACGCCCCGGATGTTTTTAAAAATTTTCCAATAGTAAATAACGAAAGCAGTGTCCTAATCCCAGAGCCAATATGCTAATCCCAAAAACAGAACCCCACAATAATGCGGGAATTTTTTTTTACCTTTATTTTGAAAATTTATGGCAAAATTACCCTACTTTTAGAAATGTTTTCAAAAATATTCTCTTCGGTAAAAGACCTATTGAAACGATAGGTGACTTACCGTTGGGATGACGTCTGACATGATGATAGCAAGAATGGTAAGTGACTTACTGAAACAGTAGATTATATACCCAAACATTCGCGGCTGACGCGCTGTCGGTTTGAACAGTATGTGTGTTGCTGTACTAGTGCCAACAGTAAGTGACCTACCGAAAGCTTGCTGGTCCGAATCTCAAACGAATATATTCTTGAAATGATTTGATAGGGTGACAGCTTTTACGGTAAACTACCCACAGTAACAGTAGGGGACATACCGAAACGGTATGTGACCTACCGTTACGATGCTTCACTTACCGATCCAAAATGGCTTAAAACCCTATATAAACTCCCCACTCTTTCATCCCCAAATCATTAAAAACTCTGCAAATCTCTTCTGTACATTCTCCTATACAATTCTCAAATATTTAAAATCAGTCAAAAAATATGAATCCAGTTAGTGTTCTTTTACATTACGGTGGGCAAAAAATCAATGGCCTTTAAGGTGTCAATTATAAACCTACAAATCCTGCATGTAAGGTTAAAATAACACATGAAACATCGTATAATGAATTTGTTTATAGCATCTATGAGAAGCTTAATTTGCGTTATGGTATCGACAAAATTGAGTTATCTCATCGTTTCCAATTGGGGGTTGTAGAGTCGTAGTATCCATATTTTAGTGAGGCGACAATCAGCAATAATGAAGAATTGATGAAATGTTTTAGATGGCTTGCGATCACAATAACATGAATAATGCCTATGTTATTGTTGAAGTAAATACAGATGGCGTATACATTCCGCAACCAAGTAGTGATTTCTAGCTTTATGGCGTTATTCTCAACTTGAATGCTGAACCATTAAATTACAATGATGCAGGGTTTAACATCGCGGCAACTATCGCAGAATTTGCCACACTAAATGTGTCATCACATGGCATATTTGACATAACAAGGCCATCTCATGGTGTGCAACTAGACGTGAATATAGAGACATTTTAGTCTGAACCCGACATAAAAGACGAGGATATGGCCTTGAACGAGAATGATGTCTGGTACAATGATGATGATGTCTTGGATGAGAATTCAAACACTGGGAACGTAAATGCTAAAAGTGCAAGGCCGAGTAGTAGTGCGGGGCTGAGTGGTGGTGCGGGATTGAGTGGCTGTGTGGTACCAATGTTTGAGGTACTTGAAACTGTAGAGTTTCATACCGTTGTCAAGAATATTATATGGATAGCATGGAGAAGCAAAAAGCGCACTTATTTTAGGACAAAAATAAGATGGAATTGACAAAAGACATGATTTTCCCGTCCAAGAAGGATGTAATTAAGGCCATTTAGATGTATTCGAGAAAAGTACAACGTGAATACAAAGTCATATAGTTTGAACCAAATTGTGGCTTGTTTGTTGGATAAATGCTTCTAACCCTAGAAATCCACGTATGTGGGAATTGCGGGCAATTCAAAAATCCATGCATAGCCAGTTTGAAATAGCAAAGTATTGGGGTGTATGTAATTGCTTCGGTGGTAAAAGAAGGGCTGACCATAAAAATCTTACCGCTATGCTGTTTAGATCTACGAATATGCGTTTCATAAAACATAAGACTGATTTCGAGGTGGATTTTGTACAAGCATACATTGAGGACACCTTTCATGTGGACATTTCAAACGGGAAGGCATGGTGTGGTCGAAATAAGGCCATCAAAATGGTGTATGGCGATTGAGACGAGTTGTACCAGTTACTTCCACAGTTTTTTAGCACTGTCAAGGTAACAAATTCGAGGACAGTTGTAACATACAAGTCCTTTCAAGGGTCGATGCGAGGAAACAAAATTTTCAATTATGTGTTTTGAGCATTTGCACAATGTATTGCAGCGTGGAAGCATTGTTGTCAACTGTTATCTCTTGACGGTACCCACCTGCATAGTAGTCATTATAAAGGTCATCTCCTAATAGCATTGACGACAGATGCAAATGGGTAGATCTTACTACTAGTTTTTGCAGTTGTTGATGAAGAGACAACTGATAGCTGGCAATGGTTCTTTGAACAGGTTCGGATACGTTTTCTTCAAGATATGGATGTGATTTGTATAGTACTTGATAGACATACATGAATTTTTGTTGTTGTGGATCATATTTCATCTGATGGGCAATTACTAGTAAATTATCGAATATGCTTGAGACATCTTAAAAGCAATAGGATGAAACAATTCGACAACCAATATATAAAAGACTTATGTTAGAGAGCTGGCAAGGAAAATCAAGTCTATAAATATGTGGAAGTAATGTAGAAAGCTTTGCAAGTTGACTCAACACCAAGAAGAGTTTATAAACAGACGTATGACTATCACACCAACATAGACAGCGTATGTGGACGTTGTGTGTTGATGAAGGTTATCGGTGAGGTATAATGACGATAACAATGTGGAATGTTATATATGGTGTTTTTATTGGATCGAATTACCTGCCCATCACAACGTTAGTATCGCACACTTTTATGAAGTGTGCTGAATACTTCTAAAATCGGTCAATACATGTAAGACATTTGGCCGAACTAGAATTTGTCATCCCAATTATAATGAGAGAATTGTTTGACATAGGGGAGGTAAAGTCACACATTCATAACGTGTTTCAATTTCACTGTGAAACTGGTACAACACAGGTTGGCAGGTTGCTCAAATCGTATACTAATAGACTTTCTATACAGGTGGTTAAATTTTATGAGAAGACATGTATTTGCTGTAAGTGGACGGCTTATCATTTGTCTTGTTCGTATGCCAAGGCATTAGCATGCTATTTGAATGTTATATTCTCAACCTTATTCTCGATTGAGTATAAGGTTGAAGTATACAAGGCTACATATTCCATCCCATTTCATCCATTAGGACACGTTGATTATTGGCCTGAGGGACCTGCATGGCAGTTGCAACTTAACCCAAAATGGTTGCGGCAGAGAAAGAGAGAACTTGCCGGAGATAGATGCATCCATAATGAGATAGATCATTTGGACCAAGTTGCTCGACCAAAGTGTTCAAATTGCAGTCAACAAGGTCACAACATCCCTAGGTGCCCATAATCAAACTTACGTCGCGCCATAATAGTTTTGATAAAGTTTGGATCTAATATAACCTTATTGTAATGTTTTATATAGATGTAACATAGTGTATTGAATAGGTATAATGTTTAATGTATTGAATAAGTTTAATGTTTAATGCATTGAATTGGTGTAATGTTTAATGTATTAAATTGATGTAATGTTTAATGTATTCAATTGTTGTAATGTTGGTGCATTAGTAGTTTTTATTTGTGTGTTTCATGTTAAACTTATTTGTAACCTATTCATTATATATAAAAAATGTTTAGCTTCATTAGTGCGTTAACTCAGAAAATGAAATTTAATGTGGAATAAATTCTTTTAATATAATGCAATATAATGATAAAAGTAAACAAGTAAAGATAAAACACAGATAACAGTAATAATACATATAAATAAGGGTAAAATACATAAAAGAATAAATAAATAGGCCGTCATGTCCCACATGCCGGGGGATGTCCCTTTTTTGTGGGGTACGGCTGGACTCATTCTGGCTACACATTCTGTGAATTAATTGGGCGTTTCCCTCCTCGCTGTGGTTGTAGTGTCTGGGATTGCTGCATCTCCAATGTGGGCTACTGATCCCTACCCTGCTCCTTCTAGGATGGGTTAAGATAGTCTTTAACATGGAGGGAAGACGCAGAATGCTTCTTGTAACCATGTCACTCTAACTGAGCGAATTGAGTCCCTGTCTTTTTCGAACCTGGCATGTGCATCAAGGTCGGCTAATATACAAATGGCAATGACATGGGTGGTCACATAAGAGCTAGATGAGGTCGATGTAATCAGGGGAACACCGTGGCTAACAGGGGTAAACTGCATGTAGGACAATTTAACGACCAGTTGTGACAGCTAGGTCCAATACGTCGGTGGAGGCGACTGAGACGGCTGGGTCCACTACTACACTATGCGCTGTGAATAATATGGCATTTACGCCCATTGGTCTACATAGAGGGCTTGCTGCGAGGGTGTGTAGACCTACTAGTATGATGGAGGGGCCTGTAGTAGGGGTGTATAGGCTTGTTGTGAATAATATGTTGAGGGCTGCTGTGGGGATGTCTGGGTCTACTAGTAAGTAAGGGGCAGTTGAGACCACTGCGTCGGAGGTGCAGGCTGTGTGAATGTAGCCGAAAGGTCAAAATATGAGGGCGTGACCAATATTTTGAAGTGACGTGTATGCTCTAATGCCAGGTGCATTTGGGTTAGCACATAATCCATCTCTAGCCAAAAACGGTCTAACGTCAATGTACCCTTGGTGTAATGCTGGGTCAAGCGACATAAATGGTGATATGCTTGCCCCATCGTCATAGCCTACATAACATATATAGTAAAAATTAGAATTCATATTACAAACTTTAACTAATTTAGAAGCATCTATAACCAATTTGTTAAACTTATTAGAAAATGCTTGTCCTGCACTATATCCAAATAGCTCCCATGATTTGGAATCCAAGACGGTTTCTGATCCGATTGATGGAATGACGTTAGTACCATTGCAAGTACTACTGCAGTTGCACCGGATCTGGCTTGTCCTCGATGACACCATTCACGGTAGCTTCCTAGGCATTACCCTAAAGCGTAGCTAGTGATCCAAGTCTGATTGCCTCATCAACTCCTTCCCTTTCAAATGGTTATAAGATGCCAGTGACTCAACTGTGTCTGGGATCAGCTAACGTATTCCGAACTGTCACATCACACAGTCAGCTAAATGCCACTCAACTATTCCACCGCATATAAGGGGTGCTTTGGTCCTCTACCGTTCTGACCTTTTTGTACAATAATCTGGCAACTCCTCAAGTATGGCTTCAAACGGTTGCCAAATAAACTGTAATGGAAAATGTAAAAAATATAGAAAGTTAGTTATATTTCATTGACATTGAAATAAATAAAACATATGATCTAAAATACCTAATAAAAACAAACCTAATCGAGCTGCAGCTTGTCAATCATATCCCGAAAAACCTTTAGACCCCTATTGGCTGTGTCCCTAAACTCTTTCTCCACGATGTACATTGCACCACGTGGCTTACCCGATAAGTTCCAACCGGGCTCCGTAATGTGTATCCTACTTTCCATGTCCTTGGCCTCAAGAAGTGTGGGATAGAAATAATCAAAACTGTCCCATATCCACCACTAGAAATAAATAGTAACATTAATAAAATAACGAATTCGGATATATGTAACATACCAAAAAAAAAAGTGACTGATGTTAATACTTGCAGCAAGGTAACTCCACCACATAAGTAAGTCTTATCAAAATAAACGTAGAGATCCAATTGCCTATACAAATATGCAAGAATTGCAGCGCCCCAATTCAATTTCTTCACGTCCTCAAGTTCTTGCAACAAAAGCAACCAGTTCATGTTTCCCTAACTACCACTACCAGCAGCAAAAAGGTGGGAAACTTTATAGCCAAAGATCTATAAACGGACACATTGCACTGTCACACCATCACTGGAAATCTCCTAAGAAGTCAGCTCATATAACCTCTTCACCTCGGTTAACCTCACTTTCCCACAAAGGTCCATATGATTCGGTGCCACCATTATGCCACAAAGGTCCTGAAAAAGCCCGGCCAATTCACTTTATTCCTGTCTCATGGTATTTAAGTACTGAATTATAGCACTCGACACGGGCAAACCCTATAATACAGCCACATCCTGTAAGGTGATAATGGCCTTTCTAATGGGGAAGTGGAATGTGTGCATCTTTGTCTACCACTGCAGTCAATAAGGCATGCTCAAGTTCATGCCAACCTGCCTTATAACACCCATAGAACCTTGCACATGCTAAAGCTTCTTGAACATATGGGTGCTCAGGGCTCCGAAATAAATACCCATTTCCTCGTTGACTAAGTAGCTCGTTCGACGCGGTGTCCCTTGTAAGAATCTTCAGTAGGTAGGCATCATTAGGGTCTAAGGCGGATATCCATAATGTATCATACCATCAAACAATTAATATCCATAAATAATATTAAATTCCTAATCAAATAAACTATATTAAATTACAAATATATTATATTAAATTCCTAAACAAATAAATTATGTTAAATTCTGAATAAATTATATTAATTTCCTCATCAAATAAGTTATATTAAATTCCTAATAAATTATATTAATTTTATAATCAAATAAACTATATTAAAATCCTATATTCCTATAATTTCTAATTTTCAATATATTTCTAATTTCCAATAATAATAAGTTATTAAATTTGCATAAATTCTTACATTCTAATCAAATATTTACTTCTAAAACTTTCCTAAATTCTAATAATCGCTTTAATTACAATAGAGGCATACATCACAAAAAATTCTTAAATATCATAAATTCTATCTTTACAAGATAAATAAATTATTTAACTTACTATGCATGTCAAATATAGATATACATATGCATGTAAAATAAATATATATATGTATATATATATATATAATATACATATACATATGCACATATGAATGTAACATATACATCTACCGTATACATTACATATATACATATATATATATATATATATATATATATATATATATGAACAACACATATATATACACGAAAAACAAATATATAACAAAAAAAACGCAAAAAAATTAGAAAACTTACAAGTAGAGGCAAATTCCTAGATTTGGGGTTAAATTTTTTAGCAAAAAAAAAAAGGCTTAGGATGGATTTGTTTTTCAAATTGCTACAATGGGGTCGCAAAGGGAAGGGAAGAAGGAAATGGGAAGGGGGAGGGGCTACCGTGGGCGGTAGATAAAGAGCCAAAATGGTAGATCACCTACCATTTCGACAGATGACCTACCAACACCTTATTAATGACGCAACCGCTTCAGTTTTCAAAATTTTTCAAATTTTGGCCGTTAAAAAAGGTAAGTCACCCACCGCATCCGTAGGTGACCTACCGAAATATCTTTGGGTATATAATATCTACTTGGAAATCGAAAAACACATTGGCATGGTAGGTTACGGTAGGTGACCTACTAAAGAGGGTATTTTTGAAAACCTTTCCAAAAGTAGGGTAATTTTGCCACAAGTTTTCAAAATAAGGGTAAAAAAAAAAACATCCCAATAACATATTTGTGTGTATTGGATTGTACCACCTCAAATTAGAAGAAGGGAATAATGCCTACTTTTGGAATTTTTTAATTTCTACCATTATTTTAAATATTCTTTTAAAAAATACCTTACTTTCCAGCTCATATTTAAATCTACCCTTTTTAGTAAGTGACTTACTGAATATGCCATCTAACATGTTCTTAGCAAAATTTCAAAAATATGGTTAGTCAGTTACCAAAATAGTAACTCACATACTATATTAGTAACCATCAATGCTTGTTTATCATCATGCATATTATTCATTTTTTCTGACAAAAAGTTATGATTTCTGAAAGTGGCAAAGAAAATTAATGGTGGGTGTGCAAACTATAGTTGTGTTTGCCGAACTCAGGTAAAGAAAAATAAGTACTCAATGCTATTACTATTAAACTTATTTTTATGTGTTCAAGAAAAACATTTTTAGACAATTTTTTAAACATGAAAGTACTATAATGCATGTTTTAGTCATTTCTTTAAATTGGACAGGACTACGATAATATTTTTAACAAAAGAACATAAGTTCAAACTTGTACTTTCAATAAGCATTATATATTTGATAAGTTCAAACACTTGCGTAGATTGATTTTTTTTTTTTAAAAGGAAACACTCTTTCTTGTAAAAAAAAACATATTCAGTTTGTAACAAGTATTTGGTTTACCTTTAAATAAAATTTGAAGCTTTAAAAAAAGTTTATATTTAACTTTTTCTAGAAGTAAAAAATTTTAACATCTCGAAGGTTACTTTATTTAGAAGTCATAAGAAAATATTTGAAAAAAACTTAATCTCTAAATAAGCGCATATATAATTTGCTCTTCTAAAAAGTGTTGCTATATTTTAGAGAGTTATTCTTTCTTAATTAGCTCCAACATACATCTTATGGTATCTCAATCACCCTATGTGCATTGATAACACAATGTATTTAAAAGTCAAATTGTCGCGTTGAATACAACATCTAGCTTACTGTTGTGGCAAATCAATTACTATAATATTATGACAGTTGCTGACTTGTCAGTTAGGAATCTGAACCACTCCAAAAATAGTAAGTCACTTATTGTTTTAGTAAGTCAATTATCGAAAAGGATAGATTTAAAAATGAAATGAAAAGTAAAGTATTTTTTAAAAGAATAATCAAAATCAGGATAGAAATAAAAAAAAAATCCCCTACTTTCTCTTAGTCTCTCCTTGTCTTGTTTAAGAAGTAAAACAAACAAGACAGATGTATTCACGTCACGTTGCTTCACACCTAACCATAAACCATCTCAGGCCAACCGAATCGAACCTTTCGTTGCCACCAACAACTTGTCCCTCCGTTTACTTATTTATGATCACAAGTACAGGTATGGGAAACAATTAGCTTTAGTGCTTACTCTTCTCAGGCAAGTTCATTATTAGTCCTTTTGATATATTGAGAAGCTTGGTTAGTATAAAGTTATTAGTCTTTGTTTTGCTATTTATGATTCAGTGAGCTGAATTTGTATTTAATTATTATTTCGTAGAAAGCATTTCAAGAACAGCAAACAAGAGGGAGAAATTGGTTATATGAATATGGGAAGTTGATTACTTGGGACTTATTTGGTAGCATTGTTGTTATATGTGTATTGTTTTTGTTGATTAAAATTCATAAATCAATTTTTTTATTCTTGATAAACTGGCAACATTTTTATATAACTTTGGTAAACAACAAAAAAACAGTGGTTTTCTCATGTGCCAACAAGTTTTCAAAACTTTTGTTTACATTTTGGTAAAATCATTTCTTAGAAATATTTTTTAAAAATTTAGTATTAACTCATAAAAATTATTTTTGAACATAAATTATATTTAAAATTACATTCAAAATAATTTGTAAAAATAAACTTATTTTTAAAAAATATTTTCAAAAGGTTGAAATTAATTTTAAGAAATTTAATATATTTAAATTATCTTTTAGAAATATTATTAAAATTTAAAATTATTTTGTAAAGAAATATTTTTTTATATAGTTTTATTTTTAAAATATATTTTAAAAAATTAAAATTATTTTTTATGATGTCATTTTAAAGAATTAATTATTGATAAAATTTAATTTCTGAAAATAATTTTTTAAGAATAATTTTATTTCTCAAAATTATTTTTAAAAAATAATTTTCTTTAAAATCAAAGTTATTTTTAAAGAAATAAATTTTTGAAAAAATCAAATTATGTTATTAAAAAATATTTTTAGTAAATTTTATACTATAAGCAAACAAATTTTAATTATCATTTATAAATCTTGAAAAATCAAATATTTTTTGTTTATATTTCTAGTTTACTTTTATAAATTTTGATAGGTAATACCAAACGAGTCCATAGACAACAAGCAGGAAGGGTAGAAATAAAGTAACACAACTTGCGAGGCTCGTTAGCTGCTAATCATATTTTCCTTTTTCTGTTTTAGTATGTTGAAGTAATCTTGATTGAAGATATGAGCTACAGTCTTTCATTATCGTACTCTGTTCCGAAGGTTCAAATCATCAGAAGGAGAGAACAAAGTATCGGAGCTGCCGCAGGCATGGTAATTCACTATTGCCTGCTGCAGGGCTGCCTCCAGTACTTTAATTTGTCATCTCCTTCTAATGGTTTGAACCTGGGGAAAAGGTTACAAGAAGGGAAGTTGCAGCAGGCACAAGAAAACAACTTACTTGGACGGCTGGTTAGCTCGGTCTTCATATTTTTCTTTTTTGTTTCTTTAAGTACTTTGGACGAATCTTGATTCAGTATGTGAGCAACTTTTGTTCTGTGGTTGTGTGGTCAACTACTATACCACTTGTAGTCTTTCCTTCTTTTACCCTTCTCCCAATGTTCAAATCATCAAAAGGAGAGAATGAAGCATTGGAGGCAGGCCTAAGTCTATGATTATGATTCAGAGGAAAAAATTGCTTGCTTTGGTAATTGTTGGGAGTGAAGTGGTGAGAGTCGGTGCTGGAGCGATCCCATTTGGGATCTTATATGTTGGAAATGGGATAGCAATCTCTTCATTGCTACCCCTAACCATCTCACTTCGAGCAATTATGAAAGCAAGCAGTTTTTCCCTCATGATCATGAACGTGGGCTTACTGTGCCTTATGCAAGGGTTGCCTCCAATGCTTCGTCCTCTCTTTCTGATGATTTGAACCTTGGGGAAACGATACAAGAAGGAAGATTGCAGCAGGACGGTGAAGCAATTTGAGAGGCTGATTAGCCCTCTCTTCATATCTTTGTTTTATCTTTCTGGATAAATTGTACCAAAATCCCCCATGTTTATCATAAATACGTATACTGCCATATAGTCTCAAAATAAGCATGGAACCCTTTTGTGGTCTCAAAATGTATAACACACGTGCATAGAAAATAGGAACGAGACCTCTCTATGGTTCTCAAATATATAGCACATGTGCACCCTAAAATAGATGTTTGTTCCTATTTTGAATATGTAAGAGGGTAGTATTTACTTATAACAAATTATAGAGGATCTAGTGCAATTTATGTTTTCCATTTTAATACTTGATGGAATCTTGATTGAATACATGAGTAACTTTTGATCCATGTTCTTTAGCCCATTTGGTGGACGCATTGACACTCTTCCTGACACATGTTTAACGATTTTAATATAATCTTGATTGAACACATAAGTAACTTTTGATCCATGTTCTTTAGCTCGTTTGGTGGAAGCATTGACACTCTCCTTGACACATGTTTAACGGTTTTAATATTTTTCTTTTTTCTAACGCTCTTTCGGTACTCTCTAGACATTTTTGAAATGTGATGGGAAGGTAAAAGAGTTATTTGAGCTGAAGACCTTTGTTGTATTGCATTTCAATGATAGGTTACAAAGATATTTAAGTCAATAAATGATGTGTTGATAAGATTAACAGGAGTCCTAGCTAAGTAAAGTAATATATTTTGGTACAACAAATAACTCCAAAAATATTTGAAAGCCAACAATTATTTCACTATCACCCCCTCCAGCGTACCAGAGAACATATATACGGCGACTTGGGACGCAGTTTTGTAAATCATGTTGCTGACAACCCTTTTGTCACGGTCTCGGCTAGCTGATAAACTATGGAGATAAAATGGATTTGTAGTCCTCCATCAGCAACCTTTTTCCTAATGAAATGTATATCAATCTCAATGTATTTTGTTCTAGCATAGAAGACCGAGTTCAACAGATTACGTATAAATGTACAAAAGACAAATCCTAAACTACTTAGGAAAAGACAACCTAAATCTAACAGGAAAACAACTCTTAATTACATTAGAACTAGGTCTCATCTGCTCAAAAAAGGAGCCATAATCCTAACATTTTCGATGGAAGTATTTATTTCTGATAACAAATGATCATCTAATTATTAATATTTTAAAATTTACAAATAATTTTTATTTTAATTAACAATCTACACTATATATAAAGGAATAACCCCCAAGTCTTAGATTTACTTCTTTCTAAATTTCTAAAGCACTAGCAACCACTTTCAGTAAGTACTATTATATGATGCATTTAATTGGCTAGGTGGTCTTAAATAGAATAAATATAATTATATTTTCCTCATGGCATTTTATATATTATCTTATGCAATCCAAACATTGGCAAATTTGAAATTTCTTTCCAAGTCAATATTAAATCAAAAGCAACAAATTTAATAAAGAGGTTTATTCCTCTAATAGTTCATAAACTATTGATTTTGTTATATTTTAGTCTCTTAACATTTAAAATGGACCTTTTAGTCCCTAGATTTTAATAAATAGGACGTCGTTAGTCCTTCAAGCAATTCCCTTTATATTTCTAATGCCAAACGCACATGAGATGCAGGAATCGATTGGCTAATAATATTGTCCAATACCACATTGACGTTGTTAAGGAATGTCATGATAATTGCTTGAAGAACCAACCACGATCTTCAGTGTTATATGTCCCCCTGGGGAGTTTCCTTTTAGTTTCACTACTAGAAATAAGGCCTTTTACAACTGCCGAAATTAGTCCTTAAATGGAAATTATTGGTTATTAAACAGCATTGGCGATTGAATTTGCGACCAACACAGGCGGTTGCTAAATTAAAATTAGTGACCGATTTTGTAATCTATGGCTAATTAGCGACCAATCAGTCGGTTGCTAAATGCAATGCTCGGCTGCTAAAATAGTATGTGTGGGCAACTCTATAATTGGTCGCTAAACAATTAGCGACCAATGTAGCTATTGACTTGGCGATCAGTAGATTTTGCGACCGAGTTTACAGTTGCTAAATTTTGCCTAATTTTGCGACCTTCTTAGTCACCAATTAGGCAGTCGCTGCTAATTTAATGAACGTACCTGTCACATTCTAGCTAATCCTAAGCTACAAAACCTACTAACAATTTTATATGTTAAACTTACATATCTCCTAAAGTTTGCAACAAAATCATCAACATAATACATTTAAGCACAATTTAGAGTTGTCATCCATATTTTTTTCACATAAACATAAATAATGTATCACAAAACCTGCATATGCCAAATAATCTACCAAATTAACCTTAAAAGCGTCTAAACCAAATATTTTACGAAATTACATAGTATTCATCAATACTTTTCACCAATATAAACATAATCACATATTAAGAGGGGATGGATCTGAAGGTGGCAATTGAGCACTCAATCCTGCTAACTTCGACACTAATCTCATTTGTTCCATCATCATTGCTTGTTCACATTGGAGTTTTTGCTCCAACTCTATTTCCTTGCATTGCATTTGTTGTTGAACTTCTTTTTGCACTTGTCGCACCATGACTTTTCGCATTTACTGGATTTGTGTTTCGTACTTCTCTTCTTGTTGAGAAAAGAGCATCTAGAACAGTTTAGGGGAGTGAATTGTAACTTACTGAAGAAGATATAAAAAACATGACAATACAACCTGAGAGATTTATATATAATGAATAATATATATTTTATATGCATATGAGCACAATCATCTCGTAGTTCCACTTTTCTGAAATTTATAGATCCAATATAGTGATGTTAGATTTGTACAACTCAATTACAATTGGTGGTTGGCTTTATAAACTCCGTTTTGCCCTGGAAAACATTTATCCAAAAGCAAAATCGGAGGCTGAAAAGACAGCGAGAGCAAATGACAAGCTATAGTACTCATCTCAAAAACAGCTAGTTTCTTTTTGCATTTAAGAACTAGAAGAAACGCTAAGTAGTTGCTTCAAAAGTAACATATTCTTTTTTTTGTCGGAAAAAAGTAACATATTCTGCTTATGTGACATAGACAGCTAAGTTGATCGAAAACGCTTTTGGCGTAGCATATGTTTAATTGGATTTTAAAACGAAGGTTTTTAGCTCTACAAAATACACTGTTCAGAAGGTGGGCTTTTTTTTTGTAGGATGAACAGCATACAAACTTCTCCAGACTTATATCCTGGAACAGAAAGGCAAAAAAGAACCACATTGAAGCAGGAAGCAACACGAGATATGCTTATCATGTTGGAAAATTTCTCTTTAAAGTGGGCTACCGTTAATTATTTTTAGTTTTATAAAATAGGCTAAATATCTGATTCACAAGTTAGGCTTTGTGATCATATTGGTTTTAGCCCACCTCATAAATCCATACTGTTCTTTTGTGCGTAGGCCCATATATTCTAATAAATCCTTTTATGGGTAGGACTGTCAGAATTTATTATAAATATGGCTAGATCCCCTCTCTTGCTCTTAACCTAACAGTTGATCCCATAAGCATTTATTAATATTGAGTAGAGCAGGAAGAGGGAGATCTAAACCTAGACTGGGTGATAGTTATTTCTTCAACAACAATTCTTTAACAATAATGACTCAAACAAGTATGTGCTTCCGCTATCAATTATATATTTGAATTTTATATTGTAAATTTATGTATACGATCCTATATTGCGCTTACATGTGGTGTCAGAGCCACTTATACATGGATTTACGTGTGTTTATTTAAGAAAAAAATCAAAATACTTGTTTGAGCATAAAGATTACGAGAGTTCTTGATTTATTTTGTAATTACTAAATTATTGTTTCATAAAATTGATTTAAAGCTTTTATAAAACTCTTTTTGTTTGTTCTATTTGTATATATGATATTTTATAATAGATGTCCTAAATCAATATATGTCTTAAATCTTGTTCTTCTCATGCCTCATTTAAATCAAGCAATTTAAATGCTATATTCATTACCATCAATCTTGCGGACATCAATTTTTGAAACTACTGAATTGATCTGAAACTAGAATTTTTTTTCGAGGACTTCATGAATTTGCTATCGACTATTATTTTCGAAAAGAATAGCCACGTTCATCTTATCTTTGTCGGTCATCTTGCATTGGTAATCTGTTGTCACGCAATATGAAAAGTTTTTTTAAAAATTTTTCTTTTTCCCTTTTTACTGTATATTTGTCATGTAATAAAAAAATGGGAGAAAAATATATGGCAAATCTAGAGGTTCGATCAGTGAAGCTTTAATCCTAGATATGGATTTCGTTGAGCATTAATAATTATTAACAAAAAAAAAAGAGATAAAAGGTATGAGACAAAATAGGTTTGAACTCTAGAGTTGTAATTAATTAAGGACTTTAACACCAAGTCCTTTACCACCGAACCCAATAGGAGTTCTATTTGCTTGTGGTTTGCCATATAGTTAGGCAGAGTCATGATGACATATTTAAATAAAATATATAAAAAAATCTTTTCAAAAAGATGTGATAAGAATAATAAAATAATTATTATGTTGATATTTGGTTTTTTGGTTTTTTAATGACTAAACATGCAGTTACTGTAAAGGTCGTAGAGTCATGTACTCATCGAGTAACCTTTAATGGGTTATTAATTTTTGGAGATAAATTTGGTGGCCACATCTTGATTAGGCATTTGGTGGCCACATCTTGATTAGGCAATGAATTAATTTTTAAATGAAGTTACACCATTTTGTTTGTGGTCATGGAGTTTTTCTTTTCTCTTTAATAATTACGATATTGACTTACTATTTAATAATTATGGTCTCAAATTATTGTCATGGAATTAAATTAAATTTTTTTTATATTTCTTTCCATGGCAATTTTTATTTATGATTTATAAATTAAGATTTGATCTTAAAGTTTTATTTTATTGGTCCTCTAAGTTTAACAAAACTATTTATTTTCTTTATTCAATTTGAAATTTTATATATCTCCTATTGCTAGATTATTTACATGTGCTCGCAAAATTTGTTGAAGAATGCAATTTTAAATTGATCATTGAGACACGTCATATTGAATTGTTTCATATTGTGTGGTCAATCGCATACATAGTATTTTGTGGTTAAAGTTAAGCATTATTTTTTCCCAATAAGTTGACAGCATAGATTTAATTAGGCAAACTCACCAAAGTGATTTGCTCAATTAAATCTATGGCTTTTCTCATTTTGTTTGGGAAACTACCATGGTAAAGCGCGCAATGTTCTTCCAAAAGAGATCATTATATGGCTTTAGCCCGTTAGCATAAACATAAAGTATGGACCAAGATTACAATGCTGTCAGGGAGTTCAATTGCCCAAAGTTGGTTGACTTTTCTATCAGCGGGGGGATCTTATATTTATTACTTTATGTTAAAAGAGCGCCTATTTACATGTTGAATTATTTGCCCAAAGGTAGATATGACAACGATGTGATTGGACTCTTTTGTTTATAATGCTTACTCTTGTAACATATCATGTATGCATAATGTGTATTGATATTGCATTCTTTTCTTGGATTGTTTCCTTGGCTTTGAACAATTATTACTTACATGTTTTGAATGGATAAAACCATTATGAAAAAAAAAGGATATTGGGTTTTAACTGAATATAGTCAATACTAACTTGAGATTACATTTGATGCATATGCCGCTTTGGTCGATAAAAATGGTGATAAAGAAAGGGGAATATAATCGGCAATAGGAGAGGTCTAACTATCTTGTTTAATGACTATGAAGAGACCATAACTGAGTATTTTGTGAATGGCTTTTCTTGAAATAATAATATAAAAGAACTCTTAATAGCTATAGGAGAGAAGTACCAAGGAATCCTGGAATATCGATGACCAAAAAAAAAAAATTACCCATGACGTTAGTGAGGAAAACAAAATTAAGGGTAAAACCCAAAGGTCGTATAGTTTGTTTCCAATCTTAAACCCTATTCTTATAACGTTAGTACCTCGACTTCTAAAGGCCGTGTTCCTAAGAAAGGTAAAGGTCAGATCTAGATCGTAGATTAAAATCACAATGTAAGATGTCCCAAATGCACTATCACTAAGGTTGATAAGAACTCTTACTTTTGTAAGAAAAGGTTATAAAAGAGCTCATTACACAAGTTCAATTTTGGTTAAAGAAAGAGAAAATAGATGAGGGATAACTGGATTAGAGTCTTACATTAGGACTGTTAGTCTGCATTTAAAAATTAGTTTTGAAATTATTTTAGAAAATGTTTTCTAGATGTCATGTTTTAAATGGAACTTGATTTTTATTTCTTTTTTAGAAAAAATTGGTTATGATTTTCACTTTAGAAATGACCAAGTACAATTATTTTTCAATTCCAGAATTGTTTGAAAATGTGTTTTATCAAATGGTTTATACCAATTGTGTTTATTCACAGGAAGTTCTTGTGACTTTTTTCATACAAAAAATTTGGCTTCTAAAAGGAGTTTAAGTAAAGAATTTTTTTCTTTGCTATTGCATAAAAGGTTAGGTCATATTTCTAGGGAAAGAGTTGAAAGACTCATTAATAGTGAGATTTTACCTTTTCTGAATTTTTGATGATCTTGAAACTTATATTGGGTGTATAAGGGGTAAGCGCACTAAAGTTAAAGAAATATGCTACCCGTAGTTTTGCTTTAAAAGTGATTAACATAGATACTACTGGACCTTGTTCTGTTATATTGTGTGGTAACAAATATTTTGTTACATTTATTGATATTTTTTTCTCGTTATAGATACCTCTATTTAATTAAAGAGAAATCTGACGCTATTGAGAAATTTAAAATTTTTAAGACAAAGGTAGAAAAACAACTTGGAAAGGTTATCAAAATTGTTAGATCTAACGAAAGAGGTGAGTACTATGATAGGTTTGGATCTCCAATCAACATATAGGGTTGTTCACCAAGTACTTATAAATTTATGGGATTATTGCCTAGTATACTATGTCTAGTATCCCTAAGTAAAATGGTATGAACAAATGGTGAAAATGCACCTTTACGAATATAATAAAGAGCATGATGAGTGTTATTAACCTAGTAGAGTACCTTTGCAGTGAAGCCATTAAAATGACTTGTTAAATACTTAATCATGATTCCAACAAGTTTGTCCCTAAGGCTCATTTTGAATTTTGGTTAGGGAGAAAACCCAGTTTGATCGATTTTTGAGTTGGGGTTGTCCTACTTAAGTAAGGATTTTCAAATAAGAAAACCACTGAACCTAAGACTATTCGTTATTTCATTGGGTATTTGACTTATTTTAAATGATATAGGTTTTACTCTCCTACATGTGTCTTTAAGATTGTCAAATCTCAAATGCCTAAATTCTTAGAATTTGATGTTGGTAATGTTGTATGTCTTCAACCTACTACTGAGGATAATGATAGAGAAATTGTCCCGTTTCACTTCTAACAAGTAATCAAGTCGGTGCTCTACTCACATTGAGAGACAAGATATTAATGGGTACCCTATAATAGATGATGATGATGTTACAGCTAATGTCAATCTACATGTTGAGATCTCACAACCTTATGAGATTAATGATGAACAACATTTAAAAGGTCCATTAGAGAAGGAAGACATTATATCTATAATGATTATGTCATTTACTTGAATGTTATGAGAGATGAGATGCAACCTATGATGAAAATGAATTTGGGAACTTGTTGATCTTCTTAAAGGAGATAATTTTATTAGTTGCAATGGGTCTTCAAGACCAAGAGAGATCTCCTAGAGAAGATTGAAAGGCCAAAGGTGAGATTAGTTATAAAACGCTTTACCAAAAAAAATGTATAGATTACAATGAAATCTTTTTCACATGTTTCTATAAAATATTCTTTGAGTTATTAATGGCTCCTATGGATGTGAAAATAGTTTTCCTCAATAGTGATATATCTATCTATAAGTTTACATGAAAAAGCCTGAGGGTTTACTATTACTGGTAAGGATAATGTCGCTTATAGACTTAGAAAATCCATTTATAGTTTTGAATCAGGCCTCAAGATAATGAATATTTGAAGTTTGATGAAATGGTAACTTCATATTATTTTGAGGAAAATAGAGTTGATCCACGTATATACTTCAAGATCAGTGGGAGTAAATTTGTCTTCCTAATATTGAATGTTGATGATATTTTGCTAGTTATATATGACTTGGGTATGCTTCATGAGACTAAACAATATTTACTTAAGTGGATGATATTTTGCTAGTTATATATGACTTGGGTATGCTCCATGAGACTAAACAATATTTACTTAAGTCGTTCGATATGAAAGATATTGAGAATGCTTCTTTTTCTCTTGGCACTAAGTTTTGTTGAAATAGGTCTCTTGGAATTTTTGAATCTTCTATGAAATCTTACATTGATTGAGTTTTCAGAACTTTTTTGGTGTGAAGGATTGTAAGTTTTGTGTGCATTTATTGTAAAAGGTGATGAACTCAAATTGAAGCAATATCCTCAAAATGATATAGAGAGGAATTATATGAAAGATATACCTTGTGTTAGTGCTGATGAGAGCCTGTTGTATGATTTAGTATGCACTACCCTTGATATCGCTTTTGCGGTAAGAGTTTTGGTTGATAATAAATCTTGGATTGGATTATTGCTTTGTTGGTAATTAGGTAATAAAATACCTACAAAAGACCAAAAATTATACGCTTGTTTGCTATAAAATAGATTATCTAAAATTGGTTGGATATTCTACTTTTGATTATATTGGATGCTCAGATGATTAAAATTTACTTTTGGGTATATCTTTGTATTAGCTGGAAGGGCCATGTCTTGGAAGAGTACAAAATAACAGCTTAATGCCTCTTCAACTATGCAAATTGTGGCTTGTTATGATGCCTCATCTCTTGCTATATGTTTTAAGAATATGATATCTAGTTTTGAGAATTATAAATTCTGTTACTAGATCTATTAAGATCTATTGTGATAAGAGAGTTGTTGTTCTATTCTCAAAGAATAATAAGAAAATTGAAGCTTGCAGGCATATAGATATCAAGTTCTTGGTAATCAGAGACTTTGTCAAAAATGATGGCATTCATATAGAACGAATTGCTAGTGATGACGTATTAATTGACTCCTTGTCCGAGGGTCCTTGACTTATGATTTTTGTAAAATATGTTAGGAATATGAATATTTTATAATTTTTTGATACTATTGTCTAGTGGGAGCTTTATATCATCATACATTGTTAGATGTTCCTATTATTTTATGTTTTGCTTTGCACATTAGTGCATTTATACAATAGCATGTTGTTTTATAGTTTATAACATAATTGTATATTGTGATTACTCATATTCATGCTTTGTTAAGGATCTTATGTTTGGTGCCCATTACGATAAGATCCCTTATTGAGTTTAATATCTCCATAAGGACACATTTTGGTTGGAGATATGTATTCTTACCTCTGGTATGTTGATCGCCATTTTGTGAGGTTAAGAATAATCTATCCTCTGGCATGTTGAATGCCATTTTGTGAGGATATATGTTCTTTCCTCTAGCATATTGAACGTTATTTTGTGAGGATAAGAATAATAGCTTTCTCTTGCTTTAAATGCCGATATTGGAGAAATCATGTAGGGGATTGATAAACAAATAGCACATTTTAATCACATGTTGGTGCTAGTTTCTTGCTACGCTGCTGTATGTTTGGTCCATGACAATAAAGTTGGATGACATTTGTGACCATGGAAAGTTTTGTGTCAATATGAAACACCATGACTACCATGATTTGATGTTTGACAATCTTGTTGATTTGGATATGCGCTCGAGGTGTAATCTTGTGAATCAGAATATTTTAAAATTGTGGTTACATTTTGTTTCCTATTCAGCCTAATAAATATTTTTTTAAAAAAATTTGAAAAATAAATAAAACAATTAACGTTGCCCAAGTGGGAGACTATTGGAAAATTTATCTTTAAAATGGGCTACCGTTAATTATTTTTGCTTTTATAAAATAGGCTGAATATCAGATTCACAAGTTGGGCTTTGTGATCATATTGGTTTTAGCCCACCTCATAAATCCATACGGTTCTTTTGTGCGTAGGCCCATATATTCTGATAAATCCTTTTATGGGTAGGACTGTCAGAATTTATTATAAATAGGGCTAGGTCTCCTCTCTTACTCTTAATTTAACAGTTGTTCCCATAAGCATCTGTTAATATTGAGTAAAGCAGGAAGAGGAAGATCAAAGCCTAGATTGGGTGACAGTTATTTCTTCAACAACAAATCCTTAACAATAATGGCTCAAACATGTACGTGCTTCCGCTATGAATTATATATTTGAATTTTATATTATAAATTCATGTATATAATTCTATATTGCGCTTACATATCATACTTAGAAGTTGTAATCTGCTTGTACACTCATGTTAGCAAAAGTAAGTGCCCTCTCCCAGCTACCTATTAAAAATATATTGCATTTGGTTAGGCCCCTACTTTCAGACAAACTGAGATGTTGAGATCATTTCATTAAATAGGGCTCCTCCATCTCCACGATGACATCAAAACCTTTGCCTCATATGCTACCAATTTATAAGAATTTCAATAGCAACCCAGAAAAATCAGTAAAATAGATACACTACAATTATCAAGGGAAAGAGATTCGATTTCCTAAGTTCAATGCTAAACTACTTGTAAATGAGAACATATCAAGTAGGAATTCCGATAAAACTGTGATCTCTCTTGCTTAAAAGGTCTCATATATTATGAGAAAGAGGAAATCTTAAAACGAACTGTTGGATTAGTAATTCGCAATTTAGTGGAAATCTAAAAGATTGCATTTGTTTTATTCAGTAAGAAGAGACTTGTCATACCTCAAGAGTTGGTCAATGGTCAAGAATCTCAGAAATTTAGAATTGTTAATTTCTATCTTTTGTGCAGCTGCATACATTTGCACTTTCTGTTTTGTAAAAGCAAGTGAACTCTAGATCCTTCTTAGAGAATGCTTATATAAGCAAAACTTTCTGCAGGTGCAGCAGCACTGTAGACAGTAAATTAGAAGCAAAATATATTTAATCAATTTCCTATGAATATAATTATGAAGTTCACTTATGCTGAAGCACTTTAGTATCCTACTTTCTGTCATTTCTCTCTTGTCGCCCCCACTTTTGATAAGTTCTAAATAAGTGTTTAATTTATATGATAGATGCACTTAATTTTGGAATATAATGCATGTTAATCGATATTTTTAATGTAATTTTGCATGATTGTGCTTAGAAAAAGGAGATGAATGCATTATATATGGATATAGAAGCTTTTTGGACATGTTTGTAGCGGTCAAAGTTGACTCCGTCACATGGAAAAATGCCATTAATTTGGTACGCGGGTTTGATCGAGTTGACCAAGATGGAAGATATTTTTTCTGAATTTTTGGAAGGAAATAGATTAAATATTGGAAGAATTTTTATTTTGTTGGAAATTATATTTTAGGCTTTTACCTTAGTATTATTTTTGGGCCGCATTTCCTTATCCAACAAGAAAAATAGGTTAGGATTTTTTTATATAAATACCTCTTATATGCACTTTGGAGGTAGAAAACTTTTTAGCAGACAACAGCAAATTTTCTCTTCATTCTTTGGGCGACATTCATGGACAAGCTGTTTTAATTTTCTTTTTTAGCCGAAGATTAATCAAGATTTCGGTTCATCAAATTTGTGATATCTAAGTGTTTTTATTCCTTTTATTCTATTTTGGTATTTGTGTATTTACTACTTCAATAATTAATATTGATCTGCGATTATGTAATTTTGCGCGCGATTATTTAATTGCATGATAATAGGTAGCCAGTTAGATTAATTAAATTAATCTAAATATAGTGGTAATCATATTTCCTGTGTAATTATGCAATCTAAATGAGCAATTACTACGAGAGTATTGACTTTTAGAATCCAAGTTTTTCTAGATTTTTATTGCTGTCGTTAGATAAATCCTGCAGGCATCCCCGGGATAGGTAAGGGGATAGTGGAAAAAAATCGTAGAGGATTTAAATAGTTATCAACTCTGTAAGGAAAGATGAGGTTATTAGGGCAAGCCAATAATTATAACTAATTTATCGAAATAGTTGAAAGTATTTTTGCATCTATGATTGGATTTTTTGACCGAAATTGCGATAGTTCCTCAGGCTAGATTTTATTCTCGTTGATTTTCTGTTTTTCCAGCCTTGCGTTAACTTAGAATTGTATATTGAGTCATATTTATTTTTATTTACATTTTTTTATTTTTTGGCCAAATTGCATGCCCACGCAACACAACCAGTGGTATGGACAGTTTTATTAATTTTACTTTTTCGCATTTAATTTCCCCCTTTTTGATTGCAACTTAGTTGATTAATCTATTTGGTACAATTAGCATAAAATACTCTCCCAATCCCCATGGATTTGACCCTGTTCTCATCACGTACTCTGTTTAATTTTGTGAGATAAGAATTGGAATATTATTTTTGGTGGTTTCGACGCCCATCAAATTTTGGCGCTATTGCCGGGGATTGATGCTGATGTTTTTGTTTTTTTTATGACCAGGTCAGATCGTACAGGTAAGTTGCAATTTGATCCTGAAATCGAAAAGACCGTAAAGAGCTTGAAAAAAGAAGCAAAGTTGCGGAAACAACTCTAAAAGCAAGCCGAAGCTTTACAAGTGCAAAGTGAATCATCGAGTAAATCCAAAAATGAGAAGATCGCTGAAAACAACCAGACCTTGGGTGAATTCGTGGCTGCCTGCCCACGTCGTTGTATGGCCAAATAATAACAAGTAAATCAAGCAACGAGAAAATCACAAAATTTATCCTCTTTATCACACGAAAACAACTCGAGAGTCGAACTACAGGGAATTGGGATTACTGTCAGGAATTGAAAAGAAAATAACTAAGCTAAATACTACGAGTGAAATAATTTTTAGATTAAACAAAATCAAAAAAAGAAAAGAAATTAAATTAACTAAAAGAAAAATAATTGCAAAAATCAACCAAAGAAAATTGCGAGACTTAAGTTCAGGAGAAACGCCATTTAGGGTGATAGCCAGGAAATTATCCTATTCATGTTCGTCAACTTCAGGATTTCCAATTAAGACCAAGGGATCAGGCTACAAGCTCTAATTCACCTAGATTAATTAAATAAAGTTGTTGAGGCATAATCTATCTCAATGGTATAAATTATCTCTTACTCTTCTTTAATTAATTAATCTTAGATCCTAGAAAATTAATTGAGACTACAAAGGCATAGGCTATCTCAGTGGCATAACCTATTTCAATCTTGAACCAATTAATTAAATCTAGTCCTGTTAATTGATCTATATTCGTACCGACAAGAACCTACAAGATTCCTATATGGCAAAGGTATAAATTCTTGACTAACGAAAATTAGCTACAAGCATAATAATGATTAACCAATAATTTAATAGTAATAAAGTACAAATACGAATAATCAAATAAATTTCAAAAGAATCCGAAACATGAATAAAAATAATCACTAAATATCACCCCAAATCATGGGGAATTTAGTTCATAATTAAGTTCAAAGCAAAAACTGAAAAAGAATTGAGAATAGAAAAACTCATCGTATTATTCCTAGACAAATAAGTTGATGAAGTTCTTGTCTTCAATTCTCTTCAAGAGCTGCTCCCCAACTTCTCCTTCAATTTAATCCTCTGCAAATTTTTAGGTTAAGTCCCCTTTTTCTGCTGTGTATTGTGGGTATTTATAATGGTATCGAATTCCTTTTCAAATCCCACTTGGATTAGGAAATTGCTACCAGTTTTAATGCCCTCGTTTGACCGACGTTTTTGACCATCTTAAAGGCAGATCTGGGCTGAGCTTAAAGAAGGAAAGTTGTAGCTCTATGAATTAGCTTTCCATAACCGCAAGAATCACCTAATTTGGGCCTCTTTAGCCCAAGTTATGCCCAAAATACCAAAATGTGTCCAGCAGGTGACGGGAATTTTCCAAACGTGCTGTGACTGATTTTTCACCTTGAATTTGGAAAGATGGTCTTCATAAAAATTATAGTGCTGCCTCTTAGGAGTCCAATGGACCAAGAATCACGTGATTTTGACCTCTGGAGTTGGAGTTATGAGCAAAATACCAAAACTGGTCTGATAGGAAAAACTTTCCAAAAATTATCACCAAGGTCACTTGCCATATTCATTCACCAATGACTTGATTTGCAAGAAAAGCCAAACTTCATTGTTTTCTATGAGGAATTGATCCTTGATCCAAATATTTGAGCCCAATACTTTTATATTAAATTAGCCCAACTCATATAATTGATCTTCAACTTCAATTGCATAGAATCTTCTGCTAATTGTTTTTGTAAGCCTCCACAAAATATTTTCTTCTCTTGAACGAGACTAGATCAAATAATTTACAAAATAAATCACTTTAACCACTTTGATATACGTAATTGCATGCAAAATAGTGAAATTTATTATAAAATATGAAGACATATCACACCCCCAAAACCCACTCTTTGCTTGTCCTCAAGCAAAGGAACAAATAAACTCAAGGAATGAGATATTTAGTTAAGCGCAATGAGAAGAACCACACAAACAACAATGAATCAATAATGAGACAAAAATCACACAGTCAAGCATGCACACGACGCAACACTTACTAGGCATGTACCCCTCAATTACTGAACTTCAATCATGTCACCCCTTTCAGCCAGTTTAAGCACATTAGGTAATTAACAAGAATAGGAAATTGACTCCACAAAACTTTGCTGGACCCGGAGTCTCCATGTCATAACAAGAGAAAAGGGTTGTCCCCACAAATTTTTTCACTCATTTTTTTTCCAACTTTTTTCCACTTTTTTCTGTTTTTCACACTTTTTCACTTTTCAGAATATAACATAATAATAATTGAGTACACATGAATAACAATTGTGTCATTTTGACACTTGTTCACACTTTTTTCTTTTGATTTTTTTTCACTTTCATCTTTTCGCCTTTTGGCTTCTTTCACTCTTTTTTCAAATGGGGAAACACAACAAAAAATGATATTACCACAGAGTAGCACTTCAACAAACTGCCTACCAGGTCTATCGCAGGCTTACGAAGTCGCCTTCTTCTCCCTATTAATCACCCTTATGACGCTTACAGAAAATGACATAATCAAAGGTAGCAATGAGGGATTTATAGCAAATACAGAACAACTGCGCCAACAAATTCACTCACCAGTCATGAAAGTCTTATTATCAAGTCAAAGTCACCTGTGCAATTCAAGCTCAAATATGCTAAAAATTTTCAAATTTACCCTTTTTTTTTCACCTATCTTATTGACACATAATCATAGAAACGCGTTGTTATTCATTCTCACCCTCACCCCCAAACCCAAGTCTTGCAATGTCCCCATTGCAAGAAACATTAAACATTAAAAGGAAAGGGTTAGAACGAAACAACCTGATGGATGATGCCAATAAAGCAGTGCGCTCAACCTCGGATGACAGCTTTTCGCATTCACTTCACAATCCTACAAAACATATACCTTCCTCGCAAATGAGAGCATCTTCAGTTAAACACAAAAGACAAAGATAGGGATAATCGATGAGTTTTCTTAAAACAAAACAAAATAAAAGATTTTTTTTTCTTTTTCATTTTTTTCAATTTTTTTCCAGCCAACCCTATTTACATCCCCATACAAAGGCTCCGAACTCTGGGAGGCACTTAAGCCGACTCACAAAAATAATAAGAAAAACAAAAATAACAAAACAAACAAAGTTTTAAACAATAAATAAATAAAAATAAATTAAAAAAAATCTATTCAAATATCCTAGGTTGTCTCCTAGAAAGCGTTAAGTTTAACGTCTTTAGCCAGACGACACATAGCCAAATCTTGTTAACTAGGATTCCTAGAGACTTCTAAACAACCATCCCCAAAAGCATTATGTCCTCCTATATGTGAACCACTGTGTGAACCACCTTTTATAGAGATACAGTTATCCTTAAGACTTTCATCATCCTCATAAGTCTCTAATCTCTCTAAACTGTTCCCCAAACTATTAACTAAAATTTTAGTCTTTCTGTTGCCAAAAGACACCTTCATTAGGCCATTTCTACAGTCTATCTTTGCATTGGCTGTGGCCAAGAATGGTCGACCTAAGATCACAGGTGTATAACTCTGTTTAAGATCTGAGTGCTCAATATCCAAAATAATAAAGTCCACAGGGAATAAGAATTTATCAACCTCAATAAGCACATTTTCCACTATTCCTCTAGGTACCCTAGTGGATCTATCTGCCAATTGAAGTGTAATAGGGGTTGGCTTCATCCCCTTCAAACCCAGTTGCTCATAAATCGCAAAAGGTAAAATATTAACACTAGCACCTAAGTCAAGGAGTGCTCTATCAATGCGATGCTCACCTAGAAAGAATGGAATAGTGAAAGCCCCTGGATCTTTTCGTTTAGGTGGAGTTGGAGAAGTGAGAATGCTACTAACCGCCTCAGTTAGCCTTACCTTCTTAGAACATGTGCTTGGATCCTACGCTTTTGAGTGCATAAATCCTTCAAGAATTTAGCATATGCAGGAATCTATTTAATCACTTCCAAAAGAGGCAAATTAACATTCACATGCTTAAAAGTCTCGAAAATTGTATTCTTCTTAGATTCTTTTTCTTTGTCCCTGCCTAAGGCTTGAGGAAACGGTACTCTAAGGGCATATTGTATTTTTGATGAAGGAATAGCAGTGTCATTTAATTCTCTCGAGTCATTCACATATGAATCATCTATTTTCTCTTTGTCCTTTATGCTCACTTGCCTATTTGGTGCATCTACATTCACCCCATTATCTACTTCCTTGTCATCCCTAAGTACCATGATTGCGTTCGCCTGCTCATGTCTCTTAGGATTCTCTATGATTTGTACTGGCAATCTATCCTCAAGTCTTGTTAACACACTCGTAATTTGACCCATTTGTGACTCCAACTTTGTTATAGACTGCGCAGTATTAGCAAATTGACTTATTTGTTGCTCTAGTTTAGCTATGGATTGTGAGTGTGAGTGCAACAATTGAGTATGATCATCCAATTTCTGCAAAGCCTTTAAAACTTTATCCTCAAAACTAGAACTAAATTGACTAATAGGCATAGAAGGAGGAGGTGGAGGAGGAGCATACCTTGGCCCAAGTTGAAAACTAGGAGGTCGAGACATACCAGAAAAGTTAGGATGGTTAGGTCTGCTAGGATTGTAAGTATTCACATAAGAAATATTCTGTGCTTGGCCCTGAGCAGCATTAACGTGCTCTTGCACAAATTCAGGAAATTGACTAGCCATAGGACAATTAATCAATGCATGAGTAGGACTATCACATAAAGCACCTTGTTTTCCCAAATTCACACCTATAGCATGCACTGGTTCTTTTTGTGTTGCTAATAACTGATCAAGTTTCCTAGTTATAGCATCAACTCTCAATGCAAGATCACGATTGGGTGCAATCTCATAGATCCCTTTCTTAACCCCTCTATGCTCACCACTACGTGCAAAAGATGCATGTTGTAGTGAGTTCTCACTTAAACGCTCAAATACCTCCCAACCTTCATTCTCATTCTTATATAAGAACATCCCTCCACATGAAGCGTCAACCATTTGTTGATTTCTCTCAGATAAACCATGGTAGAAAGCCTCAACTAATTGCCATTTAGGTACATCATGATGTGGGCAACTACGCAGTAAGTCATTAAATCGCTCCCAACTCTCATGTAATGCTTCATTATCTTGTTGGCTAAAATTTGTGATGGCTTTCCTAATTGAGGTAGTCTTAGCCATAGGAAAATACATTTCTAAGAATTCACTTTTCAATTGAGCCCATGTGGTAATTTCTCCTGCTTGGAGTGAATGAAGCCAATATTTTGCTTTATCTTTCAAAGAAAAAGGGAAAATCCTAAGTTTAAGTGCATCATGACCAATTCCCCTAACTCTAAAAGTTGAGCATACCTCAAGAAATTCATTCAGATAATGGTAGGGATTTTCATTATTTAGACCATAAAATATGGGAAGCATCTGCAAAAAGTGGGGCTTAATTTCAAAAGTGGCATCTCCAACATTCGGTGGTGCAATGCCAAGTGGTACATCATAATCCCCAGGAATAAAGAAGTCCCTAATAGCTCGGGGTTAAATATTAGCCATATGCAAGCAATAAAAGTAGGCCAATTAAAGTCCACAACCAACGAATTAGACCGAAATAAAAACTAAAAAAATGACAAGAATAAAAATAATAATAACAATAATAATACAAAAAACTAACTAGCAACTAAATTACACAAACAAAAGACAAAATAAAATAAATTAATTAAAAAAATAAACTAACAATCATTAACAAATTTGTTTTTGAATTTTTTTAAATAAAATAAGAAAAAATAAAAAAATGCAAAAACTGAAAATAAAAGAAATTCCTAACAACTAGACGCCAATTCCCCGACAACGGCGCCAAAAATTTGACCACGTCGTCGTATGGCCAAATAATAACAATTAAATCAAGCATCGAGAAAATCACAAAATTTATCCTCTTTATCACACGAAAGCAACTCGAGGGTCGAACCACGGGGAATCGGGATTACTGTCAGGAATTGAAAAGAAAATAACTAAAAATAACTAAGCTAAATACTACGAGTGAAATAATTTTTAGATTAAACAAAATCAAAAAAAGAAAAGAAATTAAATTAACTAAAAGAAAAATAATTGCAAAAATCAACCAAAGAAAATTGCGAGACTTAAGTTCAGGAGAAACGCGATTTAGGGTGATAGTCAGGAAATTATCCTATTCATGTTCGTCAACTTCAGGATTTCCAATTAAAACCAAGGGATCAGGCTACAAGCTCTAATTCACCTAGATTAATTAACTAAAGTTATTGAGGCATAATCTATCTTAATGACATAAATTATCTCTCACTCTTCTTTAATTAATTAATCTCATATCCTAGAAAATTAATTGAGACTACAAAGGCATAGGCTATCTCAGTGGCATAACCTATCTCAATCTTGAACCAATTAATTAAATCTAGTCATGTTAATTGATCTATATTCGTACCCACAAGAACCTACAAGATTCCTATATGGCAAAGGTATAAATTCTTAACTAATGAAAATTAGCTACAAGCATAATAATAATTAACCAAGAATTTAATAGCAATAAAGCACAAATACGAATAATCAAATAAATTCCAAAAGAATCCAAAACATGAATAAAAATAATCACTAAATATCACCCCGAATCATGGGGAATTTAGTTCATAATTAAGTTCAAAGCAAAAACTGAAAAAGAATTGAGAATAGAAAAATTCATCGTATTATTCCTAGACAAATAAGTTGATGAAGTTCTTGTCTTCAATTCTCTTCAAGAGCTGCTCCCCAACTTTTCCTTCAATTTAATCCTCTGCAAATTCTTAGGTTAAGTCCCCTTTTTCTGTTGTGTATTGTGGGTATTTATAATGGTATCGAATTCCTTTTCAAATCCCACTTGGATTAGGAAATTGCTATCAATTTTAATGCCCTAGTTTGACCGACGTTTTTGACCATCTTAAAGGCAGATCTGGGCGAGCTTAAAGAATAAAAGTTGTAGCTCTATGAATTAGCTTTCCATAACCGCAAGAATCACCTAATTTGGGCCTCTGTAGCCCAAGTTATGCCCAAAATACCAAAATGTGTCCAGCAGGTGACGGGAATTTTCCAAACGTGTTGTGACTGATTTTTCACCTTGAATTTGGAAAGATGGTCTTCATAAAAATTATAGTGCTGCCTCTTAGGAGTCCAATGGACCAAGAATCACGTGATTTTGACCTCTGGAGTTGGAGTTATGAGCAAAATACCAAAATTGGTCTGATAGGAAAAACTTTCCAAAAATTATCACCAAGGTCACTTGCCATATTCATTCACCAACGACTTGATTTGCAAAAAGGGCCAAACTTCATTGTTTTCTATGAGGAATTGATCCTTGATCCAAATATTTGAGCCCAATACTTTTATATTAAATTAGCCCAACTCAAATTATAATTGATCTTCAACTTCAATTACATAGAATCTTTTGCTAATTGTTTTTGTAAGCCTTCACAAAATATTTTCTTCTCTTGAACGAGACTAGATCAAATAATTTACAAAATAAATCACTTTAACCACTTTGATATACGTAATTACATGCAAAATAGTGAAATTTATTACAAAATATGAAGATATATCACAGCCCCCTTGAATCAACAGCCCCTATGCATCACTTATCCCGCATTGAATGCATATTTTGAACTAAAATCGGGTCTAGTGCACCTTCTACCCACCTTTCACGGATTAGAGAACAAGGATCCATATAAGCATTTGAAGGAGTTTAATGTGGTTTGTTCTAGCATGAAACCCCAAGGAGTGACAGAAGATCAAATTAAATTAAGGGCGTTTCTGTTTTCATTGGCAAATACAGCAAAAGAATGGTTATTTTACCTTCCATCCGGATCTATCACAACATGGAATCCAATGGCAAGATCTTTTCTTGACAAATTCTTCCTTGCTTCAAGGGCCGCTGGTATTAGAAAGGAAATTTATGCCATTAAGCAGAAGGATTCGGAGCTACTATATGACTATTGGGAGAGATTTAAAAGACTTTGTGCGAGTTGCCCTCAACATGGGATTTCGGAGCAATCTCTCATTCAATATTTTTATGAAGGGCTGTTTCCAATAGAGAGAAAAATGATGGATGCCGCAAACGGAGGTGCCATTATTGATAAAACACCACAAAAGGCTAGAGATTTGATTTCTATCATGGCTGCAAACTTGTAGCAATTCGGAGCGAGACAAGAACCTTTACGAAGAGTTAACGAGGTAAGTGTTTCTTCAATTGATTCGAAATTGACTCAATTAACTGCTCTTGTTCAAAGTTTGGTTATAGGTGGTAATATTCCAGTTCAAAAGGCTTGCGAAATTTGCTCTAAGGCAGGACACTCGATCGACATGTGCCCCACGTTCCAAGAAGAGGATCCTCAACAAACCAATGCCGTTGAAGGATATCTAGGGTTCACCACAGTGGAGATACGATCCTTTTTCAAATACTTAAAACCCTGGTTGGAGGGACCATCTGAATTTGAGCTATGGAGCAAGGCCACAAAATTATAATCTACCCAATGCACAACACTTCCAACCACGACTAGCCCAACCACAGCAGCCTTCACCTCTAAATTCAGGTACTTCTCTTGAAAATATCGTGAAAGCTATTGCTCCTAATGCTCAAGAATTTCAACAGGATACAAAGGCAAGTATTAAGAACTTGGAAAACCAAGTTAGCCAATTAGCCATCTCCATTAGCCGATTGGAGTCCTAGGGTAAGCTACCATCTCAAACGGTGGTCAATCCAAAGCAAAACGCAAGTGCTATGACCTTACGAAGTGGAAAGGAGCTACAAGACAGCCAATGTCAGGCTAGGTGTGGGCACGCAAAATTGACAGCACCTGAAACAGAGAAAAAGATTAAAGAAATTGGTGCAGAATGTGATTAAAAATTACTGGATAGAGATAAAATAGAGCCTAAAAATGGTGCAGAGCTGGTGGTTAAGCCTCCTTTTCCTGAGAGATTCACAAAGTCCAAAAAAGAGAAGGAAGAGAAGGAGATTTTTGAGCTTTTTCGCAAAGTTGAGGTAAATATTCCCTTACTTGATGCAATTAGACAAGTACCTCGAATTGCAAAATTTTTTAAGGAATTATGCACCAATAAGAAGAAGCTTGTGGGTAATGAAAAGATAAGTGTGGGGGAGAACATCTCCACCATACTTAAGAAGAGATTGTTGCCAAAATGCAAAGACCAAGGTATGTTTGCTATCTCTTGTCAAATAGGCTCTCTAAGCATTAAGAAAGCTATGTGTGATTTAGAAGCATCTATTAATGTCATGCCTAAGTCTATTTACTCCACTTTGAATGAGGGACCTTTAAAGGTAGGACCATTGAAAGAAATGGGCGTTGTTATTCAAGTAGCCGATAGATCTTTGGTTTATCTTGAAGGTGTTTTAGAGGATGTTTTTGTGCAAGTGGATAAATTAGTCTTTCCTGCTAATTTTTATGTGCTTGATATGGAGGAAGATTCATCTTCTAAATCTTGTGAAATCTTGCTAGGTAGACCTTTTCTTACCACTGCTTGAACTAAAATTGATGTTCATGATGGAACTCTAACTTTGGAATTTGATGGTGATGTAATGAAATTTAATGTTTATGATGCCATGAGATATCCTAGTGATGTCTCTTGTGTTTTTGGCTTGGAAGCTTACGATCTACTATTTGAGAATTTGTATGAATTATGGGATCAAAAGTTTCTTGAATTGTTTGAAGATGACAAGTTAAATGTGGTTATTTGCAAAAGTTTTACTCTTAAAAAGTTCCTGGAAATTGAGACAAACTATGCCATAAATGGTAATTTTCTTGAAATACTCTATGCTTTGGAAGAACAAAAACCATGGAGGTATGATTCATCCTCTCTTGCACTTTTTACATCTGATACAAAGCTTCTTCCTTCTATTCTGCAGGCCCCACAATTAGAATTGAAGCAATTACCCGATCATCTCAAGTATGCATACTTGGGAGAAAAGGAAACGCTTCCAGTTATTATCTCTAGTAAGCTTAGCGAAATAGAAGAAGAAAGGTTTATTGGAGTCTTAAAGGAGTTTAAGGAAGCCATTTGGTAGACCATTGCTGATATTAAAGGTTTGAGCCCCTCCACATGTATGCATAGAATCTTGTTGGATGATGAAACTAAAACATACAAGGAGGCTCAACGTCGTCTCAATCCACCGATGATGGAGGTAGTAAAGAAAGAGATTTTGAAACTTCTCGATGCAGGTATGATCTATCCGATTTCTGATAGTAAATGGGTAAGTCCTGTGCAAGTTGTTCCAAAGAAAATAGGTATTACAGTTACTAAAAATGATGAAGGTGAGTTGGTACCCACTCAAGTTCAAAATGGATGGAGAATATGTAGAGATTATAACCAGAAAAGATCATTTCCTCTCCCCTTTATTGATCAAATGCTTGAAAGGTTGGCAAGTAAAACTCATTATTGTTGTCTTGATGGTTATTCAGGTTTTCACCAAATTCCACTTGCGTCAGAAGATCAAGAAAAGATGACTTTTACCTGCCCTTTTGGTACGTTTGCATATAGAAGAATGCCATTCGGATTGTGCAATGCACCCCTCACCTTTCAAAGGTGTATGGTAAGTATTTTTTCTAAATATGTGGAGAATATGATTGAGGTTTTCATGTATGACTTCACGGTGTGTGGTGAGTCTTTTGACGAATGTCTGAATAATCTAGCTTTGATATTGAAAAGGTGTCTTGAATCCAATCTAGTCTTGAATTATGAAAAATGTCATTTTATAGTAGATCAAGGTTTGATTTTAAGTCACATAGTTTCTTCAAAAGGGTTAGAGATGGATAAAGCGAAAATAAATGTTATAAAAACCTTGCCTTACCCCGCAAATATGCGGGAAGTTCGTGCTTTTCTTGGACATGCAGGTTTTTATAGGCGTTTCATCAAAGATTTTGCGAAAGTATCTCAATCGTTATGTAAGCTTCTTCAAAAAGATGTTGTGTTCGAATTCAACGAGGAATGCAAGAAAGCTTTTGACAAGTTGAAAGAGAAGTTGATTTCAGGCCTAATTATCCAACCTTCTAGTTGGGATCTTCCGTTTGAAATCATGTCCGATGCGAGTGACCATATGGTTGGAGCTGTCTTAGGCCAACGAGTTAGATGAGACCCTCACGTCATATATTACGCCTCTAAGACATTGGACAAGGCTCAAAGCAATTATTCCACCACAGAAAATGAGCTTTTAGCGATAATTTTTGCTTTAGAAAAATTTCATTCATATTTGCTTGGTACTAAAGTAATTGTTTATTCTGATCATGCAGCATTGCGATATCTTTTAGCAAAGAAGGATACGAAGCCAAGGCTTATTTGATGGGTGTTACTCATGCAGGAATTTGACTTGGAGATTCGGGACAAAAAGTGATCTAAAAATCTAGATGTTGATTACCTTAGTCGGTTGCCCACGAGCGATGAACCAGTCCCTCTCAAGGACAACTTCCCAAATGAGTTTCTTTTTGTTGTTCAAAATAACACCCCTTGGTTGCTGATATCGTCAATTTCCTAGTCACTGGTTCTTTGCCTTCTGAGTTGTCTAAAAATGAAAAAGATAAAATAAAAAGGGATGCGATGTACTATGTGCGGGATGACCCTTATTTGTGGAAACATTGCACTGATCAAGTTATTAGACGATGTGTTACTGAATCTGAAATTCCATCCATCTTGAGATTTTGTCACACACATGCATGCGGTGGCCATTTTGGTCCAAAGAGAACTGCACGTAAAATTCTTGAATGTGGATTATATTCGCCAACCCTATTTCGTGATTCCTATGAGTTTTGTAAAAGAAGTGCTAACTGTCAAAGGACTGGTAGTTTAGGGCATAGGGGGCATAGGGACCAAATGCCTTTAAATTCTATTATTGTGTGTGAGATCTTCGATATGCGAGGATTGGATTTCATTGGACCGTTTTCTTCATCTTTTCGGTATATGTATATCATTCTTGCTGTTGATTATGTATCTAAATGGATAGAGGCCAAGCCTGCACGTACTGATAATGCTAAAGTAGTTGTGGATTTTGTGAAGTCTTGTATTTTCAATGGGTACGGAGTTCCACGGGTCATAATCAGTGATAAGGGGATGCATTTTTGCAATAAAGTCTTTGGAGCCCTTTTGAAGAAATATGGTGTGACACATCGGACTTCCACAGCTTATCATCTGCAAAAGAATGGACAAACCAAAGTGTCTAATCGAGAAATAAAATCAATTCTTGAAAAGACGGTGAATTTGAATAGCAAGGATTGGAGTTTACAGCTAGACGATGCTCTTTGGGCCTACCACTCGGCTTACAAAACACCAATAGGCATGTCACCATATCGATTGGTGTTTGGGAAGCCATGCCATCTTCCGGTGGAATTAGAGCACAAGGAGTATTGGGCTACCAAACAATGCAACATGGAAGTGGAAACGGCGGGGGAACAATGGAAATTGCAAATCCAAGAGCTTGAGGAAATTCGAAACAATGCGTATGAAAGCTCAAGGATTTACAAGGAGAAGACAAAAGCTTATCATGATCAGCGAATATCAAGAAAGCAATTTTTTGTGAGCCAAAAAGTGTTACTTTACCAATCTCGCCTTAAATTGTTTCTAGGTAAGCTTCATTCTCGTTGGATAGGTCCTTTTATTATTACTAAAGTCTTTGCGCATGGCGTAGTGGAAATCCAGAGTTTGGAAACAAATAAAGTATTAAGGGTAAATGGTCATCATTTGAAGCTTTTCTTTGATAAATTCAATGTGCAAACGGTGGAAGAATTGATGTTGGAAGCATCTCTGGAATACGAATAGTCATTCCGAAACATCAAGCCAACGACGTTAAGCAAAGGCGCTGGTGGGAGGCAACCCACAGGATTTGAAATTTCATTTTGTGTTTGTTTTTAATTTTTGCAAATTTTTATCATTTTTCTTCAATTTGTAGGAATTTTTCTAATGGTTTTTTTGTATTTTTCTATTATTTTTCTGTTCATCTTCTTCATTGAAAATCCTGATTATGGACTAATGGTAATAGTTGGAAGCATTGATTATTACAGGTGCTAGGGATCTTAGGAGAAAGAGAGTTGATTTGGCACAAAAATGGTGGATCTGGTTCGAAATTGCAAGCACAAAGGAAACTAAGGGACAATTCCTAAATAAACCACAACTGGTACCCAACTTTCCTATTTACAAAATTGGCCCACCCAACCCCCAATTAACAAAACCTAGATTCTTCTTCTTCTCTGTTGGACTATAAACTACAGCAAACATTCACACCACACAAATTCTTCATCATCATCAAATTCATCACCCGACATCATCATTCACCATCATCACTTTATCACCATCAACATCAGAGAACCATCATCATCAAATTTCTCTCGCCGCTGTAGTAACCTCCACCGACCACCATCGCGCCACCATAACAGCCCCTTTGCATCTTTAAACTGCCGCATCATTACCCTTCAACAACTACCAGCCACCATCCAACAGCTTCCGTCGCCATTATCATCATCATCGTAGCACCACCCAGTCACCATCTTTATTGCGCCACCATCTTCAACTGTCGCTGCAACACCAACCACCAGAAACTCCATCACCGTTAGCTGACATCATCTCCCTACACCATCGTCCCTGTTGCACTCCCTTCAATCATAGCGACATCACCACCCGCAGCACCCTCTGTCTCTCACTCACCAACATCTTCATCATTTTCATCGCAGCTCAACCACCATCACCATCTTCAACAGCAACCGCAGTGACATCATCATCTTTCTTTCACTCTGCCGCTGTTCTCTTCACCCCTAGACATTACCACCATCATCTTCTGCCATCATCACCCGGTACCACCATCTCTCTCTCACTCTGCCAACACACCCACTACACCTTACAATAGCATTATCATCTTCGCGACAATACCGACCGGCAACACCACCTTCATCATCATCACCATTCGCAGCTTTCATTATCATTCTCTCCTTTCACTGTCGCCGTCGGAATCATCACAGAAGTCTGCCATTGCAGCCGCAGCAATCCCCACTCTCTCTTGTCTATCGCTGCTTCGACACCACAGCGGTATCTCTCTCTCATCATCACCATCATCATCTTTGGCCAAATTCTAACTGCTCATTCTTGACTGTAGCAATTCTTGATACTTTTGTTGAGTGAATTGAGTACTACGCATTCGGAAAAAAAAAAAAAGGCAAAAGCTGTTGAAAAAAAAATTAGAGGAAGACTTAGTGCTTAGTTGTGTTTTAGTGTTTGCACTTACTTTGCTTTCATTCAGTTTTCCTCTTTCTCTGTATCACCATATCTTTTGAAGCTAGTCATGGACAGGAAACAATCCAGCAGTGAACCACCCTGTCGTCGTAGCCAACGCATTGCGTCGCAGGTATAGTCACTTTCAATCGGTCGTGTGCGCACTTTTCGGGGCAGAAATCCGCCTAATATTGTCAAAACTATTTCGAATTCCCCGTCCCGTGATTCTACACCATCAGCTGCTTCTTCGGCATCTTCAACAAACAGTGATGACATAGGTACAGCAACAACGTAGGAACAAACCACGACAGCGCCACTAGTTGCACCACCACTTCCATCTTCGGGCCGTCAATTCCGAATAACGGCTGGCTGGGTTTCGCAAGGTACATACACAACTCTTCCACATACTGCTCCATTATTCATCAACCCCGAACATCGTGTCAGGTATAATGAAATGCTTTCTCGAGACTTCTATGCTTATAAGACTATGGATTTAGCTGCACTAGAATTGTTTGGTTTACAATCTGAAGTGTTAGCATTTCTTGATAATGTTGGTTTGAGGAAGTATGCATCTGTCCATGAGACTACTTTTTATGAACTTATGCGTGAATTTTATGTGACTTTTAAGTTTGACACGTCGGGCACTATGATTGTTAACACACTGAATCGTGTTTACTTTCGTTTGATGAGTAATGATTTTTCTCTATCAGTGACTGAGTTTAGCCTTATGCTTGAATTCATTACTGGAAGATTTTCTACTACTAAGGAGTATTTGCACAGTTATTGCACTTTTCCCTCTGATTTTAATGCTGCATTAGCTTATATGGAATTGGCTTCTAGAGATCTCCTCCCCTATAAACCCAGCACCACACGCGATCAGTTTCTTGAAAATCCTGCACTACTTTATATCCATCGTTTTTTGGTATATTCCTTTTCAGGAAGAGCCAATAACCCTGCAGTTTTGACAAAAATGGAACTCTTTTCCTTTGGTGCATGGTTTATAAGAAAAGAGTTAACTTTGGTTATTGGCTTCTTCAGCATTTGCAAACTGTTCTTCATTCTAGTAGGAGGCCACTCATTTTGGGATCTTTTATTACTCACATTGCCAATATGTATACTCGCTTTACGTCACGCTCCACTGCTTCCACTAAAGCATTTGACATTGCATATCTTGATCTACCATGTTTGCAAGCTATGAATCTCGTTCGAAAGAACGGAGATAGGTTTATTTTCATCGTGCAGGGAGCTCGCCAGGGTGGTGAACCTACGGGGGAGACTTACGAAGCCTCAGCTTCTCACTTGGCAGGCCCATCCATTTCCACGCCCCAAACTGCAGACGATGCTCGACTTTCTCGTATTGAAGCATCCTCGCTGATCAATCCACTAGGCTGGCTAAATTGGAGGAGTTTATTTATGCGTGGGCACGACATTCGGGGTACCACGGTCCCGATTCAAATGCTTGACGGCCACACAACTCCCTCACTTGTGTTTCAGGGAAGTCCTCAAGACTTTTTCTTTTTCTTATTTTTTTTTGTTTTTGTCCTTATTTCTTCTTTGTCTGCTTTCTTTTATTTCCACATTTAGGGCAATGTTTATGCTAAGTGTAGGGGAGGACAACTTCGTGTTTTTGTTTTTGTCTTTTATTTTGAGTCTTGCTTATGCTTAGATGTGTTTTTAATGTGGTAATTCAAGTCTTTATAAATATTTGTGTTTTATTTAGTATTGTTTGAATCTTTCTGTGTCCTGTCTTCATGAAAAAAAAAAAAAGAAAAATGGCAAAAAAATGACAAAAAAAAATTTTGTAAAGTTTTTGTTTCTTTAGTTTTATTTGTCCAAATATTTTTTTGGCTCAACTGTCTACATTGTAAACTTGGCATCCCTCATGAGAAAAAAATCTAATCCCATGCTCGGGAAACTTGCTTTGGTTGCAACAGTAAGTTAGTACATGCAGTGAATCCATCCCCATTGTTTTTGTCCCTTGATAGATACTTGAACACATTGTGCTTGAACCTTGTTTAATCTTAACTTGGGCTAAAAATGTGCATGCGCTTAAATTGGAAGCTACTGCTTAGTTTGAGTTTGAGAAGTATTTGCCTTGATTTATTTTTGTGGTAAAATTGTGAAAAAGTGCGTGTCTAGAAAAGTTATGTCGGGGTTGAGGTCACTCCTGCAAAAGAGATGAAAGTGTAAAAAAAAAATATGCAAGAATGAATGAAATCAAAGTAAATGCGCACCTTTTTTACTCTGCTAGTCTCCAAAAGAAAGAGAAAAAAAAAACGGAGATTCATGAGTAGAGCTAAAAGCCACCTGGAATTGTGAGTAACTGAGTAACCAGGGGCATTCATCACAAATATTTGTCACCGCGTAAAAAGGTTGGATGACATTCTAGGAAATTCATGAAAATGAAAAAAAAAAAAGGGCAGTTGAAGTGATCCGGCTTTCCAGCAACTGGGCCTAGGCACAAACTTATTTTCTTTGAGGAAAAATTACACATCAAGGCAGTGCTTTAATCTCTCTTCTTTGCATTAGCATAATCATGCTTGGCTTACATCTCTTTTGTGTGCTTAAATGGTGTAAGGTTCATTTACATAGTGTTTTGGGTGTTAGTAAGGTGACTTATACATGTGGTGGTTCTTGTTTTGACTTGCTGAAAAACTGGCTTACCTTTGTTTTTCCTTTCGAGTTTTTTTGAGTCGAGGTGGAGGAACTTTTGAAGGTTTATGTTCCTGTGTTTACTGTGATGGATGGTTGAGTTATTTTGAAGTCTAGTGGGAAATTCTGGTGGAATTATTCTTGAGAAAATTTTGTGGCTATATTTTTTATGAAAGATGTTTACTTGTAGGGATTTTCTTGCTAAGTTAGGCTTCTTTTTGAAAATCTTTGGTCAAGTCAAGTTTTACTTTTGAAAAAAGTGCTGAAGGAATTTGCAAAATTAGTGTACTTTTTTTGACTAAAAACATTGCAAGTTGGTTGAAAGAAGAAGAAAATTTTGCTTGTCAGTTTGAAGAAAACTGTTAACTTGCTTATTGTTGCAAATGCTTGAATGGGGTCAGGACTTGTACATATGTTAAGAGGTTGATTTTGAATGATTATGTTCCTGTGATTGAATGGTGACATGATTGAATGTAGAATGATAAAATTGGTAGATGAACTATGAAGTTGAAGCTTTGATGACATATGTCTTGACTTTATTCTGTACTTTGGACTCTTTGAAGCTAGCTATTTTCATGGAAGTACAGAAATTTTAATTGCAAGACTTACATTATGTTTGGCTGTAAAACTTGGAATCTCTGCATAAGTACAGTCTTGGTCAGTCTTTCATGTGAATTCCCTGTTCTTAATTGTTTTCATGCTTGAGGGCAAGCATGGTTTAAGTGTGGAAGAATTTGATAAGTTCTAAATAAGTGTTTAATTTATATGTTAGATGCATTTGATTTTGGAATAGTATGCTTCTTAATCGATGTTTTTAATGTAATTTTGCATGGTTATGCTTAGAAAAAGGATATGGATGCATTATATATCGATATAGAAGCTTTTTGAACGTGTTTATAGTGGTCAAAGTTGACTCTGTCACGTGAAAAAATGCCATTAATTTGCTACGCGGGTTTGACCGAGTTGACCAAGATGAAAGATATTTTTTTCTGGATTTTTAGAAGGAAATAGATTAAATATTAGAAGACTTTTTATTTTGTTGAAATTATATTTAAGGCTTTTACCTTATTATTCTTTTTGAGCTGGATTTCCTTATCCAACAAGAAAAATAGATTAGGGTTTTTCTTATATAAATACCTCTTATATGCACTTTGGAAGTGGAAAACTTTTTAGCAGACAACAGCAAATTTTCTCTTCATTCTTTGGGCGACATTCGTAGACAAGCTGTTCTAATTTTCTTTTATAGCCAAGGATTAATCAAGATTTCAGTTCATCAAATTTGTGAGATCTAAGTGTTTTTATTCCTTTGATTCTATTTTGGTATTTGCGTATTTACTGCTTCAATAATTAATATTGATTTGCGATTATTTACTTTTGCGTGTAATTATTTAATTGCATGACAATAGGTAGCCAGTTAGATTAATTAAATTAATCTAAATATAGTGGTGATCAGGTTTTCTGTGTAATTACGCAATCTAAATGAGCAATTACCGCGAGAGTATTAACTTTTAGAATTAGGTCTTTCTAAATTTTTATTGCTGCCGTTAGATAGATCCTGCGGGCATTTTCGGGGATTAGAACGTCTAATAGGTAAGGGGATAGCCGAATAAAATTGTAGGGGATTTAAAACGTTATCAACTCTGTAAGGAAAGATAAAGTTATTAGGCCGAGCCAATAACTATAATTAATTTATCGAAATAACTGAAAGTATTTTTGCATCTATGATCGGATTTGTTGACCAAAATTGCGATAGTTCCTCAGGCTAGATTTTATTCTCGTTGATTTTCTGTTTTTCTAGCCTTGCGTTAACTTAGAATTGCGTATTTAAGTCATATTTATTTTTATTTACATGTTTTTATTTTCTAGTCAAATTGCGTGCCCACGCAGCGCGACCAGTGATCTGGACAGTTTTATTAATTTTACTTTTTCGCTTTTAATTCCCTCCTTTTTTATTACAACTTAGTTGATTAATCTACTTGGTACAATTAATATAAAATACTTTCTCAATCCCCGTGGATTCGACCTTGTTTTCATCACGTATTTTATTTAATTTTGTGATATAAGAATTAGAATATTATTTTTGATGATTTTGACGCTCATCAAACATGTAGCCTTATTTATACAAAAGTACAACTTTAATCACTGAATCTCTTTCATGGTATGTTTGTAATTAAAAGAACGGTAGTAATTTATTGCCCCATTGGTAATTATAACTGAAGTCCCATCTTTAGTTGAAAGGCTGAATCCTCATTAAATAATATTCTGCATAGTCTTCAGCACTTCACTTATTTCACTTATCCACCACAATTTAGTTGTAAACAGGAAAAGGAGACACTAACTTATCACATTAGCAACAAAAGCGTATTCTTGTGGTTGTCAAAGTAAGATACAAAATAAAAAGACTCCAGCAACCATAAGATGATCTTAAAGTAAACCCAAAACTCAACCAACAAGTAGTAGCTCTATCAAGTATTTCCTATCATTTCTTATTCTCATCACAAGCTCTGATGTACTAATACTTGATAACTAATTAAAATTAATCCTGAACAAAAGATGATCTTACTAAAATAAAAAAAGTAGTATCAACTTGCTGTTATTGGAGATGCTCCAAAACATTCACTGGGCAGTGCATGTATTATGGAGGGAAAAAAAAAAGGAGAGCGAGGTCAAGAGGTCATCAATGCAACAAAGAAGCGGACCACTACATTTGAGGACTTTATTGATGAAGATTGCATCTAAGTTTTTCTCACTGCCATGCGTTCAGCAAAATGATTAGACGCAGGAAGCACGCCAACAAGAAGCAAAGAATCTGTTTTGATATTTAACTTCGAATATGAAAACCTAGTCAATAATGTGTGTGTATATATATTATACGTGTACGTATACTCTCTGTGTTTTTATATACATGAGTTATATAGAACTGAAGGAAAAATTATCCACACAGATTGTGGTGTTTTCTATCAATATTTATAATATAATTTGCATCATGATAATACAAGAAGCTTAGGAAATATTATACAATTAGGATTCTGATCTGTATCCAAAAATTTAAAAGTGTTATATTGATCTATTCTACAACAATATTAAGATAAGATCATGTGAGGTTTAACACCCCCCACAAGCAGATGGGGAGGACTCCATAGATAGCTTGGTGCGCAGCAATTCAAAACGAGGACGGAATAAAGGTTTGGTGAAGAAGTCTACTTGTTGGTCCTCTGTAGGAATGTACTATAATTTAAAAGTTGTTTGATTAATTTCTCTCGCACAAAATGAATGTCGATCTCAACGTGTTTACTCCGGCTATGAATTAACGGATTCGAGGTCATGTATATTGTACTAATGTTGTCACATAAAAGGAGAGGAGGGGTGACAAAGTTAATTTGAAGGAATTGAGTAATGTGGAGTACCCATAACAAATTTGAAGTTAAAGAAGCAAGTGCTCGATACTCCGCTTCTAAACTTTACTTAGCAACAGTTGTTTGCTTTTTGGAATTCCAAGTTATGAGATTAGAGCCCATGAAGATGGCAAATCCAGTTGTTGATCGACGAGTGGTGGGATAACCTGTCCAATCAACATCACTGTATCCATATAGCGATAACTGGAGACATGGTTTAAAAAGTAAACTATGTTGAAGTGTGGACTTGACATAACGAAGTATCCGTTTAGTAGCAACCAAGTGAGGCATTCAAGGAGCATGCATATACTAACAAACGGAGTTAACTGCATATGAGATATTAGGTCGCGTCATAGTTAAATACTGCAAGGCACTAGCTATTTGTCTAAACTCCATAAGATCAGCTAATAAATCCCCACCTTCTAAATTAAGTTGAGAGCCAGCCATAGGTGTAGCAATTGGTTTCACACCTTTCAATCCAAATTGTTATAACAACTGAGGAGAGTATTTAGTTTGAGTAAGCAATAGTCCTTGAGAATGATCGGTCACCTCCATGCCACGAAAAAATGTAATGGTCCTAAATCTTTCATGGCAAAAGTTTGAGACAACAGCTTTATACAATCTAAAGTGATACTAGAAGAGTCTCCTATTATGACGATATCATCTACATACATCAACAAATTAATAATATGGCCTTCTGAAAATCTGGAAAATAAAGATGCATCATGTTAGGAATGAGAGAAACCACAAGAGATAAGAAAAGCACTAAACTTCACTAAACTTCTGGTACAATGCCCGAGGAGCTTGTTTGAGGCCATAAAGAGACGTGTAATTTACACACATAATTTGGATATTTCGGATCAACAAATCCTTGGGGCTAGTGCATGTGCATAGTTTCAGATAAATCACCATGCAAAAATACATTTTTCACGTCTAATTAACGAAGAGGCCATTTATTACCGATTGCTAATGTAAGTACTAAACGAATAGTAGCAAGTCACACCATGGGACTAAATGTGTCACCATAGTCACGGCCTGGTTGTTGCAACATGCTTTATATTTTCCAATGTTCCATCTAATTTCTTCTTGATACGATATTCTCAGGGATAACCAGCAATATTCATATCTTTCGTGGGAGGAATAAGTGACCATGTTTGATTTTTATAAGGAATTAAATTCCTTAGCCATTGCTACTCGCCAATTTACATCCTTAGTTGCTTGAGTAAAACAAGTTGGGTCTGACGGTAACGAAGAATTTGTTGGAAGAAGGTTGGTGGGTAATGGATATCGTGTTGAAGGAAATGCATAAGGCTTAAAAATTCCATCCATGGCCCTAGTCCTCGTATGATATGTACAGCCATGTTGTTCTATGGCATTTAAAGTCCTTGAATGATCAGATATAGGTGCATGCTCATTGCTATGTGAATTCAAAGCATGAGAATCATTTAAATAATCATTATCTCCACCATCAAATTCTGAAATGTCCAAGCTTGAATGAGAAACAAAGTTGTCAGAAGAATCATTAATGGCAGACAAAGGATTAACATCAGACTCTTTTGAAGTTGATGTGGGAACAGAAATTGAAGGAGTGGCATGTGCATCATGATGTTGCCCAATGACCTTAGTATTAATGTTATTTGAAGAAAAAATCCCTCCATTTGTCAACGATTGAGAATTTATTTGATCCACACATTGAACAAGAAATGGTTGCATGGGAAAAAGTGAAGATGACCCTGAAGCCTTATTGGACATATTAGCCACTGGAAACTTAATTTCATCAAATATAACATGTCGTGATAGGATAATTTTCTTCACTTGTGGATCATAACATTTATACCCCTTGTGTGATGGACTATAACCAATAAAAATGCGGCTACATGTTTTGAAATCCAATTTTTGTCGACTAAAATGCGTTAAACAAGGGTAACAAAGAGAGCCGAAAACACGCATAATAGAGTAGTCCGGATCACGACCATATAACAAAGAGTAAGGCATTTAAAATTGAATAATTGAAGAAGGTAGACGATTAATAAGATAAACAGCTATTGCAAAAGCAAAATTCCAAAATACTTTGGGCATAGAGCTATGAGCTAATAATGTTAATCCTATTTCAACAATATGACGATGTTCTCTTTCGGCAACACCATTTTGCTCAGGTGTTCCCAAACAAGAGAGTTTATGAATAATACCACGCTTTTGAAACAAAGTTTGAAGAACATTACTCAAAAATTCATCACCACCATCACTTTGCACATATTTGATTTTCTCATTGCAAAGATTTTCAGCCATAGCAATAACAGTTGGAAAAATAAATGCTACATCTAATTTTCTAGCCATTGGATAATGCCATGTAAAACGACTATAATCGTCTACCAAAACTAAATAATATCGAAACTCTTCCAAAGACGTATTAGGAGTAGGCCCTCACACATCACAATGAATAATATTGAGCAATTTTGTGGAACGAGTTACATTATTATTAAACACTAAACGCCTACTTTTGCCATATTGACAACTTGCAAATGGACTAAAAGAGTTAGAAGATAAACTAATTGATAAAACCTTATTAAGTTTTTGAATAGTGCCTGTTGAAGGATGTCCAAGCCACGCATACCACACATCACTAGAAGCCCTGGAAGCAAGAAGCACTGTTTTATTTGTTGGCTGAAAAGAACAGAGTCCCTCTCCAATCTGTCCTTGGTTTAGTAGTCTGCTTGTCTTCATGTCCTTTATGCAATGACCAATTCAAGTGAAAATAAAATAACACCCAAAATCTTTAGTAAATTGTGCGACATATAATAACTTCTTTGTAAGGTTAGGAATAACTAAACATCACAATTTACTTTTCTGCCAGTAGATAGGCCAAAAGGAATTTGACCATGATGCGAAATAGACAAGCCAGACTTATTGCCAACTAAAACTGAATCTGGACCAAAAGTAAGATTGCTTACCAATAATAGATGTCTCATCAAGAGTCATGTGATGAGTAGCCCTAGTATCAACATACCACTGGGGATCAGCCAGAGTAGCAATTTGCATCGCACTAAAAGTTCTGACAGTAGACTAAATAACCTCATCTGGCGCCCAACAATTGTTTGCTTAGTGGTATGGAACCACAATGATAGCACACTACCTGAGAAGAATCAGAAGACAAGTTTGTTTGTATATTGCGGCCATGTCCACGGCCACTCATTTTGCCACCACGTCGTCCTCTCGCTCCTCATCCCATAAAAGCATGATTAGAATTTTGATTATTAGATGGAGAAGAATTCAAGTGAGTGGCAGGCATGGCGACTTGGGAAGACACCATAGAAGATGAAATAGACGAGCCAGAATTAAGAGTAATAGCTGACCGTTTATCAACAAGAGAAATAGAACTATTTAACTGTAGTTCAAAATCCAAGAGTAGCCCACATACCTCAGCAAACATTAGACTAACAGGCGTTGAGTTGATAGCTGCCACAACAGGATCGAAATCAGAGCTAAGGCCATGACGAGTCCACAACATTAAACCCTCTACGTTTTCCCAGCACTAGCAAGAGCTAAAGATAAGGATTTTGCGTGTTGAATATATGTGTGAAAGGACTGAGCACCTTTGACAAGAGACTGAAGCTCCATCTTGATTTGTTGAATACGAGCACTGGATTGAGAACCATATAAGACCTCCAACGTAGTCCAAACCTCTCGTGCCATAGCCTTGTGAGCGACTTGAGAAAGGACTGAATCAAAACACGAAACAAGCAACCATCCAAGCACCATTTGGTCGAGCTTGACCCATTGACCTACAGCAGTAGATGGCGTTTTTGGTTTAGGAATAGAGCCATCCATAAAACCGAATAAACCATGGCAGCAGAGAACAGGGAAGACTTGTGTCTTCCAGAGGAGAAAGTGATCAGAACCTAATTTAAGAGAAATGTCATATGGAATTTGCTTAACCTGTGGTAAAGCATCCATAGCATCATTGGTGGATGTTGTAGAAGAGAATGTAGAAGCCATGATAGTTTGCAAAAGACTGAGAAGAAAACCAAGAAAAAGACGTCTGCAAGAGGTGCAAAAGACGTAATTTGCTGCAGAGGAAAAAAAAATATTTATTTTTGTTTTAGATTTAGCCTAGGCTCTGGATACCATGAAGGAAAAATTATCCACACAGATTGTGGTGTTTCCCGTTGATATTTATAATATAATTTACATCATGATAATACAAGAAGTTTAGGAAATATTATACAATTAGGATTGTGATCTATATCCAAAAATTCAATAGTGTTATATTGATCTATTCTACATCAATATTAAGAGAAGATCACGTGGGGTTTAACAAGAACAAAAATACACGCATAGATCTAATTAGGAATGCTAAGCCAAGACTTGATACTTGTTGTTGTTGTTGTTGTTGGTGGTGGTGGTAATGGTGGTGGCGACGGTGGAGGTGGAGGTGGAGGTGGAGGTGGAGGCGGAGGCAGAGGTGATGACGATGACGACGCTTGCTTTGAATAGTTGAAAAGCTATGTCGATGGTGGAGAAGCTGTAGATGGCGGCGGTGGTACTCAGTGAAAATCTTCGCCGATGGTGGAGGAGATAGAGATGGGGCCGATGGTGGAGGAGGTAAAGAGCTCTGGTGAAGAACTTTGCTGATTAGGGATTAATTTTGGGGGATTTGGGGTTTTCTTTGGGGAAAGGGAAGTGCCGAGCGTTACAAGTTTTGTCTTAAAAATTTTCATAAAAATTGAAAGTCAAATAGGGACCGAAAAATGATTGGTCGCAAAATTTACCTACTAAGTTAACTACCGGTAGCAAAATTAGTGACTGACAATTTTTAGATTTGCCAGAAATGACATTTTGCGACCTCCGACATCACTTATTATTATTATTTTTTTGAATCTTAGCAACTGATTTTATATTATTTAGCCACAGAACTTCGTTCACTAAAGTTTTGGCACATATTTGTGACCGATGATTTTTTCGGTCACAAATTTTTAAATTAGCGATCGATTTTTGTCGGTCGTTAATTTTCATCGCTATAGATTAGTTTTCTAGTAGCGTTTTAAGTATGCAACTGGATGAAATCGCTGCTGGTCTGTGTAACAGTGGTGTTAGATACTTATGGGTGGCTCGTGGTGAGGCGTCCAGGTTAAGAGAGAAATGTAGTGATACTGGAATGATAGTGTCGTGGTGCAAACAGTTAGAGGTGTTAAGCCACTCTATAGTTGGTGGATTCTGGACTCACTGCGGATGGAATTCGACCATGGAAGGTATTTTTGCTGGCTTATCCATGCTTACACTCCCTATACTAATGGATCATATCACAAACAGAAAATTTATTGTTGAAGATTGGAAAATTGGGTGGGAAGTGAAAAGAGTGGTGGGGAAGCAAGATCTGGTCCGAAGAGAACATATAGGACAACTGATAAGGAGATTCATGGATTTGGAAAGCAAGGAGAGGAAGGAGATGACGGAAAGAGCTTCAGAACTTCAACTGAGCTCTCAGTAAGCAATTTCTAAAGGAGGATCATCTGATAGCAATCTCACTGCCTTCGTTGATGACATACAAAATCCTTGATCATATAAGCATAACATAGTCCTGTTTTTCCTTTTTAGCACGTAGAGTACTTAGGATTCCTCATAGCCGTCTTTTGCTACCAACTTACCATAGTTGGATATATTGTTACGAGGGAATTCAAATGCTTCGTAAGTGTAAGAAATGAAAAAATTCCAGGTTGTGATCTCATTCAACCAATGATAACATATTTATGTTTATGTTTTAACTTATCAGATCATATTGCATATGTGCGTTTTTTTGTTTTCTTGGACATGCGGTTCTAGACTAGATTGTTATGTTTTGTTCGATATTCAAAAGTTAATTTTATGAAGAATTGGTCCTTTTCAATATTAAAGGTTTTGAACTTCGGAAAATGAAAGTTAATAATGGAGAGGCAATCCATAGTACGAGGGACAAACTTAAAATTATAACATTATATTTTCCCGATCTATTTAAGGCTTGTATGTCAGCAAGGACTTTTTGACTTATGTCTACTTAATATACTACCATCAACCTCATATCAACGAGGCAATGTGTTTCAAACATGAAATGCTCAACGACATTATAACCATATGAGAAAAATTCAAATTATCAATCTATTCGCTATCTAAATCATTTTATCATAATGACATAAATAGTTCATTGCTGATGAATTTCGTTCATAAAGTTATTATGCGGCAGAGTTTCTACGTCGCTTCTTGACAAGGTATAATAGGTTTGACCATGATACATAGTGGTTATCTCTAGAAATTGAATACCCAAGTAAAGGGTTTGGAAAAAAACTAGTAAACAAACATGCTAAACACAAATGACACATTGTTTAACACTAGAAATGACACACAAATATGTAACTCATTGATAATCATAACCTCGGTGATCAGGTCCACAACAATTCCCCTTTATATTGATATCATCCCTCGCGAACTATTTCTTCTTGCTATTCGTATTGTTATATTTTTTGGTCAAGTGAATTTCATAAAATCAAAATAGATATACAAATTACTCAATGCCTATTGGGTTAAAATTTTCCGTGAAAAGAAGAGCAAGAGGAGGGGAGATGTTGGACACTTAGTCTACAGGCAAGCAATTCTTAATTTCATTTTTGACAATCCATCACAAATGCGATTGACAGTCCTACGAATGCAATGAAAATTAAATATGAAATTTTCAACAACTTTTTTGATATCTTCCACAATCGAATGCGCTCTCTAAAGAATAAATGTTCCAGGAGAAATAATTACTTTAAAGATTACCTCTACTTTGCCTTCAAAGGTGAGCTATCCGAAATCCATTGGCTCACGAAGATACAGGCACTCCCAAGGGCAAAAGCATCCGCTTCACAGATCTGTTTGACCAAATACTAGGGCCCCGTCGCCTTTTCTCCCAATAAATGCGATTGTAGCTATACCAACACTTTTGAAAGAAGCATCGATGTTGACCTTCCATGACTTTCTTGCAGGTAAGGACCAGAGATTTGAGGAAATCAAATTTGGTTGCTGGATGGTAACGGGGCTGGTCCTCTTTAGCAATTTTCTTCCACTCAAAAATCATGCTCTGGCCAGCTACAGTTGCTTTTGGGAAGCTTGATTGTAAACGTTCAAAACAGGTTTTATTCCTTTCTTTCCAAGCTTGCCAACAATAGATAGCAATAACCTGCTATCTCAACTGGGTTTCCTCTTTCAAATGAGACTCTATCCAAGATGTTTAGAAACCAATTAGCAAACCTCGAGACACCTTCTTGGGAAATCACAATTTGTATTGTTATTTGTAGGGCTTACATTTCTTCTTGTCACTTTTCTGAGCCACAATAGAGATCAAATAGACTCTTTCATAAATATGGAGGATCGTGTGGGTCACTTTCAAAATAATAAAAAATAAATTGACATTTTTTTATAAATATTGACAATCCAATAAGTTAGTTTCAGAACAATCAGGAGATACTACCAAAAGAAAAAAAAGAACAATACAAAGCAATGTAATAGTCAAAATTGGCCTAGGCTTAAGGACCATTTATTTTAAACACATTTGGATTCTAAGATTATTGTATCCCACATGCATGTCCAAGTAAGCCAGTATGAGTCTAAGACTTGTTTATTCATAATGATGGACGTATCTATCGTATTTGATCAAAATAGTTGCATGGTCTCATACAATGCCATCTCTGAAGTATATCATAGTCTCATGTGATAAGCATTTCTGCATCGGTAATGTCAATCCCACGTGACTTAGTTCACCTATGTGGCGACCCCCATACGCCAAGAGGTCTACTATACACTCAAAGAGAGGTGGATAGCTACTATAACCTTTCCACCTTCTTGGATCAATGTTGATGCTCTCAAAAGTCTATTTACCCCAATAAAGTATGAGACTTTGTCGAGATCAACTATAGCATTTGCATTGTGAAAAAATATTCAAGCATTTTATTTATAAATTATTTTTATATTGACACTAATGAAAAAAATTTCTGGCTCTGTCACAGCTCCCAAGGTTCACCCTCTACCCCTTAAATGCAATCTTACACCGTCTCTTTCTACTAGATAACTGACTTGGACGTCCTAGTATCTTTGGCTAATACTACACCAATGTTAAGGACTCTTCTGCCTTTTTAGCCTTTTGTTTCACAAGTTGCTAGTGCTTCCTAATTTCATGGTTGTAGCTTTTAATGTCTACAAGCAAAATAACACTTTTTATAAATAATAAAAATTACTTGTAAAATTTGGCCTTTTCTAAACTTCAATCCAATCATATACGTCTCGTAAAGTTTTAACTCTCCCCAAAAGATTTTTTCAAATTGCTTATACTATGTTTGGATTAAGGAGGAAGAATTTAATAAAGAAAAGAAAAAGAGAGTATTATAAAAGAAATGGGAGGAAATGATTAATTCTTGTTTGAATTGAAAAAAATTATAAAAGAAATGATCATAAAAAATTATGGATTTATTTTGTTTAGATTGAAAAAAGAAATAAGAGGGAGGGATGAATTTTATGCTAAAATAAATGTTTAAACTCTTTTCTCATTCAGTGTTTGAACACAAAATAAAGGATAAAATGATCATTACAAGAAAAATTATTTCCTTTCCTTTCATTTTCCCCCAAATTAGAGAAACCGTTTTAAAGGTTTTGGAAGAGTAAATTATATCTCTCCTTAATCTCATGTATCCCCGTTCCTCCTACCCAAATATAAGAAAGAGTTTAAAAAATTCCTCCAAATTCATTCTCCTCCCATTTCTCTCCGTCCAAACAGGGGATTAAATTACTCCATTGCCCCCGAATTCCTTGTTATCCACGTACTTTCTCAAAACGAGAGAAAACAAAAAGCGGTAATGCTACTTTTAATATGAAGTCAAGCCAAACTTGGTATTGAACTTCTCAAGCCTATCTTCTTGACTTTAATTGTTTGCTCTGAAGCTCATTTCTCCCGCCATTAATGGCTGCTTCAAACAAGCAACCAACTAACAGTGTCCACCATGTGGTGGCAGTGCCATACCGAGGCATTAATGAACCTCTGCAAATTACTTGCTTCTAAAACCACCACAAACATTTTCATTACCTTTGTCATCACAGAGGAGTGGCTCGGCTTCATCGGCTCCGAACCCAAGCCGGCTAACATTTGCTTGGCTATGATTCCCAACGTGTTGCCGTCGGAGCTGGTTCGTGCAGCTGACATGGTCGGCTTCATGGAAGCCACTCAGACCAAGATGGTGGAGCCGTTTGAGCAGCTTCTCGATGATTCTCCGATCGAGTTGCCACCGTGTAGATGCTAAAATCTACCATCGCGAACTAAGGGCAATAACAACCTGCGAAACAGAAAGCGAGAAAGGCGGGTAAGTCAAGGTACCGGTGTGATGCCGGCCAAAGACACTCCAACGCCTAAGTCAGTTATCGAAGGGAAGACTATGAGGTTATATAAAAGGGAAGGCCTGTATAAAAAGAAAAATTAGGTGGGAACCTGAGAAATTCGATGTATATCAGTGGAAGGGTGTGTCCCCATGCCACTCCTGCAGGAGTGTATATATAGTAGTCTCAGATGTAGAGGCTTGTATGGCTTCATTCTTATCATGTTGATCGGATCAAATAGGTACTGTGTATCCCTTGGGTGCTCTGGAGACTTCTTAGTTCTCGTATAGATGAAATTAAACCTATCTGGAAAGATATATTACCTACTGGCGTGCTTATATTGAGTGGTTAGGATAATGTCGTACGTGGTTATGCAAATCACACGTGTTAAGCACACCTTTTACTGCAGAGCAACGACCCATAAGAGCTTTTTTAAGCCACTCAACGTTAATTGATCACGGTTGCCTTACCACGTGTTTCGAGATAACCCCCGTTGGGCTAGGCCAATTTTGGCTACTACACACCGGTGACTATTATCATCGCCGACTCTAATTAGAAAAAAGTCAAAAGGTCCTTGCTAACGTACTAGCCTCAAATGGATCGAAAAAATGTCTTGTTATAATTTCAAGTTTGCCACTCCTACTATAGATTGAGTCTCCATTATTAACTTTCATTTTTTGAAGTACAAAACCTTTAACATTGAAAAGGAGCAATTCTTCAGAAAATTGACTTTTGAATATGGAACAAAATATAACAATCCAGTCTAGAACTGCATGTCCAAGGGGAAAAAAAAAGAAGCACATATGCAATATGACCATATAAGTTAAAACATAAACGCAAATATGTTATCATTGGTTGAATGAGATCACAAGCTGGAATTTTGCATTTCTTACACGTACAAAGTATTTGAATTCCCTCGTAACATTGTATCAACTATGGTAAGTTGGTAGCAAAAGGTGGCTATGAGGAATCCTAAGTACTCTACGTGCTAAAAAGAAAAAACAGGACTATGTTATGCTTATGTGATCAAGTATTTTGTATGTCAACAAGAAAGGCATTGAGATTGCTATCAGATGACCCTCCTCTAGAAATTGCTTGCTGAGAGCTCAGTTGAAGTTCTGAAGCTCTTTCCATCATCTCCTTCCTCTCCTTGCTTTGCAAGTCCATGAATCTCCTTATCAGTTGTCCTCTATGTTCTCTTTGGACCAGATCTTCCTTCCCCACCCCTCTTTTCACTTGCCACCCAATTTTCCAATCTTCGACAATAAATTTGCTGTTTGTGGTCTGATCCATTAGTATAGGGAGTGTAAGCATTGGTACACTAGCAAAAATACCTTCCATGGTTGAACTCCATCCGCAATGAGTCCAGAATCCACCAACTGCAGGGTGGCTTAACACCTCTAACTGGTTGCACCATGACACTATCATTCCAGTACCACCACATTTCTCTCTTAACCTTTGTGCCTCGCCGCGAGCCACCCATAAGTATCTAACACCACTGTCACGCAGACCAGCAGCGATTTCATCCAGTTGCATACTTGAAACTGAAAGGAAACTCCCCAGTGAGACGTATAACACTGAAGATCTTGGTTGGTTGTTCAACCATTCTAAGTACTCTGAGTCATTGTGGCTTGTTGGTTGAGAAATGAGAACCAATTTTGAGATCAAAGTAAGGTATGACAGGACCAACAGAATATACAGGAAACAAAAACTTCGGTTTCAAAGCATCGATGACTTGAGATTCAAGCTCGTAGATAGATGGAAACAAAAGATATTGTGCTTTGCTCACATTGGGAAATACTCGAAGAACTAGTTCCAGAAGTTTATCATTTTTTCTGTGCAGAGATGTTGGAAGGTCTGCCAAGCGAATTGAAGAAATCCCAGGGATGTAATTGACACGGTCTTCTCCTCTTTCTGCACCAACATCAACATGCATGAATGTAAATAAGAAATTAGCATAGGCTAATTAGAATTTGTGTTTCATCTACCCCCCATCACCACATAAAATTACAAATTAATAGGATTTGTGTTTGATTATTGTGTCTTGCTGTAAAAGATGAGCTAGAGATCCTATTGGCTAATCAAGCATTCACGTAAGGAGTATATTAATATAATAAATTAATATACTGATATCTTTTTTACAAATTTAAACTTTTAAATGATATAATAACTCTGTAAGGTTGAATTCATGGATATAACTAAGAAAGTCAAAACACATATTCGAAATTGTCATATGCTTTTACAATATTTGAATTATATACTCTATATGAAACAAGGAAATGTATTATTTTGTTAAAATTATATTTTAACTTTAAGAGGGTGTTTGGGAGTGTTTATAAGCTAATCAAACCTGCTTATATATACAAAAATAAATTATACATGTTTAACAAATAGTGCTTATAAACAGGCAAGTTGATTTATAAGCAATTAGAAAAAAGCACCACCCTAAACTTTTTTCTTTTAAACTACATATAAGCCATGAGAGTTAACCAAATAAAAAAATATTTATACCCTTTAAAAACACAAGATAATTATAACACTATTAATGAAATATTTTTTTTAGTCATTTTAATAAATACTACTTTTTATAAACATATATTTACCAAATATATGAACAACTTATAAGAGCGCTTTTTACCCAAGCACTTTTTATGATTATTTGACATTTATTTATAAGTATAAAAAATTTACTTATTAGCAACAATTACTTATAAGTAATTAAAAATAATAATAAAGACAAACGGACTCTATATTTTCTAAATACAGGTGTCAGAAATCTTTGCCCCCATGCATGTAAGAAACTGTCTTTCTATAAAACGCGCTCATAATTTTTGACATATAACTCTCAACTCTAAAAATTACTTCTAGAAACAAGACGTCTTGCACTTTACTCGACTCTGAGTTTATTTGACTTTTTCTCCATGAAAAGTTATTTCGAATAAATAATTATTTTGGTTTTGAAAAAAAAAGAGCTAAAAAAAAAGAAATTAAACTTATTTTTTTTAAAAATACTTTTTTTTTCAAAATTTATATAATTTAAAAAAAAATCAATCCAAACAACCCCTAAAAACAATCAACTTTTACCTAGGAGTTAGAAGAGAAGAAAAGAATAACATCAATTTTTTTATGCATATGATTTTTAATATGTATAATTTTATTTAATGACATAAGAATTTTGGGCACCTGATAACTCGAATGGATAATCCCCGTTACGAACGAGGAGCTCAAAATGGTAAAAAGCAGAGAACATCGACGCCGACATGGGCCAGAAAGATGCCACCGGAATATTCCTTCTGTTTCCAGCATCAACTGCCCACTGCAAAGCAGTGTCGGCGACGATAATCGTCACCGGCGACTCAATCTGAGAATCATCAAGGAGCTGCTCAAACGGCTCCGCCATCTTCGTCTGAGTGGCTTCCACGAAGCCCACAATGTCGGCCGCACGAACCAGCTCAGATGGCAACACGTTGGGGATTGCAGCCAAGAGAATGTTAGGCGCCTTGGGTTCGGAGCCGATGAAGCCGAGCCACTCCTCTGTGATGACAAAGGTGATGAAAAGGCTTGTGGTTGCTTTAGAAGCAAGTAATTTGCAGAGGTTCATTAACGGGTTGATGTGGCCTCTGCCTGCGTATGGCACTGCCACCACATGGTGGACCCCACTTGGTTCCTTGCTTGAAGCAGCCATTAATGGCGAGAGAAATGAGTTCCATTGCGAACAATTAAAGTCAAGAAGATTGGCTTGAGAAGTTCAAATTCCAATTTTGGCTTGACTTCTCTACTTCTCTATCTCTACTACCAAAAAAGCAATGACTTTTTTTCTTTTGTACAATTCACTCATGGTTGTCCTCCACGAATGAGTATTCAAAAAATGACAATATTGTAATATCTCCATCTCTACTACTGTAAAAGGAATGACCTTTTTTTAGTACTATTCCCTCATGGTTTTCCCCGAATATTGAATAGTATCCCAAAAATGATAATGTTGTAATAAATTCCAAAAAAAAAAAGTATGATTGTCAACGAAAATTTATATAATATTTCTAATGGTAAATTTGTAATTTTTATGTTTATACATGGCAAAATTAAAATTTTATATTTATATTTTTTTTCCTTCTCTAACAAAATGATTTATTCTTCTTTTCCTACTTCTTGATGTCTTTCAATTTTTTTATAGTAGAAATTGGTTTAAATTTTTAGTATTTTGAGTTTTGTGATTAAAAAAAGTTTAATCTGGTATCAAAAGAGTATTAGTTTGAGATTTTGAGTTTAAATTTTTTAATTTTTATTATTAAAATAAAAAAAACTATTCAATTGGATAATTTTATATCTACTCTATCTTTTTTCTTTTTATTTCTCAATCAAAAAAGTGTGCACTAAAGGTGTGCACTCTCTTTTTCATTTATCTTCTAATCGCACCTTTTCGCTTTTGGGTTTTAATTTTTTCCATTTCAAGTCGAAAAAACTATTCGATGGGGTTAAAGATGGTACTTGGTTGGATTTTTAAATTCAAATAATTGAATTTTTAGAGCTAAAAAACTATTAAATTAAAAATTTTAAAATTATAAAACTTGAGTGTTTTTGGATATTTGGCTTTCAGGTTTTTTAAATTCAACTTTTGATTTTTGATTTTTGTTATTTGCTAAATATATTATGCTAATTTAGAGTAGATTTAAAATATACATAGATTTGTTAATTTGTATTATACTAATTTAGAGTTAATTTGGAAGTAGATTTCCATTTTCACATAAGAGTGGAAATTGATTGGAATTTTATAATTTTCAGGTTTGCATTTCAAATTTCAAGAGCAAAAATTAATTATTCAATTAGGTAATAAAAATTATAAAACTTGATCATAATTTGAATACCCAAGTTTTTGGTCTTTGAATTTTTCGTCATCTTTTCTCTTGTGTGCTTTTGTTTTTTTTTATTTTATTAAATCACATTGTGCTAATTGAGATAAAATTTTAAGATATGAAAAGTTGAATAAAATTAAATATAAAAAGTTTAAATTCATTTAAATTACAAATTATCTAAGTTTAGGTAATTGCAAAATCACCTCAAATTACATTAAAGGACTTATGAGAATAAAGAACAATAAAAAATCAACTTTTCATTATAATCCATATATATATATATATATATTACATATAAAATCCCAATTCAACTAGATCAAGTAAAATTAAAAAAAAAAAAAAATAGATACTCCTACCCTCATAGTCACCCAACCCCTCTCAAATTCTACAAATTGTTTTCCACTCTATCATCAATCTTTTCCTCTTTTTTGAGAATATGGCAGGGCAAATAGGGAATGTGGGTTCATGGAGTAATTTAAGTAAGGTCGTGAAGATACGGGCACTCCGAAGGGCAAAAGCCTTCGCTTGACAAGCCGATGAGCTAGAAATATGATTTGCTTTTCCAAAGACTAGGGCCCCGTCATCTTTTCTCCCAACAAATGCGATTGCAACTTTAACAACACTTTTGAAAGCAGCATGGACGTTGATCTTCCATGAATTTCTTGCAGGTGGGGACCACAGATTTGAGGAAATCAAATTTGGCTACTGGAAGGTAACAGGGCTGGTCTTCTTAGCAATTTTCTTCCACTCACAAATCATGCTCTAGCTAGCTACAATTGCTGTTGGTAAACTTGATGGTAAACCTTTAAAACAATTTATTCCTTTCTTTCCAAGCTTGCCAACAATAGATAGCAACATAACCTGCTGTTTCAAATGGGTTTCCTCCTTCAAATGAGACTCTATCTAAGATGTCTAGAAACCAATCAGCAAACTTAGAGACACCTTCTTGGGAAATCACAATTCTTATTGTTATTTGCAGGGCTTACATTTCCTCTTGTTGCTTTTCAAAGCCAAAATGGAGATCAAATAAACTCTTTCATAAATATGGAGGATCACATGGGTTTTTTTCGAAACAATAAGAAATAAATTGACATTTTTTATAAATATTGACAATCAAATAAGTTAGTTTCAAAACAATCAGGAGCTATTACAAAAAAAAAAAAAGAAAAGAAAAGAACAATACAAAGCAGTATTCATAAAAAAAGTAGAGACACTCGTACGCTAAGAGGTCTACTATGTACTCGAATAGAGACAGATAACTATTACAACTTTATCACCTTCTTGGATCAGCGTTGATGCTCTCAAAAGTCTATTCAAGAGCAAAGTCGTACGAGCCTTTGTGACTCAAGCGTAACTATAAATAGCTTGCCTTATACACACTCCCAAGCAGGGACGAGTCTATGTACAAAAGAATGGTGTCAATTGACACCACTGGATTTTTTTGAAAAAAAAAAATTATATGTATGTATGTGTGTGTATATATATTGAAAAAAGTAGTTTTGACCCTATTAAAATATATTGACCCCCTAAAATGTGAGACTCTGTCGAGATCAACTGTAACATTTGTTAAGGATGTAAACGAGCAGTTTCGGTCGATTTTTGCACGAAAATTCTAATCGAACTGAAATTTGCGATTTTTCATTTTTTAAAACCAAAGCTACCCATTTCAATTAAAAAATTTTTGGTTTCGGTCAATACGATTTGTGCGATTTAAGCGGTTTTTTTGGTCGGTTTTAAGTCTATGTACACATATATATGTATGTGCGCACACGTGTATACATATATTTGATTAGATAGCCAGAATTTGCATAGACGGATACTTTATTTGATCCATGATTTGATTAATTAATCAACTTGAAGAACCATCAAGTGCTAACTTTCTACATTGCTCTAAAATTATATATCAACGACCCCTTTCTTCAAAAGAACTGTACTAAAAGTCTTTACTTGTATTCAGGCTGTAGATGCTGCATTTGCAAAACCAACAATGAAGAGTACTTTTTAAAACCCTAGTGCAGGGAGGCTAACATTATTATATATTTTCCACATATTTAATTACTTATTAATATATAATATATACATACATACATATATACATATATATATGTATGTATATATATAAATATAAATAATAGTAATATACGGGCGGTTCGGTTTATCCGCGATTTTGATCCCTCAAAACCGTTTAAAAATTAAAACCACAATCGATCGAATTACGTTAAAAATCTACGGTTTACGGTCGATTCGATTCGGCCAAATCAGTTTTTGCTGTTTTTTCTACTTTTTCTATACCCCTAGCATTTGTATTGTGAAAAAATATTCAAACTTTTTATTGATAAATTATTTTTATATTGACACTAGTGAAAATTTCTAGCTCCGTCACTGCTTCCAAGGTTCACCATCTACCCCTTAAATGTAATCTTACACCGTTTCTTTCTACTTCATAACTAACTTGGACGTGCTAATATCTTTGGCTAATACCACACCAATGTCAAGGACTCTTCTGCCTTTTTATTGTTTTGCAGGTTGCTAGTGCTCCCCAATTTCGTGGTTGTAGCTTTTAATGTCTACAAACGAGATAACACTTTTTATAATAACAAATATGACATGTGAAATTTGGCCTTTTCTAAACTTCAATCCAATCATATACCTCTCTTAAAGTTTTAACTCTCCCCAAAAGATTTTTTTAAATTGCTTACACTATGTTTGGATTAAGGAGGAAGAGTTTAATAAAGAAAAGGAAAAGAGAGTATTATAAAAGAAATGGGAGGAAATGATTAATTCTTATTTGAATTGAAAAAAATTTATAAAAGAAATGATCATAAAAAATTATGGATTTATCTTGTTTAGATTGAAAAAAGAAATAAGAGGGAGGGATGAATTTTATGTTAAAATAAATGTTTAAACTCTTTTCTCATTCAGTGTTTGAACAAAAAATAAAGGATAAAATGATCATTACAAAAAAAATTATTTCCTTTCCTTTCATTTTCCCCCAAATTAGAGAAACCGTTTTAAAGATTTTGGAAGAGTAAATTATATCTCTCCTTAATCTCATGGATCCACGTTCCTCCTACCCAAATATAAGAAAGAGTTTAAAAAATTCCTCCAAATTCATTCTCCTCCTTCCATTTCTCTCCGTCCAAACAGAGGATTAAATTACTCCATTGCCCCCGAATTCCTTTTTATCCACGTACTTTCTCAAAACGAGAGAAAACAAAAAGTGGTAATGCTACTTTTAATATGAAGTCAAGCCAAAATTGGTATTGAACTTCTCAAGCCTATCTTCTTGACTTTTATTGTTTGCTCTGAAACTCATTTCTCTCGCCATTAATGGCTGCTTCAAACAAGCAACCAACTAACAGTGTCCACCATGTGGTGGCAGTGCCATACCCAGGCAGAGGCCACATCAACCCCTTAATGAACCTCTGCAAATTACTTGCTTCTAAAACCACCACAAACCTTTTCATCACCTTTGTCATCACAGGGGAGTGGCTCGGCTTCATCGGCTCCGAACCCAGGCCGGCTAACATTCGCTTGGCTACGATTCCCAACGTGTTGCCGTCGGAGCTGGTTCGTGCAGCTGACATGGTCGGCTTCGTGGAAGCCACTCAGACCAAGATGGTGGAGCCGTTTGAGCAGCTTCTCGATGATTCTCAGATCGAGTTGCCACCGGTGACGATTATCATCGCCGACACTTTTCTGCAATGGGCAGTTGATGTCGGGAACAGGAGGAATATTCCGGTGGCATCTTTCTGGACCATGTCGGCGTCGGTGTTCTCTGTTTTTTACCATTTTGAGCTCCTCGTTCGTAATGGACATTATCCATTCGAGTTGTCAGGTACCCAAAATCAAATCGAGTTTTATCTCATTATATAAAATCGTCATTTTTTACATTTTATTTTCAAATGAAATATGAATATATCTGCTAAATTTAGTTTTTGACAAGTTTTGTACATCAGTAATTTTTTATGAGAGTTTTTTAGTAATTGGATAAAGTACTTAAAATTATTTATGAAAAATATTGAATAACTTAATAGAATATTTAAATGGAAAAGGTAAAATTAGTAAATGATTTGATATAGGAAAAAGAGTAATAATAAAAGATTTTTGTGTTATTTTCAGATAAAAATAGTATTATTAATTGTGATAAAATATTTTTACATTTGGTAATAATTGTATATGTATCAAAAGGTAGACTAAATGTCTTGTTAGATGGAATAGAGTGCACATGTCACGTGTGCTAGAAAGATATGCACTTTCTTTTATATAATATATTATATAATATAGGGTGAATTGCTCAATTCTCTTTTGTGATTTGACTAATATTCACAACTTTTCTCTGTGCTTTACACATAGCTACTTGATCCCCTATGGTTTCAACGATAGTGCACACGACCCCCAAATGCTAACTGTCGTTAGTTTTTTAACGAATTTTAATAAAAAGTCCATTTTGCCCCTAAATTATTAAATAAAATATCTACTTTTCTTTTATTTTATTTAAAAATTAAATTAGAAAAAACACAAAAAAAAAAAGAAAACAAGAAGGATGGGGGGTCGGGGTGAAGGGGGTGGAGGCAGCGGGGGTGGGGCTTGCTGCGGGGTGGGGGTGACGGGGGTGGTGAGGGTGGGGACGACGGGCGTGGCGGGCGTGGGCAAGGGGGTGATGGGGGTGGGGGCTGGCTGGGGCTGGGGTTGGGGTGGCAGAGGTGGTGGGGGTTGGTGGGGTGGGGGCTAGCTGGGCGTTGGGGTGGGGTGGTAGGGGTGGTGGGGGCTGGTGGGTGGCAGGGGTGGTGTCTTTTCTTTTTTTTTTTTTTAAATTTAATTGCTTTTTTTATTTTTAAACAAATTAAAAATAGAAAAGTTTATTTAATGTATTTATTATGAAAAAACAAAGCGAAGTTGCACAAGGTGATCGTGCATGTCAAAACACGTTATTTTAGACAGAAAAATTAACGGAAGGAGTTTATATGCACCCTCATTGAAACTACTGGGGGTGACTTAGCTAATTTCGTAACCATAAGATATTATTATGCACATTTCTCAAACCATAAAAGGAAGTTGAGTAATTCACCCCATAATATATAGTTTAGACGTATTAAAAGTCATATGCATAAAAAAATTAATGTTACTTCTGTTCTCCTAGCTAAAAACATGATTATTTATATGGCTTGTTTGGGTTCACTTTATATAAAAGTCTTTTTTTCCAAAAAACTTTAAGGAAGTGTTTTTCTTTTTAAGTTAAAATTTTAATTTTTTAAGAAACTTGAATTCGAGGTCTTTCTTTCTTTTCGCCAGTTTCATTGTCTTGACAAAACCTATGTTAGTAGCCAATAGGATCTCTAGCTTTTCTTTAGCAAAAAGATACAATAATCAAGCATTGAGTTGACAAGACAAGCCTTTGTAATTTTCTTGAGATGGACCAAATCTTTATAGTTACTATGTCAAATCGATTTTGAACTTGAATCACCTCAAAGGGATGCAAAACATATCATGTAGACCTAACTCTTTTATGTGTTGAGAAGGTGTTTGGCTTTACTTATTTTTTGTGCTTATAAACACCTAAAAAAAAGTATCTTCTCATATATTTTTTATTATTTATGTGATTATAAACACCAAATAAACAAAGCCAAACACCCTCTGAGTCACGTTATTTTCTGCTGACTTTTATCTTCCCTCCTTGGACTCTAAACTGTCATTCGTGTTAAATATGGGAGCAGAAAAAAGTGTATCATTGAATCAAGATTAGTTTGTATTAGCTTTTTCAAAAAGTAATTTTTTGTATAATTTTTAGAAATTAAAAAAATTAACATTTTCGGCTTTTGGCAAAAAAAAAAAAAATTTGAACATTTTTTACCCTTTTTGTTTTATCTAAACCAAGTCAAATACTTAGTGTAAGAAGGATTTTTCTTTCTTTTAAATCCTTTGTATAGTGCTTGCGACTCATTTCACCACCCTACATTATAGACTCTTTCATTTTGCTAATTTTTTTTATCATGACTCTGATCATTGAACCGTCATAGTATTTTAATTTGTAACTTTATGTGGTGATGAAGGCCACATGAAACACAAATTCTAATTGGCCTATGCTAATTTCTTGCTTGCATTCATGCATATTGGTGCAGAAACAGGAGATGACCGAGTTGATTACATCCCCGGAATCTCTTCAATTCGCTTGGCAGACCTTCCAACAATCCTACACAGAAGAGATAATGAACTTTTGAGACTAGCTCTCCGAGCGATTCCCATTGCGAGCAAAGCACAATATCTTTTGTTTACATCCATCTACGAGCTTGAATCTCAAGTCATCGATGCTCTGAAGCAAACGTTTCCGTTTCCGGTATATTCTCTTGGTCCCGTCATACCTTACTTTGATCTCAAAAATGGTTCTGAACCAACCGGCCAGGATGACTCCCGGTATATGGAATGGTTGAACAACCAACCACGATCTTCAGTATTATACGTCTCACTAGGGAGTTTCCTTTCAGTTTCAAGTACGGAACTGGATGAAATTGCTGCTGGTCTGAATGATAGTGGTGTAAGATACTTATGGGTGGCTCGCGGTGAGACATCTAGGTTAAGAGAGAAATGTGGTGGTGCTGGGATGATAGTGTCGTGGTGCGAACAGCTGAAAGTGTTGGGCCACCCTGCAGTTGGTGGATTCTGGACTCACTGCGGATGGAATTCAACCATGGAAGGTGTTTTTGCCGGTGTACCGATGCTTACGCTTCCGATACTAATGGATCAGACCACAGACAGCAAATTTATTGTTGAAGATTGGAAAATCGGGTGGGAAGTAAAAAGAGGGGTGGGGAAGGAAGATCTGATGCGACGAGAACATATAGCGCAGCTGATTAGGAAATTTATGGACTTGGAAAGCAAGGAGAGGAAGGAGATGGTGAAAAGAGCTGCGGAACTTCAACTAAGCTCTCAACAAGCCATTTCCAAAGGAGGATCATCTGATAGTAATCTCAATGCCTTTCTTTTCAACATTCAAAGAACTTGATCAAATAAGCATAATGCAGTCCCGTTTTTCCTTTTCAGCAGACACAGCAGTTAGGATTGCTTCTACCCGCCCTTTGGTGCCAACTTCCCACAATTAGATAAAACGTTACAAGAAAATTCAAGTGCAAGTAATTCTGGACTAGGTTTCAATGCTCAGTTCAGTATTCAAAAGTTAATTTACTGAAAAATTACTGCTCTCCAATATTTGAAGGACAAGGTTTCATAGACTTAAGATATGGAAGTGAATGCTGGAGAGGCTTTCTGTAGTACCTGAAATTATAACGTCATATTTTGCATATTCATTCAAGGTTTTTCTGTTGGCAAGGACCCTTTGGTCTATGCCTACTTCACACACCACATCAACCTCATATCAACCGAGGCAATGCGTTTAACATGGATAGCTCCAATAAATTATAACAATATGAGAAGAATTCAACATTTGACGATCTATTTGCTGTCTTTATCATTTTGTCATAATGACATAAATAGTTCATCGCTGTTGAATTTCGTCTCTTAAGGTTATAATGTGACGGAGTTTCTACGTCCCTGCCTGAGACTTTCTTTTTTCTTTTTTGGGTCGAAACGCCCCTGCCTGAGACAAGGTATAACAGGATGGATCACGAAACACAGTGGTTAACTCTGAATGTTGAGATATGACAGAGGATCATTACTAAATCAATAAAGATTGGTTAGGAAGACGAGAGCATTTCAATTAACAAAGCTAAAGCATAAGAAATAGAACAAGATCATACTTGTTCACAAATTAACCATTCATCGGGTGACTTCACGGTTGCCAAAGAAGCCCCAAGAAGCATCAAACATTTCCGATGAAATCCATGGAGCAATCCTCAAGAGATAAATCAATCTTCTTTATAAGTTTATTCTCATCTACATCGCTGATTAATGCCTTAAAAGAGCCATCCCTTAATCATGAAAGCAAAGAAATGAAATCATCCCAAGGCAACAAGATAACATCATGTGAAAATACAAATAGGAAATTTCATTGCAAATCAGATTACCAAGTCCAAGGGTTTCGACAGCCAGCAAGCAAACATGCCAAACACAAATCACAACAGTGTTCAACACTAGAAACAACACGTGAAATATGTAACTCACTGAATAACCAATAACCCAGATATGATGATCAAATTCCACAATGATTCCCCTCTATCATCAACACAACTATTTCTTCTTGCCATTTTTATTGTTATTCGCAGAGCTTACATTCCCTCCTGCCGCAGCCTGCGCCCCCTTTCTTGCTTGCTTTTCTTGAAGCGCCTTCGCGTCCCTGCAAGTGAAACCAACCATCCCACAATAAGGATCAAGTCAAGAAAAACCCGACAATCAGATGATTCGTTATAGAAATGTAGACGATTTAATACCTCTCCCGTCTTTGTTCAGGGGTTAATCCATCATCTTTGGGCTGCTTGGCCTTGTTACCTGCCCTGGCTTGAGCCCTTTCGCGATCACGATCCCTTTGGTTACCGCGTTAGGTTAAGTTAAGGCCTACACAAGCTCAGATCAATGGACGCAAAAATCCAATCTTCCTGAGCTTGCTTGAAAGAATCAATAACATAAGAAAATCTCATACCCTTTTTTGCATTATTATCGCAAAGAGAACAGTTTGGTTGCAGAGATAAACATAAAGAACCTCGATTTCCACAAATCTAGCAAATTTTCTCCAAGAATTCACAGAGAAATGTTCAATCCATAAAAATTTTCAGAGTTTTGTCGAAACTAAGAACAAAGAAAAGAAAATTAATCTATTGGCTTTGCGAGCTAATCCAATTCACTACCGGTGCATGAAGCTCTTGCTATGCGTGAAATCAAAATCACGGAAAGATCAAAAGTAGAGTAGCAATAAAAGTTAATAATTACACCCAAAAAAAAAAAAAAAGAATTCAGGACAGAGCTTTATTTAGCCTAAATTCCTCTGCAACCAAACAGGGAGCAACTATAGAATCTTGAATTAATTGTGAGAAGAAAAACGATAAAAATAAACTTTTTTTAAGGGGGAAAAAAAAAAGAAAAAAGGGGGTGATCTAAAATCAGAGAAAAGAAACATATCGGGTAAGGATATGAGACATTCTCGATTCTCGAACAGTGAAACAAAGATCTTATGTACAAGACCCTGAAAAGCAACAATCACCACCAACCCAAAAATAAATAAATAAATAAATATATAAATAATAAACATAGATAAAATTGAAAATCTTCACTTTGTTGAAAAAACAAAAAGAAAAAGAACTCAAGAATCTTCAGGAAAAATGCAAATTCAGCTTGTGAATTTAATAGAGAAGGAAAAAGGGTACCTGATTTTAGCTCAAGAGAGACCAAGAACTAGAGAAAGAGTGAAATTGTTGTAGCTAATTCAACGCAGACTTCAGAAAATAACTACTATTTACTTTCTCTTTTCCCCTTTTATAGAGGGAGAGAGGCCAGCTTGTAAGAAAAATCAAGAAGCCTCATATATATATATATATATATATATTGAGGATATTATTATTTTTTTGTTTTTTTTTCTTTTTCTTATTCTTATTTTCAATGGTAGTGATGTTTTGTGCTTGGTAAGGACTAATTTGTTTTTAAAAATAATTATTCAGTTTGATTAGTTTTGTTTGTCTTTGATAGTAAACGATAAATTTTATGATTTTTTTTGAAAATTTCAAACTATTATTTTTAAGTGTGATTGATTAATAATTAAATTCTTAAATGAAAAATAATAATATATACTGATAATAGATAAATGATAATAATTTAAAATAAAAAATGAGAATATAAATATGATATAATAGATTTATTTAATTATTAATAATGTAATGATAATAAAATAAAATAAATAATAGATAATAGATCAATGTATAAATTAATTATAAAGTAATCACAAAGTAATGTTATTTTAAATACAATTTATTAGCAATTAAATTATCAAATTATAAGTAACGATATATATTGACAATAGATAACAAATAATAAAAATAGATAATTGACAATAGATCTAATTTCACGCAGAAGGCTAATTTAATAATAATATATACATAATAAAGAATACCTAAATTTCATGCATAGGTTAATTTAATTGTTAAAAATTAAATAATAAATAATAGATTAATGCATAAGTTAATAGAATTATTCTGAAAGTTGTGATTTGGTATTCTTACAATGTTTGTATTAAAAGAACAGATATTAGTCCAGAACATGGGCCTACGCAAAAGGAAATAAACCAACGGATTTAGTCCAAAAGCTGGCCTATGAAAAAAAGGCTCATGCAAAGCTCAAGCCCAACAAAAACTTTAGGACCTTTTGCAAACCAAAAACCCTAAACCAGATTTTTGATTTAGGAACAATGGGCTTAAACTGTGTGGGCCCAGACACCATGGGCTCCAATAAGAACCTTTCGCGGCCTAATTAATGATTTCAAGTCAAATATGAATAATCTCGTAATGCTCTTTGTCCGTTTATTTTATGAATATGGTGACCGCTAATTCTTTAATATATTACCATTGTATCAAATTAAATGATTAAGATCTTTCTCATAACTTTACAAGACAATGATTATTATGAGAAGATCCAATCCTTTAACTTTAACTTAATGTTTGTTCTTTTTATGTTTGTTTTTTAATCTAATTTAAACAAATACAGTGAATTAAAGTGACAAGACGGATCAGGCTAGGTTGGGCTGGGCCGCTCTATTGTCTTTCACATTCTTAAAGATTGGTTTTGCTCTTATAAAAGAATGAACGTGGTGTCCGATGTCTTATCTTTTCCTTTCTTTTGTGGTTTTGGTCATGGATGAAGGCTTATTCATTTCATACATTCCGTAAATAGATTGCATAGCGACCCAGTTCTCATTTATTTGTTATTTCCTTTTCTCATTTAGCAAAATTAATAGTCTCCGATACTACTTGTGACGACTTAGGTCTAACTGTTGACTTGCTATTACATTGAATCTAATCAATTAACTCAAAATGTTTAACTCGTAATAAAAGTAGTAGTAAACCTATGTCATTATAAAATATATAAAAATCTTATAAAGAACCAATACGAGGAGGCGTTATAAATATACTAAATGATATATATATAGACACACGATTGGACCCATAAAAAAACCATTCAAGTTCGTTATCAATTAGGTACAAGTGGGAACACATTTGATTGATATTCTTATCCGGCCGCTCAATAATAAGAACTCAAAATAGTTCATCAGCTAAAATGCTGATAAGTTTCAAGAACACTTGGGTCCATTCATCTCTTGTCAGTCCAATTATTGAAAAAAATCACAGCAATCTACAACAGACATACTTGACAGCAGTAGTTGAGAAAAACACGAAAACATAATTATTTCTTGGGTGCTTTTAATTAAAAGATCACATGCAACTCCACGTTCTATAAAGATCACATCCGTATGTCTTCTTCTATTGTTAAGCGTAATAAGTAATTAAATCAATATTCATTTTATAAATTTAAACTTTTAGGTGAGGTTGTAACTCTAATATAGTATTAGAGCCTAGAAGCTGAATAATACACGTTTAATCATTATCTCCACCCATTTAAAAATATATATATATATATATATATATATATATATTAAATTGGTCACGTGCAAGCTTTAAACAAATTATGCTACATGTGAGGGAGCGTGTTGAGCATAATAAATAATTAAACCAATATCCTCTTTACAAATTTAAGCTTTTAGATGAGGTGGTAACTCTAAGATCTATAATTTGAGAATTTATTTCTCTTATTTCGTATTTCAATTGGGAGTTTATATACAATAAAATATATATCTAGTATGATTCTTAGTTTCATTTGGAATCTTCATCCTTTGGCCTGTTACTAAATGAGCATGTGCAATTTAGATGGAATCTTGTTTATACAGAAGCAAATGCATGTCCAAATTGACTTGCCATTGCAGCTCTTGATTATCTTAGGACAGTCGTGATTTAGGTCAACATCCGACGTTGTTACAACTTCTTATTTACAGTGACAAATAGTATAAATAGACTCAAAGAGTAGTGATCGTTTAGCCCCTCTAAAGTAAAAGAAAATCAAAATGATTAAGTTTTAAATTTCTATTTTTTCTCGGATCACCTAGCACCAAAAATGATTCTCCTCTATTTTTGACACTAGTGCAGTGTAATTGTTCTAAATATTGTTTTCCCTTCTGCATTTATGTTTAAATAGTGATAGCATTTATTTATTTATTTATTTATTTTCCCTTCTTTTGCCCTAGACGGGAGCTATACTTATTGCAGTCACACATAAACTGTGTGGACTTCTATTACCACCTATTTCTTACATTGCACCACTATTAGACATGTTAGTCATATCCACAAGGTTCACCTTATGGTCTAATTGATCATGTCACTCTTAGATATTTAAGTATGAACAAATTTAGGATTTTTAATAAGTGAGGTTAATAATACACAATATAGTCTTTTATATTGAATAATTTTTTTAATGGGAATTAAATTGATTTTTTAATTTTAAAACATCTTAGAGATAAGCACTTTTTCAAAAGGATGTAAATGGAATTAACTTCCTAATGGCTTGATTTCAGGATCAATTAGAACTAAAATCTCTACTGACTCATAAATAGACCTACCCCTAATATTAGTTTGAGAAACCAAAAAGAAAATGGGATAGAGATTGATTCTTAATCTCCACATAGGTGATCTTTAAATCCGGATCCAAACTCACACGAGTTGTATTCTTGATTACTCTTCTATTATCACCCTCAAATTGTATATCTTATTTAGGATAAATAGCACTATACTGTAATGTAATTCATTATAAGCTTTCTTATAATTCTAAAACAAACACAAACCCTTATATAATTTTAAAATGTATAATACACGTCATATTTTAGAGGACAAGTCTATTTTAAAATTATGGAAGATAATATACAACCATATCAATTAGCCGTTAAACGACCTCGTGATTGGCACATTAACCAGCTATATATGCCTTTTGGTTGTATATATATGCGAAGTCATCTTCTTCTAAAAGGTTTTCTCTATTTTTGGTGCTATTTTTCTAAATTTAATTTGTCTGGAGAGTGCTATAGCTAGCTGGGGTCAGTGAAGAAATAATGAAACATAAGCAACCTATGTCGTTTTGCTGATTGTCTCATGTTCTTAAAAGCTGAGTTGTTGACTTTATGCAGATTGTTAATTATGCCCAAGTGGTGACCATTTCTAGTGGAATTTTGTGTTGTTTGTCGTAGTTGAACAGTTTCTGCTGCCTAACAACCAAATTGCAGAAAAGAAAATATAATAAAAGAAAAAAAAATTCCTATGTCTTCTTCTTCTTTTCTTTTTTTATTTTTAAATTATTCAAGTTTTAAAATGACGATTGATATGAGAGTAAGTTGAGAATGAACCGCATAACTCATTCTCTTCTAAATTCATGATTGGTATGATGTAATGAACCATGAAATCTCATTCCTATCCCATGAATATGGGAATAACCATTCCTAATAAAATACATAAGAATAAATTATTCCTATGTTCGAGGGAATGAGAATTTTTTATCAAAAGACTAAAATATCTTTTCAAATATTAGCATTAGCTTTTTTATACCAAAAATAAAAATAAAAATAGAAAATAAAAAAATAAAATAGAAATAGAAAATAAAAACTAAAAAATAGAAAATAAGGTTATTAATATAAATATATTAGTATTGATAATATTTTAGGAATATTTTGTGTAACTAGTTTTATTACTATTACTGTTATCATCATTATTGTCATTGTTGTCCTTTGTTGTTAATATTATTATTACTGTCCTAATGTATATCATAATACATAGATAATTTTGACTTTTTATATAAATTATGTCCAATAATATGTTAATATACTAACTATCAAACATGGATTTAAAATCAATACATTCTTTCCTACCAACGTTCTTAGAGCCTATCGACATCATATATTCATTACTAAATCTATTTTATTCCCTAACTCATTCTGTTCTTATCTAAATCCATTTTATCATACGAATCGCCATTTTAGAATTCAATTTTTAGAATATCTCACTCCATTTAAATTCAACTTAGTCAGGCACAAAGTCTACTGAAACTTATACCAAAGAGACTAACTTCCCAATAAATTCTCAAATCATATGTAAAGCCTTGGCGCACAAGAAGCATTAGTAGATCCTTAGATTAAGTGTGTGTTCGACAACAACTTTTCAAGTAGCATTTAATGTTTTAACTGGTCAAAACACTATTTTGCTAAATTATTGTTGTTCGGTAAACTAGCATTTCAAGCAGCTTTTTAGATAACTTTTAGTGTTTCAACTAGCGTTTCTCAAAAGCTAAAAATTTTAGCGTTTCAGGTAACTTTTAGTTTTTCATATTTTTTTTTGGCAATTCTACCCTTTTTGCACTTTTTGATTTTTTATTCTTTCTCCAATCTCTCTGTATATTTTTACCTTTTCTTTCACAAAAAAACAAAAAATAATATAAAAATAAATTTCAATTTCTATATAATAATCAACATTACTAAAAGCATAAGTTTTATTTGTGCCTTTTTTTACAAAATAATTTTGAATCTATTAAAATTAATTTTTGTAATATTGATATAAATGTTTTATCCAAAAATTAGTTATACTTTAAAATTAAAATATTATTATAAAAATAAATATCTAATTATGAAATATATTATCTTATTCCTATAATAGTAATAGTAATTATAATTATCATAATAACAATAATAATAATAACATGATAACAATGTCCTTTTCCGTCATTTAACATTCATTAGCTAATTTGACAGCTAATTTTACTAAACACATTTTGTTCAATCAGTTAGTTAAACAGCTATCCGCTAATAATTAAAATACAACAGCTTTCAGCTATCCAAATAACTATCAGCTACTCTAACAATTAAATTTACCGAACAAGCCCTAGGTACTGTTGCCAATGATGACTCATGTTGAGAATGACAAACGAGTAGCTATGACTTGTCAAGTGATTCATAGGCAGTTATTGTTCGCTAAATCTCTCTATTTTTTTTTTCAAAAAAAAAGACACACATTAGACATGTTGCTTGGTTGGGCATTCGTAGCCCAAGAATGCTTCCACAAGGCCTTCCATTCATTGAACGAACACTTTTTTTTTTGACAAGAAATTCATCTTTGCCAATATCACATTCAATTTATAATAGGTTGCTGAATATGATTAAGTCGAATTAAATTGTAAAATTTACATCACTGTCTGCCCATTTGGTGATTATTCCAAAAAATTAGAAGTTGTTTTTACGTTTGAGTTGTGTGTGAAAAAGAAGACTTGTAATTACCATTGAAATTTTCATTAGTACAGCAAGCAAGTCCAACACTTCGAGAATTAACTAAATTATTCTACGTGGTTAACAAAATTGTGAGAATGTAAATGTAACCCAAGAAAATTGCGTTAAGTTATTTTAAAGACTGGAAATTTAAAGAGAGTAAGTTGATATATGTCGATACAGGGTGAAAGTCTCTTAAATTCTACGACATCTATTTTCTCTGTAGCTTAAACAAAAAGAAATTATAAATAACTGCTTAGATAGTTTTCAAACTTTGTGCTCTTACATTCTTAAACTTATTCTAACACTTCATCCCATGTTAAAGTAACCGCTAGGAGGCTGTAACTTCTATTAGCTTCTGCGACCATGTTGTTCGAACTCTTTCGCTCCTTCAAACCACAAAACAACTATTTTACATATGTCGAAAAATGAATAATAATTTCTTGTATGTCTGCGAACAAAAGTACTGACTTCGTCTTATCAAAGATGCCACATCATGCTCCTAGTTTGTACATACAATGCCACATCACTCTTCACATTTTACATGTGTTCTGCCACTTCAAATTGTAATTTTGGTGATAACAAATATAAATATTATTTTTCCACTCTCCATTATATTGTTCGTTTTTCCTTAAACTTTCTTTTTTTGCTGTCTCTTTTTCTTATTTTGATGGTGTAAACATATATATCTTTCATTCTTATAAGGAAATAATGTACAACATAAAAAACCAAAAATATATATGTAGGATGGACCAGAATATTATTTCAATTGTATTCCAGCTACTAGCTATTGAACGACTTTTCAGTGCATTAAAATAGCCTTATTATGTCCCTGTGTTGACCATCAAGTAAAAAGAGATAAGTGCTAATGACTAGACAAAATTAAGAAACTCAGATTATTTAACAACATATAAACCCTTTTGGTTTCAAAATAGACCAATGCAACTAAATTATGATTCCTTTAGCTATATATAATCCCAGTATACTTCAAAATAGTCTTAATACTACTAAATGAAATCCTAACTATTTTGACCAAGAAAAAAAAAAGAACTTCAAATTTTTTACACCAAGGGAAAAATTATTTAAGTTTACATCCTGAATGCTTTTAAGACTCGGGCAAAGGTAAATTCAAGACTTTTGTTCAAAGAATAACATTATACAATTTAGCATTAACAAAAGAAAATTCTTTTCATTAGCTTTATCCTTTGGCTTTGTAATCTGATAGATTACTAAGGGTTCAAAAACTCCTGGCTTTGGGCATGAATAACAATGGAACTTGTGAGCTTTGTTGAATGTCAACTCGAGGTCATCTATTCTTTGGGTGCAGTTTTAGGGCATGTTCGGCAAACTTAACTGTTAGAGTAGCTGATAGTTGTTTGGGTAGTTGATAGCTGTTGTATTTTAGCTGTTAGCGGATAGCTGTTTAACTAGTTAATTGAACAAAATGTGTTCGGTAAAAATTAGCTGTTAGATTAATTGATGAATATTAAATGACGTAAAAGGACATTGTTATCATGTTATTATTATTATTATTGCTATTATGATAATTGTAATTACTAGTACTATTATAGGAATAAGATAATATATTTCACAATTAGATATTTATTTTCATAATCATATTTTAATATTAAAGTATAACTAATTTTTTGATAAAACATTTATATCAATATTACAAAAATTAATTTTAATAGATTCAAAATTATTTTGTTAAAAAAATGTACTAATAAAATTTATGCTTTTAGTAATGTTGATTATATAGAAATTGAAATTTATTTTTATATTATTTCTTATTTATATTTGTGAAAGAAAAGATAAAAATATAGAGAGAGATTGGAAAATGAATAGAAAAATAAAAAATGCAAAAAGGGTAGAATTGCCCAAAAAAACATGAAAAGTTAACAGCTACCTGAAACGCTAAAATTTTTAGCTTTTGAGAAACGCTAAAAGCTATCTAAAAAGCTACTTGAAACGCTAGTTTACCGAACAGCAATAATTTAGCAAAATAGTGTTTTGGCCGGTCAAAAAGTTAAACGTTACTTAAAAAGCTGTTGCCGAACACGCACTTAGAGGGTGTTTGGTTTGGCTTTTTTTCTGGTCAACCTTACTTAAAGCCTAATTTAAGCTAATAGAAGTATTTTTTTTAATTAAAAATGTGCTTTTTTTAAGTAGCTTCAAGTAGAAAAAAAAAAGCTCCCAAACCCCAACTTTTGCTTTTTATGACTTTAAGCACGTTGAAAAAAAGCAAGTTTGACCAAATCATTTACTATCTTATCCTAACCTTTTTATTTTTATTACTAAAATATCTTTTCTTTTTTATCTTATACTTACCTTTTTAAATTATATTTTAATGTCCTTAATAGTTATTTTAACCATATAACTTACTTTTTAGCCCACTTTAATCAAACATGTAAATACTTATTTTTATAACTATAACTTTTATTCAAACATGTAACTACTTAAAATTGACAATAAAAAAAAATCACTTAAAGCTAAAAATGCTTTAAGTAGCTTTTTTATAAGCCAATCTAAACACCCACTTAGTAGGTAGATTAGACATAGTAATCTTCATAGTTTGGCTTTACGGACAAAGAATATTAAATGGAATTACGTTGTGTCTTGGATTATTTGGCAAGGCAAGGGGACAACATTGAGAAATGTCCTCCTCAAACTAATATTTGGGCATGTGTTTATCACATATAGATGGAGCGAAATCAGAGAATGCAAGGAAAGGACCTCTTAGTGATGAGCAGACTTTTAGAAAAATTATTGACAATGTTAAAACTTAGTGGTTGCTAAAGCCACTTGTAGTGATACAACTAAAAATAGATCTCCTTTTTATGAATGGAACCTAACATCCATTCTTGAGTAGTTTGGGCAGATTGTGGGTTTTTTTTGTCTCCCCACTTTTATAAATGTTTTTCGAAGTTAAATAAAATGACTATTTGCTGATTTAAGAAAAAAAAAAAGGAAGAAAGAAAAATACACATGTTTTGAAAAGTACGACTTCTTGTCCAATAGTTGTGCATTGGTAGTCAATAGAGACTGCTGGCCAGTATTAAATTTGTCTATTCTTCTTCTTCCTTTTATTTTTTTTTTCCGTGGGAATTAGTTAATTCTCTTAGGGGCTGTTTGGATTGAGGGAATGGGGGAAAGAAAAGTGAAGCGAGGAATTTTGGTACTCTATCCTTTATTTATTTTGAAAGTATTGGGAGAGGGAGGGTTTTGGAAGGAAAATCAAAATTCTCTTAAATCCTTTATTATCAATCCTTCCAAATTGGGATAAAATAGAGGGAAAGCATTTTTGAAATCTTTTACTCTCAATCTTTTATATATAAAATTTATCCCTTCCTTCTATTTCTTTCCTAAACAAACAAAAGATATTCATAATCCTCTATATTCCTTTTTCCTGTAAAAAAACTCTAATCCAAATATAAATTACCCATTTCCTCTCCTTTTCTTTATAATTCTTTCTTTTCCTTTCCTTTATTAAAATTTCCACCTCCAATCCAAACACACCCTTAGGCCATACAATTCTAACTTGCATTATTTTTGGATTCACTTTTTCTAAGATGGGAAAGATATGTCCTCTTAGTTCTTTTTTTCTTGGACAAATATGTCATCTTATTCGAATTTAGTTTTGAATGAATAGTAGGTTTCTCAAGACTAGTTTGGATTAACTTTTTTCAAAACTAGTTTTTATTATAACTTTTAAGAAATTAAGATTTTATCTTTTTGATTTATGAAAAAAAAACAAAGTTTAAGCTTTTATTTTTGAGAATTATGACAACTTTTTTTTTAAAGTTTAACTAAATATTTATTATAAAAAGAACATATTTTTTAGGAAAAAATATCTTTTTATGGAAAAAAATCAACTCAAGCAGACACAAAATCCCTGGATTAACAAAAGGAAAAACAAAAAAGGGTCTCTAAACGGAGAAAAGCCAAACTAAAAACAGAAAACAGAAAAGAAAAAAGAAAAACAGAAAGAAAAAAGAAAAAAAAAAAAAAAAAACACGAATTCAACAAGCAAGAGAGACAAAGTTTTGCAACGCGAATGGTCCAGACCACAGAAACCCCTTTTTGTTGATCCCCATAATCATCTCATTCTTCGTCTTCTGTATCTTCTCATCTCATCTCTCTCTTCTTAATTTTCTCTTTTTTTTTTCCCAACTTTATCATCATCATCATCATCTCCAACATTTTGTACCCCATTGTTTGGTTTAATAAAGGCACTACTCACACATTCAAAGCTGCTGTTGCTTCTGCTTCTGTTGTTGTTGTTACTGTTATTGTTATCGGATCTAATCCTCTGATAACGTTTGGCTTTCTCTCTCTCACACACAACACGCACTGCCCCCAAAGGTATCCTATGCCCCCTTCCCCTTTTTCTTCTGTTATGTACCCACCATTTCTTTATTATCAGATCTCAAGAATTTATTTCTTTCTTTAATCTAGTATCGATTTTTATCTTTTCACGGTTTCCAAGAATCATAAGAAGTTTCTGATCCTTAAATTCCCTATACAATTTGCCATTATTTTAACCCCATTTGTGCAATGGTCATTGTTTAATCAATTTTTCCCCCCTTGTGATATCGTGCATATTTCTCTATTTTTTTAATTTTTTTTTCAGGGGTGGTTTGATATATCTGGTGGGGGGTGAATGGAAGCTGCAGGCGGCGGAGGAGAGGCTCGGAGAAGGCAAATCATGGTGGAGAACGGAGCTGAGTCAGCAAACCTCGGAGACCTTTTGAGAATCAAACAAGACGATAACAACAACAACAGCAACAGAAGAAACATTAGCAGCAACAACAACGGTGGACATTCGGTTGGTCTAACGTTGGGTGCGGTTTTGAGTGGTGAAATGAGATCAATGTCGATGCCGGTTCAGTCAAACCGGACCCTTCTCGATATAATCCGGGACGAGCCGTTTGGAAAGAATGGGAAGGATGAGAAGAAGACCTGGAAGCTCTTGAAGCATAAGCTTAAATGGAGGGCCGGGTCGGGTTCGAGTTGGGCTTCTTTCGTGTCCTCTGTGCAGAACAACAACTATGACAATCACAACAACAACAACAGCCGGTTCATTCCCCGGAGGAACTCGGCCGGGTCAATGTCCAACCCGGGCGGCGCAGAGTTGGAAGCACCAACATCCTTGGCATCACTGATGATGCGGTCTTCCTCAGCAGTGATGCTAAATGGGAACCAAAGCCAGGATGTAGATAGAGGCCAGGCCGCTGATTTTGGCGGTGGAGAGGCGGAGGAAGGGCAAGGAGAGTCGCAGGGAGGCGGTGGTGGTGGGGGAGAGCAGCCGGTGAGGATGTCATTGATGGCATTGCTAGAGGAGACGGATAGACAAATAGGGGTTGATGGTTCGACATATGTGGTGGATGATAATGATGAAGAGGAAGAGGACGTGTTCATGGACGTGGCGGAGAGCGTGGAGGAGATTGATCAGGAGGAGGGCAGTGGTGGCAAAAGGGTGGGAGAGTATAACAATTGTTGTGTGTGCATGGTGAGGCACAAGGGTGCTGCCTTTATACCCTGTGGCCATACATTTTGCAGAGTATGCTCAAGAGAGCTTTGGGTTCAAAGAGGAAATTGCCCACTCTGCAATAATTTGATCCTAGAAATCCTTGATATTTTCTGAACACATTTTAGTAGCAGCTTCATAAGCATCTCTCAACGATCAAAATGGAGCTTAATTGAGGTTTAATTGCCGCGGTAGGATGAAAATGTTAATGACATTTCGAAGCATGTTGTGGGACTAATGAGGAATACACATCTCCCACAACTCCTAGCGCGAATGGCGGATCCGCCTGTGCCTGCAACTCTCTACATTTTCTGTTGGAAGGCAAAATGTTCATCCTCTTCCTCTATGATGATTATTGCTTTTTTATTTTCGGGTTTTTTTTTAATTTTTTATTCTTTTATTTGTGACGTTTTTAGTATAAGGTCGGAACATTACAAATCAGGCATGGAGAATGCTCTGTAATGGTGGTTTAGGCCTTGGCAGGGGGGCCTTTGTATTGATAGTGTTGAACATGTTAGCAATGAATTATCACAAATTTACAAGCTCTTCTTCAATAGCTGAAACAGGGCCTATGTTGATGTAAAAGAAAGATTTGTGTGTGGATAAATAGGTTTTGTCAATTGTCCAATCCTTTGTGGGACAATCTTGTTCTTCAATCTACCACAGAATTGCATTGCAGCATTGTTTGGACCTTGGTGCCACAACACCATTGCAATGTTTTATGTATCCATGTCGTAGTTTATGTTTGGAGTGATTTGCTTAAACTCAATAGGAAAAATTAAGCTGCAAAGAAGTGGACATGAATACGCGTAGCACGCCTGTGGTAGTCCTATGGAGTTGGTCCTGTGTTTGAGCATTTGGAGTGTGCGAAAGACTTGTTAATTTTTCAGGTTCCAATCATTTTTCGAACCCATCTTAGTAGGTCTTGTACGTAACTAACCTCTATCTATGCCGCCTTCCTGAGCTAAATGAAGTTGAAGACGATCGTCAAGCCTGCTTGCATTACTGTCAAAAGAAAGTGCTTGACTACCTTGAGGTCGAGAGATTTTTCAAGAGCGTTTTTGTCATAAAAGAGAATGTGCACTCACGGAATGTGGTTGGTTCGCATGTTCTGGGCAATAGCCTGAAGTTTGGCTTTGAAAGGAAAAGGACAAGAATTGCACATTTTAGGAATCCTTTTTTTTTTTTTTTTTCATTATGATTGAAATTCAATTGGTGGAGTCTGAACAATTGACGCAATCCAATTGCTAATTGATAATTTCACGTGCAATAACCCTTCTCAATACCACTGCAGCAGCTAATTCTGGCACTTAACTTACATTAGTTAACACGCTTCAAACCTACATATAAACAATGTTTTTATTGCGACTTTATGATCAGGACATCCCGGAACGAAAATTTTATATACATTAAAAGCCCTGGAGGAGGACATTGCTGGGGCAGCTTGAGCCCGCTGGCCACGTTCTACTACACTGCATGATCTCGTGAGTTGAGCGGTCTATGTGATTCCCTCTCTCAAGAAATCTTTGTCAATTGTGGACCAGCTCTATTAATTAATCAGTAAGTTGTGCATCAGCAAGTTAATGATGGAAAGGGACTTGGCCAGAAAAAATAACCCACCGTATGTTTGAATAGATCAAAATGAGGGCCTGCAATGCCTGATTTCAGAATTTTTCTTAAAAATATTTTTATTTTGAAGTTAGGATAAGATAAGGGAATCCGATTGAGGGTCTGTTTAGATTGACTTTTTTTAAAGAAAAAGTACTTTTTTTTTAAAAAAGTTACATTAAATTTGCAATAACTATTTGATTTGGCTTAAAAAAAAGTTGAAACTTTAAAAAAAAAAAAAAACTCAAATACAGTTTTTTTGGAAGTCAGAATTTTCAGCTTATAAAAAAAAACTGTTTTTCAAAAGTTATTAAAAAAAACGCTTTTGAAAAAAGCCAATCCAAACGGGCCCTAGGAAGATTCATGGAGAAATACCAGTTAGAAGGTGTTAAGGAATGGATATAATACGTTGCAAGAGACATAGATAAAAATAAATTAGATGGAGATACTTAGACGAGATATCGCGTATATAGAGCTAATAGAGCTACAAAATCAGTATATTTAATCCCTGAATTACAAGTAATAAAACCTTATAATAATCTACTAGTGTCTTGGCTGAGGCAGGTTATCTGCAATGCTAGCAGCTGTTTTAGTTGGGCAAATCAACTTTACCACTCCATTTATTAGGCATGCAGTACACCGGACAACATTAGCCAAAGATTAAAAATATGCTAAATTATGCTTCAACAACTCAACTCCAAAATATAGCACAAGATTGGAGGCTTATTCTTCCAACCAAGTCAAATGATTCTATGCAACAATCTGACATTGCAAACGTCATCATCTTTGACCAGTATACATGGCTAAAGAAGCAAACATGGGTTCTCTTTTAGTTGTATGTCCAAAGTATATTTCGGTGTACGAAATTTTTGTTATATGTTAATTAGTTACGAGCAATATACTTTAAGTAAAATGTAGGGGATATTTGTTAGAATTATTTTTTTTTATAGGCTACTAAATTGTGGTACATGGAGTATTTTGGTCCTAAACTATTCAAGTGAGTCATCTTTTAACTATTAATTGTTAGACATTATTAGTTTTTTAGTTATTTTCGTTCAAAAATTAATGCTACTTGCACGATAATATCTCATAAATAACTAAAAGGAATAATGGTAACTAAAAATTCTGAATCATTCCGTCCGGCCACAAGGATAAGCTAGAGATGCCACAGCCACACATGCTGATACCAAAACTAGTATTTTACAACCATGCAAACCTTTAGCCAAATTGGTTGATGTTGTTCCAGGTTTGCTATGGAGAGATGACAATAGAGAAAACAATTTGAGGGTGTACGTACTCAACTTTTATGTTGCTGCTGAACTTTTATTGGTCAATCAAAGCTCTAAAATCATAATATTTTCAATAAGCGGGGTCTCTATCAGCAAGATAGTGGTACATAAACCAGCGAAATAATTGTTGTCAATCTTTCACTTTTCCTATCTTAAAGTTGATAAAGAAATCAAGCAGCTGGTCCTCATGTAGAAGGGATCCAAGACTTTGTTTCGTGGGAGACGATAACACATAATTTAATATTTATATACGGTGTCTATTTTCAGACAATTTAATTCTTAAACTATTTTAATGTGTCTTTTAATCACTGAATTATTAATAAATTGAGCAATGTTAGTCCATTTAAAGGATTCCTTCCGAAAACTAACAGGAATCTTCTTCATGTTTTCATTATCACGGACCTTTCTCGTGCAATCGCCCGTTATATAAATATATTTGCCCTTCTTCTCGGGATCTCATTTTCACCTTTTGTTGGATAAATGTCAAAAGAAATTCTCATGATGAAACATTTAGTAAAAGAAACAAAAGATTCCAAGTCTGTCATTTCTTCTTTTTACCCAACAATGGCCTACATTCCTGTGAAGGCAACACATGGTAAAGCTAATTTGCTGCTATACCTTTACATTGCCTATATGATTCTTTCTCCTTTTTGACATGATTGCCTATGTAAGTTGAGAATGGTAATAATATGCCACTCCCCAGAAGAGCACAGCTAAAGCTAAAAGAATGAAACAATTTCAAGAGAATGAGAAGAAAACCATCTGGAATTACCCTTTTGTTCTCATGATTGTTATGCTTCCTTTTCCGCCTTCGGTAGAAATTCTTGTTTTGGCAACGACCGGTTTTCCAGAAAACGCTGAAGTAGGGTGAGATGCGGGATCCTCTTTGATCTGTTGATACCGCGGAGCATGTATTCGCTGGTTGATGTCCTTCAGGGTCAAATCTCCATGGAAACCGCAGGGTTTGACAAATGCGAAAGGGTAGACGACACAAGAAGCCAAGTTCTCCGGTGTCTGCGTATATGACTTCCTACCTGAGTGTCGCATAGAAAACCCCCCACAAAGTTCAAGGTTAGTTAAATCGACTGATCAAGTATAATGCAATCGTGTTGAGTGATGGTGAGGTCTACTTGCAACAAGGGAGGCTTTCTTGTGCATGGTCTCAAATGCTAAGTGATAAGAAAATTGTATAATAACCTTTAAAAACGACATTTCGACTGGTGCAAACTGGACGAGCTTGAATGTTAGTTGCTTTCTGTCCAGGTGGATTCTTGCAATGCTCTACAAAAGCAAGCTACTATTAATCAATAAAAGGGGAAAATTAAAGCAAAAGAGGTGCAAAGAAAAACCATATAGTGTATGAAGAGATTCTTTAGATGTACCAAATGTGATGAGGAATGGAGAAAGCATATGCACAAACCTGCTATATTATTCTGGAAATCAGATTGCCGAGACATATCCCTATTTTGGAGAAATTTGAATTCATTGAATTGTTATGCTTCAAACGAAGAAAACTAAAGAAATTAACTTTCTTGAAGTTGAGGAAAATAAATTACATATCCTCGGGGCTGGATTTTGTATCAGAATCATTGAAGCAGTCTGAAATCCATCCTTCGAACAACTGATCCAAAGCCTTGGAACCACAAATTGATGTACCATCTGATGAACATGCACACCGGGGATTATTGTTGTTGCATAAGAATTAAGCATTTATAGAAAAAGGTTCTACAAGATGGATACCTGAATCATCAGAAAGCCAATGCGACATTTCAGATAAAGCCTCTTCAACAGAATCTCCCATCTCCTAAAACAGAGTCCAAATACATGGGCACGTTAGGCAAAGCAGAAGATAAACATATATGTATATGATCTTGATGGAGTTGGAGCTCTAATATCACACTGTCATACCAATGAATAAGGGTAACCCTATGAGCATTGCACAAAAAACCAATCAGAAAATCAGAAAATAGCAAAAAATCTTGCTAAGTGGTGCAAAGTGAAGGGGAAAAAATCTTTTCCAGTAAAAGTTTGTATGTTCATCAAAATTCAAAACAATAGATGGGTGCCTCTCTGCCACATCTGCAACATTCAAATTTCAAAAGTATTATCTTCAGCTCATCCTTAGCCAGAAAGTTTAAACTCTTATAAATCCCTTATTTTATGCCTATGTTCTTTAATGACTTTTGACCTTACGTAAACAGGTACGTAATCTTGCATTGATATGCAGCAATTGAACATTTTTTATCTGCTATTTCATATATTCTTTACAGAGGTCACCTACAGGCTACAACCTTAAAGGATCCTGAAAGGGAAACCGTGCAAATTTAGCCATTTAAACATAAGAATCACAAAGAAACCAGCAAGCCAGAACTGACATTAGGTCTCAGGTGAGTGGAGGAGTGCTCCTCATTGCAATAAGGAGCACTCACAACTTCAGAATCAAACTGCAGCACTCGGCGCCTTTTTGCTCGTGAAGATGGCTCCTGGCATTCGTCTAACCCCTTGCTCATACATTCTGCAATTTAAGAAATCAAATCATGTGCATTCGAGTAGAAAGCCGAGTATCAAAATAGAGATAGAAGACAATGGCACTTACCATTGTTACCAGCATAAAATGGCCAGTCACCACAAGCCTTAACTGGTGTTGTGTCACCACCAAGCATGTAGGTTTCATCTTCACTCTGGCTCACTCCAAAAGCAATATTAGACAAATCAAGACTGGTATCGTCTCCAAAGCAATGATCTCCGCCTTGCCGGTCCCATGCCCCACTGTTTAAATTTCACAGAAAGTGCTACATTTGAACATTTACTGACAACTTGAAGCTAGTTATGAAACAGATTAATCAACTATCTAACATGTAAATATATCAATTTCCATGGTAGATATTCAATAGTTACAGAAGAACTAATCCATATAATAAAGAAACTAATATATGGCCCACTACAAAATGACACGGTCAGTAGCGGATGAATGTCATAGATTACAGTACTGCAGCCTCTACTGACCCCATAGAACAGTCTAAAACTGTTCGATAATTTTAATTTGAATCTTTATAATCATTTCATCTCTTAAGTTTCCGAATTGGTCTTTACTAATACATGCCCCACTACAAAATGACACGAATAGCAGCGGAAGAATGTACATTACGACATTGCAGCCTCTACTGACCCCATCAAATAGTCTAGAACAGATTGATAATTTTCATTTGAATCTTTAGAATCATTTCATCCCTTATTTTCCGAATTAGTCTTTTCTGGTAAAACATTTGAGATTCGTACCCGGGCATCCAATAGCCCTGAAGTTAAAAAATCTATCGTAATAACCAATAGTAGAAAACCAATCATAACTATACCATCCAAACTAAATGAGAGAGGTTATATAGATATAAGACGCAATCATGATCTTTTACAAAAAAAATCATAAACTATACATCGCGCACGAGAAATAAATGAATAGGAAAAACTCACTTGTAATTGATATGATCCATTTGGGTATCTCTAACTATACTAAGAAAGGCACTCTTCCTCTCCAGCACCAAGAAATCCAACCGTTACAGTAAATACACTTTGTTGTAGTTTTGCAAATGCTTGAGATTTGTGCAGTCCAGAAGAAAGTTGGCGAGAGATACATAGGGGTGGCCATTTATAGTTCACTAGGCATACACGCACAACGCACGATCACACACATCAGCACCCCATTAACGTTACTCCCTGGTTGGCAAAAATTACTACTTTTTTTGGCAACTTAATTATTTTTTTAATTGATTTGTGATTAACCCTTTTTTTATTTTTGTTAAATTAAGTAGTGGGGCTAACGGGTGGGACAAATCTGATTTTCTGCCAAAATTGTCACACGCAATTAACGAGGTAGACCATGCAACGCTGTTTCATGTCTTGCGCTTTATGCGCTTTGGACTGCGCCACCTTGTCAGGTGGACTAATTGACTGACGGGTCTAGAATCTTAGATAAATACACTCGTTGTATTATAACGATATGGGCAAGACTTAATGTATGATATGAAAAATTCCTATGTAGCGAGTTACAATATGTTTGCATGCTTGAGTCTACGTATTTTACCCACTCTAGGCCTGTGCTTTTATTGAAGTAGAAATTTAACAACTCCGTCTCCCATGTGTTTTGTGCGAAAGTTATTGTTTTCGGAGTTTAAATATTTTAAATTAATTAATTATAATTAATGTGATAACAAGCTAATACTTACACCTAAATCATTACCAAAAGAAAACCATAGACATGAATGGGTAAGTACTTTATGAAAGCTTCATTGTGTATAATTGTTCATATTGTGTGATATTGTAGTAATTTCATAACTTCGATAACTGAAAGAATATATTTAATTATTTGCTTATGTCCAGTAATAATAAGAGATTGTGTCACATTCTTATAAATTTTGAGAAAACAAGCAAAATCTTTTTTTATGTCCTTTTAAATACTAATTGTCTGAATCCTTGACTTGGTTGATTTACAAAATTTGGCATGATGCTTTTTCTTTTTTGACCTCATTAAGTAGACCAATGCCATGGTGAAGTGTGCTTGCTTGCGGAGGAAAACAAATCACGTACAACTTTTACAAAACACTATCAACAAAAATAATTGAGAGAAAAATCAATGTAATAGATTGTATAGGATTTTTGTTTCAAATTACTGTTATGTAATGACAAATGACGGTCATTAGACACATATAAAATTTCGTATAATTTTAAATTTTTCTTACAAAAGAAAAGTTGTTGTTTCCAAGAAATTAAAAATTCGTGATAAAATAATAGTCATCAATCACTAAGAATTATTTTAGGGGAATCGAGGACATAACTGAGAAAATGTGCACTAATTAGACATTACGGTCATCTCTAACTATTAAAAGCATAAAAAATTTCTCAGTGCCAGTTTACAATCAACCAATCCCATGAGCATCATGGAGCTAATTAAGAGGGAAAATTATCTTGACTTTTAGATTTCCTTTTTCTTTGAATAATAAATAGAATAACTCCATTATAAAAATTTAAAAAAAAAATCTGTTATTAATTAAATTGTCTTTGCGAGAGAAAACCAGCAACTGAAACAGACAGCCTTGAGCCCATTAGCGACCAGAGTGACCACCTCCCATTGCTTCCAGCATGATCAATATCTCATCACCATCCTTCATTTGCAGCTGTTTCTCAATTAAAAAAGAAACAGAACAAACAAAAATAACAATTAGAAACTATCTAATTAACCGCAGTAAATAAGTTTTGCATTATTAAGGATCACTGATATTCCGTTTCAAACATCAATCGGTCAATGAGACGAGTGTCTTGGGATCTTATACGATGAATTTTATTCCAAGTGAAAAGTGGAATCCGGTGATAACTGGAAGCAAAATTCTTGAGGCGGAGATGAGAGATTTATTCATGTCCTGGATTCAAATAAGTTTGGTATTAGTTTTGGCAGGTTTTGCGTTTACCATTTCGCCCCATGCTTTTTTCCAATAAAGTTGTATCTTAAGGTTTGGACCTTGATATAAGTTCAAATGGATTATAGAAAAGTTGTTGATGGCAAAGGCGAAATAGAATATAAGTCAAAATGACTTTTCCATCGGCTGCACCATCACACTCGTTAAGATTAATTATTACGTATGTATGTATATATTTGTGGGGCATAAAAAGGAACGAAAATTAGTTTACCTCATCTGGGGTGTGATATGATCTAACCACCCGACCATCATAAATGAACCTAATTCCATGCCTTTCTATTGACTGATTCTCGCAGTAAGCAACCATGAGTTTCTTTAACTCGACGCCGGGCTTCACCCTGAAGAACACCTCGTTACCACTCTGCAAAACCCAATACATTAAGAAAAAAAAAAAAAGAGGTAACAAAATAGCTAATCTTAGAGACAGATTTAAAACTTTTTTGTTAAGAGTTGAAAAAACGTAATTTAATACCTATATATAAATAAACTTGATATTTTTTTACATGGAAACTATATAAGTTATATTTCAGACTTAAAATACAACAAGAATTGGTACTATCCCCCATTGTGATTTTTTCGTAAGTGTAAGTTACTTTCTTATAATTTCAAAATTGGTGCAGAATCTACTTGTGCTTTTCAAAATTAAAGCATAAATGTTTTTAGTTTTTTCTAAAGAAAAAATCAAAACCTATAATATATCCTTTAAAACAAGTGGAGTGTCATGCACTTATGCAAAAACATGAGTGATCATGTATTTATGACAGAACACAAGGAGGTTAGGTGTAATATTTCCATTACATTGACAAAACATGCTTAAATCTAACAAAAGAAAATGACAAAGGAACTAAGTATGCTTGTATTTTCAAAAATACAAAGAATTTTTGCGCTTATTTTAAAACTATAAAAAGCTAATATTCATTTATAACAAATCATAAGAAGTTGGATGTTAATTACCCACAAAAAAGAAAAAGAAGAAATTTGAGTTACCCCCACTCACTTAATAATGCCACCATCCTTGATTGACTTAGGGTAAATAACACTTTACGTATACTTGTGACAATATATTACTCCATATAATTTCAAAATAAAGAAGGAACTTCCTTGTTGCCTTTAAATATATACCATATATGCCCTAAGATAGAGTTCATGTTTACTTTAAACAACAGGGAGATAATATGTATTCATGGTAATTAAACCATAGAAGTTAGAGCAATATTTTACGCAAATGTAGCGACTCCGTAAATACTCATATACAATTGTGAAGTACTCAAACACATAAATGTCTATCATTTTTTTAAAAAAAAAGATATATAATAATGGTAAATAAAAAAGAGAAAAAAAAAATGCGTAATATATACCAAGCCCTTAACCATGACTGTAATGGGAGGCGAGTTGGAGTCAACGACAGGCTTAACAGCTCTGCGAACTCCAGAGGACTTCTTAGCGGCGGGCTTAATAGGGTGTTGAATGATGGGCTTCTTGTCTTCTTCCTCATCCTTAACGCCGCCATTATTAGCCGTGGCGGCGTGTTGAATCTTAGGCTTCGGCTTCTCATCCTCCTCCTTGACGCCATTGACAGACATTGTTGGAAGCTTCCACTAGGGTTTTCTTCACGCACTTTAATATCACACAGTGTGTGTGTGTGTGTGAGTGTGCAGAAGAGCAAGAGTCCGGAGATTTTGTGCAGGCTAATGAGATTCAAACTTTCCATTTATTTTGTCGCGCAAAATGATGGTTGATGAATGGTAAGTGAGATCGTGAAAGATAATATTGAGTCTGATTCAAATTTAAATTGCGAGGGAAAGGGGGGGGAGGGAGAAAAGCCGAGGATATTTGATGATACGGTGGTGAAGGGATCTGATTGATAGTTGCTGATTTGTAAATTTTTTGTTGGCCTTTATGGTTTTAACTATCAATTTTTTTTTTCTTTTCTCTCTGATTGAAAAAGAGGTCAACGATGGACGATTGAATATTTAATTACACAAAATAATACAATACTTACATTCACTGAGAATTGATTCATAAAACTCTTTCTGTATCACATTATTAATCGTTTTAAAATTTTTTTTATTTATATCAAAATATCTGTCACTTTGAGAAAGTCAAGGAAATAATAATTTTTATTTTTCAAATTTACACTTATTTTAATGCAGAGAGATAAAAGAATATAATTGAATATCAGATAAGACAAAAAATAGAAAAGAGTATTTTTGTCAAGTTATTACAATTTTTTTTTAAAAAAATGAGACCATTAATTAGCTTTATTAGTTTGAGTGTAAAAATTTTAAACAACTAATAAAATGAGACAGAAGGAATATCTCCAACACATGAAGCAATGAGAAATATACCACAAGACTATTGAACTTATAGTGGTTATATCTACTTTTTTGTTTAAATCTTAGCAACGAAAATTCGTTGGCAAAGTTTACCAATAAGAGAACATCACATTTCTTTGACAAGGCACTGATTCTTTTTTTTTATTTTTCTGCATACAGTTAATGTATAATTTGAAGTTTTTTTGGCATAATTAATTGCTATGTCAACTAATAGATGTTGGGTAGCTGTTATGGAATAAAGATATAAAAGGTTCTTGACTATTTATAGGTGGAGCATATATCTAGAGTCACTTAAAAAATTTAAATTTAAAAAAAAGATAATTTATTTAAAATACCTTTCATGGGATTTGAATTTCATGAGTGGCCAAGATGATATGTCCCACTCATGAAGATCCAAGATTTTTCTCTCATATTAATATGAGAAAATTAGTGATATAAAAAGATCCTAATCTGTTGTTATGGATGAAAACTACACCTTTTATAAGGATTGAAGGCTAAATGCGTTAGCCTAAAAATAATACAAACTATATTAACTCCTTTTACAAATATTATATACTAAATAAATCACTTTTAAATATAATAAAGATCAAAATGACACTTTTTTTTTTAAATAATAAAAGCTATTTTGAAAATTTTCCTATTATTAGTTCAATTATAACAAAATAACATAAACTCTCTCACATCAAGTGGACCAAACTGACAAGCCCTGGGAACTTTAAGTGGTTAGACATTCTAAGTGTTGTTGCAGTCAACTTTGGGATGGCTACAAACAATGTGGCTGAGGTTAAAGCATTCTAAGAAGGATTATGTGAGGCCATTAGATGGGGATTTACAAATGTTGAGATTAAGATTGACTTTCAAGTACTTGTACACTAGATCAAGATGGATTAAGAGAAGTATGCAATTTACAGGATCAATATAGCATTCATTCAAGAATGTAAGTAGATGATGTGACAACTGGGATATCATATTTCACATGTTTATAAAAAAGCTATTGAATATGGCCCAAATTTTTGGACAACAAGAATAGCAAATTTCCTTGTTAGCATTTACCTTGTTTGCTTTTACCATAACAATACATAATTAATATGTGTCCTTTTCCTTGTAGTATACTGTTTTCTTATCCTGGTAGAATATTGATTAGGATACTTGTGTATTATAAATAAGGGCTAGGATATATTATTATGTGTGTGAGAGAAACCAGAGTAAGCCTTATAGTATTCAAGATCAATAATAATTTGTTCTCTGCTGCCCGTGGACGTAAGCTTTAAGGCCAAACAACGTAATTCTCCTGTGTTTGTTTTCTTCTCGTATTCTTCGTGTTTGCATGCTTTTCCCCAATAAACTAGTATCTAAAGCTTAGGTATAATCCGTTGCTTGAGTGGGAAAAATAATCAAAACTCACTATGAACCAAAATTGCTCAAACCAAACGGTGCCTAACCAAACAAAGGTCTTTGCTCGGCGAGAAATACTCCGGTGCTGTCTACGTTGAGCGTTGGTGGCTGGAGTAGAAGCTTACATCGGCGGGTCGTGGTTCGTGTTTGGGTTTGAAGAACAAGCAAAGAAGATAGAGTTCGTGTGCTTTTGAGGTAAGTTTTTGGGTATTCAGTTATTTTTTTTTTTAAAATTGGTTCAAGTTTGTAAAGCAGGTTTAGGGTTAGTAGACTTTGGGTCTTTAGTTTTATTTGGATCAGGCCTGGGTAGTGGCGTTGTTCAATTTTGGCTAGGTCTTGGGTCTTGGGTTAATCAATTTTTTGTTGGGCTTGGGTTCCAGGCCAGAAAAATAATAAATTTCTTTTTTGGGTTTGGGCTTACTTTAGGCCAAAAAAATAAAAAAAAAAATTTATTTGGGCTTAGATTTAGTCCTGAAAAAAAAAATCTGACCAGTTGACCTGTTTGACCGGGTTGACCGGGGTTTGACTTTGACCATTGACCATTGACCAGTTTGACCAGTTTGACCAGAGCCTTACCCCACGTTTTTTTACGTGCTAAGTCCATTTTTGAGTTCTATTTTTTTAGATTCTGCTCTAAAGTGCGTGTTTAGGGACGGTGTTGACTTTAACCGGTGTTGAGCAAAGTTGATCGACAGCGTTCCTATAGTTTTTCGACGTGCTAAATCCGTTTTTGCGGTCCGTTGAGCCAAATTACATCCTGACGTGTGAGTTTTGAGCAAACGAAGATATCTTCTACAGGTGAAAAGTTTGAAATCGAGAAGTTTGATGGGAGAATGAGTTTTTATGACAATGCAAGGACTTTGGAAAGCCATTGAAGAAGTGATCTCGGAGAAGACAGAACCAGCAGTGAGAAAAGAACTCAAAGCGAAAGCCTTAAGTACAATATATATGTCCGTGACGGATGAAGTATTGCTAGAGATTACTGAGAAGACGACAGCAGTTGAGGCTTGGAATACTTTGGTGAATTGTATGCATCTAAATCTCTCACTAATCGCCTCTACTTGAAGAAACGATTGTATCATCTTAGAATGAAAGAAGGTACGACACTAAAGCAACACTTGATTAGTTTACCTCTTGTTTTATTGCTTTGAAAGATGTGGGTGTTAAAATTGATGATGAAGACCAAGCTATGATCCTGTTATGCTCCTTACCGCTTTCATATATGAACTTTGTGAACACTTTGTTGTACGGGAGGGATAAAATTACGTTTGAAAATGTGATTGTTTCATTAAAATCGAAGGATTTTCAAACACATATCCTGGGACATAGGGAAAAAGTTCATGGGGAAGGTTTAGTGCGTAAAGGGAGATCGGAGAATAGAGGGGGATCTTCGGGTAAAAAGAAAAGCAAGTCAAGGTCAAAATCAAGAGCAAGGAAGCTACACTATTTTGAATGTGGTGAAAAGGGTCACATTAAGAAAGAATGTCCAAAACTGAAAAAGGGAAAGAAAAAGGTAGATAATTCAGCCAATGTGGTGGAGAGTGCTGACAGTAATGGGGAGAACTCGAGTAGTACTGGGGAAGTTTTGATTGTGAGTGCATCACAGTAGCATAATCAATGGATTCTTGATACAGGTGCAACATTCCATATGTGTCCTAGGCGTGACTGGTTCTCTTCTTATTCCAAAAGAGAAGGGAAAGTCTTTCTAGGCAATGATCTTTCGTTGAAGGTAGAGGGAATGGGCATCGTAAATATCAAGATGTTTGATGGTATTACAAGATCTCTTGAGTGTTTGCATGTAAAAACTTGATTTCTCTTAGGCGTTTGAATTCTCATGGGTACAAATTACGAAGTGAGAATGGTGTTTTAAAGGTGACCAAACGTGTTGTGCTCTTGAAAGAGAACTTGACTGGTGGCCTATAAATTCTTCAAGGTAGTACGGTTACAGGTGTTGCAGCTGTTGCATTCGAGGAGAGTAATAATGACACTACACAGTTATGGCACAAAAGGTTGGGCCATATGAGTGAGAGAGGACTAATCGAGCTGAGCAAGAGGGATTTGCTTTGTAGACAAAGAACTAGAAAGCTTGAATTCTACGAGCATTGTGTTTTTGGAAAGCAAACTAGGGTGAAGTTCAGCAAGGGGCAAAAGAATACCAAATGTACACTTGATTACATTCATTCTGATCTTTGGGGTTCTAATAAAGTTCCTTCCAAAAAAGGTGTCAGGTATTACTTTATGTTCATTGATGCATACTTTTGGATGGTGTGGGTATACTTCTTAAAAGCTAAAGATGAGGTGTTTCCAACATTTGTAGAGTGGAAGACGTTGATTGAGAAGTAGACTAGTAAACCGATCAAGCGTCTTAGTACTGACAATGGGTTGGAATACTGCAATAAAGAGTTTGATGAGTTCTGCAGGAAACATGGCATTGTGAGACACCGCACATGTGTAGGGACACCACAACAGAATGGAGTTGCAGAACGCATGAAAAGAACTCTGGTGGAGATAGCACGTTGTATGCTCTCCCATTCTAGCTTGAGTCAAGACTTTTGGGCTGAAACTGTTAATACGGCGTGCTACTTGGTGAATAGGTCTCCATCCAAAACTATTGAATTGAAAATTCCTTTTGAGTTATGATCTGATAAGCCTGCTGACTACTCTCGATTGAGGGTATTCGGCTGCCCTGGATACGCTCACGTGAAGGATGGCAAGTTGGAGCCGAGGACAAAGAAATGCATATTCCTAGGCTATGCATCCGAGAGGAAATGTTACAGGTTGTGGTGCACAGATTCAAAGTCTCCAGGTTTTCTCGTTAGCAAGGATGTCACATTCAATGAATCTGCTTCAATAGACCAAAAAAAAAAGGAGAAAGCGGTAGCTGGTTTAGACCACGGTGTCAAAGAGCAGGTCGAGGTGTTTACTAATATTCTAAATGTTCCATCTAGTAGTAGTAGCAGTCCAATTCAGCCAACTCAGCCAACTGAGGTGCATGATCAAAATGTGCCTGAACAATAGAAGTATAGCATTGCTACTAGGCGAGAAAGGAGATAGATTAGAGAGCCTCAAAGGTATGGATACGCCAATCTTATTGCTTATGCTTTGACTGTTTCTGAAACAGTTGAAGGACATGAGCCGAATTCATACAAAGAGGCTATATCTAGAAATGATTTTGTTCAGTGGGAAGGTGCCATGAGTGAAGAGATTGAGTCTCTTCAGAAGAATCAAACTTGGGAGCTTGTTGAATTGCCTGAGGGACAGCGAGTTGTCAGTTGCAAATGGGTTTACAAAGAAAAAGGAAGGTACTCCATGGGTTGAGGACCACGGCACAATATGCGATTGGTAGCAAAAGCCTATACACAAAGGGAGGGTGTTGACTTCAATGAAGTGTTCTCTCCGGTTGTGAAGCATAGTTCCATCAGGGTTTTACTTGCCTTGGTTGCTCTTCATGACTTAGAGCTTGAGCAGCTAGATGTGACAACGGGGTTTTTGCATGATGATCTTGAAGAGCAAATTTACATGAGTCAACTGGAGGGGTATATAGTTCCTGGTAAGAAGAACCATGTTTGCAAACTAAAGAAGTCCTTGTATGGGTTAAAGTAGTAGCCTCGGCAATGATACAAGAGATTTGACACATTCATGGTAGGCACCGGATAAACAAGGAGTGCCTATGACAGTTGTGTGTATCTCAAGAAGCTTCCAGATGGTTCGTTTATGTACTTGTTGTTGTATGTCAATGATATGCTTATTGCTGCTAAAAGCATGTCTGCCATTGACGAATTAAAGAAGTACCTGGGTGATGAGTTTGAGATGAAGGATCTTGGAGCAGCAAAGAAGATTCTTGGCATGGAGATTCGCAGGGATAGAAACGCTGGGAAGCTATTCTTGTCTCAACAGAGTTATATTGAGAAGGTGCGAGAGTGTTTCGGGATGCATAAAGCTTAGCCTGTGAGTGTGCCGCTTACTGCTCATTTCAAGTTATCTGCAGATTTGTCACCTAAAACCAAGGAAGAGGTGGAGCATATGTCTCATGTTCCATATTCAAGTGCTGTTGGTAGCTTGATGTATGCTATGGTGTGCACACGTCTTGACATTTCACATGCAGTAGTGTTGTGAGTAAGTATATGGCATCGCCTGGGAAAGCACATTGGAAAGCGGTGAAATGGAAAATGAGATATTTGCGTGGCACTGCAAATGTAGATTTGCTATTTAGCAAGATAACTGGAGATTGCGCGAGGTTGATGGGTTATTGTGATTCAAACTTTGCGGGTGACCTTGATAAGAGAAGATCTCTGACGGGTTACATGTTTATTCTCTCTGGATGTGCTATCAGTTGGAAAGCGACATTACAGTCTACTGTGGCATTGTCGACTGCTAAGACGGAGTACATGGCAATTGCAGAAGCTGTGAAGGAGGCCATGTAGTTACAAGGCCTGGTTCGTGATCTCGGACTGCAGCAAGATACAAGTACAATCTTTTGTGATAGTCAGGTGCAATCTATCTGATGAAGAATCAGATGTATCATGAGAGGACTAAATACATTAACGTTAGATATCACTTTATCAGAGATATTGTATCACAAGGAATTATATCAATGCAAAAGATATCTACTCATGAAAATCCAGCAGATATGATGACCGAGGTGGTTCCAGTCATCAAGTTCAAGCATTGCTTGGACTTGGTTGCTATTTGCGGTGTGGAGCATTGAGCTTTTAGGGGTAGTTGACAGCAGGGATAATGATGTGTTGATTGGAGCGAATACGTGCCGAGGTGGAGATTTGTTGCATGTGAACCGAATTCTTGGACAACAAGAATAGCAAATTTCTTTGTTAGTATTTACCTCGTTTGCTTCTACCATAATAATACATAATTAATATGTGTCATTTTCCTTGTAGTATTCAGTTTGCTTTTCCTTATCCTAGTAGAATACTGATTAGGATAATTGTGTATTATAAATAGGGGCTAGAATATAGTATTATGTGTGTGAGAGAAACCAGAGTAAGTCTTATAGTATTCGAGATCAATAATAATTTGTTCTCTGTTGCCCATGGACGTAGGCTTTAGGGCCGAACCACGTAATTCTCCTATGTCCGTTTTCTTCTCGTATTCTTCGTGTTTGGATGTTTTCCCCCAACAGAAGCCAATAAATATACAAACTAATTAATTAATTTTGGAACGACACTTCTCGTTAGAGTCCATATTAAGAAGACGTTTGAGGGATCTTCAACCGTGATGATACTCTATTCTGGTAGGGTAGCAGCTGAAACTAATAGGTCTGTTGAGGATCGATTGAAATATACATATATATGTATATACACACACACACATATATATATATATATATATATATATATATATATATATATATGCGATATTTGTGGACACACGCGCATTTGTTCTGCGTAACTTAATTTGGTGTTTTTGTTAGTCTGTTGCTAATAGTAGGATCCTAAAAGATTCTACAATGATCTTGAACTATGATACCTTGTAATTCTTGAGATCCCGTAGAAATTCTGATAATGCGCTTCTAATGAGTTGATCTGGATTGTTTTTCATTTCATTGGAACACGATTCTGCAATCTGGATCGTGATTTTAACACCCACCACAGGACTAGCATTTTGTTTGGAAGTCAAGAGAGATTCAACCACTTCAGTGTTCTTGCAGGCATCTTTTTCACATGAAGAGCATAATTACAGACCATAAAGTGGCTAATCAGAAAAAATTGTAGCAAGCTTAGAATTCAGATAGATAATGTTCTAGGTCTTGTCATGACAGAGCATTGTTATGCAGTCATGTTCTTTTAAGTTTCTCAAGAAGTGAAAGTGCATATTCATTACCTAGTATTCTGGAAGGTATTGGTTTTATTCTAATTGTATAAAAAAAACAAAATTGTCCCCATGTTGCTCTTCACTTTTTGAGTGTGCAACATTTCTTCTCTGTTTCCCTTTGGAAGAACTGATAGAGATATAATGGCATAAATTATTCTGAGAAATTATTTAATCATAAACGCTCAAGAATAATGTGTAATGTGCCCCTTCTGGTATACTTGCAATTAATCAAAAAAAAAAAAAAAGTGCATAAGATGATTTACATGAATGCACATAGCTAGGTTTTGTGAATACCATGTTACATTTCAGTGCCTTCACATCTGGATTATGCAGCTTTCTTTCTTTTTATCAAATGTTGAATTGTCTGGAATTCTGTGTACAGACAAAGAGAAGATGATGACAAGTGGGAACGTGATCTTTTTGAGTATGGTGAACCTCGAGCATCAAGTATAAAGTGATCCAATACTCCTACAGTTTCATTGATACTACATTGCTGCCTCCTGTGTTTGATTTTATGTTTGTGGCAAGCATAGATCACGATATTGGTGCAAAAGATCTGCGTTCAAAGCTTCAAAGAAAGAGCTTTCACCAAGCAGGTGAAAGTGTGAAAGGATCTTTTCCCAGAGGCTTAAGGGATCTATGCGGGAAGCTCTCTGGTATAGTCAGTTCACAGTCAACGGGCACAGAATTACCCAAGCAAAAGCTGAAGCCAGTACGTGTAGTGGGTAAATCCAAAAGGAAAAAATGTCGTTGCTGAAGCTCCTGTAGCAGAGACTAATAAGGTTGCCAGCTCAGTTTCAAAGAAGACGACTCAGCAGAAGGCAAGAAATCAGATCTTTCTTTGTTAAAACTGTTGGGTGTTTTTGTTTGTACCTCAAAAGGATAGATTACTTCCCACATTAGAAAAATGATAACCATTTCTCACCATATATTAGTTCACACCTTAGTGGGCTTGCGAAAAAAAGAACAAGTGGTTGGGCTCGCGCGCATGAAATTTGGGCTGATAGTTCAAATTGGTGGATTTGTTCCCCCCCCAACTCCCTGCGCGCGAAATATACGTGAGGCCCGGTCCAAGCCACTTTTTCTCTTATTTAAGACCACTCTTTTGTAAATGTCTACATCCTAAAGTCAAGTGGGATGCCTCAACTCTTGAACAGGATATTAAGTCTTGCATTGAGAAACGGAGAATGTTGCATTTCTGAAAATATAAATCCACTCATAGTTAGATTACTATGAGCACTTGACCTGAAAAGTTGTAAAGAAAGTAAATGAGACAGATGCCACTCTTTTGTAAGTGTCTACATTCTAAATTCAAATGGGATGCCTCAACTCTTGAACAGGGTATTAAGTCTTGTATTGAGAAATGAAGAATGTTGCATTTCTGAAAATGTAATCTACTCGTAGTTAGATTAATATGATCACTTGACCTGAAAAGTTGTAAAGAAAGTAAATGAGACAGATGGAGTCATGTATCCGGTGTTATTCATCAAATAAGAACAAAAGAAAGAAATGAGTGCGCTATGCTGTTAACAGGTTTGATAGTTATATAATCTCCATTGATATTGTAGTTGGACAATCCCACCTAATTTAGATAACTTTTGAGTTTATGCACATATTTAATGGTTTATCTTCTTTGCTCCCCCTTTTCTTTTTACAAATTTGTAATTGTTTACATGCTCGAGTCTTAAGTCTGTTGGCTTTCTTTGATATCTCCCTGTTGGTATATTCTGTAAAATGTAGAATTAACACAGAGTACGCCGTTGTGGTTCTGCTTCTGAATGAGGCATGTTTCATGCAGGCTAAATCAGTGGATAGCTTCCTGCAATCGTTGGGTCTTGAAAAGTATTTTATCATATTTCTAGCTGAGGAAGTATGCAAATTTTAAGATTCTTTTTCAGTTTCCTATATGATAGAAGAAATGTGTCATAATCACCTTCAGATAATCACCTAGACAGGTTTACTTCTTGTATAGGTCGATATGACTGCACTTATACACATGACTGCTGATGATCTCAAGGCTACGGGAATACCATTGGTAATATATACTCAGTCTACTGGTGTGAGTATTGTTTGTGTTGTTCTGTTCTGTTCAGTTTACCAAGTTAGGATCTTCTTTCCCTGCTCCTATAAGGGGGTTCCTCACTTCGAACTGAACAACGTTTGGCATGTCTCGAAACTCGATAAATTGATTGTAGAGTTTAAGTGGAGAAAAATGAACTCAGTTGTACAATATGAAGAATTACAAGAAGATGAGAAGACCAATACACGCACGGTGGTAAAATTCCTTGCTTAGTGACATCTTGCAAGAGGGAGGAAAAGGAAAGAAAGATAACTGAAATTTAAGCCAGGGGAAAAGAAAGAATCCTGTATGGCGAAGCTTCTCTTGACCTGGGGACACATTCATCTGCTTTGCCTTTGCTGATTTCAATACAAGATTTGCCTTTTCATGTGCTTAGTTTATCATTTATTTCTTTTCTAGCCCGTACTCATGAGCTTCATCATCTACCTATTTTTGTTCCAGGGTCCAAGAAAAAAGATGCTTCTTGCATTACAATCTAAAGTCTGAGATTTGGAGGTTCCTTTCCTTGCCTGCTTGGATTTCATTGATTTTTTGACCGGCGACAAGATTATTTGTGGAGAAAATAAACAACTGGGAAGTTGTCAGAACGCAATGATCTCATTTTGCTTTATGTACCATGTCATGCAGCCCTCCAATGTGATTGCTTTTGATATGGAATTCTCTTCATCCAAAGCTTCATTGTATTTTGCCTGAATGAAGAAAACCTTTGCCTGAATGAAGAAAACCTAACGGTGGGGCATTTTCAAACCTTAGTAGTGCCCAATTGCAGAACTTGTGGAAGAAGAAGAAAAGGGCAGTTCCATACCATTTACACCCCAGTTACTGTGCCCATGTTGCTTTGAGGTATCATTAATTCAAGCTCAACTCATTGTTTTAGCTTGCTGGGGCTTTGTTGCCTCTTTAGTTGAGGAACCTAAAGGTGCTAGAAGATTTGAAGCAGTGTTAATGTGGATAGAGGAATTGTCACTTGAACGGCGGTGTGGTGGAGCCGCCGGCCAGTTGCCGTTCAATGGCCGGAGGAGGCGTTGAGGGTGGGGAAAGAGAAGAAAAATATTGAGGGGGCTTGACTGTAATTTTTTCAAATTTAGCGATAAAAATTTGTTCTTTTTGTGTTATATCCATTATATACCCTTGCATTCTTGACCCCCCAAAATGAAAAATTATGCCCTTGCTGTTTCGCATTAGTTCGTTTTGAGTGAAAAACCGTTGCTTTGGTCATTTTTTGGGCTAAAAATTATGCCCTTGCTGTTTCGCATTAGTTCGTTATGAGTGAAAAACCGTTGCTTTGGTCATTTTTTGGGCTGCAGTTGATCAAATGAGATTATGTTGAATCTTATTTGATAATATGATGGTCATTGTTTAGAACTAAACCAATTTTAATGGTAAAAAACAAGTCCTCTCAGAATAGTTTAATAACCCAAGAACAATTTATCGTGTACCATCATTTAGGAAGCCAACCCAATAATCAATGTGCAAAAGCAATTGGAGTGAGAATTTTCTTATAATATCGTAACGTTACAATTATGAACTGGATATCAAACAATTCACAATCCCTTGAATCCTGCTCATAGCATCAAAGCGGCAAACAAATTTATTCCCAAGCACTCTAAATTAAACATCTCTATTAACATTATGAACAAATCTATTTCTAAGCAATAGAAATTAAACATCGTTTACTAAACTGGTGCTTCTTTTTTCAAAGATTTAAGAAAAAAGAAAAATGCTTTTAAAAGAAACCAATCCAATGGAGCCCTAAATGTAAGGTTCAAGAAGAACATCAGAACTTTTAAGCTTCCTATATTATGACAAGGTTACAAAATTCTCAGTAGCAATGAGAGAAAGAACTGCAACTGATTCAAAATCCCCATCAAATATGTAAGAAGGATGAGTTGGGAAACTGAGATGTTCGCCTAATATTATGCAGTTACCGATATATTGGCTTAAACCCCACGATTACCAAATTTTCAACTCCGAAATCCTTGAGCTTGGTTTTGGAGATTTTGGTTTTCTTCTAACAGGCGGTCGTATTCAAGTAGTAGATCTGCTGCTTGTTTCTGGAGGGAAGTGACATGAGCTTCGGCAGTTTCAACCCGCTTATCTTTCTCTTCACACTCCAACTTTAGTTTGTTCAGATTCCCGGTCAAATTTGATACTTCTCTCTGCAATGTCTTTATCTCTTCAGAAGCTCTCTCTGCCTTTTCTTTCAGCTGCAACTTTTCTTTCTCAAGCTTTTCTACATCTTCTCTTAAAGCTCCCACACTACTTCTCAGTCTTATCAATTTACGAAGATAATGGTGCATACGGTCAATCAAGAAACCAAGAAACAAAGAGAACCCTGCAAAATCAAGTATGGGTCTGGTAAGGAGTGAGAAATAAGTTCAAAAGGCAAGAGTTAAGTTTCAGCCAAGGCCATGCATGTTTCACATATGCTTACAACAACACATTAGTGAAAAATTTTGCATCCAACCAAGGTCGTGGCGGACATATAAGCTCAACATGATGTAACATGCTAAGATTGCCAGTCTTTCATTGATTGAAATAGACATCGGGGTTGCTAGCTGAAAGAAACCTTTATAGCTTTCTAGGCAGATGAATTATTGACTTGAAACAGAATCAAAGAGTTTGTATGAGAGGGGCTGAAAATGTGAATCTAATACTTAAAACAGACTCAACTATTGGGGTTCAACAAACGAAAATGCCCTTCCCTCTACAATTTTTGTTGAGTTCAGGTCCCAAAAAGTTTATTGCCCAGATAGTTTTTTCTTCTTTATTTTTTTTTGCTTACATATTCTAACAGCTAATGATATAGGTAGGAGATATACATCACACATGGTTCTGCTTCAAAGTGGTTTGTTTAAATCAATTTTCACTTCTTTTTTGAACAGAATCAATTTTTACTTCAAAGATACTAGTCTATGCAAAGTAGATTTCCAGTCTAGTTAGCTTTTAGGATCAAAGGGGGAAAAATCAAGATGTCATAAGAGGATAAACATGAGAAGAAATATCTGCTATATATGTTATTGGAACACACTAAACTCATAGGCCCTTTTAAGTGAGATAGAAGTTGTAGAGCAACTAAACAGCCAAACTATGGTATTATCATCAACTTATCATCTCAGTAAGAAGTATAAACCACATATTAGCTGTAGCTGAAAAACATCCTTATTAAGTATATCAAAATTAAAAAGCAAGAAAGCGCAGATACTATCATTCAACTGTGACTCCTCTCCCCAGATGACAAGTTGGAGACAGTCGTGTACTCTCACAGTTAAAGGAAACCACCTCATCTTTGCTTGCCATTCTAGAACTATGTGGTTTACTGAAAGTTTCAGCAACACTATGGATAACCAATCCTTAAAGTACAATATCAGGTCCGGTCAGACGATTTAGTAACTGCGCCTCCAAAGGGGCAATCTTTTTTCATCTCTTATCACTATAAGAGGTCTATCATGGGGTGTTCCAACTCTATATCTTCAGTTCAAGAGGAATAGGATTCTACTTGGTTAATGTCATCTTAGCGACAAGCTTATGCACTAATTTATTATAATAGCAGACAATCCAATTGATTCATTCAACTATTCATTCATTGTGCAATTTGAGGCCTATACAATCTCAGAAAAATCAAAGGCTTGAATTATCTTTAAGATCCTTTATTTCTTTTTCCTTTTTTTTGGAAAAAAAAAGAATAATTTCAGAACAACTCTACTTTAACATGATGAATGCATCAAATTTCAGTTGTTATCTTTGTATTCCAGCAGTGATCTTCCAGATTCCCTGAATTATACTTCACAACTCTCTTTGCAACAATCCTCAATTTAAGGTCATCCCTAACACTACAGAACCGAAAATGTCTTCTCGTCAGCAGCAAAGCATAATTTTAAGATGCAAATTCTATTTTCAAAGTGTGGACATATGTAATTAACTGGATAAACTTCAGAGAGTAATTTTCATCAGACACAGGTTGTCTACCAGAAAATGAAAAAGAAAAAGGCCTACTCAGCCATTCACAGAAAATTAGTCCATATGAATTTAAAATAAATATTTAAAAGAAACATTCTTAATAGATATTTATTTTCTCAGGTCCACTGTGCTCATTTTAAGCTAATTCAGACCCAGGGCAAAATTCACCAAACAACACAAAGACAACTCCTGGAAGCCATACTTTTTCAGTACATAAGTGAGAATTACTTAAGAAGGCAAAACCTTCCAGTACTTAATAGCACAACAGCAAAACAAAAGCAACATAATCAACATTTTAAGTTCAAACGCGAATGATATATAAAGTTGTTCATATGTTAGGACCAATATAAATGAAGTGTGATAAATAATACCCATGAGAGAAGCCTCAAGCAGATTGGTCCTCCAAAGCACTTGATCCATTGGTGACATTGTACCAAGCTTAGCACCCTTGTTCTGAATCTTGACAACGCTGATGAAATTTGACAACAAGATAGTCAAAACAGTACCAGCTATAGTCAAAACAGTTCCCTTTCTCATCTTCACTTGATCCAAGCCTTTCATCACCAGCTCTCTAAGTGGCCCAATCTTCACCACTAGAAGAAATGCCACTAAACCCTCAAGACATAACACAAAATACAACAACTGAAGCATCTTTTACTACAAAAAGATTCCACCTTCCTTAAAAAATGTACAATTTCTAGTTTCTCTTGTACAAGTCTCTGATTTCATGAACAAGAAATCAAACACCATAAGCAAAACAAGCCCCTTTTTTCTTGCAATCAAAATACCTGAAATGTTATATATAATGACTCCCTGTATCAAAAATCAAATCTTGGAAAATACCCATCTCTGAGACTGTAAAATGATTAGTACTTTGCAACATGATCAAAAGTTAACAAAGGAAAATGAGAAAAAAGGACCAAAACTTGTTAAAGGCAGGGTCTTTTGGTTAAATAAAAGGGTTTATACTTAATACTTTACAGATCGATAGAATTAGCAATAAGCAGCATAAAGATAACTTTTTTTAAGCAAAAACCAATTGTGATTAAGCTTTACTTTTTTGTTTTCATTTGGGGTTTAAAATCTTCTTACATGGGGAGTGGTTTTTGGAGATTAGTGGGAAGGGTTTTTGCTTTACAGAGCAAAAGGAGTAGAGCGAGAAAAGAGTGGCTCCGTACCCCACTGTCAAAAAGTGCAGAAATGTGTATTCGGAGGTGAAGTGAAACCCATGAAGAGTACTTGCAATATACAAGTTACAGTATTGAGTATGTTCAGACACAATCACACAACTCACAAGTACTGCAACAAAATTTAAAATTTTTGAGCAAATTACACTCGTCTTTGTCATTCCTAATGAAAGTATCTCATATATTCACTTGTGACAAATTAATAGCATAATTAATATTTTTCTGTCACAGTTGGCCCATACTATACTCTTTGCTAGAAAACAAGCTGATCTCATGTGAGGTGCCCTACATTGCAGATTTATTTTTTTTTAAGCTCAAATCATCCATTTCACGTGAGATTCAATGTGTTTTTCTATTAAAAAGTAAAGGTTGGACTAATGATATCACAAAATTAGTTACGTGACTAATTTGTCATACATGAAAGATATGATATAGAATTATTACAAGTAGCAAAGATAATAGACGATTGGTGTAATTTATCCAAACTCTTCTTAATAATTTACATCCATCAAATATTATTTCAAGTGCTAATAAAGTTTAAATTAAAAAACAAAGTAATTAGAGAAGTAATTAAATTACATTCTAAAAATCTCATAAAACTTTTGATTTTTAAACTTACTCACACCTCTTTTGTTCTGAAAATATTGCAAATAATTCTTATGATTTTAAAATTGGTGCATATTCTCCCATTTAATTTAAAAAATTGATACATATACTCTCTTATTTTACATTTGCAATGATAAATGTGCACATTTTTTAAGCCAATCTAAATGAACCCTTATTCAGCTTGGAGTATGGCAAACTTCCATAAGCTTATCCACCAATTTCCTGCAAGTTGGTTGAGAAGTTTGTATCAAGATTCAGATATTCAAGAAAATACGGGTACATAGTTTGCAATGTTATCCCAAGTGCAGACTAGTCTAAGTCACGATTCGATCAAATTCTTTTGCAAAACTTGTTGGGTGATTAATTATCTTCAAAACAGTCAAAGAGACTTAAAGAAAGATCTTAACATATTCGAGAGATTTTGGGATCCATAGAAAGTTCAAGTAGCCAAAACTATTTCAACTTAGAAATGGGATCTTGCGATCGAATTCCATAAAGATGAGGGTTTTAAATTTGGAACAAAAAAAAAAGAGAGTTCTAATGATTCACAATTATTCACATTATTTTAGCATAACAATAGGTATTTTGGTCAGTTCACGTTTATTTAATTTTCTTGGTAAATTATTGACCGACTAAAAAGAGAAAGTAGGAAAAAAAAGTTCGTTAGCAGCATTATATTTTTTTGCTTTTTCAATCGCATTCACTAAGAGGGTGTTTGGATTGGCTTATAAAAAAGCTACTTAAAGCACTTCTAGTTTTAAGTGACTTTTTTTTATTGTCAAATTTAAGTAGTTACGTGTTTGAATAAAAGTTGTAGTTATAAAAATAAGTATTTACATGTTTGATTAAAATGGGTTGAAAAGTAAGTTATATAGTTAAAAAAACTATTAAGGACATTAAAATATAATTTAAAAAGGTAAGTATAAGATAAAAGAGTGAAGATATTTTAGTAATAAAAATAAAAAGGTAAGGATAAGACAGTAAATGATTTGGTCAAACTTGCTTTTTTTCAACGTGCTTAAAACCATAAAAAATAAAAATTGGGGTTGGGGAGTTTTTTATTTTCTACTTAAAACTACTTAAAAAAAAGCACATTTTTAATTAAAACATACACTTCTATTAGCTTAAATTAGGTTTTAAGCAAGTTTGACAAAAAAAAAAAACCAAACCAAACACCCTCTAACATTAAGATTGCCAAGTTAGGTAAAGTTTATGCATTCATGCACCCGCGATAATCAATTTTAGCACACGTATTTGGAAATGCACATAAGATGATTCCTGCATATATTCTATCGGAAGTCCTCTTTTGCTATGTTTGTTTGGAGCTTATTATAAGATACTTATCTTATTTGACAACTTATGTAAGAAAATTTATTTATCATCAACTTTTTATAAGACACTTATAAGATACTTTTCATAAGATATCTTATTTGTTGTTATAAAAAATAAGTTGGATTTAGGGTACTTCTATCTTATCAGATAGAAAATAATTAAAATTAAAAATAAAGAAAATTTAAAATTTTAAAATAAAAATAAAAATTTTAAAATAAAATATAAAATATTAAAAATTAAAATTAAAAAATTTTAAAAATTAAAGATTAAAAAAATAAAATAAAAAATAAAAATTTTAAAACTAAAAAAATTAAAAAATAAAAATGTTAAAAATTAAATTTTCAAAAATTTAAAATTTTTAAAACAAAAATTAAAATTAATTAATATTTATATTTTATAATTTATTATTTAATTATAAAATTATCATGAGTCAAAATTGATAACATTATTATCAAAATAACTTGTAACAGCATTTCAGCTAACAAACTAAACAATCTTATTGTCTCAGACACTTATTTCCTATGAGACACTTATAAGATAAAATGTTTATCAGATTTCACATTTCAAATAAAACTATTTCAAACAGATTATTTGTCCTCAAAACAAATGATGCTTTTACTCAACCATGCATGTGGTTGTAATGATAATTACAATATTAACACACACACAAATATATACATACATACATATATATATATATATATATATATATATATATATATAATGCTAAAATCAAGACTTTCTAAAGCAACGATTCACGATCGCCTCCTTATAAGAGGGAAAATGTAGAGTTAGCACCACTATTGAAAAGGTATCTTGCTCTACGGGTGTGCATTGCTTGTGGAAAATCGATGAATGGATCGAGAGCTTCGGTACCGGAAAATTGGGTTTGAAGAATTAAGGGGGAAAAAATGTAGAATTTGGGAAAATTTTTTAGGAAAATAGGTTGTGATCAAAATTAATTTTGAATTTCGATTAGGGAAACTCAATTATGGAAATTATTTGTGCGTGTACGTAAGTGTGTGTATATATACTCACACACATATATCATATTAGTTATAAGTTATAATATACTTTTAATGTTATCCTCTGAGTTTGATTATATATTTTATTTATGTTTTGAAGTTTAGATTATATATTTTTGTTTATATTTTAGAGTTGTAATTATTTGATAAGGGTTAGGTTAAAATTAATTAGTTTTTTTTTAAAAACTGGGAATTATCCAATCCTTAGTAATATTTTTTTATTCCTCATTTCTTCAAATTATGTTCTCCAATAGTAAATATACATATATATGTGTGTGTAGCGTCCATATGGTTTCTCTCCCGTATTTGTTTCTTCAAACTCCTTTTGCTATTCGCCTTTTCCCCCTTAATTAGTTTCATTAGAAAGATTGAGCCTTTGACCTTCTCTATGGGAAGATATAGAACTTGTTTGAATTGGTTTTTTTTAAGAAAAAATTATTTTATTTTTTTTTTAAAGTTACATTAAAAGCTTGTTTGGATTGGCTTTTTTTAAAAGCGTTTCTTTTAAACAACTTTTGAAAAACATCTTTTTTTAGCAGCTGAAAATTCTGGCTTTTAAAAAAAGTTGAATTTGAGCTTTTTTCAGAGTTTCAGCTTTTTTGGAAGCCAAATTAAATAATTATTGCAAATTTAATGTAAGTTTTTCAAAAAAAAAAAAGAGTATTTTTTCCTTAAAAAAAATCAATCCAAACAGTCTATAAATTTGCAATAACTATTTGATTTGGCTTCCAAAAAAATTGAAACTCTGAAAAAAGTTTAAATTCAGCTTTTTTTTAAAACCAAAATTTTCAACTTCTCAAAAAAAGTTATTTTTTACAGTTGTTAAAAAAACCAATCTAAACGAGCCTATATAAGAGGAAAAAGCTTGATCCTACCTAAAGACTTTGACCATGGCAATAGCAGTCAGACCAAAAAAGAAAAAGGAAAAAAAAAAACACACACACACACACATATCTGTGAATCACTCTAATTATTGATCAGTAGTTGTCTTAGTGATACACAAACCTCGTTATTGCACCTTTTCTTTCTTCAACATATAGCATAGTTATAACTTTCATAGAAAGATTGAATTATATAATTCTTTTAAAAATGTATATCAAATAGAGTTGTTGGTGAAGTTCATTACCATTTTAAGACTGACTCAATCAAATATTGGCGCCCGAGCCCCCTTAGATGTTCTAGAAGCCACGGGTGGTACCAATAAGCAAAACTGCACATATGTACTTGTGGCTAGCGAAAATGATAACTGAAGCTTCAGGGGGAACTATTCTTTTTCTTTTTTGGGTCAGAAAAATAATTTCATTAAATAAAAGAGATGATAGACTGAAAAGTGATTCAAGAAAGGCCCATAAAAGACAAACAAAATCCAACAAAGATGGCCCCAAAAGAGACCCAACAGAAAAAGGCCTAAGGAGTCCAAAATCAAAAGCACTGGAAACAATAGTCGATTGAACTACCAGCAAAGTCCCATCGATAAAAGGAGCAATTTCTCTAGCAACTAAGCGAAACAAAACACCAAAATTATTCATAACAACCAAAAACAAATATGGAGAAAGCTCACACGAATCTTGTAAAACCAGGCTGCCGAATTAGCAAGGAGAAGAGAAATACACCAATGAAGAGAATGCGAAACAGGGCATTCCAACCTGGTTAGCCTAGGGGAAATCAACAACCAATAGTCAGAGCCATCCTAGAAGAAAGGAAACACTTGGAGCCTCAGGCTTGAACAAGTAGACACAACTGCCACCCTATTACCTTCAGACAAACCATCACAAGAGATGGAAAATGCAAGTCAGAGAAATATCAAGTCACGCTGGTGTTAACTAGATTAATTTGGAGAAGACAACCATAGATGGCAAAGAAAGATACAAGAAGAGTATCTGGTGGGAAAACCATCACAAAAAATGTTGATTCAACAACACAAAGCCATAAGGCAACAGATTTGCAGGACCATCGTCTGTTGGCGTCTCTGGTTGGGGGAATAAGAACAGGAAACATTCCAAGGCCATTAGGCCTGTTAGAGAAGAGGGGAAGAAATAAGGGTTAAATCTGCAAAAAGAAGGGTAAGAAAACCCAAGAAGAGATCCTCACAGATGTGGAGAAAAGGACTCGGTAGAGAAAGTGGCCATTTTGCATGGAATACGCATACATTGCAAAGATATACCAAGTTAACAAATTAAAAAGTAAGAATATTTTTGTCAGTCGCTATATTCTTTTCATTACATTCCCGTTTATTAAGATGCCTTTGATTACCAATCACATGAAAAAAATGGGCATTCTATGTTAATTTTTTTTTTTAATAAGTACAACCATACACAAAAGAAAAAATAAATTAAAAAAAAAATTTTTTGGGGTATCCTGGGATGAAATGGTGAATCCTATTTTGACTTGAATAGTCTTTTCATTTGAAATCATTCCATCCTACCAAATATATCTAAATTTACAACTCTTATTAATATATGTTAATGTGAAATGTAATATGTTTACTAATTGTGATCAATTATATGTTCACAAATCTCAAACAACAAACATATACAATTGCTTCTTTTCCTTTTCTCCTTTAGATCTCGTCTCTCCACCCTGCACCACCACTACTAGAGGTGGCAAAACGAGTTCGGATCCGTGGGTTGAACCATTTAACCCGCATAAATGTAGGGTTAGGGTTTAGCATTTCATAACCTGCAAGGCAAATGGGTGGACCCAACTCAATCCGAGCAAAGGGCGGATTGTGCGGGTTGACCCGCGAGTGTCTTTTTTTAATACATATAAGTTTAAAGTTAGAAACCTTAAATTTTTTCTTCTTATTGCACTTAACAATTTACAACCTTAGCAGTCATGTTTGATACTTTGATTGTAGCTATGGACTATGATAATTGTTGTGTTATTATGTTAATATTAGTTTGTGATTAGGTGTTTAATGGAGATTTTAAATTATCGATTGTGTTTGTGATATTTAGTTCATTAACTTTAACTATTTTTAGGTGCCTAATTTTTTGTTTTTTTGGGGTCAAACAGGTCACAAGTGTTTATTAATTACTACTTAATTTTTTTGGTTTTATTTATTTTTAAATAATATTAAAATACCAAAAAATTAAGTGGATCAACCCGCAAACCCGTGAGGCCGTGGGTGGGGATGGGGATTTAGGCACCCGCATGAATCCAACTCGACCCGACCCGCAAAACCGCATAACCCGCGCTAAACGGGTCAGATTAGCCTGCAGGTGCCCGTTTGCCACCTCTAATCACTACTATTGCCACAACTGCTAATAACAACAAAACAAACAAATCTACTATATTTGAGAGAGACTAGTGGAGAGAGAGTTGAAAGAGAAAAAAGCGCAAGTTTCTTTTTTCTTTTTAAAAGAGTGGTGCATAGTGCTTCGAAAGTACAAAGTAAAGTTTAAGTTGAACTCTAATATTATTTTTCAATCACAGTTTTCAAATATAATATGCAAACATTAATTAACTTAATCCAAGAGTCTTTGTTGAAAAACGATATCAATCAAGACTATTACTATAAAAATTATTTTATATATGTATACATATTGTGGAGGGGTCAAAATCGAGGAAATATCATACTCATTGCAACATAGCCGCCGTAACAGTAGTCAAGGATATATATATATATATAAAATCCACAACCTGAAAACCTTCACCCCCACATTCTACGCGTCTCCGATCAGGTTAAACAGTGACATGACGTCATTTTGTCTTGTGATCTCATCATGTTCGTGTTTCTTTCCTACGACATAGTCATGCAGTCATTAACGTGAGAAAAGAAAAAGAGCAAAACCACGGCATTTATTACAAGCCACAGCAGATAATTGCGCTAAAATCATCTTTTTTGCTCATAATTTTCTGGTGGTATACGTTTAACTAACTACATTCTAAACCTAGTTTTTGTTCTAGTAATATAAATTATCTTGATATCCTCGACAATAAGGTTTAATCTTAAGTCTATCGGGTGCTATAGGAGTCCGCTAGACTGTCCAGGACGACCTCGCAAGTTCAATTACCCAAAGACTTTTGCCCATGCAAATGACCGATCAGCTAGCTGGCAAGAGCTGGAAAACCGATTGTGCCAGCCAAAGTTGATGAACAGACTACTGAAGTTGCTTAAATTATTTAGACTTTGAATACAAGAATCTTTACTAACATGCCGTATAAATGTTCATATCCTGTTATTCCAACAAGATAATATCATAAAGAGTGATCTAATTGTGAAAAATTGGATACAGTTATGATGAATAATGAGAATAGTTCATTATCATTAGATCTATATGTTATAAAGGAATGCACGCATCGTTTATGATAGTGAACTCATGTTAAGATTATGTATAATAAAATTATCTATATATTTCATTATTATTGAAATTTTCTCAGTATTATATGTTACAAGTAGATTCCAATTTTATTTACTAATAAGGCCATTTGTATAATAGTGAATTGATAATAAAGTTATAATGAGACGGCCTAAATTATTTTTCTCCGCTGAATCTCTTTCATGCTCCCATATCTTATGAGGGTATACAAATTTTATTTACTAATTGCATGTAAATATTCTCTCTCTCCCTCTCTCTCTCTCTCTCTCTAAGTTGTGACATCAAGACATGAATAAAGATTTGAAGAATTTGCTTAAATAAAATCTAACAGAAGTGCTTAAAATATTAGGCTAATCTCAGATAAGAAAATGGAAGTTGTCCAAAAGAAAATAGTGAAAGTATTCATCTTGGGGAATTGGTCGTCTCTCGGACAAAGATCGTTGAACGGCAAAGTCAACAGAAATAACCAATCAAATATAATCTATGAGAGATCGAGTCACGTTTATTATATTGTTAGAGTTATCACCTCATGTAATGTCCTCCGCGTATAGATGTAATTTATTTTGAATGTTATATATGAATAATTTTAATATTTTTAAATAAATAACGATAAGAATCAAACCCATGATCTGAGCTGGATAAAAACTTCTGTCATTTAAAAGATATTAAAATAAGTTACCTTTAGAAAAGTAATACATACTCCGAGAATCAATTTCAAAAATCATTCACAGTTTCACACCCTAAACCAAAATCATACAACAGGAGCAAATGCCTAGTGATTTCTATACTACGTTATTCTACAGTCGTGTAAAAGCCTTTGAAAGGTCAAAAGCAGATGACAAGTGAACTTAGCTAAAGTTAACCTTCGATCTGTTCGATTAAACGCTATAATTTCCCTTAAACTTACCCAGAAAAAAAAAGTCCAAAACAGTGAATGTTTCATAATTGGATCATCTTGTTTAGCAATTGAAAAGCTTAGCGGGTGTTTGGCATTACTTATTTGGTGTTTATAAGCAAATAAATAGTAAAAAATATGTGAGAGATATTTTTTTTTAAGTACTTATAAGCACTTAAAATAAGTAAATCCAAACACCCTCTTAATCTTTTGCTATGTTTATGTAAAAGAAAAAGGAAAAACATCACACCCAATCATGAGAAAAGCTTTTTCCTTCCTCAGTTTTAAGAGGGTGTTTGATGATACTTATTTGGGTACTTATAACTAGTTAACTAAGAAGTTAGTATAAACGCTCCAACGACAATTTCCATCTTACTGCAATAATTGCACACATTGAGTTTACGTAAACAGAGAAAGACTCCGTAAATGCGAATAAAAACTAGAAAAGACTCAATCAGAGGGAGGCCATTATGGTCAACCATACCCTGTGGATATGGTCAACGGTTTTTTTGTGTACCTTTTTTCTTCTTTCTTTTTGCTGATTTCTTTAAATATCTCTTCTCTTCTGTTCTCTCTCAAAGTCTTCTCTCGTTTGATCACGAGAAAACTTCTGGTTTGTTGAAAAAAGCAATTTCTGTACGTCACGCTTCTGGGTTTTCATTGAAACTCACAGCTTGGTGAAGTAAAAATGGCCGTAAGTTTTTCTCTTTTCTCTACTCTCATTTTTTTTCTTCTTCTTTTTTCCCCCTCTCCTACACTATTTGTTCATGAATTTGTTTCTTGTGCCTTAGTGTTTTTTGCATACCATATATAATATATTGAGTTATTACTTCACCTAAAAGTTTAAGTTTATAGAGCGGATATTAGTTTATTAATTTATTGTATCAACAATAAGAACGAATATTTGGTGACGATCAATCAAGCATGCCAAGAAGTTGTTTGAGTTGTTTAATTTGCAACTCTCATGGCTGGGCATGTTTGTGTATGAATTTGTCATGTTAGGAGCTAGCTATGAACGCCTCCTCAATGTGTTATGACGTCTGCTATTCTAATCTTATTACGTTAAAAGAACTGATGTTAAAATTTAATACTGAGTTTTATGATCACTTCGATTAGGTCTTCCACAAACAAAGAAAGGCAAAAAAACTACTGTAAGTTTTTAGATGAGGCGGTATGAATATTAAAACGAAGGTCATAGTTTGAGTTGATTACCGCCACCTACAAGATCACGTATATGAGGGAGTGTATTAAACACCTTTCCAATGAAATGGTAATTCTAATAAAATTAGTTTTTTTTTTTTGGGTACGTATATAATATATGTTTGTGCACGCATATGCGTTGTTTGGTTTTGGTGCCTGCAATACGCCATAAATCTCGTCTTTCTACCGTATAATGACATTCCAAATCAAATATACATGTTTTTTATCCGCCTGGAGAGATTTGTTATATATCACTTATTTAATCTTTCCAATACGAGGAAATAAAATTTGACCATATGCAACGGAAATTTGATATTTAATTTACTACATTCTTATGGATAAAATGCAAGGTTTTTCCCATAAAACACCTGTTGCATGCGGGATAAATGATCAAAACTTCCCTGAATAAGTTGACAAATAAGTATATTCCCAAAAATAATAGCCTCAGGTTTTCTTCTTTTTTTTTTTTTTGGGGGGGGAGAAGCTTAAGGCTGATTACAAGGTAATCCTTCTAGGATGAGCGTTAAGCTATTAACCTATTTTTCTCCAACAAAATACAGAACTGCTGATCAGGAATCTCATAAATGACCCAACAACCAATAGGTTTGTCATGGCAGCAACTAATTAATTTGCAAAATTATTGGCCTCCCTACATACATGCTTGAGTTAAAAATCCAATTCTGAGATTGAGAATGCTTCTGCAACCCTCCATAGTGAATTAGCACGTGGTATTGGTCCATTCACCAAATTGAAATATTTTCTGGCATGCTTATTACCATTACAACCTCAAGATCTGCAGGATTTTCATGAATTACGACATGATTTTTTGTGAAGATAGACCAACTTTCCCTCATATTCCAAAAGTATTACATGGACAAATAAGTAAATTTGCACCTACACTTAGATCATGATCCCAACTATTCTGTAAAATATTATTGTATTTATATGAATGTAGAATAAACATCCCACCTAATATTCCAAAAGATTATACGGGACAACTTCCAAATTTTTGTCTATATATTTTTATGCCACATGATTGCTCTATTCATATAAATAACATTGTTCAAAATATTTGTAAAAAAATAATTACCAGTAAAATGGGGAAAAAAAATTAATTCATACAACAGGTGACGACACGTCCTGTCCTAGGACTCGACTGACTTGGCTTTGATCTTCTTCGAAATGCTTTTCATGGATTTGGTTAGGAATAGCTTTGACTCGTTAAAAGCAAGGAGAAAAAGTTTCAATATGCATATTTTGATATCTGGTTGAAAGATTCATGTGGACCCCAATCTATGAGAGTGGCTGTATATCCAAATTGAAGTGTTTTACATCTAGTTGCAAACAGGGTTATACAATTACGTACAATTTTGGGATTAATTATATTCTTATACTATGATTTAAAAGCTTACAAATTCAAAATTTTTATTTTTATTTTTCTAAAAAAGGCGAGTCAACCCCTCAATCCATCAAAGATCAGGTAGGTGTTGGTGTTTCATCGATTTGTCACAAAAAATGACAGCCCCGACAACCCGATTCAAACGGGTGGGTTCAATTGGATTTGGCCTGTTTGACACCTCTAGAAATAAGAAGAGATTTTACATCCCAATATTGAACATGAAAAGATTTCAATTGTGATTGTCACTGCAGCGTCCTAATGTACCAGAGTTTGGCAACTGGCCAGATGAAGGCAGTGTCCCTTGCACACTCTACTTTGAGGAGGCGGGGAAAAAGAAAGGTGGGAAAATGACAAATCCAAACAATCCGGGAGAGAATCCAGAATTGTTTGCCAATGCCACAAGTTCATCAGCTCCGGGCCCGACTCCGGCCCCCCGCCCCAGGCCGAGAGCTCAAAACGAGCTGATCGGACGGGGAGCGATTAAGGCAAAGTATCAGCCTGGAGCCGACAGGGAAGATAGTGAAGTTACGCAGTTTGCTGATTCACCTGCACGGCCTGGTGCTGGTAACGATTCACCTCATCAACAGACTGGAAGCCATAGAATTCGGACACGTTCTGTCCGATACTCCATGCCTGGGGGAGGGTCCGGACGCACCGGTCAGCCCTCACCGGCGCATCCGAGTCAGCAGGTAAGGCCGACATGGAAGGACAATGGTCCCGTCGCTCCAGAAGGAAAGAGGCCAAATGAAAGGATCCAAGGGACTCCTGGAAGGTCATCCCGAATGACTCCTCATACTCGTGATGATGCTGTAAGTTTTGCTCTCCAATTCTCTGCCATCTTTAACATACAATTGCAATCAATGCGTTGATTTCTTCTGTAAATTTGATAATCTTTGAACATATTTGTATCTTTTAACTGCATTATGCTCTATCAAATTGATTTTCTTCTCTCAATGAATTGCAACTACAAATGGCAGAATAATGAAGACGTTGCTATTCCACCTTTTGGTGAGTGGGATGTCAAGGATCCTAAATCAGCCGATCAATATACAGGAATTTTCAACCGCCATCGGACGGGTACTATGCCAGGGTCCAACTCTGCACTGTCTCGGAACACTAACCCCAACCAGAATGCAAAGAACAACGTAAAAGTGAGCTGCTGAGAATATTTCAGATTTTCAATTTTCAAGTCATTATTAAGTCTATAGAGCCCATTTAAAGTTATTTTAATGGATAGTGATGCTTCATTTTCATTCTTAATAATTTCCTCCCTCTTCTTTCTGTTCTATTCAGTTCTCGCTCAGATGGTGCTTCTCATCCTGTAGAAAGTGAGGACTAAATGCTCTCCGATTGTTTTCACGCCTCTTTTGGACCTGCAAATGGCTCTGAAGATTCCTGAAGCAATAGTTACCTCTGTTTCTTGCGACACCAACAATCGAGATTAAAGTTGTTTTTTCGATTTAGTTTGGTTGCCAATATTCATATTTCTTCCTGTTAGCATGCTGCTTGTGAAAAATTGTACTCAGATTTTGTGAGGTATTGTTTTCGCTTTCTCCCTTTTTTGGTCTTTTGGCAGATTATAAGTAATCTACTATGAGGTGTAAATAGCAAAAATACACCCAATATGTAAAATAATAAACTTTACAAAGAAGTAAAACCAATTCATGATGTGGTAAATAGAAATATGCTTGTGGAAGCTAGATTTGCATCTGTAGATTAGTAGCCTGTGTATTTATTTCCGTTGAGTGTAAGATTAGAGGAGCAAATGATTGAGCCAAAAAATGAAAGAAGATCGAGAATGCCTCGAGTTGGACGCAACAGGGCCCTACGTACATAAGTTTTTCCTCACCAGAAGAAAAAAAAAAAGAAGTGCATGACAGGGAAGAAGTATGCTCCATCCCTCGCAAGAGACAATGTTGGTGGTCGGACTTTGCCGAATATGTAGTAATCGAGTTCCACCTATTGGATTTGCCTCTCATAAAAAAATTATTCTCATTCCTAACGCACAAAAAAAAAAATCCTGGAAAATAGGTAACGCAAAACTTTCATGGCAGCAATTCTTTACAGCAAAGAATAAACATCAAACGCCAACCCACCTGATTACTATTTGTTAAACAAGCAGGAAATGGACATTATTTGTATACACCCGCACCTTTACACAGGTGTTACTGGAGCATACACGTAGTATTACGGAAGCCTTTTGGCAGTTTCATACATAGACCAAGTCTAGGGACTTCTTTTAGACACTGGCTTGTCTTTAGTTGTATCTTTGGGCTTTGCTTTAGCGTTGGTTGCATAATATCCAGGGAATCCTTTGCCCCCATATCCATATAATCCCCTGAATCCAAATCCTGGAAATAATCCAAATCCAGGAAACCTCCACCCCGGAAAGAGCCCGAATCTAATTGGGTACCCTCCATATCCACCATAACCATTTCCAGGGAATCCACCGCCGTCTCCCCCGTAGCCATTTCCAGGGAACCCGCCATCTCCACCATAACCATTTCCAGGGTATCCACCATCCCCGCCATAACCATTTCCGGGGTACCCTTCGTTTCCAGGGTATCCGCCATCTCCACCATTTCCATTTCCGGGGTACCCTCCATTTCCACCGTAGCCATTTCCAGGGCCACCATAACCATTTCCAGGGCCACCGTAACCATTTCCGGGGCCACCATAACCATTTCCAGGGCCATCGTAACCATTTCCAGGGCCATAGAGCTGAGCACTGGCAACGATAACCATGATAACAAATGTAAGGACAAACAACAATCTGGGAACTTCTTCCATTGTTTCGATCAATTCTATGTAAAGTAACTATGGAGTTCTTTTCTGTTGTTTCTGTTTCATGCGGAAGTGATATTACATATATACTGCAAATTCGAGACAAAAGAGCACCTGTTAGTTACCAAGTCTATCAATTACGTACAATTTTGGATGTCATGATATTCATGAAACTTATTTCTAAGTGGTTGCGTGCAATTTTATCGTGTATACTTTTTGAATTATGAATTGTAACTTTTCTATGTTTCTTCTTCTTCTCTTTTTTTCCTTGAGTAAAATACATTCGTATAAAATTCTCTATGTCAATGTGTAAGTGTAAAATGAGAAGGGAAATATATATTGATTTTGAAATCAGATGAGAAAATATGTATCAATTTCAGAACTGTAAGGATCAATATTTTTTAAATCACAGGATATTTCTAAAGTTTAAAATTATAGGAGTTTTATACGACTTTCACAAAACATAAGGAGCAAAATACATTTTACTCGTTTTGTTTTTTTCTTTAACGATTCTGATGATTGCCAAAAATGACATTGTGATATAGCTTAATCTATTAGTATTCCATATCGATTTAATGTTTGGATAAGGGAGTTGCCTTAAAGTAATTGCAATTACTGATTTTATGAGATGATCTAAATAACTTGGGAGATAATTGGTCATTGATCTATAATGAGAATAACATTAAATTAAGTCGGTGGTGGATCATATACTTTTCAACCTTTTAAGAGATTAATTGGTGCATTAAATGTTGTATGTTGTATGCCAACCAAGAATATACACTTCGGTAAAATTCAAGTTCAATCATTTTGACGAATTCTTGATCAAAGTCAATGATCAGTTCTTCTTCTGGTTATCTGATCAGTCCCACTAGAAATTGATTTTGAATTAAGCCTTAATAAGGGTCCGTTTGGATTAGAAAAAATTACAATTCTATTCCCATAACAAATATTTGACTTAACTTTTTAAAAAATTAGAACTCTGAAAAAAAAACCCTCAAATTCAACATCTTTTAGAAGGCAGAAAATTAATTTCTCAAAAAGAAATTAAAAAGTTACTAAAAGAAAACGTTTCTAGAAAAAACCAATCCTGATGAGTCGAAAATTATGCCTGTTTTTAGGAGTTTTATCTGTAATATTATTGGTCTTAAATCCAAATAAGGTAGGTAGTACATAGTGTGAGGTGATGGAACCAAGCCAGATTATTCATACGAGTCATCAATGAGAAAATAAGAAAATAAATTCAGCAAAAAAACGTTTTAGGAGACCACTTTTAAAAGGAGAAAGATCTATATAACTAACTCTATGAAATAGAAAAAGCCCTTTTTTCATTCATTCATTGTTTGGCCCGAGGCCAATTTGAATTTCGTTTACTTTGGGAGAACTGTGGGTTTTTATCATGGCGAAGAAGTCACCTTAAATAGGACTATATTGAACCTATCTCAAAGTTATAACCCACGATGCAACTGAGTCCTAACAGATACTCTCGTTTGGATTAACTTTTTTAAAAGCATTTTTTTAATAATTTTTAAAAAATAACTTTTTTTAAAAAAATTAAAAATTCTGACTTTTAAAAAAAACTATATTTAAACTTTTTTTAGAGTTTTAATTTTTTTAAAAATCAAATCAAATAATTAATATAAAAGTTATATAACATTTTAAATATATATACATATATATATTTTTTCTTAAAAAAAAATTAATCCAAACAGACCCTAAGTCAATCAAGAGCCTGACAGTATATATAATAATCTTTAAGTTCAAGTACAAAACTTTTAACTGCAACAAGATCGCCTTCAAGGGCTGGCAATTGAGGAGAAACAGAACTTGACAAATTAGTAGCAGGCGAGAAATACAATCTGAATTTTGGATAAATTAAGATCATGGCCCATTGTTTAAGAATCACACACTTCAATATCTCATCCGCTCGACGTACCTTGCAGCTAACGATTTTTCATCAGTTTACATGAAAACAAAGCAACCATACTTTTCAAGTTAAACGGGCAAAAAAAAAAAAAATCACTTAACAACAGAAAAAGAAGCAATGAAATTGCAGGAAAGAAGGAGAGATCGCCGGAGACTACAAAAAGGTAAAGAAAAGCTGAACCTCTAAAAGAACAATTGTCACAATACTGCTGGCGAAAACAACTCTTGAGCAACAACTCACGCAAATCTCATCTTTTTGCAGGTTTCTTTCTCCATTCAGTTCGGCCTCTGTTTATTTCAAGTCCATCACCGGATAATCTCAGTAAATGCAAGAAGTTCAGGCATTCATTTCCATCTTTTGCAGATGCAACCGATCCATTACTTCCCTCGAGCTTAAGAACTGCAGCTTCCTCGATTGGTTCAGGGCTTGTAAGGGAATCAACTATGTCATCATGCTGGCATTCACGCCTATAATCTAAAGTAATAGTTTGCAGTTCATGAGTGTCAATGATTTCTTGAGGCATACTCTGTAAGGGAGACGAATAATTTGTGAGCAACTTAAACAGGACAGGGAGAAAAGGATCAAAGGAAAAATCACTAAACAAGTGGAAAAGTTTACAGATTACATCATTATAATCCATGGCGGCCAATTTTCTAACTACAGCAAGGCTTTGCCTTGTCGAAACCTGTATTGAATTGTTACCTTCTCCAACCACTCAAAAATTGTAAATGCAACTTGGAAACGAATTGCGGTATCTGAATGCATAACTAGAAACATGACCAGATTGCTAAAAGAAAACACGATTTTTCGGGCTAAGCAGCTAAACAAAGCCTTTCAAAGGATCTTCAGCACCCAAATGCAGATCAAAGTAATAGATAATGGTAATTCATTCTGAAATGTATGTGTCTGCAAATAGTTGAAGTGCAGAATTACACTAAATATGTACAAATGAAGGTAATATACAAACCTCCAAAACCCATCCAATGTATGTAACATTGTTTACGTGCTGATTCATGTCGAGGTCAACCCTTCTTGGCTGAAAATTCACAAAACAAGCAAAATATTTGAGCAACCAAATTTACATCTGCAGATACTGAAATCATCAAGCAAAAATTTTCATGTATCCAGAAAAAGAGAAAAATCAGTGAACAAATTTTCTTACCACCAAACCCAATTTAGAACACTGAGTTGGGTCCTCCAGTTTTGCTATTTTCTTCAGGCTGGCATTGCTCTCTTCAGGAAATGCCAACCTACCATCGACAAGAAAACCAATTATACAGGTGAGAATGAACATCCAGACCCTTGATAGAATGATTAAGGGAGCTCAACCTCCCCAAAAGAGAAAAGGAAAACCAACCAAAAGGCCAAATTACATAATGAAAAAGAAACAGAAATCAACAACATGAAGGAAACATTACATCAGGGTATGTATCTTACAAAGAAAAGCAGAAAAGAGAAGTATTCAGCAATGGGAGTTATGTCATCATTGATAGAAAAAACCATGAATTTCATCCCATGCCATTCTATCATTTATATGTGTGAAAAAGTGAACATAATTTTCTTTTAAGCTCACTGTTGCAATCCCTTTTGTAGCTTCATTTAGGAAAATTTTCACAGCATTTTCATCATTCTATCTACTCTTTTCTGTGTCATTTTGAACCTTGTTAATTTTGAACCAACTAACAATACACTGTGAGCATAGTCAGCTGGTAAAGCTCATACACTGTGAGCAAAGTCAGCTGGTAAAGCTCACATAAAATGGTTGAACATTTTCATGGATTCAATTGTCAACAGGAAATATACACCACTTATCTACAACTGGAAGAAAACACGATGAATACTTTGAAATTTTATGCCACTTTACATATATCAATCACTAACTTCAATAATAGGAAGATATTATTTTACGGTGTCCTCAAAAAGAGAAATGATAAAAAAAAAAAAAAAGAAACTGTTCGGTTATGGCTCAAAATCCAAGCCCATACAAATTAGAAAAGAGTTTTAATGAGAATTAAAATCTAGTTATGGTAAGAGTCTTAATTATAGTAGGATTGATAGATGAGGAAATCCTTTGTCTTGGAGGACAAGGAAATCTCCTATATAAATAAGACTCTTGCATTAGTTGTATAAGGTGTGCCTTAGGGCCACACCCCATAGGAGGTGTGGGTGAAAAAGAGAGTCTGAGAGCATCGAGAGAGAGTCTGAGAGCATCGAGAGTGTCTTATATTCGTTCTAGTCTTGTTGAAGATAGAACCATTGTAAGAACTCTTTGGGGAAGGTTTAGACTTTTCTGTTCGTACAAAAAGTCATCACCTGAGTTGTAACCATTATTATTGAATAGTGGAATTTATCCCAAAGGGGATCATGGACGTAGGCAGAGGGCCGAACCACATTTAATAGTGCGTATTCTTTTCTCGTTATTGGTGATTTAATTCCGCTGCGTGAGTGTGTGTTATGCATCCTAATTTTCTTAACAAGTGGTATCAGAGCTAGGTTGGAGGGAGGATGCCGGTTTGCATGAAAAACGAAAAAAAAAATTTGATGATCTGCTCGTCACGTTTGGCAGCCTTCCTGGACTCCGATCGACGATCTGTTTGTTGCTGTGTGTTCGTCTCGGAGAGGAAAGTAAGCTGCTAAAATTTTGGGACGATTCGACGGTCGCATTGTGAGATACAAACAGGTCAAGTTTTGTGAGTTTGTGGTCAAATAGTCAAACAGAAGGTTTGACCAACGGGCTGCAGGGGTTTCACCGCGTTGACCGAGGGTCTCCCTACCATTTTCGACGTCCTGAGTTCGTTTTTTGAGGTCCCTTTTGCCAAATTTCTTGATGTATCGTGGGTGAGCCTTGAAATTGGGTAAAACAATGAAGTGGTGATGAAATTCTGCGACAGTCTTTGAAGCATTGTGCGAGCAAACACATTTACCTGACTAGTGAACAAACTTCTAGAGGAGAGAAGTTTGGATGAATAGACTAGTTGAAGAAGGTTCGATTCGAGGGATGAGTCACGCGAAGAGAGTCTACGTAGCTGAACGATCAGAGTCTTGGCCAGATAACTGATAAGGAATGCTACTGTTAGAAAGAAGACCACGTCCGGGATATCTAGTGTCGAGAGAGGACACAAACAACCTTGAGATGTCGAGGTTAGATGGCACGAAGAGGGATGTTGGGGATGACTCTGAAAACCTGCTAGGATGTGTTGGTAGCTGCTGCAGTGAAGAGTGTTGTCGAGCGAGGGCTCTAACATGAAAATTGTGAAGAGGTTCCAGTTGCGGCAAAGAAGCTTCGGACTTTTCGCGAAGGGAGGAATTTGTTGGGTTATGGCTCAAAGTCCAAGCCCATACAAATTAGGAAAGAGTTTTAATGAGAATTAAAATTCTAGTTATGGTAAGAGTCTTAATTAAGGTAGGATTGATAGATGAGGAAATCCTTTGTCTTGGAGGACAAGGAAATCTCCTCTATAAATAGGACTCTTGCATTAGTTGTATAAGGTGTGCCTTAGGGCCACATCCCATGGGGGGTGTAGGTGAGAGAGAGTCTGAGAGCATCGAGAGTGTCTTATATTCGTTCTAGTCCTATTGAGGATAGAACCATTGTAAGAGCTCTGTGGGGAGGGTTTAGACTTTTCTGTCCATACAAAAAGTCATCACCTGAGTTGTAACCATTATTATTGAATAGTGGAATTTATCCCAGAGGGGATCGTGGATGTAGGTAGAAGGCCGAACCAGGTTTAATAGTGCGTATTCTTTTCTCGTTACTCGTGATTTAATTCCGCTGCATGTGTGTGTTATGCGTCCTAATTTCCTAACAGAAACAAACAAAAAAACACAGTGATTTGGAGCAAGCAGCCTACCTAGGCTCCGTTGGGCAATATATGAGATACTCGTCGCGGACATCATCAGTAACTTTTTGAAGCCGTCTAGTGTCTTGGTTCATCATAACCCACTTGCTGCAATTGAAAATTGTAACTGGTCAATTTCTGGAAAATGGGCAATAAGCATGAGCATTTGTATGAATGTCCTGTTCTACATATTTAAACACATAAACAGAATATCACTCATAACATGATGGTAGATCATACATAATTCGAAACAAAATATTGAAGTATAAAATGCAGTTTTTCTGACCACTTAAACTTCACTGGATATGATACTGAAATACATCAACTGGTTTTAGCACCTTAAATTATAGATGGTATTTATCAGAGGAATTTCTCATTGTGTTTACCAGAGATAGAGTAAGTTGCCTAGCTTGATCTCCACGGCTATGCTTATTAGACAATTATCATACGATTATAAAGAATAGCTGCATCTCAATTATACATTCTAAACATAGTTGCCTAAAGAAGATACATTTCAATTATTGCAAGAAATACATTTCGAAAGTTGGGGCTAAAGTTTTACATTTCCAACAATAACAATGTCGAATGACTCTTGCAACCCCATTATGGTACATACTTCCTCTCCTTGCCCTCTATTCACAAATAATACCTCATGCATCAAGAATGTGCTAATATTGGCTATATTTTTAACTTAACCAGACTCTCCCTTGTAACATGGCACAAGGCATAGAAGACAAAATGATAATATGTCGTTGATGTTGTCATCAGTTTCTTTTTTATAGCTTATATAATTGGCTTAGAATGGGAAAAACCTATGAGTATCCATGTATAGATGCACCCAAATTGCAGTCAGGTAGTCCAGCAACAAATCATATAGGACAGTTTCTCATGATAATCTTGTGAACTACTGAAGTATGGCTATCTATCTGCAGTGCATGAGAATTGTCTCACAAAATTTGGTTTACTTGAGAATAGTGATTTAATTCATTAAGGTGCTCCTTGAGAATAAAACAGGTACAACTAAATGGACGTCCCCAGCAATTGACTTCAAGAACATAGTGAAGCCCTCTAGCAATGAGTCAGTTTCACTCAGACGCAGATTGTGTCCAATAGCTTCAACATTGCAGGTTCAGAATGGTATCGATGCAAATGGAGTTGTCTTCAAGGATGGCATGCAACAAGATACATAAGACTTTATTACCTTTTCCATGCTTCTTCCCTTCCACTAAGCCTCAAATTTAGACATAGGAAAGGAGAGTAGATATATAGTACCTTGTAGCTCTTCCAATGACCTCTCCAGTAGCATAGTCTTTAAGGATCCAATCGCGTCTAGTCCCAATCCTTCCTTCACCTTGGCACCATGTCTCAATTTCAACCACATCACTCCTGCCCCATATGATAATCACATATAATAAGAAATATAGAACTGTATCAACAGTATACCATGGTAACATTGTGGAGTGGAAGGAAAAGAAGTACCAAGCAGGGTATTTATAGATCTCAATGTGCATACGAGCAGTCACCCATATGAGATGCAATTTTCTCATGGTATGTGTTGTAGCAAATCCATCTGTAGAGAACCCAACACTCTGGGCATGGTTGCATCCCACCTCCTACAAAATGAGAACCAAGAAGGAATTTATGGAGATAACATATTCAGAAGAAGCAGACAGAGCACGAAAATAAGACAGCCTAAAACAGAAACATCGTGAGTTTGGAAGTCCACTACAACACTCTCAAAAATTTTGACATTTGATTTGCGAAACAACATATTGATAAGTAGCCACTTCATTTGTAGCTGCTGCACTTCTATGATGTAAAGATCCCAACATAATGTGTATTGATATTTACAGCAATAAGAAGGATAGAAAAGCCACTTCATATCAAATGACCGATTTTTCCAAATATTCCCTCTGTCATGGATCCATGTCCCAGGGGTCAATAAGCACAAAAGCTGAAGCAAGTTATCTGACATATCGTATTCCTTAGTGTCTGGTTTCCGTGCATTCCCAATCAAAAAATCATTACTAAGAGGATTTAGAGCCTGTTTGGCTCTGCTTATTTGGGGCTTATAAGCCCCAACAGTAAAAAGTTATGTGAGAGTAACTTTTTACTTACGGCTTATAAGCCCCAAAATAAGCAGAACCAAGGAGGCTCTTAGTCTTATTTGAGCATAAAATCAACTTTGCCCTTTTTCCTAACATAAAGCCATTGCACGAGGATTTAGGCTTTTCGGTTCATAAAGTACACTATAATTGTGTGATTTCATAGAGGAATTACTCCATCGATGTAGGCCAATTGTATGCAAACCACATTGAGGCGTATTTGTGTGCACTATACGCATCTGCATAATGCTGAAATCGGCAAGAACTACAAAGCAAGACTAGTATTATAGACACGGAAAATAATTGTTGCAAATCGACTGGATTAAAAGGTATCATTTTTTTTTGGTTGTGATTCCACTTATCCAATTTCAATTGCTTCAGAAATCAGAAACTAACTTATGCTCCCTCTTCAAATCCACATTAATTGAATCAAATACAAGAATGAACTCAAATAATTCAAAATTAAAAGTGCACAAACTAACGTATGCTCCCTCTTCAAATCCACATTTCTTATATCAAATACGAGAATGAAATTTAAGTAATTCATAATGAAAAGTAAACAAATTGCATTGCATGTAAAACAAAAGAACAAATTAAAAGTAAGAAATTCACATGCATTAACAAAATCTGTAATTAACATGTGCATAAAAACGCAATCTTTTTTTTTTTCTTTTTTACCTGCAAAAGATTAGCGATAGTTTCAACGGTGGCAGTTTTGTTAACCCCAACCTCGTAACACCTCACTATAAACTTCTCCTTATACGACAATCCATCCTCCGTCAAGCTCCCGAGCCCAAGCCGGTCGGCTAAGCTCGGCTCGTAGCCGCCGCTCGCCGCCTCCTTCTGCTTAGTGCTAGGCTCGCCGGTAGCCACGGCGGACACTTTGCTCCTCCGAGCAGGAACGACGGCGTTCCGCCGCGAAATCAGCTGCGGCAGGCGGCATTGGCTTGTTAGGGCTTGGTGATTCGGCTCGACCACGGCGGCGTTGTATGCCGAAAATGCCCCTCTCAAAAGCATCTTATTACAATTGAACAAAAAACTGCTCTGTTATTACAGAGCTTTGCATGCCACAGAAATCTGTGTGTTGTGTTTGTGTGTCTTTTAACGTTGTGTGCGTGTGTTACTTCGTTTTTGTCGATGGGGGCCAAGGGGACCTGGTGGAAAATGCCACTGGTGTTGACGTAAAATTACGAAGATTGCCACTCGGGGTACGAGAAGTAGGATTTATTTGGGGTTTGGAAGGGTAATTTGGTCTTTGGACACGACGAACTATACCTCAAAAGTCCTGATCTGGTTAGACAAGTGGATGGAGTTACCGCTGCACGTGGTTGATTATGATGCTGACGTCATCTGTATTGGTGTCTCCAAGGCTGCTTTCAAGTAGGGGATTTACTTCTGACTTTTAGAGTGTACTAAATGTAACTACCGGTGATGGTTGAGAAGAATTTCTCCAATACAAGCAAAAGGTTTTTGGTCGTTGAGGAGAGAAAACGACAAAGAGAAAGGAGTAGAGGAAGAATAACATGATGTAAGGAGAGAGAAAGAATGTACCACGCAAGATCAACCTAGATAAAGGTCATTACTTATGAGAAGTACTTGAATTAAAAGATAATTATTTATTTCATTTTAATAAATGAATATAACTTTTAGATTGTAGATTTGTTCGCTTGAGTTGTCGTCCCACTAATAGCAATAAAGATATTTTTATTGCAGAGTTACAAATAAAGTTAAATTTATTGGTTAACTTTTTTCGAGGTTCAACGAAGAAAGTTTGAATCTAATTTAGTTTACTATTCTCCCTGAACCAAAAACAGGGAAGGCTTCCTTATCATTTTGTGTCATTTGGTTGTGATGGAAAGACAACCGATCAAGAAATTATGATCTTTCAGTCCTATCAGAGATTAATGAAAAATTTATCATCGTAATAGAAGAGCATGCATCATCTACTTAGCAGAGCGGATAAGGAAGCAAAACACAAAAACAACATTCGAGTTGCATTTATTAAGCATATATTTAGCATATATGTAGTTTTTAGTTTGACATATCCTTTGACTTTCACTTTTGGATACAGGCTCAATAGACTTACTGAAGTTTTTCATTCCCTGGTTAGCCAAATTGTAGGGAGGAAAATAACCTTGCTTGAATAGTATCTAGCTGGATTCGGGCTAAGACAGTGGCACCTATTCTTAACTAGTAGTTCTACCTTGGATTAGAGAATAAGGCTCCAAAGTGGCACGTTCATGGAGGCTTACAGCCCTTCCAACTAGTCTATCGCGAAATCCCTTTCAATTAGTTATACTGCCTATAAAGTAGACCAAGCCAAGTAAGTCTATAGATCATCATTAATTCTTCTTTGAATCTCAATTATTTTAGTATCTGTCATCGTTTGGAGTTTTTTTTCTTAAGGAGAGAGAAACGGAAGAAAAGAAAATAAAAAATCTTTTATCATTTGAAATATTATTGAATGGTGGATATTAGTTGCAATATCTACTTAAAAATGACAGTCGATTTGTAGTAATTGGTATATATAAATATGGTAGTGCAAGAGGTTTCACATTACGGAGCTGTTCTTAAACTAAAATTCTTTATTTGGTCAAAAGATGTGTAAATGGAGTAGTGCATAAAGAGTGAAGAATTAATAATCCATACTTCTTTGATTTTAAACAATGTTATACTATTAGGGGCTCCCATAATTCGAGTTAGGTTTTTAGGAGTAGAATAATTGGATTTTAGCTTCTAGATTAGGGCCCAAATGCACCCATGTTTAGAACACCTATTAGCCTGTAAACGACCATGTTTGGTAAATGGTGTAATCTTCTTGATTTTAAACTAGAGCCCAGGCCCACGCAATGCAAGGGTGCATAAATAATAATTGAAATAATTATCTAGTTAAAATTAATTTGATTTATTGAAAATATTTTAATTATTGGTAAAAGAGTTTAAATAAAAGATCAATTTATTAGTTAAGAGAATTTTAAATAAAAAATCAAATTTTCTTTCAGAAAAAGTTTTTTTAATTTGTTAACTTTAGGAAAAATTTATAAATGTTAGGAAAAGAAAAAAAAATCATTATTATATTTTCTAATGGAACAACCAGGGATGACACATGTCACTCCTTCATGTCCCTTTTTGACAATAAACCTTACATTATAAATTAATTAAATATTAAATATAAACCATAGATAATTTTGATGAATTTCCAAATCAAAATCTTTAACTAATAGATAATGTAATAATTTAAAATTGAGTTAATTAAGTTAATCACATAATAATTTAAATCTTGAAAACATTAAAATGGTTTAAATGTTTAAATATTAAAATAGTTTAAGGTAAGTTTAACAGATAAAGATCTATATATATTGAGACACCTAATATTTTATTTACAATTGCAATCTTATCTTTTTCCTTTTAGAGATCGTATCCCTACTCAATAGAATCTATCAGTTATAATTTATTGCTTTGTGGTACGATTTCTTTTTAACACCTCATTTCTTAATTTCTCCATCTATATTTTTCTCTTATTCAAAAATTAAAAAACTCAAAAATCAATTGTTTTTAAATTTGAATTCTAGATAACTTTTAGATTAGCTTTATTAAATAGTGGAGTCTCCAAGAATTTGTTTTGTGCTATTTATAACCGTATCTGTCTTGACTGATAACATTTTGTTTTTCTGTGCAGAAACGTACTTTGATAGGATTCTAATTTCATATATGAAAATTTTTTGATGGTGTGCATATTCATTTTTTTTCCTTTATTTTAGTCTAAAATCTTTCTTTTCCAAAAAAAAAAAATGAAAATTGACAAAAAGCTATAGATGCCCGCGGGTGCTTTTGTTTGCCGTAAACTTTTTTGGTTAAAAAATATTTTTCTAATTTATGGTGTTAAAAATAAATAATTAAAAAATATATTAGTTAATGTAAAAAATGTGAGAAAAGTAAATATTTTCATGTGATTTAGCTGATGAGAACATTTTAACACTACCTTCTATGTCAACAACTCAAATTTGCTCACATGCATACACATTCTGTCTCTTCCAAAATGGAAATCAAATCAAACACCAAAAAAATAGTTTAGAGTAAGAGAAATATATATTCAATAAATTGATATATTATTTTCTTGATAAATTAATTGTGATCTAAATATATGATTATTTAAATATTATAAAACAAAAAATAATATATATCACACCCGCATGGCCGAATCAGGTAAATTTTTTGTCGACCCGGCAAAGCACCAGTTCACACCCGACCCTCAGTGAGTTGGCGGATTGACTCTTGAGTTAATTGGGTCGACTCGCCATATTTTCACAAAAAAAAAAAAAAAGTTTAAACTATGCATTTTTAACAAAATAATTAAGAAATAAAGTGCATAAGCTCCTAAATACTAACATAAACCTAAAATAAATAAAAAAAATGCACTTTAGCTTAGATCACATTTGTAATCATACATAAAATTTTTAAATAGTAACAAATTAAAATAAGTTGGTGGGTTAAGCAAGTAATTTTAGTGGGTTGGCAGGTCACACGCAAGTCGACCCAAATCAACCCTCCAGTTTGGCGAGTTGGGTCTTGTGAACCCGTTTGTTTGGGGTCGTTAAATTATTTACCCTAAACCGCCTTTTTGGCAATTGAAGCTTGCGGGTTTTCAACCTATTTTGACTGCTTTAAACATATATTATTAAAAAATCCAAAATTATAATATAGCATTTTTGGTAATTTCATATTTTGTTTTCTACGTAGCTAATAAAATTGGCATTTCATGAATTTTTGGATTTCATATAACATTTTTGTAGATTTTCAATTCCAAATAATTTAGCAATTATTAGAGAATTTCGTAACGAGAGCGATAGGCTTTACCTTCCTAATATAAATGTATATCTATAATTCAAATGTAAAAAACAAAAATTTTGTATAGAAATAGGCATATATGAATTTCTATATGCATTTTTTATAAAACATTTCTATATATGTTATAATACTTTTTAGTATCATCTTTAAAAACAACAAATAATAACATTTTATTAATTAGAATGTATTTAGATTTCTATTTTATGCTACACTTGGATGAATTCTATTTTTTTTTATTTTGTAATACCTATATATATATATATATATATATATATATATATCTTTTTCAAAACTCTACATCCGACAATTGTAATAAATAGTAGTTAGAATTTAGTATTTCTTAATTTCATTTGGGTGTAACCATATGTGCTCTTATGCCTAAAAAAATGTGAACTTTTTCTTCTACAAAGTTTTTAAAAATTTTTACTATTAACATAAACGAATATGCAACAAATTTTAATAAATGCAAACATATTAAGGGTCAGCTCACAAATCTCCTCCCACATCTTATAAGGATATCATCTATAATATGTTGCCCCGAGAACTGAATAGAGGTTCATTTATTTACCTTAAACTAATTATTTTCAAATCCGTGCAAATTTTATTAGGTAGCCTTTTTATATACATAATTGAAAAAAATGAGTTCTTTTACGTGTCGCAAGTTTGGATCATTGTTGAGATAAATATAAAAAAATACATGACTGTAACTTTTGGTTCTAAACTATCTTATAGTATAGTACTAATTTTTTTGAACTTTTAATTTATTTATTTATTTGCACATTAATAGTGGTAAATAAAAAAGCCTTCACAACTTAAATAGATAAATGCACAACGAATATATATATACATACATACATATGTATATATATATGCATTTATATTTAAATATAATGTATTTTTCTTTGTATCTGTTCATATAATAAAATCCTTAAAGTTGCAAAATTAAAGTATTAATGGAAACCTTTAGTTTTAAACTAACTTTTGCATGACACCAAATCTTTTGAATTTTTAAACTCATTTCTTTATTTATATGAATTGTACACTTTAAGGTCATGTGAAATCTTACAAGGTGAATAATCTACAATTTTATTTATAATATATGCGTCTTTGTATTTTTTTCATGTGATAAAAGTTTTCAAAATGTGTCAAATTAAAAGATTATGATGATACTTAGTTCTAAATTTTTTCATAATACCTCTCATGGTACCAAATCTTTTGAACTTTTAAATACTTTTCTTGTTCCAAATTAATAATGACACATCTGAGGCTGCACCATGTAGATTATTCTAAGACCTCTGAACTTCCTCTAAGGTGCATACAATTTTACATTGATGATGATGATGATGATGATTGTTGTTGTTATTATTATTATAATATAGTTATATAGTTATCTAGATATAAATACATGCATAGTTGTTGGTAAAATAATTGCAAAAACATAAAATAGAATTGTACGAAATGAGAAATTGTTATGAAGTAAATAAACTAAATAATATGGAAGATGCCTAACATAGAAAACTAAAATATAAACTAAAAAAATTGAATAATATATCAAAGAAAACCAAATAAAGAGACTCAACTAAGCTCGATCTCTTTAAGGACTTTATACTTTTGCTACGGTACTAACAATTCTGTGATGCAATCATTCTACAATACAACATTTATACGTTTTTATGATGGTAGCACTCTATGAACAAAAGTTTGTGGACTTTTTAGTGGTGAACCCTTTTCTTATTCATGTAGTGAACATTGATGTAGATAAGTATTAAACACGTTAAACACCTACGGTCTATATGCTACTCATGCTCTAGAATTTGTTAGTAGAAAAGATTTCTGTTGTGCTATGCAATGCCTAAAAGAATAATTATATATAGGTTTAGGAAGAAATCAAGTCATCATTTCTATGTTCGTGAAGGACACTCAAAGAGTCTGAAAAACCTTTAAATTAAGTTCATTTCAAGATAGTGGAGAAACTCAAAAGTTATTACATTTATGCAGGAAATTATAATTCAAAAAACCCATAACTCCTATGAATTAAATGAGTTAGTAGGAAAACCAAAGATCTCTAGAGATAATTTGTCATTCACCTCATAATTTTCCAACAATAGGTAGATAGATTATATAAATATAGACTAAATTTAAAATAAATACAACATGCTATAAAATTGTGAAATAAAATTAGTTAAAATAATAAAATTCAAATTACTTTGTACCTCACTATTTATAAAAGTGTAAAATTTTGACTTACCCTCTCTTGCGTTAGCTCATGTGTCATTTAAAAAATTCCAAACTCATTTAAGTTTAGTTTTATATAATAGTATAGATATAGATGCATATTATTTTATTAAATATTTCTTGATATAGATTAAGTTGATCATTTTTGAAAATAATAAGAATTGATTTGGATCTTTCTTAATAATTAGGACTATTTGTTTTAAAAAATAAATAGTGGGACTTGTAGGATAATTTTCTCATTTGTTAATACAGAATTGTAATTAATTAAAATATCCCACAAAAATTAAAATTAGATAATGTGGCATAACTTTATTACTTTTGTATAAAAAATATATAGATTTTGTATATTTTCTGTTTAAAAATTTCTATAAATGTACTTTTTTGTATTTTTTTTATTTTAACTAAACATTCTATATATGTGATATTTTTACATTCATACACTCATAATAACTTGAGAATCATCCTATATTTTATTTAATAAATGTTAAAAATTAGAGTAAAAAATAAAGTTATATCTTTAATTTAGTTATCAGTAAATATTTAACAATGAAGATTAAATTGATGGCTTTTTAAAAATATAAGAATTGATTTTGATATTTTGAAATAACTTGAAAGAAAAAAGAGTGAAAGAGAAGTAAAAAAAAAAAAAAAGTGGAGACTTATGACATAATTTTTGTAATTTGTTAGTACTAAAATAATGATTATTTTATAAAATACTTAATTAAGATGGAGTCCACAAAAATTGAAACATGTTGATTTGATACTACTTATAATACTCTAACTCGTGACATGTGGCACCTCCTAAGATGGCCTAAAAAATGAGGTCTAACTTTATACTATATATATATATATAAGTTAAACTCAAAAGAGCGGAAAGAAGGGTGCCACATTAGCATCTATCTATTTGCTAACTCATCATAAATTCTATTTTTAATATAATTGCATTATTATAAATATATTTATTATAGTGTTTAATTACATTTATGCACAACTTCCTAACCTCATAATTGTAATGGAGTTACAAGATATTTAACTATAGTTATGCACTACCTATATATTTCTTCTTAATGAGTTTAAAGTAATAAAGTCTAAAAAAACTCATTAATTAAAAAATAAAAATAAGGATAAAAAAGAATAAAAAAGTACTAGAATTAATTTTTATAGATATCTAAAAATAATAAAAAAACACAAGAAAAACTAAAAACAATAGAAAATCACATCTATAAAAAAGTTAAACCTAAAGGAGATCAAAGAAGAGTGCCACATCAATACCCTATATTTTCCAAGTCATCATAAATTCTATTTTTAATATTATTACATTATTATAAATCTATATATTATAGTATTTAATTACATTTATGCATCATTTCCTAACCTCATCATTACAATGGAGTTACAATATATTTAATTATATTTATGCACCACCTATATTTTTCTTTTTAATGAGTTTAAGTAATAAAGTTAAAAAAAACTCATTAATTTAATTAAGTTATGCATCATATCCTAATTAAAAAATAAAAATAAGAATAAAAAAATACTAGAATTAATTTTTATAGATATTTAGAAATAATAAAAAAACACATGAAAACTTAAAAACAATAAAAAAATCACATCTATAAATATTTAAAAAACTAAAAAATACACAAAACCTAAATAAGCCTATGCAAAATACGGATATGAAAGCACTAGTTGTATAGATAAACGAACAATTGACATAGATTGTAATGCCATCACGACATTACAATTTATATAAAAATTAAGATTTCAAATTTCATTTTTAATATTTAACTCACCATAGTCTTCACACCACAATTCACTTGCTAGAAGACGGGAAGTAAGACACCCTTCCCTTCCAGGCTAAAAGAGAACTGTGATTTCAATTACAAGAAAAAAGGTTATATGATAAACTACTTGATTACAAATACATAAATCGATTATTAAGTTTTGTCCCTTTTTTTGTTGATCATATATTAATCGCAAAAAAATGCGTAGCTAGATGAAAGGATGGCAAAATTACCTTGACATGTGAGGTCGGGTTCTTGGGAAAAACTCCTGAACTTTATTTTTTGAGTTAAAGCAAGGCTAGTTATATGATAATCCTTCTAGGAAAGGAAATCCTTTATCCCTATCCAAGAGATCCACGAGTTGCACCGACGTCATATAGGAACCAAATTGTAATGGGGTTATGAAGATCATGGTTCACTAATCACTCTGTATAATAGTTAGTTTATTTGTACACATGTTGGAACGTAAATTTTCTCCTACAGTTAAAGATTCTTTTGTAATCTTCCAATATGGTTGTCATGTAGCATTTTGATGTGTTGCTATTGTGACATATCATTTTTAAATGGTGTGGCTTTTGGTTAGCATTGATATGATGCCATAAGAACTTTTGTACAAAGCTATAAATATTTCATTGAAAAGCAAAACTTTTAGACTTCTAACACTTATTAGACTTATCATTTCTTGTATAAATGACCAAGACTCTATAAATTGGCTCACTCGTAACATTATTCGTGTCCCTTACTATTCCATTGCAACCAAATTTTGTTGCTTATACGCCTCTCTCTATCCCCCATCATTTTGCTTGTTCCTCCATTCTTATGCATGGACATAAGCAAGCATGTTATGTGATAAATTAAAACATTGCATTTCGCATGAAACTTGCAAGATGAAACAATTCAAAATCCTAAAACAACCTGAATCATTGTAAGTATTAATTATGCTTTTGTTATCAAAATAAGTATAATTTTCTTTTTAACATAAAATTGAGTGGAAATGCATGAAGTATAGCACCGAGGCACCTTTTCTTTTTTGGTTAAAAAAACCTTATAAGTTTTTAAAATACTTTTAATGTGAAGAACCAATTTAATGTTTAGTGATAATCCATTTATATATGAATAATATTTTTTAATTTTAACCCTTGAAAAATTAGCAAAAGTTTCCATATCTAAACAATGTAGAAATAGAGCATTAAATGTCTGTAAAGCAATACTGTGTGTAAATAACAGTGGAGCTGGCTAGATCAATGTGTTAGTATAAGGCTCTGTTCCGCAACAGCGTTTAGAGTAGTGTTTAGCATTTCAATTGGGTTAAAACAATATTTTGTTTAGTTAATGTTAGTTTGGTAAAATAGCATTTCAAGGAGAGTTTTAAAGAGCATTTTGCGTTTTCAACCAATTATTTTCCAAACATTATACGTATTCACGTTTCAAAATGAAGAATAGCATTTTATATTTTCTTTTCAATCTTACCCTTTTTTCTCTTAATCTTATCTTATCCTTATTTTCTTTTTAATCCTATTTATCCCACATAAACTTTCATATAATAATTTATTATTCTTCTTTATCTTGTATAAACTTTTTAATGCAAATAATTTATTCGTTTGGCTTTTATTTTTGTTGACCAAAAAAACCTTTGGATCTATAAGGATATATTTTTTGTAGTCTTGATAAGAATATTTTATTATGAAATTATTTTATCACTTAATAATAAATTATTATTATCATAAATATATATCTAATACTAAATGTATCGTCTGATTTCAATATTATGATCAACAATAATTATAATAATCATAAAAATAGTAATAATAATAATAAAGTGGTATCCATGTGTTTTTATGTAATTTTACATCTATCAACTAACCTAATAGCTATTTTTACTGAACATATTTTTGTTAATTAGTTAGTAAAACTGCTATTCGCTAACGGTTAAAATTTAACAACTATCCGCTACTACATCAGCTATCAGTTGTCTAAATAACTATTTTTCCCAAAAATAGCCTAAGTATTGAACAATTGTTTGAACTACAACATCATGAAGCAAAAGCAATTTTCTTTTGATCGTCATAGAAGTGCAACAATGGAAAGGAAGCAAAGCCTTCAATTGTTTCTTCTTCATTGGAGTTTGACAGCGAGCAGTAAAAGTTGAATTACTTGAAATTTGTGCAATCACTACAAAAAAGAATAATCCAGGCCTATTGAAGCCCAGTGTTCAAACAGTTTTTTTTCAAAAGGATTAACCAGAGGTGAACCCCTTTCCTATTTGACCAGAGGCCTCAGGTGGGATGTCAAACAGGGATGTGCATGAGTGGCAGCCCTGCCAGGGAGAAGACCAACGGGTTTCGAAATCCAGCAGTAGCCCCTACAATATTTCAGTAGGGTACTGCCACCAAACGGACTCGAACCCGCGTTGTTGGAGTGTCTCCACCCCAGTCACCTGGCCACTTACCAACTCATCTATGCCCATGGGGGCGTGTTCAAACAGTTGAAAGTACCATTACGAGTGTTGTTTGCCTGATCTACAATTAATTCAGTATTTATGTAGAAAATCATTTCAATTGATATGTGTGTGTGTGTGTCTCTCTCTCTCTCTCGACATACATACATACATACATATATATATATATATATATATATATATATATGTTAGTTTCTTTAGCGAGAAAATCACACACAACTGTAATGGCATTAGCAACCTCAGCAGAGTCAGTCTCAAATATGACATTATGCTTCCACACAACTCACATGAAGGGTCCGTGGATGATAAATACTTTTAATAATCCTAGCTGTGAGAGAGTTAGGATTATTTAAAAGTCTCCAAGCTTGAGCTGCTGCAATGAGAGCCTCATTATTCATTGCTTCAAAATCTTTGGACCCCACTCCTCCATTCATTTTTGGTACTCACAGTTTTGTCCATTTGACCCAATGAATTCTATCCTTCGCACCTGAACTCCACCAAACCTTGGCCACTCTATAGGAAATAGCTTTACAAACCGATTTGGGGAATTGAAGCGTGGACATTGCATGCGTTGGGATTGCTTGAATAACCGATTTGGGGATTGCTGCCATAAGAGGTACAACACATTTTTGAAAGCATCAATCTGCCGATTGTCCGCTCGCATAAAGAATAATGAGTCATCCACGAAAAGCAAATGTATCAAAGTCGGGCTGGATCTTGCCAATAAGCATGTTCAGAGCTTGGGTAATCAGCACAAACAGGAAAGGTGATATGGGATCCCCTTGATGGATACCTCTGAACGGGGTGATAAACAGGTTGAGGGACTCCATTTATATGTGTTGAATAGCAAACAGTGGTTATGCACTTCATAATCCATTCAACTCATTTATGATGAAAACCAAATCTTCTTAGCATCTGATTCGAGAAGTCCCATACCTAACCCTTCTTTTTTCTCCTAAGATAATGGGCCACCTCCTGAGCAATAAATATGTTATCTTGTATAACTCTAATTGAAACAAATGCACATTGGTTAGGAGAGATAATTTTATCCAAGGCTTCAGGAGGAGAGTTAAGACTTTAGAGATAATTTTATAGATGACATTAGCACAACTAGTAGGACGGAATTGGGAGACATTCGAAGTAGGGGTGTTCATTGCAGAATCTCCGCCTCAATCAACAAATTTTTTTTCCGAAAAAATTTTTGGGAAAGAAAGTTTGTTCCGTTCCCCACCTCAATTCACCAATGAAGAGCATGATTTGGGGAATTGGAGAATGGGAAAAAGCCGCTGGGGATTGGGAAATCCTTAAATTTTTTTGATAAAGTTCAAAACTAATTTTTGACATAACTTATATCGAATAATTCTAAATTTAAAATAGAAACGAAAATATATAATCTATACTTCAAAATATAAATAAAAATAAATAACCAAACATAAAGCATAGCGAAGAAAATAGAAAGAGAGGTGAAGAAAATATAAAGAGGCCAATTGGTTAAAAAGATGTTGAAAGAATGAAATGAAGAGAAAAATAAGGATTAACAGAAATTTAAGATATGTTATATTAATATATATATATATATATGATAACATATATTATATAACTAAATAATATATATATATATATACATATTTTATATAATAAAAAAATTTTGGGTTTTGAGTTTTTTCCAAAAAATAAAATTTATTCTGATCTCCAACCCGTTTTTCTAAAATTTTTTTCCCATCCCCAATATTTTTTCTCCAATTTTCCAAACTCGATTTCTTCGTACCCGAAAAATCGATTTTGTAATCGGATTTTCCTGATTAATGAACACTCCTAATGCGAAGGACTAGGAATTTTTGGGATAAGAGTGATAAAAGTGTGATTAAGATCCTTTATGATTTGACCACCCCTAAAGAAGTCTTTAACTGCATTATGGACATCCTCGCCAACAGCATCTCAGTTCTTTTGGTAGAACAGGGCTGTTAAACAGAGCTTTGTCAGGGCCAATACTAAAGACTGCTTGTCAAATCTCATGAACAGTAACATTAGCAATGAGATCCTGATGCATGTCCATTGAGACTGTAGGGTGTAACTCATATAAAACAGAGTTAAAGTTTCTTGGGCCAATAGTGGAATTTTTTTTAGCCTTTTTTTGTGGAATTGCTTCCAAAATTAACTCAATTTTAATTGCATTTGCTAAAATAGACTTTTTTGAATTCTGGAATTGGATCTCAAATTCCAGGAATTCGAGCACGGATTCCAAGACTGCGTTAGGGTTTTTTTGACCTTGTTAAAGATTTCTTGTACCGACGTGACGGAGCGGCAGGGAATCCAACAAATTCAAAATCTGAGAATTCAAATTCGAATTTCTAGAATTCGATTTCTAATTTTGGAGAATCGGTCATATTTTGTGAGCTTGAATTTTGGAAATTCGAAATCGAACTTTGGGAATTCTTCTGCATGGAATCGAATATATTCCTTGCTGCCAGGTCATCTTTGATGATTTTATTGCAGAAAATTTTGGGATTTCAAATTCCCAGAATTCGAATTTCTTGTTATATAAATCCACTTCCCTCCGTCCATTTGCTCATTCCAATTTCGCTCAAAACTTTCATACCCTCACTTACTCCAAAATTTTATATCCTCAGTCACGTTTTGTAGTAGTTTCTCTCATACCCTCACACAAAAATCTTGTTTTAATTACTAGAAATCTTCAAATATTTTCTAAACCACGTGCTCCTAAAAGATGAATGCAACTGCAGATGAGATTACGGTTTATTTATACTATGGTGGGCACAAAATCGAAACGGCTCAGGGGCTCGACTAAGTGGGTCCAAATTTACCACGTAAAATAAAAATTCATCCGAGAACGAACTACAATCAATTTGTATCTCGTATATTCAGGAAGCTCAAATTGCGGCCTGCTGTTGATAGAATTGATTTATATTATCATGACCCTAAGTGGGATACAAACTTACAACAAATATATTATTCCCCGAGTGCTGTGAAGGACGATGAAGATGTACAAGACATGTATGACCAGCTTGCATGAAAATGAATCGGCAATGTGTGCATGCCGTTGTAGACGTACAAAGTGATAACATGTACAACCTACAACTAGCAAAAGTAGCACAACCATTACAACAAGCTGATGTTGATTTGTTGGACCTAAATTGGGCCAAAAGTTGTCAGGATCCAAGAAGGTCCATATTATGCTTAGTCCGAAGCCCAATTTGTTGAGCCATGTATTGAAAAGGCTAGGGCTAAGGCCCAGACTCTAAGCATTCGTTGCTCGCTCTATGCTTCTAGAGTATTGAAACGTGACTACAATTAGGGATGAGCTTGGTCTCCGTCAAAGATATGCACAAAGAAGGATATACGTGATCTAAATACGATATAGCTGAGCATAGCAGTTGGCAGAGACTCATTACAACACGATCAGGAATGAACCTAAAACCAAAAAGAACTCTTCTACCCAAGGAACTATAAAAGTACCGTTCGCCAGAGGAGGTAAGATAGACACAAAATACCAATATATTCATATTCGTGGTTCATCCATAATCCGCCGTATAACAATTCATCGTTTTATCTGAAACTTAACGCTGACTTGAGCGTCGGAGTACCTTTGGCCGGCACCACACTGGTGTCAAGGGTTACGTCGCTCACCTTTCCTCTTGGTCTTGTAGGTTATCGGAGCCCCAGTCAACCTTGTACGTGATTGTAGAATTCATCCTCTACAAATTCCTAATAAAATCACCCTTATTATTAATCCGAATAGTTTTAACATATATACACAATAATTAATATGTTACACTATTTTAACAATTTAATAATTAAATAATTATTCATAACAAAAACATTAAAATCGTCAATCCATATTAATTATATAAATACCATATTAGTTTTCTAATATTCATAAATTTATATTTTCAAAATTAACTAAAATCTAAAATATCTAATAACACAACAATATAATTAATTAAAACATAACACAACAACAATCTAATTGAATAAATTTTACTAACAAAACAACATATAAATTTAACTACAATATAACATAAAACTATAAACAACAAATATAAATTATAAAATATAGCAAATAAACAAAAATATATAACAAAAAAATTAAAAAAACTTAAAAGATACAAGCAAATCCTAGGGCATAGAGCTTTTTTCTTTTTGAGAGATTTTCGGTTTGGGTGGGAGGGATTTTTGAAAGATTGAGAGAGGAAGAAGAATGGGAAGAATGGGGAGGGGGTTTGGCTGGGACGAAATAAATAGGCCGAAGTCGCACTACTGGAGTTCGACGCTTCCCGCTCGAGTTTTCAAATTTTGAATTCGAATTTTCAAAATTCGAATTTCAAGAGTGTGATCAAATTTCCATAATTCGAGTGCATTTAATTCGCAATTATCCTTCGACAATTTACGTAAGAAGTAGTTGATTCCAAAAATAGGTCTTAAAAAAAAAAAAATCCGCCAATCGTCTTGAAAAGCTTGGAGAAATGATTATGAACCAGTTCACTGGTCTCCCCAACAATTGAAGTCCACGTCCAATCTTGTCTCTGCAGGCGAGAATATTTCTATTTCTTTTTTTTTTTTTTGGCGGAATATTTCTATTTCTTCTTTGGATGGTACTTGCACGAAAAAGGGCGAATTCTTATCCCCGTATTTAAGCCACTTCACTCCAGATTTTGCCGACCAATACTTTTCTTCTTGTGACCAAAGTTCATCCAATATTTAGCGACGCTCTTCTTTTTGCCTTTTTTTTTTTTTTTTTCCCCCGTTTCTTTCTTTTTGAGTTTTGAGGCCCCCAGTGGCCTTTATCTTGTTAAATACTGAGCCTGCAAAAATATGAACTACTTTTCACTATTTTTTCCTTACAGAGATATTTAGAATAGGAACATAAATTTTTAAAATGAAATTAAAGAATATTAAAGTCAATCTTGTCCATAATGTCAATTATCTAACACTCAATGTTTACGTTAGTTTATAATATTAGCCCCGACAATAATTAGGGTGAACATATTTCAATTTAATTTGGTTTAAAGTTTAAACTTATTTTACACTTAACTAAATTAATTGATTTTCATATAAAATTAGCTAATTGGTTTCTAATTATTTAAATAAAATAACCAAATCAAACCAATATACCTAGAGTTGTTTTGGTTTTGTTTTCTATCGGTTTCTATAAAAAATATTTTACATTTCACCAAGATTTTTTTTTTAAAGAATAAAAATTTACCCAACAATTTCAAGATAAAAAATAACCACTAAATTAACTTTGATTTACTATTTATTTTACAAGTTTAACTAATGTATACATAAAATTAAGGATCAACATGATTCTTACAAGTTTAACTAATATAAAAATAATAAGTGAACATGGCTCGGTTTGATTTCGTCATTTTTTGAATTTTCAGATTGCTTTGAGTTGTTTCGATTGGTTTAAACAAACCACTTTCACCCCTACCAAGATGTACCAATAAAAAACCTACTTGTTTCATACAAATTTTTGTGCTTTTGTTGTAAAAAGTCAAATTGTGCAAGGGTTTTGATTTTTCTGTGCAATTCGGAAAGGTTCTAGATTTTCTTTAAACGAAGTCATTGGACATGGAAAGTAGACTAATAGAAGCCAAACTAGCTCTAAATCACTTTAAAATTTTGTGTACTTCTATTACTTTGATGTATGCATGTCTATCATCGTTCTTAAGATATAACATCATATGTGTATATCACTATGGACCTACATTTATAAATTAAAAGAAAGTTTAAACACTCGTTATTATCTTAAAGTTGGATTACAGAAGATATAGAAAATGATTTAAGATCTGTTTTCACATGATAACAATTGAACCTAACAGCATCAATTAATGCAAGTGTTAAATACTAGTCTTTAAACAGTAGTATCTACTTTAGAAGTCATGAAACCTCATTGATAGTAAACGTAAGAATCTTCAACTACATATACATAAACCAGATCAAATTTTTAGAAATTAAAAATGAAATTAAAACTTAAATCAGATAGAAGAATCATTCATAAGATATTAGTCAAAGTCAACGATCTTCCCCTAGAGACATCATGTTCTAGCCAGTTTTACATTTCTGTGTGACCCCATGACAGCCAATGTATGACGAAGACTTTAGGTAGTAAACAAAGGTAATGACCTATACATAAATATATACATACATACATACATATATATATATGTGTGTGTATTATATATTTATATATATAGTAGTCTACTTCAAAAGTCATGAATAAAATTACTTGCTAAAGAAATTTTTTTAAAAAATATATATCGAATCAATTTTGGAGATTAAAAGGAAAAATAAATAAAGAGTAAAATGTATTTAACTTCTGTGTTTTATCTTTTGTGATTTCAAAATTCACTAATATTCCTTATACTTTAGAAAATGTTGTATAAAACCCACAGAAATATAATGCGACTTTGATAAAATACAAGGAATTTTATATAATTTTCACAACAATAAGGAGTAAATATATTTTACTCAAAAATAAATCAGAATATTCATACAAAGAATTCTTAGTCAACCATCCTTCACCTAAGGCATAATTTTTTTTGCCAGTAAACTAACCAAAAAGGAAGAAAATTAATTAAAAATTTGTAATATCAATATCGTGACAGGTAATTAAGGTTGTTGTGACGGTAATATATGTAGCAATGTGAATATATAAATCTGAAAGCTTAACTCATTCATACTGTCAGTTCAACCACGACTTCTCACGATGGTTTAAATTAATATACTTTGTAATCAAAGACAGAGGAAAGTACAACCTTAAAAAATTTAGCACGTTCTCCTCGTCTTTGAACAAAAAGTATAAATTAATACATTCAAATGTTAGGAGAGAATGGCTACTCCGAAAACGTGATCGATATACTTGTATATATATGACCAAAAAAATGAATCACTTCTGATAGAATTATACTTGATCTGTTTTTAAGATTATAAATTGGTAATGTAATAGTGCATCATAATACATGTTTCAATAAGTTAAGAAGTAATGAAAATGCATAGGTTCGAATTTAACACGTTAGATCTCAATAAGTTACTGTCTCGACTACTCCATCAAACTCTTAGAGGGCAATACAAAACTCAGTTTGAATTGGCTTTTTCAATGGAAAAACACTTTTTTTTTTTTAAAAAAAAAGTTTAAAATTTTGGAAAATTAGGACCAACATAGTTCTTTCAAGTTTAACTAATAAAAAGATAATAAGTGAATATGGTTTGATTTGATTTAGCTATTTCCCAAATTCTCATATTGGTTTGAGTTGTTTCAATCAGTTTAAACAAACCATGTTCACCCCTACCAAGATGTAGCTATAAAAAACCTACTTGTTTCATACAAATGTTTGTGCTTTTGCTGTAAAAAGTCGATTTTGCAAGGGTTCAGATATATATATTTTTTTTGTGCAATTCGGAAAAGTTTTAAATTTTCTTTAAAGATAGTCATTGAACGTAGAAAATAGATCAACTGAAAGCGAAACTAGCTGTAAATCACATTAAAATTTAGTGTACTTCTATTACTTTGATGTATGCACATCTATCATCGTTTCTAAATAACATCATATGTGTACATCACTATGAACCTACATTTATGAATTAGAAGAAAGTTTAAACACTCATTATTATCTTAAAGTTGGATTACAGAAGAGACAGAAAATGACTTTAAGATTGGTTTTACATGATAACAATTGAACCTATCAGCATTAATTAATGCAAGTGTTAAATATAAGTCTTTAAACAGTAGTATCTACTTTAGGAGTCATGAAACCTCGTTGCTAGTAAACGCATGAATGTTTAACTATATATACATAAACCAGATCAAAATTTTAGAAATTAAAAATGAAATTAAAACTTAAATCAGATAGAAGAATCATTCATAAGATATTAGTCACAGTAAACGATCTTCACCCAGAGACATCATTTTCTAGCCAGTTTCACATTTCTGTGTGACACCACGAGAGCCAATGTATGATGAGACTTTAGGTAGTAAACAAAGGCAATGATCTATTCATACATACATATATATATATATATATATATATATGTGTGTGTGTGTGTGTATGTGTGTGTATTGTATATTTATATATATAGTAGTCTACTTCAAAAGTCATCAACAAAATTACTTGCTAAAGAAAAAAATGTTAAAATGTATATCAAATTAGGAGTAAAATGCATTTAACTTTTCTTCATTTTATCCTTTGTGATTTCAAAACTCCTTAATACTCCCTTATACTTTGAAGAATATTATACAAAACCCGCAAAAACATAATGCGACTTTGATAAAACACAAAGAACTTTATATAATTTTCACAACATATAAGGAGTAAAATACAGTTTACTGAAAAAATAAATCAGAATATACATTTGGATAATTCTTAGTCAACGATTGAGGCATCATTTTTATTTGCCAGTAGAGTAACCAAGAAGGAAGACAATTAATTGAGAATTTGTAATATGAACATCGTGACAGATATTTACGGTTGTTGTAAAGGTGATATACGTAGCAATGTGAATATACAAATCTGAAAGCTTAACTCATTCACACTATTAGTTCAACCATGACTTTTCACGATGGTTTAAATTAATATAATTTGTAATCAAAGACAGAGGAAAGAACAACCTTAAAAAAATTAGCACGTTCTCCTCATCTTTGAACAAAAAGTATAAATTAATACATTCAACCGTTAGGGCAGAATGGCTACTTCGAAAACATGATACACTTGGTATACAATATTGTATGACAAAAAAATCGCTTTAATTAGGCATAGTTGAACTGAATCTATTTTAAGATTATAAGTTCGTAGAGTAACAACACATCATAATATATGTTTCAGACCAGTCAAGAGGTGATGAAAATGCATAGGTTCAAAGTTAACAAGTTATATCTCAATAAGTTGCTTTCTCGACTGCTCCATCCAGAGGGACAGAACCACCTATATGATGGGTGGGGCCCTGGCCCACCCCTCCTTTTTTTTTTCCTTGTGAAATAACTTTATTTTATAAATAACTAAAGTGCAAGTCCCCCACTCTCCAAAATTTTTTTTTGAGAAAAGTACAACATAGATGGTAATATTTGTTTAATTGGAAATTTATGTAGATGATAATAATTGTTAGATTGGGAATTTAATTTAATAGATGGTAAATTATTTTATTTTTTCTAAATTGATATTTTTATAAATTGCAATTAACCTTTAATATTCTATCTCTTCTCTATTCTTATCTCACAGAAGTCTGATTTTAAAGGCTTTGCAATTTACAATTAATTAACTATAGGGACTTCATTGCTTTGTTGAGATTGTTCTTGAGAGGCCGAGAATATACTTGACAAAGTACAGAGATTTGTGGCAACGATGTCTTGCATTCTTCAACAATTGTTATGTTCACAAATGAAGGTAATTAATCAAGAATGTAATCTATCTTTTGAGAAATTTTTAAGTTTAAATATATACATATACACACACATATATGTGTGTGTGTGTGTATATATATATATATATATATATGTATGTCTGTATTTTGTAATGAGTGTAATGTTAGATTCGGGTAATATTTTTATTGATATAAAAAATTCATTACTCAACTAAATCTTAACTAGAATAACATTATACCATTAGAAAATCGCATATATGTAGCCATTCGAATCCAAGACATAGGGCTCCTTCAGATTGACTTTTATCAAAAGTGTTCTTTTATAATCTTTGAAAAAAAAATTCTTTGAAAAAAATATTTTTTTGAAAAATTAAAATTTTATTGGAACACCATTAGAAAAGTTTCTTCAATAAGTTAAAATTTCCAACTTCTTATACGATTTAAAAATTAATATTTAGTTTAATATTTAAGATTGTTCCAGTTGTATTTGTAGACTCGTAGTTTTCGATTTCCTCCTAAATGAAATCAAATAGTATTACCTTTAAGACACTGATTAAATTTCTCTTTAGTTTGGCATTTATATTATTGCATACTTATTTGAATCGTACACCTATATTTTTGTATGTAATTGTTTATTATTTTTCAAATTTTAATATGCATTTATAAATGATTTTTGTGATTTGAAAGAAAAATGTGTTCTATCATAAAATGTTACAGTTAATTTGAGACTATTTTAGTAATAAATATGTGATTTTTGTAATCTAACTTTTATGACTTTAAATTTGGCCCCTTGAAATATTTCATTCTAGGTCCGTCCCTAGCTCCATCAACCTGTCAAGGCAATATAGGTCTGCTTTGAATTGACCTTTTTTTATGAAAAAATATTCTTTTTGAAAAAAATACATCTCTTTTGGAATAAGTATCTAGATTAGATTCAAAAAAAATTAAATTCTGAAAAAAGCATAAAATTTTAACTTTTTTCATAAGTCAAATTTTTTTAACTTTTCAAAAAACATTTTGCTTAAAAGATTTTAAAAAATGCTTTTAAAAAAAGTCAATCCAAATGAGCTCATAACAGTGCACCACAAGTATCAATCATTATCCAAGTCTAACCATGTGAATCCCAATCGCACCACGAACACCTCTAGACAATATATTGCCCAAGTATCTCGGTTTCATGCTTCCAAAATCTTGATCTATATTAATTTAATTGCTTACAATCTGTTTCTACATAAAATATAACATAATAATAATAATAATAATAATAATAATAATAATAATAATAATAATAATAATAATAATAATAATAATAATAATAATAATAATAATAACAACATGTAGACGACTTAGACAAAACATAGGCTTATATATAAGTCTCCGAAACCAATTGTATATACATTATTTGCAGCAAACAAACTTAGACATTGTTTGCTTTGGAGGGCTTTATGGAAGTGATAAAAAATTTGAACAATTATGGGGAGGTAGTGGAGGAGAGCTTGTTGAGGCGTGGAACCGAACGACGTCGTCTTAGCAAAAGTTCTAGCAGTAGCAGTTCTAGCGATGGAGACGACGAAACCATTACGGAAACAACAAATGGTGAAAATGGAGATTTGATCAAGCCTTTGGTTGGCATGGAAGATGTTGGGATGACGACGGAAAATAAGGATGGAGCTAAAGAGAGCGTCTACTTTGACCAAAACAAAGGTACGAACTTACGAGTGCAATATCATTTGTTAAAATTAAATTAATATTTTCATATATATGTGAAAACTTACCATTTTTAATCACCCTTGTTTTCGTGAACATTACATTTGGGAGAGAGATTGTAAAAGTTCAATGCCATATTTTGAAGAGATATACAAATACTATATACATTTTGCCAAATCTTCTTCATTGGAGTACTTAAGGGCTTGTTTGGCAAATTTAGCTATTAGGGTAATTGATATCTGTTTGAGTAACTAATAGCTATTGTATTTTAGTTGTTAGCTGATACCTGTTTAACTAGCTTGAACAAAATGTGTTCGGTAAAATTAGTTGTTAGATTTTTGTTTGGTAAAATTAACTATTTTGTTCGGTAAAATTAGTTGTTAGATTTTTGTTTGGTAAAATTAACTGTTAGATTAACCGATGAATGTAATATAATATGGAAGGATATTTAAAATTAGCCGATGAATTTAAGATGACATAAAAGGATATTGATATCATCTTATTATTATTATTGTTGTTATAATAATTATAATTATTATTACTAGTACAAGCATAAGATAATATTTCATAATTAGACATTTATTTTATAATCATATTTTAATATTAATATATAACTAATTTTTTATAAACATTTGAATCAATATTATAAATTAATTTTAATAGATTCAAAATTATTTTGTCAAAAGAAAAAATACTAATAAAACTTATACTTTTAGTAATGTCGATTATATAGAATTTGAAATTCATTTTTATATTATTCCTTATTTATATGTGTAAAAGAAAAGATAAAAAATATAGAAAAAAGATTGGAGAAAGAATAGAAAAATCAAAAAAATATAAAAAGAGTAGAATTGCTCCCAAAAAATGAAAAGTTAAAAGCAAATTGAAAGGTTAAAATTTTTAGCTTTTGAGAAATGTTAATTGAAAAATACTAGTTTACCGAATAATAATAATTTAATAAAATAATTTGACCGGTCGAAACACTAATAGCTAGTTAAAAAGTTGTTGTCGAACACGCACTAAATGACATATGCATGAGTTTGATCCTTAGTAGGATGCAAACGTTTCATCATTATCGATAGTACAAGCTAGGACTTGCAGAAGCTAAAAAGAAAAAGAGGATAAGAAGAAACAGTTTGCGTTTTTAAAGATAACAACCTCTAGATTTATCGAGATTTTCGTGAGATTTGAGAGTATAGTTCAAATAGTTGTTATTATAGATTAAGAATCTCACTTCTCTAATTTTGATATAAAGGGAATTATAATTATTTATGGACAGGTAAAAACTTAAAAATTTATGTTTAAGATTCTCGTATTAATATGATAACATTCTATACTACATGATTTTTTAAGTGTAGGATAATCTTTCCATCTTCACTTTGTTGGAAAGGATCATACATGGCCCGTACTAAACCTGTCCCCAACCAATTGTTCTTTAATTATTTAATTATAGAGTTGACCATGAGCAAATCAGAAATTTGGCTCGATTTGATTGGGGCCGTCAAAATATAATAATATTATCACTTTTTTTTTTAATATAACTTACACTATAATTTTATGTTATATCTTGAAATCATTTGAGGCATTTACAATTGTTTTCTTGTAATTCCCTTCTATGATTTGCTTAATGTGCTAATTAGTTATATATACTTCGTTTTGAAATTGTGTATGTGTTATTTTAATCACCGTTTTGAAAGATAATGCATTCGATGTTTAGAATATTCAAAGTACCTCTTTTGCAAGTTCTATACAGAAGTCAAATGCGAATTTTATTGCTTTTGAAACAATTAAATAATTAGGAAAAAATCGATCACGAGATCTCTCTTCCATACAAGGCAAAACTATATGCCTAGCAGGTAGGTCCTTCAATATTATTTCACGCAAATATAAATATAATATATATTTTGTGTTTATATGTCATATTATATTACGGAGTCTCCTATCGTTGGTCGTAGGAACTAATTATTGGGTTCTAATATTTAATTCGATAAAATTGCAACGAATTACTCGTGTGTGATTGAAGAAATATGGAGATGTCGTCATTGCATTTGGTCTTACCACCAAATTGGAAATCCTTCGATGCCTCGCCACAAGTCCACTTTTGGTGGTAGAGGTCAGTCAATAACGTATAATGCGAGTTATTTTCTATAGTTTGTTAGAGGTCAGTCAATAATAAGGTATAGTGTACATTATTTTTTATAATTTTTTCAAAATTATCTTATTTATTTTAAAATTTATCGTGTTATCTTTCTATACATTTAAAAAAGGTGTCACGTTATTTTTTATGATTTGTCTAATTAGTTTCACCCCAGTGGTTTATCTGATTATTGAATATCTCTATGTCTTAAAACTTAGACCATATTACTTTTTATACTTTTTGTTGGTATAATTGTCTCTTTTTTCCATTATTATTAGATGAAAATAAGAATAACTTTGTGAAAATATATGACACTCGCAAGTTTTAATACTCACATGTGCAAAAGTGGTGCATACTTATGCACAATGACTTAACTTGGATGGAGAACATTAATGTAGGAGATTATTTGCTATCTGTTTATTTGCTATCTGTTAAAAGTACAAAGGAATAACTTGATAAGCTTTTAAATATAAGAATACTCAGCTAATTAGATGAATTTAGAGAAATAAGGTGCATTTTACGCCATGGATATAATCAATTTTGGAACATTATAGTGATGACATGGCAAACACTGAATCCCACTATGAATTAAAGCAAATACATGCTCTCATCCCTTAAGGTCTCTTGACCTTTATACTCTATCTCTCTTTCACACTAATATTATGGGTAAAGCTAGTATTTATAGAATATAAGAAAAAACTAATCGAGATTTCTAAGTTGGCTAAAATTAGAACTCCTAAGGTCCATATCCTAAGGATCTAATTAAAATATAGGTAACACCCTGGATAACTAAATTCTTGGATTTGTGTTCGTGTGTGGCGACTTTAAGGTTACATTTAGAATACATTTCTAATTTGGGGTTATTTCATATAATTATTGAAGAATATAGGAATATTTTGTAAAACAAAATTACACGTAATTTCTAACATTTTAGTGAGATCTCTGAGTGTTGTAGTTTCTAATGCCCCTTACAAGATTCTCTCATAGTGCACATACACATATAACATTAACATTCTTTGGGGAAATTCTTTGAAGCATGCTATCCATCGTAAACTCTAAAATAGTTTTCATGCACACGAGCTATATAGTATAATATTCTTACGAATATTTTAATTTTTCAATAAGTACACAAATTTTAAGAATACAATGCATTTTATCCCTTATTTTCGGAAAGTTGTATAAGCTTTTTATGATTTCAAAAATTATTAATATTATTGTGGTTCAAAAAATATTACATATTGACCCTATAAGTCTAAAATAAGAGAAGGGAATATGTCGTGATTTTGACATTATATGGTGTTCTGAAATCATAAAAAAATTTTACACAACTTTTGCAAAAACATAGGGATAAAATGCAATTGACTCTTTTATTAATACACTTTTTTGTATCATATCCAACCAATATGCATGCATGGCTGCAGGCGATGCATTGGGACAGTCCTCTCCGGACAAATACATCAAAGCAGCAGCTGACTTGACCTCCACACTAAACAATGCGGACATTCAAATCGCCACAAACGCCATTTTTAATGACGATCAAAATGGAGGAAACAGTCTGCAGTCATCAGGAAAATCTCAAGAAGAAGAAAACACCTCTCGTTCAAAAGGAGAAGTTGACCACATAAAGTTTGGTATTGATGATGATGATGGTGGTGGTGAAGAAACCGATGAGGAAGTGATTGAGTTGGAATTCTTTGAGAGGGAAGCTCACAAGGTGCACACACATAATATGTATTGTCCTAATTGTAGCTCTCGAATTACCAAGGTGGTTCTTCGCAGAAGAAAGGTGAAAAAACAGTCTCCAACTCCAGCAGGCACTCGAGAGGGTCTTTTTGGTTGCTCATCATGCTTCAGTATTTTCGAATCCATAGGTAAATTTTTTACCATTTTCGATCCGGTCTATTAAGTGATCGCCTTATCGAAAAAGTTTTAAGATTGTAGAAAGAAAGGATTTTGTTATATTTCTTTACTTGCTGCTTCCCACACATATATACCCTCTGGCCTCTTATGTGTTAAGCGTGTAAGAAAGTTTTTTTGAAGATGAGTCTTATACGATGACTTAATTTACAAATTGCTAGGTGATAATGAAATTTAAATCAATGTCCATTTAGATTTGTGCCTCGACTGATCATTAGTTACTGAACGGTTAAAAGTATCTTCCTCCTTAGACAAAGAGAATGTGCATTCATTTGACTAGATCCTTGTGTAGTGACAGGGAGACCGGACTGGATTTCGTTGGCCCTCTTAATAATATCCATAAATAATTTGTTTTTGACAAAAGATGAATATTACCATATGTAAGTCCAAGTGTATGATACGCATGGACACTCCATTGCATTTTGGAGTCAAAATGAATATATTTTCGAACGTTCTCTTTAAAATTCAAAATATATGTTTCTGCAAGAATTTTGAAAATTACTTGTTTAAATTCTACGTATTGATCATTTTGAACCAAAAGAAAAAGTTTTGGATGGAATATTCATATTATATATGATATCTCCCCTCTCAATAGTTATATACAAATCTATATATTTTTACTCAGGTGTGATATCTGATTTTTGAGTCCATCAATTAAAATTTTCTCATATTAAAAAGATAGTAACAAGAATGCTACCCATTAATCAACAGGGAAAGCACTTAGGCCTTTTCCACTTTGGAATGGAGGGGAAGGTCAAAATATAGAAGCTCCAATACAGCCTCCTGCATCTCAAGTGGATTCTCAACCCTCCATTTCTTCATCTGCAACAGGAAATGTGCAAAATAATCAAGGTACTCCGACTCTTTTATGCTAGTCAAATATAATAACTCTATGGGGCAGAATAACAATAACATATAGTTTGATAAATGGACAGCCGTGTAAATAATTTTTTATCGACCCTATATTATAAATGATATATCATAAAGAATTTAAAACTAGCCAGTTATAGCTTTCATTAGTTTCTTCACAAAAGTTATCTTTCAAACTCGAGGATCTTCATGGGAGTAGCTATACATCCTTTTTCAGTACATTCCTAAATAATCATTCCAAGAGTTTCCGTTCAGTTCTCTTAAACGATCTTTCACATTTTCCGTTGAAGAAAATGCCTTTTCAATTATGTTTTAATCCATTAGTCCTGGGGATTAATAAACTTTTAACCTAAAATTCTCCATATTTATACACTGAAATATTAAAAACGTTCTCAGATTTAAGTTTATCATATAAGGTCCGCCACTTCTCACACTGACCATTTGATCCTGGAAATGAAATTTTGGTGATTATTAATTTGGTATTAAACTTGAGTTTTAGTCTAATTTTTCATGTTAGTCATGTACGACCCTTGTCTAGCCATTCGGCTTTAGCTCGCTTGACCAGGCTAGATTTTTGCTCAGTTTCTTGCATCATTCACATGTTACCCATCTTTAGCTGTTTGGCTTTAGGTCTTGTGCCATTGACTCTTGCACACTGTGTAAATTCAAAGTGAATTTGCTGTCTTATTGCATAGTGTCTTATCTAGTTATGAACTTGACCAGGGAAAGAAGGTTTCAATTGCCTTGAGTTTATCGCAAGGAGACGACGAAGTAAGAACTTAGAAAGTCCTGAACCGCCAAAAGGAGCAGGCGCAGTCGCCCTCCCCCCAAAGGTTCCATCTCCGGATGAGAACAACAAAACTCAGCCAGGTAGAAATTGCAATACGATTCCCTTTTTAGTGTTTGCATTTTCTTGAAGTTGATAGCACGCCTAAAGAACACCTTTATTGGGATCCATTTATGAGGAATCAAATAATAAAAAATATATTATGTTTTCTTTCTTACATAAATTGTCAAATTTGACTATTAACGATAATAAAAAATAAAAATACTTATTTCTTCCCTTATCACATTGGTACTATCATATTATATAAAATCAAAATAATTTTCAATTTCAAAATCATCATGCAATTCTTAATATTATATCATATCATATCCAAATCATTATGCAATTCCCTTATCACATTGGTACTATCATATTCTTAATATTATATCATATCGTACGGGAAGACATCTAGTTTCATCTGTAACAAAGAAACCAGATGATAAGGCGATATCTACATAACATAATATGCCAGGAAACCAGCTAAAGTAATTAATAAGACTGTTTTTACTATCCTGAATCGTTCATTGTTTACTCTTTCTTGAAGATTCTCAAGGATCATAAAATTGGAGTTTCATAATGTAATGATTTAAGCATGGATTTAACATTCACCGAAAATATAGTATCAGTCTGGTTTCTATATATATAATGCTATTTATTTCTCTGCAAATAATTGAATTGGTCCCAGTTGAATGGACTGCAACTGATATATACCTTGCCTGTCGCGCATTCTGGAATAAATAAATGGCCATGTTACATGTTTATCCTCGCCCTGTTTCATGCCAAAGACTCTAGTTCAGGGAATAATCTCAGGCAGCATATACGGAAAAAAACAATACCAAATGGGTTAATCTTGTAACACAAATGAAGCGCTACCAGTTCTGATTTCTAATTCTTCTACGTCATATTGTGTTTAATCACCAGGTCCATCTAATGAACTCGAGAACAATCCTGAAACACGTCCACTACTGCAGCACCCAGGGCAGCAAGCTATTGATATGCCAGAGCAACCAGGTAATATAATTAATGCTGCTGTGGACACCATCTTGGATCATTCATTATCAACTCTTTTTAAGATTCACAAGAATCATAAGATTTGAGTTTTCATGATAATTGGAATGGTTCCAGTTGTAATATCTGCAACTGATAGACACCATGCTTGCTGTGCATTCGAAAATTGTGAGTGGGCGTGCTATCGGAAATGCATGTAGATGACTTCATGAACCATAACTGAAATACAAGATATATCTAAAAGCCCCGAGAGAAGTGGAAAACATGGACTATGTGCATGTGGTAATATTCAAGGATCACAATCAGGCAAATTAGGCTGATAACCCTGAAACCTGGATTGTGGTTCCAGCCTAGTCTCGAATTGAAATTCCTAGTTTCTGGATTGGCGTATTCTAGGTGCATGCGTATTGTTTCATTTTAAGTTACCATGTTTAGAAAAGTTGAAGGTTTTTCTAAGATTCTTATAGACAATTGGTAAATTTATCTAATCTCAACATGTTGATCTTTTCCTCAACTATTGGACAAGTTCATTTGGCATAATTACGCCTTGTCCAGTCCTTACGTATTGTGCTGAAAGTTTTTTTAGAAGAGCTTACCAAAAGCCTGGTTATTGCCTACTGACTATATGATGCAGGAACTGATGTGCCAGTGGTACCTGATAGTGGAGGATTGGTTACATCACAACCTTCCCCGGTACCAAATGCTCCTACTAATGCAGAAAAACCAGAGATCATAAAATGCATGGTATATGGAGGCCTAACAGAGTCCATTACAAGCTTAAGTGTGATTTCATCTGCTGCAGCTTCTGATGCTACAACATGTAAGTTGTTAGCTCATTGCTATGTCTATCTCTTGAGATTCGAGTTCTTGGAGCTTATAACATCCATAAGCAAATAGAAAAAGTTTAGCCTTGTAATTTCTCAGATGATTAAATTTAATTTTGAAATCTAGATTTTCATTATTATCAGAAAGCATTAACGATGTTGCTTGTTCTGATCATTGCACAGTATTTGCATTTTTGTATAATGACACATAATAAATTTAGCCATGTAACGAAGTGCACAAGTATATTTGATATTCTCTTCAGAATACATAATAGGATGGATTCTGATAAAAAAAAGTAGAATGACATACTTTTAGATGAATGTGATAGTCTTTCAATTAGACATAAATTGTCTATGTACTGTCGTAATCGTATATTGCAACCTCAGTCAAGCTTATTGTAACTTACACTTTGGTCTGGAATTACTGCAGTGAACATTGTAGCTCTGGGATTAGCAAATCTGATCGGTGGACTTTTCGTCTTAGGTCACAATGTAAGTAATCCTTATCACTATAATTCTGCAGAACTCGATTGAATTGCTAGATAAAATTTTGTAACCAATCACAAGATCAGTCCTGAATCACTTGCAACGATCAAAATTCATTTACTACTTTTTCTTATGCCAAAATTCACAGCTTCTGGACTTAAAAAATGATCAACAAGAAGATCGGTACAGAGAGCAACTCGGCCAGAAGAGGCACTTCCTTCTGCACGCAACCCTTGCCATATTATCATACCTCGTATTCGGCCTTGTCCCACCTGTTGTCTACGGCTTCACATTTCGCGAAACGGATGATAGGGATTACAAGCTTCTTGCAGTAGCAGCAGCTTCTTTTGTATGCATTGTTATTCTCGCCATTGCAAAGGCTTACACTCAAACAAGGCAGCAGCACAAGCCCGGGGAATATCTAAAAACGATAATGTACTATCTTACTACTGCAGTGATGGCCTCGGGTGTTGGATTTGGTGTAGGTGAACTGGTCAAGAAGTTCATGGAGAAGCTTGGTTGGTTTGAAACAAATCAAGCAGCTGCTACTCTTCTCTTCCCCGGAGCCTCGTCCCAATCATTTCGTCCATCTTTCACTTCATACTAGCGCGCAGTCTCAATTGTGTTGATGCCCCAGAAAATATGTCATTCCTTGAGTTAAAACAGAAGTCAAAATTTGTTCCTCGTTCTTTGTACTATTCTATGCTTTATATTTGTGAAATTCCATGGCATTATAGACCTCCATAGAAAATAATCCATTTGTGATTCTAGAGTGAAAGTTTGCATGGTTTGTCAAGGATCGTACTTATCTCAGACACATGTTTATACAGCGATTGAATTGTTTTCTGTTTGTTGTTTATGCCATTGTAATCCTTGCCTTGTTGAGATGTATCCAACTTTATCAATAAGTCACTCTTTTTTTTTTTCCCTGGGCAATTTTGTTTCTTCTTTTTCTTTTTCCGGATCTGAGGAGGTAGCGCCGCACTCAGCGACCATCGGTTGTGCGATGGTCGCAAAATTGGTAGCTAATTGTGTTTAACAACTTAATTTTCAATTTAGAAACAGATCTTACGATTGTTAAAAGCAATTTCTCTAGTAATTTTTTAATAATGAGTTCAAGTAATTATGATTCTTCTAACAAATGCAAACCCCCAAAAAAGGAAAGTTTGTTTCTCAAAAAACAGATGTCACAGATAGGTCAAATGGACGAAGATAAGGAACATTCTACAAAACTTCCCGGACGATCAAAAAGTCCCAATAAGCGCGCGACACGTGGCCAAAGATTTACTGTTTTCGCAAATACAATGAGTGAACTCTTTGCTTATTCCATTGTAACCCCAAGGGCGGGACGATATTGCCCCTCTTTGTCAATCCACATGCCCGCTACCAATTTGTAGTTAACAATGAATTTCCTGAATTTTCCTGCCAATTTGCACTAACCAATGTCACTCAGTCAAGCTTTTGTCTTGTCAACAATTCCCCTTTTACCGTGCATGGATCAAATCAACCATAATATTTCTGTGTGTGTAGTACTAAAGCAAGCACGTGAATGGCGTGCTTGCATTAGTACATTCACGTGTTTTGAACGTCCCGAAAGTTTTGTAGAATTTTCCGACTGAAGATAATGTTGTTACGAAAAAGAGTGGCAATGTCAGTGTGAATGTGAAGGAAAATTTTTTTAACCCTATTTGTTAAAATGGTTTCAAAATTAACCTAATTTTTAAAGAATTTGTAAAAATAAACTTTTTGAACTTTCGAAATTCGAATTTAAACTTTCAAAATCCGAAACTGAACTTCAAAGTTCGATTATATATTTTTTTCCTCCATTTAAAAAAAATTAATATCTTTGATTTCGAGCTTTCAAAGTTCGATAGAAAATTCGAAACCGAACTTCAAAGTTCGATATTTTTTTTTGCCTCCGTTCAAAAAAAAAAAATAACATCTTCGATTTCTAACTTTTAAAGCTCGATATCGAACTTTGAAAGCTCAAAGTGGGCAAAATGAGCGTGGGGGATTGATTTTGCATAGAGATAGCATGCCTGGTGTGCCATGTGTTTTTTCGAATTCATGCGTGGATTTATTTACCAAAAAAAGGAAAGACAAAAGGGGAAAAAAAGTGTGTATAAAGTTTGGAATTATTTCTACAGAAAAGTAAACTTTTGTCATAACTCAACCTGTCCAAAAACTTAAAAAACCCAAAGCAGACAAGTGACAAATTAGTTTTCCTTGGATTTTCGATCATTTTAGCCGCTTTGAACTTTGAAAGTTCGATTCAAAGTTGGATTTCATACTATTTCGAATATTTCGAACTTTGAAAGTTCAATTTCGAACTTTCAAATTTCGATTTCGTAAATGTTCTTTTCTTTTTGAATAGGAGAAAAAAAATATAATCGTTTCGAATTTTGAAAGTTCGGTTTCGAACTTTCAAAATTCGATTTCGTAAATGTTAATTTTTCTTTTGAATGGGAGAAAAAAATATAATTGAACTTTCGAAGTTTGAATTCAAATTTCGGAAGCTCGAAATGTCTATTTTTGTAAATATTTTAAAAATTAGGTTAATTTTGGAAGCATTTTAAAAAATAGGGTTAAATTTTTTTTTTTCCTGAATGTGAAAGCTCAACTCATTCTTACCGTTAGCGTGGTTAATCATGATTTATCACCATAATTAAAATATAGTTTGCAATCAAAGATGGGATTGAGAGTAGGGTAAAAAGATTAGCACGTTTTTATCATCTTCAAACGCAAAAATAAATTAATGCATATTCAGAAGTTAGGTAACGGTACTTCTCGAATATGGTACACTCGTGAATCACAAACCACACATAGACAAATATCATCATTACTGATGCTATATATAAAACAATGTGAATCACAATCATCCTAACTATATTTTTATTAGGGGAAAAAATATTTTATTTTCTTTTTTATTAAAGTTGTATAAAATTTATTGTATTTTAGAACTTGTTAATATCTTGTATATTTTAAAGAGTTTTGCAGCAAACCTCCCATTTACGTGATTGTGCGATATGCTTTGTATCATAATTAAAGGAAGTATTAACACATATAAAAGTATTAACAAGTTTTGAAATCACAAAAAAAAATTTATATAACTTTAACATAATACAAAATCAAAATATATGTCACTTTTTTCTTTATTATTTAAATCTCTAACAACTCAAAAAAAAATCAGAAGCTATGCCTAATGCCTATACTGCAGATACCATTCTCCGATGCCCAACTTTCTCGCTTTCATATATTTCCAGAATCTTTACTATATTATTTTTGCTTGACCTGAAAATTGATTTACGGCCTTTTTTTTTTTTCATCTACATATACCATGAAGTATTTACCAAACATATAGAATAAAATGAGTTAGAGGTTGTTTGGCTTTATTTATTTAGTATTTATAAGCGCTTAAATTGTAAAATGCATATAAGAAATTTTTTTTTAAGTGTTTATAAACATCTAAAATAAACAAAATCAAACACTCACTTACATTTAGATACTAATAAGGAAAGTCAAACACCCTCTTAGACACATACATAGGGTTATATGTAGAACTTATAAGCCACAGAAAGTTATTATTGGACAGCTGCTTTTAGTAGGAGCCATCAGTATAGCTGGCATATAGTTTACTTTCTGTGACATTATTATGGAAGTAATACAGAAGACGACTTCAATGAAGCGTCAGGCTAGCGAAACTTATAATGTTACAAATGAAGACGAAACAATTACCGAAACGGATAGTGATAATGGAGATTTGAAGCCTTTGGTTGGTTTGAAAGAAGAAGCAGCAGCAGAAAATGATGGTCGACCGAAAAATAGCTTCTTTTTCGACAAGAATGAAGGTACGTACTTATATTAGCTTAATTTTATGACTCCAAGACTCCATGTTTATTTTGTATGTTCCAGCATAAATATTTCTCTCTGTCTTTTTCTCTCTTTCTGCAAAGAAATATTAATTGCTAGTTTGCTACATTTTGCACAACTTATTGTAAAAGAATTTTTAGCTTATGATTGAGGAAATTAAATATACTTTTCCTTCTACCAAGTAACATGTATCCTCTACATACACATATGTATATATACATATATGCATATATATATATATATGTGTGTGTGTGTATGTGAAACTATAAACAAGGTTCGCGCTTATTTCACCTGTACGAGCTACCAGTCTTGAAAAGAGGAAACAGAATAGAGTAGAAAGAAAAGGCAACGTCTTTTTGGTCAGTAAGTAATTTCTTTAGTTCGACCAAAATTACTTTATAAATACATGGGCAATCAAAAATAAAAACCTGAGACTGTACATAACCTCCTAGTGTCTACCGTATCTTTATATTTAAAATAAAAAAAGGTGTCGTTAGACATATATAGAATCTCAAGTGTATAAGCACGACTAGCTAGCTAGGTGCTTGTTTGGATTAGTTTTTTTTAAAACCACAATTTTTAGCAACTTTTAAAAAATAGTTTTTTTAAGTAGCTGAAAATTTTGATTTTAAAAAAAAGTCATTTTTGAATTTTTTTTTTAGAGTTTCAGTTTTTTAAAAGCCAAATTAAATAATTATTACAAATTTAATATATCTTTTTTAAGAAAAAAATTACTTTTTCCTTAAAAAAAAAAACTAATCCAAACATGGCCCTAGTTCATGACATACACTTGAGGATACGTTTCTTGTGCTTCAAAATATTGGTTAAGAAATACAGTCAACCATAATTTTTACTAAAACTATGTTTCTATCATGTCTCCTATTATTATAAAAGGCATCCTCATTAACATATTCATCAAGACCTACATTGGCTATGATTGTATGATTATTTTTGTGATCAACCTCAGAACTAAAATCTTGAGCTCACGAGCAAGTCTAAAGTCGTAGACTTATGTAAATCTTGAACCTCAAATAGCTTAACTTAAAATAATTAGCCTAAATTATTATTTATCTTTACAATTTTCACTACAAAAAAATCAAGAATAAGCAGTGATTTCACTACAAAATAACGAGGAATAGTCGTCGGTTTGATTATATAGGTAGGGGGTTTAGATAATGCATAGAATATTATTTTGCAAGATAATTAATGAATATATTCTTAGTTTGGTTAGTAGATAATATAATTATAGAGTCCTACAGTAAGAAATATTCAGTGTTCTAATCCTAGATGAAGCATGGTGTATTTTTTTTTTTTTTGAAATTATATATAGACGACGTTTTAAATAGTCAATGCGCATACTGGTAGCAATTTCAAAAATAGGCGATACCCATATAGCCGGCGGAAAAATCATCGCCTATTACCTTCTTTTTTTGCAGTGTTTAACCATAAATAATATCATGTCTTGTGGTCATTTAATTCATCAATATTAGTAAATATTACATAGAAGAAAAGTCTTGAAACCCACCATAGTTTGAGCAAACAAGAGATGCGCAAAGCTTAGCTTGAAGATTAACCATATATTCGAGTCTGTTCATTGTCGGAGAATGATAGGGATGATTTCGTCTTGTTGTTTAAGCTTTAGCCCTTTTGCTTTTCTTCTTATTTTTAAAAGCATTATTTAACGACTTGACTTTAGTGGCACATTAGACATGTCCAATTGTTTAATGTGTATGTCTTTCCGTAATGCATTAGCAAATCGAACATCAATCCTTTGGCATAGAAAATTGTTTCTCATATAGGATATATCTCTCTAGTTGATGATAACAAATATAAGCGCTACACGTCAATAGGTCCTATATTTACACATATACGGGTGCAAATTCGTTAATCCAGTAATATTACCTGGTCTCTATCATTCTTGCATGGAATTTCAACAGCAGGCCGGCTCGATCTCTCAATCCAGTAAGGTTTTTTTGTAACGTTACGAACGACATGCAGTGATTATACGTTATTTAAATTATTTGATAATATTGATATAGACAATTTATTATTATTGAATCTCTTTAAAACATTGTAAGTTATTGGTAAATCCATTCAATTCTCTCGTGAGAAACTTGTTTGATTCCATTATTATTTTTTTCTTATTTTTTTATTATGTGGAAGATGCTCCAGCAATTAATCGATTAAAATTAAAGGTGAGAAAAACGCTGGCCTTGTACTTAATTTATTAGGCACAGAGAATTGCTTTCTGGTTCTTATCTCTCTTATTACTGTGCTCTTTATTGAGCATGGCAAATGTATGGTGCAAGAAGCATTTTTTCGATATGGGTTTGCTTAATGTGCAATTTACATATTATAGTTTCACAGTGAACAATATTAGCATTTTTTTCATTTCAGATTTTACACGGTTTTATTTATATTTTTATAACAGGTGCCGAACATAATTATAATTTTTTCTTTTAATTCACAAATAAATCTTTCTTTAATCATTAACTGATTGACAATTAACAATTAGTTCGACATTGTTGTTGTCGAAGAAAGTCCATAATTTTGAAATTTTTATTTAATTTTTTTTCTAATTTTTCTTTTTCATTCTTTTACTTCAATATGAATTACAAAAAAAAATCCCGGAAAATTATAGCCTTGGAAATCAATACAATCATTAAGAATATATGTGGATATGTTGCAGGTGATGAGTTTGGACAAGCAACCAGGCAGAAATACATTAAAGCTGAGAACTTAAGCCCCATGTTAAAGAATATGGACGTTCAAAATGCTATACGCGCAGCTCTTAATGTCCAAGATGGTCAAAAATTTATACCCGGCGATAGCATTCTGCAATCAAGAAACTCTGAAGAAGAAGAAGTCAGTAATAGTATTCCAAGGGATGTCAAAAATGGAGAAATTGATTACATAAAAGTTGATGTGGGAGAAGAAACTGAAGATGAGGAGGAAATTATTGAGCTGGAATTTTTGGAGAGGGAAGTCCACAAGGTGCATACGCATAATACGTACTGTCCTAACTGCAGGTCAAAGATGACCAAGGTCGTTCTCCGTAGAAGGAGAGTGAAAGAACCGCCCCGCCGCGGTGAGGATAGCCCACATCATACGCTTCCCGGCGAGCAGCCTGATCGGGATCTATTCGGATGCTTGAAATGCTTTAGCTTTTTCACTAGAGGTACGTTTTGATCACCATAAACGTTCTGCCTTTCTGTGGATGTCAACTTAATAAGTGAATTTGCTTTGGTATTGCACCATGTTCAGTGTAAACTAATTATGAACTTGAGCAGGTTTCAATTGCTTTGGACTAGGTGGAGAAAGTCCTAGACCTCTACCTTTTCAACCTCAAGGCGTGCCCGACGCGACACAACCAGGTAAACATTGCAATACACATTTGATTTCCATCTTTAATTCTTCTTTCACCCAAAAAAAAACAGATTAAAGAAAGCAGACACACAATTACAAAGTGGGAGCCAGAAAAGGAACCCACTCATTATTCAAATTATTCAAGAATGGAGGTTAGATTCTAGTCATAACAAACAAATTTATTTTCAGCCGTATCACTAAATGTTCGAATAGCTAACACCAAATTCCGAACATTATCAGCAATTTTCCTAAAAATTTGCTCGTCAATTTAAGCCCCAATGTTGTGTATTCTTTGGTTGCACTCCGTCCAGATGTGCTAAACACACAACCAAAAGTTCAATTCTGATAACCGTCATGTTAAGAATTATCAGTGTTCCATTACAAAAAACTAATTATCAATCTAAGAATTAGCCCGGGACCTTATCTGGTAAAATTGAATTTTAAAATTTTTTTATGTGGGACGAGTATATGTTGTAACACTTTGAAAGAGCTCCTAAAATATGTTATTGTTTGTCTAGTGATCACCATACATAAAATGCAGGTTATCGGCCGCCAGTACTAACTGGTCATAGAGGATCAGTCGCAGCACAACCTTCACAGTTGCGGCCTGATGATTCAAATGTACGAAAATCAGAAATCATAAAAAGCATTGTGTATGGAGGCCTAGCGGAATCAATTACAAGCTTAAGTGTGATTTCATCTGCTGCAGCCTCTGATGCTTCGACTTGTAAGTTTTTATCTCATTTCCATGTCTATCTAGAATGCTTGGAGCTATATATATATATATACAACGTTTTGAAACAATACACAAAATACTGAACTAATTAATTTAATGAGGTAACCCCAATCGTCAAGCTTATAATAATTAAACTAACATTAATTTGTCTGAAATTCCTGCAGTGGGCGTTGTGACTCTGGGATTTGCAAATCTTATTGGTGGACTTTTTGTCATAGGCCAGAATGTAAGTAATCCTCATTTCGCCACTCGTTAATAGGAACTTTTGGGCAGCTTTCTCATGATTACACAAATGACTCTTCAGTAATCAAAACGGGGTTATAACAATGACCCATTTTGTCTTTTATTTCTTACGTACCCTTTTAATAATTAAATCTCTCACATGTAAAACACCCCATTCATTAGCTAAAGAAGATTACCAAGATTTCGCGATCCACATGCTATTGAACTTATTCCAATCCCAAGAGTTTAGATAGAATTAGTATTGATATACCGATTTAAACCGAGCTCTTATTGAATTACTCGTTCATTAAAGAGCATTCTCAATATTATGTGTTTGAAGAGGACTCAAACCTCCACACTTTTTTGCACGTGTAACAGGATTGTATGGTCGTGGAATATGGGTCTACGATCCTTATGGACTAACCAAAAAAGTACAACCCGTAAATCCAACATGGGGCGTGGAAGGCTTTGATGCATTTGTCTTATCTTTACAATTTTTAATGCCGCCAGTGCTCAAATAAAAAAAATTGCCAAAAACTAATACTATAACACATGATATGGACGTAAATTAATGATTTAGGGGCATACAGCTCGATTGGTACATACCGTTGGGTTGGTTAAATACAGCAATTAAATTTGTGTGCTCCATGCGTTAATTTCACGTTTATATGTTTTCTTCTTCTCACCATTAACGTAGCATTCCTGTTGTGACAAAATCTACAGCTTCTGGACTTGAAAAATGACAATCAACAAGTAGATCGCTACAAAGAACTGCTGGGTCAGAAACAACACTTTTTTATGCATGCTACACTTGCCATATTATCATACCTCGTATTTGGCCTGGTCCCACCCGTTGTCTATGGCTTCACATTTCGTGAAACCGATAACAGAGATTTCAAGCTTCTTGCAGTAGCAGCAGCTTCTCTTACATGCGTTGTTGTTCTTGCAATTGGAAAGGCCTATACTACTCAAAGGGGGCAGCACAAGTTCACCACATACCTCAAAACGATTCTTTACTATCTTGCAACTGCAATAATGGCCTCGGGTGTTGGATTTGCAGTTGGTGAACTGGTGAAGAAGCTTATGGAGGAGCTTGGTTGGTTTGAGCCAAATCAAGCAGCCACTTTACTCTTCCCTGGAAAACAACAATCCCTGCTTCCATCTTTTGTTTCATACTGACATATATAGTCCGCGGGGAGCGATTTGGTGACAGACGATTTCCGATATTAGTCCGTTCCTAAATGATATTTTTAGTTACGAATATGTTCTGTCACCCGTCTGCAGTTCTAGTAGTCTTATGTGCCACTCAACATGCTGTTTGTCACGTAAAAACAGCAGTCACGTTTGGTTTCCTGTAACAAAACTATATATGCTTTAAATCTATGAAATTATGCTTACACCTGCAGCTAATTAAACTAGACTTCCGTAGAAACTTCATCTACAACGTTTGGCAAAGAATGTTTACATGGTTTCCAGCTAGCTTTATGTATAGATTGTAAAGTTTTTGGTAACTTTTTAAGTCTTATCTTTAGTTTCTATTAATACAATAAGAGTAAATTACATATTACCACTCTGACTTATGTGTACTATACTATCAAAATTAGTTAATTAATTCCTTATAATTTGACTTATATGCACCGTACCCACTTGTAGTATCAAAATTAACTAATTACCTTTTGAAGTTTTTAAAAGTATGCAAAATATTCCTAAAATATATAACAGTAAGTTAGTATTTTTTACACTTTGAAAAATTTTAGAGAGTAATTAACTAATTTTAATACTATAAGGGGTAAAGTGCACATAAGTCAGAGTACAAAAGGTAATTAGTTAGTTTTGATAATACATGAGGTATGTCACACATAGACCAGAGTACAGGGGTAATATGTAATTTATTCATACAATAAATTAATAAACTAATAATTTCTTTACAATCTTAAACTTTTAAATAAAGTGATAACTTTAAGATGATATCAGAGCTCACGTTATGAGCTAGTTATATTTGTCTACATGTGACCCTTCTTAATTCATGTGTAACATTTTTTCAATTATCAAATCAAGTCACACGTGAGGGAGAGTGCTAAAGTATTTCCTCTCATATGGAAAAATCATAAAATCTAAGACCACTTAGTAAAATCCTGAGCTACTCCTCCCATTGACCAATTGGTTTTTAGGATGGAAACCTGAAATCTTTACATGGTATTAAATTGTGCGTGTGCAAGTTTTAACAAATCATGCTGCATGTAAAGGGGCGTGTTAATACAATAAATTAATAAACTAATATTCTCTCGGTGGATGTGTTAATACAGTAAATTAATAAACTAATATCTTTTCGGTGGACGTGTTAATATAATAAATTAATAAAACAATATCCTCTTGGGGGCCTGTTAATACAAGTAATTAATAAACCAATATCATCTCTATGAGTTTAAACTTTTAGATGAGGTGGTAATCCTTAGAGTTTCCAAGATGTATCTTATCCACATTTCAGTTAAACAATTTTTTAATATCATTCATTTATATCATTTATTGCTCTTTGTGTATAATATTAGAAGTCCCTTACGGTTTTAAAAATAATCTTTATGGAAATTACCTTTGTTTTTGCAATATATTATTGCTCTCTGTGTATAATATCAGAAGTCCCTTATGGTTTTAAAAATAATCTTTATGGAAATTACCTTTGTTTTTATAATATATTATTTTTCTTTATCGGTAACTGAAGTATTTCGTTTCACAAAAAACATCATTTGGAAGAAAAGTTCAAACATGACGCCTCGAGCTAGCTATACATAAAGCTGTATTTTATAATGTATCCTTGTAATTACGATGTAAGCAAAACGGCAGCTCCAATTGACATCCACAATAATGTTCTCAAAAACAAATTCTTTCGAGGGTCAAGATCCATGTAATGTATTGTTTCTTTCCTTTCACACGCGAGATATATACACACACACATATATATATATATATATATATATATATATATATAAGTAAAACATATTAAAGGGTTAATTAAACAAAAAGTTGCAAAGTTATTGTACCTTTTTAAATTAATCATCATTATTTTAAACTGTTGAATTTAACACTCAATGTTTCATAAAAAATAGTCAAACTAATTTTTTTGTTTAAAACTTTTTCGTATTAATCCATAATATTTCAAAACTTTATTCATATTAATCCCCATTCTTCATCCATTTTTGCTAGATGGGTATATGTTTACGTATTTTATATGATCAACCACTTACAAATATCAGAATTCTTTTCCCCCTCAATAGGTTCTGGACAACGAGAAAGTTTGAACAATCGTCTTTAAAATGCATTATAGAAGAGGCCAAAAAGGTTTTTTTGCTTATAGACTCTCTGTGTTTAGTCATAAATATACTGTTAATCCCTAAATTCATGAAATAACAATTGAGACCTCTTGTATTTTTTCAAAAGTTACACGTTTAGTCCCTCTATTACAATCTCCGTCCATTTTGATAGCAAGTGTCAAACATGCAAAAAATGAGATTGGACTTCATTTTTCGCCCTTAATTGCACATGCACCCTCTATATTTTCTTTTCTTTTCTTTTCTTTTCTTTTTATCATATTTCAAAAAAAATTAAAATTAAAATCATGACCCAAACCCGTCATCCCGAGTGCCACCTCCCCAACCACAACCAATACCATCCCTGCCATCACAACCACCACCATCACCACTGCAACCAAGTTTAATTTTTTTTAAGGGAAAATTGTACGGAATTCCTTTGTGTTTTGTCATAAGTGTGCGTTTATCCCCTATGATTTAAAAATTAACTAGTTATCCCCCTGTTATTCTCAAAAGTGAATCACACACACCCATTTTTAACTCTGTCAATTTTGGCTAACGAAAATACAAAAAGATTAATTTACCCTTCAAATCCAGGGGCTAACGGTGCACTTATGGCAACCACAAGGGGGTACGACGCACTTATGACAACCACGGGGATATGATGCTATTTACCCTTTTTATTTAATTGGAAATGTGAAGTAATTAATAATTAAATAATTAATTATTAATAATTTAATAATTGATTAATTATTTAATCAAATAATTAAAATTTAATTAAATAATTAATTTAATTAATGAGACGGAGGTTGTGCTATCATAATGACAGTGAAGGTTAATTTCTTTTTCAATTTTCACTTTCGGATGACAAAAAATATTTACTTATAGTAACAAAATAAAATGCAAACATGTTTATAATATAATTGATTAAAATTTACATATCTTAAATTAAGGTAAAGGATTCAAGTCTTTTCTCTTGCAAATATTTTTTTAAAACCAAAAAGAAAGGGTATTTTTACCAAAATCAAATTTAAGAGCAAAAAAAACTAAACCTACTCGTAGGCCCCCCATGTGCTACACGTCTAGTTAAATCTAACGGAAAAAGTAACAGAGAAGAGTAATGTGCTTCATTTTTTAAAAGTACAAGGGGTAACTAGTTAATTTTTAAATCATATAAAGTAAACATACACTTATGACAAACCATAAAGAGGTTCGTGCAATTTATCTTTTTTTCATTTCTTCATCATTTTTAATTACCGTTGTGTTGAAATTGAAGCTTTTTTTGACTTTACGGTAACGAAATTGTTGGTGAAACTTTTGAGTCATTCGCAAAGTTTTAGTTTGGTCGCTTTATGGTTCATCATTTGCTGATCTTATTGATTTTCTTGGAAGAAGTATGTGTGCTATCTTTCAGTTGCATTTTCATGTAGGACGAGAGATGATAATTGGCTGATTTTATGTATCTTCAAATTTGAATCTTTTTCCTGCAAAAGCTTTGGATTTCTTCTTTGCTTATGTTTAGTTGGGGGTGGGGGTGGTGGGGCTGGCGGCGACGAGGGAGATAAGGGTGGTGGACTGATGGACTTTTTCTTTTTTTAAAAAAACATTTAATTTTTCTTTTTTATTTTTTAAATTAAAAAAGGGCCAAATTGATGTTTTATTAAATAAGGTGAAGGCAAAATAGACATTTTCAAAATATGTTAATGAATTAACGGGAAACTTGAGGGAGGGGCAAGTGTGCAACTTTTGGAAAAATACACGGAGTCTTGATTATTATTTCGTAAATTTAGGTTAAACACATAAAATTTATAAGTAAAAACTGAAAATATTTCGTTATCATTTTGGATGAGAATTGGGTAGCTAGTTGACTTGGGAGAAGTTTGGACTTCATAATTGAACTCAGCAATTAAATAATGCACGTGCCAAATGCTACGCTTAAAATAGTCATCTACTTTACTTCTCTTTATTTTATTCTTAAATATCATCAGATAGAATGATCTTTCAAAAGATCTTTGTTAACTATCTATTACGTGATATTTTCATTTATTATTTTTAATATTTTTTTCATTTATTATTTTTAACATGCTCCTCACATATTATATTGTTGGCTTGTTTTTTTTTTTTTTCTCGTTACATTTCTTTTGCGTGGATGTAATTTTACAAATAATTAAGTGGCTCCAAAATTTGAACCGGTGATATTTCTATAATTTGGGCTCTAAAGCTATTCGTGTAACTTCTAATTTAAAAGTTTAGACCATTAAAAAAATTATTTATTATTCAACTATTAAGAGAATGATTACTTAGACATGACACACTTGTATTAGGTTTGGGTTTCACATCTAACAACTAAGAACTTATGCTTATAATTAATGCCCCTGATTATTCCCGCTTTCGTATACACTAACCATCATCTTGATTTATTTTAATTTATATTTTGTCTCAAAAACCCCTAGCTAGCTAATAATGCCACAAGTTTCTCGCTTTCTTACACTAACAAACTTGAGTTGTATTAATTTAATGATTGTTTTGTCTTATCACTAGAAAATTAAGTCAATTGCGATCGCGATTAATGTATTAATAAATTCTTGTTGGGACTAATATATATGGTAATTTAATCTATTTATCATATTTGTCCAATCGAATTGATTAAGTGTTCTCTAGTGGTTGTTGAGTAGGCCGCTAATGTCATTTTCATGTTGATTATGTTAATATAAGAGAAGCCATTATTGCTGCGAGCACTTTGCAAAAGAACCTTAACAAAAGCAATATTAATATTGTGCACTACAAACATGTTCAGAATAAATCAAGCTGTACTCTCTTAATTACGCTTTATTTTAATGTCTTAGCATGATATCCCAACCATTCATTTCACCTTAAACTAGAAGCTTCAATCCATTATTCTGAAGTAGTTGGTGATCGTGAGAGCCAATCGCACATTTTCTAAGATGATAGAATTAATTTTATCAGTTACGAACACGTACAAAAGTCCTTTGAATCTATATATAATGCTTCCAGCTCCTTTTTTTCAAGCATAGACATGCAAAAACACATAAAAAAACACCAATTAAGGAAGTATGTAATTCCAAAATTAAGCACAAATAACTATGAATTAAAGGCTTATTTCAGACTTATCACTGACCATAAATAAAAATTCTTTACCTTTCAACAAATTAGATAGTTTACAATATGGATGGTACAACTCTGAATTCCTAATTTATTTTCACTGCGTTCATCTGAACCGCCCTTATCACATCTACCTTTGACGGGAACACTCTTTTTGGCCAAATTCATTCTATCGGAGTACCACATCTGGTGGTTGGGTGGCTCGTTCCTACTAGTCATGTAGTACTCTATCCTAGCAATTTGGAACTCTACTAGGTCTTCCTCTTCCACCTCCGAATTCGCAGCATCATTCGGACCAACACCAAAATCCTCATTCACATAGTTCAAACTCACAATTAAGACAATATCATCTTGATCTTCCAACTCCTGGTCCTCGTTCTCTTCCTTTGGCTCCGACAAAATAGTATCTGCAACGACCTTAAACCTTTCCTCCATGCTACCATAGTGAGAAGGTCCCCCTACTTTGGACATCCCCTCTGCGCCTCTATGGCAGACGTCCCCTCCACGCCAGACGTCCCTCCATGCCGCCATAGTGAGAGGCTTCCTCTACTCTGGACATCCCCTCCATGTCGTCATAGTTAGAGTGTCCTTCTACTTCGAACATCAAATGTAACGCCCCATTCTACATCGGTTCTTTGTGAGATTTATATGCACTTTATAATGGCTTGGGTTCACTACTACTGTCATCATCGGTTTAGGTATTTTGGGTTAGTTGGTTAGGCTCAAGTGTGGTAGCAGGCTAGTAGTTGGGCCTGGGTTATTACAGGTGGTATCAGAGCAGGCTCTGGGTAGATTCTACGCTGCTTGGGGTCCTGGACTGTGATTCTATTCTGTTTGTCTTTAGGCCGCGACGAGGACGTCGCGTCTTTAAGCGGGGGAGTCTGTAACGCCATATTCCACATCGGTTCTTTGTAAGATTTGTGTGCACTTTATAATGGCTTGAGTTCACTACTACCGTCATCATCGGCTTAAGCATTTTGGACCAGTTGGTTAGGCTCAAGTGTAGTGGCAGGCCAGTAGTTGGGCCTAGGTCGTTACATCAAATGTGGCTATGAGAATAAGGAAAATGCAGCAAAGTCCGCAACTATTCTAGGAATATTGAACTGTGCATCGTCAGAGATCGATGTTGCTACGTTTAGGTCTGGCATAATGAGGTATAACAAGGATTAGCAGCTAGTTGCAAGACGTACACATCATCACTTTGTACATTGACGATTACATGTGCAACATTATGGTTCCAATCACAACAAGCAATGGCATACATATTGTGCATATCTTCGTCTTCAATAATTGCACTCGGGTAGTAATTTATCCGCTACAAGTGAACATCCCATTTAGGGTTCCAATAGCATAAACTAACATTATCCATAGTTGGACGCAAACCAAGCTTTCTAATAACAAGAGATAGAAATTCAGTGTATTTAGTGTTTGAAAAAATTTTGATTTTTCATGGCAAATTTGGACCTGTGTAGTCCTGCCCTTCAACAGTCATAATTCTTTGACTGTTGTAGTATAAAAAGATAGTTACCTCGGTTGGATCCATTTATTTTTTTTCATGATGAAATAAACAAAAAAAGAAGAAAAAAGCAATAGAGAGATGAACGACTTCTAGTGAATGCTGAAATTTCTTTTACTTTAAATCTGATATGTGGGTTCAATGTGGAATGAGCCGAAGGAGGGGGTAGTGTTTATATAGTTACAAAACTGACTTCGGGAATCAGTCTGCCGAATATTTTCTGCAGCATAAAAGCCAAGAAGTGACTCGAGCTTCACTAGAGGCAGAACTACCAGCGTGCGAACTAACTCTCAGAATGTGTTTATGCTTCACAGGAACCCTAAACAGATGCCCAAAGTGTGTTTCGTACTCATATATTCTCTACCCTCCTTCCCCGTCACATCGCTGCAAAAATTCTCTGGAAAAGCAAATTAGAAACCCTAACAGATGCCTAAAGTATGCCGTGTGCTTTAGAAGTATAGACACACTTCGCGAGTACATCGCATGCTCTGGTAGTTCAGATGCACTTCAAGAGTACGTTACATGCTTTGGGAGTTCGGCAATGCACGCTAGCCATCCGATAGGGTCATATTTCAAAACGCAGCGCAATCAGGGTTACTTTTGTAATAGAGTTCAAAAGCAGGGTTAGAAAAAAAAATCCAAAGTTTGACAAAGAGAAAGCTTGGAATAATCATCTTTAAAATGCATTACAGAAGAGCCTAGAAAATAATTAAATTTCGTTCATTTTGGATGAGAATTGACTAGCTAGTTGATTGGGGAGAGGCTTCCCCCCCCTCCCTTTAGGGAAGCCAAAAACCAATTATATATTACATATAACTAAGGAGAATCAATCCCAAGACCATTCACCACTAAAGTGAGAGATACGCCACTAAACTACTAGGTCATTGGTCATTAAGTGGGGAGAAGTTTGGACTTCATAATTGAACACAGCAATTTAATAGTGCGTGTGCCAAATGCTACGCCTAAAACAATGATCTGGTTCACATGTCTTAAATACCATCAGAAAGAATAATCTTCCAAAAAAATCTTTGTTAACCATCTATTAAGTGATACTTTCATTTATTATTTTTAACATTTTTTTCATTTATTATTTTTAATATGCTCCTCACATATTATATTGTTGGTTTTTTTTTTGGGTTACATTTGTTTTAAGTGGATGTAATTTTACAAATAAGTGGCTCCAAAATTCAAGCCCATGATACTTCGATAATTTGCGCTTTAAAACTCTTCGTGTAACTCCTAATCTAGAAGCTTAAATTGTTAGAAGAATTCATTTATTATTCAACTATTAAGAGAATGGTTAGTTTATTAGACGTAAGACACTTGTATCAGGTTTGGTTTCTGTTGAATGTGGCCCGTATTCTTGGGCAACAAGAATAGCAGATTTCCTTGTTGGCATATTACCTTATTCGCTTGTTACCTTTTGTAGCACATAATTAATTAGTTGCCTTTTCTACTTAATAGGTTTAGGAAACCTTTGCACTATAAATATGTGGTAATACTCATTATATTATGTGTGAGAGAGAAACCAAAGGGAAAGCCTTGTAGTATTCGTGATCAGTAATAGAATTATTCTCTGCTGCCTGTGGACGTAGGCTTCAAAGCCGAACCACGTAATTTCTTGTGTCCGTTATTTCTTCTCGTATTCTTCGTGTTTGCATGTTTTTCCCCAACAAACTGGTATAAGAGCTTAGGTATTAATCTGCTGCTTGAGGGAAAAAGGAAAAATCAAAACTCACTGTGAAACCAAAATTTCTCAAAACCAAACGGTGCCTAACCAAACAAAGGTCTTTGTTCGGCAAGGAGTGCTCCGGTACTGTCTACGTTGAGCGTTGGTGGCTGGAGTGAAAGCTTGCGTCGGTGGGTCATGGTTCATGTTTGGGTTTGAAGAACAAGCGAAGAAGATAGAGTTCGCGTGCTTTTGAGGTTGATTTTTGGTATTCAGGTATTATTTTTTTGAAATTGGTTCAAGTTTGTAAAGCAGGTTTAGGGTTTGTATGCTTTGCGTCTTTGGGTTTATTTGGATCGGGCCTGGGTAGTGGCCTTGTCCAATTTTGGCTAGGTCTTGGGTCTTGGGTTAATTAATTTTTTGTTGGGCTTGGGTTCTAGGCCAAAAAAATAATAAATTTCTTTTTTGGGTTTGGGCTTAGTTTAGGCCAAAAGAATAAAAAAAAGAATTTTTTATTGGGGCTTAGATTTAGTCCTAAAACAAAAAAAAAAAAGAGACCAGTTGACCTGTTTGACCGCGTTGACCAGGGTTTGACCGGGGTTGACTTTGACCGTTGACCATTGACCAAGGGTTGACCGAGTTTGACCAAAGCCTTACCCCACGTTTTTCGACGTGCTGAGTCCGTTTTTGGGCTCTATTTTTCCAGATTCTGCTCCGAAATATGAGTTTAGGGACGGTGTTGACTTTGACCAACAGGTTTGACTTTGACCGATGTTGACCAAAGTTGACCAGGGGTGTTCCTAAGGTTTCTCGACGTGCTGAATTTGTTTTTGTGGTCCATTGAGCCAAATTCCATCTCGAAATGTGAGTTTTGTGCAAACGAAGATGTCTTCCACAGGTGAAAAGTTTGAAATCGAGAAGTTTGACGGGAGAATGAGTTTCAGTCTTTAGAGGATCAGATTCAAGGCATTTATGACAATGCAAGGACTTTGAAAAGTCATTGAAGAAGTGATCCCGGAAAAGACGGAACCAGCAGTGAGAGAAGAACTCGAAGTGAAAGCCTTGAGTGCAATATATATGTCCGTGACAAATGAAGTATTGCCGGAGATTGCTGAGAAGACGACAGCAGTTGAGGCTTGGACTACGTTGGTGGAATTGTATGCATCTAAATCTCTCACCAATCGCCTCTACTTGAAGAAGCGATTGTATCATCTTAGAATGAAAGAAGGTACGTCACTAAAACAATACCTTGATGAGTTTACCTCTTGTTTTATTGCTTTGAAGGATGTGGGTGTTAAAATTCATGACGAAGATCAAGCTATGATCGTATTATGCTCTTTACCGCCTTCATATATGAACTTTGTGGACACTTTGTTGTACGAGAGGGATAAAATTACCTTTGAAGATGTGATTACTTCATTAAAATCGAAGGATCTTCAAACACATATTTTGGGACATAGGGAAGAAGTTCATGGGGAAGGTTTAGTGAGTAGAGAGAGATCGGAGAATAAAAAGAAAAGCAATTCAAGGTCAAAATCAAGAGTAAAGAAGCTACGCTGTTTCGAGTGTGGTGAAAAGGGTCACATTAAGAAAGAATGCCCAAAACTGAAAAAGGGAAAGAAAAAGGTAGAGAATTCAGCTAATGTGGTAGAGAGTGCTGACAGTGATGGAGATAACTCAAGTAGTACCGGGGAAGTTTTGACTGTGAGTGGATCACAGTGGCATAATCAATAGATTCTTGATACTGGTGCAACGTTCTATATGTGTCCTAAGCGTGACTGGTTCTCTTCTTATTCCAAAAGAGAAGGGAAAGTCTTTCTAGGCAATGATCTTTCGTTGAAGGTGGAGGGAATGGGCATCGTAAATATCAAGATGTTTGATGGTATTACAAGATCTCTCGAATGTTGGCATGTACCGGAGCTGAAGAAAAACTTGATTGCTTTTGGGCGTTTGGATTCTCATGGATACAAATTCCGAAGTGAGAATGGTGTCTTAAAGGTGACCAAAGGTGCAATTGTGCTCTTGAAAGGGAACTTGACTGGCGGCCTATATGTCCTTCAAGGTAGTACGATTCTGATTGTTGCAATTTATTACATCCGAGGAGAGTGATAATGACACTACGCAGTTATGGCACAAAAGGTTGGGCCATATGAGCGAGAGGGGACTGACCGAGCTGAGCAAGAGGGATTTGCTTTGTGGACAAAGAACTGGAAAGCTTGAATTCTGCAAGCATTGTGTCTTTGGAAAGCAAACCAGGGTAAAGTTCAGCAAGGGGCAGGAGAACACCAAAGGCACACTTGATTATATTCATTCTGATCTTTGGGGTCCTAATAAAATCCCTTCTAAGAAAGGTGCCAGGTATTATATCACTTTCATTGATGCATACTCTCGGATGGTGTGGGTATACTTCTTGAAAACTAAAGATGAGACGTTTCCAACATTTGTCGAGTGGAAGACGTTGATTGAGAAGCAGACTGGTAAACAAATTAAGCGTCTTAGGACTGACAATGGATTGGAATATTGCAATAAAGAGTTTGATGAGTTCTGCAGGAAACATGGCATTGTGAGACACCGCACATGTGTAGGGACACCACAACAGAATGTAGTTACAGAACGCATGAATAGAACTCTAGTGGAGAGAGCTCGTTGTATGCTCTCCTAATCTGGTTTGAGTCAAGACTTTTAGGCTGAAGCCGTCAATACGGCATGCTACTTGGTGAATAGGTCTCCATCCAAAGCTATTGAATTAAAAACTCCTTTTGAGTTATGGTCCGTAAGCTCACGACTACTCGATTGAGGGTGTTCTGTTGCCCTGCATACGCTCACGTGAAGGATGGCAAGTTGGAGCCGAGGGCAAAGAAATGCATATTTCTAGGCTATGCGTCCGAGAGGAAAGGTTACAGGTTGTGGTGCGCAGATTCAAAGTCTCCAGGTTTCCTCATCAGTAGGGATGTCATATTCAATGAGTCTGCTTTATTAGACCAAGAAAAGGAGAAAGCGGTAGATGGTTTAGACCACGGTGTCAAAGAGCAAGTGGAGGTATTTACTGATGTTCCAAATGTTCCATCTAGCAATAGTAGCAATCAAATTTAGCCGACTCAACCAACTGAGGTACATGATCAAAATGTGCCTGAACAACAGAAGTACAGCATTGCCACTGGGCGAGAAAGGAGACAGATTAGAGAGCCTCAAAGGTACGGATACGGTGATCTTATTGCTTATGCTTTGACTGTTGCCGAAACAATTGAAGGACATGAGCCGAATTCATACAAAGAGGCCATATCTGGGAAAGATTCTGCTCAATGGGTGGGTGCCATGAGTGAGGAGATTGAGTCTCTTCATAAGAATCAAACATGAGAGCTTGTTGAATTGCCCAAGGGACAGCGAGTTGTTGGATGCAAATGGGTTTACAAGAAAAAGGAAGGTACTCCAGGGGTTGAAGGTCCTCGACACAAGGCACGGTTGGTGGCAAAAGGCTATACACAAAGGGAGGGTGTTGACTTCAATGAAGTGTTCTCTCCGGTTGTGAAGCATAGTTCCATCAGGGTTTTACTTGCCTTGGTTGTTCTTCATGACTTAAAGCTTGAGTAGCTAGATGTGAAAACGTCGTTTTTGCATGGTGATCTTGAAGAGGAAATTTACATGAGTCAACCGGAGGGGTATATGGTTCCTGGTAAGGAGAACCATGTTTGCAAACTGAAGAAATCCTTGAATGGGTTGAAGCAGTCACCTCAGCAATGGTATAAGAGATTTGACACATTCATGGTAGGTGCTGGATACACAAGGAGTGCCTATGACAGCTGTGTGTATCTCAAAAGGCTTCCAGATGGTTCGTTTGTGTACTTGTTGTTGTATGTCGATGATATGCTTATTGTTGCTAAAAGCATGTCTGCAATCGACGAATTAAAGGAGCAGCTAGGTAATGAGTTTGAGATGAAGGATCTTGGAGCAGCAAAGAAGATTCTTGGCATGGAGATTCACAGACATAGAAATGCTGGGAAGCTGTTCTTGTCTCAATAGAGTTATATTGAGAAGGTGCTAGAGCGTTTTGGGATGCTTAAAGCTAAGCCTGTGAGTGTGCCGTTTGCTGCTCATTTCAAGTTGTCTGCAGATTTGTCACCTAAAACTGAGGAGGAGGTGGAGCATATGTCTCATGTTCCATACTCAAGTGTTGTTGGTAGCTTGATGTATGCTATGGTGTGCACTCGTCCTGATATTTCACATGCAGTTAGTGTTGTGAGCAGGTATATGGCATCACCTGGAAAAACACACTGGGAAGCGGTGAAATGGATAATGAGATATTTGCGTGGCACTGCGAACATAGGATTGCTATTTAGCAAGATGACTGGAGATTGCGCGAGGTTGGTGGGTTATTGTGATTCAGACTTTGCGGGTGACCTTGATAAGAGAAGATCTCTGACGGGTTACGTGTTTACTCTCTCTGGATGTGCTATCAGTTGGAAAGCGACATTACAGTCTACTGTAGCCTTGTCGACTACTGAAGCGGAGTACATGGCAATTGCAGAAGCTGTGAAGGAGGCCATGTAGTTACAAGGCCTAGTTCGTGATCTTGGACTGCAGCAAGATACAAGTACAGTCTTTTGTGATAGCCAGAGTGCAATTCATCTGACGAAGAATCAGATGTATCATGAGAGGACTAAACACATTGATATCAGATATCATTTTATCAGAGATGTTGTATCACAAGGAATCATATCGGTGCAGAAGATATCTACCCATAAGAATCCAACAGATATGATGACTAAGGTGGTTCCAGTCAGCAAGTTTAAGCATTGCTTGGACTTGGTTGCTATTTGCGGTGCGGAGCATTGAGCTCTTAGAGGCAGCTGGCTGCAGGGATGATGGTGTATTGATTGAAGCGAATACGTGCCAAGATGGAGATTTGTTGAATGTGGCCCGTATTCTTGGGCAACAAGAATAGCAGATTTCCTTGTTAGCATATTACCTTATTCGCTTGTTACCTTTTGTAACACATAATTAATTAGTTGCCTTTTCTGCTTAATAGGTTTAGGAAACCTTTGCACTATAAATATGTGGCAATACTCATTATGTTATGTGTGAGAGAGAAACCAAAGGGAAAGCCTTGTAGTATTCGTGATCAGTAATAGAATTATTCTCTACTGCCCGTGGACGTAGGCTTCAAAGCCGAACCACGTAATTTCTTGTGTCCGTTATTTCTTCTCGTATTCTTCGTGTTTGCATGTTTTTCCCCAACAGTTTCACATCTAACAACTAAGAACTTATGCTTATAATTAATGCCCGAGATTATTCTCGCTTTCAAACACACTAACCATCTTGATTTATTTTACTTCATATTTTGTCTCAAAAGCCACTACTAGCTAATAATGCCACAAGTTTCTCTCTTTCTTACAATGACAAACTTGAGGTGTACTAATTGAATGATTGGTTTGTCTCATCATTAGAAAATTAAGTCAATGCAATCGCGATTAATGTATTATTATGTTCTTGTTGGGACTCATATATATGGCAATTTAATCTATTTATCGTATTTTTCCAATCGAATTGATTACGTCTTCTCTAGTGGTTGTTGAGTAGACCGCTAATGTCATTTTCATGTTGATTATATGTTAATATAAGAGAAGCCATTATTGCTGCGAGCAATTTGCAAAAGACCCTTAACAAAAGGAATATTAATATTGTGCACTACAAACATGTTCAGAATAAACCAAGCTGTACTCTCTTAATTACGCTTTAGTTTAATGTCTTAGCATTACATCCCAACCATTCATTTCACCTTAAACTAGAATATAACTCGTGTGCAATCAATGAATAAAATGAGAATTATATATAAATTTTTTATGGTTTATGAAATGATAATGTATAAATATTTTTTATAAAATTTTATTTTTGATAAATTTTTATTAATAATCATTTTTTATGGGCTGTTCGAAGTGATCAAATAGATTATTTAAATTGGAAAAACAGGAATAAATTTATAGAAGAGAACAGATTTAAAAATTATCAAAAGCAAAAAGTGTGATAGAATGTTGACATGTAACATTAATAGAAAAAGCATATGTCCTCTCTTTTATATAATATAAAAGGCTATATTTAATTTGATCTGATGGCTAAAATAACTCCTAGGTATATATTAGATTAAAATATTTAACTCCTACTTATATATTAAGTCCTATTTTAATACAAAATTAGGGTGTAAAAAATAAAACATTAGTTGCCGATGGATCCTAACTGGAAAATGTTACCAAATAGAAAGCTCTAGTGTTGCAACTATATATTGAGATTAGTCTAACACCCATGACAAGTATCGATATAAATTTAATATTATTAAATTATGTAGTTAGTAATGATATAAGTTATATTTTTCGTTAATTGATTTATAAAAACCTGAATCTGATTAATATTATGACAAGAAGTTATATTGATATTTTGTTGAAAATAATATTTGGTACTCTAGCCCAAAGTTTTTGGTTGTAATTACATTTTAACTCGTTCTTAGTGAGAAATTCCCGGAAGCAATTTTCTCAAAGTAGAGAAAACATAAAGGAGTACTAAATTCACTTTGTTTTTCCAAAAAGAGATTACAAGGAGTATAAGGAAGAAGAAAAAAGGTCATCAACAAGTGATAAGAAGAATCAACGTGAGAGGAGAAAGCGTGGAAAAATATAAAAATATGTATATTGCATAATTTGCATTGTGTACAAAATATTAATATATATTCAAGGGTATAATTGCCTATTTGGTTGATGTGTTTTGTTTGTATATTGGAACATAAGAATGAGAGCAACGTATAGAATAATTAAGATGCATGGAAAGACATGAAAATGATGTTATTTAAAATTTAAGTGTGTACATATATTTTTCTAATAATATGTAAAGAATGTTGCGTGGCATGTAGTGAAGCTTCCTTATCTTCTTCCAACTAATTAGTGCCCGATTATTTTTGAATGTTTAAAGAAAGACTAGCTTAGTCAATTTCATATTATAGTATACATGGTATTGAAAGCTAATAATTGCAATACCTACCAAAAGCCATCTTTTAATTCGCATATAAAGTTGAGAGAGATTAGTGATCAGCCATATACTACAAAACAGAACCAACAAAAAGAGGCTTATGAGAAAATCCGACTCCACCATAACCCATCTTTACCTCTACATCTTTCCAGCATAAACCAATAAAGTTTTTTTTGTTGTTATCATCACTTGCCGGGATCTTGATTTTCTTGTTTTTGTTTTAAAGAAATTAATAGTAATTCTTTACTTATCGATTAGAGTTAGGGACTTGTAAATCTCAAGTAAGGTGCGTTACCATTATTGAATTATACCCTCTTATCATCTTGATTTTATTGTTACTTGTAAAAACTACTTTCAGCCTCTATTTGGATTAGTTCTTTTCATGAAAAAAGAATACTTTTCTTTTTCTATGAAAAGCACAATCTTTTTTTAGATACATATTTGAGTTAGATTTTAGAAATGCTGAAAATTTGAGAAAAGTTCAAATATAACTTTTTTAAAAAAAATCAAAAATTTTAAAAAAAAAACATTTTTATAAAAAGCCAATCCAAACGTGTCTTGAAAATGCCGGATGTGGATACTTTCAGCGATGATCATGTTGGCACCTTATCCAATGATGATCATCATATTGAGATCATCAACACTCTTGACGTCGGGACTACTACCAAAGCTGCTGCTGCTGGTGGCAAAGCCGAAGGAGTATTAACAATGCAGAAGAAATTGTCAAGCTTCGGATCATCAGTACTGAAAAATGCAACTTCAAGCATCAGCAGGAGCTTGAGTCTGCTACCAAAACGCACTCATCCGAGTAAGTTTGAGAGGACAGACTCGCCTGCAGCTCATGCTCTCAGGGGACTCAAGTTTTTCAGCAGATACAATAGCGGCGGATGGGCCGCCGCGGAGAAGCGGTTCGATGATCTTTCCGCCGCCACCGGCGACTTGCTTCCTGACCGACTTTTTGCTGAATGTTTAGGTAAAGAAAATCGTCCCTCTCTTACCAGCAACTATACAACTTCCTGTTTGTAGAAAATTAAAAGGGTAAATGACTTTATAACCATTTATTTTGTCTATTTTGACACTTAAGTTTTTTATTTTTAAAATATATACAATAATAAAGTTTTTTATCTTTAAAATGAGATAATTTAGTCTTTATTTTTATAATTTGTGATGTCATTAGTCTTTAATTGAAAAAATGTCAATAGAATAATGGCGTCAGCACTAATGGTGGTTACTGAAAGCATCACAAATTTTGAAGATAAAGGACTATTCGAACTAGGTCACAAATTGCAAAAATAAAGACTAAAAATTTTTATTTTAGTGATTTTTTAGACTCAGGTCTTACGGTGTCTTATAAAAATAAGGGGCTAAAGTATCACATTTCAAAGAAAAAAGACTTAGTTGTCAAAAAGGTCAAAGATAAAGGAATAAACAAGTCATTTACCCTTATTTTTATCTTTGTAATGTCATTAATCATCAACCTCAAAACCATTCAAAAGTAGATGCAAGTAGACATGTAGTAAAGTAAGAGGGGGGTGGGGGGGGGGGGTGGGGATCATGCACGTGTATATAAATTACCTGCTAATTCTTTACATTTTTGGATGATTTTAAGTTTGAGGACTAAAGAGTCGAGTCATCACGAACAGAAAAGGGATAAATATTGTTATGTTCGATAATAAAAGGGATAGATGGGGAACAACCGTTGATCCTCTTTAAAAAGGAAAAAAAAAAAAAAAAAGCAGGCAAAGATAAAAGATTTTAGAAGGAGGCAAAGATAAAAGATTTTAGGTGTTATTTACTCAAATTTAAGTTTTAATCTTATTATGTTACGTTAGGTATGGGTGAGAATTCCAAAGGCAACAAAAATGTGTTGAATACGGGGTCCAAAGAGATTGCTGAGAGGCTTTTTCGTGCACTTGCGCGGAGGCGAAATATTACTGGTAGTTTGATCAACAAACAACAGTTCAAGGAGTTTTGGGACCAAATCTCGGATCAGAAGTTTGATTCTCGCCTTCGAACTTTCTTTGACCTGTAAGATCATAAATTCTCTAATAAATACCTAATTCGAAATTTTTAATCATTTTGTTCCATGAATTTTATTTATTGTATTCCCAATTGTACCATAGTTAATTATTTTACTTGCCACTAATAAAAGGTCATTTGTTTTTAGTTATTTCTATGTGCTTATAAGCACTAGCTAGGTACTTATAAGCAGTTTGTGCTTACAATAGAAGTGTTTGGTTAATGTGTGGTTATAAATTGAGTTCACATATTTTGTAAATAGATGTTTATAAATAGCGGTGTTAGTTGAAATTGACTAAAAAGGACGTTTCATGAATTAATGTTGTAAAAGCAATCTAATTTGCAATTCAAGGGTGAGGGAAGAAGTCTTTTTATGTTTGGTTAAACAGGAGTATTTATATAAGTTCTAAAAAGAAAAGCATTTTTTACTGGCTTATTATTTTTGTAACTTATATAAGCACCTAAATGCGGCTTATAAGAACCTAAACCAAACATATCATTTTCATTTTTTGGCTTTATATAAACTAGTTTGACCAACTTATAATCTTAACACAACAAACTCTAGATTATTTTCAGTCTTTTTCTTTTTCTCTTTTCTGTATGTGTTTTTAATAGTACTAATATTCTCTTTTTCTATAGCTAACATAATCAAAAGCTTCATAATTAATTCTTAAAATATAATAGTAGTACCATAATGACTTAATTACATTCATGACGCAGGATTGATGAAGATGCAGATGGCAAACTCACAGAAGAAGAAGTTAAAGACGTATGCGCACCTAATTTTTCTGTTACTTTAATCGTTGTTCTATATATTAAATTCATTAATTCTAATTAATTAACTCCGCAAAGTGTTGACCATTTGTCTGTTCATTTATTCTTGCATGTGAATAAGCCAAGTCTAGTCAACTATATCTATTCTAATGAACTGTCAAGGAACTATTCAGCCGTCATATAATAATTAAGGTCATTTCGGGTACAATTAGTTGTTTAGATAATCAATAATTATTTGATTAATTAATAATTATTATATTCTAATTGTTAGCATATAGTTGTTTAGCTAGATAGTTAAAGAAAAAAATATATGTTTGATGAAATTAACTAGTAAATTAGTGCGTAATGTTAAATGACATAGAGGTCACATTTACTATTATTGAAATTAAGTAAGACAACTCATTTTATAATTAAATATATGTTTATGGTAATAATATTTTAGTACTAAAGAATATTAAATTTAATTTTTTAAAAATTATTTGCATTGACACTATAAAAAATATTTTTAATAAATTGGAATTTTTCTATCAGAGAAAAATAATAAACTATTAAATAAAGTTTATACTTTTTTGAGAACATTTTAGCTCGATACCAATTAGTAGATAAAATTTGAGATCAGTTTTGTGCTATTATAAATTTATATTTGTGAAAGAAGAGCTAAAACATAAAGATATTAGGATGATAAAAAGGGAGGAGATACAAGACAGAATAGTTCATAGGTAGGATTCACCCAAAAAACGCTAAATGCTTTGATCAAATGTTTTTAAGAAAATTTATCTTGAAAACTATTTTTAGATATTGTCGAGCAGAACCTAAGCTTTCACCCAAGTAAAAACTTTCTGTTGCAGAGTATCATCCTCAGTGCTGCTGCCAACAAGCTGTCAAATATCGAGAAACGTGCCGATGAATATGCTGAATTGATTGTGAAGGAGTTAGACCCCAACAACCTCGGATACATTGGGGTAATGCAACAACAAATATCAAAAATTAATTAAACATAGAGTAAACTATATCAATCATATTTTCTTTTTGTCACTCCTAATAATTTTTTCTCTTATTTTTTATTTGTGACAAATAATCCCATAATTAAAAGTCTTGTGTCGCAGTTAGTCCATACTCTACTTTTTGTTAAAAAAGAATACATAAAATCTCACGTAAGGCGCACTTGAATCGCAAGTTTGCTTTCGTTTGTAAAAATAAAATAAAATCATCCACTTTACATGAGATTTAGTGGATTTTTGTAGCAAAAAGTAGAGTTTGGAACAACAGCCACACAAACTATTAGTTATCATACTAATTTGTCATAAATGAAAGATAACATAAGATTGTTGTAAGTAATAAAAGCAACTCGACGGTGGTGTAATTTACCCTTAAACATAAATACATAATCCTCAACATATATATAGTATACAGCTTATGGCATTATGCTACACTATTGAACTTTCAAATCTTCATGCATTAATCTTATTGATTTGATAACAAATTTTTTGGTAAAAATAAATAGATCAAAGACTTGGAGAGGTGGTTTGTGGAAGCTTCAACCCAGTATTCTGAAAGAGTTGGTGACATAATCGAGAGCCAAACGCGGGACGAGAAGCCCAAAAAGGAGCCAAACCCTTTAAGGAGATGCTATCAAGCTTTCAACTTCTTCTTATGGGATAACTGGGAAAGAGTATGGGTGATGGCGCTGTGGATTGGTGCCATGGCTGGTCTGTTTGCATACAAGTATGTGCAGTACAGAAACAAAGCCGCGTACGATGTAATGGGTCACTGTGTCTGCATGGCCAAGGGCGCTGCTGAGACTCTGAAATTGAACATGGCGCTGATCTTGTTACCTGTCTGCCGAAACACCATCACCTGGCTCAGGAACAAGACCAGATTAGGTGGTGTTGTTCCATTTAATGACAACATCGATTTTCACAAGGTACGTTAAAAATTATTATTAGTTGATGGTCAGCCTCTGGTAAAATTTTGGTGGTCGAGTTTCCCTAGTTAGCTTTTGTGTGTGTCGATCCACCTACACATCTTGTTTTTATCCAACAAATCTGAAGCCAAGTGGATTTATATTTTGTCTATATCGTCAAGAATTCCTGACTATTGCTTGGGCATTTTTTTTTTCATTTCTTTTGGAACAATCACAAACATTTTAAATTTACTACCAGAAATATATAGGTTCCTTAGTAATATATTTAATTTCAAACAAGTCCTTTAACTTTTTATAATTCTTTGGGTGGTTTTTCCAATTAACATCGTTTGTCAAATTTAGCAATGTATTGATTTTGTTTTTGAAAAAAAAAAAACTAAAAATACCTTCTTCATAGTCAAATTTCCAATGGCATATAACATTAATATTGAAAACTTTGCTCGATATACTTTTTGCCTATTTATTCCAATTCTTTTTACCAACATTTTCACAGCATTTTTTTTTCATTACCTACTTGTGTCCAACTCCATTCAAATACCATTTATTGTCACATCTAAAACAGAAAATCACCACGTATAATGAAATACATTATGAATTAAAATAAGTAATGTAAGTTCAGTAATTTATTAATTAATGCCAAATGATTATGCTTTGAGATTTGATGCATATTTCCATTAATAAATTTGAGATTTTAACTTTGGAAAAGAGCAAGTATGTGATTTACATGTGCCTCACACAAGAAGCAACGTGTTTTTTTTTTTTTTACAAAAAGTAAAGTTTAGATTAACAGCGACACAAAACTATCAGTTACATAACTAATTTGTTTTAAGTGATTGGATTGTTACTAATACCAAATATAAGAGACGATTAGTACAGTTTATTATATATTAATTAAAATTCAATATGATACGTCATGTATACTAAAATGTGGTCCCTTTTCTGGTAGATTATAGCGGTAGCAATTGCAATAGGGGTTGGAATACATGCAATAAGCCACTTAGCATGTGATTTTCCGAGGCTTCTTCATGCTAGCCCCGAGAAGTATGCTCCATTGGAGCCATTCTTCGGCGAGCAACCTAAAAGCTACTGGCATTTTGTTAAGGAAGTTGAAGGCGTAACTGGGATTATCATGGTGGTGTTGATGGCAATATCTTTCGCACTTGCAACCCCTTGGTTGAGGGGAAGCAAATTAAAAGTCTACAAAACCCTAAACAAGTTTGCTTTTGTTTCTGCCATGGTGAACAAGGTTACTGGATTCAATGCCTTCTGGTACTCTCATCACCTCTTTGTGATTGTCTACGCTTTCCTCATTGTTCATGGTGTCAAGCTTTATCTCACCCATGAATGGTACCAGAAAACGGTTGGTATCTTGTCCTAAATCTGTTTAACTAACGTAGTCGTCGAATATTTTCAGGTAAATGACGCATTTAGTCCGTTATCTTTGACTCTTTTTACAACAAAATCTCTTATTTTTAAAATGGGATAAACAAGACCACAAATTACAAAGATAAAAAATAGTATTATTATGTTTTAATAAAAAATTTTATTGTCAAAAGAGTTAAAAATAAGGGACCAAATAAGTCATTTACCCAATATTTTCTTACTAATATTACTATATATTAATCTCAATCTACTATATCTCTAAAATATTTGACATTCAATATATGAAATTTTACTATACGAAAGAAGAGTGAGGGATGACATACCATTTTGGCACTGACAGACTTGGATGTATATAGCAATTCCAACGATACTTTACGCTGGAGAAAGGTTGATTAGGTCATCCAGGTCTCGTATTAAGCCAGTTAAGATTTTAAAGGTATAATAATATATATATTCAAGTAAATTTGCAAATAAACCCAGAAATTGTTATATATAGAATGAATTATTACTAATAATTTTGCATTATTTGAATATTCTGAAGGTTGGAATTTATGGTGAAGTTTTGGCCCTTCACCTGTCAAAGCCGCAGGGCTTCAGGTATAAAAGTGGGCAATACATTTTTGTCAAGTGTCTAGATGTTTCTCCTTTTGAATGGTGAGTAACATTAATTAAAATATTGCACTTAGATTTCCTTAACATATTGATCTTATTTTGTTTTTTCTTTTCTTTCTTTATATATATGTTTTTCACCATTTCCTGCTCTTCTATTTTTTGTTTGTGTTGAAATTACCATGACATTTAAAATTTTAAATTTACAGAAAAAATATTAATATACTTATTTATTGCATAAACAATTTGATTGATTTTTTTTAACTATTTATTTTCTCATACTGCAGGCATCCATTTTCTCTCACTTCTGCCCCTGGGGACGATGATGAGATAAGCGTTCATATCAGAAGTGTGGGAGATTGGACCGGGCGAATAAGAAAATTTGTCCCAAAGGTAAAATCATTTATAGTATTTTGTTTATTAAAAGTAAAATTGCAGCAAACAAGTAATTTTTAGTCGCAATGGCGGCTAATCTTTTGCAAAATTATATTGCGCATCATAGGCATATGGACTACGAGATGATGAGACAAGTGGACTCCATACGGTCGACCATTTGAAGATAGAGACAAATCCAAGGTAAACTATTTAATTTTGAGGGTAATTAAATTGTTATGAATCTCCGAACATGTAATTTTCTAAAAGTATATCCTTACATTATAAAAACTCCTTCATAATTCTTCTATGGTCATTAAAAATAGGGTAAATTATATTGAATCTCCTATAATTTATCGTAAATACATGTTATTCTCCTATAATTTTAAAATAAGCCGAGATCCCCTGTGATCTTAAAATGTATAACACATGCCCCAAATAATAAATAAGAGACCTCCCTATGGTCATCAAAATTTGAAGCACATATGCCTCCGAAAAGGGGATGTCCGTGCCTATTTTAAAACTACAGAAAGTAATATGCTCTTATAATAAACCATACTTGAATTTGGTGCAATTTACTCTTAAAAATAAGTACGTGCCTCCATTCCTCCAAAAAAAATCATTATGTTTATTGTGTTTCTATTATGAAGTGAATAATTAAAGTATGATATATGAACACATTCTTAAGGGTGTTGATCGACGGTCCATATGGAGCACCGGCGCAGGACTACAAGAACTACGAAGTGGTGTTGCTGGTGGGGCTAGGGATCGGTGCAACCCCCATGATCAGCATCGTCAAAGACATTCTCAACAACATCAAAGCCAAGGATCACCATCAACAAACCGCTCTGGAAAATGGATCATCAGCTGCTCCCATTAATAATACAACTGATGATCATCATCATCACTTCAAAAGTAGAAAAGCCTACTTCTACTGGGTGAGTTTATTGGCGTATTTATTTACTGTATTAACTCACCCACTCTTGCAAACGAGATTTGTTTTTTAGCTTTACACGTGAACAACAATTTTAATATATTTCAATGGGTGGCAGTAAGTTTTAAATCCATGACATGGGCTCTAATATCGTGTTAGAATTACCACCTTATTTAAAAATTTAAACTTATAAAGAGGATATTGGTACATTTATTTGTTGTATTAACAGGTGACGAACGACCAAGCCTCGTTCGAGTGGTTCAAAGGAGTGATGGACCAGGTGGCTGAGATGGATCAGCAGGGAGTGATAGAGATTCATAACTACTGCACCGGTGTGTATGAAGAGGGCGATGCTCGATCTGCCGTGCTTTCCATGCTTCAGGCGCTCAAGCATGCGAGAAATGGAGTCGACATCGTCTCTGGGACTCGAGTTAAGTGTCATTTTGGCAGGCCTGATTGGCTCAAGGTCTACCAACACATCCAAACCAACAATCCTAATACACAAGTTGGTGAGCTGCTTATTATGTTCCAATTAATTTCTACCTGAAACTAAGAGCTTGTTTGGCTTTGCTTATTTTTACTTAGCTGCTAAATTATAAGCGCTTGATCATAAATAAGCAGAGAATTGCTTGGATATATAATATGTGCTTATAAGTTATTGACATGTTTGATAAATAGAAATTTATAAGCAGTAATATTAGTTAAAAAGACTAAACTTAAAAAGTCCTTGCATTAGTTAATGTTGTAATTTTCTTGAGTTTTTGAAGGGTAAAATAGGTCTTTATTTATAGTTAAAGATGGGTTCCTATAAACTGGAGTAATAAAACTAGGATATGCAGCATATCTATTACTGACTTATAAGCACCTAAAAGTAGCTTATAAGCCACTAAACAAACATTCTTATTTTTGTGGGCTTGTAAGCTGGTTTAACAAGCTCATAATCTTAGCCAAACAATCCTACGAGCTTGTTTGACTTTTTTAAAGCTTTTTATAAACAATTGATACTTATAAATTTAAATAACAAATAAGTAGAAAAGTTTCAAATAAAATGTGCTTATATGCAATAGACATGTTTGACAAATATTTTGTTATAAGTAGTAGGGTTTATTAAAATAACTAAAATTGACCTTACATTAGAGTAGGAAAGTGTTGCTTTTTTTAGTTTTAAAAGGCAAAAATGCCTTGTTATTTGATCAAACCACCTTACTTATGAGAAGGTAAGCAAAAAATAAGAAAATCATTATTTTTCCTTTTACCTGCTTATAAGCAAGATAAGTGAATTTTATCTAACAAATAACTTTTCTTTGCTTATAAGTTTATCCTGCCTTATCATTCTCCCATTTAGATTAAGAGCTTGTTTGGCTCTATTTATTTTGCAAACTTATAGCTCCTAGAAAATTAAAAAAATTAAATAACGCCTCCTAAAAAATTAAAAAACACCTCCTCACATACTTTTTACTATTTACAGCTTATAAGCCCAAAAAACTTAGCCAAACATAAGGCGTAAGGGCAATTGTGTATCCATTTTATTAATAGGATTCCACTTTAATTGCAGGAGTCTTTCACTGTGGAAGACCAATAAAAGAGCTGCCTCAGCTGGCCTCGAAATTTTCGCAAGGGAATACTTCCACCAAATTTGAGTTCCACACAGAGAACTTTTGATTGCAAATAATATATGTGAAGATTTCTGAAGATGCATGCACCAAACAAGAACTAATTGTCATGGATAAACTTAAATTTATCTGAGATCAAAAAATAAGGGTATTTTGATTAATTAAATTGATTTTTCATTCCATTCCAATATGTCGGAATGGTTTTACCAAATATATGAAATGAAATAGGCATTCTATTTTGGCATTTTAGCTTGTTGAAATGGTTTTACTAAATACGTGACTCATACAGTGATCCAGAGCACAGCGAAATCACTGATTTCCCAAGAATCAGTCTAACAGATAATTTTTTACTTGAGGCATTGCGAAATTTCGAAATCAGGGTAAACCATGGATTTCAGTTATAATCTTATAATGTTATGAGAGTAACTAACACTGCTTACAATATTCTCTATGAGGCTCTGAAACGTACACATTCTTAGGCTGAAGTGAAAAGCGCGTACCTTGAATTGATGTCAACTCAATAATGGAACCACTGAAGGAGTTCTTTAAATGGTAAAATAACGAATGTGTTTTCTGGTTCAGGCGTTGTTTTACCTGCAGTTCTCTACTGGGTTTTCTTATTGATCTTTTGCGTCTTCACATCTTCTGACGACAAATTACTTACAGTATAGGCAGAAGGAAGACGAGTTGGTCTGCAGCCTAAGATTGCAAGATCAAATAGAAGGAACAATCAGTACGGGGTCGTGTAAGTTAGGACACCCATTTAGGAGATGAATGAACTGCAGTCTGCCGGGACCTATTTGGTTGCTCGGTGGAGTTCCTCATCTTCATGATTGATGACACAGTTGGACTATATACATTACTTCTCTGAGAAGTCGCACCTTGTGAATACACCTTCCTTTCTAACGTTGTCCTGCGAGCGGCTGGATTTCTTTGGACAGGCCCCCACCTGGTGTAGTTTACACAACTTTGGCTTCTACCTACATGCTGAAATCTTCCTTCCCTTGGACTCGGAAAATTACGGCTTTCAGCAGTCTCAGCGGAGTACATGGTAGTCTCTCCCTCGCTACTATAATCATCGTATACGTCCACGACCTCGATAGGAGATGAACTTGATTGTACCTCACTTTGAGCCCCATTTATTGATCCTGTTGAGGCAATCTCAGCAACTTCCATGTGGCCAGACTGTCCTCCATTAGTGGATCCTCCTTCTACAAGGGGTTGCTCTGATGGAGGTTGCATGACACAATTTTCACCAGATAGTGGCAGCACTTCTTTCGCAGGCTGCGGGGAGATGGTAGATTTAGCAATCCTGGGTGGAAAATTAATATTCAAAAGCTGGATTGCTGTAGTTTCCTTCTTCCTCATTGGTATTGGAGTTAACTTAGGCGACTCAAAAATTTCTGGAGTTGGAATCCCCTGTACATGAGTAGCAGCTGGTAGATCATTAGTTACGTGTCTATCTTCAGAAGTATTAACAGTACCCGAAGAGCTCGTTCCAGGCTGCTCTCTAAGTTTCGATGCTGTAGCCAATGATGTCACAGCTTCCTCATTTTCAGGTTCCGTTGACTTAAAAACTTGCCGCATTGTAAACGAAGCACAAGAGTGATCACTTTTCTGGCCAGAGGACATCAACCGAATTAGAGGTAACTTGGGTTTGTTAAGTTCATCAAGATTTCCCTCCCAGTGTTGATTTAACCAATCACAGATAACAGGAATAGGGATGCCAAACTGCATGGGATTCTCCTTTTTCCACGATGATGATGACGATGAAGTTGAAGAGGACTTTGTATTTGGGGATGTTGCTAGTTTCATGGGATCACAGACCATAAATGCAAGGTTCCCGTGCACATCAAAACCAGCAGATCCTGGGCTCCAAGTTACTCCATCAGTAGATAGCTTTACTAGATTGTCAGTGGCTATAACTACCTTCCCCTCACCAACCATCAACTCCTTTTTCTCTGTGTACCCTAATAGGTAAACTACACTACCAAGGTCCAAATTCATTTTTGAACAGGTTTTCAAGTAGTGAGGCTGCTGTATCTGTGCATTCTCATCCACAGCATCAAGACCAACTATAGTCAGATCCAGAACAGAGCTGGTAATGAAGAACCTGCATTTAACTAAAAACATTAGCAAAAGCCTCCGAAACGTTCATGAGGGCATTTAATCACAAAGGAATTAAAGGAAACCATGAAGCTTCAATTTGCAGTAATAGATCACAATTAATATCAAAAAGAAGTAATTTCTGTGCATACATTTGACATCTTGGCTCCTTCAGCTATGCTTTTTCAGTTAGTGTGCATGTTCAGAAATGTCTTACCAGCCCTTTCAGCTTCTGTTTGCCATGTTGCTTAAGCATCATAACATTAAAAATACAAGTCACAGCATCACATCTCCACACTGCATTTAACGTCACTAGAAAATGGAAGAGGGAGAGAGATGACTTGATTGTTTGATAGGATGGGAAGATAATGGAACAGAAAATGGGAGTGCATTATCCATTCAAACCAAAATTCTCTGACAGGAGAGCAGGACAGAGGGTCATACATAATCGATCATCAGTTTACTTTCTTTTCTGTTGCACCCCTTCAGGTGATGATCAAGTACCTCATTAGATTAGCTTGTGAAAGACGTGATGGCTCTTTCCTCATTAAATGAGCTTATGAAAGACATGACGGCTAATTCCTGCATCAAATTGACTATCCTTCCCCCACTACAAAGATTAATCCTCTGCCGGGTGCTTAACTCAACCCATGTTTATCAACTTAACTCTTTTTCCTTCTATTACTGCAGAAATAATGTTTGAATCTGAGTTTGGTCTTATGTTTCAGCTAGAGCCTAGATACAAGCAGCTATGCGGTTTTCCTTGGTCAACTTTCATTTGAGAAACCCAAATGTCCATCCAAATTTGTGAAGATGACTTCAGCTTTATGCACGTTTTGTTCAAGTTCTTCATTCTTGCTTCTTCCTTGGTTATTTCATGGATTTGGCCTGCTTAAGGAATTATACTAGTAAGTATGCATGAATCTCAAACAAGAACCTAAGACCTTTGTAAATAATATACCTTTCTATTTACGCACAGATGAGTGTTGGCCAACTAATTTAAAGCGCCATCAAATTCAGTAAGCATACATTAAACTGACCAACTAACATGATGATGAACACCCAATGAACAATCTAAAACTCACTGTATCTTGAAGCTAATCAGACAGCCAGACAAGAATCTATTGCTTTTAACATGTTCCTCCTTAACTGAATGTAGCCAGATTTACACCTCATCACGCTTGATGTGATCCTAAGGCATACCCACAACACCAGAGATCATTGTGCTTATCGACACATAATACTCTATTTCTCTCGACTGAACTGAGAATAACTTCTAACTAACATTTTACGGACAGTAAAATACATCGAACATTCACGAGCTCTCTTATCTGAACCTAACATAAGAAGTGACACGAATTTAATTTCGGATTTCAGATAAATCTATTCCAAACAGACCATATTCCAAATCGATATTGGATTGGTTAAACCAATTTCTCGTCAACGCTAGTAAGGATCTCGTATATAAAGGATCCCGCACTAAATAAAACAGGAAAAATTCTCACGTAAAGTTATCACCTTTATCCACCGACAATTTTCTACTCATATTTCATCTATTGCTATCATTTTCAAGCCGTCAAATAATCAAATTATAAATCAACTAACAAAAAAGTAGAGCATAATTACCCATACATATTTATATATACAAGTATTTATAAACATACATTTATAAACAACTTAGCACTCAAAACTCACACATACAAACACACAGTCATGTATATTTATAATAGTGGAAGTGAAATGTGACCTGTGAGGGAAGAGGGAAGCGGAGACGGAGCTCTGGAGGAGGATCTCGGCTGCCTCGGCGGCGGTGACGGAGGGGAGGTTGACGTGAGTGGTGAGGAGAAGGTTGCGGTGGATCAAGAAGCCGGTGCCGGAGTCGGCGATTCTCGCCATTGCCTGACCCTTGCCGGAGAAAATGGCCGCCTTCATTCTCTCCGACTTGCCTCCGCCGTTACAGAAACACCACGACTCTCTCAATCCCACCATTCTCTACTCACACCTCTCTCTCTCACACTCTCTCAATGTGTGTGTGAATATATATATATATATATGTATGTATGTGTATATATATATATATATATATATAATTTATGTAAATGTTAAAAGTGTGTTAGTAGAGAGAGAGAGAGATAGAGATAGAGAGAGAGAGAGAAAGCAAGTTTGCAGAAGAAATGCTGAAAAGATGGGATTTTAATTTGAAAAAATTTAGGGGAAAGCGAAACATTTACAGACATAAATGTTTTGTCCGCACTAGGTATGACCTGGAGACATGTTCTTGTGTGTTCCATGTTGTGTTTATTTATTAATGGGTTAAATTCGGTTTAGTAATAATATTTATATGTGTTGACATTTATTGTTAACTATTAATTTTAACCACACATTACGCCTTAATCTTTTAAATGACAAAAATGCTATTAAAATTATTTTTACAACTTTTCTTAATTTTTTTTTCTTTTTTCTTACTTTCAATTTTGTCTTACTAACCCTCAACCTTTCTTCTTCTTGTAAGCCTTCTCCACGGCACATACACACTCAGCACAAATTGCCGGTTAGTAGAAGAAGGAGAAAGAGGGGCAGGGGGGGGGTAAAAATGACAAATTAAAAGAAAAGGTAACACACATTGAGTTCTTATTTGCATATTTAATTTAATGCTCTAAATTTTTTTACCCGGAGTTTTGAACTAACTTGATCGTCAAAGTTTTCTAGAGAAAAAAACATCTCTTATTTGTCTGTGCCGCGTAAAATTATCTAAGCCCGGCAAGAGAATAATAGTGGGGAAGCATAGCTTCATCAACAAGGTTACATTCTGTTACCTTTAACTAATAAATCACTATAAAATGTTAGAACTAGTAAGTTCAATGCACGTAAGTATTAAGGGTAATTGGCACATTGAATTCTTCATTAATCACTTCATGTTTAGATCATTGAGTATTACTCTCATGGTATGAGAAAAATATAATAATAACAACCTAAATAAATCAATTTTTAATCTATAACTATTATTGTTTCATCATTCTTGAATTAAAAAAGTTCACGTCTCTGTCATAATATTGCAAAGTGAACACCAAACGATAGATCATAAACTTTTGATCCAAAAATATAAAAATTGCATAATTACTCCAGAAAAGTTTATGAAACAAGTATTGCAGACTTACAGTATGAGCAGACACAATTTATACCATATTCCTTTACCGTCATACTCTCCTGTGCTCCCTTACATTTGTTCACAATATTAATACTGTTTGTTCACAAATATTAATATTGTGTGAATCTATGTGCAGTGCATGTGTTTTTGTGTATATGTGTGTGAACAAATATATATGTTAAGTCGAAAACTAATAAATTATGAACTAATAGTAAAAAGTTGTAAACAATTTAATTGACATATTTGTTCATAATTCTTATATTATTTGTTCATAAATTTTAAAGTCTTTGTTCATTGGAGGTGCACAGTGCTTAATGGGTACACAGTCCTTAAGTTGCATAATATAACTTCTCTACGAGCAAAAGAAGAGACCTCAAGATTCATGGCTGTAAGCACAAATTATGATTAATCAAAAAGCAAAACTGGTGGGTCTAATGTTGTGTTTGTTATAAGCTTATCTTAAATCTAAAAAACATATAATTTTATATACTTCTCAGATTTAAAATTTCAAATAATCATATAACAAATACTGCATAGGTCTTACGTTCACTTTTTGAGTTTTGGGCGCAAGAGTGGAGCTATTAGTACAATTCACAGTTACTTTAATTCTCTTCTTTTTTTTTGTGAAAATATGCATATTTTTGCATTTTAAGTATTTGTAATTTTAAAAGAATTAATATAACTCTCATTGAAAACGGTATTTATATGTGAGCTTAATTTCTATGCTTCTGCTTTTCAAGTTCAAGTTTTAGTAGTATATTCTCATGAAAAAAATAAATTTTGTGCAATTAATAAACCTAATGAAATAAGATTTTTGGTAGCTCAATTTAAAGCCATGAGGTCAATTATCTTCAACGTTAACCTTCTAATTAATGAAGTGTTTATGAATACGTTTAAATGTTGGTAGCGTAATTAAGTGCATATATGTTGGCTGGCGTAGAAATTAGAAGGGGAATACACAAAGTTAATGCATGCTAAATGTATTCCCTCGATGCATAATAATGAATGAGAGTAAACGCATGTGTAAGTTGACAGCCAAAATGTTTCATACACTCTATCTAACGGTCCTGCCCTCTAGTATATTTTTAAGATGCCAGCTAGTAATGACAAATCCATATCCTCGTATGACAAAATATTATTTCCCTAATTGATTTGAAACATGCTTCAGAAAACATCTCTATGTCGTCGTAAAATTTATAATTCTAAAATAAATTTAACATGATTTTATTTAGAATGAGTGCTTCATTAATTGTTAAAAGAAATGTAAGAATGACAAGTCTCTTGTTGCTTTCAGATTAGCCGAGTAACATTTATTTCTCACTCGGCACATCCAAAACTAGTTTGTTTGCTGTAAAATAATTTGTCAAGAAAAATATTTTCTTAAAAAAGAGATATATTTTCTAGTGTTTGATTCTCGATCCTTTGGTTGTCATTCAACCATAAAGTTTTTATTCTGTAGAATATGACATGGATGGAGAGAGGTCATGGAAATTAGTTTTTCTTGTCCTTCTAGTGCTACAAACTAGAAACTGAGGGAATATGTCAAGTAATAGCTACATGAATGTTGTTTGTTACTAGTTAGCATAAGGACCAGCACATTGAAAGATGAGTGAAGGTTACAATTTCTACTCATTTTAAATTTTTGTCCAAAAAATTTGTATATTAAAAGATATATTTGGTCTAAAAGATCAATTTAGTTAGCACTAAAAGTTACTTCTATATAAATGTTAAACATGTATTTTCACCCCTAATAAACAAGGATTGATTGATCCAAGACTTTTATCAAATGAGAACTAAAATAACATAATTTATAACACATTTTTCTCAATGGAGATTAAATTGATTTTTTTTGACTAAAAATACCTTTTGTTAATTTAATACCAACTTAAACCATAATGATTTCACTTTCAGAGTCGATTGTATTTGTAACACTAATTAAACTGCTTGTAGAACGCCCGCCGATACGAAACAAAAATTCTGGATCCATTCTTAGTTAGTATCATTAAATTCTATTTATGAAACTAACCAAAACAATTGAATGCAATACTAGAAGAATCTTAGTTGGTTGCTTTACGTTAAACATCGACAAATAAATGCCGAAGAATGGTCAAGGTTGGTGAACATGTTTGCTTATTTGCATGAAAGCTGAAAGCTGCGGCTAGATCTAGGCATAGCATATTGTTGCCTCGCAGCCTTGGTAATAAAAATAAAAATTAAAAATTAAAAAAGAATTTAGCTTTTTAACATGTCACATGTACAAGGACCCAAAACGGCTTTGACAATTAAATTGAAAATCGACAGCTCAATTCCAATTCATGGAATCCAAGTGTTTTCCAACCTTTTTGCAGTTGCCAACAATTACCAATTTTCACATGTATTGACAAAGACATGGGCATAGAAAACAAATGTGTAAATTATCATGGGACCCTCATCGGGGTCCTTTAGTTTACGTCGGACTTTCAAGTTATACAAAACTCTTTTATACTCGCTTCATGACTATTAAAAAATGAACACACATCTTCCCTTTATCTAAAAACTTGTTATTTTTAATCGATTGTTAACTAAAATAATAAATTGATTCATGTAATGTAGGGGCTTATGCACTTTTAAAGGGCCACAAGGGTGTGTACTTAAAATATTTTAATTTTATGATCCGATAAAAATGATAAATTTTTGGAAAGAGGAAACATATGCTTTTTTTCAAAAACTATAAGGGGATCATGGGAGGATTTAGCCAAAAAAAAAAAAAAGTGGGGGATCATGGGGATGCATTTTTAAACCTTGGAATGCCATTCTACAAATAACTTATTTATTTATTTATTTATTTTTGCTGAACAACTTTTTTATTGTTGTTTTTGAGCTTGCAATCAAAATTCCCAGTTAGACCCTAACAGTATCTGGATGAATCTGGATCAAACTGTCCTAAAACTCAACTTTTACGCTTTCCGTAGCATCATTAGATAAAAGTTTTATACCATGTGAGAAGAATCGTATCCTCAGAGCAAAATATGGATTTTGTTCTTTCACAAGTCAACATGTTCAAGGCTCGAAGAAGATCCTCAATCTGAAATAGAGTTGCTGAACAAAAACAAACGCTTTAAGCTAAATTATATATGCTTTTATCTGAGCCAACTTTTCATAATTTTCTTTTTAAATTCCCAAAAAGGATATTTGCGCTACAATTTGACAAAATAGGCCCATTAAAATACATAGATCTTGTTTGCTTAAGGTTTTTGCTTGCATCTGCAATATTGCTGCTTTTTTTCTTCTTTTTTTTTTGGTTAAAAATAAGCAATTTTTGTAGCCTAATAACATAAGAGGAAGTCAAAGAAACTAAAATCTAATAGTATAACAGTTACTTTTCTAATTTTTGAGTATACACGTATATACCTAATTCAACGTATCTTTCTCTCTGTAACTCTTTACTGAGAAATAACACATCAGTTTTACTCTGTTCCAGCCATTGGCCAGTGACCTTTCCTCTAAACTGTTTTTTCTCACCTCTGTCTCTTTGTTTGTCTTCTCTTGTTCTTTTTTTTTTTTTTTTTTTTGTTGTAGTTTTCTCACCCCAGATCTCCTGTAACCAAATTTTTGGAATAATTGAATCGTATTTTAATTTCTTGGTTATCTTTTTAATATGTTGATCTATGTCCTTCCAGTTAGATTCTCACCTTCATCATTACAAGTTTAACTACTTGTCTCCTCCTCTTGGTTGTTTCCATCATGATTGGTGGTTGCCTTTGCAAATGGAAGTTTGGAGTTTGCTTTGGGACCAGTTCAGCCAAATTGTGCTCTAGTTCTTGTTATTCAGGTTGGCCAACCCTTTTCTCACCTTCCAATTATGTGGTTATTTACTCCATCTATACAAACTGGATTTGTGCCCAAACTCTTCTTGTTTGGGTTGATGAACCCTCTTCTCATCTTTGAGTTACGCGGCTATATCCATTTGTACAGGTGTTTTGAAGACTTTCAAATGGGTGTATGTGATACTCTATAAAAATGTCATGTGCGCAGCTTTTGTTGGCGAAGGAAAATAATGTCATCTGCAACAATCATGGCTTGTTTTCAATGGATATGCTTTTAGGGTTTCTATTGCAATAATTATGTGCTTCTTAACCAGATTTTTATAGTTTTAGTATGTATCTTTCTTTGAATCAATGAAAATTTGTTTGACCCCAAAAAAAAAAAAGAAAAAGAAAAAAATTACAATTGTACATGCGTGAAAACACAACTACCAGCCATCAAAAATGATAATCTGCAAGCAACAGCCTCTTTGCTCTTTTGCAATACCTGCCTAAATCTGCCACTCTCATACTATCATACACTCGATAATTATTGGGGAGTACTCCTTCAATTTTATAATTCTTCTATAACAACACCTATTAGATTAAGTAGCAAGCACATTGAAACACTCATTTGAACCCATGCATTGCACATGAGACTCTCCTCAGGCACTATCGCGTGCAATGATGGAGACACGTGCCAAGACGCGACCCAACGTTTCAAAGAAAATTCCATAGATGACGTGATAACAAGAAATTCAGATAGTAGTTGGACGCCTCAACAACAACCCCAGCAGCAACCAAGGGGCAGCAAGGCTTCCCAGTCAAGTGTTAGGGCCACTGACTCCTTCCAAATGAAATGTCACAAACCACAGAAAATTCTTCATCATGGTGACACTGTAAGCTTCATGAACCTTATGAGAATGGTCAAAAACAACCAACCACCCGCACAAAAGTTTCCGATAGAAAACATCAGATCAGAATATGCTACTTCACCAGACAAGTCATACTCTGTTATGGTATTGATTTTAACATTCAATTCTAGCATCTCTAGGCCACAAGTAATTGCATTATCCAATTACAAGAATACTGTCTTTTTCACAGAACTTTGCTTCATGTCATGGCAAAAACGATTAACATCTCCCACACAGCGAGACACGAGACATACACGCATTGTACAACGGAAAATTTGTCTTGTGCTCCTCGAACTTATGTATCAACTGCCCTCAGACTTCTCCAAAGCTGCAAAAAAGAAAAAGGACCATTAACTCAAAAGCAATGAAACAGATCCAACCAAAAGCAGAGTGCTTACTAATTAAATTCCAACACAAATAGAGATTCCACCACATAAAAGCAAATAAAATCACAAGGTATACCTTCTGATATTTGAAATTCAAACCTAAATATTTATATGGGTTAAGCTATTTCCCCCATATTTTCAACAGAAGTAAAGGGTACTAAAGAGCTATTAGACTCCCAAAAAGCATTACGTCTAATTAAATTTCGCGAGTGAAGGGGTCACATAAGGTGAATGGGCATCACTGGATCTCAGTAACAATATCCAAGTCTTCAAATGCATCTTTTCATTACAATTACTTGCTCAATGTAATTGGTAGATTGGGAAGTATGCAGATCATATGGGTCTTCTCAAAATTTCTAGTCAATATCATCCCTGATGCCATTTCTGGAGTATACCTCTCCTACTATGATGATTTATATAGACACAGAGAATTAGGTCAAAATATGGTACTCAATGCACATCTTGGAATGCAGTAGCTCCATGAAGGTTAATAAGGATATTTTCAATGTACTTGGAGCAACTGCTAGATTGATAGCAAAGGTCAGTATAATTGCACTAAATTTGAGCTAATTGAGAATAAGCAATATCATGCTTGCTAGTGTCAATGTGCTTATGTGAGAATTTATCATTTCATGCCACATTTCCACAGATTCAGTTGCAAGTGCTCACATTTCCACAGATTCAGTTGCAAGTGCTGAAGAATGCGATTGTAGCATACTCTACTCTAGGGTCCAGATTCAACTATGTGCATTTATTACACCATATAACAAATTTCAATCCCTTTAGCAGATCATATGAATCGGTTTAATGTCCGTCTACTCAAGCCTGGAGCAGCTTTAAAATTCAAGCATTAAAGTCTGAACACTCAAGTCATCTCACTTCAGTGGCTTCTAATCAATCTATAACTTGTCAAATAATTGTTGCAATAGAAATAACAACAATTTTAAGTATATGCATCAATTTCACTAACACGTGTAATAAAATTTTGCCACTCTTCTGTCCTGCAGGTAGCTTTACTAATCATAGATCAATACTGAAAAGTCTGCTAAAAATGGGAACCTCCCAGGACCCAGCCCTTGCCACTAAGTCATGTAAAAATGCACAGGTACAGACAGTCTCTCAAGAGTGAGCAATAGGAACTGGTTTAGCTTAGAAGTAATCAGACAATCAAAAGCAAGAACAAGAGAGGGAGAGAGAAAGAGAGAGTACTGTTATAGTTCAGAAGCTTCTCAATGAGATCAACATGAGTCATCAGCATTCTTCGGCAACAATAGCGAACCAACCCCAGAGCATCTAGAGCATCCCTGCATATTAAGCAACTCAACGTAAGCTCTGTTCATCATGTGTCCAAGGATAATTCAACTTCTCAAAAATGACACAGCAGAAACACTTCACAAGCACCATCAGAATAATTCACGGTATATAGATCTTATAAGCTTCATCAATTTTGACAACAAAAATCTTCCAGAATAGTGAAATTTTACTCAGGAACCTCCATAAATTTTATTTAATTATCATCTCGAATTGAATACTGCAAATAGACCTAACAGCAAAGATGCCACCACAAACACAAGAAGAAACAAATACATTTTGACTAACTTTAAAACATAGTCACAATATTACTTCCTCAAAGCCAAAAATAAAGCAGAAATTCGCTGGTAATTCTTTTGGCTAAAAAACAAACTCTCCACAAATCAGAATTACAAAAGACAAAACAATTAGCTTATTAATCATAATTCGGAAGTAATAATTCAGAAAAAAGCAAAAAATAAGAGAAATTCTCACCCTTCAGTGTAATCAGCCTGGAGAAGATCAAGATACGTGTCCCATTTATTTCCAATCACCTGAAACATTAAATTTTTCAAATTTTACCACAATTAAGAGTTAAAAAGCTAAAGGTTTTGAGCATCATCCCTGTTTTTAAGATTTGAACCCAATATCACACTTAACAAGTGCTTGCCAACACAATTAATGAGTACTCAACACGCGAGCAACTATCAACATTTGAACTGAGATCAAGAATTCAACAAGCAAGCATCAATTAACATCTTAACCGTGACTAAGAATTGAAAAACTGAGCAACCATTAACATTCTAATCGAGACTAAGAAATCAACAAGTGATCAGACACCAACATTAGAACCGAGATTAAGAATCAACAAGTGAGCAACTATAAAACCAAACATGACTTCCTAAAAGGACGCAACACGAGGACTCACCCAAAACCGGTTTTATTGTTCGAACCCAAAATCAAGTATACAACAATTGAGCATTTGACCATGGCTTCAAACACGCAAACACGCAAAATGAGGACTCTCGAGGGGTTTAGGGCTCCTTTGGATTGGTTTTTTCAAAAAGCACGAAAGCGCTTTTTTCTATGATATTAAGAGAAATGTTTGCTTGAGAAGCCACTCCAAAAAAGCTCAAATTTAGCTTCTTTTTTTTTTCTTTTTAGTTTTAGCTTGTTCCGAAATCCAATTCAACTACTTATTTAAAAAAAAAAAAAACAATAACAACAACAATAACAACGTGCTTTTTTAAAGAACAAATGCTTAGCCAATCCAAACAGACCCTAATTCATTTTATGGCCCCTTCAAATTGGCTTTCCTTCCATGAACACTTTTTTCGTTAAAAGAACCAGTATTTCTCCAAAAAAAATTCAAAAATTATACAAAAAATATGCATTCTTTTTAAATAAAAAATAAAAAATAAAACCAAACGAGCCTCTGTACTATTTTCTCCCAAAAAGCATGCTTTCATCGTTCTAGACAACATTAAAAACGTCGAGAAAAATATTTTATATGCATGTAAAAAATTGTATACCTTGCCACAGGTGAAGCAACGGACAGGGATTATCATTTTCTGCTTTGAAGCCCTAGGTAGGTGCCTCCCACTGTGTGAACTGCGTGTTTCCAAGAAAAACGTTGGATGTGAGGGAATTTATAGTGACATGAATGGGCTTGGATCCATTGGCCCAATGGGAATTTTGGGCTTTCCCGTAATTTTTTTTGGTTTTTACTCTTTTTCACACTATTTTTGGTTAATTCTTACAGATTTTACGCTTTTATCTTTATTCTTTTTTCTTTTTCTCTTCTTCTTTGGAGTTTTTATTTGTCTTTAGAAGTCAGTAGAAAATTACATTCAAATCACTTTATTTATCTATTTATTAATTTGTTGTGATAGAGTTTTATGTTCCTACCCTTGGATTCTTTTTTCCTGTTTTGGATAACTCATGATCCTCTAGGTACGAGTGTCAAATCATTTAAATGCATGTTTAATAATTTTTTAAAAAAAAAGGATTTATTTGTTTATTTGTCTTGTTAACATGACCTGCAAAAGTCACAAATTTACTTTAAGGTTGACTAATTTTCACAAAATTTATGAATGAGTACAATATAAATCTTGGATTTTATGTATTATTAGCAAATAAATTAAAATCCATAAGGAGCTAATTATATTTAATTTAATTATTTACCAACTTTATTTCTCAAATACTCAATGACCTAGTTGGGGCTTTTCTAGTCACACAATATGAACTTATTCCTTATACTAACATGTTTATATTGCTGTTCATACATTTTGAAATGATTTCTTTCGATTTGTCAATTAGTGTGGTTGGTTAGTCTAATCCTTGGCCTCTAAAGATTCTATTTGTATTTCGGGTAAAACACACTAGACCCCCGTTATAATTTATTATAAGTGCGTAATATATTTCTATGGTGCCAAAAGTCCCACAGCAGACCCCTATGATGAGTAAAAATTCTACATATACCACTTACTATTTATATATCTCCTAACAGTATTAAAATTTACATTTAAAAAAGACGTTAATAGCTTTGCTCTACTTGTTCAATTTTCCATTGTCGTCGTCCTCGTCGTCGTCATCATTATTATTATTATTATTTTATTTTTAATTAATTTTTTTATAGATCATCATCATCATTTCATCATCGTCATTATTATTATTATTATTATTATTATTATTATTATTATTATTATTATTATTATTATTATTATTATTATTATTATTATTATTATTATTATTATTATTATTTTATTTTTAATTAAAAATTTTTATAGACAAATATTTTTTAACTTTTTTTTTGTGTTATCAGACATTAAATACTTAAAAAATATTTTTGCAATATTGAGCAAATTGTAGAAATCTGAAAATTACATTCCTGCATTGTTTTTATTTACTTCCATCAAAATCTCAATTTTGTATTTTCAATATTCGGAACAAATAACTTTTTTCTATTTATTAAGCATTGGTTTTGGTTGGCTAAAAAAATTAACATGTCACAAAATAAGTCCTAATTAATCTAAAAATATAATCAAATACTTAACTCGATAATGGCTACATCGTTGAAGCTCAAATCTAGCCAAACCAATGAATTCAAAGCTTTAACATTTTCGACCATTAATGTTCCATTTGTTTGCAAAAAAAATATTTCTTAAAATATATTAAAAATACTTTTTAAAGTATTTTGTGTTTGATAACACAAAAAAAAGTTAATAAGAAAAAAAATTTCTATCAAAGAATTTTGATTGAAAAAATAATAATAATAATAATAATAAAAGAAAATTGAACAAATGGGCTAAGACTATTAATGTCTTTTTTATATAAAATTTAACACCGTTAAGAGGGATATAACCAGTAAGGGGTACGCGTGAAACTTTTATTTACCACAGGAGTTAGTTGTGGAACTTTTGGCACCACTGGAGTATATTGTACGCTTATAATTATGGATTTGATGCATTTTACCCTTGTGTTTAACCTCTAACAAATATATTAAAGTCAACCTATTAGATCATTCAACATAAGAATAATAGCAGTTTGATAACACCAAGGAAGCTCATACGATATTAAAAAATAAGTGAGTTCAATTAGGGATGTTTATTGGAGAACACCTGCCCCAATCAATGTATTTATTTTTCCTTGAAATGATTTTTAGAAAAAGGGATTTTGTTCCGTTCTCCGCCCCAATTTACAAATGGGAAACACTATTTGGGGAAATGGGGAAATTCGATTGAGAATTGCAGAATCCCTGAAGTTTTTTTTTTTTTTTAATAAAAAGTTCAAAATTAATTTCCCTTTAACATTAAGTCTTTAATCTTTTGATCACCAATTACACTATTAGAATTAACTTTTTTTTAAATTCATCCACATCAAGATTGCACATTGAAGGAGCTAACCAACAATATTTCTAAATAATATTGCAAGATAGATTATGGCATTAAACATTACGTCAGCCTTTTACATCTCTAATTTTCTATTATTAACATAGATATAGTAAAAAAAAACTTCGGGTTTCGGGCATTCTCCAAAAGAAAAAATTTCTACCTTTGTCCAACCCAATTCTCCAAAATTTTCCTCCACTCCCGATATTTTTTTCCCCAATTTTCTGATTCTCCAAAATTTTTTTCCCCATCCCCAAAATGTCCGGTAGGTAATTGGGTTCCCCGATGAGTGTACACCCCTAAGTTCAATATGGTTAATAACAAAAGATATCCTAGCAATCTGCCAGATACGATCCTAACATTTTATTTTGGTAATTAGGTTAGAGTTTGTGAATTAAGCATTTGTGGTAAAATTTAGGATTTTAGGACTTTAAGAATCCCTTCCAATCTATTCGGGCCTGTTTAGATTGATTTTTTTTTCTTTTATTTAGGAAAAAATATATTTTTTTAAAAAAAGATTATATTGTATCGTAATATTTATTTAGTTTGGTTTCTAAAAAATTAAAACTTTAAAAAAATTCAAATATATATTTTTTTTAAAATGAAAATTTGGGAAAAAAGAAAGGAAATAGTGTAACTAATAAACCGGTTCAGTATAGAGGCCGGTTCAGTTCCACATTCACCGAAACAATGATCTCCCTGCCTGTCGGAAAACCCAACTATTCTTCTTCTCTTTCTTCTTCTTCTCTGTAAATTAATTGGTAACAAAAACAAAAAATTAGAAGAAAGAAAAAATCGAAAAAACCAGAGAGAAAGAAAAAAGAACCCTAGGGGGGGAAACGAGAAAAAAGAAAAATGGGTAGCAGCAGCGGCAGCGATGTGGAGGCAGGTTTCGCGAAGCTGCAAGGCGAGGATTTCGAGTACTACATGCAAACCTACTCGATAATACTCGGCCGGAACTCCAAGAAGTCAACCGTCGACGTTGACCTCTCCTCCTTGGGCGGCGGAATGAACATCTCCCGCCACCACGCTCGCATCTTCTACGACTTCCAACGCCGCCGTTTCGCTCTAGAGGTGCTGGGCAAGAATGGGTGCTTCGTCGAGGGCGTTCTTCACCTCCCCGGAAACCCTCCGGTGAAGCTCGATTCGCAGGACTTGCTTCAAATCGGGGACAAAGAGTTTTACTTTTTGCTCCCCCTGAGGAGTATCCTTGGTGGGCCCGTCGGGCCACGTCATCATGTGAATGTGAATTATTCTGCTCCGGCTTCGGGTGGAGTGGTTGTGCCGCATCATCAGGCGGCGTTGCCGCCACCGAGTGGGTATGGGAAGAAGGGGTTGGTGAGAGGGAGGGAGTATTATGAGGATGAGGAGGAGTACGAGGAGGAGGAGGACGGTGGGGAGGATGGTGGTGGGGTCGGGGCGAAGAAAGCGAGAAGGGGCGATGGGGTTGATGGCAGTGGTGGTGGGTATGGGTATGGTTCTGGTGGGAAGGCTTCGATTTCGGGGCAATTGGGTAATGGATTCTGAGCTATTTGCTTTCTTTCTTTGGTTATTTTCATGGAAAAATTGATTTTTGCACCTTGTTGTTTGATATTGGATATTTTGCATTCTTTCTTTGGTTTATCTATGTGAAAAAATTTATCTTTGCATTGTCTTGTTCAATGCTATCGCGAAATTGATCGGCTTTACCTGGTTAGGTTTGTGGTAACTGTTTGATTTGTTTCTCTATATTTTGGCTGAATGTTGAGTCCCTGTTTGTTGGGTTAACAGTTCCGATCATTGGCAGTGTTGTTACTAGGTACTAAAATGAAAGATTTGGTCTTTGCATCTTATTGTTCAGTGCGATGCCAAACCAATCATCTTGGCTAGTTGGTGTTTGTGGTTATTGGTTGTTTTGTTTCTCTATGCCCTAGTTGAATTTTGGTTTCCAGGTGAATAGGTTAGAGATTCTGGTTATTAGCTGTACAGTTACTAGATATTAACATGAGAATTTGGTCTTTGCACCTCATTGTTTGAAATGACTGCTGATATTGCCTATATCCTTTTTCATTATGCACTTTAAGAAAGCGTCGCTGTACTTGGTCTTTTTAGTTTCCTCAAGTATAGTACTCTGCACTTTGTTTGGGGAAGTTTATGCGCCCTAAGGAATGTGTTCAGGCAATCATACTTTGAAGTTCATGCCTAATTGCCTATATGGGTTATTTCTATAATCTGTGGAGATATGAAGCATAAGTTGCGAAATCTTACTGTAGATTATACTGAAACTTCTGTCTTTCCGGTTTTGGTTGTGATGGATAAACAAAAGAAACTCTGTGTTGGATGACGTAGCTCTTTTTGTGTTGATGGATACATGTAAGATCAGGAAAATATAGACGATACAGAAGTAATTAAGGATGTTCTTGTTTGATGAATTCTTAGAAAGCCAGGTGGCTCAATTGTTTAGGACCTTTAATACAGAAATAAGGGAGTCATAGGAAAACTTCCATTTCTCCTGGTTTGCTCATGATGGATAAACACAAATCAGTATTGGATGACATAGCTATTCGCATTGTCGGATACATGTAACATCAGGAAGAAATAGATGATACAGAAGTAGAAGCATTAAGGGTGTTTGGGTTCAATGAATGCTTAGAAACCAAACTGGTTCGATTTTGACGACCTTTAATACAGAAATAAGGGAGTTGCAGGAAGATGGTTCCTTTTCTTCACAGTCTGTGTCGTCTGAACCCATTATTTGTAGTTAAGCCTAATTGACGGAGGATGAAATTGGGATAGAGCATTGGTTTTGGGTGTTGATTGGATAAATTTTTTATCTCATAACAGGTTGAGGGGTCTGAATTACATAAAAAGCTGATCATATGGTTTTTGATTGAATTTTTGCTTTCCATAATTCAGACAAGTGACAAGTCTAAACCAGTTAATGTCTGGACGATTTAATTGCTCATCCTTTTTATTTCATTTTGTGTAATTAAAAATTTGTCTTCAGTTTGCAAGTAATTCATGTATTTGTGGTATCTATAGCTCAGACTATGTTGTACCATAACATAGTTATGGGACTGCTGCTTCTCCTACTTCTCTTTTGGGTGAATTGTATCATAGCAAATAGTTTCCATGTTGAAAATCATTGATTTTTCTGGTTCTTTCTCTACAAGTTGTTTTGCTGCTTCTGTCTGTCTCTCTGTCTCTGTCTCTTTCTCTCTCTCTCTCACACGCACACACAGCAAATTAGTTGCAATGTTGAAAATCATTGATCTTTCTGGTTCTCTCTCTACAAGTTGTTTTGCTGCTTCTCCCCCCCCCCCCCCCTCTCTCTCTCGGTGGCAGTAGGGATGTAATTGACTTCTTCGTGGGGGGGTCACAAGGGTTTCATCCCTTCGTCATGAGAAAACGGTGTGGGAAGGATAGAAAAACATTATCTGTGGTTGTAAATTGTAGTAAGATTTGGAATTATGGATCTAATATCATTTGTATCATATGGTGTTGTCTGCAAAGTTACCTATGTATGTCAAGTCTCTGCACCCCTGAGCTCATTTGTCTTTTACCCAACACATTAGAAATCTTGTCCTTGACGCTTATCTTGGAACTTATGCTATATCTAGGACCTCTGTAAATGTGCCCCGTTGAGCTTCTTGTGTGTTACCTAATACATGATTTACATAGTTCAGTTCCCACATGAGCTGAATCTGTCCCATGTTATGATCTCCAACTGACTATCCTCAGTTGAATGCCAATTGGTGGTCATTTTGCATATACTGTTTGCTATGTTACCTGAAAGTACGTATTTCATTTCTTTTTTCTCTTTTGGTGGGGGTGGAGGTGGGTTGTCTCCCATGATGTAGTGCTACTAATTAACAAACAATGTACCCCCTGGGAGATTGGGGTTTGCATCTTTCATAAGATTGCCACTATTAATCATATTTTAATGCCCATTTTTTTGCTGCTTTGAAATTTATTGTGCATATTTATCGGAAATATTTTATCATATTAATTTTATTTTTGTGCATGTAGGAATAAGAAGGAAAAAGAGACAATTAGAGTAAAAAAATGGAAGAAGGCTGAACAAGAAAAAGGAAACAAAAATTTTTTCTTGAGAAAAGATTCTTGAAAAAGTCAAAAAGGAAAAAAAGAAGAAAAAGAAATTGGCCAAGAAGGCCCACGTGGGCCTTATAAAGACCTTAGAGGTTCTCGTTTTGTACATATTCATGGGGAGGGAGCTGTGCAGCCAGAGAAGAAAATGTAGAGGGAAAAAAATAGCTTTAGTGTTTTCTTTTTCGTTTCTTGTTCAGTTCTTCTCCAAATTGAGAGTTGAAAATACCATCGGGTTCCAAATTGAGCTGCAAACAATTATCTACAAATCTAGGCCAATTTTATGGGGAAGACTTTTGGAACTCTTTCTCATAAATTTGGTTTATTTTTGTTAAGCATGTCTGAATAATCTATTGTTTAGGGGTAGAATTACTATGTGATATTTTAGTTTTCGTTGAATGGATTATTTTGGCGTGTTATATGTATATCTGATTGTTGAACTTCGTGATTTTTATGCCTATTTTTTCATTATGCTTGTAACTAATGTTTGATGGGTTTCATATATTCAATTGTATAAATATTTGTTTGAGTTGTATTACAAAAATTATAGGTTGTATCATAATTTTCTACACATAATTAATTAATAAATTGGATTTTAGGACAAATCTATACTTTGGCTAGATAAAGGACATTTGAGCTCTAAATTTCACATAGGAATCTAATCTCAAGCTTTTCCCAAAAAGTTTTCACATCTCAGTTTTAGTTTTTATTTAATTATTTTGGTTTTGATTAGTTTTAATTCACAAAATTAATTCCTTGATTAAATTCTCAGCAATCACTTAGGCACTTTATGCACATCTTTCCACTAGTTTTCAGATTGCCTCCCTATGGATTCAACTTCATACTTAACACACTATACTACAATTACTCGTGCACTTGCAAGTTTAAAACTTGACTTTAGAATTTCCATTTAATTTCCTATCATAAGTCAAGCATATCAATTACCTCTTCTTTTACCTTTGATAAGAAAAATGATATCAATGGAAATCCCATCCCCTGTGATAAAACAGGTGAGGGTACTTTCCTATCTTAGTAATTGTTTACTGCTTTGGATACAATTTAAGATTTTGATATTCTTTTCAACCTTCTAACATGAAGTCATTCTTTGGATGAATTCATTATGTTATTTGCAAAACTTTTGTAAATGGATCATGGTAATTGCTTGCCTACAAAGATATGGAAACCAAGGGCCTAAGACCCTGCCCTGACATTATAAGGTCTACACCTGCTGCAGATAAGAAGGGAGAAGGAAGATCGCGTGTTGACAGGGAAGCTGACAATCAACAACTCCTGCAGTTAGAAGAGAAGGATGTTGTAACATCTGTTGCAAATGTACTTTCTGATCTCTGTGGTCCTGGAGAGTGGATGCCAATGGAAAAACTTCATTCTGAGGTAAGCTTATGACTATGCTTCTTCTGATCCTCAAGAACTCAATGGAAGATGAAAACTATCATACTGATTGCACACATTAGAGTTACATCTATCCCATACCACAAAATCAGTTAGTGAAACCAAAGTAAGTCCCACTAGGTAGGTTGCCTGTATGGGTTTGTCAATCCCACTCAGTCTTGCTGTGAGTCATCTTCTTTATTAACTCTTATGTACTGGAGATCTTGTATAAGTGTCTTCATCCAACTCCTCTTTATCTTCCTCAACTCCTTGTGTTAGTGTACGCTACCTCCATACCTTCACACTCTCTAATAGATGCCTCCACCAGTTGCCTCCTAACATCTAGAACCCCAAGTGGTCCTCTTGCATCTTGTTTGTAGTTGGACCTGTTCTTCCTTTTTCTCTGAACACATTATTTCAGACTTGTCCTTTCTAATACGCTGTATATCCACCTCAATATCTTGCATCTCTTTGACTCTTTGTTCCATAAAGTTTTTAGGATCATGAAGTCTGACTTCTCATTACTGTTCCCAGATAATATTGAATTACTTATAATCATTCGGATTTAATTTTGTGGAATGTTAGAACCACACAATCTAGAATGCTCAATTTTGTCAAAAATATTTTCAACTCCTGGCCTTGATACTTGATGATAGGATCATCTAAGTTAAGCTATGTTAATTTGTCATCATTTAACTTATTTATTTCTAATGTTTTAAAAGAACAAAAATCTGTCATTAGATTTTAAAACAATTAGAAAGGCACAGTTTCGGGAAGAATGTAGAATAGTAGAAGATCTAGCATGCAGAAGACAGCGGATAATTGTTAGCAGGATTGTGAAGTCCCAAAGAAAATGTTTCAAGGGGGTACATTTGGAACTAGATGTCTCTTAAGTAGGATATAGAATTTTTAGGAATTTCTAGTTGTCCTGATCACCCTTTGTACTTTACCAATCACTACCTGTGAGCAAGCATGAAAATTAAGGCCGCCTTGTTTTGCTGTCTCTTTCTGTTATTGGTGTTCGTTTTTCTTCTACTATATGTTGGCATTTAAGCTAATAAATAGCTCAACTTTGTGCAGTTGATGGAACAATATGGCAATCTGTGGCATCATAGTCGTGTGAGGAGATACCTTACCTCTGAGGATTATCTTAATCCTGAAGCCAAGGCAAAACCATGGTATGGATTGCTTATGTTATTAAGGAAATACCCGGAGCACTTTGTCATCAATACAAGGTCCAAGGGACGGGTGACTCTGGAGTTTGTCTCTCTCGTCTCACTAATTTCATGATCATGAGATGTGGCCTGCTATGACATTCAAGTCACCACTGTCAAGTGGAGTCATGGTATCGCGTTAGAACCCTGTTTAGAATAGAGACTGTGATCTGACTGTTCAGGTGCGAGTGAATGTCAGTTTCCTAGGTCTCGCCTTTTCAGTCTATCTTCATCTTTAGTATGCTATGGCAGCCATTGCAAACTTGGGTGTTATTAAGCCCCTTGTAACTAAAACTTCTCTTTTTCTCTTGGTACCTTTTGGGTCAAGTGCCTTATTATCAGGTTTCTCATCCTGTAGTCTTAGTTCTGAGTCTCTACCTACTTTGCTTAAGAATTTGGATTCAATCCCTAGCATATTGTTGGGTGTTTCAAGGTGTATAGAGTCCATAGGCTCGACCATTTTGATGGCCGAGTATTCGTATGTTATAATGGCACGTGTCACGACCAGGTCGCATAACATTGCATGTTTTACTTTCTTTTGGACCTCATATGCTTTTTTGTGAGCCTCACTGGTACTTTATATCGCTTGTAAGAAATGTCGTTGCATATTTACATAATAGAGTAATGGCAAGCTATTGCATTCGTGGGTGCTTGGAGGATCTTGTATTCTTGTTCCTCAGTGCACCAGGTTTGGGAAAGACATGTAAAGGGAGAAAAACACAGGAAATACATGACAAATCAGGTTATAGTATAACGGTGTTATTGTTCTAATTTAACGGTCGTAAATTATTGACTCAGTTATGGGGAATGATGTAAACAATTTTCAACGTCAAATTATTGTGGTCCCTTAATCCACAGCAAATTATTGCCACAACCTCCTGCATGGGCCCGGGAGAATCTTGTCCCGCCAGAAACAGCTGCGACATGTTGGGAAGAAACAAAATGGGTACGACAGTAACCCACTGTTACAATTACCAGCCAAATAGGCCGCTCTGGAGGGTCTCATGTCCATCAAATGATTTATGATATAGATCTAATAATCTATTATTGTTTCGAAATATTATAACTTTATAAGAAAATTTCTGTCTTGCAATATCATAACTTTATAAGATTTCAGTCTGTTTTCCAAGTCCATCTGCCAAGAGGGTTAGTGACATTGCTGCTCCAATTTTTTTTTTCTCATACTGAGGCTGAAGTTTATAGAAGGACTCTATGCGATCGCAACTTGAGGGTGAGTTTCTCCTTCTTTTCCTTTTCAACCAGAAGCAGAAAATTTTTTGATAACTTACTCAACTCGTAATATCTCAACAGCTGAGAAAATCTACATGGAAGTTAGCTTCTCTAAAGATACGTTTTTCTCCAAATCCAGGCTGTTCCTTAAATATATGTTTACCATCTTCCATAAGTAGTCTAACTATTTAAAAGGTTGGCTTATGCCTTTTACCCAATCACAAAGAACTATCGAGCCTGTTTCAACTCCTAGTTCTATGATGCTATTCCTATGTGTCAACCTTAAGATCCGTAAGTTCAACCCCAATATTCGAAACTACTCTCAAATTGATAGCAAAAGTCATTTGAATATCCTCGTCCCCGTTCCTAATAATACCCACTTGAACATCCCTACTTCTATTCCCAATAATACCTCCTGAACTTGTTGTATCTGTATTTCTTTTTAAGCATCCATCAATATTGACGTCAAAATCACTAGTGAGTTTGCTACACCCAATGCCTTTTCTTTGCCTAGTATGGACGAACAACTTGCTGGCATTCATAAGTCAGGCCTCTTCGTATTCCTTAGCAAGCTCCAAGATTCTGTTTACCAAAACAAGTGTTGTTGGATCCAGATTTTACTGAAGACGAAATCATTCCTTCATTTCCAGGGAAAAAAAAAAAGTGTGATTCCATCTCACACCAAATCTTGGTTGAGCCGACTTAAGGTTATCCCTTAGCCAATCATTCCAATTGCTTTGCATGAAAGAGTTCATTCTGTCATGGTGCACAAGTCTCCCCTAGATACCACTAATATGAGGACAATTCCTAAGGACATGCTCACAACTTTCATGGCAGCTCCACAAATGATGCATGCAGCTTTCTCAACGATGTTCCTGAAGCAAATTGGTGTCCAGTTGTAATCTTCTTATGACCCACCTAACAAACAAAGGCTCTAATTCTCTTAGGACATTTGATTCTCCATACCAAGTTCCAACTAAAACTATCGCTAGGAGCAACTCGTGCGATAACGCAAAAAATTGATCCAACAGAAAAGGCTCAATTTGTTTCAAAGTCCTCGCTAATAAATTTTCACAGCTCCTATAGTTGCAGAATCTCTAACTCAGCAATTTTTTAGACAGCTTCGTGAGGGAAAAGATGTATGAATTATGTCCAATCCCAAGCACCGTCTTTTCATGGTGAAAACTTCAACTAGCAATTCATGTCCTCAACAGGGACAGGGCCGACATTGCACTTTGCCCACCCAAATACCTTCCAGAACCTAATCTGCTTACCATTGCCTAAAACCCATCTAAGACCTCATTGCAAAACCTCCCGGCCTCTGAGAATCTATTTGCACATTCTAGAGTCCGAAACTTTGCCATCATAACCAAAAAAATTCTCCCCAAAGTGTACATAGTTCAGAATCTGTGCGGCACAAGATAGTTACATTTCATACTCAAACGCGAAAACAAGAACACTTCAAGCAGCGACTAGTACTAATGAAATGCTATAAATATTGGTGTAGATCGATCAAAGGTTATCCATAATTGTCTGGAAGAGGAAGAAGATCAACATATTGACCTTATATTGATGGACTTGCTTCTGCCTTGGTTTAAAGCAAGAGTTGCCCCTGAGGAAATGAGGCAAGATCCCTGTCGTCACACTGGTAATCTTTTTGTTACCAGTGGGAGGATAGATGAAATGGCAATATTCAACGGGTCAATAGCAGGGTAGGCCTAGCACAGCATAAGGCTTGTTGGTGGAATACAATGTTCGAAAAAGTACAGACTAAAGATATATCACAACAGTTGAGCCAAAAATAATCGATAACACAAAACTAACAAGCAACAAACAGAATCTAAGCATTGCACTTATGGCAGGTTTCCATACAATGCTTGCATTTTACAAACAATTTAATATCTCCCACAGATATATAGCAAACAAAGAGTTAATGATACAGTAATCATTGAGGACTACTTCCACTAGAGTGGCTGTGAGATTCTGAGAAGAGTCTTACGGTTGAGAAAATCATGAAAGGTGCCATTACCATAATCTTCACAAGCTAGCCTTTTTGTTATTGAAAGAATAAGAGAAATCCCGGGATCATCGGTTACCATAAGATGGCGTTCTGTAAAAGGGTTATTCCACATGAAGGTATTCATGGCTGGTGCCACAAACAGTATAGTCCCATGCTCGCACGATGCAGGTTAGTAAGTTATCACACAATCCACCAGCAACATACGATGAGAAAACAACATGCAGATGCGAAAAACATAAGCAATACTTGATGAGTAAAGGAATAACTTATTATTAGCCAGCAATTACTGGATGAGTGTAAAGTGTGTCATATAGACTCTAACAATCAGCTCCAGCAATCTTGTTTGTATATGCAACCGTACCGAAGCTCATTGATATCTTTAGCATATAGGAATTTGCAGGCAAACTACACTCTAGATGTCATTGGCAATGCACCCTATGTCTCAATAATAGTAGATACGAGGCAGCAATTTGATTAAGCAGCCTAAATTTACTAGTTGAATTTCTCGTCCTCCATCTGTAAATTAATTGCCCCATCTAGTTGGTTGAGCTATTAGATGGGTGTTTGTTTTATTTATCTAAGATCTTCAAAACATCCCCTTACATGTGAGTGCAGTCCTCTTTGATTAAGCCTTGAACATGGAAATATTCATTTTCAGTTAGGGGCAACAAGAATGAAACATGACTTATGTTAACCCAACTCTGGCCACCTCGAGACTCTTTGATAGCTTAAACTTAGATGAGGTGATCAATTTACATGAAGTGAATGAATTTATAGAAAGACAAATTTACCTTTCCAAGGGTGTTTGCCGACAGTGGGGCAATCACCATAATATCAGCATATCTGCGTAGCTCAATGTGTGACACATCATCACCAATCTTGTTCCAAGTAGACCATTCATCTTCATCGGCATAAAGAGTCACATCCTTTGAAAGAGATGTTCTATCTATGAAATGGAGAGAAGCCTTTATAGCCACTGCTTTTACTTCTGCCCATTCAGAAAAACAAACGCAAAGATTTGCAAACTTTATAGCAGCCACACTTCCACTTGCAGCAAGCAAAATTCGAGACTTACTGGAGGTAATATTTACTTGAAATGGCTTACTATCTGGACTTGAAGCTTCAAGTTTTGCCATGTAACCTACAGCACATAGACCTGCCATATATATTTCTTTTATACGCTTGACCTGGTCATAAATTTGAATTTCACATTGATAACTAATCAAACATGATCGAGCCATTCAATCCCACCATAGGTAGTTTATCATTGATTATTATAGTGAGCAGAACAGTGGCAAGATCAGTCAGGCGGCAATACTTGCATAGCATCCAATCTTGACTTATAAAACTTAATCAAGGGGGTCTTGGGCTAAACATGTATATTAATCACACTTTGTTATATTATTCTTCTAATTTAGGACAATCTGCTGCGCGCTCTTTCCTTTTGTTCACATGGAAAATCCGAATTTACAACAAAAACAGCAATTTTATGATTTGCAATCTATTACAGAGCTTGAAAATAATCTCCAGCCGCGAGTGAAAATGGCATTATAGATATATCCAATAACTACTTGGCCCTCTATCAATAACTACTTAGCTCTCTAATCAATTGGTCTAAAATGATCACTCCAAATTTTCAGTTACCAAATTATTAAAAATAATAATTAACTTAAATTAAACACCAAATTAGCTCAAGATTATTAGCTCGAAGATTAGTTAAACCCAAAAAACCAATTTATAAATGATAATCTTGTCTTCTCCCAGTATGGGACGATCATGAAATCAGGAAGGTAAGGAAAACAACCACCTATTAAAATGGTAGAAAAAGGAAGCGAGCTTAATGCTCTGTTTGTTATACTTTTATTTTAAGATGCTTATCCTATTGAAATGAGGTACATCTTATAAGATTTAAGAAATCTTATCATGCATTTTATGAAAATTCAAAACAAAATCATACTTTTTATCTTATAAGAAATAAGCAATCCATCCTATCTTATTTTTTAAAATTATAGAATGCATAGTATATGTGATAAGATATCTTAAATCTTATAAGATATCTCTAATTTTCAATAGGATAAGCATTTTAAAATAAGATCATTTCAAACACACTATAAAAAGACCCCTCTGCTCATGGCCTTCTCTTTTCTTTTTCCTTTTTCCTAGACTGGTCTCTCTGAAATGGGATTACATGCATATAACTATCACTTGTACTCGTTTCTTCGGATATGTCAGCGTTAAAAGCCTAAGACAAATGACCTAAGTTCGAATCCAATCTCCTGTAATCTTGTTTGATTGAAATAGTGCTCATGACTTGAGGTTTGTCCGTTGGTGGTTGGGCTCCGCAAGGTGTATTGGTGGTTGGCTCCACGCAGTTGAATTTCCCTTGTCACGAAAAAAGAAGAAGAGAGAATCAAGTTTCTAGGTTGAGTGTCCTCAACTTAATTGGTACACAATATAGAGAATATGTTGTGCACCTCAAGTTTGCCCGTTGGTGATCGTGCTCTACCAATTAAATTTCTCTTGTCGCAAAAAAAAAAAAAAACTTTATCACTTAAGCAGTTAAGCTAGATGGGTTTTATCTTTTATTATATTGATTTTATTTTTTGTTGTTATTATTGATTTTAAATCTTATTATATTCTATTTATAATTAATATGAAAGAGATTAGAACCTTCCAAGGCAATTTGGTAAAATTATTCTTGGGAATTAACAATAAGAAATCATAGATTGTATTTGTCAATTACATTAAGAGTAAAACGCATTTTATCTTATGCTTTATAAAAATTGCATAAAATTCCCTGTAATTTTAAGATTTGTTGACATCCCGTATAGTTTAAAAAATGTTGCACATTGGTCTTTGCTGTTAATAATTCCATAAGAGTCAACGGAAAGTTGTTAAATAGGTACAAATTCTCCCTTCTAGTTTGAAAAAATGTATAAATACACCAACTATAGAATGAAAATAAAAATTATATCTTTTAATTATTTTCATTTTTAGTACTAAAATTTACTTCAGATTTATATTGGTGCACAACAATAAACTGCACAAGCCCAAAGTAGGCACCGGTAGGCCGAGCAGTGCTTGTAAAACTTTGTATGTTTTTCAAACTGATGTGTTAAATTTTGGTGCCATTTAATGATTATAGTGTGCAGTGGCAGAGTTAGGGGGGCTAGTAGGCGCAGCAGGCCCCCTACTCAGAAAACACAAAATATTTTTATATATATATTTATTAAAAAATAAGATTACATGTGCATCTTGTCCCAACTCAAAAGATATATACACATATATTTATATATGTGATATTTTATAACAATTTTTTTCATTAATTCTTTGTTGTAAAAAGAATTTAATCTGTCGTCTCCAACGTCAAATTCCTAGCTTCGCCACTTTAGTGTGTGTATAGCAACCCACTCTAGACCAAATAGTCAATCAAGAGTCAAATAGTGTTTGCAGTAGAAAGATTTTCTTTTATTTATTTATGAAATGGCCAACTGATAAAGCTTGACCATTGAAATTACAATAAAATGGAGAGTAGGTTAATTTACTTTTTCCTTTCTTTTTTTTTTTAATTTTCTCTTTGTATATCCATGAATTCAGAATTTTTTCACTTTCTATCAGTGATTTTTGCGATCGGTTCTCTTGGCTCAGAAAATGCCAAAGGTTCTCTCCAATTGAATATCTTTAGTGTGTTCTCTTTTTTTTTGAATTTTTTCCTTTTAGTTTTCTTGACTTTTTTTTTTTTTTAACCCTATCCCATGATATTTAACCTAAGAGCTCATATTTGGAAGAGATAGTTTCAACCCCTTACACTATCCCCTAATTTCTTCTCGGCTTCTTTTTTGTTCACCCAATCTACCACACTTGAATTCAGTATTCATGCAATTTTGCTTTTTTTGGTCAAAACTGTATTCATGCATCAATAAACATTAATTGATTTGCAGATAGAAACGACCCAACCTAGACGTTAAATGTTGAAACCAACTGGTCAATTGCAATTTATATCTAAATCATGTTTTTTAAACCATTTGATTAGCCATGAGAATATGTATATATTTTTTTATAACAAGAAACTCATTTTAAGTAAGATCAGATTGGATTTATCACAAAACTATAAATTTTATAATGCAATTATACGTCTCAACCCATGTTTTAGATTACTCAAGAATTAAGCAATACTTGTAATAAAATAACATAAATTCAAACTTGAAAATGTATTCTTTGGGAATTTGTAGCCGGATTCGCATGTTATATGCACATTCAGCACCGAGCAATTGGTTTTGACCCAAAAAGAAAAAGAACTTAGCAATTTAAATGCTCATAAAACCTCTCATTATGATTCAACTTAACTGATGATATTGTAATCAAATTTAAGTAAAATAAAACCAACTATAACAAAGCATGTTAACATAAAATTATCAACTGTGTTTGTGGGCTTTCAAATTCTCAAACTTCTATATATATATATATATATATATATAAGTTAAACCAATGGAGCTAAAAAAAAAATGCCACATAAGTACCCATCTATCTATTTGTCAAATCATCATAAATTCTATTTTTAACATTATTACATTACTATAAATTTATATATTATAATATTTAATTATATTTATACATCACTTCCTAATCTTATTATTGTAATGGAATTACAAGATATTTAATTATATTTATGCACCATATATATATATATATTTCTTTTTAATGAGTTTAAAGTAATAAAGTTAAAAAAAAAACTCATGAATTTAATTAATTTATATATCATATCAAGAGCTAAAAAAAAAGTGTCACATCAACACTCATTTATCTATTTGCCAAGTCATTATAAATTTTATTTTTAATATTATTACATTATTATAAATCTATATATTCCTATAGTGTTACAAGATATTTAATTATATTTATGCACCACCTACATATTTCTTTTTAATGAGTTTAAAGTAATAAAATTAAAAAAACTCATTAATTTAATTAATTTATGCATCATATCCTAATTAAAAAAATTAAAATGAGAATAAACAAGCACTAAAATTAATTTTTATAAATATTTAGAAATAATAAAAATACACGAAAATCTAAAAATAATAAAAAAATCACATTTATAAATATTTAAAAACTAAAAAACATACAGAACCTAAATAAATTCATGCAAAGCATAAGATATGAAAGCACTAGTTTATATAATATGATATTTTTAACCGGTTATAGAAAAAACTTGTTAAAAAAATACAAAAATATAAAAATCAACATCGTAAAAGATGTAGAACAAAATTTAAAATGAATTAAAAAAAATACTAAGGTAAGATCTCACATGTATAGAACCATGTGCCTGTTCATCTAAAGGACAAAATAATTCCTAACAAAAATAAATTACGTCATTAAATTCATATTACAGGCCTCACCTCATAAGGCACTCGAAAACCTTCAGCCATATTGCAACTTAATGTTTTAAATGGCATTTACAAAACTATCTTATAACCACTTCTACCGAATATAAATATTTTTCTACCCGTCACGGCGGACTTAAATGTCAAAGCACCAACCAATGGGTGTGCAATAAACAGGCTTTATTTTCATTTTCAGAATTGGATAAAGAGCTCATCGAAGGGAATTACTTCCAAACAGCTGCCAATTGGAACCAAGATGTCCGGCTTACCAATTGGAAGGGCAAAAATGTGGTACAGAACTTACAAGCTTGGCTTCCTATACCAACAGTCTTGGTATAGGAGAGCGAAGATGAAGTCACCGGTGATATTACCCTCATCCACTCCATTATCAATCCAGGGAAAATGACTATTCAACAAAGGGAACGGAGTTAAGGGAGAGAAACCAACAAGAGAGCACATATTTTACCGGGTAAAGGCTAAAGAGAGGATAGATATGTTTCAGGATTTCTCTTTCTGCAGCTTGTGAATATTATCATAGATTTTCTGTTCTCGAGCCCGTTTTGCAGCAAGCGCTTCCTCATCAAGCACTTGAATAGGTGACCATTCTGGCAATTTGATCTCGCCGCCAGCCATTGAGTCATAGAATTTCCTCAAAGCAGGTTTCAGTTTAAGAGTAGCAAAATCAACTGTTGTTCCAACGACTGCAAAGAGAACTGAATAGCGAATGGCACCAAGTTGGCCAGCTGAAATTTCATTCAGTGTCAAAGTCAAAACACACACTTGTTAGACCGTCAAAAGCAAGCTGGATAGGAAACCATAAAAACAAGAAGCATATATTTCTAGAATTCATATTTCATTGGACAATTAGAATAATAATGTATCCCGCTGGAGTTGGTTCACAATGTAAATCCAACTTCACAAAAGAACAATTGGGAAACCAGATAAACAGTTAGAAGTATATACAAAATACAACACGGAAAAGATTACACGTACATAAAAAACAGCAGAGAAAAAAATTAAGAGTTATGTTTACTTCCAAAAGTGGATAGGATATAACTATAATGAGCTATCAAACTCTTACATTTTTCTTTCTTTGGTTCAAAGTCTCAAATTTTTCAAGGACAGAAAATGAGATGAGACTTCTAAAATCAAGTCCAATACTAAAGCCTTTATTACCATTAATCTTTCTCCACAGATTCAGGTTCAAGAGATAGACTGTTAATGATATTCACACACAAAGAACCCGTACAGACCAGGAACATGAACAGTGCAGTGGAAAATAAAAGCTGGCCAGGCCAGAGAAAATGAAGAAACAGGGAAAAGAATATGTGGACTGATTACAAACTGCATATGAGTCCTTTTCAAAGTATAGAGATGTCAAGAATATACAGCTTTACACAAACAAGAGATATGAGATGGAGACAACATTCTTAAGGGAAACTACACATCGACCATCCATAGTTCCCTTGAAATCTCACCAGCTAAATCATCATGATTGTCAATAATTTCTTGTAGTTTGCATCACCGATGGTCTCAATAATATTAACTAAAAATATTTAAGCACTCCGCCAAAATGCATTTAGTGCTGATAAATTAACCAAATTTTGACAAAGATAAAAGGAGATGGCAAATTGGAACAAATTTGTGACCATAGGATAAGAAAATTTAAAAGTGCCAACATTTTTTCTTTTTTTGAAACCCCCACCCCAACCCAAACCCCCCCCCCCCTGCTCCCTATGGGATTCAAACCTAGGACATCACCCCTGGGGGAAGTAGTATCAATCACTTGAGCTACTCCCTAAACCCCGAATTCAAAGGCGCCAACTTAGGATGGAAACTTGGGATTTTCTAGAAACTTGGATTGCAAACTATAGTTACTTGATATGCAAAAGTAGATAAACATGATAAGTTTTTGAAAAAGACTTAAATGGGATGTTACAGCAACAGACTTCTCATGGCATAGAAACCCTACTACAGAAAAACTAAAGAACAAATAATTGATTAATAGGAGCAGATTTTCAGTATGTCACATTCCCATCTAAATTGTCAACTATCCTGGTCAGTAGAGTATTCCAACTTGTATATATAGATGTGTTAGGTACATGTATAATTTTATTCTCCCAACTTTTTGGGTGTTATATTTTTCATGTGGTGGTGTAGGAGGTCTGAAGAGATAAGAGGAGGAGGAATGTTACAAGACCTTGAAGGCGCCCAAGGATGGCACCACTACCAAAACCTCCAATTGCTGAATTTAGTAGATCATCAGGCTTCCCAGTTCTGCTGACTCTTACAAATTCACGAGCACCTGTCTCACCAAAAAGAGAGAAATTTAGATATCTTTATTAAGTCTTACATGCTCGGAAAGAAAGATTAATTGTTCAGTAAGACAGCAAAGTACTTCCCGGACAAATCGTGCTATTATTGGTTTGCCAAGAAGAATACGCATTTATAAGTACAGTGACGCAGACCTCATTTAACCTTTTAGACAAACTAACATATCAGGTAAAACAAATTATAACACTTTGAGGCTTATCCTACCAGTAAACAATATAAGATATCAGTCTTGGTTTGGAACACCGAAGACCCTTTCACTCACATTCTACATACTTTCTTCCATATCACATGCTCACATAGCAACATTTATCCAAAGATAACAAATTAAGACAAAATTTAGCTCAAAGCCATTTCAGTTAGCATAAAACCACTGAAATTCGTTAAAAAATGATCTTTTCGGTCAAAAGGAATTACGATCATAGAAATTCTAACTGCAAAAAGAGGATTTACTAACAGAAGATTCAAAATGCGACACGATTTCTAAAGCAAACACGTCAAAACCGAACAATACATCACATTTTAATACAATCTGTAGTACGTAAAGTATATAATCTGATAATCATATTAGTGGACAAGGATAAGAAGATCAAAGGCGCGCCTGAGACACAAATTACCAACTATAAACGGCTTCTACCTCTATTATACATAAACTTACCTTGTATTTTCGCAGAATTAATAAATTATCTGAAATTCCAAAAAAGAAAAAATAATTGAATTGAAAAAAATACCGCAGTAGCAACCGGTGACGATGGCAAAATTGGTGGCGTAGGTGGCGGAAATGTTAGCGAGTCCATGTGTTTTACGGTGCTTCGATACTAATCCAGCTCCAGCACCAAAAACACCTAATAAATTTTTTTTAATTTCAAAAACGGAAGAAATTTAAATCAAACTAATTATATAAAAATGTGTTTGTGTGAGTGTGCGTGTGTGTATAAATACCTGCGAGCAGAGTAGGGAATAGGACTCGCTCCTTCCAAGTCTCCGATGAAGAAGGTGGTGATGGTGGTGGTGATGAAGATGAAGACGCCATTGTTAAAGCAGTGGTGGTGATGACTGTGATCAGGTGGTGTGTTACAGAGCTTTGACGGCAAACGAGGTGGTTTGACCGAGCAGGTCAAAAGCCCAATTCTGAATGGGCCAACACTCACAGTCCAATGGGCCTTTAATGCTGAAGAGTTTTGGAGATTGTGGATTAGCTTTCCATGGACTAGTCCTGCCTCAAAGGATTGGTTATTCCTTTATTTTTATTTTTTTAAGCTTTCTGGTTGACAAGGACAGGATATTATATTCAACCAACTCCAACCGAGGCAAGTTTCCTAGGATGTCCCGTTATAAGAGTTGGAGAAGGATACTGCTCATGATTCGAGTTTGAATTCAATCCTCTGTTTTAGGTTGAGTGCTCTCAATTTAATTAGTGTCCAATATAGGGAATATATTGTGTACCTTTGTCAATTGATAATCGGGTTCTACTAGCTGGATTTCCCCTTGTTGCAAAAAGAATCCAACCGAAGCAAAACAAGCATTTAGTACATAACTAGAGTGTAACTTTGTGTGATTCACAATAGAAATTAGTACTTTTCTCTAAATTTTTTTTGTTTATGGTAAGATAAAACATAACTATATATTTTCAAATTTTATTTTTGGTAAGTTTTTAGAAATAATAATTTTTATGAGAGAAGTGGAGTAATTGAAAAGAATATTTGAAATGAAGAAGTAAAATGAAAAAGACATATGATTTGAATTAGGAATTAATTTTAGATGGACTCGATATTTTTTAGAACGAAAAAAAAGCTATAAAATTATGACGCAATATTAATTGAAAGGCATATATTCGTTTTTATATAATATATAGATTTTGAAACAGAAGAACTAGATGACATGATAATTTTAAGTTCATCACAAGATTATAAATATTGTGAAATAGTGATATTTTTCAAGTCATATTTATATTAATTAGAGATTAAATAATATTTATTTTGAGAAGATATAGAAAACATTAATAAGCTTTCATGTGTAAAAATGATGACAGCAAATGAGTCGTTGTGCTAGTAGAACAAATGCATTTAAAGCAGAAAGTTTGTATATGCCAGTTGTGTGACTTGGATTGATGGGTACAGTCTCCGCAGATTAATGGGGCTAGACCTCTAACGCGTCAATATATGAGGCAGCTCATGTCGTTTTAGCTTTTTTTTTTGGTTCAAAATGTCTTTTTGATCTCTATTATCTAAAGTATTCATAGTAATCCCTAATATTTTGTAAATTTATTGAAACTAATCCTTATTATTTCGGAAATATTCATATCATTCTAAATGTTTTATAATTTTATCTGAGTTAGTGCCCGTCCAACTGAGAAACATTGAGAAATCATTGAGAACATTGAGAACTATAAATTTAATGGAGTTAGTCTCCACCTAAATGAAAAAAGGGAAGAAAGTTGAGACTAATATGTTTATGTACAACTTTGAGAATTAATTTAATCTCTCAAGAGTGATGATCAACATTCAAATTTTAGTGAGAGCAAAAGGATGTTAGATTAGGTGTGGAAGTAAGGAAAAAAAAAATGAACGTCTTAAAAATAATAGGACTAACTAGGACTAGCGTAAATGGGTCTATGAGATCAAAGACTAATTTGAACATTTTTCAAATAACGAATACTAATTTGACTATTTCTATATAATTAACCCCCTTCTGACATTACATTTTTTTGAAGGGGTGTTATGAACTTCCAGAAATATAAGTTTGCTTTTCTTTGCGTTTAATAATTACTTTCGCTCTTGCTGTGAAAACTCTTGAAATTGAAAAACGTCTATTGTTTTAGAGATTTCAGTTACATGAATTACAAAGATTATTAGACCAAACAAAAAGAAATCACAAAGATTGGGTTATCACATTGAACTTTGGAGTTCATTTTAGGTCTTGACAATTTTTTGAATGAGATTTAGAGCTTTTTCTTTTTTGTTTAAAGCCACTTAAAAAAGTATCTTTTAATTATTAGAACAAATATGTCTACTAGCATAAATTAGATTTTAAGCAAACTTGATCAACTTAAAAACCAAATCAAAAACCCTCTTCCCTCAATTATATGGGTGGGTGACCATTTGAGTTGAAGTTTATGAAAATGATACTTGGCTGCAAAATTAAATTTGAAATATAGAAAAGAATCTAAAAAAATCAAGATAAAGGTAAATCAAAGAGCACCCAATGCGTGGAACTCCATCCTTACATGTGTTTGGAAAAGGGTCGAACTTACTTCGAGAGAAGGTAGACCAAATATGTAATTAATGATAAAGATGCATTACACTTCATAGCACTGAGGCTTACTTAGCATAGTGAGTTAGACTATACTAAATTAATGAGTGAATAACTAACCATATGTGAATTTTATGCAGAAGAAAATACCTGGTGTAAAGTGTTTCACAGAAGCAATCAAGAAACAGTAACAATTTTATACAGAACTGAAAATGCTGTTCACTGCTTCTTAAACATTCCACCCTTACCTGCCCTAATAGGGGCCTTTATATACTGCGGAAGGTATGAAATGAAAGCCTTTATATACTGCGGAAGGTATGAAATGAACATATATAATTGACGCTGAATCGTGAGAAATGGATTGTTAAAGCAAATATAGTCAGTCATCAATGCATACTGGAATGAATAGAATCAGCAGCTGGGCACGTCTTGCTCCAACTCTTCAGAAGCTGAGATGTCATAGCCACCGTGGTCATCCTCCCACTCAGTATTCGGAATTGATGATTCAAATTTTCTACGCGAACCTGCACCACTTTTCCTGCGTTGTTCTAGAAATTTTACGTGCAGCAAAAATTAGAGATTATGTAGCAGTCATTGGACAAGTTTCACTGTAGATAAGAGCTTTACTTTTATTAGTAATTGCAGAGCGAGTCATTGTTAAGAATTCTTCCCAGTTGAACTTTCTTAGTTCCTGCTTCTCCTCCTCTGACAATTCGAAGTTTGGTTCCCTTCCACACATGAAAGCAGCTCTACAAATATGGGAATGTCATCATTAGTTCTACAAATATCCATTCTTGTCCTCGCGAAAAAAAATATCAATCTTAAGCTCTTTTTCTTTCTTGTAATGTATTTTTCCTTTTGAAAGTAGAATGTTGAAGCGAGTACATTAAGAACTTGTGCTTCCATCAAAGATATATCTCTTTGTTTAAATCCAAGTCCAAGATGATGAAGTTTTCACATTGGTGGCAAAACTAACTGCCGTAGCACAAGTTGGCATTCTGATATTAATTTAGTTTTTCATGTCAACTACATTTTCAGCTCTAATTAACTAAGATATATGAGCTTGACACCATTTAACGACACATACCAGCTTGACTCTGACTGACTGACATACAACAGCATGAGAACTAAGAAGAAAGTTATCACCATTACGAGCCACATAGAAGAGGTGATGTGAAAAATACAAAATAAGTTTTCTCCAATGGGCTGGACAAACTTCACGATTTTTACCTGTCATACAGTCGAGCAGCCTCTTCCTGGGAACCCACAGTTCCCAAGTGGATCTGCTTCTTGTCTACTTTTATTGCTGCTTGCCATTTCATATTCTTGAAATAGACACCTCTCATCACACAAGGTTCGTGGTGTTCGGAGTGTTTCCTCCTATGTCGCTTTCTGCGTTTAACTTCTGAGAAACATAATAGAATTGGTCAATCCTAACAAGTAAAATGTAGCAATATGAACCCTGACTGCTTTTAAGACATGAGTCTCCAAAAGGCGTAAAATAATGTCTGTAAGTTAATATGAGGAGAACCCGAAAGGATGAAACCAACAGAGATCTATGCATATTTGCAGGCAGCCAGGTTATGAATGTAGCATCTCCTAAATTTCCTTTGTAGATATCTAAAGTGTTTGCTTTCATGATTATCAGTCAAAGATTTAATTGTTCTTACATTATGCAAAGGAGAGAGAGAGAGAGAGAGAGAGAAAGAGAGAGGAAAAGAGAAAAAAACCTGGAAATTGGTGAGGCGGCTCTTCTTTCGGGAAGTTAGAAGTCAACAAATTCAAAGATCCGGGGCCAGTTTCAGGCGTAGTTTCCTGGGAAGCAGTAAATAGGATTTATATATAGATATCACATTGTTTGTGAATAATGGAAACTGTAACCCAAGTACAACCACTACATCTCCTGTAGAAATAATATCATCAACAAATAAAAACGGTCTTCATGAGAAATGTATAAGCATGAGTCACAATTGGAGCCTTGAAGGGGCAAAGGCGGAGTATAAATGACCCTTTCATTTTAGTCAGCCAACATACTTCTTTTACATACAAGTTCATATTTTAGGATCAATATTGGGAAAGCAATAAAGTCCGCTACCTAGGAGAACATCCACAGTGTTTCCAAATATTTTACAGAATTGATTATAATCTTTTAGGAAAACTAGCCCTCCAGCTTCTGTGATTTTAAGCCTAGCTCAAGTCCATATGCATTGCGACATGCAACAATCTACTGACATCTGCAGATTGCAGTCCCTCATGGTATTTTTTCTTTCCAGGTCATGCAGTAAATCATTCACGAGTAATGAATTTAATTGTATAGCACATGAGCCAAGGAGCATAAGATCATTCTTGAAACAACGAGTCGAGGATCGACACACTCTATGTGTATACATCCTCCACTCTGTCTTTAGACCAACAGGAAAAGAAACAAGTAACTCTCGCACTCTTCTTCATGTATTGTACTCTGAATTACAGACTTCAAAAAGAGATAATCAAAATTCTATTTAACCACCAGTGAACATTCAGAAAATCTAGCTCAAACTTCTAAGATGATCAATAGTGCTGCATCTCGGTCTTGCCAAGCAGTTCAATGATAGATTACAGAGAGCATGTATGCTTAAAAACTAAATAATCCAGAAAATGAAATCCACCATTTTGATAAAGAATCCTTACCTCCTTTGGCTGTTCAGCATCAATTGAAGACACAGGATGAATGCTAACTGGGTTGCCATTCTGCATCCGGTTTCCGAAGGTTTTTCCATTATCAGAAAACTTGGGAAGTGGAGTTAAGAAAGTACTTCGCCCTATGACATTGCAGTGAGTAAAAGAATATTTTCAATGAAGCACGTTTTGGCATTTGTGCATAATAAAAGCAAAAGACAGAAAGATTCTCATTAAGATATAGAGAATTTTTTCGAAAGAATTGTATTAAATACCTAATAATCTACTTTAGGGATATTGATATGAAGGCCACCACTACTAAATTAAAGCATATTTAAACTATCCATACCAGAACAGAGTCCCAAGAGTCTGCGCCGCCGAATGCTTACCATGATGGTGAACTCCAGATAAGTTTGAAGAATAATGTTGTTGATGGCCTTTTAAGTTTTACAATAGGAAGATCAGACATTATGTAGATAATTTAACAAAAATAAGCACGAAAATAAAACAATATGGAGACATGTAAAGCATAATTGAGTTGGAAAGGAGGATACACGGCAACAATGGCAGACTGTCACAGATTACATCTAGAAAGAAACTGAATGACAGAATGTTGTACTTGAATGGCATGAAACTACTTTTAAGGTATATTAAGTAAGCTTGTAAATTACAGCTTACATGAAGAATATGCCACGATACATTGACAAGAATCAGTGCCTAAAGCACAATTGAAGATTTCTCAAAACTGATAGCACATTGAAAAGATACAAGTACTTTCTTTTACAAACATTGCAGTAATCACAAAGTGAGAACACTGAGAACCCATCTTATTCAATATGTACAAAATGGGGTGGAAAATTCTGCAACTAAAGTCAAATTGCATTAGCTATATAATTTCTTTGAAATCATGAAGCAAAAATTGTAATGTACATCTGATTATTGAAAGAAACTAGAGAGTTAAATAAGACTTCACAAGTAGAAATAAGTAACTAAGAAAGGCTTTAATTGCTCATCTCATATCATTGATGCCACATGCAGAAAGAAAAACAATCCAGCAAAAGAATTACAAGATAATTCATGCAATAATTTCAAGATAATCACCATACTATTTCATTAAGAAATCTAAATCATAAAATGCATAATACCAAGGTGGCTGACCTTGAAGCACCATATATATACACACATATATATATTCTCTTATTTATATAATAAAATAAAAGGTGATAACTTTGAAAAGGTATGGATACAAATCATCATCACCTAAAAGAGGAAAAAAGAAGAAAAATCTTCAATCATGCTAAGATAACAGAAACAGAATTTAGAAGAAATCGACAAAATATCTATGCCATTATTCTGTAAGAAATCTGGCAATCTATCCATTAGGAGACTAAAGTCAACCCCACCAACCTACCACCTTTTGTGGAGACAAGAACCAAAGATGATGATAACAAAAACTAACAACAACAACAACAACAGAAAAAAACTTAGTCCAACACAGAATCATGTAAGAAAAACCAACCAACCAAGATCAAGAAACCCAACAAAAAACACCATGAAAACAAACATGAAACACAAGTAGATGTCATCATCATACTAAAGGGTGTCCAAAACACACATGCCTCAAGGCCAAATACTTAGTACTACTAACATGAGACAAAGTCAAGACAAGGCCATTATGAGGTTCTTGGAGTGTATAAGGTGATGAGATACCTCAGTTTAAGGAAGCGTGGCAACCGAGGATAATTTAGAATAGAAAATCTTGAACTGGGTCTGGAGGATTAGTACAATTTACAAAGGCTAAGGTGGTGAGAGAGAGAGAGAGAGAGAGAGAGAGAGAGAGAGAGAGAGGGAGAGAGAGATTATGAGTAGTAGTTGTTGTTTGATAGTCATGCATCTACCACCTTTTGTTTTATTTCTACTCTCATTATGTTTTTCCTTTATAGAGGTGTCTTTGGGTGGTGGTGGTGTTGGTGGTGAGGGGTATAAGATCGTTGTGTGTGTGTATGTGTGTGAGAGAGAGAGAGAGAGTTGAATAATCGTAGTAGTAGTAGTAGTAGTAGGAGGAGAACGTATGCTTCTTCTATGTACTTTGTGTTTCTAAGGTAGTGTATAAAAGGACAGTAACGCCCATGTGGAATTGCGGATTTTTGATTGTTTCCCCATGATACCATTGGGTCTAGGTATCTTTTGGCTTTTTACCTTATCGGCGGAGGCTAAGTGCCATTGGAAGCGTCACTGTATTGTTCGTTTTTTGTAAATTTAATATCGGTTTATTATTATTATTTTATTACAAATTTAAATATTTTAGATCAATTGGTTAAGTTTAATTATGGTGACAAGTTAGTTGTTGGGCTTGTGACATTATATTTTAGATAAAAAAATTTTAAGGTAAAAATTTTTAAGGTTATTAAACTATTTTTCCAGTTTGTTTTAGTTATTTTATTATTTTTTACTTAAAAGGAGCTGCAACTATATTAATGGAGATCCATTTTGACTATAACATAAATTTTTTTGGGGTTAAAATTGACTAAACGCTTGTTCTCTTAATAAAATTGATGGGCATCGAAATCACTAAAAATAAATTACTATATCTTACCTCGTAAATTTAATTTAAATACATGGTGAGAAAGGGTCGAGTCTACAGGGATTGGAGGATTTAGAATATATTAATTATGCCAAGTAGATTAATCAGATAAGCTGCAATCAAAAAGGGGGTTTTAGCGTGAAAAATCAAATTATCACAAAACCATACTCTTAAGCGTGAGTATGCAACAGGGCAGGAAATAAAAAACGTAAATAGCAATAAAATCAAAGCTACGAATACAATCTAGACTTAAATAAATGCTGAAAAATCAATATTAAATGAGAAATCAATGGGAATTAAGCCTAACCTTAGGTTTAATCTTAGTTTTAGTCAATACAAAGATAACTCCCATATATTTTGATAAATCAATTATGGTAATTGGCAGACCTAACAACCTCATCTTTCCTTATAGTATTGATAACGGTTTAAACCCCCCGTGATTTTTTCCCGCTATCGCCTTACCTATTAGACGGTCTAATATGTGAGATGTCCACAAGGTCTATCTAATGGCAGCATTAGGCCTCTAGAAAGATTTGATTTTAAAAGTCAATTCTCGCGGCAATAACTCAGTTAAATTATATGTTTATACATGAGACCTGGTTACCCCTATTCTTATAGTAATTCAATTAATCTATTTGGCTATCTATCATCAAGCAGTTGGTTGCCGACAAATGAATAGAATTACTTAGATCTCACAGAATTGAAGAACCAGATTAACCAAAATTTGGATTCACCCTTGACTACAAAGAAGCTTAGAACTCCGTGGACGTGGAGTATATAAAAAAGGATAAAACAAAGTTGTCCGCTAAAAATATTCTGAATAAAGTTTGTATCTCCCTATGAAACGTACATAAAAAAATATATATTGAAGAAATTCCTAACTAGAGTCCTCATCGAATAAGGAAACTCTTTTAGAGCTAACGAAAATAAAAAGGTAAAAATCCTTAATTACAATCTTGAATGAAATAAGAGTCTTCTATAATTAATCCCCTTCCTTTCCAAAATATGACAAATGTTCAATGCATTTCTTATCTCCAGACTCTAGTCAAAGCTTAGTCAATAGACTTTGCATGGCATTTTCTAAGGTAGCAAAATCAATTTTGATGAGCTATGAACACGTCCAAAAGTCCTTTGAATTCATATATAATGCATCCAGCTCCTATTTCTAAGTATAAACATGCAAAAACACATAAAAAATACCAATTAAAGAGTATCCAATTTCAAAATTAAGCGCAAATAACTATGAATTAAAGGTTTATTTCGAACTTATAAAAAATCATAAAAAGTATTTATAATAATTATATTTATTACGATAAAATAAGACTTACCATCACAATCACTTCAACAATCCAAAAATAATAATAACAAGGCGTGAACTTCATTTTTTAATTAATTTATTTATATAAATTGTGGATGGAAGACTTGAACTCAGGTTCACCAATATACTACCTGATAACAACGGTTCAACTCTAGAAAATGCCATTTTCTTTTAAGAAATTGGGTCGGAATATATAAATAAGTTCTATTTTGTGGTAAAAATGCATAATTATTTCAAATATTTTTATGGTTTTTATCTCTAACTGTTAGTCTATTTTTAGTAAAAAAAAAAATAACTAGATGAAATAGTTAAAATATATCTCAATGAATAGTCCTTTTAAGACTGAAATAGTTAGAGGACTAAAATAGGACTCAAAAGATAGTTTAGTATGTAGCCTGTAAAAATTTTTAACCTTCTTTTTTTATTAGGTGGAATTCACTTTGTTTAATATTACATAAAATTTATTTAAGTGATTGTATAAATTTGTGACTAAAATATACAAGTTCGAAAATAGTTCATTTTTTTATTATAGTAATTCGTTATCTAACCATCGCAACTATTCTTGGAGTAAAATCGTTGTGTCACTTTATAACCCTTCATGAGAAAGAAAAGAAAAATAAATGTTCTTGATTCTTTGCTCCATGGAAGACTGATTCTCATCCATCAAACTTATTTTCATACCATGCGCGTCAACCAACAAGAGAGCACTTCAAAGTGGAATCATCATACCTTATGAGATGAGATGGTGTAATTCGATAGAAGCATCTTTCACTTAAACTTTAAGAATGTGAATTTGATTCATTTTTAAGAGAGATAGATGATGAGAAATTATTATCGATCCTTGCTGAAAAAAGAAAAAAAATTATAATGTATAAAATGAAACAATATACATCATAAGTTAGTATTTGTTATGCGAGATGTTTAAATTATTAACATTTTGATTTTTGATTGAAGTGGTGATAATAGGGGAATAATCTGTTTGTCATTATTTTTGTCAAGTTAGTAATTAAGTATTTCTCCCTTGTAACCATATATATGTGGAAGGACATTATTAGAAAAACAAAACATACAAGTCAATTTTGTATGACTAATTGCTGTACAATCATTAAAGCCGCACAAATTTGAATTCGTCTACTTAAGTATCTTCTTCAGCGTCTTTCTTTAGTCCTTAATGTTAATTATTCCCTTCCTCACTTTAATCATGAAATTACTTAGACCCATTAATATCTTATAATATGACTGATTGTTTTTCTAGAAATGTAATGGTACTCCATTCTATTTCGCTTAGCAAGAATACTGCAGAAATTGGAGTGGGATTTCAACAAAAAAAAACCTTTGTTAGTGGTGGGGCGGAGTTTTTGGTACCTACAATAGTACAAGGGTGAGAAGGAGTAGGAGCTTATTGCCCTCGCCCCACGCCAATATATTTTTTTATATGTCATATAGTGAAATTTCTTATGCAACTTTGCATATCAAAATTCAAATCTCCTTAGTAACCATTTTTTATGTTTTTGTGTTAGAATTTATTTGCATGATTAATAGATCTGGGTTCTAGAAAATAATAATTTTAATTTGATTTTACCTCATTGTCCTACTCGGTTGACCTTGTCAACTAGTAGCTCATAGGGACAAGACAAGTCTTTTCATCCCATAGGAGTAGAGATGGGACTGAGAGTTTATCCTGGTACTAGATATAGGATAGGGATAGGGGTAAGAATTTTTTTTAACTAAATAATAGAGTTTAGCAAACCCCACCTCTATCCCCTCCATCACCAACACTAATATTTTTTCTTGATAATATCCTTATTTTATTATAAAACTTCAAATCATTTTAGTATCAATTCTGAGGTTATAAATCCCGTAATACAACAATTGTCTACAATTCAATCAAAGGCTAATCTTATGCAATGGAGATGATGAGGACCGAATTGGCATAGGTGTGAACAAATTTTGCAGTCACCAATGGAAACACTAAGTCAAAGTTGAAGAAGGTATAACTGGAATCTCCATTGACTTCTTTTTTTTTTTTTAAAAAGAATGGAATAACATTGAGTTACCTATCAAACATAATATTCAACGTGCTTGAACTATCAATCACGTGTATTAGAACTCTTCAAAGATATTTCTGATAAGCTTTTTTCTAGCTTTATTGTCCTTTTTCTATATGGCTTTTTCTTTCTTTCTTTCTTTTTTTTTCCCACCCTGTAGTGGACACCAATTTTTTCTTTCAACTTCTTTTTCTTAGTAACTAATCAGTTTTCATTCCACCCAAAAAGAGAAAAAAAAAAAAATTTACAAACATGCCTATCAAAAATCAAGACCCCAAGCTGTACAAATTCTTCTATTCTCACTAGTATCCTTAAATTTACATCTATAAGCAAAGATTAGCTTAATGTCCTGACGAATAAGCTCAAAAATCTACTCTTTCGAAGTAGCTTGGGCTTTGTAGAGTTGTTTCTCTCATCCCATAAGTAATACACTGTGAGACCAAACACCACTTTCTTTTACTCCCCAACTAAGTTATTACCTTGATAGTTTGTACAAATCTTAATAATTAATTCATTCCAGTCTCAATTAAGTCTGCCACAAAACAAGCGAACAGCATAATTTTTCCGAATTCTCGCTTTGAAATTACAATTGAAAAGTAGGTGGTCTCTGTCTAATTTTTCTTTCAACTTTAATAAGGGAAAAAGTTTATGTAGTCAATAACGAAACTTAGGTTGGACCTGGTCAAGCCAAGTAGCCGAATGCGCGCGCTGTGTCTCGTCCTAGTTTGATTTGTTTGTTTTATTTTTCATTTGTTTTAGTTTTTCTTTTTTCCTTTTTTTTTTTTTTTCTGTTTTTGTGTCAAAATCTGGCCTAAGGTTAAAAAATTCAGACATGTGAGTGAAGTTGATAGAATAGAGTTTAAAAAATAATTACAGAGATTTCAAAGTTGATTAAAAAAAAAAAGATCAATTCGAGTTTTTATTTAAATTTACAATATTTATAAAAATCAATCACTTAATGTTTTTCGACCATAACTCAAAACCTGGTAGCTTCAGTAAATACAACTACTCGACTTCAAAATACTTTGCGCGTTCATTAATTATCATAAGCTAGCTCTCAATACTATTCTCACTGCCCATGTCCAAATCTCTAGACCCACAAGCAAGACTATTGTTATTGATTTAACGCATAAGTATTTCGATTCCAAAATAGTTAAGAAATTGCTTAACATATGTGAATTCACTTATAAACAGTTCATTTACTATATCTCTCATTAATTTATGACATTATATCTATTTTGCCAAGAATATATATAAGTGAATAGCCATAGAAAAATGGGAAACTGTTTAATTTAAATATTAAATCATTTTCTTTTCTTTTTCTCCTTATCAAAAAAGAAGAAAAAGATGTAAAATAATACAATAATTATAAACATTTAAGAAAATGCATGTATAGCTCTCGCTACAGCAGAGGGAATATTGCTGTGTTTGTTTACAGCTTATAATAAGCATCTTATCTTATTTTTCATCTTATTCAAAAAAGCATGTTTGTTTTGTACTTATAATAAGGTGCTTATTTTAAGATGGCTTATTTGGTATGTAAAAATTTAAGCAAGCAGTAGCTGTCTTATTGCTTATTGGGACACGCTTGGAATTATGCAAATTGTTAATGAAACTTTTTTTTCCGTTATTACCCTCGTCTTTTTTGCTTAATGCCATAATTGCACTTCCTTTGCTTTTTCTGTTTTGTTTCCACCGACAGAGAGAGAAAGAGAGAGAGGCAAATCCTTTGCTTTTTTGTTTTGTTTCCATCGACAGAGAGAGAAAGAGAGAAGAGAGGCAAACCCCTAAACTCTATCAAATACACAATCGAGAAGAAGAAGAAGAAGAAGAAGAAGAAGAAGAAGAAGAAGGAGAAGGAGAAGGAGAAGGAGAAGGAGAAGGAGAAGGAGAAGGAGAAGGAGAAGGAGAAGGAGAAGAAGGAGAAGAGACCACAGAAGAAGAGGAAGAAGACCACGCCAGGTAATTTTTTTTTTCAAAATATTCTTATTTTTGAACAGGTATCGTGAGCCCTGATTTTTGAAGCTTTCAACACGCTAAGAAATCTGGATTATTTTGTTATATTTCTTCTTGTTGCGATTGACCTGTTTTTCAAATTAAATCTGGATTATTTGTTATATTTATTAGATAATCTTTGGTTGCTTCACATGAGATAGAACGTGTGCGTGTGTTTTCCGTGAATGATGAGATCTCCATTGTGATTAATTGGAAGAAAAACAACTTCTCAAAAGGTTCTTGCACTAGATTAATTTTGAATGCGTTACATTTAAAATAAATAATATCATCATGAAAATCCATCAGAAGCTGCGAGATGAGGCGATGCTGATAACACAAAAATTACTACATATAGACTGAAAAACAAGAAAACAATAAGACAGAAACAATGGTACATTCCCGTAGTGTATATAGCTAGCCATTTTAACCCTCTTCTTGTCTTCTTGAGCTTGAATATAAATTATAAATGTAAGTGAAAGCAACCAGGGAGAGGGGGAGCTACAAGAAGAAGCTGAGTTGAAGGTTGGGGGGGTTGATCAAAGTTTATATTATCCGGTGGTGATGTGGATGCCGATGGCAATGAGGAAAATAGTGATGAGGCTGAAGAAGAGGATGGTGTGGATGAAGATGGAGATTCCGCTAAGTTCAATTTTCATCTTAATTATCCAAAAATGTGCCATAATTTGCTGGATAGAGGATCATTGTATATATCATGGATTCAATAAAATAATATCCAACATTTGCCCCTTAATTATTAGTATAGTTCTCTCTAATCTTTGATTAAGTTAGATAAAGTATCGCGTATAGTTACAAGAATCGGAAATATACAAGCTAAAGTTAATGCAGTTCAATATATTTCTTGTCAAAAAAAAAATAGTGTCCTTGTCAAAAAAAAAAAAAATGGTGAAACTAAAAGAAGGATATTTTGTATTCATTGGCTTATTATTTATTAGCTTTGGTTTTGGTTTAATTTACATGGCGTGCTGCTATGATCATTTTCTACTATGAAAATTGTGAAGATCAAAAATTTTCTTTTAGGGTCAAAAGTATTGCATAAAACACGACAGGGACTACAATGATTTCACCAACACCCTTGGGTGCAGATCTTAAGCATGAAAATTGTGAAGAATTGAAGTAAATTTTTTTTTTTGAAGTTCTTATTAATGTTATTTTAATGATATTAAAATTTTGTTTTTACTTTGTAAGAAAAATAGCAAGATGTCAACTCATTGGGATCCATATAGTAACAAAATATTTCTCGAGCTATGTGTTGAGGAAATTGGAAAAGTAAAAAAGTCACCAAAAGTTTTGAATGCTACGGCTTGGGATGACATCGTGACCAAGTTTAAGGAGATCACGGGTAAAGATTATGTAAAAAAGCAACTTAGAAATCATTGGGATGCACTAAAGGGGGATTGGAAGCTTTACCACTCATTAAAAAGAATGGCATCTGGAGTTGGTTGGAGTGAGGATAAAGGTACCATCACTGCATCTCCTACCAGTGGGAAGACAAAGTAGAGGTATAACATTTACAATATTCATTATTATTGTTTATGATGCTTAAATGCTAAGGGAAATAATTAGATATTTACTTGTATATTCTTGCAGAAAGACAAAAAATACTCGAAATTCATGAACAAAGGTTTAGAGAATTATGATTTGTTGGAGGAATTGTTTGGTGACATTTCTGCTATAGGAAAAGATGCATATACTCCAAATGCAGGGTTGCCTCATCCAACTATGGTACATATGCAAGAAGAATCTCAAGGTGTTGAAAGTAGCCCAAATGCTAATTATATTGGTGATGATCAAGCAACACCTACTGATGATGATGCTAAAAGGACTAAGGTTGCAAAGGTCACAAAATGAGTTAAAAGGAAGAAAGAAACAAAAGATACTGCTTCTTCTTCACTGAATGAGAATTTTGACAGACTTGTTTCTGTTTATTATAGTAACTCAAAGAACATCACGTGTGCAACAACAAAAGAATGATATTAGTGATGTAGTGTCTGCTTTTAAAAGGCTTCCAGGAGTTGAAAGAGGATCACCAATGCAAATGTTTGGAGTACACAAGGCGACTAATATGTCATGGAGACAGGCTTTTATGGCTTTGGAAGAGGAAGACCTTCAATTAGCCTTTCTAAAGTCAGAATGGGAACGAAGCCTTAATACTTCTTCATCTTCCCCGTAGCTTCTTAGACTTCAAAGTTCATTATACTTTAAACTCTTTTATGGTTTACTTAAGTATTTAGATATTTAGTTGTTATGTAAACACTTTGTTTAAATATTTGGGATAATGTTGTGTTGAATTCCTATTATATGATTTTATGAGTTATTTGGAATTTATCATAGTTATGTTATGTTTTACTTATGCACAGGTTCAATTGAAGAAAAGAGTAACATGAATGCCGAGATATGTGATCTTGATGCTTGTTGTGAAGATATGGATGATAATATAAATGAGGATGTGGAAGATACTAGGAGGAACTCCTTACTATATGGAGGAATTGTTTATCTTGAGCAGGTTGCATCTTATAGTAGACCTATTGAAAAGGTGCCATGCCGAACTTCAGCATTGAAAGGTTGGCCATGGATTCTGGAACTTTTGAATGACAAGTCAAAATCAGATAGATGTAATCAAAATCTTCGTATGAACAAAATTAATTTTTTGAGATTGTGTGAGTTGTTGGGAAGTACATATGAGGTATCATGTAGTAAAAATGTAAGGATCGAAGAGAAAGTTGCCATATTTTTATATATCGTTGGAAGAAGTGCGAGTAATAGAGCAACTCAAGAAAGATTTCAAAGATCTGGGGAAACCATTCGTAAGTATTTTCATGAGATTTTGGATGCTTTAGTGAAGATGTCTATTGATAATATCAAACAAGAAAATGTGGAAGGAGTTCATCCGTATATTTATAATAATTCAAGATATCATCCCCATTTTCAGGTATGTTCTATTATAACTAAGTTATTTTTTATTTATCATTAATTCATTTAACATATGAAATAAAAATAGTTTAATTTAAAATTTTAATTGCTTTTTCTTTGTAGCATTGTGTTGGTGCAATTGATGGAACACATATTGAAGTTTCTTTATCAACCGAGAAGAGTTATCCATTTTATGGAAGAAAAGGATATCCAACTCAAAATGTCATGGCTGCTTGTAATTTTGATATGTGTTTCACATATTGTGTAGCAGGATGGGAAGGTTCAGCACATGATACTCGAATATTTCTCGATACAATTCATAATCCAAGCAAAAACTTCAAACTATTTGTTGGAGGTTAGTGTTTGTTTTTGTTTTTTTGGAGAAAAAAAATGCTAGCAAGTTTCTTAATTTGCACCCATCACTATTTTTTTTTTATTTTTATGTAGATCAATTTTATTTGGTAGATTCTGGATATCCAAACATGAAGGGATTCCTTGCTCCGTACAAAAATCATAAATATCATTTGCAAGATTATAGAAATGAAGATCCAAAAAATCCAAAAGAGCTTTTTAATTATTGTCGTTCTTCATTAAGAACTATTATAGAGAGAACGTTTGGAGTGTGGAAGAATAGATTTCAAATAATGAAAAAAATGCGTTGTGGATTTGATTGGGAAACACAAGTGAAATTAGTCCCGGCAACTATGGCACTTCACAATTATATTCGTCAACAAATTTAGATGATGTGTTTTTTGAAGAAGTGGTGGCTCAAAGTGATGACGCCGTTTATCGGGAAAGTACAAACATCACAAGTGCTAGTAACAATATGAACCAGGGGGAGATGGATCAAATTCGCGATAACATTTGCTATAATATTTGGCAAAGGAGAGAATTTGTATTGTAAATGGGTCACCATATTTATAGTGTAATGATTGGCAAAGTAGAGAAGTGCTTTATAAACTTTTATAATTTTGTATTAATATATTTGTTGTCACTTATATAATTTTTATATTTATTTAATACAATTTTTAATTTTAATTATATAATTAGTTACATTATAGTAATATATGCGATGACACAAAAGGGTTTTTTTTGTCAAAATAGGTTATATTAACAATTGCAGAGTAAATTTATAATAGTTATTCACCAATCAATTCTATTATTAAACATTTTAGGGCATTTTGGTCAATTCAGCTTATTTTAGCATTTCAGATTATTCTAATAAGACTCTATACCAAACAATCTTTTTACATCAGACACTTATTTCTTATCAGACACTTATCAGATAAGATGCTTATCAGATTTCAGATTTCAGATAAGACCATTCCAAACACACCAATAAAGGCTCCTTCTAACTGAGAAGTCTAAGAGGGTGTTTGGTTTTGTTTATTTGGTGTTTATAAGCACCTAAATAGTAAAAAATGTGAGATAATACTTTTTTTAAGTACTTATAAACACCTAAAATAAGCAAAGCCAAACACCCTCTAAGAAATGCAATCTAATCAACAAGCCAATAAGTTGTCTTGTTAGGTAATCTCTAGCATTCTCTCTCTCTCTCTCTCTCTCATACAAACTCATGACCTGTACTCTGATATTATGTTTAGAGTCACCATTTTATTTAAAAACTTAAATTTGTAGACAGAATATTAGTGCATTTATTTATTTGTGTCAATGGTAAAGGCCTGTTTGGATTTTTTTTAGGATAAGCACATTTTTAAATATATATATATATATATTTATATATTACAATAAGTATTTAAATTAAATTTCATATTAGTCAAAACTTAGAGAAAAAAACTCAATATCATCTTTTTTTAAAAAAAAAGTAAAAAATTTTAACTTTTCAAAAAAATAACTTTTAAAAAGTTTTTAAAAAATAATTTAGAAAGAAACCAATCCAAATGATATTATATATATATAGACGCATACATACATACAAAACTTTATATATAGAACTTCCTTTTGCAATTTTATTAGTAACATGACTCTATTTTAACTAGCACGCTACTGTTTTTATTTTTATTATAACGTTTATATTTAATGTTTAATGAGCATGCTGACGTTCATAATAAAAATATATAACAACATAAAAATGGTGAAAAATGCGCTAGATTAAAAGGGAAAAATCTTGCCCTGTCGTGATTTAAGATTTTCTTTTTCCCAAAATGCTGTTCCAATAGCTGTAAAGTGAGGTGGAACAGAGTAATTTTGTTATTCCTAAAGTTATTGTCAATAGGTGTATAGACTAGCTTACTAATTTTAGACTCATCCTATTCTTAGAGTTGCATATTTTCAAAAAACCAAACCACAATATGAGAAAGCTGATAGGAGAATTTGAGGCCAATAACATTTTTTTTTTCTTCTGGTAGTTGCAATATGTATAAAGACGTTAAGATTGGAGAAGATAAAGAGGCAATTTGGGAATTCACAAATTATGTAGGGCAACAAGAATATATGGTTTAAACCAATTATGGAGGAAAAGAGTTGGTTGGTACAGCAAACAGAGGGGGCATGAGAGAGAGAGAGTGAGAGAGAGAGAGAGAGAGAGAGCGCACCGACGAAACGATGATTGGATAGGCGGCCTGCCGTATACTCTAAAAGAGATAACGTCTCTCGCCACCTTAACGTGCCATATGCAAAGATTGATTAGCTCGCTAATGCATGTGATGACAAATAAATAGCCAATTAAATAATAGATTGATGGAGCACGAGTCATTTTTCATGTGCTTGGATTTGGACTTTTTTCCAAGTAAAATTATTTTATTTTTATATTTTATATAAATTGAATAAAATTTGCTGTTTTTTTAAAATTCATTGAGACCCTTATATATAGTTTCAAAAATATTATATATTGACTCCTACAAGTGTAAAATGAGAGAAGAAATGTACATTGATTTTGGGATTAGGGGATAGCTTCAGTAGTTGAGGCCCTGGGTTCAATCCCATGGGGATGGGGGGTTTACCAAATATATATATATATATATATATATATATATATACACACACACACACACATCGATTTTGAAATTAGATGGGAGAATATGCATCAATTTTAAAATTACAAGGATCAATTCATGCCATGCATTTGCCATGGATGAGTTAGAGATGGACCCTTTGTGTAAGGGTTGACATAATACATATCCATACACCTTCAAGAAACATGCATGATTTATGAAGGACTACTTGAAGATTAGGATGAAGATACAAAGAGGGTATACCTATAGCATAGCATCTGCCATTAGCTTAAGAAGGGTAGACTCTTCCTTACAGGGTCCTATGCCTGCATGGCAACCTCACTTACTTGAAAAGGGAGATAATGCCATGTCATGGTGATTTGAAGCCTAATCATCGTTCTACTTATGGATAATCTCAATAATAGAGCTTAAGCCTCTATAAATAGCTCAACTCATTCCATGGGAAGGTAAGTTACCCAAGTCCTACATTTTCTCTAAAAGCTTAAGATCATCTTTATATATTCAAATGAATCTTCATGACAATATTTGAATCTTTAAACTAACTTGATCATTGGAGGTACAACGGAAGGAAAGCTCCGCATTCTTCTTTGATTGTAGAAAGTCGGACCCAGTGTAAGAGCGTCCGACGGCATATCCTTCTAAGTAGTGTCTGCTGGTGTACCCTTGCTAACAGCGTTCACATGCTTCTCCCGTGGACATTACAACTCCGCCAACATACATTTCTACCTTCTACTGATTGCTTTGACCGAGTTATTTACTGACATGGAGCTAATTTCTTTGCCCACATCAGGAATATTAGCGAATTTTTAAATTAAAAAAAATTATATAACTTTTACAAAAACATAAGAAATAAAATGCATTTTACTCCTTTTTTTCTGAACAAGGGAGGCTAAGCTAAATTAAACTGTAACAAATCTCTGAGAGGCAATCCCTCTCAAATCATCACCAAGAATTGGTCTCAAACCATCCGGAGGGTCTATGATATGGTTGACTCCAAGTGGTAAGCTCAATCCATAATTTGGCATCTAATCTACACTTCTATTTGCCTCTCAATAAATATGTTACAACCTATATCCTTGATTATTAACCAACACTTTCTTGCATTCTTCAATCAAAGGTAAAAGTACTTCCTTTGGGCATGGTGTACCATTCATCCAAAGGATCAAGAGTTGTTAGTCAGATTCAATATCCAATTTCGTGATCCCCATCTCAATATCCCTAATTAAACCTTCAAATATACCTCTAACTTCAGCCATGTTGTTGGAAGCGATCCCTAAGTTAACTACCAAATCCTGAGATCTACTAACCAAATTAATTCCTGAGCACCTCTCCTACTGCTGCGTTGCCTAGATTGTCTATAGAGCAACCATCAATATTCAATTTAATTCCCTCCAATGATGGAGACCAATTAATCAATCACCATTGTTTTCTCTGTTGTCTGCTGCGATTTTGTTGCCATGCCTCTTTCACCTCCTAAGCATAATTCTTGATAATTCTTCTTTTGATCTGTGGTTGAAGGTCATATTTCTGGCCAAACATTTTATCATTCTGCCACCTCCATATCCACCATAAGGTTAAAATGAACACCACGTTCTATCGTTGCTCTTTTTAAGTTCTATTTTGAGCCATTCTCTCCAAGGTATTATGCCAAACACCTTATGGTCATTTTGTGGTTGGTCAGAGCGAGGGGATAGCCTCTATGGTTGTTTTCTATAGTATACACCAATCCAGATTCCAGAGTCAGGACGAGCTCTAGCCAGCACTCAAAGAAGTAGTGAAAAAGTGAAGGGAGCCATGGTTAATAGTTGGAGATTTCAACCAAATGGGTAAACCAGATGATAAATGAGGAGGAATTGGGGAATTACGAGTCAGATGGTCAATTTTGAGAAGTGGGTAAACGACTGCAATTTGGTGATCTAGGATTTATAAGGCCACAGTTCACTAGGTTAAATTCTTGGGATTTCGGACAATGAATCCTTGAGAGACTTGACAGGGCATATGCAAATGATGAATGGAATTTAATGTCCCCAAATGCTAAAGTGTATCACTTTCCTAGAGTTAACTCTAACCACAATCCAATCTTAGTTAGTTTGGAAGGAGCTACAGCCAATCCGAAAATGAATAGGCCTTTTCTATTCGAAGCAACTTGGATTGCTCATGATAACTTCCACAATTTCGTCAAATAGCAATGGAATTTCATGGATGATTATATTCATGGGAAAATTAAAAGAGTTGCCAAGGATCTTAAGATATTGAACCATACCACGTTTGGTGATATCTTTAAAAGAAAGAAAAGATTGCTTGCAAGGATAGCAGATATACAGACTTCTCAGCAACAACGATACAACCCTTTATTGGTCAGGCTTGAACGTGAGCTTAGAGCAAAATATGAAAAGATCCTCAGTCAAGAGGAACTCTTTTGGCCCCAGGAATCTCAAAAGAAGTGGATTGTATTAGGGGATAGAAATACTGGACTTCATCACTTGACAGTGGTAGTTAGAAGGAGGAAAACCAAGATTGAGGGGCTATAAAATGAACAGGGTAGTTGGGAGTATGATCTCAATCAATTTAAGAAGATGGCCAGAGAGTATTTTGAAAGCCTTTACATGACATCTGATAAGCAAGTGAGACAATATTCTAATGCACGTTGATGTGTACTCGGTGGTATATGGAAATGAAGCACAAATACGACCAAGTTTTACACTTGTAAGCGTATGAATCATGTCTAAGACAGCGTGTATAGGGGTATCGTCTCCACAGGGAGGCTATCTTAGTTTGGTCTCTATGTGCTTGGTGCCTAAAACTAGCTACGTGCATGTATGTGTGTGCTTTGTTTAAGATTAAAAGGAGCTCGAGAAAGGAAAATAAACCTAAACTAACCAAATATAATGGAGGAACCTAGGGTGCGAAGGTAAGGAAAGAAAATTCTACAAGATGGAAGGGGATCTTGGGTGATTGCGTTGTAACTAGACTCGGGCTATAATAATAATTTGATCTATCTATGATTCGATTGCTCTCTTGGAGACCTTAGCTAACTAGCCTTATTATTCATTAGGACTCGATGCGGGTCTATTCCTAGGTAGATCTCCCTAGAGTATAGCGTGATCCTTATAACCTAGGGTTTTCGAGCTTAATTAGCTAGGGCCTCTTTGGTGTTGATTAACATCCTACTCAAGGGACTAACCTATTAGTATTATTTCAGACTAGAGATTAGACTCCTAGAGCATTAACTAGTGCTAATGGATCCCTTTTTAGTATTGTTTCAGACTAGAGGTATACTCCTTTCATACTAAGGCATCTATTAAGCATATTAATCAACACATTTTGTTGCAAATTAAATAGGGTTTATGCCATTAGCATGGATTAAAGGTAAGGTGAGACCATACTGATAGCATTTAAGCACAAAAGAACATATGCATGCTTCACTTAGTCATTTTAATAAACACATAGACACGTTAGATTATCAACTCATAGACATATCGATTCATGCCATTAATTCATATAAAGAAACATGTATTAAGAGCCAAAGATATACAAAAATTCTTTATTCATAGCCCTAATCTGATATACAACAATAAATACCCAAAGATCTAGCCTAATCTAGCAATATATTTACAAGAAATAGAAAGAAAACAAAAAGAACTCCTCTAAAATCTTGCTTCCAAATCCGTACAAGCCTTTCAAATCCTTGTTAGATGCTTCAATCCTAGCTTAGTATGGGGTTTAAATGGTGTATGGAGGTGTTAATTGAAGTGGGAAAAGGATTAGGGTTAATGGGTGTGAGAGATTATTCTATTCCTCCCCTCAAAATGGCCTAAAACAAGTTATTTGTAGCTGTTTCAATGCACGATCGGGGCCCTAGTCGGGGGTTCGGCCTAAGAAAGAGAGGGTTCGGCCAAAATGGTGAAATTTCTAACTTGGCCAGGGCCCTACCTGGGAGCCTAGCCTAGTCAAAGGACCGACCAGCTATGACAGCTAAAATGCTCATAACTTGCTCGTTTTGGCTCCGATTCGTGTGCGATTTTTTTCTATTGCCTCGTACCGCTTTTGGGGACCTATGAAGCCATTTTTCTTCATCTTTTCATGCCCATAAACATATCCAAACCTTGTTAATTCTCTCTACATCTTCAACCAAACTCAATTTCTTCTCCCAAAACACACATCTCTGCTCATGTTTGGTTGCGTTGTTCTTCGTTCGAGAGCTTTCAAATGGATTTTTCTTCATTTCTTCTCCTCCAAATCAACCCTAGCTTGGCTCCTCAATTAAAGGATCAACATTTTAAGCTCAAGTCCTTCTCCTAAAATGCGTCTAAAACACAAAACATGACACTTAGTGTAGCATTTATGCGTTTTGACACCTATATGCACAAGTACGACTAGTAGTACACAAATGCAACCTTAACTACACTGAATAAGGCTCAAAACACTCTAAAAAGTGTATGCAAACAATATATACGAACATATACGAATCACATATTTTCTCAGCATTTCAGATGATGACTTAAACATGTTAAAGAGTCCAATTACAAAAGCAAAGGTATAGATAGCACTTTTTCAAATGAATTCCAACAAAGCACCAGGACCGGATGGATTCACAACAAGCTTCTTTCAGAGTTGTTGGAGTACGGTGAAAGATTTTGTTTGCAAGCTGGGGCAAGAAGATGTTGATAAAGGAGTCTTTCCAAAGGAATTGAATGAAACAACAGTCATTCTGATACCCAAGGTGAAAAATTAGGAAAATATCAAGCAGTTTCAGCTTATAAGTCTTTTAAATGTTTTGGGAAAGCTTATCACCAAAGTACTTGTTAACCGTATCAGGCCTTCCCTTAAAGATTGGGTAGCAACGAGCCTAAGTAGTTTCATACCGGGTTGGTCGACCCACAATAACGTGGAAGTGCTCCAAGGGATTATCCATCACGTGAGAGTCGAGAAAAGCGGAGTAGGGTACATGGTTATGAAAATCGATCTTGAGAAAGCATATGATAGATTGAGTTGGGGTTTCATTGCGGATACTCTTTCTAAAGTTGGATTGCTGACAAATTGGGTGTTGTTGGTCCCGTCTTCTCTTTCTACAACTTCAGTAAATCTCTTATGAAATGGCGAGCCTTTCAAACCTTTTACTCTCTCTAGAGGAATTCAACAATGCAATCCGTTATCGCCATATATATTTAATCTCTGCATGGAGAGATTGACTCAAAGGATTCAAAAGGCAGTGAGGGAAAAAATTTGGAAGCCAGAACAAATCTGTAGAAAAGGGACGGAAGTATCACACCTCTTCTTTGCGGATGATATGCTATTTTTGGCCAAAGCAAGCTTGGATCAAGTCAAAATCATCCAAGACATTTTGGGGGATTTTTGTACTGAATCTGGGCAGTCTTTTAACGCTGCCAAATCTGGCATGTTTGTGTCAGGTAATGTAAAGGGCAGCTTAGCCAATGATTTAAGCTTTCAGTGTGGTTTTCCCTTAACGGTGAATCTGGGCAATTACTTGAGGGTACCTATTTGTCATGGAAGAGTAATCACTAGATCAGTGCCCAACTTTTTGAACTCTGGTCACCATGCATGCGACCATCCTTGGCCTATCCATCAATCCACCATTATTGTGCTATTATATATCCCAGTATATATTTTAAGTTGGTCAAAAGTTAAAAAATATTTAAGATAATAATAAACGAGTTTAAAATTGTGATGTTTAATTATAATAAGTCTCTATTCCCACGGCTCTACCCAATCATTAGAAGCATTTATATTGTTCATTAATCATGTAGGCAATATCTTAGTGTTAAGCTCAAGTAGAAAAGTGTGTTCTTTTTACTGATAATCTAAATTCTAGTTTCAAACTAAATTAAAATCCATTGTTAGTGTATTACAACTTAGAGTTCTCGAATGAAATAGCTAACTAGAACCAACAATCAAATTGTAATGAAGTTTCCTTCGGATCGTCAAGAAAAAATAATTAGATAACCTGTATCAAATGAGTCTCCAATCAATCTTTCATTCACTTAATCTTTTAATAACTTTAATTGAAGATTAATGCCACAATCTTCACTTTATCTGTATTTAAGTTTTTTTCCCAGTTAACTGACTCTTGAAGAATAAAATATAAAGTAATAAAAAAAAGTGTGAAAGTTAAGTTTAGAACAACGACGCATATTTTCTTTTAATTTTATTTGTCCTTTTCGAGTGTAAAACCGAGAAATTTTAGTCATTGACTCAAGATTTAGTCATTTATATAGCCATTTCCCAGACCGTATTGAAAATAGATTCAATAAAATCTTGATTTTCAGTAATACAAAGCAAATGTATATATATTATATGTTTTCTTTTAAATTTTTAGGAAAATTTCTTTAAGATTAATTGAAATCACATTGGATTTACTTCGAGCTATAATATGTAGTGTAATAATATACTTTATTACATGTTCTAAGTCAATCAAAAGTCAAACAATATATACGTTGACCATCCATTCAAATTGAAAACCTTTAATAATAACGAGCTGTTACGAATTACCTCATATAAAAAGAGAATATTTGTCAAAATTATAAAATAAATAATTGAAATTGAAACTAGGGGTTACAAATTAACCTTTCAAATAACGAGTTGTCATGAATTATCTCATATAAGACGAGAATATTTGTCAAAATTATATAAAAAAGAATTGAACTTAAACTAGGGGTTACAAATTTGACAAATTCTTTGCTCAGATAAGTTGGCTTCAAGACCACAACTACCAGACAGTTGACATTGGGCATTTTTGTAGTCATCTAATTTTTTTTTCAAGAATGTCATTGACAGGTCTTTATGAGTCACCTAAAAAGGGACACATTAAAGGTATGACCAACCTCCATTACTCAGAAAAGTCATCAAGGGTTTGGAGTAGATATGAAATTTATTTTTTGGCCCCCCAAAAAAAAAATGAAACTGTATAAATTAAGCTAATAAAAATTTATAAATGTATTATAATGTTGAAAAATGACAAACAAAATACAAGAGGATAAAAATAGATAAACAAACCAATTCTGGCCATACATTGCAGTACATCCATGGAAGTGTCAATAGGGTAGCAGATTGGGTTGCTAAAGCAATTCGGATAGGTCCTTTTCCTTTGGATTGAATTTGTAGTTTGCCAGATGAGTTAGTGCTACTCGTACAAAGAGATGCTGACGCAGTTGGTATTGGCTAATTTTGTAATCCTTTGTTTACATATATATATATATATACAAACATTTTCGATTTGACGACAAAAAAAAAAAATCTTTTTAGCCTCATAATGACTTAATTAAGACCATAGATAGATTAACACATTTCTCAATATTTCATTTGTAACTCCAATGTTCTTGGAATTTTTCATTTTCATTCTAAAGCATTTATGCAAGATAGACAAAAAAATCTACTTATAAATTTCAAATGAACCATAGAATTTTCTAAATCCATTAGCCATCCTATTGTCATGATAAATTCAAAGGTCAAATAAGGTTCGTGACAACAATAAAACTTGTGTTGGGTTATGGCTCAAAGTCCAAGCCTATACAAATTAGGAAAGAGTTTTAATGAGAGTTAAAATTCTAGTTATGGTAAAAGTCTTAATTATGGTAGGATTGATACATTAGGAAATCCTTTGTCTTGGAGGACAAGGAAATCTCCTCTATAAATAGGACACTAGCCTTAGTTGTTTGTGAAGGAGTGTGTTTTGCAATAGGTCTAGGTTGAGAGAGAGCCATTGTAAGAACACCGTGAGAGAGGGTTTTGACTTTTCAGGCCGTGTAAAAAATCCTATTGAGTTTGTACTCTTTTCTATTTTAGTGGAGTTTTCGTGAACGTAGGCAGAGAGCCGAGCCACGTTTATTAGCGTGTCTTATTTTCTTGTTATTCGTGCTTTAATTTCGCTGCATATGTGTGTTGATGCGTCCTAATTTCCTAACAAGTGGTATCAGAGCCTGGTTGGAGGGATGATGCTGATTTGCACGAAAAATGAAAAAAGAAACGCAGAAGAGGAGTAAAAAAAATTCGTTGATCTGCTTGTCACGTTTGGCAGCCTTCCCAGAGTCCGATCGACGATCCATTTGTTGTTGTGTTTTTGTCTCAGAGAGGAGAGTAAGATTTTAAAATTTCACAATGATCCGACGGTCGGATTGTGAGATATAAGCAGGTCAAATTTTATGAGTTTGTGGTCAAACAGTCAAACAGAAGGTTTGACCAGCGTTGACCAGCGGGCTGCGGGGGTTTGACCGTGTTGACCGAGGGTCTTCCCACCGTTTTCCGACGTTCTAAATCCATTTTTAGGGTCAGTTTTGCCAAATTCTTGCTGGATTGCTGAGTTTTAGTGAATTTGTGCATAGGAGCCATGACGATGACCGGTACGAAATTTGAAATTCCAGTGTTCGATGGGAACATAAACTTCAACTTGTGGAGGAATACCATCAAGGACATTTTGGTGCAGCAAGGCCTTGATGAAGTGCTAGCAGAGGCGAAACTAGAAGAAGTCAATGATAAGAAGTGGAAGTCCCTACAACGAAGAGCCATGAGTACAATTCGGTTGGCGTTAGCACCGCAAATTAAATATCATGTGATTGATGAGACGACGGTGAGCAGTGTGTTCGACAAGTTGGAGAATATTTATGAGTCAAAGTCAATCACCAACCGATTGTGTTTGAGGACGGAGCTCTACTCGTTCAAGATGGAAGAGGGAACCGCCATCCAGGACACATTAACAAATTCAATGAGTTAGTGGTTAAGCTCATAACTGTTGAGGAGCCTAATAAAAGAATTAGGATGAAGAACAGGCGCTCGTACTACTATCTTCCTTGCCGAAGTCGTACAAGCCGTTTGTGCAATCAATCCTTGTTGGGAAGAAAACTCTCGAGGTGAATGAAGTGACTGCGCTCTTGAGAGAGAACGAGAGGATGTTGGGAAGAAGTAGCATGCCTAGTGGAGATCAAGCACTAACTGTTGAAGGTTCGAATTGAGGGAGGAGTTATGAAAAAGGGAATTCTCACAGAGGTAGATCGAGATCAAAAAGCCGAGCTCGGGATGAAGAAGACGATCGAGAATGCTACTACTGTAGAGAGGAGGGTCATATCCAACGAAGATGTCCTAGAATGAGGGAGAACATGAAGAGCCTTAGAGAGTGGAGATTTAAGGGCAAGGAGAAGGATTATGACAAGGACTCCGCGAACCTTGTTGAGGGTGATGATAGTGATAGTAGTGATTCTGTTTTAATGGCGGTAAATGGGAACGCTAATGAAGGCTCGAGGAAGAGGACTGACTGGGTGTTGGATTCAGCGGGAACGTTTCACGTTTGCAATGATAGAGCTAGTTTCGACACTTTGCTTTTAGGGAAGAGACTTGGATACATCATTGTTGGAAACAACCAGAAGATGAAGGTTGCTGGCATTGGGAAAGTTCGCCTGAGGCTCAACAATGGTAGTATCAAGACCATCTCCAATGTAAGGTACGTGCCGTCTTGTGTGTCCAACACTATTTCGCTGGGTAAGTTGGCATCCAAAGGTTTCAAGGATGTTGGTGAAGGAGATTACTGCAAAGTGTATCGTGGAGAAGAGCTAGTTCTTGAAGGAAGGAAGAACGAGAAGCACGTGTGCTACTTAAAGGGATGCATCGCGCTGAGAGATGAACGAGACAAGTGTGAAGAACCTCAAGTGAAGGCTAAAAAGAAGAAAAGAGTGACGTTCTCGCTTGCTGTGGAGATTCTTGGCACTTCTCGCCAAGGGAGGAATTTGTTGAGTTATGGCTCAAAGTTCAAACCCATACAAATTAGGAAAGAGTTTTAATGAGAGTTAAAATTCTAGTTATGGTAAGAGTCTTAATTATGGTAGGATTGATAGATTAGGAAATCCTTTATCTCGGAGGACAAGGAAATCTCCTCTATAAATAGGACACTAGCCTTAGTTGTTTGTGAAGGAGTGTGTCTTGCAATAGGTCTAGGTTGAGAGAGAGCCATTGTAAGAACACCGTGAGAGAGGATTTTGACTTTTCAAGCCGTGCAAAAAGTCCTATTGAGTTTGTACTCTTTTTTATTTTAGTGAAGTTTTCATAGACGTAGGCAGAGGGCCGAACCACGTTTATTAGTGTATCTTCTTTTCTTGTTATTCGTGCTTTAATTCCGCTGCATGTGTGTGTTGACGTGTCCTAATTTCCTAACAACTTGAATTGCCAGAGCAGGACTCTTGTCAAAGTCTTCGCCAAATATCTAATCATACCAATAGCTACTTAACATTTGCTATGAAAACTTGGATATCAATTAGTCATTTGCCTTCTCTGGATTTATCCTTCTTTGAATAAATCTCGCTATTATCTTATGCCAAAAATCATGACATGTCATTTGCTATCCAGGATTTGCAGCAGCTTGGTGGTTTGGTTCGAAGATGAAAATGAAAAATGGGCTTGGGGCTCTGCTATTATTGATCTCGGGTTAGTGTTCAACAACTTGACTGAGGGCTATAGCTCTTTACGATGAACTTCAAAAAGTGACAAGAAGAGGATTCAACAAATTTGAAGTGAATTCAGACTCCTGCGTTCTTGTCAATTGGGTTAAAGGAAGCTATCAACATTCGGTACTCGTGGGATCTTATATTGAGGAGTGCAAAGAACCAATTCGTTTTACAATTAATCGCATTTATAAAAAAAAGTCAACAAATATATTGACTATTTGGCCAATAATAGATTACATCTATCCTTGGACGAGCATTGGCTTGAAAAGCCCCCTAAAGCAATCAGAGTCCTACTTTGGAATGATTATAAACATGTTTATTCTCCAACAATGGTCATGATCTGACACGACTTTGCTGCAAAAGGAAAAAAAAAAAAGAGACAAGAAAGGAAAAAGGTGAGACCGTTTTGGTATCTTTTTAAAAAACAGTTCTTACACTCAAGTTAGATTAAAATATAAGTATAAGAAGACATATATCTCTCTTGGAGTCTTTCTATAAATTAAGCTAATTGTGTATTTAGATGTTTAGGTTCTCAAACCATGGAAGTTTCCTTTATTGACGACTATTGTCATTGTGTCTCGTATTTTTGGTCGACCTCAATGCATTACTGATCCTAAAAGATGATAAAAGGATCTAGAGATTGCGTACGAGGGGCTGCATACAGTGACAAATTAGTGGTTGCATCAAATAGCAATCCTGTTCAAAAGTCTAGACTTAGCTTATCTTGCCAACTTTTTGCTAATTAATAGGGCTATTTATTGATTTTCTTTCATCCCATAACTAGCATTACTTTCATAGTACTAGTAAGATAATGCCGGTACAAAGTACCGTTATATGATACAACATTTATATATTTTTTTTATTTTTTTTACATTTATTTTCAAATTTAGTGTAGATTAGCTTAATACAATTTAACAAATTTATCTACTTTTCAATTTGGTCTATAGTAGTACTATATGTTTAACAAGAAATAAAAAACAAAAAAATTTAACTCCAAAAGTCCAAAACCCAATCTTAAATGTTTAGTTCAATAGTTTTTGTAGCTCTAGAAATTGAAAATTTTAAGCTCGAAAATCCAATTAAATTCTCATTCCTAGCTGACTGAATAACTTTTCTAACCCGAAATGGAAAAATTTTGAAGTCCAAAAGCGAAAAGACGTGGCTAGTAAAGAAATAAAAAAAGAGAGAACGTCATATTTTAAAGGAAAAAAAAAATTAAAGACTTGCGAGTGCATGATTTGGGCTTTCCTTTGACTTAATAATAGAGCAGCCTCATTAGGCCCAAAACAAACTTATATCTACACGGACCAAGCCCATAACACCAAAAACCCATCGTCTACAAGAGAAAAGCGAAGCTCTTAAAAGCACGTTTGGAAATCGAACGAAGGAAAAGCAAAAGGCCAATTAGGGTTTTGTGGACACGACAAACGATGATTTACGACGCTAACTCTCCTCTCTTCCGATCCTTCCTCAGCCAGAAGGGCGGTGGCGCTTCTGATAAAAGGTACTTTTCTCAACACATATAATATGTGCGTGTGTGACTGTGTGTGATGTGTGTATTTGTTTGTTATGCTCGTGTACATTACATACATGTGTGTGTGTGTGAGTGTGTATCTGTTTGTGTGCATTTCATATGTCTATATATATATATATATATATATATATATGTGTGTGTGTGTGTGTGTGTGCGTGTGTGCGCTTGTGTATGTGGATAAATGTACGAATATGTATATATGCATGTTTATATATTAATATACTGATTATTGAAGAAAATATTGTTTTTACTTGTGGATGTTAATGTTGTTTGGGGCAACTTTTCTTGGTATATTTGTTTGAGAGAGTCGAAGTCTGGAGCAACGTTGGAGGGTTAAGTAGAGAATTCGAGGAGCATTATATTTGTTTCAGCTGCCAAGGGGGATTTTTGATTGTGAAGAAGATTTCAATTTGTTGAATGTGTTGTGCTCGCTGCCTGTTCTGTTAGTCGATGTTATGTTGAGCATTCTGAAATTCTAATTGCAGAAAATTTATGTTCTCCGAAATGTATCAAGGTTATAGTCTGTTAATTGTGAAGTCTGCATACTCCTGAAAGCCTTCTAATGCTCTAGAGTAAATGAAAGTGTGGCCCGAAAGGGAAATAAAGAACGAAGGTTTGAACTGAAAACAAAAGAAAACTCAAAGACCGTCTTTCTTTTATTGCTGAATCTAGGAAGATGTTGACGTTTGAGTTCACTCATTGGGATATTAGTAGGATGGTCACAGAGGGGAAGAAATCCCTCCTGCTCAAGAGCATTGCACTTTGCATTTCTTAACTTTTTTTTTTTTTTTTCCTCATGTCACGTATCTCAATTCTCATGAATTTTGTGTCAATGATTCTCTTTAAGTTTTTTGTTAAAATTCTTCTTCTGTGTTGTTATGGATGCCTTAGGAGTTGGGTTGCTTTTTCTTTTCATGATAAAAGCTATTTAGATGGTCTTTAAAAAAAAAAAAACCGAAACTCTTAAAAAAGCTAAATTTTGAGCTTCTTTTCCAGAAGCTCGAAATTTGAGCTTCTTGAAAAAGCACTGTTTCCGAAAGTTCTAAAGAAAAAGGCTTTTTCCAAAAGCCAATTTAAACAGGCCCTTAGAATAAAATTGTGGTGAATTAGCAATCTCATTTGTTATTTAAGTTGTCTATTATTTATTAAGACCTACCGCAGGTTTTTCCCCACCTTGGAAGCACTCTTCTCATTGTTCGGCTATGCTCGTCCAACTTTGCATATTGATTGTTTTACACCTTGATTTTAGATTCTAAAAGATGCCTTTAATGACTGTGTAGCTTTAAGCTGTAGGCATCAAAGTGCAGTACTGTAACTTGGTTGACAGAAAAGCTTTCCTGCACATATCAGCTATTTAATTGATAATTTGACAACATCTGATCTATGCTTTCATCTCTTTTGAGTTATGCCTTATTTGGCTTATCTAAGCTGTGGTTTTTTTATTCTTGCATCTTTAATAGGCATTGGTAATTTCTCCATATGATGCGTACTTAAACTGCTTAAAAATATTTTTATTCATTTCTCTCATCTTGCCTTTAATCACACTTGTTAAAGTTTCTACAGTATCCCTTTTTTGGCAATAATGTTAGCGGTGCTCTCTCTCTCTCTCTCTCTCTCTCTCTCTCTCTCTCTATATATATATATATATCATAACTTCAATCATTTGTCTATTATCTCATAGTTTATTTGTAATTTGTAAAGTTGAGGTGTTGGAGCATAGGTGCTGTTTGTTGGGACCTTATGCCTAGGTGATATAGTAGCACAAAAATTTGGTAAAAAATGTTATTAATCAAGTTAGTAATATGACATTCATGGTTGCGTCTCAATACTGGGTTGTTGATGCCAAATCCAACCTTGATTAGTATTCGTGGCCTCTGCAGCAGCTTATTGCTTATGCCATCACTAATGAAATCAAAATGTTCACTTATTCTGCTTAAAGCTGGTTCATCTGCTTTGCCTGTGCTAAGAATGAATTTTAGTGAAAAAGAAAACTTTGTATTATTGTCTATCTTATTAACGCTCATCTCTCACTTGAATGTAATCCAGGAAAAATGAAGAGCAGAAACCAAAGGAGCAGAAGCCCAAGGCAAGCGAGAATAAGCCTGTTATGAATGAATAGTTGCCCGGAGACATAAGCCTTTTGGCTTTTTAGCTTTTCTGCCATAATATGAAACCTTATGGCTTTGTAACACTCTTTAAGAATTTTGCACAAAGCTATTACCAAAGCTGGTGCATATATGTGTTCTGTCATCGACTCATCTTTTACATATTCGAGGTGCTGAAACTATCTGAAGCTTATTTATGTTTGGGTGAACAGATTAAAAATTGCAAAAAGATAAAAGCTCTAGACAAATCAGTGACACCTCCAATTTATAGTATTGAGTTTCTTAATTTTGCTATTTTCTTTCTACTTTGATTCTGAATTCCGATTGTGTAATGGTTGCTATCTTGGATTTGCCATTGATTGTTCTGGATATTGGATGGTGACATTTGGTAGCCGATTTTCTCCATAAATATGTCAAATCTTAGTATGAAGATACATCATTGATTTGAGATAAGGGAGTAGCTCGAGCGTTGAAGAGTAATAATCTTGATTTGGATACCATGAGGGACAAGGGGTTGGTGCCGTGGTTGGGGGGGTGAAACAAGAAAAGATACTTGATCGACTCTCATCTGGTGTGATAAAAGGTAAGGTAGTTTAGTTTTACCTTGATGCTAATCAAGTACAAGAAGCATGTTGTTTCCATTTTATTGTTTGGAAGCCTTTGCCTTTTAGCTTAAAATAAGTTGTTTGCTTCATATTGAAGAAACTGTTAACTGCTGGGGAGGTAAGTTGGAAAGAGCTGGATGCTTCTTTTTCAACTTATGATTTCTTTTGGCTAAACAACTTATGATTATTTATAACTTATGATTATTTATCCTAGCAAAAACTGATGATTATTTATACATATTAAATAAGACAAAAAAATCTCCATTTTTTTTTTGTTTGGTTTCAATAGCGCAGCAATCACATTTTAAAACAAAAAGTTACTTTTTAGAATGAATTTCAAGAAATTGAGCTTTCTGACAAACTGGCAAAAGCAAGAAATGTGATGACATTCGCAATGAAATAATAAAAGTGCAAATTTATTTATTTTTAATTACAATTTATCACTATTTTCACACTCTAGATGCAAAAAGTTGCTCTTTTGCTAGTCAAACTTGCAATGATGAAAAAGAAGTTGTCCGGAGGGTCTTATTAACCCTGTCTCAGAATTATTAGAAATCCGTAACAACGGACACATCAGGCCTTCTTTTTGACTTGAAAAGATTGGGGCGGGGGGGGGGGGGTTACAAAGAGTTACACATGGAGTGGTTTTCCATGTGAGCTCCATCCAACTTTTTAACTCCCACAATCATTTCTTGTCTCTCCCAGTTGCTCGTAATTGTCGCACAAAATATGAAAGGATCTTCCCATAATGTCATAATAATAAAGAAGAAATTAGCGGTAATAATTATGACATTTCATGACGTTCTGCTAAGGTGTGAATATTCGGATTAATTGACATTGAATTTTCAAAATGTTAAAAATTAATTATCGAAACTGAACCAACCTATATTAATAACTTAAATTATTTAACTAAATTGTTTCGGGTCAGATTCGACTATAGTCGAAATAATTGATTTGGTTATTCCGGAATAATGCTCACTCCTAGTTACAGTTATACAAAAAGAATTAATGACAATAATCGTGACCATAGAATACATACGTGAAGTAATCGCATCACTAATCATACAAATCTAAATAAACTACTTTTACTCTGAGACTATTATTATTGAATACCTTGTAATGTTATCTCTATAGGCATAGCTTTAAAAGTTGGCTGTCTAATTAGATGTTGTTCATTAAGGGTTCAGTCATTGAATTGAATGAGATTAATTTGAAATGAAAATCCGGACCAACTGCTAGCTAATCCAGTCAGTACCAGGTCCCCTCAATCTTAATTTGTGTAATAAACTAAATGCATTTAATCACTTCCCACATTAAAATTTTTGTGTCCACCGGCTGCGTTTTATATGTTTGGCAAACAAATATATGATAATAACCACATTACAACCTTCTTTCTATATTTCTAATCCGTTATCAGATAACAAACATTAATTACTGAGTAAATTTTGATCCATTTTTTTCTTACTCCCGTGCAGAAAGTAATGAAAGTGTTAGTTTGAAATCAGAAAACACTTACAAAATCAAAACATATCAAACTAACATTTATGTTGCGGGTAACTCATCCAACTTGTAGCCTTAAAACAAGATTAAACGTGATAGTGGATCCTACATCACGTGAGTACACCCCCGTATTATGTGTATTCCAATCGATAAATAGTTAGAAATAATTTTTTTATATATTATTAGACGGAATCATTTATATGAGTTAGATACTGCTAATTGTAAAATTTCAATCCCCAAGAAAAGGGAAAGAATATATGTTGAGTATTATGAAATGCAGTTGATGGCTAGCATCGAACTGTCAATAGAGTTAAAAGGGCATATAATATTATGCAGTATCATATTGGCCAAATTTTTTCTAATCTCCATGCAAATGGTTATTTACGTTACTAATGTAATCGTCATGCATACTTCAATGGGGTGATCATGTAATTTGTCCTTTCCGTCATCAAAAAGACGAAGCAAATCAATGATACCCTTGACTTTTAATATTTTTTCTTTTTTTTTTTTTAATTCTCACCCAAACTCAACCCCATCCTCTGCAGATTCAAGCCCAAATCATCACTTTTGACAAATATAGTCTCAACTATTTGAGTTATCCCTTAATCTACCCTTCACTTCTTATTTTATCAATACATGAGAATACGATTCCTAAGGATCCTAATCCTTTATGATAGAACAGAAGCAGAAATGCCATCTCTTGACGATATAAAATTGAGTATTGGTAGGAGACTCAGGAATTGTGCATATAATATATACGTATATGTGATATTTTGATGTGAAGTGTCTATTTTTGTCGTTTTATTGATTCCTCTGTTGCATATTTTTCTCAATCAATCTAAGTACTTGCTTTCTAAGCAAAAATTAAATAAAGTGATTAAATAATTTTTTTTACGATTAAAGATTTAAAGGTTTTAATCATATCTTCTTATTATAAATATAGTTTAACTCCTTACTTATTTGAAACATGTGTGGAATTGACTTATTAAATTATAAAATTTTTGTGATTAGATGAATTTAATATAATTCTGTTTAAAATGAGTATCTCATCCCCAAAAAAGAGAAAGAGAAAAGAAATTATAATCGTTGATCGACAAATTTTCCAGTATCGTAGCACTTCACATTTACCGCATGTGACAAATGTTTCATTTGTCTCTGCAAGCCTAAAATCTACTTTAATATGATGATGATTCTGTATATGCTGGTGGTGTGATAAAGTGGTATATTTATGCCTCTTCTACTCTGCATCTTTAGGTAATTTTCTGCTTAAAAAAGCCAAAACATTCGGTGGTTATATAAGGAAAAAGCTCTCTCTTGCAAAGCTTTGTTTCTCTTTTCAAGGTAGCCAGTACTCCCCCCACCCCCCGCTTCCCCCCCCCCCCCCCCCAAAAAAAAGCAACACCCCCACTCACTGGCATATCAAAGTGCAATTCCACTTCCCTTCATTCACGCTGCATTGATTAGCATAATCACACACTTCTTACCTAATTGCTAAAACAAATCAAGATTCTTCTCCCCAATTCTTGTTGGTGGTGAGAAGCCTAATGTCAGTTACGTGACAATCTTTTCGGGGGAGAGCGACCTGACCCCCTTCTTTCTCCATTTCTTCTCCCTCTCACGATTTCCAGTTTCATTCTGCAGATTTTCTCCTGTCTGGTCTGCAAAACCAAGAAAAGAGAAAATGTCTGAGAAGTGCTTGTTAGACAAGCCAAACTTTTCTAGTCTCCTCCTCTCTGACTTGCTCATCATATGCTCCTTTGTTCTTTCACAGCCTATCTACTTCTTGTACATTGCTTTCTTCTCACCATACCTTCTTAGAATTTTCTCATTTCTCTCCCCTCTCTTCGTCACCACCTCCCTCTTGATCATCACCCTTCTCACCATCTCTCCGGGCCTCATCGACGAAAACTTTTTGGCGACATTAAGCTTTCTGCAAACTGCTTATCGTGCTCTTCTGCTGAAATTGCAGCCCGGAGTGAAAATTAATGTAAAGGAACATGAAGAAGAAGAATCTCACTCTCTGGAGGCTCTTCTAGTGTACAACTTCGTGTTCGACACCTCCATGATCGATGCTGGAGAATACCAAGTGGATGATTCGGACGAAAATCCAGAAGAAAGAGTTTTGCAGACTGTAGAATCATCTGTCCTGAAGATCCCACATCAGGATCAGGTGTTAACGATTGCTTCAGGAGGCGATTCAGAAAATTGTTTCAAGTGTGAAAAGATTCATCAGCCTGCGAAGCAGGAGAAGAGCAATGGAGAGTTCTTGAAACTACTAGATTATTTCGAGAGCATGAAATCATCCAATGCGGAAGAGATCAAGAAAGTTGAGCCCCAACCAAGCAGGAAGACCAATATAGCCATTGAAAAGCAAAAACAAGAGCCATTTGTGATGAAAGGGTACGTGGCAAAATGTGATAACAAGGTTGAAAATGACCTTGGTAATGCACAGAGACAGAGCGCTAACGCGGATGAGAAAGATAACCGGAGAAATTACTTTTCTAGGAGTGATATTTCTACTAAGTATGAGACTATTAACGCGGATGAGAAAGATAACGGGAGAGACTACTCTTCCAGGAGAGATACTTCCACAAAGTATGAGAGAGGTAACGCGGGTAAGAAAGATAACAGGAGAGACTACTTTCCCTGGAGCGATACTTCTACAGAGTATGACAACGCTAACGCAGATGAGAAAGACAACGGGAGAGACTACTCTTCCGGGGACGATGCTTCTACGAAGTATGATCTCGGGAGAAGCGGATCAGCGAGGAAGGAGAAACTGTGGAACAGGACACTGGCCTGCAAGCTCTTCGAGGAGCGGCACAAAGTCGATGGCAGTGAAGACATGGACTCTTTGTGGGAAGCATATGAAGTCAATTCAATGAAAGAAGATTGCAGAAGTGATCAAACAAAGAGAAGGGATAGATATAAAGGCAAGGCTTCATACCATGAAGATGATAATAATGAGGATGATGATGATGATGATGATGATGATGGTGAAATTGTGGCACAACTGTGTTGTCTTCAAGCATTCAAATTCTCAGCAGGGAAGATGAATTTAGGGGTGGGAAAGCGTAATCTTGCTAGGATTTCCAAGGCTGTAAAAGGGATTGGATGGCTGCATAAAGTGAGCAGGCATGGCAAGAAGGTACACAACGGGGATTCACTTCGATTTGCTTAAACTTTCGCGGTTTATAGTCTTGGGATAAATCTAATATGGTTCTACTTAAGATATCAAAAAGAAGGAGAATTGTATTGCAATCTTTTGTTAAAGAGGCCGGTTAACGGGTAAATATTCATTGTAATGTTATTTTGTAAACTTTAATCAATGGCAATTTGGCTTTGTTGATTTGCTCTGCTTGATGATTAAGGGCCAAAGTTGTTGTGATGCCTCGTTCCATAACATTTTTGTGTAAAATTTGTGTGCCGTTTATAATAACTTGAATTTATTACTATCTATCGGTGCAAAGAAAGGAACACCGCATCTTTCAATAGTCCGTCCAAATTTGATTTCCTATGCTTACTTTAGACTCTGAATGAACCATGCTTTTCTGGTACGGTGGAATTAGGGCTTTCAGCCTGGAGGATAGCAAATCCCCGATGAGAACAACTAACAAAATTTGGTTCACTTTAGCTACCTAGACTTGAACATTTTGAACTATTTAATTACGTTCAATATGACGGCAACTAATAACTAAAATTGGGTCATTACAGCTCAGACTTCAAATATTTTGATAAGAAAGAGTTCAAATAAACAGTGTCATAAAAATTCCCTTTTTCAAGGAAGTCATTCTCCAATACAAGTGCCATAATATAGCAAACGTGTGAGATATTTAAATTAAAATAGAATTATAAAGAGATATTACAATAGAACTATGTGATGTACATCATTCCTTTCTTGAATATAAATCTCTGGAATTAGATCTACATTATCACAAAATTGTCAGTTTCGTAACCCGCTACCGTGCCCTTGAGAGACTAATCTTGCTTTGTTTTATCAAGTGGACAAAAATGATTAACTAATTTTGTTTCCATTTGAGTTAATTTTTCTGCTAAACACTATAAGAACATGTGTACTTCGATCTACTCTAATTGTCCGATACAAATTGTTACTCAGAAACTTAGAAGATAAAGAAGAATCCTGATTTCTTTCTCTTTCACTCTCCTATATAAAACATGTTTACAAAAAGGAAAGACATAATCTTCCATCAAGACATACCTAACCAGAAAAGAAACCTCTTCTTTAGCCAGTGGAATTTAAGTAGATAATCCAAATGTACTATGAACACTCCAAACCTAATATAGTGCTAGATCAAAGAATCAGTAGACCATAAAGATAAAAAAAGCGAATTGTGGAAATCATCTCCACCTCAAAGTCTATGAAGAGTTTGCTTCAAAAATTCCCACCAGTAAGATGTTTGGACTATGGAACCTTTGCTTCAGCAATTCCCATCGATAAGAGGTTTAAACTCCTCTATATCTATATAATAATGAACGATGCCTTCAGACTATAAATTCCTCATATATGGGCCTACTATCTCTAAGGGATCCATTGATTTTCCTTGGTTCAAGGACAAGAAGAAGGAATGCCAATACACCCTACTTTCATAATGGTAAGGCGATTTGCCATAATCGTTAGATTAGATCGAAATTAGAAGAACTTTCCTATGCTATGAAGATGGGAATGACTGGCCATCTATAATTTAGCAAGTGGACTTTTGCCTCGTTTTAGCATGATCAGGCCCCTCATTTGAGGCGCGTGTATCAGGAAGCTAATAAATGTGCTGATTAGCTAGCCAATTTTGGCCTAGACAAATCTCTTGGAATTTGGATCTTTAATGTGATCCTTAGTCCACTCGTTGAGCTGTTAGAGCAAGATAGAAGGGGTGAAACGTCGCCTAGGAAGATCATTATTTAGCTGGCTCTGGACTTCCTTGGAAAAGAAAAGAGAGAGAACACACACACAATTCTCTTTAATATAATCTAGTTATTAAACTTATAATTAATTATCAAATATATAATACTTAGTTATGTGGGCCAAATATTCTAACAGTAGTTCACATAGAAAAGATGGATCGAATGTGCTCAAATTTCTAATGAAATAACTAGGCAATCAAGAAGCACACTACATATTATTACTTGAGGCATTCATTTGCATGTAAATGACATTGATTGGGAACCAAATCATTACTCAATGCTATTATGATCCATAAACAAACCTGTAACGGTAATTAGTTGGTAGACATCCATAGCTTTGGCATTAAAGTTGATATATCTTTCGTTTTATAATACATTTAGTATAATAATTAGTCGATAAACTTCTAAATCAAGTACTAAAATATAAGTTATTACATCTTTAAGGTATTCCTCTTTATGAATTATGACAAATCAATTTTGCCCCTACTGAAGAAAATGACATATTCCACAAGTGCTAAATTATGTGTTTTGAACTTTCATTGAACAAAATTCTAATACTGTCTCTTTATATGTTTACCGCAAGAATCCATATACGTAAAGAGATAAATCAAACAAGGAAAATCCTTAAAAAGAGGAAGGATGAAACATACCCTGAAAAAAAAAGGCACACAAATTTTAAGGCCTCGTTTGAATTCACTTTTTTCAAAAATATTCTTTTTAAAATTTTTTGTAAAACAAGAAATGGTTTTTTTTTAAGTTTAAAATTTTGACTTCTGGAAAGAAACTGAAATTGGGTGTTCTTTAGAGTTTTTCAGCTTTTTTTTTTTTAAATTTAAGGCAAACACTTCTTGTTAAAAAAAAAATATGATTTTTTCAAAAAACAGAAAAGGTGCCTTTTATTTTTAAAAAAAAAAAAAGTCAACCCGAACAAGCACTAAAACTACAATGAAAGTAAGTCTATTTAAAATTCAAAGCACTGGGTTATCAAAACAGAAAAAGAAATAAGAGAAAAGAGTTAAGAGGATGAGGATCTTCTTCTGTGTTTCGTGCGCTCTCTCCAGGCGATTCCTCATCGGTTCTCTTCCATCCTTCGCTGTGATTTAGAGCCGAGTGGCATCGGCTAATTGTTGATTTCCAGTTTCTTTTCTTTGGCTGTTTTCTTTGACCCAAAAATAAAAAGAAAAAAGAAAAGTCTTGGACCCACAAAAAAATTTGCAGAATGACAGCCCGAGACACTCCACCAAACTTTTTTGGATGAAGCCCGAAATGCCCCAAATTCATCATTGGACTGGGGTTTCAGCGGCGGCCTGATTTGGCATTATCAATCATATTCCTTATTTTGGAATTGTTTAGAATCATTTTCCTCATTTGAAGAACAAAAAAAAAAAAAGAGTTTCTTTTGAAATTTTAAATTTTCTAATTTTTGAAGAAAAAAAACCTAAATTTATGCTTTTTCTTTTTTTGAAGTTCCAGCTCTATTTAGAAATCAAATCAAATATTTATTATAAAAAAATAAAATATTTAGCCTGTACAAACAGACGCTATCTACTATCACCCTACTAATTTCGCAAAAGATAAAAAAGAATGACTTTATCTTTTTTTTTTTTCACACGTGTATATGCGAAGCAGCAAGAAGAAACTAATGCAATTGTCTATCATCTCGGGGAAGGAAACATATTTGTTTACATGAGGGATATACATCAACATTATGCCAAATCCAAGCAACATCCAACCTAACTTTTTTATGGATGACAATTTTGGAATTTGAATAATTGTATTTCATAGCTTGATACAAACTCACTTCCTTTAGCAAGCTCAATGTACTAAAAGATTATTACTATGTATTTTTTTTGTCAATATTACACGATATTTCTTTTTCTTCAATGAGACATGAACATAACTTATTGTAGATCTAACTAATGTAACATTTAGTATGCAACTGTTTAAAAAAGAATGTGAATATCTAAGTTTAATAAAAATATATATATATAGAAAATAAATATTGTTTTCAAGTAAATAACACTAGAAATGATTGTCCAAGTATTAGTCAAATTTAAATTTTAAACATTAATTAATATAATGAATTATCTTTATAATTTCATAATATCAAATTTATATTAGTGCACGAGCAGTCATCTAGTTGTCTTTATAAATGTGAACGAGAAAGGAGACGGGAAGAGTAAAAAATAACATCTCTTAGTATACACATGCGCACGCAAGAAAATTTTTGGTGTACAAAGCTCAAAAAATTGGGAGGAGAGATGGTAAGATTGAAACAAGATCTAGCGGTAAGAATACTAGTAAACTTGCCAGTAAAATCCTTGTTGCGTTACAAGTACGTTTGTAAATCATGATTTTATTTGGTCAAAACCCTAATTTTATAAACACTCGTCTAATCAAGAATCACAAAAACAAAGCCCGCCTCCTAGTTGTCCGCGGCTTAGAAGACAACATCACAAGCTTAATGTCTCTCCATTCTTTTTATAACCAAGTCGCTTAGTAGCGTTGCCTCTTCAGCACACATGGAAATACCCCATTTCACTGATATTGGTAGGGGTGTTCATTAATCGGAAAAACCTGATTACCGAACCAATTTTTCAGGCATGGGGAAATCAAGTTTGCAGAATTGAGGAATTGGGAAAAAATTTTGGGGAAATGGGTTGGGGATCAGAATAAATTTTATTTTTCGGGAAAAATCCGAAACTTAAAATTTTTTTTATTATGTAAAATATGTATATATATTATTTAGTTATATAATATATGTCATCATATATTAATATAACATATCTTAAATTTCTGTTAATCTTTAATTTTCTCTTCACTTCATTCTTTCAACATCTTTTTAGCCATTTGGTTTCTTTATATTTTCTTCACCTCTCTTTCTATTTTCTTCACTATGCTTTATGTTTGGTTATATATTTTTATTTATATTTTAAAGTATAGATTATATATTTTTGTTTGCATTTTAGATTTAGAATTATTTTGTGTCTAAAATTAGTTTTGAACTTCATAAAAAAAAAAAATTGGAATTTCCAATCCCCAGTGACTTTTCCCTATTCTCCATTTCCCCAAATCATGTTCCCCATTGGTGAATTGGGACAGGGAATGGAATAAACCTTTTTCCCCAAAAATTATTTCGAGAAAAAAAAAATTGTTAATTGGGGCGAAAATTCCCGAATGAACACCCCTAGATATCGGTATCGATGTTTGCGGGTCTTGTAATGGCTTAGTTTGTCTTCCTTATCCTTGCCAACCCATTGTATTATGTAATCCGGGTATGAGAGAGTTCAAAGTGCTTCCTTGTATCCCCTTATCCTTGAGGTGGGTGCAATTGGATTTGGCTTCGATTCCAAGACAAACGATTGCAAGGTTGTTGCATTTGTCACTGTCCACCAAAGGGAAGCATACAATTTTGTTAAGAAAGCTGGGATTTATAATCTGAGTACTAATTCTTGGAGAGAAATCGACGTAAAAGATCAAGAGGCAAAGGATTGGCCATATATACCTCATGCTCCTGTTCCTGGAATACTATTTCGCGGAGCATCCCATTGGTTGAATCACGGCGATATCGTTTATTTTGATATCAGCTCTGAGACATTTGGAAGTATCACGTTTTCGAGCAATTTTATTGATCCCAAAGAACTCGAGGACCTTCATCTTATAACGGGAATGTAATCTCTTGCCTTGATTGAATATACTAATCATGCAACAGAGACAAAGGATTTTCAGACTTTCAACGTATGGGTGATGCGCGAATATGGCGTGGCGCAATCTTGGACGAAACAATTCACTGTTGGACCTATAACGGGAATGTTGTGTCCCTTGCTCTTGTGGGAGAATGAAGCAATTTTGTTAGGAAACACTGAGGGACAAATTGTGTCATGTGCCGTTGGCACCCAACAAGTGAATGGCTTCGAGATTCGCGGTGTTGCTGATACACTTAGAGTCATGATTTACCAGGAGAGCTTAGTTTATATCAAGTGAGAGATGACTTCAAGAAAACTGTGTGTGTGTGTGTGTGTGTTTTTTTTAATTAAGTTTCTGCTTTGAGTTGATAATATCAGTGTCTTCTTCACTTTGCCTGATAGGCCAAGCTAAATAATGTTAGGCGAGGTCAAATGAGCCCCCCTTGAATTTTAGAAATAATTATTATTATATATAAGTTTTAATTTTATCAAAATATTTTAATCCATTGACTCACCTTAAATTTATGAATGACACCCCTTATTATTTAAAATTACATGCTTTAATAAAGGATAACTAAGTAAATTTAATTTTTAGTGGGATAAAATAAAACTTATAAATGCATTTTTAATTTGACAATATTAGTCTTTATAAAATTAACCAAACAACACACGACCCAATTTTAAAAATATGAAAACTCCTAGGGCACTCTTGTAACTTTGTTATAAATCAATAAAATATTTATTCTCCATATTTATATTTTAAATTGTATATATTTTTTTGACCCCTTAATAAAAATTTTGTTTCCGTCATTGCTCTGCCTCAGATTATATGCTTTATACTTACTTCAACCAGCAAGCTAATAAGATGTCCTCTTGAAGCTCGTGGACATATTACCAAGAATATCTACCTCACAAATATCACAATTAAGTTCCAAACTCTTCTTTCAGATCTTCTCTCTTTCACCTTCCTTGCCTATTTGTTTTGTGGTGTTTATGCATGGAGGATACTATGAGGATAATTCCTTTTTTTTTTTCTTTTTCTTTTTTAGCCCAAGCATTCAGTTCATTAAGAAAACTAGGATTTACTTCTTTCTTTTCTATATTTATAAATGGTCACCTGCATAACTAAGTTATTACAAAAAAAAAATTACTTCTTCAAGAGAAAAAAATTAAAGGGATCGTAAATATTGAGATTCGGGCTTCAAGACATAATAATAAGGATGAGAGCTTTGAATTTCATGAATAGTTGAGATGATATATCCACACATGAATGATTAAAATTTCTACTTAGAATCTAATCCATCGTATCTAGGCCATCTAACAAAAATTAATATGCAATACTCGAGGGAAATCTATATATAGCAAAATATTAAATTTAAGCAATTTAATGTACACCATGTAATTGAATAAATTTTTTTTTTTGATGTGAAAATACTTCAAATATTTTTAAGAACACATAACGAAAAGTACATCAGGAGCTCAAAGTTGAGCCCTATCTTGGGTTACAAGCAGAACCAAAGGAGGTGGAGGGTGAATAACCCAATCCACACTTAAATTACCCAACCTACAAGCCTTGGCGATATAGTCAGCAGCTGCATTAGCTGTGAGAGGAACGAGACGAACAGAAAAGGAAGGCTCTTCAGCAAGTATAACACGCATAGCCTTGAGAGAGTCATCAAGTTTCCACCATGTAATTGAAATTTTGGCGAATCAAATCTGACAAATTTTTCCAAATCAAATCGGACAATTTAATAAAAAATTACTAAAACAAGTAATAAAGTCTTTAGTTTTGGAATTGACTTAAATTTAACCATCCTTATTTAAATTTTGGTAAATTGAATTTGACATATCAGTAAATTGTATCCGTCTACCACAACCACCCCCAACAACAGTAGCAGTAATGATAATAATAATAATAATAATAATAATAATAATAATAATAATAATAATAATAATAATAATAATAATAATAATAATAATAATAATAATAATAATAATAATAATAATAAAAATCATATTTGTCCAAAAAAAATATAATAGTAAAATATATTCATCCAAAAATATTAGATCCAAAGATGTGAAATTATTGATTTATATTGGATTGATTGATTTGGTCAATGCTCAATGATCGATTTATATTGGTCAAAATTAGTTCAACACTCCATTCATGATGCCATTTAAAAATTTACCAAAGTGATTTTGGGCCAAATTCTTGAATGAATTTTTTAAATGTTGGGACCAAATTCAATCAATTTGGAAACAAATTTTTAAACCTTTCTAATCGGACAATTTAGTGAAAAATTAATAAAACAATTAATAAAGTCTTTAATTTTAGAATCAACTTGGATTAACTATCCTTCTAATTAAAATTGTTAACCCTTCTAACTCATCATTTAATTATTAATAAATAATTTATAGTAAAACAACAAAATGTATTATTTATGTCCCCCTCTTTTAAAATCAATTTAGATAGAAAGATGTGAATTTAGTGATTTATAGCGAATTGATTGATTTTAAAACTTTTTTTTACATAAATTATTTCCAAAATTAATATTTGGTCAATCATCAATCATTGGACAATTCAGAAGAGGTTTAGTGAGAAATTTTGGTAAGTCAAATCTAACCAAATCTTGATCAATGCTCAATGATGGATTTGTATTGGTCTAAATTAGTTCACCGCTTCATTCATGTTGCCATTTAAATTTTACCGAAACGACTATGAACCAAATTTTTGGATGAATTTTTGGAATGTTGGAACCAAAATCTATCTATTTGGAAACGAAAATTTTCAAATCAAATCGAACAATTTAGTGAAAATTTAATAAAAACAAGTAATAAAGCTATTAATTTAAAATCAACTTAAATTTAACTATCCACTCTCCTACTGACTAAATTTTTTCCAAATCTAATCTAACAAATTGGTCAAAGAAGTTTCTTAATTGTCAAATCTTATGATACGAGTTGTTTTACTGCAAAATTATTTTACACTATTTATTCACCATTCGTCTCCCATAGTTGGTTCACTTTTTTTCCATCCAAAGGAGCAATTCGTAAAGCAAGTTACATAAAATGTACGTGCTATCATTTTTCACTTACATGAACATTAATATTGCCATTAGTATATTTTTTTTACCACTAGTTGATTGGTGATATCCTTTTGAATATTTTAATAATTTTTCCCTTAACCATATCATCCTGAATCAGTTATATTTATTGTTATATCTCCAGATGGCTTTGGCTATTCAAGAATGCTTATTAATGTTGACATTCTTGAAATACGAGAGTTCGATTCAAGGTTTCATTTATATTATAAATTTATTTTAAGTCGTTGCTACTAATTCATTAGTGTGTTGTTTTTGTTTTACCTCTTTTCGTTTTGTAGGCTGATTACACTGATTTAACATCCTTTTTAGTTAATTATTTGATAGAGAGGCTAGTTCCATGAAGTGTCATAGGCCTTCGACGGATGAGAATTCTCTCCTAACTTTTATTTGATTTTAATTTTTTAATTTGAAAATTCAATCATATACTTTATATATCAAAAAATCTTAACTAATGATCCTTCGATAGACAAGGATCTTCTCTTAACTCCTATTTGATTTTAACTTTCTAACTTCAAATTTCAATCATATATTTTATATCTCAAAAAAATCTTGACTAATGATTTACATAAAGAAACGTGAGAAAATCAAAATAGAAAATTATTTTTGGTAGGGGTAGATATTTAAATCAATGGTCAAAATTTATTAATATATAAAATATATTACTGAAATTTGAAATTAAAATATTACAACCAAATAAAAATTAAGAGAGGATCCTTATTCTTGATAACCATATGAAAAGGTTATTAGCAGTTTTCATCCAATTATGTACATGCCATAACACTTATGTGAGACTACATATATTTTTCTAATATTTGGTACAATTCATTATATTTCTTTTTATTCAATTTTGTAAAATAAATATATTTATCTTATTCAAAATAGTATAATTTATTTTTATTTCTCTTTATTAATTTTATAAAATAAGTATGTATGTGTTAATCAAGTTGAATCATTTTATCTCATGTATTCCGTGCATCACACGGGTGATACACTAATTTCAGAAAGATTCATATTTAAGCCAAGGGAATTATTAGCAAGTATTTAGATAACACGTATTTATTTTGGTGACACGTGTTTATTTTGACGAGACGTATTCTATTTTAGTGGGTTTTTCTATTTTTTTAGATAATATAATTGAATTTAAGTATAATTTCCATTATTAATACAAATACTTTACTTATCTATTACCCTTATTCAAATAATAAAAAGTGAAAATTAAAGGAAAAAGACCAAGGGTCCTGTTAATTTGAGGAACTGGACTAAAGTTTATAGTTGGATCACTTCACAGGCCAATATCCAAACTCTGCAAGCTTATACGATGAAGTTTTTTCTGGAAGCTTTTGTGCACCACATTTGGAAAGAGAGAATCCATAATGCAAGGGCCTTAACGGAAGAACAAGTTTTTGAGAATATCAAATTTGATGTTAGAAGTAAAGTACTTATGATTAGGATTTTTAAAAAGTCCCTCTTAAACTTAGCAATCCTTAGAGTTTGGAAATGTAAATCCTTGCGGCTTACTAATTTAAATTTTTGTGCATTTTGTTGATATTAATGAAATTATTCTTACTTATTTAGAAAAAAAAAAAAAAACACTTGGAACTATGGTGCTCATTTACCTCATGAAAAATTGAGAGAGAGGTATTTAGATTTAATGTTTGTTATGATAATTTTACGACAAAAGATTAAATTAGTAACAATTGTGCTTACTAATTATTTCATAGATTGTTTAATTAATTAACTTTACTATAGTGACAACATATATAATAATATTATTAGTAAAAATAATAATAATTTCTTTAAGACCTCAACTTCCACTGTCACCTTCTCCGCGTATCCATTTCGCCTTTTCTCTCACTCTCTCTAAAATGGCTCCTAAACCGAGTGAACTGGTATCTTTCTCTCTCTAGATATATATACATATATATATGTGATTTTACTCTCTCTCACACACGCACACAAACTTATCATTTACATATTCACGCTCTCTGTATATTCAGTGTATAAACTTTTTGCATTTTGCAGTGGAGTACACTTGAATAATTAATTAATTAACTGTGTGTTAAAATGGCGATTGTGCCTCATCGGAGCTCTCGATCCCCACTTGCCGATCGGAGCAACGGCCATGCCAGACCGGTGTATCAAAGCTCCGCCACTGGCGCCGGCGCCGGCTTCTCATTCAAGCTCTTCGCATCAGCTCTCGCCGTCGCCCTTTGTCTGTTCTTCACATTCTCCATTCTCTATGCTTCATCTTCATCTACTCCCTCCGATCTCGACGCCGTAAGCACATTTCTCACTTTTATGTCTGTTTACTTTTCATTAGCCATATATATGTGTGAGTAGTGCGTGTGTGTATTATGTATGTATGTATACATGAGGTACATTAGTTTCAATTTAGCTTACTCTTTCTGATATTTTTAATTGTATATTTTTGTGCTTACTTAGCTTAATTCTCATCATTTTACTTCTTTTCTTCTTTTTATATATATGCACAAATTGATGCCGTTGTTTGTGTATATATATGTATGCGCACATTATTGCGAGGATTTATTTTTGTGTGTATACATGTAAAATTGTAAATTAAAACTTGCGGGGATTTATTTCCAAGTTGTCGTCTTTTAGTCCTTTAGAGTGATTATTTGCTTTATTTGTATAGATCGTAGTGAGTGTATAAATGTGCTACTATGTTGTGCGTCTGCGTGTGATATTTTAAAGTTGCGGAGGATTAATTTCTGTTTTGTTAGCCTATTTATGCTTTCACGTGATGACATGCTTTGTCTGCATACACTTTCATTTTTTTTACGTGTACGAGTATTAACTCAAAATTTTGCAGATTTAGTTCTAATTTGCCGTCTTTTTGTTCTCAAGTAATTGTATGCTTTATTTGCATGTATTTTAATTGCGGTTGGCATGATCTCAGTCTATTAAGTTAAATTTTTTTACTTGCATTCCACATCTCTCTCTATGCATATATTTGCATTTTATAGATGTATGTTTCTGCCATGTTAATCTAGTATTTATTGTGCTCTCTTGGTTGGCATTAGGGTCTTATTCACGATTCTATAGGAGTTGGACCTGTTCGAAGATCAGTACTAGCACTGAAATCTGATCCGCTAAAGCCGAGGCTTGATCAAATACGAAAGCAAGCTGATGATCATCGAAATCTAGTTCTCGCTTATGCTGCCTATGCTAGGAAGCTTAAGCTGGAGAAATCTAAGCTAGTTAGAGCATTTACTGATCTTTCTCGGAATTACACCGACCTGATCTCAAAGCCTTCTTATCGAGCTCTGTTTGACCTGGATGCCAGCTCAATTGATGAGTCGGTGCTTCGACAGTTTGAGAAGGAGGTGAAGGAGCGAATCAAAGTTACACGGCAAGTCATCGCTGAGGCAAAGGAATCCTTTGATAATCAGCTGAAGATTCAGAAGCTGAAAGATACTATTTTTGCTGTGAATGAGCAGTTAACAAAATCAAAAAAGCAGGGTGCTTTCTCAAGCTTGATTGCCGCTAAGTCTATCCCGAAGAGCTTGCATTGTGTGGCTATGAGGTTGATGGAAGAGCGAATTGCTCACCCAGAAAAATATACAGATGAAGGGAAACCTACTCCACTTGAGTTTGAGGATTCTAAGCTTTATCACTATGCTATTTTCTCTGACAATGTGGTTGCTGCTTCAGTTGTGGTAAATTCGGCCACAAAGAATGCCAAAGAGCCATGGAAACACGTATTTCATGTTGTCACTGACAAGATGAATCTTGGGGCTATGCAAGTCATGTTCAAGATGAAGGATTATCATGGGGCTCACATTGAAGTGAAGGCTGTCGAGGATTACAAGTTTTTGAACTCTTCTTATGTTCCAGTGCTTAGACAACTTGAATCTGCAAATTTGCAGAAATTTTATTTTGAGAACAAGCTTGAGAATGCAACAAAGGATACAACAAATATGAAATTTAGAAATCCAAAATATTTGTCGATATTGAATCATCTCAGGTTTTATTTGCCAGAAATGTATCCAAAATTGCACAGGATATTGTTCTTGGATGATGATATAGTGGTGCAGAAGGATCTGACTGGGCTTTGGGAGATAGACATGGATGGGAAAGTAAATGGTGCCATTGAGACATGTTTTGGTTCGTTTCACCGTTATGCTCAATACATGAATTTCTCTCACCCTTTGATTAAGGCAAAATTTAATCCTAAGGCGTGTGCATGGGCTTATGGGATGAACTTCTTTGACTTGGATGCCTGGAGAAGGGAAAAGTGTACAGAAGAATACCACTACTGGCAGAATCTGGTGAGATTATATTTGACATATGGATCATAATTATTCGTAACACATGCAATTCTCATCTCCCCATGGAGTTACTATTAAATTTTTTGTGAATTATGCCTAAGTTGCTTCAACTGTCATAACTTATACGTGTCTGAGAATCAGTAAGATCGCAGGACACTACAAGCTTACATAGCATTAGTTTATTTATTGTTGGTAATTACCAATTTGGAATGTGCATTGTGTGATAGTCTATTAGTCTCATATCGAGTCTTTGATGGGTCTAAAGCTGTATATAAAGCCTGTACTTTTGTTTCATTTCTTCTCTCTGCATTTTCTGTTCAATTCCTTCAAGGTTGCTTCAGTGTTTTATTGAAAAAAGACATGATTCTTTGGCAGAATGAAAACCGGACTCTATGGAAACTGGGAACATTGCCTCCTGGCCTTATAACATATTACTCCACAACGAAGCCCCTGGACAAGTCTTGGCATGTTTTGGGGCTTGGATATAATCCAAGCATTAGCATGGATGAGATTAACAATGCTGCGGTTGTACACTTCAACGGGAATATGAAGCCTTGGCTTGATATTGCCATGAACCAGTTCAAGAATCTTTGGACAAAGTATGTTGACTACGATAACGAGTATATTCAGGCTTGCAATTTTGGTCTTTAAGTGTATTTCATGATTGAAGTCTGTACTTGGAGGACCGGCCAAGCTAGTTCTGCGAGCAACCTGGTGTGACGCTCTTCATTTCTCCTTACATGTTTGTTATATTTATCTCAGTAGAGCCTTATTTAGATTCTAACATTCCTCTTTTCTTTAGTTCAGAATGCCTCTTATTTGTTTATACACATTTAGTTATTACCTAAAAAGATGGTTATAACTGTTTAAGGTCATATATGAATGTGGTGAAAAATTCAATTTCATGGAATCTTGCTTGAAGTCTTGCATCATATCCTCAGATATTTTGGTTCTAAAAATCATTACAATCAATGATATCTCTGTTTATATATGGTTATGCAATCCTTTTTTCCCTCTGCAACTTTTATGACCACATCTTTTGCTGTATTTATCATCAGTGTTTATGTTGATGGATATATTATTGTAGCTGTTTTGCTTATTGAATTGATTAAAAAGTTGGCATACATCATTCTTCAGTAGTCTAGCTGCTTTTTGATTCTATTAGCAAGAACTCGTGATAATAATGAAAGAAAACTGCAACGTTACGTGATATATTCATCCTTTCAATGTGTAAAAATATTTGGTCGATGTCAAGAAAGGATATCTTCGATGGAATTAAGACACCATATACAGTTGTGTAATTTGATCCTATTTCATTTCAAAGCATATAATACCTGGGAATATGACTGCACACCTTATCCATTCTGAATTTTTCTCTTACCTTAACCCAAAGTGCTTGACCAATGCCATGAACTCATTTGGCAGATTCAGGTTCCCCCTTGCAGCCAGGGTATCACTTGGTGCTGGTTTCATGGTTTTTCATTAAGAAGCTGCAGATATGGAATAACATGTTTCCTGAGGTTTAGAGGTAAAGTTCATCCGTGAAATGAATTGCGGAAGGATAAGATAGAACAGGGAAAATGTTGAGGGGGTTAAATAATACTCTTTTCGAGCGTATATACTTGTTTTTCAGTCTTGAGTGTAGATGAGTTGATAACTTTATTAACTTGATGTCATCTTCGGTGTTGCTTTTTTTCCAAATTGCTTCAAGTTTGCATGTCGATGCTTGGTGAGAGTTTGACTGTTTCTCTAACAACCTTGAATAGGTACTAAATTGGGACGATAAAGTTCTTCTGTTGGCAAGAGTTGTAGTAGCTGTCATTATTGGGTTCTAGTCCTCGATATCTTTGACAGTAGCGTGTCCATGAGCCTGAATTTGCATGATTCGTAGGGGTTTTGTGCAGAGTGCGGGTTTGGGGTGAGAGAACTTTGTTCTTTTTTTTTTATTTTTTTTATTTTGAGAAGAATTTGATTCATATCTGCTATGGTGGAGAGGATTTTATTCTTATCTGATATGGTGGCATGGTGCAGTATGCTCTTTGTACAAATGCTTTTGCTTTTGGGCATGTGCATGACATTTTACCAAACACTTCGCAGACTTTTGATACGCTTTCTGCGTTTTTTGTGCAACTTTTTAAACTGTTGCATTTACAGTGGTGAAAAGCTTGGAGCTGAAATTTCTTTGTACAGCTTGTGGACTACTGAACATATGCTCCTTTACTTGGGTGATTAGTTGCTCTCTACGTGCTTATGCTGCTGCCGGTAACAGAGAAATTTGGTTTACATTTCTCTATGTAGATGCAATATTCACACTACTCAAACAAGTCTAAGGATTTTAGTATTATCATGTTGAGGGCCTCTATGGATTAGTTTTTTTCACGGAAAAGTATTTGTTGGGATCACACACATGCGCACGCACACACACATATATATTTGCAATAAGTTTTTGGATTAAATTTCAAAAGAAGTTGAAACTCTAAAAATTTCAATATCAACTTCTTCTAGAAGGTAGAGTTTTTAGTTTTTAAAAAAAGTACTTTTTTTCAATGAGTTTAGAAAAATGGCGTTTTTGAAAAAAGTCAATACAAACGAGCCCTGGATAACGTAAGAGAGCTACTTACGTTTCGATATTTATGTGGACAGCAATATAGGAAATAATTTTTATCATATACACGAGAGATTGAACATTCGTATGGTATTTTTTTACAACTACAGAGATTATAAACATATTATGAAATTCAAAATAAATTATATTTTCCTATATAAAAATCATTTCATAATAACCATATATTAAACAGACCATCAGTCTGTGGATATTTACCTTATTATTTAGGGATGAAGAGATGAACTGGTAACATAAACTGTACTTTTGTTTGAGTGTTGTCTAATTGCAGTGGACGATTGACGGAGTGGGTACAACTTGTCTAAGAAAAGTAGAAAACATTGGGTGTCGTTGGAATAGGTTAAACAAAAAACTCCACCTATTTCCAGTTGTACTATTGGCGTTTCATATTTGGGATTGGAATGGGGTATTTGTCCCGCTCACACGTGGGGTTTCACTTTGAGCATTTTTTGTAGTGTTTATTTGTGTACTTATAAGTACTTGAAATAAAAAAGTTAAAATTAGTTTTTTTTATATAAAGTATTTATAAGCATTCAAAATAAATATAAGATTAAAGGGTAATTCAATTGGTTGAGGTAACTTTCTAAAAGGGTAAGGTTCCGAGTTCAAATCTCGTGGGAAATAGGGAGTTGTGTTGGCCAAACGGAACCCTTTTAGGGTTGGTTTGGATTGATTTATTTACAAGTGCTTTTTTAATAACTTTTGGGATAAAATGCTTGTTGAGAAGCTATAGATGTTGGTTTCCGAAAGAAAGTTGTATTTGATCTTATTTTAGAGTTTCGATTTTTTTGAAAGTTAAGCCAAATAATTATTGCAAAAAAATAAATTTTTTTCCCTATAAAAGCCAATTCAAAACAGGCACTTAAAGCTCACAGTGGGTGCAGAATGGCTTAAAAGTTAAGGAAAAGCTTCTAAGTAAAAAGAAACATACTGGAATAGTTTCGATCAGCCGCTAATTATTTCTTTCGATTTTATAAGTTGGTGGAGATTAAACTAAGACCAACAAGTTCAAATTTCTTTAGTTTTGGAGAACTACAAGCAATGAGATTAAATTTGTTGCATACCATTTTTTAATCACAACCATGGCAACATTTTGAGAATTTTTATTCAGCAAGAAAAAGAAAAAACATTTTGAAAATTTCTTTCTTTGACCACAAACTTGAAGTCAATAATCGATTCTTTTAGGAACTCTCTATATCATTTTATTTAATATGTTTTAAATTGATAACTAACTTTATCGTAATGTATAACTATTTTCCTCGTACGTTTAAAGTTTAACAAATTTTGATATCATTTCTACAAATCCAATTCATTGATCCAAGCAATTTTATCTTTGGCTTGCATTAATATATAATGTGCAACATCGTTATGAATTAGGTCAACAAATTGTATCGACCAATCCATTGAGTTATAAAATAAATATAATTCCACTTATTATGCTATTGAAATTATAAAATGCATTCATCTATTTTATCATATTATTATGTTAACAAGCACTCCAATCTTTTGACAAGAGGCTTTTTGCTTGCATTCCAAACACTTTGCTTGAGCTTCGCAATGATCCTCATGATGTTCACGTTGCCACTCACAATGGAGATCATAAGCCCGAAATGTTAGATAAAGAGAAGAAGATTTTGAGGTAAATTGAGGAACTTGAGGCAAATCATAAAGTCATTTGGATTAAAAGAAATCGTCGCATTTTCAGTCATGAAGCCAACACTGTTTATCTTTGATGCTATTTTCAATGATGTTAGAATCAGACTTACTTTTGGTAGATAATTCACTTCCTCTTGTTTGAACAAAGCTTTGTGTAAATTATGGAGAATATATGATATACTTGTATAGAGCTTTCCACGTTTTGCTCTTTTTTTGCATTATATTTTGTACATATTTTTCATTCATGAAATCCTCACTTACTCTGCAAAAAATCTTATTATGTTATCGAAATTATAAAATGCATTCATCTATCTTATCATGTAGAGTTCCCCAATTTTACTAGGGAACATAAATAAGCAACGAATTTGCCATAACATGCCAACATCTATTCTCTATTTTCTTTTCCTTTCTCAATATCCAATCTAAATTGTTACTTATTCAAAAAAACAAAAATTCAAATACAAACCGATCATTGCTTTTGGTGATGATGAGCCGACAAAAAATTTATTAGTTTTTTCACAATGATGAGCATTTAAGTTCTGCTTGATTTACAAAATTAATTGGACTGCTGCCAATATGACCTTTTACTAATTTATCATCATGGGAAAATGAAGAGAGATATATAAACTAAATACATCAATTAAAGAGAACAACTTCAAATTATTTTTCTTTATTGTTATAATAGGCGAAACTCAAAATGCTGATTCGAATTTATGTTGCTTTATTGTAAATATTGTGTAACTTTTATATTTGTATTCAAAACAAAGTTGACAAGTTATTTTATACATCGAAAACATTTAAAAATCATAGCAAAAAAAGTATATCTGAACAACATAATAATACATGTTATAAACATATTACTTTTTTTTTTTTTTGGTTTTCAATATTTGAAGATAGATAGAGAAATACTTCTGTTGCAAAAGTTGAAAGATTTTGTGTGATAAGCGAGAAGTTGGGAGGGTTAGATTGAGATTTGTTTTTAATATGATTCCTGCTTAAGTTGAAAAAGTCTTTTGACCAAAAAAAAAAAAGTTGGAAAAGTCTTTCTTAAGTTGAGATAAGGAATGTTTTTTTCTTAATTCTTTTTAGAAAGGCCATTCTCATAGAATGAGCTTTCCAAGTCTAAAATTTTATACCAAACTAGAGATTTCAAAGCCTGTGTGAAAGCTTTTGTAATTGTAATTCTAAATTTGTTAAAGAAAAGAGCATAATTCCAAAACTTCATAATTGTTGAAGAAAATTGGGAGGAACATCAAATGAGGAAGGTCACTTAGAAGCAAAGAAACAACGTGATGATCATCAGTCTGATTTTAGGTTTAAGACACAAAATTGAGTTGAAAAGCAAGTCAGTAGAGATAAATGTTAATTTTATTATGTACTCCCAATAGATTATGTGAATACATTCTTATTTCATTGAGAAAACCGATCATATTAATGATCATAAAGTAACAAATGTCATGAAGCTACAACGAAAAGTACATATCGACATCTTGCTATCTTCAGAGTTTAGCAATCTCACATAAACAAAAAGCAAGCTAAATTTCTTTCTTGCTATTTTGTCCTATTCCATACAATTGTGTAACTTGAACAGGATCCTACAAAATTGTTCACACAAACCATGGTATGATTTATATTGTCAAATTGATGCTCGAGCATTTTGGGGTTATGAATTTGTATATATTATTGCTTGCAATTATCTAAATAAATTATATAGAGTATGCATCTAAAATAATGAATGTTAGATATTTTTCAATTAAAAATTTAAAATTTTAGTCAAAAAATAATATTAAATAAAATTAGTTTAAACCCATTAAAAATTGTTATATAAATTCAAAATCCTTCTATAAAAAGTTTCATTCATATATGAGGTAAAAGTAAATTGAACAAAAAAAAAAATCTTAAGAAACACTATAATTAAGCTATACAATTCAAGTATCTATTCCACTCTCAAAACTAAAATTTGCAACCATTATATTCTCCAGAATTAATTTTCTCATTGTTGGATGTCGAATCATCATCATTTACAATTAGCTGCTTACACTTCTTGATTCTAAATTTTAAATTTTGATATCCTATCTAGCAACCTACATAGTCTGGGAGCCGTGCAGGCATTGTCGTGTGCACTTTGTGCTAAAATCTAATCATTCTATAAACAAAAAAATAAATAGAAAATAAAGTTAGAAAATAAGTAGAAATTTTGAAAAAAGAGAAAATTTAAAAAATTACAAACACTATTTTATAAAAAAATTAAAAACCTTGCTGCAAAAAGATACATTTGAATCAATCAGCATCTTATCTAAACTCATAATTTCATATTTTAATTTAAAACTAAAAACATCTCACAATCATGGAACTTGAATAGTCAAATACCAATTGTGGGAATAAGCTCGGTTGGTTGATAATATGGTGTTCTTTATCTATTTTCAAACATCTTGTAGGAAGGATGATCAAAAGAATTACAAAAGTAGGGTTTTTAAAAACGGTATGTAGTTAAAAAAAAAACAACATATATATATATATATATATATATATATATATATATATATATATATATATATATATATAAGCTAAAATGCATGTATGGTGCGGCACATAAGTTAAATGATGAGTGCAAATGTAATTAAATCACCATTGCAATGTCTGCAACTAAAGAAATTAATGTTTCCTATAACCACTACATAATGATAAGTCATGATGAGTTTGTATTATTTGCTGTTTTTACCACTGCAATGCCAAGGCTCTAAATGTAATTAAATCTCCATTAATATCCATGTTTAAGAAATTCATGTTTCAATTGCAATGACTTTTCTTTTTTATGCTAAAGAAATTTACATTTCTTATACCTAATTTATATGTAGAGTTTTAATGAGCCAAAAACTTCTCATATGAGTAGAAAGTGGATATACTTGTTTTGTATAATACACTTTTTAGAGCAACTTTTAAAACTTTAACACTTTGTTTGGATTCGGGGGGAGAGTTTAGTAAAGGAAAGGATTAATTCTTATTTGGATTAAAAAAATTTTATGAAGGAGAGGATTATAAAGGATTGTAGATTTATCTTGTTTGGATTGAGAAGAAAATAGAAGGAAGAGATAAATTTTATGTTAAAATGGACTTTTACATCCTTTTATAATTTTATGTCTAAACATAAAAAGAAGGATAAAAACATCTTTACAAAAGGAATCATTTTGTTCCCTCAATTTTCCCCCAAATTAAAGGGAGTCATTTTAAAGTTTTTGGAGTAAGTGATATCCCTCCTTAACCTTATCCCTCCATATCCCTTCTATCAAACAAATGATAGAATTTAAGAATCCCTCCAAAACCAGTACCTTTCTTTCATTTCCCTCAATCCAAACAGAATGTGGCACATGCTAAGTACTCTAAAACTTTTTTGAAGTAAAATTATATATAACTCTTAATATGTAGATAGAAGATTATTATAGATTATACAGATGAGTGCACATTATGCATTGGTCTAAATTTTCATTGAGGTGGGTTCACATTGCATTTGCAAATTGTGGCAAGTAATGAGTTTGTAATGATTATAAAAATTAAGAAAAAAATGTGTAAATGAATTACGTTACAAATTCATTGCTTAAACAATGCTAAAGCTAATGAGGAACTAACTTTGTTACAATTTGTGACAATGAATGGACGCTAGAAAATATCATTCAGGTGGTTTGAGCAACAAATTACATTATAAATGCTTTAAAATTTTATTGAGGTGGCTTTAACAATTTGAGGTGGCTGAAGCAATAAATTATGTAATGAATACTCTAAAATTTCATTGAGGTGGCTTAAAACAATGCTAAACAACATGTAATATATTGCGCCAAGTGACGAATGCTAAGTGATCTAAAAGTTCATTGAGGTTCAATTATATATATATATATATATATAGACTAAGTAAAAGGATAAATAAGTTGGAATAACGATTCCTTTTTAGGCCATTCCGTTATGCCAAACATAGCCCAAAGCGTTGTTTGCTATGCTAGAATGATCTACAAAAAAATGATTATTCTAAATCCTCATTCCTATTCTTTAGTTTGGTATTCCACAAGAATGTTCTTTTCAATAAAAAGTGGGAAAACTCATTACTCATCTCAACCTAGAGATATGATTTCTAACATGAACAGGAATTATTAGAAAAACAATTTATCCTGTTTCAATCTTGTTCTTTATTTCAGTTCAAACCCCTTACATTATGCAGCTGAGGGAAAAAAAAATCAAAAAATTGAAAAATAAAAATTAAAAGTATAATAAGTTAAAAAATTTTGAAAAAAATATGTGTTTCTTCCATGTTTGACTTTTTTTGGCTGAAAGACATGTTTCTTCTTGTTAGTTAACCTTTTTTTTTCTTCTCTAAATTATGTTAATTAAGTTTTTTTCCCTCTAAATTATGTTAAAAAGTAAATAACTCAAAATACAGCATTAAAAATAAAAAATTAGAATATGTTATATATTATTACTTATCAAAAACAAAAAAAAATATTTTAGATTATGTTAATATCGTAAAAATTACTGATGAACTTTCTTTTAAAATATTTAGCTTCTTATCATTTCGAATTAGTAGCAATATTTTAATATCGTTCGCTAAACAATGACTATTCATACTGTACAATATTTATAAATTTGTCATATAATACTATATATACCTTTCTTAAGTTTCATAATAAAACTTAATTTGTCATACATACACTTAAAATTATACCGAATCAAAAAATAAAATTATTTTGGTCAATTGAATTGATTTTTGTTCCATTCAATTCATAAAAATAATTTTCCCAAATGTATTAAATGAAATATACATTTCATTCTGTAATTTTCTTTTTAATAGTTATAACCAAACAGACTAATTATTCCATGAATATTTTATTTTGCTTGAAATAACCTTTTTCTTTCGAAGTCATTACATCATTTTGCTTTTTTATGTTTTATTTTATTTTATTTTTTAATCAAAGGTCATTAAATTCTACCAAATAAACCATTAATGTAAGAAAATATATCAAAACTATTAAACGAGAAAACAAAAAATAAATACCCAAATAGAAGGAAACAAAAAATCATTTTCCTTGGTGTGTTTCCTCTCATCATTATAAAATCCACTTGAAACGCAACATTTTCCTTCTCTCTCCTCTCCGCTCTCATTTTGTCAACATCCAAAGAAACCCTAGATTCCACCGCGCTTCTCATAGAAGACATATCTATTATACATATAGAGAGAGAAAATCATATGTATAATATATACATATATTTATAGAGAGAGAAAAGCAAAGGTAATAAACAAAGGGCAGCAAAATCCTCTGCTTCTCTCAACTGATCTCCTCTTCTTCACTCCTTCCGATCCGATTCGACTCCAGGTACAAATCGGATCACTCGATTTTCTCTCATTTATAGTATATTCATTCATATCTGTATACGCATTTTTAACATTTTTTTGTATGTATGTGTGTATATAATATATATATATATATATATATATATATATATATATATATATATATGTATTTATATTTGGCGTTTGTGTATGTGTATAGGTGTGTATATATATGCAGTTTTCATATGTTTATTGTATATGTATGTGTGTCTAATGGAAGATCGAGAAATGCTTAGGGTTTTGTGAGTTAATTTTGAGCTTAGTCAGGGTCTTTTTGGCAGGTTGTGAGTGAAAATCTTGCGGATCAGCGATGGCGGCTACACAACCTGTCTCTGCTCAAGTTGTACGTGTTATTTGTTTATCTGTTTATTTACTTTTTTTTTTATTTTGTTGTGAAATCTTTTTCAAAAAATAACTTCTTTTGTGGTTTTGATTTTCTTTTTTGTGGGGAAATAGGTTGGGAATGCTTTTGTGCAGCAGTACTATCACATACTGCACCACTCACCGGGGGTGGTTTACCGGTTTTATCAGGATATCAGTAAGCTTGGCCGGCCTGAGGAGGATGGCTCCATGAGCGTCACTACGACGATGCAAGTAAGCCCTGTTCTGCTTGTGACTTGTATCAGGCCCGAATTTTATGCTTATTTTGAGTCAATATGATGTTTCTTTCATGTGCATCTTTTTTTGTGTAGTTTTGCGCAAGAGTGTCATATATGGATGGGTGCCTCTCTAATTTTCTGAAGCTTGTTTTGGTGACTGAGAATTTGTAGTGGAACAAAATTTTGATTTTTGAGGTTTTAGTTTGTTGAGATCAAGAATAATCTTTTGTTTGTTTGTAAATTCTCCAAAAAGTATAATCTTGCTAGATGAATTTTTGGAATCCTTTTTCCCTTTTCTTTTATTCATCAGTATGATATACGACATCAATAGGTAACGAATTGTTGAAAAATTGTAGTTCTTTGCAAACAGAAATGAAGGGATAGTAAAGTTGAAATTGGTTTGAATTGGTTTTTTAAAGAAAAGGCTGCTAAATAGTGAATAAAATTTGTCTTTTGGTATTCTCTTTTTATAAGTTGTGTGCTTGGATTTGAAATGTGCAGGCAATCAATGACAAGATTATTTCGCTCAATTATGCTGACTATAGAGCTGAGATCAGGTCTGTGGATGCTCAAGAGTCGTTCAACGGTGGAGTGCATGTCCTTGTGACTGGATATCTGACTGGGAAAGACAGCATGATAAGAAACTTTGCTCAAACGTTCTTCCTTGCACCGCAAGACAGAGGCTACTTTGTCTTAAACGATGTGTTCAGATATGTGGAGAATGGTACTCAGCATGTTGCAAACCAGGGTCCTGCTGATGATGTGGTGCCTCCTATTGTCCCAGAGCCAGGTAAAACAAAAACTTGGTTAATGTTTGCTTAACATTTGTTGGTTGTTTGTACTCTATAGTGAATGTTCAAGTTCTTATTTTTCATTTAATGCTTGGCTAGAGCCTCTTCCAGCGGTGGTGAATCATGTTCCTGAGCAAAGCCCCCCCTCTGCTGAGGAAGCAAATGGTGGAGAGGTTTACAACCCACCCGAGGATGGTGATGTGCCAGTTGTTGAAGAGGAGCCTGTGGCTGAGGTTGTTGATGAAGTCCAGGATGATTCTCAGGAGGTGGTTGAATCTAACACCAAAATTGAAGAAATCCCGAAGAAGTCTTATGCTTCAATTGTAAGAGAACCTGGTTGAGTCCAAGAAGCTACTTTTCCTGCTATTTTCCACACTCTTGTGAAGATTAAGCATAGTGACTCTGCAAATTTTAACCCTTTGTGTTTTGTGCATCACTTTTTTCCATGCATGTTTCCGATCAAATATGTTGTATTAATTTCCTAGTTAATCTTTCATGTCTTGGCCTCGTTACTGTAAGTTGGAGTTTCTGCTTGCCTCCATCACTTTTCTGATGTGCATTAACAGATTTAGCAATATTATTTTAGGTGATGCATCTGAAGGAAACTGCTGCAAAGTTTTCGCTTCCACCTGCTGCTCATAAATCTGTACCAAAGAACCAAGAGCCAGTGAACCAATCTTCTGCTGCAGTGACTGATGGACCTGTTTTGAACTCAGATGCTGCAGATAATGGGAATAACCAAGAGGAAGAAGGCATGCTACTTAGTATTGTTTTATACACATGTTATATATTTGTAATACTCTTAAGTTATTTATTGTAATACTTTTGAACAGCTGAAGGTTACTCAATCTACATAAAGGGCCTTCCAATGAATGCAAATCCTGCCATGCTTTATGAGGAGTGCAAGAAGTTTGGGCCTATTAAGAATGGAGGCATTCAAGTTAGAAGCAATAAAGTGCGTACTGGCTTTTCTTTATTGTTCTTTTAATACTCTGTTTTCTCCTTTCCTTTTGAGTATTTATTTTTCATCCATTGCAGCAACAAGGATTCTGCTTTGGTTTTGTGGAATTTGAGGTGGCAAGTGCTGTGCAAAAAGCACTTGAGGTATGAATTCATTTTTTGCTTTTGTCCATTTTCTCTTGTCTTCCTTGGTATGCTTGTATGCGAGAAAAGAAGGATGTGTACCTCTTTACTTCTGGAAGTATGTTTGTTTACTCTTGGAGACATCACAACATTGAGGAGGAATTGATATATTATTGTCAAGATTCTACTTTACATTTCTATCTTATTTCTGTAAATCAGGTGGCTTGAGTACAGTTCTCAATAACCTGATCAAATTTGTTAAATTTTATAGGCACTGAATATTTGTGGTTTTTGTGTTCCTTGTACTCTCTTTTTTTTTTTGGCTCGGCTCCTTTTATGGTGAACGTGACAAATATTCCTGTTTTTACATTCTTTGTTCTCATAATTTCTCCATGACAGCATGTAACATATTGCTGTACTCAATGTTGTTTGATGTTCGGGTTGTCTCTACATGTTGCACATTTTGATTCTATGTAATCCGTCTGATTTGTGAAGGATCCTGCGAATACTTTTAACTCTTCAACTTAACTATAAAGGGTCATTGTTTAGGTGGTAAAACCGCAGATCCTGTCATTTCTAATAGAGTTTCTGCTTTCTATTCCGTGTAGAGTATTTCAAGTCTTTGGATGCCTGACCAAACTGTACTGCATGTTTGCACTCCAGTTCCTTTTGGAGGAATAAATCTCCTTCCTTTCTGATTAGAAAAGGAAGAGGAACTCTAAAGGAGAACTGGAGTTGAAGTATGATGTCTTCATTTGCTGCATTATTATTGTTTCATAGTTCCAAGATTATTTCATTTTTACCTGTTCTGTGATGTTTCAGGCTTCTCCAGTTTCAATTGGTGGCCGTCAGTCTGTTGTTGAGGAAAAGAGGTCAACCAATTCACGAGGCAAGTTGGACTTGATCAAAGGTTTTAGTTGTTAGGAGATTCTCATAGAATTGTTTTTGATTGCCTCCAAATTATCTGTAAAGATTATTAAAAGCAAAATTACTTGAGTAATCTTTGTCTTCCAATAGTACACAAAAAAAAAAGAGTTCTGTGTATCTCTCATAATGAGTAACAGCCTGTTTGGAATGCAAATCAGTTCATGCGATGAAACATGTATAGTTTGTATTAAGTAATTCTGCCCCTGTTGTGGTAACCCAATCTGCTAGTTTCCTAATTGTTAAAATAAAAGGATGAGTTACTTTCTGCTGATGAGGTACAGTCCTTTTGGGGAACAGAACATGCTGTACATCCTAAGACTTGATTGCTTGGATAAAGGACTGGTCTTTTGCCTCCTTTATTCATGTATAAATTGTATGCCTTAGCGCACTATTGTCGAATGTTGATGCCTATTATTGTCTTCAAATTGTAGGATCATCACTTTATATGTTTTAAAAAAAAAGAACTTACATTTGACAATATTGAACTGAATCCGTTTGGTGGAAGTCTGATACTTGATGATATTAAACTGAATTCAATTTGACTTGATGGAGAAATTTCATTTTTTTGCAATGCAGTGAACAATAGGAGCAGGTTCCCGCCTGGAAGGGGTTCTGGGTTCAGAAGTGAAGGAATGCGAGGACGTGGAAACTATGGAGGTGGAAGGGGCTACAATCGAAATGATTTTGGTGGCAGGAATGAATTTGGCAACAGGGGTGGCAATCGGGGTGGTTCATCAAATCGAGGTGATGGATATCAGAGGGATGACAACACAAGTAATGGTGGTCGCCTGAATCGCCCTGCTGGCATGGCTAATGGAAATGCCAAAAATACGGCACCAAGGGTGTCTGCTATTGCTTGAGGAGTCACAGCTTAAAGGTCAGTCCATGAGTGTTTGACTAGGTTTTCTTCATTTTTTGGAATTTTTAGGGGGATTCAAGTGGTTGGATATCATCTGATGAGATTAAAGGTTCATTATTGGGGGTATCTGAAATTTTTGTCGGAAATTCTCACTGATTTTCTTTATATTTTTTCCCTTAATGGGTATAGGTTGATAGTAGATGAGTCAAGTAGCTTTGATTTTGTAGCATACTGGTCTCTGGGCCCTCGGAGTAGTGCTCTTCTGTTATTTTTGGGCTGTTATGTATTTCTTGAATTATTATTCTCTTTTCTTATTTTATTGAATGAAATTGGTTTAGCCCATAGATTATGCTTGGCTCTTAATGAAAATTTTCGTCCTGGGATCCCCTCTTGCATGGAAGGTGAAAAATGCGGTCCAGATCTGGAACTGAAGACTGTTATCTTTTCAGTTTATGAACTCTCTTAAGCATAGAGAACTGTAGTTGACTTAAAAGTTAGGATGCATTGCTTTGTAGTTCACCATTTGTGAGTCTATATATTAGGCACGGAGACTTGGTATATCTGAATGTTCTTCCCGTGGATCATCAGTTTAGCACCTCATACTTCTGTACATTGGGTACACTTTTGTCGTTATCTTCCGCTCTAAGAGATTCTCTCTTTAGGAAGCATCTCTTCTCCAGACCTCAAGCGGGCTGATCTTCATAGAAGAATAGGAGAATTACAAAAGAGGATTTCGCTAATAACTTTTCACCATCTCACGAAAATGCCAACACTCCTTTTAGTTTCTATGTAGGCCTTTGAATGTTATACTGGATCATGAGCTCTGGATTTAATTTCATTTACGTTTGTGCCTCGAGTATATTTGTAATTATGTATGTGTACTGTGTGGGGTCTCTTTTTTTAATAGCATATCTTCTTCCAACATTTTTAAGGCCCATCTTGATTGGCTTATTTGAGGGGTGAGGTATTTTTTTTTTCCCTTTTTCAAAAGAATGATGCTTAAATGCTATGCTTTTTATGACTTTCCATGTATTTGAATTAAACTTTTTAGAAAAAAGGTACAAGCACAAAAAGGAAACAACACAAAAGTGTTTTTGGGAAGTCAATTTGTTGAGCTTGTAGAAAAGCTTGTTCTTTGGGAGGGAAAAAGGCTCTCCTCAAATAAGTCAATCTGAATAGGTCTTTAGACAATTTATAATCTTGTAGAGAGAAGTCACAAAATTTGGAGCCAGTTTCTTGTTTCAGGTTATCATTTAATGTTTTCCCTCTTTAAGAAAGCATAGTTATAGTTGTGAGCCACGGTTGGCTTTTGTGATGTGAATTTAGGGATGGCAATGGGATGGGTACTCTGTCTATTAAGGAATTCCAAATTCGTTACTCAGATAGCATTTCAATTCCCATTTCTGTCCCAAATTCGGATAGAAATTAAATGGGAATCCCATTCCTAAAACGTTCTAAACCCGCGGGTACTAGGAACGTTCTAAATCCGGTTAAAAAAATTTGAAATTTAAATAAAAATTTTAACAAGAAACATCTAAAATTCAAATTTAAGATATGTTTTTAACCCTGAAAATTGAATTAAATCACTCAATTTTAAAAAACTAACCATTTGAATCAAATTTTCCCAAAAAATCTAAGCAATATCACTAAAATACATTAAAATGATAAAATTTTAAAGAGCAAAAGATTAAGGGTTCAAATTTTACTATTAGTAGAAAGTAAAATATTCTCTTAATTTTAGTATATAATATACTTATGTACTTAAAATTATAATTAATTAATAAATATAAAACACCTACACATATATGTACATATAACACACATATACGTACAAATATGTATATATACATAATCGGGTTCGGAAATGCGGGTATTCGGGGGTCAATTCCTGTTCCGTCCTAGATCCTAACGGGAATTTTTAATCGTTTCAAGTTCTTAACGGAACGAATTTTATCGAATTTTATCGAATTTTAATCGAATCGATCGATGCCAAGTTCCTTAAATCACTCGCTCCTTTGCCATCCCCAAATGTAATGATTAAGCATGTCACCATCATTATTTGCGATGGTGATGATGCCAGCCATTCTCGATGGGCCATACGGCATGCTGTTTTAGGTTAGGAGGACCTGTTCTACTACCTATATATAAGTCATTCTATATATATATATATAGGACGGCCGAGAATGTAGTAATGTCGACCCTATTGTTACACGTGAACGCTTTATTAATCTTGGAAAATGTCAACTTAAACTATTAAAATATTTTTGATCACGGGTTATTTAGCTGAGATGATCTTTAGGCTTGAGAGTTGGAAGTTGTCCAAATGTTTCAGTTCCCTTTGGCTTAAGATGGATTTTTTTTTCTTTTTTTTTTTTATTTGGGTGGGTTGAGAACAGAAGATAATAGCTTAAATTTTTGTTGCTCAAGGATAATTTTATAATTTTCAAAAGATTAATACCATGGATGGAGTTCTTGTCTGACCCATGGTTCAAGTTTTTTAATAATAATAAAAGTAAGACTGTCAGAATTTATGAATTTTTTCTCTTCGTACTCTGCAAGCTTACTGGTTTTTTATTCGCTGAAATCTTTAGTCAGATGTATTGTCATCGTAGTAGGGTTGTATCACCCCCTCACATCCTTATTTACAAAATCAAGAAGCTGTTCAGGGACCCATAGGAGTACGTGAAAGTTGAGAGGTTGATAGCGATTATAATTAGTCGAATAATTTGCAAAATTATTAGTATTTCGCGGTTATTTTACATCTTTTAATCTAACACTTTCACCTCCACCATTTGTTCCCTCATTAGCTTGAACAAACCCATCACCGACACCTATCATTTTCCCTTCCACCATTTTCTCTATCATAACCGCTACAAATGGCCTCTTTAATAATTTCACCAACAGGCCTCTTTCCCCCAACAAATCCACCTCGCTTCTCTTTAATAATTTCACCATGCTCTTCACAACTTGGTAAAATGAAGTGTTTGAATAATTGAAAATTGAGAATTATTCAAGAATGCACATTGAATGTTGATACTATGCATTGAATTTCTGGAATTAGATTTTAGGTTTTGTGATTTTTTTTTTTGAAGAAATGAAACAGAAGATATGATAAAGATATAACAGTTATTGAATGATGTCTAATATATTCCAAATCTTAAGATAAAAATTTGCATACAATTTCTTACTTATAATCTTCATAAATGTGAAATACTTGTACAAATAAAAATGAGGGAGAGATGAAAAAGATGTAAGGCCACTTGTCTACTTGGGTAGACAAGCAAGGGCTACTTCACAGGAGATCTTATATCATAGTCTTTGAGCTCAGTGCTCCGCACCTACTATTGTTTGAATAGTATGTGTTACTATTCACACAACAGTAAACTTAAAAAAATTGTTATGCTCACCCTTATGCATTTGTTCACTATACAATTATTTATTCAGTGACTTTTATATATATACATCAAATATGTGTTCATTATCATATAATTATTTGTATACTGACTTTCATATATATATATATATATATATATATATATATATATAGTCAAACATTTGTTCATCACTCTATAACTATTTGTTCACTGCTCTCACATACATAGACACAAAACACAAACACATAAGCATGTATGCATACTTGAAGGTCAAGGTGAACTTTAATGGCGGATTGATTTTGGAGTGTCCAAATACTGCTTGGAGGTACGGTTAGAATTGCGACGAAGAAAGGAAGAAATTGGTAGTTGTGGCGTAGCGAGATAATGTCAAAATTTTCGCCGGCATGAAAAAGAAGACGACAGGCTTTAATGGTGAAATCGATACCTAGGAGGTTTTCTTAGATTTGGTACACATCATTACGATCAGTGAAGAAAGACGAATTTTATGATAGTCCTTATGTGGCATGAGATGACTGATGGTGCTACTAGTGAATCAAAGAAGAAAAAAAAGGTGAGGAGAGAGAAGAACGAAGAGAAAGAAAGGAGAGAAGAGAGAAGAAAGTCACCTCTATGTGCGCCTGATGCTGTGAGCTTTTTTTTTTATTTTAAAATGTATGTTATACACTTTTAATAAGGGAGCATAATGCGTGCAGGACCACCTTAATGAGGGAGTAGCGTATAATTTGCAACTTCATAGTGGTCTTGATCCCAGCATTGACTTTTTGGGTAAGATACGAATTGACGATTTTCTCGCCCAAATATTTTCTACCGGAATTATTATATTCAATATTGGACTAGAAAAAAATTTTTAATTGTAAAACCTAAATGTAATGATATGTCAATATACAATTAACTTAGACCATGAGCGAGATTATGCATGAGAGAAGCAAAGAATCCGCGTTCATTGAGGATCATAAATCCGCATATATTGTAATGTTAACGATTCCAGCATCTACAACGATCGAAAACATGAATATGTAGCAGAAAAATAATTAGAAAAGAAAATCAAGAAAAGGGAACATTGCACAAATTCGCCGTGCCTAATTTTAATATCTTTATTATTGTTTTTGATTCTAAAACTCAAGTTGTATCAAGTGGAATTTTTCTTTTTCTTAGTCAAAGTATCAGATGGAGTTGTTCAGAGTGTTATACAACTAGAGTATACCTTGTGCAATGCATGAGAGAATTGCACATTTTTGATATTTTTTATTTATTGTTGTCAGTCAATTTTTACTTTTTATTTAAAAATAAATTACAAATGTATTTTTTAAATATTTAAATTGTGATAATTTTTTAATACTAATAATTTTTTCATGAGAAAATTTTAGTAATTGAATAAAATATTTAAATTAAAAAAGTAAAATAAAAAATGATCTGATATGAAAAAACAATAAAAGATTTTGTTGTTCTAGATGAGAAAATAGTATTATTAATTAGTAATTGAACTAATTTAAATTAGATGATAACTTTTTATATATAGAAGGTTAGATTAAATGCCTTTGTTGAATAAGTGACTTAGTATGATGACATGGCATTTACTAAAAATACATGTACCTTCTTTTATATATCGCAAAAAATTATTCCTGATTTTATTTTTAATACGAAAAATAAATAAACTAATATTTTCTTTACAACCTTAAATTTTTAGATTAGATGATGACTCCAATATAATATACATTAGATGATAACTTCAATATAGTATATATTAGAGCCCAAGTCATGGGTTAGAAACTTACCACCATTAATTTAAAAATATTAAAACTATTCGCGTGTAATTTTTAGATGAGGTGATAACTCCGATAGTTATTTTACCTTCGATAATAGCAAATCTAACATTTAGGAAGGGGACAACGTTTGCTGTAACATAGGATTGATTCCTGTCAAGTAAGTTATGAATAGTGAGTCCTCTTCTTGTTGTACAACATTGGAACCTTAAAAAGCGACATGATATGTAGCTCAAGCTTGAACAGGATTTTTTTTTTAAATTAGCTTATTTTTGGATGAGTTTTCAATTATAACCCATTCTCGTTTCTAGAATGCGCTGGATGCACTCCTAGAACGTGGTCCTCATTCCTAGAGTGAGGTCCTTGTTCCCAGAACGAGACTTGCGTTTCAAGAACCTAGTCGCGCTCTCAGAATGCATACCGTTTTCCTAGAATGCAACTAGGGTTTTCCCTAGCTTTTGCAGAGATTCCTTGGCCGAAGTGACATGTAGGCAGGGAATTTATTCTTACTAGCCCACTCTGGGAACCCAGGACGCGTTATGGGAATGAGTTTTCAGCTAATCGCATATATTCCCTGCCATCGATCATGCTCGGGTCATTTCACGTCACGCGAAATTTAGAAATCTCACTCCTAAATTGTGTTTTCTACCTATATAAACCCCAACCCTTTCCTCTACTAGCTCATTCAACACATAACTCATCCTACAGCCTCTCACTCTAAGTTTCTACCAAATTCCTTCCACTTTTTTCATTACTAAAGTATGTAAAAGACTGAATTCAAGCCAAGTTACTATTCTTTTATATTATGACGGTCAAAAAATTATGACCAATTATGGTCTTGACTACACGAGTCCAAATAAACCACAAAACAATCAAAATTCTTCCCGATTCAACTTAAGATTGATTTGTTTCTCGTGTAATTAGGAAGTTCGGTTTGTGTCCAACCATTGATAGAGTTAACTTCTGCTATCGTGACCCTAGGTAGGATGCTAAATTGCAACAGATTTATTATTGCCCGAGTGCAATAACTGATGAAGAAGATATGCGGGATATGTACGGCATCAATCGTTGTGATTAGAACCATGGTGTTGCGCATGTAATAGTGGACGTATAAAGTGACAACGTGTATGTGCCACAACCAATAGCCGATGTCTCATTGGAGCCAAACATGTTGGTCTTAAACATAGCCCCATTATATCATGTAGATAAACTGTTTAATATTGCAACAACAATTGCAAAATTTGCCACTTTTTCCTCTTCCCCACAGCCATAGTCTACTTTGAAGTCAGATGACCCTCTCATCGTGGTGGTGGCATGGAGGAGAGGTATGACGTCGTAGCATATATGATTTTGTTAGAGGCAAACAAAGAAAACGAGGATGTAGAGTTGAACGATTAGGAATATTTAGTCTCAAAATTAAGTTTGAACTACCAAATTGAGAACAATGCCCAAGGACCGGATGCAGATATAGAGCCGAAGGTAAAGGAGGAGGAACCAGTAGAGTTTCATACTGCCAGGACTGAATTCTACACAAGAAGCAGGTATAAAGCACCTAACCGCTTAGTGTGGGACCTCGATTAGATGAATTTGGCCAAACGAGTGGTGTTCCCATCAAAAGTGGATGCAAAAGGCTGTTCAATAGAACACGATAAAGATACAAAAGGAATATAGGGTCCTGAAGTCGAGTAGGACCCTGTAGAAGGTACATTGCAGGGAAACGCATGGCAGCATGCCTTTGGTTTGTACGTGTAATAAAGAAAGCAATGCATAAGCAGCGGGAGGTCACCTAGTATAAAGCCACACATATTTGTATGGCTCAAATATCTTTGTTCGGGCACATAAATCTAACTTCGGGTTTGGTTGGATATTTGGTGAGGCATTTTATAGCTAAGAAGGCTGATTACGAGGTTGATCTTGTCCAAGCTCACATAAAGGAAAAGTTTAATGCGGATATCAGTTCCAGGAAGGCTTGGAGCGGCCGGAATAAAGCAATTGAACTAGTTTATGGCAATTGGGACATATCATACCAAATGCTTCCACAATTTCTTAGTGCTGTGATGGCCAAGAATCCAAGTAGTGTTGTGAGGTACAGGTTTGACAAGGGTTCAACGTAGGATGAAAATTTTTTTAACATGGTGTATTAGATGTTTGGTCCATACATCATGGTGTAGAGACATTGTAAACCGGTGGTTTCGCTTGATGGCACACACTTGCAGGGAAAGTATAAGGGTCATCTCTTAGTTGCATTAACTACTGATGCCAACTGCCAAGTATAATAATAAAAATAATAATAATAACAACAACAACAACAACAATAATAATAATAATAATAACAATAACAATAATAATAACAACAACAACAACAAAAAAAATAATAATAACAATAATAACAACAAGAATAATAACAATAATAACGACAACAACAACAATAACAGCAGTAACAACAACAACAACAATAATAACAACAATAATAATGCTAAAATAATAGACCGTAAACCATAATGATCCTATAACAACAATAATAATAACAACAACAATAATGCTAAAATAATAGACCCTAAACCATAAATTACCAACTAACTTAACTTTTTTTAAATTCCTAAATCCCAAATTTTCTACAATTAACTAAGTTAACTTTCTTATAAAATTTAAATCCCTAAATTATTAAATTACTATCTTCTTAAATTATTAACTTCCTAAATTATTAAATTACAAAATTATTAAATTACTAAATTTCTTAATATCTTACCTTTCAACAACTAAACCATTTTAAACTAACAACAATTAAATTACAAAACAACAAATCAACATCATCACTCAAAATAAAATTACCTTAAACTACCAAACAAAATTAAACAAACTAACGACAAATTATATAACTTAAAATATAAAATATAATTATAAAACATAACATAAAATAAATAACTTACAAAATATAGGCTAAATCCTTGGAAGTGAGGCCGATCAATTAGAGAATCTCGAGTGGGAGTGGGGGAAAATTTTCTGAAAATGAAATGCGGAATGTGAGAGGAAAGGCTGGCTAGGCTAATTTATGGAACGCGGTCATGTTTCCAAAGCGCAGACAGCGTTCCTGAAATACACTACATTTGCGACCGTGTTCTTGGCTTGCAGCCTGCGTTTCCAATGTGCGGGATTTTTAAATTTTGAATTTTTTCAATTATATTGGCCGAGCGCATTTTGAAAGTGCGCCCCGCATTATGGTACAATGCCTAGTGCAATATGAAAGAGAGAATGGGTTATTTTTGAAACCTTCTCCATAAATGAGTCAGTTTTGCACAGAATGTCCAAAATTGGGTAAAAAAATACACACACACACATGAATTACATTAATGATGTTTGAACTGCCATTTCTTTTCCGTGATTAATTGTCAAGAAAGTACTATCGTTTTATGAACACACATCATTCAAATAAGTTGTTTTCTATGAAAATGACGCTTGATAATATGGTTTTGCTATTTCATGTGTTGCTTTACGTGAATGGTGTTGCCATCATCTACTAAAAGCATCATCACATCTGTGAAGTCTTTATTATCGCCTACCTTGTTCTTCCATCTCAACAAATGAGCCTGATCACTAGTTGGCAAATCTTGTGTGCACAACACGCTGGTTGGAACTAGAACTTTGTCACTGGGGGGCCGAGATTTATTTATACATTCAAACGTAAAGTACCTTAGAGATCATATTAAGTAAAATAACATATCTTTCTCTATTCTAAAAAGATAGGGATAACATCACATTTTTTGCCATAATCATAAGGGTGAATTGCACAACTCCCCCCCTGTGGTTTGTTTAATGTGTACAACACACCTTTGTGGTTAGGAAATTAGATATTTCACCCCCTACAGTTTCAGCGACAATGTACACTAGCCCATTTTGCTAAGTTCCATTACATTTTTAACGATGAATAGCTAAAAATGTTGATGCGCTTCCTTTTAATAGGCTTAACAACATTTCCCCAAATCAAACACTTTAATTTCAAAACTTCTAATCTCTAAATCCTCCTAGTCCCAAATTGACGAACCTTAATCCTCAAAACCCTAACATTCAACCATTGGCCCCAAATTGACAAACCTTAATCATCTTCGTGGTGTTGAAAGCTCCAGGTGTTGGTGAAGACTACAAGTGAAAGCAGCATATAACAAAGCTCTTTATATAGAGAGTCGAGTAGGTGGATTAACTTTTTCACTTATTCAATTCTTTTTCTTTGTTGTTTTGTCCCCATCAGAGGTTATAGATAGGTGTGGTTATGGTCCCTTCCCTATCTGCGGTCCCCTCCCTTTATGCTATTCCAGAATCTAATTAGAGTATAATGTCGGGGTTTTTACAAACATTAGCTATATAATAATACGACACTTGCGTATATAGTGTTAAATTAAGGGTTTGGATGTATTAAACAAGTAGGGTTTTGACTTCGAAAGGTGTAAAAATTTTTTTAAAAAGATTCTGCCTCACAAACTAAGGTTTTAGAACTTGTGTATTAACTTGAGTTTAGGGATTTCTTTTCTGAAATTAGGGGATTAGGGATTTGAACTTAAGGTTTTCTTCTATTTCCTTTCTACTTGTATAATTTCACCAATCAGATTATCCCAACATGTTGATTATAGTTTTATTCTTTGTTAATTTTAGAATGGATGACGATGACATGTACGTCCTTGATGGATGTAGTGACATTGATCTTTATTTTTCGTATGTTTATAATCCTCAATCATTAAGACTAACATTTTTTGTGTTTGGTGTAGGAAATGCAAAGAGAAGGAGCTTCATCAACCCAAGAATCTAATAATTCATAAACCCAAGAGGATAATATAGTGTTTATAACCTTAATCATTTTCCTTCATAAAAAATTGACATGGTTACTAATGTGTATATTTTGATGACAATTATAGGTCCTTAACATTCAACAATTCTCCACTCAAAATAATCAAGGACAGTTGCCACCTAGGCCCCCAAATAAATTATATATGAAGAAGCTCTCTGATTAAGTTCTGTATAAGAAACTAAAATTTATGAACTTTCTTAAATTAATCTTGTAAGATCTAACAAGCAAAATAAACATATTATGCATCAATGAAATTTATCCTCTAAAATTATTTATTTTTTTATAAAAGTTTGATCACTAAAATATCATTAGCATAGGAAAAAATGTATGCTAAAAGAATCGTTACGCGGAGAGCTTCAAACAAAAGAAAACAAGAAAAATAATTTTTTTTTGGGGGGAGGGGCGCATGAGAAAAAAAAATAAGAAAATTACATATATTAATATATATTTCTATTGAAGTCAGGGGGCTGGGGCCCCCGCTGGCCTCCCCTAGTTCCACCCCTGGCAACACGGACCTTATATTGCACACTAGGTAAGTCGAGGTACTCACTGAGAGCAAGAACTGGGATCGAACCTCGGTAATGAGTCGCGTTCGACGTCAACTTTTATTGTTGGGTACCCCTAAGGGACATTAGATGAGACAAGTTGCTCTTGTACACACGTAATTAAACTCTTTCATAATGCAATTTTTGGAGTGATTATGTAACATTCTTCACAACACATGTAGGTGGTATTTGCACTGTTTATAATATAGGATTTGTATGACTTTTAACAAAACACATGAGGATAAAATGCATTTTATCGATCTCTCTCAATGTGCCAAACCATAGGAGATTTAATTTATACATGCTTCAGCATTCTTTTTTACAAGCTACTGCTTGCATTTCATGAGAATACATCCAATTATTTTCTAGGCTGATAGCTTCAGCCTACAAGAGGATATATAACTTCCTCTTGTAATAAAAGTACACGTAGAATAACGTAACTGCTTTAGAAATTATGGTAAAGTTCCATAGCGAGCCTGGGAGCGAGAAGAGCATCAAGTGGCTTCACTTTTGGGAAAGCGATTCCTAAACCTTCGCTCATATCCACTGGCATACCTATTGGAGGTGATATTTCAAATCCATGAAGCAGTCTAGCAAGTGTCAGGTGAACCACTTGCAGGCCGAATGTCATGGCCGGGCACATTCTTCTGCCTCCACTGAATGGAATGTATTCAAAATCCTGTCCCATGAAATTGACATTGGCGTGTGCTTCCAGGAACCTTTCCGGCTGGAACTCATCCGGGTCTGACCACACCTGAGGGTCTCGGTGCAGCTTCCACAGATTAACAATAAGTCTAGTCCCTTTACCAACGTAGTATTTACCAATGTAGCAATCTTCAGTGGCCTCACGAGGGCCTGATAGTGGCCCTGGCGGGTAAAGGCGTAGTGTTTCCTTCACTATGGCGCGGAGATAGGTAAGATTCTCCATGTCTGATTCCTCCACCAATCTCTTTCTTCCAACCTGAGCGTCCAGCTCCTCTTGCGCAATCTTTAACTTTCTGGGGTTGTTCAGTAGCAGAGAGAGCGCCCATATGATTGTCACTGATGTGCTCTCTGAAGCTGTCAGGATAAGATTCTGGAAAAACAATCGTAAAATTTAAGACATTGATTAGGCAATGGAGATGAAATTAGTGCAGCAAATTAGAGGGTGTTTGGCTTTGCTTATTTTCGGTGCTTATAAGCATCTAGAAAGAAGCACCTAGACACATGCTTTCTTACCATTGTTGTTGCTTTGATGATATCTTCACGCTTGTGACCCGATATGATTGGATCCTCAGGAAGAGTTGATAGCATCACATCCATGAAGTCCTTATTGTCCTCCTGAGTATCACCATCTTTCATTTTCTGGAGATGTTCTTTCAGCCACATGGTCAAGACTTGATCAACTTCTTTAGCACTCTGCTTCATTTCTTTCACATAACCACCAATGTCCATCCACTCGAGAGCTGGAATTGCATCAGAAGCAACAAACACTCCGCAAAGGTACAGCTCCTTCTTCACAGCTGCTTCAAGACGCTCAATTATCATCTTTTCTTCATGATTTCCGTCGTTGCTAGCAGAAAATCGCTTTCCGGCTAACAACCTGATACTGATATTGAATGTCAAATGCTCCAACCATTTGCTCAAGTTCACCTGTGTTGAAACATGACCATTCTTCTCGCATTGTGAGTACAAGTTTTTGATGCAATAATCGACTTCAGAAGCACGCACATGCTTCAGCTTCTCAAGCCGGTAATTTGTTAGGAGCTCCAGAGTGACCATTTTGCGCATTTCGCGCCAATATGGTCCATAAGGCGCCAGGGAAAAGATCGCGTTGTTGTAGCCGAGGTACTTTGCTATGGCCAAACTTGGTCGGGATGAGAAGATCAGATCGTTGGTGGTGAAGCATTCCTTCACCACCTCCGGGCTGCTGACTACCAGCGCCGGGCGACTGCCAAGCCTGAGTGAGAAAATCGGGCCAAGTTTATCCGCCATGGCTCCGAGTTTGCGGGGAAGTGGGACTTGGCCTCCCAGAAGGTGAAGGTGTCCTATAAAAGGCCATGCCCCAGGTGCTTCTGGTGCTGTTTTTTTGTTACAGACACTAGTCTTAGCACTCTTTCTTTTAACATTGTTATATGATGACAAAACTATTGCTAGAAATAATGCAATGGCTATGATATGGAAATGCAAATCCATGTTGATTGCGAGTAGTGAAGATCAGTTTGAGGCAATCTACATATAGACCAACGTACGGGTGTACATGGTTTGTTTTGAAATATATCAAATCCAGTCAAAATTAGTTGGCTTACATTTCAAACAATTAATTGATTTTTTATCATGTATACAATTAAACCAAACGTCCATGTTGGTTTGGGGTTGGTTTGGTTTTCGATCTTTCTTTAAAAAAATTAAAAAACTCAAATTTCATAACAAAATTAAAAAAAATAACTTGATTTAGGGTCCGCTTAGATTGGCTTTTTTGAAAAGTACTTTTTTTAACAGTTTTTAAAAAATAATTTTTTAGAAGTTGAAAATTTTGGCTTCTAAAAAAAGTTGTATTTGAGTATTTTTTTTTAGAGTTTCAGTTTTTTTTTAAAGTCAAATCAAATAGTTATTGCAAATTTAATTTAATTTTTTTAAAAAAGTACTTTTTTCGAAAAAAATCCAATCCAAATAAGCCCTTACTATCCATATTACAAATTTAATATTATAAAAATTTTTCATTAAAACAAAGTATACGTATAGTTTGGTGGTTAAAGTTTGAAAATATAGTTTGAAGGTCAAGACTCCTAAAATACATAAAATTAGGGATATATATATATATATATAAAGTTAGGGATGAATATAGTTCTATTTAATTTGGTTGGTTTGCGAATCTATTTCAAACTAAACAAACCCGTTGATTTTTAACAGTGTAAAATGACCAATCGACCTTAACTTTCCAGTTGGTTTGGTCGGTTTATCCAACCTGTATTCATCCCTCATAAATGTTGCATGTAACATATGGGTATTAACAAATTTTGACATATAGAAAATTTTATACAAGTTTAACAAAACATAGAACCGAAAAATTCATTTTATCTATTTTGAATTAATTGATTAAGTTTAACATGTTGATAATTCTATCACATTTTCCATCATTAGTTTAACTTTAACATGTTGAATATCTGTCATGTTCTTCACCACCAGATCTCTTGGGCTATTCAAAGATACCCAAGAAGATAATTTAAATGATCTAGCACTCTAGGTTGTCCACAGATGGTACAAGACTTGTCTGAGACATAGATTCGAGTGGAGGAAATTACACGCAATATCAGACTCTAGACATATGGGCCTAGTATTCCTTTTCAAATTAAAATAGTTCCAAAAACAGCATTTTTGGCTCAATCTAAAGTCTTTTATATATATATATATATATATATATATATATATATATATATATATATATATAACTTAGTTTAATTATTGATTCCTAAATCTTGTGATATTTCATCTGTAAATAATATTAGAAGGTTACTTGATAAAATTATTTTGATAAGTTAACAATAAAGATATTGATAATGTTTATCAATAAAATTTTATTGATAAATCAAAAATGAAAAAAAGATGAAACTTTGTCTTAAAATTCAGAAATTACACCTCCAAACTAATGAATTCTACTTAGAGCTTTACATTGGAATTTGATAACGTATTTCACCATTTTGAAAGTCTTTTAACATGGATGTAGAAGTTAGAATAGATTGAAACTGTATTTCTTGACATGTCAATATGAGTTTCTTTTCACTTTTTTAAAGATCACATTCGTGAAAATTATCATATATATACATAGTATTATTTCTTGACAATGAATATGGTATCTAATTAGTTCAATACATTGTATATAAGTTGGAATAGAATTACAATCAATTCAATTTATCAAAATACCCTTATTCTTCGATTTGATATAAATTTAAATTTATATATGATAATTAAATTTTTTTGTGCAGTTACATCATAAATTTATAAATTTTGTGGAACATAAAAACTAAAAAGTCATTGTTCTAGTACTAAGATAATATTATTAATGCAATAAACAAATACCCCAAATATCTTCTCTACAAATTTAAACTTTTAGATGAGATGATAACTTTAATATGGTAATAAAGCATAGATAGTGAAAGGTCTTAGGTTCGAAACTTACGGCTATCTTAAAGCTGTCCACGTGCAATGCTCAAAAACAAACTTTGCTTGTGGGGGGAGGGGGGGCGTATTAACACAATAAATAAATATTTTCTCTGCAACCTTAAGTTTTAAGATGATGTGGTAACTCTAATAAATATTAATATATTGCCAAACAATTCAAAAAAAGAAGAAGTTAAATATTCAAAAGAAACTTGAGCAATAGTTTTTACATTATTAACATAAATACACATAATCTTGCCAATCTTTTGATCAATAATAATACGTAGCACTAGTTACTTTACTATTTTTAATTTTAACACCATATTTTGAAACGTTTGCTACTTTATCATAATTGACAAAGTAACTAGTTAGTGAAAAGACATGTGTCTTATAACTAGAAAAGAGTAAAAAATAAAATAAATAAGTGAGAAACACCTATTTTTTAAAATTTAAATTTTTTTTGGATTTTAATTTTGACATTTTTAATTTTTTTATTTTTCACAAAAATTTCAAAAAGATAAATAAAAGATAAGGTATTTTTTGTAATTTCCACTATAATTTTTATATTTCCTACTTAAGTTGAAAATTCCACTCCTTGGGTTAAGATGAGTAATAAATTTTCCAACTTATTCTTGGAAAGACCATTCCTATGGAATGAATTTTCCAACTTTGATTTGTTCTACCAAACTAGAGAATGGAACTAAGGCTGTGTTTGGATTGAGGGAAATGGGGGGAAGGGAATAGATTGGGAAGGATTTATGAATCCTTTCCCTTGTTTGGGTAGAAAGGATTTGGGGGGTGGGGTGGGGTTAAGAGGGGATTGGACCAATTCCCTCATTTCCTTTAATATTAATCCTCCCAAATTGGGAGGAAAGGGAGGGAGAGGATTCTTTTTTGCTGTAATGACTTTTTTATCCTTTATTTTATGTTTAAATATAAAAGTAATAAAGGGTATAAATATCCATTTAAATATAAAATTTATCCTTTCCTTCCATTTCTTTTCAATCAAAATAAGAGAAAATTACAATCATTTGTAAACCTTTCCTTCACAATTTTTTTTCAATCCAAACAAGAATTAATCCTTTCTTCTCCTTTCCTTTATAATCCCATCGTTTCCTTCCTTTTATTAAATTCTCCCCCTCGAATCCAAACACAGGATAAAAGTTGAAATGGTTATTACTTTTCAAGCCATTCTAGCGTTTCACACGAGACCTTAATTTTCTAACGTGCCATTGCTAAAGGATAGTTGCAAAATGCAAAACATTCCTTCCTCGGATCATATTTTGGAATAATTCCTTATAACCTATTAATTAAGTGATTATTTTTCGAAATAGCTATCTATCTTACTAATTGACCATTGAGGTTTGTCGTATTTTGTTATTTTTCTTTTTATTTTTAACACTCCTTCACAAAACTCTAATATTATACTACGTAACCATTTTATCTAATATATTAAACCATTAAAGAAAAATTCATTATGTCTATATATTATTTTCTACCTACCAACATTGCAAATCGTTAAACACATCATATTTTGAGTCAATGCATGTGTTTGAGCATGGTACATGGTGAGAATGATGCGCTGCCAATAAGGCCATAACAGAAGCATTTTAAACCACTTATTGTTTTCTTCTAGTCAAGAGGGATGAGATAGAAATGTAAAAAATGTTGTAAATGAAGTTTTAGAAATTAATAACTGTAGAGCAAGTGTAAAAATAATTGTAAAATAAATTTTAGAGATAAATAATTTTAACAGTAACAAAATCAAACTATAGCTTGAGGCGTGTTATGAACACTATCCTTAAAGATATTTCGCTTAACTGGTAAGCGTATCCCCCAAGATTCAACAAGCTCGTCTAGTATTTGCAACTAGGAACAGAAACATCAAAATATTTTTAAACCCAACGAATAAATATTAACACAGAGAAAAAATAGAAAAGCAGAAGAGAAGTTTTAAGAAGTTCGGTGTGCAAATCGTCCAATGTTGTAGGCTGTATTTATAGGCAGTGAGGGCAACAGAAGCAGGGCTGTATTTATAGGCAGTGAGGGCAACAGAAGTAGAGAAATAAAAGGAGCTGAAGTTGAGAAATGGAAGGAGCTGAACCTGGAACTGTACATGTGTTTTACTCATTCAATTTGGAGCAAAAACAAGATTATTCTGGTAAGCCATTTTAGGAGTAAAATTCGAACAAGCAAGGCGAGACTGAAAATAAATAAAAATAATAAGGAGTAAAATTCGAACAAGTAAGGTGAGACTGAAAATAAATAAAAATAAAAATAATAAAAAATGGCTTGGATTGAGCCTTGTATAATCTCGGGCACAGGGGGGACAAATCCACCAATTTGAACTATTGGCCCAAATCTCATGCGTGCGAGCCCAATCCCTTGTTTTTTCTTTTACAAGTCCACTAAGGTGTGAAATAATATATGATGAGAAAATATTTTTTATTTTTTTAATATAAGAAATAATCTATTTTTTTGAAGTACAAACAAAGACACCTAACAAAAAACTACTACCGACAAAGAGCAGTGAACTTTGATAGGTGAGTGTGTGATGTTTGTGCACCAGCTTGCTGGAAAAATCTGTCGAAGTGGCCCGAGGGGAGTTGTGATTTGATTGAACGGATTACCCGGGAACGTGTTACATGCAGAACTATTAAAAATTTTTAAATTTTCTTTTTTTCTGTTCATGATATAATGTTTTTCCTTTTCTTTTTACTCGATCTGTCTCTCTTATCGACGAATAAAAGTATTTAGTCGTTTTGGAGAATTCTTCCGCGAAAGGACGGATTTGGTCGTAATACATTAATTGGCTTTTGAGATTCATGCATCATAGAATTAGGTGTCCCAATAATTGTTGCGTGCACATTTCAAGAATGTATTTCTATAATATATTGGAAATATGAAACTTATGGTATTTCAATTCCAGTTTCTCTTCACACTATGAAGTTTCATTTTGATTTTTCTTCAATGTGTTGAAAATAAGCTAAATGAAAACAAAGTGGGAAGAAAAGGAAAGGGAGGCTAATACAGCAAAGAAGGAAAACGAGCCAGAGGGGAGCCTAACATGGACCCCTGGGAGAAACAATTAAGAAGTGAATTGGGGTTTTTCTTCTTTTTTTTTTTTTTCTCTGTTCTAAAATATAAATATTATTAAACAATAAAAAATACGATCAACCAACGCCAGAAACGTGGTACCTAAAGCATAATATATTGGGCAGACCCACAAAAGGAGTCTCAACCCAATCGGGGGAAATAGACCGCCATCCAACACTCCTAATTATCAAATCAGCAACCCCATTTTACTATGTGACACGTGAGAGACACACCAAGATCCTACACTAAGCAAACAAGAGCAAGTATCCTCCACAAGATGCTCAATTGCGTAGACAAATGATTGAAAGCCTCGAACCAACTAGAGGTTATCACATTCAATATAACCCACACGATAACCACATGCACAAGCCATATCACAAGCAGCGCACAAAGCTAAAGCCTCAGCTTGGAGAGCAGACCCACAAGTGAGGCGCGCAGCTTACCAAACAAAATACGACCCTCACAATCGCGGCATATCACCGCAAAACCCGAAGAACCATCATCTTGCACAAATGACGCATCACAATTTAACTTAACCAAACCAGAGGCAAGGGGAGACCAGGCCAAAGGAGAGTCATGATGCAAACGAACCACAGTAGACAAACTGTTCTCAGACGCACTTGCACCACCAAACAATTCACCCAACAGGCTGTATACTCTACGTACACGAAGTGGACAGGGTTTGACATTCTCTTAACACAAATTTATTATGACTCCTCCGTATACTCCAACAAGGAGGACTAAGCAAAGTAATTTGGGTTTTGAATTGTATATTTTTTAGTTGAAAAATAAAATAATTTTATATTGAGAAGAATTAATTACTCATATAAAAAAAATGTTAAATTAACGTATTTAGTCTTCCACTAAACAAAAAATCTTGGACCTGTTTTTTCGAAGATCAAGAACCTTGTTCTTATCTAGAATATGATAATACTTGGTCAATTAAAACAGGTAAAGTACGTGAATAGTTACATTTTCACATGTATTGTTGAGTCATTGATTGACTTTGAACATGCGTGGAGTCACGTTCTTAGAGTACTAATTTTATGGCTTTGGATGAATTAAATATGATCTTCACTACACAGTCTTTTTCTTTACGACCAATAAAGAGTTGATGAGTACCATATATAAATGAACTTTAGAATTTAACCTTCACTTGTTGGACTTATCACTTAAATATATTAAAATGTAACCTGCTCTATACATGGGAGAATTGAATATTTTCTCTATAATCACCACTACAAAAGCACCACCTCCATCTATCATTTCTACCATATTTTATTTCAATCATTTTCTACCTCTTTAGCTAGGCAAATCCACTATCCTTCCCTTGACAACTTTTTCGACCGTTGTTTTTCCTTCTTACCCTAACCAACCCATCTTGCTTCTCTTAAACAATTCCACCATGTTCTTAGCAACTTGATAAAATGAAATGTTTGAATAATCGAAAAATGAGTATTATTTAAGAAAACACATTGAATGTTGATATTAAATATTGAATTTCTATTATTAGATCCAATTATTTGTGATTGTTCTTGAAGAGATGAAACAAAACATATATAGTAAAGATAGAACAATTATTTAATGGTGCCAACTCGATCTTAGATGTAGAGGATAAGCCTCTCATCCCCTTTTTTTCACTTCAATTATTCCAACTATTGCTAGAACGAATGCAATGGCTAAGATATGGAAATGCATATCCATGTTGATTACAAGTATAGTGAAGATCAGTTAAGACAAGCTAAATAGATGAACATTATATGTAACAAATACTATATATAACAAAGGGAGTATAATGTAATTTTAACAAAAGATAGAAAGTGCATTTTAGTCATTTTAAATTAATTGATTATGTTTCACATGTTGATAACTTTATCACATTTTCCATCACTAGTTAAACATGTTGACAACTCTATCACGTTTTCTATCACCTCTCTAGGGCTATTCGTCAAAGATCCAACGCCGGACTGAATTGAAGAAGATTTAATGCATGTTTGGAATTTTTTTTTTAATAGAAAAAAAGTACTTTATTTTGAAAAAAAATTCATTCTTTTTGCAATAATGTGAGTCTGATTTGGTTAGAATTCCCTATGTATAAACTATTGGAAAAATGTAGTCTAAAGGAAATAAACACAACTGTAGAACAAGTGCAAAGGTAATGTAGCAAAATCAAATAGTAGCTTGAGGCGTGTTATGAACACTGTCTTTAAGGATATTTTGCCCAACTGTAAGCGTATCCCCTAGGATTCAACAAGCTCTTCTAGTTTTGAACTAGGTTCAGGAACAGCAAAAGAAACTTTATATGAAATACCCAGCAGTCTTTTGAATGTAGTAGAGGAGAAGAATTTTGTATGCGTGCTTTTAGCTTGGAGAATGGAGGGCAATTTATAGGCTTCAGGCTCAATAGAGTAGCTCCTGAAAGTGAGAAATATCTGGTCTTCAACAACTAAAGAGAAATTGTAGGTAGACTTTTAAGCACATGTTTTTACTTGTTCAAAAAATGAAACACCAGGAGCAAAATTTGAACTAACTATCTTCTTAAAATAAAAAATAATAGACTTTTAAGCACATGTTTTTACTTGTTCAAAAAATGAAACACTAGGAGCAAAATTCGAACTATTCCGTTAAGGCTAAAAATAAACTATCTTCTGAAAATTAAAAATAATAAATTTTAAAAAGTCGCTTGGATCGGGCCTCACGTATATCTTGCGCGCAAGGGGGGGGGGGGAATCCACCAATTTGAACTATCGGCCCAAATCTCTTGCGCGCGAGCCCAACCTCTTATCCTTTCTTTTACATGCCCACTAGAGTGAAATTTAATATAAAGTGAGAAAAGATTTATCACTTTTCTAATATGGGAAGTATTCTATTTTTTTTGAGGTACAAACAAAAACACCCAACATAAACATTCCATATCTAAATTTAGAGTTCTTGCCTTTTCAATGCGGGATAATATTTTTCCATATAAAGCCATTACAAAGGGCCATCAACCCAAGTCAGGCGACCCAAAAGGACTAGAAATAAATCGCCTGCTATGCCTTTCACTCTTCGTCTTGCTCTTCTCTTCCTGACTTCCAGTTCGGAATAGAAGACATCTACTCTTGGAAGGGGAGATTGCTACGCTCCTCTTGCGGTGTGTTGGACACACCTCCGGGCCCTATTTAGCTTGACTTTCAAAAAAGAAACTCTGAAAAAAGCTTAAATATAATGTTTTTGAAGTCATAATTTTTATCTTTAAAAAAAAAAAAACTTTTTTCAAAAGTTATTAAAAAATAACTTATAAGAAAAACCAATCTAAACGAGCTTAAAATGGTCTAGCACTCTAGGTTTATCTAGAAATGGTACAAAAATTGTCTCATATATAGATTTCTATCAAGTGGAGGGAACTACAAAATATCAGACTTTGCTGTTTTTCTATCTATCTATATATATACTAATAATTATACGTGTGCTTCTATTATATGTTTAGTACCCAATACAAATCTTATGATACTTCTTTTTTAAGCAATATTAGAAGGTTACTTGATAAAATCATTTTGATAAATTAACAATAAAGAATATTGGCTATGTTTATCAATTAATTTTTTATTAATCAATCATAAATGGAAAAAGATGAAAGTTTGTCTTAAATTCAAAAATTACATTTATAAACTAATGAATTCTACTCACAACTTTACATTTGAATCTTATAATATCTTGTGCCATTTTCAAAATCTTTTAACATGCATGTAAAAATTGAAATGAATTTTAACTACATCTTTTGACACATTAATATGAGTAGTTCATAACTATAAGTTTTTTCTCTGCTATAATAATTGCATTTATGAATAATATCATAGATGTAGTATCTATTCTTGATAATGTACCAGTGAAATATTAGGATAATATTTGACCTTCTAATTAAGTTGTATAGTGAACCTGCTCGAAGTCATCAAGAAGAGGGTCTTATGTAAGCAATAAAGCCCTTAATTTTCTAATTTCCTCGTGCCAAAGGATAGTTGGATTTGCAAAACATTCCCTTCTCAGATTTAGACTTCGGGATAATTTCAATTCCTATAACCTGTGAAGTAATTATCTCATTTAAAAAATTTTCAAATAAATTTTGAAAGAGTAAATTACTCTAATAACCCTTTATCTTTATTGTAAAAGATTTTTTGGTCCTTATTTTTAAAATGGGATATTTTGGTCCCTCATAGGGGCATCGTTAGTCCCTTTTATTATTTCAGTTAAATTTTTAGCGATTTTAACACGTGCAAAGTGCACATGACTCTTATTGTACCAAATTATGTTGAACATTTTAGTCTTTTAGCGACTGGTCAATTGGTCATTCCGACAGGTAGAACTAGTGTGCTCACTAAATTAGGCTCGACTTGTCCCTTTGACCAATAAGTAGAACTAATATGCTCACTGAATTTACTGATTGAGTTTACTGGTCAACCTTTGAACGACTTTTCGGTTCAAGTCTTTGGTTCAAAACCTAGCACTTAATATGGCCACAATTTTCAGTTATTTAGCTTTGTAATTTATTCAAGTTTTGGTTTTATGAGAATTTCCCAACATTTGGTTCAAGTTTTGGCCGGCCTTGTTAGAAGTGACTTAGAAAAAATCACACGGTGTACAAGTCGATTGATAGGTTCAGTGAGCATACTAGTTCTACCGGTCGAATTGACCAATCTATTGGTTGGCTCGATCATAAGTTTCGCAAGCACACTAGCCCTAAAGGTCGAAGGGACCAGTTAATCGGTTGTCAAAAGACTAAAATTTCCAGCAAAATTAGGTTAAAAACGAGTTATGCGCTTTTTATGTGCTAAAATAGCTAAAAATTCAACAGAAATCACCTCAGGGACTAATGACGTCTCTTGTATTGTAAGATGAGGAACGAAAACGTCCCATTTTCAAGATAAGGGACCAAAAAGTCTTTTATGAAAATATTGCTGGAGTAATTTACGCATTTTGAGATATTAGGGGAGAAAGATATTTTAGTCCCTGAGTTTTGAACAAATTCCCAAATAGGTCCCTTAACTATGGAAAATACCCTTTTTAATCCCTCAAATTAATAAATAATTATCAAAATTAATAGTCAATCATTTACTTGTTGAAAAACCTAAAATACCCTTGAGCAACTTTTATATATATTTGGCCTTGTGTTTGGTAGCATTGCAAAATAAATCAAGTAAAAAATATTTTTTGGTCAACGAAATACCTTAGTTATAAATGAAAAAATTTTTTTTTCAGTGGTCAAGAAGACGAAAACATTTCTGCACAATAACTTCCTCTCTTTTTCTTCCACTAGGCCTCCCATTCCTCCACCCACTCCCCATCCCTAGCCCCAACCTCAACCCCACCCCACCCTTGCCCCTACCCTATTGAAAAATAAAAAATAAAAAATTTATTTCAATTATTGATCTTTACATGATATTTTTTTAAAGAGTATGGACAAAAATAAATTTTTAATTTTTTTATTATTTTTTTAAGGGGTAAGGGTAGGGTAGGTTGGGATTGGGGGTGGACATGGATGAGGTGTATGCCTAGTGGAAGAAAAATAGAGGGAGCTATTGTGTGAAAAATGTCTTTTTTGTCTTTTTCGGCCACTGAAAAATAGTTTCTTTCATTTTTAACTAAATTTTTTGTTGACCAAAAAATAACAATTGACTTATTTTTCGGTGCTACCAGACATTGAAAACTCAAGAAATTACTTTTAGGAAATATTTTTCAGCAAACATACGGAGCCTAAAAATATATAAAAGTTGCTCAAGTGTATTTTAGAATTTTCTAACAAATCAAATGGTTGACTATTAGTTTGATAATTATTTATTATTTTGAGGGACTAAAAAGAGTATTTTTCATAGTTGACGGACCTATTTGAAAATTTGTTCAAAATTAAAAGACTAAAGTGTCTTTATCCCATTTTAAATATATCTCATTAATTGATCATTGAGGTTCATTATATTTTACTATATTTATTTATCACTTTTATCACATCCTAAACTCTAATATGATACTAAGTAACCATTAAAGAAAAATTTGTTGAGAACCTGAGGCCAACTCATTGGCCATATTTGATCTTGGAAATGGTTCCTTGCCATGATTTAGCCTTGTAGACTTCTATTAGAAGACCATAAAGAGATCCTTAAAATTAAAGAAAGATGAGTTTCATACTGAAACATGCCTACAAAAGATGTCAAGAAGTGCCCAGAATTCTTTGCCCACTTCAAGTACTCTAGGAGAAGATAGAAGAGGAGAGACTCTCCTAAAAGGGTGACTACACATCTAGCATTATTCACTAAAACACGTAAAATATATGAATAATTACGTGTTCACATGCATTATTTAGTCATTGAATAATTACGTGTTCACATGCATTATTTAGTCATTGAATAATTACGTGTTCACATGCATTATTTAGTCATTGAATAATTACGTGTTCACATGCATTATGAGCCACTGATTAACTTGGAAAATATGTTGAGTCATGCAGTTAGAGTACTGGTTTTGTAAATTAGGATGAATCCAATGTGATGTTGACTAAAGTGAGTTTTTCTATTATAAGCAGTAAAGAGTTGACGCAAGCTTTATATAAATGAATTTTAGAACTTAACCCAAAACATACTAGAGTATATGAGTATTTTTAGTGTCTTTATTTACTGTTGATAACTAATTATATTTTTACAATTTGTACAAGGATAGAACATAAATATATTTTGGTGAAACTTAATACTTGATAGCTTTTCAATACTAATCATATAGTTAATGACTGATCAGTGTTAATTGAAATGGAACATTTTAATTGAGAAAATAAAATGAGAAAAATGCAAGGACATAGACAAGAAAAGGTATGGACATGTGATATTAACTGAAAAGGCATATACTTTACGTAAATAATATATAAATTGGAAATAAATTAATTAAATTAGAAAATTATTTTAATAAAAAAATTTCTTTAAAATGAGAAAAATTTGCATGACATGTTGACAAGTAACATTAAGACCCTGTTCGATAACAATATTTTGAGTAATGTTTAGTGTGTTGATCAAGCCAAAACACTACTTTCTCCCATTTTGATTGCTCAATAAGACAGTGTTTTAAGTAGTGTTTTTATTCTAAATAGTGTTTAAAGTAGTATTTGTGAAAAACTAATATTATTAACGTTTCAATGTAGAGTTTAGTGGTTCCTCTTTTGGTAATACTGCCCTCTCTCTAATATCTTTTTGGTAATTCTACCCCCTATCCAATTTCTCTATAATTTTTACATTTTTTTTCACAAATATAAATACAAAATAACACAAAAATTAATTTCAAACTCTACTCACATCAAAATACATTAAAAAGGCATAGCTCTTATTCGTCCATTTATTATTTTTCTTTGAAAATATAAATTTTCAACCAATTAAAATATTTCTATAATAAAAAAAATGTTTGTAGTATTAATAAAATTAATTTATCAAAAAATTAATTTTATTATACTTTACTAATAAAATATTATTTTATGAAAAATACATTTAATTATAAAATAAATTCTTAATTATTTCAACAACAACAACAACAACAATAATAATAATAATAACAACCTGATAGTAATGTTTTTTTTTCATCATTTTGAATTCATCAACTAACCAACAGCTAGTTTTATCAAATACGTCTAAAACAATCCGCTAGGAAAACAGCTGTCCGCTAATTGCTAGCAAATAATAGTTATCCGTTACCTAAACTGCTATCTATTACTCAAATAGCTATCTGCTACCTAATCTGTTAATTGTACCGAACATCCCCTAATTAAAATGGCATAAAATCTCTCCCTCTCTCTCTCTCTTCTGTCTCTCTCTTCTCTCTCTCTCTCTCTCTCTCTCTCTCTCTATATATATATATATATATATATATAGGTAAGTCTTTCACCATTGCAACTCATTGTGATTGAAATATATAACACAATGATTGTGAATAAATTGGATATTTATGGGGTTGAAAGACATCAACTTTCTCATAATTTTACCCCCTAAATTAGCTTATGTAGTTGCAACAATTTTATCTTTTAAAAAAGAAGCCCCGTTTGGCTTGCCCATTGTCAGCTGACGTGGGCTAAGCTAGCCCACTTGTGAGCCTAGCCCATATGTACTACACAACTTGTGCTGCACTAGTCCAAGCTCGTAGGCCTTGATATACTAGTCCAGCTCGACTCACTATAAGGGCCGGGCCCACTACGAGCTGGGCTCAACCCGAGCTGTGGAGGGCGCAACTCACCCGCCATCATGAGATGAGAGGCAAGGGGAAGGATAGAGAAATCACTCCCCTTGTTTTGGAAAAAAATTGCAAGAGACCCTCGAGGTTTGGATGGATCAAGACATTTCCTCATGAGGCCACTTTTTTAGTACTAATTTTTTCCATGTAATTTCAAGACAATCACAATCAATTACCTAATCATTTCTTTGGTTTCTCAAACTGATCGAAATTAGTGTTAGTGAGGGGTGTGAGATGTATGTAGATGTGTGTGTATACAAATCGACTTATTCATTATAATTTCTCTAATTATAGTCTGATCTAGTAAAACTCCATGTTACAACAGTTAGACTGTTTATTACATATAAAAACGTAGAGACTCTCTCTCTCTCTCTCTCTCTCTCTCTCTCTCTCTCTCTCTATATATATATATATATATGATCTTACAGAAACTATTTCCCATTGAGCAAATTTGGCAGGCGTGGTGTGATGATAACTTCAAGTGGCTTCGCCTTCGTCAACGTGAAACCTTGCCCTTCCGTCATGTCCACCGGCGCGTCCGCCGGCGTTGTCTCGAAATCAAAGCCTTGAAGCAACCGGGCAACAGTGAGGTGCGCCACTTGCATTGCCAATGCAGCGCCAGGACAGGATCTCCTCCCGGACCCAAAAGGCGCGTACACAAAATGCTGTCCGGACACGACATCCACCTCGGCGTGGCTCGTCAAGAATCTCTCTGGTCGGAACTCGTTCGGCTCCGACCAGATACGAGGGTCTCTGTGTAGCTTCCACAGGTTCAAGAACAGTCGTGACCCCTTTGGGATTAAGTATCCGCTCACTTTGCAGTCCTCCTTCGCTTGGTGTGGCACTGCGTGTGGCGCGGGTGGATATAAACGTAATGTTTCCTTGACCATAGCTTGGACGTAGATTAGGTTCTTGATGTCGGATTCTTCTACCCATCTATCTTTACCAACTTTTGTATCAATTTCTTGTTTGGCACGCTTCATGACGTGTTGATTGTTGAGCAGCAGAGATAGGATCCATACGAGGAGAATGGATGTGGACTCTGCGCCTGCTAAGATCATAGTCTGCAGCAGAGAGGAGAAAAATGGGCATTTTATGGAACTCTTTACACTTAGAACTCACTAATTATAAGGAAGTAAGATTTTCAATGCAGGAAGATCATTAGATAGACATGGAACACTAGAAAGTTCATAGACTATGGTTCACGAGAACTCTAATGTTAGTTACTACTACTATGTACAGACATCCCAACAAATGCGTTTTTGAAAATTTGACTCTTTATAAGTGTAAGGTTATTATGACCTTAATCAACAGCTTGTTGACTTATTTTCTTTCCTTTGATCGTCAATCGGTTGTTCACCTTGGACAAAGGCAAATCCAAGATTTACATGTAAGAGGGACAATGTCTGCTGTGACATGGATGCACGCCTGTCAAGTGAATCCTTGTTTGTTTGTTTGTTTTTTTTTATTTTTATTTTCTAATTTGTCAAGTGAATCTTGGGATGTCTTTTCTTCTATATAATCGTTAAGAATCATGAATCCTATCACAAAAATATAGTTTAAAGAAATTAATAATTCAAGCAGGGATGAACCTAGGATAAAATATTGGGAAGGGCCAAATATAAATAGGCATTATAATAACATACATTGACTAACATATGAATCCTACCAGAATTAAGAGATAAATACAATGAGATACTATAAAAAGGAAATCAATCCATAAATATTCTGAAATCTCATAAAACTCTTAAAAAATCTAAGCAAAGTACTGAAACGCTTAAAGAAGATGAACCTATAAAGTGCCAAGACATTTCCAATTGTTACCTACATATACCTTCCCAACCTTTCAAGTCTTTAAGTTCTGTCTTAGCAAAAAAATGATTTATACGAAGTTTTCATAGAACTTTTGACTTTTGTGAAACAAAAATAAAAAAAAATAAACTACAAAGAGTTAATTGTAATTTGTAAAGATATTAATTTTTTTTTAAAAATAACTACTCCTTATGAAATTAAAAATTTCCTCAATTTTTGTAGAGTATTAAATTAAATTAAATTAAGTTTCCTATTTAAACAAAATTACCATTTACGTGTTCTTCCATCAAAATTTGAGGGGGCCCAATATAAGTTATTTATATATAATAAAAAATTTACTTTGTAAGCATACAAGGAAAAAAAAAAATTGGTGGGTTGGGTTGGGTGGGGGAGGGGGCGCCAGGGCCCCTCCAAACAAATAGGTAGTTCCGTCCCCGAATTCAAGATTTTATACAATAGTTTATGTATATTTTATTGTGAGGGTCATTCTAATAGTGTACAAGTGAAGAAATATGAAATTTTATCTTAAAATTAATTGGTTACCAAAATGAGTGTATGGTAGTTTCCAAAGTTATGATCTACCTATGCAATTTGATAAGTCTATGGGAAAGCAATTATTTGAAAGCAATATGTAGCTCAAGCCTGCAGGTAACAAATGTTGACATTTCAACAACCATTTGAGATATATAATACTGCATGTTTAGTAAACATTTCTAAGCTATATATAATTCTTGTTGTTGTCAAAATATCTAGCAATGGGAAATATAAGTATTTAAGGAATTCGTGGAAATTTAACATGTCCCACACACAAAGGTCCTATACGAGCCATACGATGTAGGAATTAATAAACAAATGACACACAAGTGTATGGAAATATAGGAAAATGACATACCATTATAGTTGATTTGACTATGGTTTCCCTTGTGTGGCCATACATGAATTGGTCATGTCCAATTACCGAAAGCATCACATCAACAAAGTCTTGGTCATCGCCTGCAGCCTTGCTCTTCATTCTTCTCTGATCGGCATGCTCCTCATACCAACCGTGAATAATGCAGTCCAATTCTTTTGCAATCCGCTTCATGGACTTAATATGCCCACCAAAATCCATCAATCTTAACATCGGAATCGAAATGAAATCGGACGGAAGAAATTGACCTGACAAGTAAAAAAACTCCCTCATAATCCTCCGGAAGTTTTTGCCTTCTTCATCTTCCGCACCATCCGAACGGTTAGCGTACCGTTTCCCGGCTACCGTCTTCAGGATTAAGTTCACACTTAACTGCTCCATCCATTCACTGATCACCACCTTTGCACCTAGACTATTTTCTCCTTTACTTTTTCCATAAATGTCTGAGTACAACTCTTTGATGCTAGTATCTATTTCAGACACTCTAACATGCTTGAGTGCCTCAAGCCTCTTGCTCGAGAGCACTTCGAGCATGACTAGCTTTCTGATTTCACGCCAGTATGGACCATCAGGTGCGAAACCGAACCCTGCGTAGTTGTAGGAGAGGTAGTCTCCTACACTCGAAGGGGGTCGTATGGCAAAGGCCTTGTCATTGATTGTGAAGCATTCCTTAACAGTTTCCCAACTGCTAATCACAACCGCGCGGCGCATTCCGATCTTGATGGTGAAAATAGGGCCAAACTTGCCGGCAAAGTCTGCTAAAGTCCGAGCCATGGTGGGTTGGCTGCCGAATAAGTGGAGATGGCCTATAATTGGCCAGGCCCCTGGTGGTTCTGGTGGTGACTTGCTCTTCGGACCATAAATTTTTGTTCTGAAAAAGTTGTGAAATAATATTACAACTAGGATCAGAGCTACTGCTGACAGTAGTGGGATGAAATCCATCAGGTGTTGCAGGAAACTTTGAGACAGCATGTCTTGAATATGCCTGATTTTGATGGTGTTGTAGTTGATTACGTATAGAGGGTGGCTTGTTGTGAGAGTACAATTGAATAAAATTATTGATGATTACTGTGCTGGACGCAGCAGCCTTTGGCTTTTTTTTTTTTTTTTCCTTTCTTCTATTTTTTTTATAAGGAAAAATTTGTTCACTCAAATATAATTTTTGACCTGCCACTACATTGAACTAAACGAATTAGCCAAAAAATGCTTATCTCACACAAAACTAATATGGTCGGAAGACATTATAGACACCCCTAAAAGACTTGATGTGATGTCCTTGTTGCGTTGAATACAAATAGAATAGAATTATAGTTCAAGACTTTAACCGCGTGAAATTTGCCCAGAACCTGCTCTGGCCTCTGATACCACCTATAACGATTCGAGCCTAACTACTGACTTGTCACCACATTGAGTCTAACTTGATCCAAAATTGCTTAAGGCCATGATGACAGTAATAGTAAACCAAACAATTATAAATTGAACACAAATCTTACACAAAATCGAAATTATGAGAAAGTGTTACAAAATCAACTGACAAATTTTGATACATCTATTAAAAAAAGCTCAATCATTAACTAGCAAATTTCGTATGTGCAACATGTCCCCTGTATGGACCATAAAGCAGGAAAATTGCTTCTTTTATCTTTTAGTCAAGGGACTTTTTTCCGTTTTTACTCCTTTCTTGTAATCCCTCTGCTTTACCTTTGTTCAATGAGAGAAAAAATTGGGATCTTATTGGTCATCAATGAAATCCTAATTTGATCTATCCCTACATATATGCTCTGTTTGTTATAGTCTTATTTTAAGATACTTATCCTATTAAAATAAGAGTACATCTTATAAGATTTAAGAAATCTTGTTATGCATCCTATGAAAATTCAAAATAAAATCATACTTTTTATGGTATAAGAAATAAATAATTCATCCTATTTTTTTTTTTTTACAACTATAAAATGTATGGTGCATGTGATAAGATATGTTAAATCTTATAATATATCTCCAAATTTCAATAGGATAAGTATCTTAAAATAAGATTATTCCAAACACACTAATAGTCATATACCATGAAACGTGTGAAATCTGCCAAGTTATTAAACAATCTAGACCAATAATTTCGATACTCTTCATCATTGGCAATTATGCTAAGATGGCCTTAATTTGGCTCCCGTGTTGTTACTTTCTATTGGTTCAGAGGAACATAGATGATCATAAAGATTAGACTCATTTTATTCCTTAAATGATATTGATTAAGTTACTACTTCTATTTCATGAAAGCTTATGGTTAGTTATCCAATTCGCATATTTTTTAATGATGAGAAAATCTCTTTAGACAGAATTACAATAGATCAACCCAAAATTATAAATTTTGTAATGTAATAGTAAACCCGTACTTATGATTTAGGTCTTGCTAATACATTCTGAAATCTAGCTAACATTGAGAGATGCCAATTTTTTGTGCTACTGCAAAACGCCCAGCCCTTTGGAGTAGGCAAGGCAAACCTATATCCTATATTGAGATTGTCAAAGTAGATATTAATCTTCTTGAATCCTACTCAAATCCCATTTCGGAATAAATAGGACCATGCTCAGATAAGATAGAGAGGGAAAGATGAATCATTTTGTATAGAAGAATAAGGGAGAAATTGTCTCAAAGGGATGCTTTAGAAATGAGAGTTGGAAATGGATACGGCTCATAACTTAGGTTTCAATTCAGCCCCCTGTCTTGGGTGAATGCTCTTAACTTAATTGGTGTTCAATATAAGGGCCGTGTAATGCATCCGAGGTTTATTAGTTGGTGGTCGGGCTCTACTAATTGTTTCGATGATTAAGCTCTGCCAACTGAATTTCTCTCTATGTATTAAGGTTTACCAGTTGGTAGTCGAGCTCCACTGATCATTCTGGTAGTCAAGCTCCACCAACTAAATTTTTCTTGTCGCAGAACAAGGGAAAAAAAATGAATAAGGGAGAAATCAACAAATATGGTTTTAATCTCATTTGTTTTGAAAAGGAAAAAAAAGGAGAAAAGGAATAAGAAGGCCCGAAACAAAATTGCCCCTTCAAAGGACTCTGGCCTTGCGTGAGAAAATCTAAAGGGCCTTTTGTTAAGTTTAGAACATTTCGACACGTTGTCCTAAAAACCAATCAAAAGAGAACATTTGGGCCAAAGAATCAGTTGGGCTCATTCTGACTCACGGCAGATACCCTCCACTAGCCCATTATCCAATTTTGGACCACAGGATAAGCCCACTACTCGCTCCATACTCTAACGAATGATGAGCCCGTATTACATTCGACATATCACAAGAGAAAAGAAACACACACGTATCTCTCGAAAGATTTTCATTTTTTTTGTTTCCTTTTTTGATAAGTAAGCAAAGAGTTTTCATTTTATAAGTCCAACTTCAATAACATTCTTTTCTAGAAAGAAGAGTTTGGATAGAGATCCTCCACTTTGAGTAAAGGTTAAAAGTGAGATCAAGCGATTATTATGTGTTTGTATTATTTTATTATAATTATATAGACAATTCACCATTATTAAATTCCTCTCGTAATGTTATAATATTATGAATAGATTAGTTCCTCCTTATTCTAATTTTTCTTCAAATGGCACGCCATGTACGTGATCTATTCGAAAGATAGCAGTCTTTTAACTAATTCAAATCCAAAATATCACTAAAATTTTTAGAGAATTCTTCTCGCTTATTATTAATGCAGTAAGTGCAGGCCAGATACACTAATCAACTTTAAAGCCATCTCCTCCGTGAATGATAATGCCTGCCAGCTGTATATTATCTCCTAGCAACTTCCACTTGTTGTTCCTTCAAAAAAATTAATAATAAGGTCAAATAATCGATAATATTTTTATTGATTAAAAAAATATTTTATCAAAAGTTTTACACCTCAACAATTAAAAATGTTCACTTAGACCAAATAAAATTGAATTCCTTGTCAAGATAGCTAGTTTATGGAAAACCACCATATTGTTTTATGTGCTAATGTGATAAAAATCTTTTCATAATATCATAACATTACAATTATAATTTGATAGTCACGAATTGTTCGTATCATGATACAATCATTATATATAACTGTATCAATAATTCAAAATTATTGAGTTACAACCACAAGATGAAAAATATTATAATTTAATTCATTCTCGACTTAATGTACACAAAATGCTTATAAGTCAAATTCAACCCTCTTCACTCAATATCCCATCGCCTTCTTTTCTTCCAATCAAACTATGGATTACGCTTTCCAGTCAGCAAAGGGCTGCTGACAAGAACCGGATATTCAGTAAATAATTATTTGTTGTACAAAACGTTGCTTTCTTGAATGGATACCGTATCTCACGAAGCAGCCGCTTAAATATTTTAATGCGTCCCTTTCAAGGCACCACTGTAAAGAAACTTGTTTAGTTTTCATTACCTTTCAAATTGTTCTGTTGTCATTTTCTGAACCTACGTAGAATAATTCTTAACCCAACACAAGAGATTTTATTTTTTAAAAATTAAAAATTCTGAAATATGTCCAGATTAAGTTTTTTTAATAGTCAAAAGTTTAACGTTTTAAAAATATGTATTTCAAAAGTTATATAAAAGCTATTTTAAAAAAAAAATATCCAAACCGACCCTCACACTGCTACAAATTTATGATATGCATTATGCATAAAATTCCATGTATGTTTATTATTATTCTACAAATTAAGCTCTGTTTGTCTAACTCAAACATTTGTACTATTGAGTTATAAAACTTTTACCAATAAAATTATGGATCAAAGTGCTGTTAAATAAAAAATGTTGATTATTTGGCCTTCTCATTTAAGAATTGAGCTTTCAGCAATATATTTTTGAAAAAAAAGAAAGAAAAATAATTTGACATGACATAAAAATATTTTTTTAAAATTTTTTCTTAAAAAACTCCAATTTAAAATTTTTAATTTTTAACTATTTTAATTTTGACTTTTATATAAAAATTCTTTTAAAAATTAACTAAACAAATTAGTTTTACCATTATACCGCTACCTCAAACTTAAGTATCATTTCTACGACCATTCATGTAATCTGCATCTTCCATCTCTCCTAGTAGTGTATATTGTCCAACACATCGCTGTAAAGTGCTAAAAAAACCCACCAAAAGATTGATTAGAAGAAAAGAAACCAAGCAAAAAGCATGATCAGCTGCAAAGTGATCTCGGGTGGTGGTAGGTTCACCCTCAGCCCAGAACAAAACCAATCATCACCAACCAAATTATCGAGTACTGAACCATGTTCAACCCTTTCTTTCCGTGCCAATTTGACAATCCCAACCACCCTTTCCATCAAAAATCCGTCGCCTGTCTCGTTCAGAAACGTAGCAGCCGCCTGCGGGGCAGCAGGCGGCTGCTGCAGCGCGGACGCCTGTCATGCGCTGCCGAGGCAGACCACGGAGACGTTGTACGAGCTACTGGGCATCCCGGAGAGTGGAACGCTTGCGGAAATCAAGAAAGCTTACAAGCTGTTGGCAAGAAAATATCATCCTGATGTTTCATCCCCGGAGAATATAGAGGAGCACACGAGAAGGTTTCTTATGGTTAAGGAGGCTTATGAAACCCTCTCTGATCCCCAGAGTAGAGCTTTGTATGATACAGACTTAGCTAATGGTTTGGCATTTTCCGCCATGAGACGAACCCAACATAACCTGCAGGTACAGGAGATAGTTTTGTTTTAAATTCTGCCTCTAAATATTACTTTCCAAAATTTTGATATAATTTTAGACCAAAAAAATTTTCGTCTCAAATTCTGTTTCAAATGCATTTAAAATATACTTTTCAAGATTCTAAGACAGAATTTTAGAAAAAAAAAAAGTTTTTTCACCTCAAATTTTGTCTCAAATACATCTAAAAATTTTATAAACTTTTTCTAAAAAATTTGTCTCTATTCCGTTTCAATTTATGTCAAATTTTCCATCACAAATTCGACTGTTTTAATAATGTTCGTGTTTATCATGTTAAGAATTATGGAGTTCTTTTCCGAAATAAATCAAGTAGCAGGTGGAATAATTGAATAATGTTTTGTAGTAATCTAGAAGTTTCTTTTGTAAACAGGGAGTAAATGACAAGGGGGAATGGAAGTCCAGGTGGCAATCTCAGCTCAATGAACTGAAGCGGAGGAGCATGAACAAGCATTGTCGAGGAAAGCCTTCATGGGTTACTCGAATGCGCAGACAAAGAGATGATAATGATGATGAGGATGAGTAATTTGATCTTGGTTGCCAACTAAACTAACATGCGACTCTTTATTGCATCTCAATGTTAATGCTTATGTATATGTCCAAAGCAATCAAATCGAGTTTTTTCTTTTCTTTTTTTTAAAAATTTTAAACTTAATGTCCACAAGTTCGAAGACCGCAATCGATTGTTATCAAAGACCCGATTGCAAGTTAGACCCGATTATTGAAAACACCAAAATGATTTTTGCTGGGATCTCAAGTGTGCAATTTCAATATGTGAGGAGAACGACAAACAAACCTGCTGATTGGGTAGTTACTAATTAACACTAGGCACTTTGGATAGTAATTGGATTAGGGCGCGGGATAACTCTAATATTCGTTTTCTTTGTTCTTTAATAGAACTTTTTTGTTGGGTTATAGCTCAAAATTTAAGCCCATACAAATTAGGAAACTTGAAGAGGAAGGTAATTAAGAAAATTACGTTATTGAAGACTTGTCCAAACTAGTGTAAGAGAACTCTTGGGGAGCAAGTATTTCTCTCCTATAAATAAAAGGTCTTGTAACTTGTATTAGGTGTCTTAGGGCCACAATTCATGGGGGGGAGGGAGGGAGATCCTAAGACTCTCATGTGTGTGTGTGTGAGAGTGTCTTGCACTCGTTCTAGTCCCTTAGAGAATAGAGCCATTGTAAAAATTTTGTGGGGAAGGTTTAAACTTTTTTGTTCATACAAAAAGTCATTTAAGTTGTAACCCATTATTGTTGAATAGTAGAATTTATCCCAGAGAGAGATTATGGATGTAGGCAGAGGATCAAACCACGTTAAAAATTTTTTATATTTTTTGTGTGTGTTTTTATTGTGCTTTGATATGTATGCGTGTGTCCTCAATTTTCTCAACACTTTTCAACCAAATTTAAAAAAAAAAAAAAGTAGACCCAAATCTCATAAAATGGATGTTTGATTTTGTATCTCTTGATGGATGAATCAGAATATAACTTGGATGTAGACGTATAGCTGAATGGATTTAGATATGTATACTCACGTGTTATTCGATATGTATACGTCATGGAAATTCAATTTGTGTTCTTAACAAGGCCATTTATAAAATATGGAGTATGGATAGAGAAATCTTAGCCTGATTCTTTTGTTACCCTCTAGGAGTCCTTGTAAATTTTGTTGATATTAATAACTATTCACTTGCTTGCTTAGCAAAAAAATTCAATTTGTCATCTTGTTAAGACAACTAAACTTTCATCATTATATCAATTGATATTATCAATTAGAGCAACCCAGATTTTCCAAGATGGTCAAATTTATGATGAATTCATTGCTGTAATTTTCTTGAATATTGGGTATGTTTGGAGATACTTGTATATATAGCATGGATTATGCTGTTGTAACATGTTAATTCTTTTTTGTAATTAACTGACATATGATCCGTACAATAGATAAGGTTCGAGATAAATCTTTTACTACTAAAATTTATGACTAAATATTTTATAAATTTGTAATATGTTTTAATGATTTATAGAAAGTTAAATCGAATGAATGTGTTGTCAATAAGTTATATTGATATCTTGTTGAAATTCACATTTATTTTTCTATTTAAATTTTCAATGAATTTAAAAGTTAAAGGTTAAAATTATTAAATAAGGATGGTATAGAAAATTTACAAAAAAAATAGTTTAAATGAAAGGTAACATAAACGTAATTAAAGATAGAAGCATAAATTAAATGTAATATAAGTTGCTACATGCCATGGTAACACTCTAGGCATCTTTCGAAATTCTTGTTACAAGCATAAGGTTAATTCTCAAGCATTCCTCATTAATGGATCCATTGCTTTTGAAATTTTGTTTCTTTGGTGTTGTCTTTGTCTCATGGAAAATAAGAACATCCCAATTCCTTTGTTAATTATGGCATATGAAAATTCAAGCTATGCAAATTCGACACTACATTCTTTACAACTCTTTGCAATGTGATATAAATTGATCTTCAAAAGTCTAATAATGGACTAAATCAAATGCTTTTTTTTTTTTTAAATCAAACTTGTAACTGCAAGAAAAATTTACATATAAAGATTGAACTTGTATTTTCAAATTACTACAGACTTTCTTGTGGTCTTCTCACGTTAAACAACCCCCTTCCGTGATATGAAAATTTCGTCATAATCCACCTATGGTTATTGAAAATAAGCATACGCCTCCCTTCATTGTTTTAACATATTATTAACTGAAAATAAACACACACATCCTTTAAAAATCTTTCGGGTTCCTATAATACAAGGAGAAGTACCTCCCCTTCTCCAACCAAAAAAAAAAAAAAAAGAAACGAAAGGAACAATTAACCCAAAAATGAGAGTCAATTGACCATAAAATTGAACTAAATTCTTTTCTTTTTATTTTTCTTTTTTCTTTGTCACAGAAGCATTTATCTTATTAACATAATATTAACTACTACAAGGTTCACCTACTTTTTTTTTTTTTTTTTAAGTAGTGAGAGTTCTAAAGCTACAACTGACCTAAAACTATACCATATTGAAAATTTGATCATAACCCACCCCATGTAATCGAGTGCCGCCGAAAATTTTGAAATTTGATCAGAACCCACTCCATTTATAATTTTATACGTTATTGAATATTAAATGGCCCCCTTTTTACAAGATTGAGAATGAAATAATTGACTTTTGAGATTTTTTAAATAAAAAAAAGATTTGTTAAATCAGCAAGAATATTTTCGTAAAATGAATATATATATATATATATAATATTAAATTACAAGCACGACTTTTGAGGTAGTTTCCAAAGCAAAATCTGCTTCTTGCTTGTTTAATTATTCTTTTCATTTCCTTTTATCTTTTAATTAATGCCAATTTGACTCCTTGATAGTGTTCCATTGGTCTTCAAAAACTTTATAAAAAGATTTCCAAAATCTTTGTAGTGTTAGATAGGTCTTTATTTTAAGATAATTAAGTGCATACATGTTCCAAATATACATTTTTAAAGTAAAAAATCACAGCCCAAGTTGAAAATGGATCTTGTAGAAGGTAGACTATAAGCCTATTTGGCTAAGTTTATTTGGAATTTATAAGCTGTAAATGGTAAAAAATATATGAGAGGATATTTTTTTTTAAAAGTTCATAAGCTGTAAAATAAGCAGAAGCAAACAGGCTCTATATATGGTATCAACAAATACATCATTCTCCAATATAGCACCATGACCCTCAAGTGAACATTTGTTTTCTAATTTGTAATGCTAGCCTAATAATGAGAAAGTTCAAAGCATTTCATTACTTTATTTCTTGGTGGGCATTATTATATGTCAGCTTTATGACGTATAAGTCAATAATTTTTTTTTCTTTTAAACTTCTACAACAGAAAATAAACTTAAAAATTCCATGATTAGAATCCCTAATCTCTAAATCATCTCTTTACTTGTGAGCACTGATATGGGATAAGTTTTTCAATAAAAGAAATGTACCACTTTTTCATTCTTATTACTCTGTTATTGATAGTTTTTCTCATTCATTTCATTTGTCAACTACTTTTTATATTGCAAAAGTATGTTAATAAATCTTTATCTTCAATTTTTCACTTCAAAATGCATTTGAAAGAGATGAAGTTGACAAGGTTTCTTTCATATAACTATAAGGTTTGTTAAGTGTTATAAATTTTCAATGTTTGAATAAAATTTGAAGTTTCAATAATTTATCCTTCGAAGTTTATGATTTTCCCCCCAAAAAGGAAGGTGATGCAACTTGACTACAACAATATCCAAGGACACATGTTTATCTCTTCAGCCAGTCGGACAACCCCAAAAAATAACATGTAAGTAATTTTTAGTGTTTTGATCTTCAGTAAAAAATACTTTAAGTAACTTTTCAAGTAGTAATAAAAAAAAGTAGATCTTTAGATAATTTTTAACATCTTAAATCCCTTTTTTTTAGCGTAATAATTTTGTTTCATTTTTTTCAATAATCCTACTTTCAGTTCAATCTTTTAACTAGCAATCCTATCATCTCCCCAATCTCTCTACTTTTTTTGTCTTTTCTGTCACAAATATAAATCCAAACTAACACAAAAATTAATTTCAAATTATATCTACATCAAAATATACTAAAAATGTATAAATTTAATTAGCATGTATGTCGGATGCTCATACCTCTTTCTATTTTTTTAAATAAGAGGACATATTTATAAGTTTTTATTAGTTTATTATGATTTTATTAAAATTTTATATCTTTAATAATCAAAAGATCATAGTTAATTTATATTTTTCAGATGTCAGATATACACAGCATTTTTATTTAGCCAACAAAAGTGTAAAGGGGGCCAAATAGTTCAGAATCTTTCTTTTCAAGTGGAAGGACTGATTAATAATTGAGACTCCCCCTCAGGAAAAAAAAAATCTTTGCAATTTTTCTTTTGGCGAGCCTTGTGCATTATTATTGATAATAAATAGAATCTTAACTTGTATGCTGCTTTCAACTTATTTGACAATGTGTTGAAAATAATTATAGATTAGGGCCAATGAATCTACGTATCATAATACCATATAAGGTTTGGAATAAAAAGAAAAAAGAAAAATAGAAAAAGTGCCACATATGCTTGTTTGGCAAGACAAAATAAAAAAAGTAGCTTTTTGACTAGCTTTTATTATTTTGACTAAGTCAAAACACTACTACTTCTAGTTTTTTCTTGTTCAATAAAATAACTTTTTGACTAGTTTTTTTTGTTTTAACTAGCTTCTGATAAACTAAAAATTTTAGTCCTTCAGGTAGTTTTTAACTTTTTATTTTTAATTTGGCAATTTTACCCTTTCTTTTTTTTTTTGGGCAATTCTACTCTTTCCCTAACCGCTTTTTATATTTTTACACTTTTTTCACAAATAAAAATAAAAAATAACATAAAACGAATTTATAACTCTATCAATCAATGTTATACTAACAAGTATAAGTTTTATTAGTTATTTTTTTTACAAAATAAATTCCAAATCTATTAAAATTAATTTCTATAATATTGCTACAAATTTTTTATCAAAAAATTAATTTATTTTAATATTAAAATATTACTACAAAAAATAAATATCTAATTATAAAATATGTTATCTTATTCCTATAATAGAAATAATAATTATAATTATAATAACAACAATGATAATAATAATATGATATCAATGTCCTCTTATGACGTTCTACATTTATCCGTTAATATAAAACTAATTTTATCGAACATATTTTCTTTAATCAGTTAGCTAAACAGCTATTAGCTGATGCTAAAATATAACAGTTATTAGTTACTTAAACATCTATCAATTATCCTAATAGCTAATTTTGCCGAACATGCCTGTACGTGCTATAATACCCTTCTTTTTTTAGAAGTCCTTAATTTTATATGACACTAAGTTCAAGTTTTAAAATTATTATTTTTTTCGTTTTGTTATTCATGATTGTTTACTAATAGGGTAAAATGCATTTTATCCTAAAATTATAAGTGAAACCGTTGTTAAAATCTACTAAACCAATACTTTCCAGAACATGAACAAACCTTTCATTTTCATCATTTTGGTTTGAGCCTTTTTTTTTTAAATCTAAAATAGGGTCAACTATAATGATTTGGAGATCCAAAACCGACTACAGAAGCTTTACTATAAGAAGAATTTATCTACTATTATCTTCCCGACTCAACTCAGATGCACTCATAATCCCTCGTCTCAACAGCCCTACACACAAAGATAAGGTAAAATGGGACTAGGGTTATGTGAATAAAAGTGTGTGCTATTTACCAGATTTTAATGCATAATAATTGTTGGAGATTAGAACAGATCAGCAAATAAAATGCTTGAATAAGAAAATAAACCACAAGAGAATTGGGGAGAAAATTAAAGAAATTGATTTGTTATTGATCTAGAAAGAAAAATGCTCATTTATAGGGTATCATAGAAAGAAAAAGTCCTAGAAATTCCACAATTAGAGACCACTACGCCCACTACATAACTATCAGATAATATTACTAACAAATAACAGAAAAATAAGACACTAATATAAACCAACTAATAACGGACCAGAATACTTAATTGTAATTTTGAATTAATCTTTAACTTTCTCCCTTGATTCACTATTAGATACACCAAATTTTGATCTAAAATAAACATGCTTCTCATTAGGGAGTGCCTTGGTTAAAACGTTAGTAACCTGCTCATTTGTGCTACAAAATTTCAGAGTGATTTCACCATTGGGAATAAATCTCGGATAAAGTGATGACACAAATCTCTGTCTTTTGTTCTTCCATGGAAAGTTGGGTTCTTGGCCATTGCGGTTGCAGCAGCATTATCACAAAATATTTCTGTTGCAGTCTTCTATTCTTGGCCAAAAGCTACAAGTAGTCTCCTTAACCAAACTGTTTGACATGCTAAGGAAGTGGCAGAGAACTGTAGTTGCTTACTTCTTTGAACTCCATGGGACAGCCCTGGACTCCAGACAAAACACATTCCTATAAGTACTTTTTCTATCATTCAAACAACCTTCACAGTCATTATCTGTGTACCCAAATAACTTGTGTTGGGGCAAATGTCTTAAGAGGAGGATGAATTAAGATATTGGGCAATTTTTGCAATTAAAAATTTATCTTACAAAGTAAACAAATTTACTTAGACAAATTATCAAACACTTAGCAATCAACAAATAACAAGTAAGCTAAGGTAGAGATAGGGAAGAAGAGAATAAATGATTTTTAGGTGATTCGGCCTTTCCTACATCCATCGCCTAAGTGTGCTCCCCTTAAGACTTTAACGCCTCTACTATGGATGTTTCTTCAAGACTTGGTGAAGCACAAACCAAGTTAAACAAATCTTTGAAACCAAACTTCAAAGAATCCAAGAGTCTTACTTTTTAGGATCTCCCCACATTCTCACAAGCTCAATAAATGTATCTCTCAAGATTCTCTATCTCATAGAGTGTGAATACAACAAAGATTGAAGTAATAAATTGATTAGAATAGTACAACTTCTAAAAAATGGATATGAAAAGATATGGCTCTTGAATTCTCAAAGGATTTCACTATAATAGCTCAAAGATTTCTAAGCAATAAATGATGAGAAAGAGTTTTGCAAGCTTAGATGATAATTCTTGAATGGTATGGAAGTGTATTTACAGAGGATTTAAGAGTTAGGGCAAAGGTTGGTGAGAATTGGGTGAAAAAAAATGGTTGCCAATGGATATAAACGACTACATCATTTAATGCTGCAAAACAGGTTCGGTGCTTGGCCGGTCGACTGGCTGGGGGTTTGGCTTACTACTTTAGCTCATTGACTAGGCCGGGCGCCTTAGCCGGTCTACCAGCTAGGGGTCCGACTTTAGCCGCTAATATACTGACTAGGCCGAATGACCTCCCTGGACAGCTGGTCGAGGGGTCTGGTCACTCTAAAATGTCTAGAATCAAAGCCAAACAAGTTCAAAACACATTTTATTCAAAATCAAGGCTTTTTGGCAATACCAAACCAACTCCAATCATGTTTTTCAGGATCAAATGAAGCTTAAAAACGACCCAACACACATGTTTGAAGAAATCAAGCTTTAATGCAATGAAATCAACACTTGTGTTTTGTGAACCATTGCCCATATGAGTTTAAATCAAATATGTAATAAAGATAAGAAGTTTTGAGCCATTACGGTGAGCCTATGGCTATCCATAAGGTGCCCTTATGACACTATGTCTCTGCCTTATGACTTCTCATATTCTTCCTCTCCATGCTTGAGCTTTAAATCAGATAAGCATTCTTCAATATGATCAAGGCTCAAGATTAAACACCTTTCATTTCTTTCAAGCACCTGTCTTAGAATATCCAAAGCTCACAAGATGCTTCAGTAATTTAAACATAATTTGGATTATCAAAATCATTTAAACATTATAATATTCAATATTAAGCCAACAATCTCCCCTTTTTTGATGACGATAAATTACTTCTAAAAATTTGAGTTTAAAAATTTTGACTTCCCTTTTTAACTTCAATCCATGCATATAAATCATTCATCATAAACACATGTAAACATAATTTAAGCCATTCAACCAAGCATTCATGCAATATCATCTCATCAACCATCGCATCATCACAACCATCACATTTACTTTTCCCCCTTTGGCATCATCAAAAACAAGTAAAGCATAAGGAGAGAAAATGAATGAAAATAGCAAATTCATTAACAAAACAAAAGTACTACCAAGCATAATATCCAAAGTATCTAAACTCATCAACTAGCATCAAACTAATAAGTTCAACAAAGAATAAAAGTAAATGAAAGCAATTTGCTTGGACAAACATGAAAATGCATGCCACAGTGAACTCAAGAAGTGTGGTCACGGTAATCCTTAAAAATGTCCTTCATGTCGGAGCACATGCCCTTGATCTTAGAGTCAATATGATTTCTCTAATCTGAAAGCTCCACTCAATGTGCATCCCATGTGGTGCGCATCTAGCTCATTCCTGTATTCAATGCTTGCATCTAAGTGAGAATTTAGGCCAGGATAGAAGGATCCTCCTCTATAATCGTGGAACTAGATCCAGTACCTCTCCTTAACTTTGCATGCCTCTATTTATCCACCTGTGCTTGTCCCATAAGGCTCGCATGGTGGCTCTAAATTCAATTTCTTTGGGTGGCAAATTTGCTTTATCCTCTTTTGAGCTCACATTAATAGGAATCACGGTTGGCTTTTTCATTTAAACTCTACCTTCCCTAGCTTGTTCTTCCTGCTCAGTGTCTTCTAAAGTGTCCCGTACCTCATCTACATGCTGAGCTTCCGGTCCTATAGCCGGATTAGTGAAGGTGGTACCATCTCTAGACCTTTGCTTTATGGCTTCTTTAACATAACGGGGCAAGCTTGATTAAGTTGCTTTATTGATCACATGCCCGTTATACCAACAAATTCCCATGTAATTCATATAAGTTATGTTAAAGTTCCAAGCAAAAGTCTTAGCTTTCTCTTTTGGCTTCATATTAAAGTGGTCAAAGATGTACATTAAGGCCATGGCATACCCCGATGGTGTTGTTTTACCGCCTTCTTTTCCACTAATGTAAATCATGTGATTCAAGATAAGGGACATTAATGCAATTTGCTTATTTTGAGTGAGCCTATAGAGGAGATAAGCATCGATTAAGGGGATTTTTCCATCATTAATCATTCTAGAGAGCAAGACATCACTTATTACTTTCAAAGCAATCCTCTTATTCACACCTACATCTTTCAATAATGGAAGAATCAAGTTGGGGGTTTTAGGTCCAACATCACGCCGCATGAAATTAATAACTTCTTGAGCAAATGGCTTTGCTCCTTCTAGCCAACCTTGATTATTATAATAATCTTAACCATCTACCGGAATACCAAAGATTTCCTTTAGCACATCTTCTATTAACATAAATGACTTATTGCAAATGGTGGATTTTGACTTAATCTTAGGGTCCTTACTTTCTATCTCAAAGTTTTCATAAAATTCTCTAACCATACCAACTTTAACATCACAATTTAGATGCAAGAAAGTATACCAGCCTTGACCCTTAAAGAGTTATCGAACATTTGTGCCCGTAAACTCTGTGTTATCAAGGAATTTCTCATCCACCATAGATTGCTTATCTTGAATCTTTGAAGCGGATGGTGGAGGAGATTGAGTTCTAGACCTTTTGCTTCTCCTACGTTCATGACCTTTCCCTCTTGGATTCACCATGATTTTGAATGGATTTGTGAAAAATAAATCAGTAGGAACTATTTATGTGAAGTGGGTTTCAAGATTATGCAAGAAAATTTGAGTGATTTTGATGAAAGAATGAAGATTTAGTCATGTGTTTTGAAGGGGGGTTAGGGTTAGGGTGGACAAATTAGAGAGAAGATGAAAAATTTGGGGTTAAAACCCATTTTTTAACATTCACTTGCGACAGGGTTGGTCGACCGGGTCAAAAAGCTGCATCCGGTACTTAGACACCCCTATCTTTAGGTGGTCGACCTGCTAGGTCAACTGGCTGGCCCAGAATATGAAAAAAAAAATGCAATTTTCAACATATTCAAACAACAACCACACACATAAACATATTTTAACCGCAATAAATCATGCCAATCTCTTTTTTAATCTTACAAAATTGATCCTTATGCAAAGGTTTAGTAAAGATCTCTGCAACTTGATGCAAAGAATCAACAAATTCAAGAATAATAGCATCTTTTTGCACATGATTTCTAATGAAATGGTGTCTAATCTCAATATGTTTAGTTCTAAAATGTTGAACGGGGTTCTTAGTGAGATTTATGGCACTAGTATTATCACAATAAATGGGAACATGATCATAATGCAAGCCATAGTCAAACAAATTTTGTTTCATCCACAATATTTAAGCCACACAACTACTGGCAGCAATATCTTTAGCTTTGGTGGTAGAAATAGCTATACTATTTGCTACCTATAAGACCAAGACACTAAAGAATGACCAAAAAATTGACACGTTTCACTAGTGCTCTTATGGTTTACCTTACAACCGGCATAATTAGCATCGAAAAAGCCACACAAGTCAAATGAAGTTCTTTTGGCATACCAAATTCTTAAGTTACTATTTCCCTTAAGATATCTAATGATTTGTTTTACAGCAACTAGGTGTGTTTCCTTACGCTTAGATTGAAACTTAGCACATAAATACACAGCAACCATAATAGTCAGCCTAGAGGCCATCAATTAAAGTAGGCTATCGATCATACCTCTATACATTTTCTCATCTGCTAGCTTACCCTTTTTGTCTTTGTCTAACTTCGTTGAGGGACTTATCAGGGTTCCGATCTCCTTAGCATCCTTAAGCCCAAACTTCTTGATGATTTCCTTTGTATACTTGGCTTGATTGATGAAGATGCCCTCCTTTGTTTGCTTAATTTGGAGTTTGAGGAAGAATGTCAACTATCCTATCATGCTCATTTCGAACTCCCTATGCATACACTTGGAAAAACTCTCACATAAAGCAACGTTAATAGCACAAAAAATTATATCATCCACATAAATTTGTACAAGTAAGATATCTTTTCCTCCTCTTTTGATAAATAAAGTGGAGTCAAGTTTTTCTTTTTCAAAACCATTTTATACAAAAAAAAAAAAAACCACTAAGCCTTTCATACCAAGCCCTAGAGGCTTGTTTTAAACCATACAAAATTTTTTCAAGTTTGAAAAACAAGGATCTTCAAAATTGGAAGGTTACTTAATATACACCTCCTTTTCAATAAAACCATTTAAGAAAGCACTCTTGACATCCATTTGCTAAATTTTAAAATCCATTTAATAAGCAAATGCAAGTAACATACGAATGGACTTTAATATAGCTACGGGGGCATAAGTCTTATCACAATCAATTCCTTTTTCTTGATTATACCCTTGAGCTGCAAATCTAGCCTTGTTCTTAGTTACTACACCAGTTTCATCTAGTTTGTTTCGACATACCCATTTTGTTCCAATTACTGGGTGGTCTCTAGATCTTTTTACTAGCTTCCATACTTTTTTGTTGGCAAATTGATTTAGCTCCTTTTCCATAGCAATTATCCAATTTTCATCAAGTAAAGTCTTTTTAACATTCTTAGGTTCTATATGAGAAATGAATGCAAAGTGCTCACAAAAAGTATTAAGTTTACGCCTTGTTTTTATGCCTTGTGATGGATCACCAAGGATTTGATCTTGAGGCTGATTCCGTACAAACTTCCAACTATTTGGCAAGTCTACATAAGTCTCCTTCTCTGCCAAGGTGGTGGTTTGATTTGAGCATTGTCCATCGTCCTCCTTAACTTGAGACTCTTCTCCTTGATGTGCATTTTCTTGTTTAGTTGGAATTTCCTTGCCATTTAAGGGTTGGTAGTCAAAAGTAGTCTTTTCCAAGAGATAACCTACATTAACATCCTTTTTTAGCTCAAGTGGGTTAGTCTCATTAAATGTCACATGCATTGATTCTTCCACAACAAGAGCTCCTTTATTATAGATTCTTTAAGCTTTACTCTTAGGAGAATATCCTAGGAATATACCCTCATCCGATTTAGCATCAAATTTTCTCAAGTGATCCTTAATATTTAAGATAAAACGTTTATAACCAAACACTTTGAAATATGAGATCTTTGGGGTTTTACCATGCCAAAGTTTATATGGATTTTTGTTCAAAATAGGCCTAACTAAGACTCTATTTTACACATAACATTTGGTGTTAACGGCTTCACTCCAAAAATATGTTGGCAAATTGTGCTCTTTTAAGATAGTTCTTGCCATTTCTTGTAAAGTAAGACTCTTCCTTTCTACTACCCCATTTTGTTGGGGAGTCTGAAGGGCTAAAAAGTTGTGTTCAATGCCATGCTTATCACAAAAATGCATAAAAGGGTGTTCGTATATTCCGTGCCATTGTCACTATGAATGCAAGTTATAAAATAACCTTTCTTATTTTACAGTTTTCTACACAATCTTGCAAATTCATTAAAGGCATATTTTTATGTGCAAGAAACATAACCCATGTAAACCTAGTGTAGTCATCTATAACAACAAAGGTATATCTAGAACCACCTAGGCTAGACACATCAATTAGTCCAATCAAGTCCATATGCAATAATTGTACTGCCCTATCGGTTGAAATTTTGTTGATGGATTTGAAAGAAGTTTTATGTTGTTTCCCTAATTAACAAGCATCACAAACTTTGTCTTTTGCAAACTTGAGTTTTGGCAAATCTCTAACAAGATCATATTTTGACAAATCATTTAACAAACACATGCTAGCATGTCCTAATTTTCTATGCCACAACCAAGCATTATCATGCATAATTGATAAGCATTTAACATGTTGGTTTTCAAGTTAGTCAACCTAAACAATATACACATTATCATTCCTACTAGTAACAAACAACACATTATCACTACCATATTCATGCACAATGCAATTAAAAAATTAAAATACTACTTTATGACCCTTATCACATAGTTGACTTATACTAAGTAAATTAAACTTAAGAATGTCTACAAGTAAAACATTACGAATAGTAAGGGAATCCTTATTACCAATGCTATCTTTACCAATTATTTTTAATTTGCTATTGTCGCCAAAGGTTATATCCCTACCTTTGGTTCCCTTCAACTCATAGAATAGTGATGAGTTCCCTGTAATGTGTTTGGAACAACTATTATTCAAGGATCCACTTCATCTTGCTGGTTTTGCTCACATGGAATACTGATGTGTTGTGTTTTTGTGTATGTTTTCATTGTCATTTACCTATGTTTTAGAGGTATATTGAGCTTAAATAGTGCATTCGTTTAGTACTTGTACTAGAGATAGGCTTAAGCATATGCAAGTGTATATAGTTGAGTTTTTAAGTCAAATGGTACACTAAATGCTTAATCTTATGCCTTAAGTGAGTTATAGGGTAAAAACGGAGCTTGAACGAGGATGAATGATGAAGACAAAAGAGGTACAGGTTGTGGGATGAAGGCCGAAAGCAAGAAGAAAGAAGATCGAAGGTCAAATGAGGGAATTGATAGACCTAGAAACATTGTTGGTCGACTGGCCACCTCAGAGAAGAGCTTATTTTAGCCGATCGAGTCCCCTAAAGAGCTGGTCAGTTAGCTAGGTCAATCAGTCATTCTAGAGAGCACCATGATTGAAGCCAGTTGAGCTAAAGATGAGGATCTGGTCGATCGGTAGCGTGCATCACTTGTTATAAAAGCTCGATTTTTCAGCTCTTTTAAGGAGATTCTTTTTAGACCCTTCTTACACACCCATCACACACACAAAACCCTTTGTTCACCCACCTCTAACACACATACTCACACACTGTTCACCTAGATTCAAGCTTATTTAGAGAGTTTTAAACCCTCGGATTGAAGCTTACTTAATGATTTTGTACAAGAATTGTTCGGATGGAAGGGGATCTTTCTATTCTCTCTTTCATCCTATTTTATATTATGTTTGGATAGACTTGTTTAGGGTGATTATCCTTGTGTAATGGGTTGATTCTATACTCTTATATTATGGGATTTGATGGCTTAATATATATACATATGTTATGTTTTTCTTGTTTCAATGGCTATTGTTCAATACATGTCTAGGCGTTTGATAATATGCCTATGAGAGTTGCATATGTATAAATTGAAGTCTATTTGCTACTAAACACCTCTAATTCATACTATAATCATGTCTAAGTGTTTACGTTGTATGTTTGCATGCCTAGAAGTGAATATGACCTCAATATAGCATACATGTTAGCTCCAAAGTGCTTTTAATGGTGTAATCTAAGCATGACGATGTTTGGTAGTCGAATATATCCCTCTATTCACGAACACCTTAGCCTAGAACATGTAAGAATGCACTAATAGGTCAAATCCCACTGTAGTGACCCTAGAATGACAATACGTAATTTAAGGCTAGTCTAGGTCGAGTCTTTTTTGGTTTTAAATCTGGCCAATAGGTTTCGAGATAGATTTAGTCAACCCTAGCATAGCCCAAAAACAATTGTTACTTTAGGTTTTCTTTTAGGCACTCTTTAGGACACACACATAGAATACATTCTACAGCATAGCCTCCCTTTAGTTCGACACCCGTTCTTGCGCACACTACACTGCACCGATCTATGCACTTGCGGGTCTTTAGAGCTTGCACCCGAGAGACGCATCACATACCTACACACATGAAAGTCAAACCATTTTTTTATTCTTGGGTCCCTAACACTTTGGATCCTTGACGTTAGTATCACTTTTTTGGCCTTGACGACCTATTTGGGTCTTTGTCAATGTGAGCCATGCGATCCTCTATCATGAAGTTTTCTATAATAGTAATGGGTTGATACATGCCCTTTCGTCTCACAATAGATGCAAGTGATATTTGATTTTGGTGAAGTGGAGGAAGTGGAGGTAAAGGTTGATGCCTTGAAAAAATAAGTTTTGAAATACTTTTATTTGATGGTTGGCTTATAGCCAATTCCACTCTTGTTAAAGGCAAGTTTTTGAAATCCAAGGAGTTTTTCAAAGTTCTTCTTTTCTATTTGTAAATTTTTTAACAATTCCATTCAAATTTCATTTTTCTTTTTCAAGTCCTTTACTTCTTTTTCAAACCTTACAAAATCTCTGGCAGCAGAGTCATTTTCCTTTTCCAAAGTCTCAATTTTCTCAACAAGAGATGCATTCTTTTCCAAAGTCTCTTTTTCATTAAAAGCAAGTTTTAGCTTTTTATGCATTTGTTTGTTTTCTGTTAAAGCTAGTAAAAAATCATCATGGAGTTTTGCAAATGTCTCCTTTAGTTCCTCAAAGTAAACTTCTCTTCCTCTTCCTCACTAGATGAATAATAAATATATGTAGAAGGTGAAGATTGTATCTCATCCTCATTAGCCATGAGGTAAAAGTTTGCTATCTAATGTTGCTTATCCGTGTCTTCCTCACTCTCGGAGGTGTCTCAAGTTGCCTTGAGTACTCTGCCTTCCTTCTTCTTTGCAAGCCTTGGGCAATTTGCCTTTATTTGCCTCGACTTGTTGCAATTGAAACACTTCAATTCATCGTTTCTTGCTTCTTTTGGATTCTTGAACTCCTTGGCTTCTTTTCCCTTTCTTTTCCAATTGTTGTTGTTGGAAGAAGCTCCTTTTTTCATTTTTCTAGACTTCAGAAACTTCTTGAAGTTTCAGGCAAGAAGTGCAATCTCCTCATCCTCCGAGTCCTTTTCATCATCTTCATCTTCACTCATTGTTTATTTTGAAGCTACAAGTGCAATGGATCTCTTCATCTTCTTATCTTCCTTTTCATGGTCCTCTATTTCGAGCTCATGAGTCATAAGTGATCCAATAAGCTCATTGAGCTCCAATGTGTTAAGGTCTTTGGCTTTCTTGATGGCCGTCACCTTGGGTTGTCATAATGATGGCAAGCTTCTTAGCACCTTCCTTTTTCTACATTAGAATAATCCTTTCTAAGTGCCTTTAAGCCATTAGTAATTTCAATGAATCTAGAAAACATTTGCTCAACACTTTTATTAGGAAGCATTTTAAACAATTCATATCTATGTATAGCATAGCAATTCTAGATTCTTTTACTTGGCTAGTCCCCTCATAGGTCACTTCTAATTAGTCCCAAAGCTCCTCAGCCGAAGTACGCCTCATTTCCCTAGTAAACTCGGTTCTATTCATGGCATTAAACAAGTAATGTAAAACCTTTTAATTTAATTCAAATAATTTGATATCCTCATCATTCCATTCATTTCGAGTTTAGAGACTCTCCTATCCTTTTCCATTTTAGTGGGTAAGGTAAGTCCATTTTTTATTATCTTCCAAGCCCTATAATTATGTGATTGAATGAATACCTTCATCCTCATTTTCTAAAAGGTATAATTTGTTCCATAAAAAAAAAAGGTGCTTGCTTAATTGAAATGCCATCCATATTTGCCAAATACAATTCTACTAGTTGTTAAACTATAGGTAGAACCCTAGCTCTCTATCGGCTAAATTGGCTAATTACTTATTATATTGTTTTTTATGATGAAAATTATAATTCACTAACTAAATTGCATCTTGTGAAACTTCAAATGAATATCATAAGATAAATTCTTGGAAAATAGGAAGACGATTAGCTTTGAGTTGGACTCTATGAAAGATTCATTTATCAAAAGATTAGAGAAAAAGATGATAATGAGAAGTCATAAGGCGGAGGCGAGGTGTCACAAGGGGTACCAGTTGTCATGCTTCTTTGTGAATAGCCTTAGATTCACTTTTAATAGCTCAAGCATCTCATCTTCATTTTTAAAAAACCTCATGGACATTGATTTACAAAATGCAAAACTTTGTTTGATTACATAAAACGTATGAAATTCTTCAAACACATGTTTTGGAATGATTTTAAGATTCAATTGATCTGTTAAAACTTATTTGAAGTTGATTTGGTGTTGTGAAAATGAGTTAGATTTAACTTAAAAAGGTTTTGGGCTTGTTTTGGCTTTGTTTCCAACTTTTGGTCTAGTTAGACCCCCTTAGCCAGTCGACCGACTAAATATGAGGGTCACCCGCCTAACCAGAGAGTTGAGGGCTTAATCAGACCCTCTAGCTATAAAATCGGCTAAGGCGTTCGGCCTAGGCAGAAAGACAAAGGGGTAAGCTGGTCGACTGGCTGAGCGAGCTACTGTAATAAATGTAGTAGCAGTTTATTACCGTTCAACCCATTTTTTCTTCCTACCTTCACCTACCTAAGCCCTAACTCAAGAATCTCTTTAAATGCACCTTCCAAATATCTAAACGCAATAATCCAAGCTTGCAAAATCCCTTTTCATCATTCATTGCTAAAAATCTCTGAGCTATTATTGTGAAATTCAAGAGCTATATTTTGTTCTATCCACTTTTCAGAAGTTTTAGCTACACCACACATCTAATTCTTCAATCTTTGTTGTATACGTACTCTTTTTGCTAGAAAATCTTGTGAGAAACATTTATTAAAGTTAGTAAGAGTGCAGGAAAATCCTAAAGAGTGGGACTCTTGGGTTCTTTGAAAATTAAAGCTTTAAAGAGTTATACACTTGGTTTGTGCTTCACCAAGCCTTGAAGAAGCACCATAGTGGAGTTGATTGAAGTCCTTAGAGAAGCATCTTTAGGCAGTGGACGTAGGCAAGGTCGAACTACCTGAAAATCTTTTGTCCTCTTCTTCCTTATCTCTACTCAACATTACTTGCTATTATTTATTGTGTTGTATTTGATTAATTGCTTAAGAGATCTTGTGTATATTATTTGATAATTTTTATTTTGCAAAAATTGTCCAATATCTTAATTCAAACCCCCTCTTAAGATATTTGCCTCTAACACTTTTGATACCACTTGTTGGGGCAGATATCTTAAGAGGGAGAATGAATTAAGATATTGGTTAATTTTTGTAATTACAAATTTATCATACAAGGTAAACAAATTCACTTAGACAAAATTATCAAACACTTACCAATCAAAAAATAACAAGTAAGCTAAGATACAGATAAAGAAGAAGAGAACAAACAATTTTTAGGTGGTTCGACCTTGCCTATGTCCACTGCTTAACGATACTCCCCTTAGGACTTCAATGCCTTCACTATGGATGCTTTTTCAAGACTTGGTAAAGCACAAACCAAGTTATACAACCCTTTGAAGCCAAACTTCAAAGAACCCAAAAGTCCCATTCTTCAGAATTTCCCAATACTCTTACAAGCTCAATAAATGGATCTATCAAGATTTTTAGCTTATAGAGTGTGTATAAAACAAAGATTGAAATAATAAATTGATTAGAGTAGTACAACTTCTAAAAAAATGGATAAAGAAAGATATGGCCTTGAATTCTCAAAGGATTTCACTATAATAGCTCAAAGATTTCTAAGCAATAAATGATGAGAAAGAGTTTTGCAAGCTTAGATGATAATTCTTGAATGGTTTGGAAGTGTATTTAAAGAGTATCTAAGAGTTAAGGCAAAGATTGGTGAGAATTGGGTGAAAAAAGTGGTTGCCAACAAATATAAACGGCTACAACATGAGTAGGCTGGGCATTTGGCTGACTAGCTGGGGGTCCGGCTTATTGCTTTAACTCACTGAGTAGGCCGGGTGTCTTAGCTGGTCAACCAGCTGGGGGTCCGGCTTATTACTTTAACTCACTGACTAGGCCGGGCACCTTAGCAGGTCGACCAGCTAGGGGTTTGGCTTTAGCCCCTAACATTCTGACTAGGCTGGGTGACCTCCCTTGACAACTGGTCGCCCAGTTAGGAGGTCTGGCCACTCCAAAATGTTTAAAATCAAGTCAAACAAGTTCAAAACACATTTAATTCAAAATCAAGGTTTTTTGGCAATACTAAACCAACTTCAATCTTGTTTTTCAAGATCAAACGAAGCTTAAAAACAACCTAGCACATATGTTTGAAGAAATCAAGCTTTAATGCAACAAAATCAACATTTGTGTTTTGTGAACCATTTCCCGTATGAGTTTAAATCAAATATGTAATGAAGATAAGAAGGTTTTAAGCTATTACGGTGAGCCTAAGGCTATTCACAAGGAGTATAAGTACCGGTACCGCTCATGACGTCACGTCTCTGTCCTATGATTTCTCATCTTTTTCCTCTTCATGCTTGAGCTTTAAATAGGATGTGCATCCTTCAATATGACCAAGTCTCAAGATTAAGCACCTTCTATTTCTTCCAAGTAAAGCTGCGTTAAAGAGCAGGGAAAATTATGTGTGTTGTTATTTTCACATGTATAAGAGTACAATATATAGTTTACAACAGATACACTTCAAGCAAGTTTTTGAGTCATATACAACTTGGACATCTAATGATAATCATTTATTTTGATTGAGTTTTGCTTATCAGCTAACTAATGAGATTTATCTCTATCATTAGCTTATCAACTAACTAACGAGATTTATCTCTCTCATGCCCCCGTAAGATAGGCGGTCCCTGACGAACACCTAGCTTGAAAATGTGATGTTGAAATAGCGCCTTTGGAATTGCTTTTGTAAGGGAGTCAGCCAATTGATCTGCTGAATGACTATGTGAGATTTTGATCTTGTTATTAGCAACTTGATCTCGAACAAATTGAAATCAATTGCTATATGTTTCATCCGTGAGTGAAAAATTGGGCTGGAACAAAGGTATGTAGCACCAACATTGTCACAATTGATTGTAGGTGGCTCTTTCAATGGTAAATGTATTTATCCCAACAACTGTTAAAGCCAATTAACTTCTGCAGTTGTTGATGCAACAGCCCTGTATTCAGCCTTAGTAGAGGATCTCGCCACTGTTCTTTGTTTCTTGGATGACCAACTGATAAGAATATTTCCCAAAAAAATAGCATAAGCTGTGATAGATGTTCTATCATCAAGATTCCTAACCCAGTCAGTATCAGAGAATGCCTGCAATTTGAGAGATGAGGATTTGCAAAGTTGCAGGCCATAATTTATGGTGTCTTTGAGATATCTTAGAACTCTTTTCACTACTATCCAATGAGTGATAGTTGGCTTGTGCATAAACTGAGACAGTTTATTAACAGCAAATGAAATGTCAGGTCACGTGATAAACAACTATTGCAATGCACCAATCACTTTCCTGTATTGATGAGGATCTGTTGAGGAAGAGCCATCTAAGAGCTGAAGTTTTTGAGTTGCTGAGAGTGGCGTCTTAACCTCTTTAGCATCTTGCATGTGCAAAGATTCCAGAATAGTGGCTATGTACTTTTGTTGTGATAAAAACAACCCTTCATCTGTACGTGTGACATGTACACCGAGAAAATAATGCAATTTGCCCATGTCCTTGAGTGAAGAATGGCTGGCCAAGGCAGTAATTATATTTTGCACTCCTTGATTGTTGTTTCTGGTGATAATGATATCATCCACGTACACGAGTGCATAGATAATAAGAGACTCTTGATACAAGATAAATAGTGATGTATCACATCTCGAAACCTGGAATCCAAGAGATTGAAAGAAAGTATTTAAGTTCTGTGTACCATGCACGATGTGCTTGAAGGAGTCCATAGATGGCCTTCTTGAGTTGGCATACATGTTTGGGATGTTGAGGATCCACAAAACCTGCTGGTTGAATCATATACACATTATCGATTAAGGTTCCTTGCAAGAATGCATTATTGATGTCTAGCTGCCTCGCTTCCCATCCAAAGTATACTGCTATTGATAAAATGAGCCTTATTGTTGTTGGCTTGATAACTGGGCTAAATGTGGAAGTAAAATCAATGCCGGGCCGTTGAAGAAATCCTTTGGCCACAAGTCGGGCTTTGAATCGACCAACTGTTCCATCCTCTTTGAACTTAACTCGATACACCCATTTGTTACTGATCACATTTTGATTCGGAGCAGGTGGTACTAGGTCCCATGTATTATTCTGCATTAAGGCATTGAATTCTTCAGACATTGCTTGACACCATTGAGGGTGCTTGGAAGCTTGAGAATAAGTTCTAGGTTCTATAAGTGACAATGGTTCTTGAGTAACTGCAAGAGTTAACTTATTGATTAGTTTAGTGATGTTATTTTTTTCACGGGTAACCATGGAATGAAAATTTTGTACTTGATTTGAAACAGATGTATGTGGTTGTGGGGCTACTTCCGTCATTGATGTAGTAGAGGCATCCGATAATTATGTGTCTCGAGCAGAAAATGAGTAAGACGTGTGAGAATGTTGCATGGGAGAGACTGGTGAAGTTGGAATTGATGGTTGAGTAATGTTGGTAGCACCATGGATTGCCTGTTGATATTGGAGGTATTATAGTATATGCTCGTGGTAAAGAGTGTGAGAAAGCATGTGGCTTTTGGATGTCATTTATGAGGGAAGGTGGTGGTGTCATGTTGACTGACTCATGCTTATGCTTAGTAAATAGTGGCTGATTAATGCTTGTAATGGTTTCATTTTGCAACCATGCAAATGGAAGAATGGAAGAAGTAGTATTGTCTACATTGATTTTGTCCTTGTACGAAAAAATATTTTCAACAAAAATGACATGCCTAGAAATAAATACATTATTTGAGTTAGGATCAAAACATTTGTAGGCATGATGTTGAGTACTATAACCTAAAAATATACAAGGACGAGACCTAGGGGATAGTTTGTGTTCTGCATATGGATGTAACCACGGATATCAGAGGCAACCAAAAACATTTAATTTATTATAATTTGGTTCTTTTTGAAAAAGAACATGATAAGGGGTTTGGTTTTGTAAGATTGTGGTTGGGAGCCTGTTGATTAGATAAACTGCTGTTTGGCATGCTACTGACCAAAACGTTGGCGGCAACGAGGCGTGTGACAATAAGGCAAGTGCAGTTTCAATTATATGCCGATGTCGACGCTCCGCGATGCCAACTATTTGTGGCGTGTATGAGGGGGACACCAAATGTTGTATACCACTTGAAGCTAAAAATTGTTTGAGTCCAACATATTCACCATCACCATCAGTATATAAGGTTTTGATTTTTGTATGAAAATAAGTTTCCACCAAATTTTTGAATTGAATGAAGGCTTGTGTGGTATCAGACTTTAATTTGAACGGGTAAAGCCATACATATCTGGAAAAATGGTCAACAAGAATTAGATAGTATTTGTAACCATCAAAAGATGTGGCTGGAGCTGGACCCCAAGCATCAGAATAAATTATTTCAAGTGGACAAAAACTAACAATAGATGAGTCACCAACGGCTAATTGATGATTTTTATTACTAAGACATGCATTACAAAAGACAATTAAGAAACAGGAAAAGAATTGGCAGAAATAATGTGACAAAGAACCCTTTTATTAGCATACCCAAGGCAAGAATGCCACTGTTGTAGGGTGATATGCTCAACATTATTCACCTCTGGTTTGTCGAAGTTCGGTCACATATAAAGGTTGCCACTACTCCGACCTTGACAAGAATTTTCCCCGTGCTCAAGTCCTTTACACAAAAAGAATTTGGAAAGAATTCAATAGATGCATTATTGTGTTTGCACAACTGAGAAACGGACAATAAATTTTTATGAATTGTAGGTGCACAAAGGACATCATTAAGGGAAAAGATTTTTGAAGGAGTGACAAGGTGAGCGTTACCAATGTGCGAAATAGAAATATTTGTACCATCACCAATCTTGATACCATTAGAGCCACCAAATTCGGATGGTAGCATAAGATTGTTGGAGTCAGCAGTTACATGATGAGAAGCCCCATAGTCCAGGATCCAATTTTGTGCTCCTTGTGATGTTCCTTGCGTTATATAATTTGCTTGTGGTTCAGAATCGCTCTAGAGTCGGGAACGACAAGTATTAGCAGTGTGACCAACTCGATCATATAATTGGCATTGAACCTTGGAGTTATTTGAAGCATTTCCTCGGTGCCAATTGGACTTATTCTAACGTGGGCCAGAATTTTGATTGTTTGCACCTCCATTGTTGATGTTGTAATTGGTACGAGTTTGGTTGATAGCAGACTGATTGTTATGTCTTTTGGGTCCTGAGTTAGACCCTTGTCCTCTAGCATTAGTCTTGGTGGAGAATTGAACAGTGGCTGCATGAATTTCTTGTACCCTTTTTAAGAACGACTCATGATTAAGGAGTTTATCAAACAAATCCTCAAAAGACATATCAATATCTCGGGCTTAAATAGCTGCAGTGAGTTCTTTGTATTCTTCACCCAAACCAGAAAGCACAGTGACAACAAGTTCATCATTACTAAGGGACGAGCCAGCAAGAGAGAGTTCATCAGAGATAGATTTGATGGTGTGAACATACTCAGCAATAGTTTGCGATCCCTTGAGAAAATGCATGAGTCTACTACGAAGTCCATAGATGCGAGACTTAGAGGCATTCGCATATGAGTTACGCAATTTTTCTGGTGCTATTTGTGATGTAGAAGGCATTATCACCAATGGAGCAATGGAAGGGTGCATGTCGAAGAAAATGATCCTGCCACATCCAATCTTTGTAAGTTGGATAAGTTGTTGATGGGCAAGGATTTGTCCCGTCGATGAAGCCTATGAGATCATATCCATATAGTAACGTTTGAAATTGCATCCTCCATGTTGGGTAATTGCTATATGTGAGCTTTAGGGGAAGCTGTGCTGCAACGTTGATAGCTACAATTTAAGTAGTTGGATTTGATGCTCCTCGAAGGACAATGCTAGGAGATGAAGTCTCGGTGGAAGAAGAAGACTGTTGTGCAGCAGAAGATGACATGCTTGAAAAAGGGAAAAAAAAATTAGGTTTGGCTTGTTTAAGCACTTCGGCTCTGGATACCATAAAGCTGCGTTAAGGAGTAGTGAAAATTATGTGTGTTGTTATTTTCACATGTATGAGAGTACAATATATAGTTTATAGCAGATACACTTCAAGCAAGTTTTTGAGTCCTATACAACTTGGACATCTAATGATAATCACTTATTTTGATTGAGTTTAGCTTATCAATTAACTAATGAAATTTGTCTCTGTCATCAAGCATCTATCTTAGAATATCTAATCAAGCTTACAAGGTGCTTTACTAATTTAAACATAATTTGCGTCATCAAAATCATTTAAACATTATAATTTTCAATATTAAGCCAACAACTTGCGTTCTGACTTCTGTGAATACTAGATCCCATACTCAACTATTGTAACAATATATCGCATGATTTTCTTTGCTGCTCCAAAATGATGCTTTTTAGGAGAGCGCATAAACTTGGAAACAACACTAATAGGAAAATCCATGCCCGGCCTAGTGTAAGTTACATAAATTAGCCCGCCTACTAGACTTCTATAATGGCCTGCATCCTCTTCCCCCCCTCGCCCCCCCCCCCCCTCCTTCCATCCTCGAATTATATCTTTTCGTTCATATTCATATGAGTAGCAGCAACTTTACAATCAGTCAACCAAACTTTTTGAAAAGATTAATGGCAAACTTCCTTTATCTCTCATTTCGAATCTCCTCATCATATAATCTTTAAATTCAACTGTGAATGATTGGGAAGACCTTATATAAATTATATATCATCAACATAAATGCACACAACAATAAATTCACTTGTACCTTTCTTCTTCACGTAGAGAGTGGACTCATTCTTGCTTCTTTCAAAGCCATTATGATGGAAATAAGAGTCGATTTTGTTGTACCATACTTGAGGGGCTTGTTTTAATCCATAGAGAGCTTTCCCCTATAATTTATAAGTGATTTATAAGTGAATGGTGTGAATATAACTAATAACTTAGATAAACTATTTTGAGCTAGTTGATTTGAAGGCCCAAGTACTTATTTGTTATGTCTACAACACTAATTTCACTTACAAGCTTGGAGGTTTGGACTTATTGTAATGTTACACATTGGTTTGTGCGATAGTTTATAATTAGTGGTGTGAGTATAAGTAATAACTTAGAGTAGCCATTTCGGATCAGTCAATTTGTGAGATGAAATAGTTATTTGTTATTCTTATAATACTAATCTCGTTTACAGGCCTAAAAATTAGGGATCGAGAGCGTGACAAAAACACTTTTTGTACTTGTACACATGCTCTTTGATACCCATAGTTCCTAATCATAGTCTTGACACATATTATATTCTAGAACATAAAATAATTATTATAACCCAATTTTGAATCCATGACTTTTGAAAAGTCTTGCCAATACACACAATCACATATACTCTTAAACACATACATATAGAGATAAATACCCACATATAAATTTACTTAAGTATTCATGTCTCATTTTATATATATTAACTAAATCCAAATTATTAACATAATTCATATTATATAACCTTAAGAATAAAATGAGTAAGCCGAAATTACCTCAACAATTTACATGCAAAGCTTGAATAAAAACAACCAAGCAAAAAGGTCAAGTTTTCCTTTCTACTGTCGTCCATTTTTTCTTGCCTTCTCAGCTCTCCATGCAGCATGAATTGAAATGGCGATGGAGTAAAAGCATTGATGCTATTCAGTCTTTGTTTTCTGATAAGCTCTTGCGATCTTTTAACATTAGGTATATGGACTCTTTTAGAAAAGAGTAAAATGCATTTTTATTCCTTGTACTTTGTGAAAATTAAATATTTATGGTTTTAAAACTCATTGATACCCATATGGTTTAAAAAAGTTACACATTGATCCCTATTATTAGTAATTCAATTAGGATTAACAAAAAGTTATTAAATTGGTACAAATTCCCTTCTAATTTTAAGAATGATCCCTATTGTTAGTAATCCATAACAAAAAGTTGTTAAATTGGTACACCCTAAATCCTATGAGTATTCCTATCCCATTATTCTATTCAAAGAATAATTCTAAATCTACTCTCCTAATCTGGTTAAGAATTCCTAATAATTAATTGAGTGGCCAATTTAATTAAAGCATTAAGCGTGAAGTAGAATAATCACTCAAATAAATAAATTAAATGATATCAAGTTAACATGAGATAACTAAAGATTTATGATAGAATCTATTGCAACTCTAGATAATAATTTTAATTCATAATTGAAAACATGACAAGTAAAAAAAAAATAACTGATATATATTAAAATAATTAAAAACTAAAACATGAATTTAAAACATAAAATTAAAATTTAATTCCAAAACTGAAATTTAAACTAAACAATGGGTATGTTTTTGGTTCTCCAGGTCAGCTACTGACACCAAGTGCGTGTTTCAAATTTACTACCAACCCAATTTCCAATTAAAACTCGAGGGATGTGAGAAATATTGTTAGAGTCAACACTTTTGATTGTCCAGCTTGTTGATCAATCTCTCAGGCATATCAACCTGGCGGAGCGATTGAAGGGTTGTCAAATGTTTGTATATCTGCTGGCAACGCCTCTAGTGATCCACATCTGGAAATATATAGCTCTTCAAGGGCGAGCATCGTGTCATTTTCCACTCTTACCCATCTCAATCCTTGTAATCTCCACATCCGTAAAATTCTGAGCCTCTGAAATCCAAAGCAGCACCTCTCAGATCTAACACCTTTAATAGTCTAACACACACCATCAGATAATAACTTAGATAGAAATGCTCCGGACATACAACCAATGGACCCGAACAACACAGGTGAGCGAAGACACTTGAACAAACCATTGCTTACTCTTACTAAATATAACTGCAATGTGTTGTTCTCTTGCTTTGCGAAGGATTACTTGTTGTATAACGTCATGAATGTGACATGCCTTAATTCGTCCATCAATGGTTGTCTCAGCAACTTGGATTAAAATGGGAATACGGTTATGTGAATAAAAGTGTGTGCTATTTACCAGAATTTAATGCATAATAATTGTCGGAGATTAGAACAGACCAGCAAATAAAATGCTTGAATAAGAAAATAAACCACAAAGAGAACTGGGGAGAAAATTAAAGAAATTGATTTGTTATTGATCTAGGAAGAAAAATGCCTATCTACAGGGTTACATAGAAAGAAAAAGTCCTAAAAATTTCCGCAATTAGAGACCACTTCGCCCACTACATAATTATCAGATAATATCACTAACAAATAACAGAAAAATAAGACACTTAATATAAACCAACTAATAATGGACCAAGTCAAAAGAATACAAAGTTGTAATTTTGAATTAGTCTTTAACATTCTCCCTTGATTCACAATTAGATACACCAAATTTTGATCTAAAATAAACATGCTTCTCATAAGAGAGTGCCTTGGTTAAAATGTTAGTAACCTGCTCATTTGTGCTACAAAATTTCATAGTGATTTCACCATTGGGAGTTGGGACTAAATCTCGGATAAAGTGATGACACAAATCTCTGTCTTTTCTTCTAAAAGGGTTAACCAAAGGAGAACCCCTTTCCCACCTGGCCAGAGGCCCCTTAACCAGGCGGGAGGTAAATCGAGGGATGTGCGTGAGTGGCAGCCCGACCAGGGAGAGGACCAACGGGCGTGGAAATCCAGCAACAGCCCCCGCAATATTTCAGCGGAGTACTGCCGCCACACGGACTCGATCCCGCGTTGTCAGAGTGTCTCCACCCTAATCACCTGGCCACTTACCAACTCACCTATGCCCCTGGGGGCAATCTCTGTCTTTTCTTCCTCCGTGGAAAGTTGGGTTCTTGGCCATTGCGTTTGCAGCATTATTGTCACAGAATATTTCTACTGCACTCTTTTATTCTCGGCCAAAATCTACAAGTAGTCTCCTTAGCCAAACTGCTTGACATGCTAAATTCCACGAGACAGCCCTGGACTCAAGACAAAACACATTCCTATAAGTACTTTTTCTATCATCCAAGCAACCTCCTCAATCACTATCTGTGTACCCAAATAACTTGTGTTCCGATTTCTGTGAATACCAGATCTCATACTCAACTATTCTAACAATATATCGCATGATTTTCTTTGCTGCTTCAAAATGATGCTTTTTAGGAGAGTGCATAAACTTGAAAACAACACTTACTCATATTCATAGGAGCGGCAGCAACTTTACAATTAGTCAACCAAACTTTTGAGAAGATCAATGGCAAACTTCCTTTGTGAAATTGAAATTGAAATTTATATTCATAGATTTATGGCACGATCTATTGCAACTCTAGATACTAAATTTAATTCGTAATTGAAAACATAACATGTAACCAAAAAAAAAAAAAACTGATGTATATTAAAATAATTAAAAACTAAAACATGAATTTAAAACATAAAATAAAATTTAGTTCTAAAATTGAAATTTAAACTAAAAACTAACATTAAGCTTTAAAACAATAATTTAAATCTAAAGTAAAATTTAATACTAAAACTAAAAATAATTTAGGAGACAAAATCTTCCTTTGAGCCAATAGTTGGTATATTTACACGTTATTTCAAACTAGAGGGAGAATTTGCATCAGTTTAATAACTCTCCGTTAACTTTAACATAATTACTAATGACAAGTCCGATGTGCAACATTTTAAATCATAAGGGATATCAATGAGCTTTAAAATTACAAGAAATTTTATGCAATTTTCACAAAGCACGCAGGAAAGCAAAATGCATTTTTCTCTTTACAAAATGAAGCAAGTTGATCTTTTGAGCACATACATGCAACCAATTTCTCTCCAGAATAGTTCATATGCGTGCACTGAATATGAAATCTACTTTAAATTGAATTACAAATAACATAATTAACTCTTTTATGGGAAAAAAAAAAACACAAAAAGAATGCAATAATGCAGAAATCCATTAGAAACTAACACACTAAGCTATTACATAAAAGAAAATGCAATAAACTTTAAAAGGAAAAGAAAAGAAAAGAAAAGCAACATGCGAACACACTAGTTCATAACCAGACAATGGATTTTTTTTTTTTAAGAGTTAGTCCGAAAGCGAACCCCTTTCCCACCTGTGCCAGAGGCCCCATGACCAGTTTTTTTTTTTTTTTTAAGAGTTAGTCCGAAAGCGAACCCCTTTCTCACCTGTGTCAGAGGCCCCATGACCAGGTGAGTTGTAAATCAGGGATGTGCATGAGTGACACCCCTGCCAGGGAGAGGACCCATGACCAGGTGGGTTGTAAATCAGGGATGTGAATGAGTGACACCCCTGCCAGGGAGAGAAGAACCAGTCACGAACCCGTGTGCACAATATTTTAGTAGGAAGCTGCGCACGCGGTTCGAATCGCGGCACAATATTTCAATGAGCGCGCGGATTCGAACTCGCGTTGGATTTGTTTTTGGTTCACACTAGGACAACTACTGACACCTCTCACTCATTTGGCTCTCTCCATCTATTTTGACAAGTTGCGCTTTTCGAATTTATCACCAATCCAATCTCCAATTAAAACTTGAGGGATGTGAGCAATATTGTTATAGTCCGCACTTTGTTTGTCCATTCCTTCCAGCTTGTTGATAAATCTTTGAGGCATTTCACCAAACCCGAGCATTTGAAGGTTTATCAAATGTTGCATACCTTCTGGCAACTCCTCCATTAACTCACAACCGTGAATTGTTAGCGTTTCAAGGAAGGGCATCGCGCCATTTTCCACTCTGACCCATTTCAGTCCTCGTAATCCCGACATGTGTAAAATTCTGAGCCTCTGAAATCCTCCAGCCGTGAAACACAATCCCTCTCCTTCATAAGCTGCACAAAGTATAAGACCCAACAGATTGGGTAAATCTTCAAACAGTTGTAGAGGATCACCCTTTAATCGACTTCCATAGAGATCTAATGTAGTGAGCCCATGAAGCGACTGAATCCATTCCGGTGCCTTTTCCATTCTTCCCACCAAGAATATTTTGCGAAGAAATCGTGGAATTGAGGAAAGAGGAGAATGCAGATCAATGAGCTCCTCTGGGCTTCTGGAACAAACACATAAAGAGCGGAGATTTCCGAGCTTCTCGAGGGATGAGCAGAGTTCCATTCCATCTTCTCTTCTCAAATTGGTAATTCCCAGTTTCCTCAGCTGGGTTAACTTTCCTATCTCCCTAACTATTTTGACATCACCCAATTGATCTGCATCTATGTTACCAAGGCTCTGAAGGTTTTGCAATTTTCCTATTTTATATGGGGCCTTAAATCCAGAAAACTTGTCGCCTACTAATAGATGCCGAAGTTGTTGAAGCTTTAAAATCTCAGCAGGCAATTCTCTCACATCGGTGTATCTTAAATCCAATGTTTCTAGCTTTTCAAGCTTCCCAACCGATTTTGGAACAATTTTCACTCTTGTCCCCCTCACGCTCAAGTACTTGAGATGAAGCAATTCAAAAATTCCATGGAAGATCGCCTCCAAATCAGCACCTCTCATATCTAACACCTTTAATAGTCTAATACCATCAGATAATAACTTATAAAGAAATGCTCCGGACATAGAACCAATGGACTCGAACAACACAAGTGAGCGAAGACACTTGAAAAAACCATTGCTTACTCTTGCGCTGTCAATGGAACTATGGATTGCCAAGCGTCGGACCTTGTCTGGAATCTGTGATCCTTGCTCACTAAATATAACTGCAATGTGTTGTTCCCTTGCTTTGCGAAGGATTACTTGTTGTATAATGTCGTGAATGCGACATGCCTTAATTCGTCCATCAATGGTTGTCTCAGCAACTTGGATTAAGCTTCTATTGACAAGCTCATTGACATAATCCTCAGCCACTTCTTCTATCGTCATTCCTTCTTTCTTTTGTACAAATCCTTCCGCTATCCAAAGCCGGATCAATTTGTCCTTCTTTATAGGTTCATCTTCTGGAAGAATACTTAAATACAAGAAGCAAATGCGTAGATGGTCGGGCAACTCATAATAACCCAGAGTGAGTAACTTTGTCATATTTTCCAGTTGGGTATTACCCACTAACTGCTCACCAAGGCTCCTGTTGAACAGGTCCCATTCTTCGGTTCTGCGACTCTTTGATGCTAAGACACCACCAATTACCACAATTGCAAGTGGCAAACCAGCGCATCGCTCTATGATGTTTCCTGAAATTTCTTCTAAATGACGAGGACAAGAAGTTGCCCCAAATGCTTTCTTGCAGAACAGAGTCCACGATTCTTCCTTGGTCAAAGGCTTTAAAGGATAAATATCGTTCCCAGCAGTCTGGCCTACGTCATTGATACGTGTAGTAATGATGATACGGCTGCTACAATTGTTTCTCGGAAATGCCATCTGGATGGCATCCCAATCCGTTGTGCTCCAGACGTCATCAAAAACAAGAATGTAACTCTCTTGATGAAGGAGATCGCGAATGCATTGTTTCAAGCTATTGATGTCCATGGCATCCAGTTCATGAGGTGTTGGTACATTGGGATCCAATTCATCACGGGCAAGTTGCTTGCGTTCCTTGAGAAGCTGTTGAATTGCGGATCTTAACAGCTTCTCAATCTTGAATGATTGTGAAACTGTGATCCAAGCGTGATACTTGAACAAATTCTTCACAGCTACATCATCATACAACTTTTTGACAAGGGTTGTTTTCCCGAGCCCTCCCATGCCAACTACTGATATCACACGGAGCTGGCTGTCACTTGTAGAAAGCATATCCAGGAGCTGCTTCTTTGGCCTTTCAATGCCAACCAGGTCTGCTTCTTCTACAAAAAGTGCATCACCTCGACTATCATACCATTTTCGGTTTGGAGCAATACCAGAACTTGAGCCTTGCTCCAGAATTCCATATTGGTTTTGGTATCTCTGATGTGCATCCGAAATATTTCTGATCCTACCCTTGATGGAAGATAATCTTGTAGCAATTTGATGACGAGCTCTTAAACTCTTGGGCAAGCTGTAGATCTTTCTTACTCGACCAAGACATCCCTCACCATATTGGCGTCCAGATCGCAGCAGAAATTCATCAAGAATATCTTCGGCATCGTAGGCAACATCACGCACTTGATTGATCCAATCTTTAAGATCAGGATGACTTTCAGCAATTGATTCTGCCCTTCGGAGAAAGCCCTTCATTTGGCCAAGTTCATCTTTTATATGCTGGGCTTCATCTCCAACCCCTCCCAACAATGCGCTCTCCTCGCGGAGAAAGATCGCGAGTTGGTCTAGTACAAAGGATAGCGCAGCATCTGCCATTGTCACTCGCTCAAAATTTCCCACAGCTATAAGACTCTTTTCCGGATGAGTATGCAATGAGTTGCTTAAATGGGAACTCACAGAGGCATAAATGGTCAGTTATATTGGTGGAGAAGGATGTCTATACCCAGACTACAAAGCCTTTGCACTCAAACTGGGCCCTTATATTTGCACCATGATTAGTGGTCTCACACGGAGAGAAAATTTTCATCGAGGCTGCACATGGCCATGAATAGACCAAATTATATTAAGAAATCAGGTTCATTAGCTGGCTGATTGTGAAAACTTTAACGTGGATCTGGCTTTATTGACAAAGACTCGACTTTTGTTTTGTGACAGATGCTTTTACGAGTCTTCGTCGAAGTTTTCTCAAAACAAACAAACAAAATGTCGATAGTAGAAACAAGTTGTAATGAGAGGGGTTGGTTTGTGCCCATCTTGGATGTTTTCACTGAACTTTTTAGCAAGTTGTAAGTGAAGACTAGACATCTATTGATTAGATATTTTAATTTAAAAATGGAATGACATTAAAACTAAACAAAAAAAAAAGAAAAAGAAAACTATGGATCCCGCGTATTACTGATTGCTAAACGATAAATTTTGATATTGCTGAATGCCATTTTTGAACTTCTTTTTATACACTAAAAAACAAAACGACACTTGCTCATGGAAAGCTAAAATTATGTACGTCATAGTCAGCGTCCATTCTATAGAATTTGCATAACTTGAAGAGTTAAGTAGATGATATTCCCTTATTTTTCATCTATATCTTTTAGGAATTCTTCCATTTAAATGGGCTTAGTGACACTTAAGGATCAAAACCAGTAAAATAAATATCTTTACTCATGTTACATTTTTACTCTTAATATTTTTGTTTACAAAATAAACCTTTTTCTTATTCCTAGAACAATATCGTTTTCATAACTAAAAGAAAAAAAATTAATAAAGTTTAAAATCTCTCATCATTGCAAAGTTAGTGCAAGGACCTCTCCACCGTATGTAGTCTTCTGCAACTAGTTGATTTTCTACTCGGGTGAATTTGTGCTTGAACAATTTTTTATTGATTATTATATATAGTAGCAACCCAAAGTTTCTTTTGGCATTGATAATTGCGGGTGTTTATGATATATCGTTACAGAACCATTGCAAATGCTTGAACCAGAATGTATGTCCTGAACATAATTATATTAATCATCAACAAGTTACCTTTTGTACGATGATCAATTAACTTCAGAATTGAGTAAAGTGGGGCACAGATTTCTTATGTCATAAAACTAAAGGATTGTTGAAAGGATATGAGTAATCAGCAATTTCATGACTAAATTATTTTCCCCCATGATTGTGAGCGCTGTCATTAAAGTAAATATGTTTTGTCTTAAAAGGTGGATAAAATGGAAAAAAATAAAAATTGATTAGCAAAAGAAATTTGGTTGAAGTTTATAAAAAAAGATGTTAAATCTAGACAATAAGTAATACCACAAGATAAGTATTAGTTTGAAAGTTATTTAATTTAAATATATTGTAATATAATATAAAGAACGGTAATTTTTGGAACATAATTGTATAAAAAATATAAATTTGATACATGGTAATTGAAACCAATTTGACCGTTAGTCAAATAGATTCCAATAGATAAAAGAAACAAAACAGATTGAGTGATGCCAAGCGAGAGCTATGCGATTGGGATAATCATAATATCCATACAAATTGAATGAGACCAAGCTGCTCAAGGAGAAACAAAGTAGATTTTGAGTTAGCTACTCTGCCTTATAGTCATTGATTTCATAAGAAACTTCATCACAAATTAAAACAAGTTGTATAAGAACTATAAAATAGGTATTTGTTTTGCCTTATTATTATGAATTGCGGTTTCTGTGATTTGTTATTTTAATCAAATGAAACCTTTATGTTAAATAAATTTGGTTGTGAATGCGTATTGTCGATCTTTGAGCACCATATGATGTTTCATACTATTATTTTTTTTATTTTAATTTTACAATGACCTTTTCGTTTCTGGGTTTTTTGGACAAATTTCATCCATGCTCAAATTTTAGTTATGCAGGAAACTTATTAACATAGAAACTTCTAATTCAAAGAAGGCATGTGATTTTAGAAAACTTCTGTGTGACTCAAAACGGCATAAAGGTTTGAATTATATATTTTCGGTCCATTTTATAAATACATGATTATTTTTATTCAATAGTTGTGTGTACTAATCTTCATTATTTTCTGTATTGTAAACAAGAACCGGGACCTCAAATTCTACATCAATTGTAGATATTTTTTTGTTTCCGAACAAATATTGCCTTAAATGTTCATGGGAACTCTACTTTTAATAATTCTATGATGCCTAAATTTTATTCAATACCAATTTCAAATGTTTCAGACGCTACATAAACCTGTTATGGTAATGTAAATGCTTCAAGACAGATTTCAGTTCAAACTCCTATACAATCAATACAAAAGTTTATTCAACTCTACCAATGCAATGCGCAAATAACAATGATTTAATGTCGTCTTCGTTTTCTGAAAACATTGAGGGTTTATCTAATCTATCATCTAACCAAAGAATTGTTTGGTTAAGAAGAAAAGAAATCAAGCAAATCTTCATCATTAGGTTTTAATTTAAACATATTTGTTTGTGTCCTCATCCGTGTAGACGCACAGGTGTTATACTAGTCCTATGAGTATTCCTATCTCATGATTCTATTTCAAGACTAATTATAAACCTCATCTTCTAGTTTGGTTAAGAATTTCTGACAATTAATTGAGTGACCAATTTAATTAAAAGTATTAAGCATGAAATAGAATAATCACTCAAATAAATAAATTAATTGATATCAAGTTAACACAAGATAACTAAAGACTCATGGTAGGATCTATTCCAACTTTAGATACTAAATTTGATTCAAAACTATAACCATGAAACGTAAAAAAAAAAAAAGAATAAGTGAAGCATACTAACATTGTTAAAAACTAAAACATAAAATCAAAATTTAATTCTTCAACTAAAAATTAAACTAAAAACTAGCATTGGATTCTTAAACAATAATTTAAATCTAAGTTAAATTTTAATAATAAAATTGAAAATAATATAGGAGAAAAAATTTTTATTTTCACCCTACAGTTAGTGTATTTACATCTTATTCAAACAAGTGGGGAGAATTTATATCATTTTTAAATTCAGAGGGAAAAATTTGTACCAATTTAACAATTTTCCAATGGCTTTAACAGAATTACGAATGACAGGTGCAATGTGTAATGTTTTAAGTTGTTGCCCAGAAAATGAATCCAAGAGAGGGGTGAATTGGATTATTGGCACAATTAACAAATTAAAAATCTTAAAAATAATCTCAACCAAAATCGCATGCAATAATCAAGATAAGTACTTGAAAGTTAAAGAGAGTAGAGTCAAGAATATCAAACACAGCAATTTAGAGTGGTTCGAACTCCCGAGGGCCTAGTCCACTACTTAAGGTCCCTTAGGGTTTCGGAAGCTCCACTAGTGAATCGGCTTTTTGCTTAGTATGTTATAGAAGCGTAAAATAACGATCACAACCCTTGTTTCGTCACAAGGACCACAAGTATAACTCTATACTTAAAGATTTGAACCCTTCACTCTTGAGAATGGTTCCTTACACCTGTGCTACCTAAGAGTAAAGAAATTCACTCCCAATATAATAGTAAAGTGTTTGATATACAATGAATTTCTTATGAGCAAGAATACAAAGGTATTTAAACCTTCCTATGTTGCTCTAAGTAGATAAGCAATTTATGAAACTCAAGAGAAAAACTTGTTCTTAAATAACAATGATATGCAATCAATGAGGGTTGCAATTAATAGAGCAAGATTGCAATAGATGAAGTATATTGATTGCAAGAGAGGTAGGAAAGATATTTTGAACAAGTTGTTTTTGAGTTGGAAGGGGTAGGATGTAATTAGAAACAAAGTAGATTTTGAGTTAGCTACTCTGCCTTATAGTCATTGATTTCATAGGAAACTTCATCACAAATTAAAACAAGTTACATAAGAAGTATAAAATCAGTATTTATTTTGCCTTATTATCATGAATTGCATTTTCTGTGATTTGTTATTTTAATCAAATGAAACCTTTATATTAAATAAATTTGGTTGTGAATGCGTATTGTCAATCTTTGAGCACCATATGATGTTCAAACTATTATTTTTTTTTCATTTTATTTTTACAATCACCTTTTCATTTTTGGGTTTTTTGGACAAATTTCATCCATGCTCAAATTTTAATTATGCAGGAAACTTATTAAGATAGAAACTTCTAATTCAAAGAAGGCACGTGATTTTAGAAAACTTCTGTGTGACTCAAAACGGCATAAAAGTTTGAATTATATATTTTCGATCCATTTTATAAATCCATGATTATTTATGTTTAGTAGTTGTGTGTACTAATCTTCATTATTTTCTGTATTGTAAACAAGAACCGGGACCTCAAATTCTACATCAATTGTAGATATTTTTTGTTCCCGAACAAATATTGCCTTAAATGTTCATGGGAACTCTACTTTTAATAATTCTATGACGCCTAAATTTTATTCAATATCAATTTCAAATGTTTCAGACGCAACATTAACTTGTCATGGTAATGTAAATGCTTCACGACAAATTTCAGTTCAAACTCCTATACAAATCAATACAAAAGTTGATTCAACTCTACAAATGCAATGTGCAAATAACAATGATTTAATGTCGTCTTCGTTTTTTGAAAACATTGCGGGTTTATCCGATCTATCATCTGGCCAAAGAATTGTTTGGTTAAGAAGAAAAGAAATCACGCGAATCTTCATCATTAGGTTTTAATTTAAACATATTTGTTTGTGTCATCATCCGTGCTGACGCACGGGTGTCATACTAGTCCTATGAGTATTCCTATATCATGATTCTATTTCAAGACTAATTATAAACCTCATCTTCCAATTTGGTTAAGAATTCCCGACAATTAATTGAGTGACCAATTTAATTAAAAGCATTAAGCATGAAATAGAATAACCACTCAAATAAATAAATTAATTGATATCAAGTTAACACGAGATGACTAAAGATTCATGGTAGGATCTATTACAATTTTAGATACTAAATTTGATTCATAACTAAAAAGATGAGACGTAAAAAAAAAAAAAAAAAGTGAAGCATAGTAACATAGTTAAAAACTAAAACATAAAATCAAAATTTAATTCTTAAACTAAAAATTAACATTGGATTCTGCAACAATAATTTAAATCTAAGGTAAATTTTAATAATAAAATTGAAAATAATATAGGAGAAAAAATTTTTATTTTCACCTTACAGTTAGTGTATTTACATCTTATTCAAACAAGTGGGGAGAATTTGTATCATTTTTAAACTCAGAGGCGAAAATTTGTACCAATTTAACAATTTTCCAATCACTTTAACAAAATTACGAATGATAGGTGCAATGTGCAATGTTTTAAACCATAGGATATGTTAGTGAGTTTTGAAATTACAGAAAATTCTATATAATTTTTACAAAGTACAAGGGTGAAATGCATTTTACATTTTACAAAACGAAGCAGGTTGACCATTTGAGCAAATACATATTCATGACTGTCATGAACTTAGAAGATGCCATATTCTAGAAACACCTGATGAGCTGGACACTCCAGCATATCAAATGTAGAGCACCTGATGAGCTATTAGCCAATGGAGAAAAATGCTTGTGTTCTACGTTAAAAGAAATATGTACATCAGCTCCTCGTAACAATGCTGATTTCCAGCTACTGCTTATGGATTTCGAATTTTACCCTCTTGACGAATCACATACCCACTCCACCTTGGATGGTCCAGGTGCAACCAAGTCACCTGCTTCGTTACGAGATAATTCTTCTCACACCATTGCGGATCATCAATCTCTTAGTTCCTTGAGTGTCTATGGGTTATTATCTCACCCTCTTACTATTGCTGTTAAATTGAAGTCTGAGCTTAGCCCATTGCAAGTGCTACCTAAGAGTATGATTAGTGATCAGGATTCCATTTTTGTGGGTTCCTTTGCCTAGAATCATTTGACATTTACAATGCCACTTCAATGACTACTGCTACTTATCATTGTGAGAGTAAGAGGCAAAATTTTGGGCATTATCTCCTTTGCTTTCTTCTGGGCAGAATTATGGATTACTCTCTCTTATCAGACATTGGTGCACATATTTTTATTTCGCACTCTTTATGGTCGAGCACCACCCATTTTAAGACACTACCTATTAAGCGCATCCTGGAAGCTGGTAGTTTTGTATGCCTTCAAGCAATATACTCCGATAATTCAACAACTCCAACAGAATTGGGGACCTTCCATACATTTGTTGTCTTGGAGAATCCTGGCAGTTGACTAAAGAACGCACTTATTTTGTAGCTAGAACACTAACAGAGCATGGTCAGTTGTGCCCCAATCATGTTCCTGAGCTTTACCATTTTGACAGAACAATGCCTTTGATTGGTGTGCGATAGTTAGAATCTCCTCATATAGTCCTGAGGAAAGGTCTGATAGCTGGCATTGAGTATCCATTTCTTGCAGGGCATATGTCGAACTATATTGCAAAGCCTCTCTTGCACACATCCTTTCTTTATTTGACCACAACTGACCACAAACGCGCATTTTCTGAATATTGTGGGAATGTGGCAATGTGCTGGCATACTGCACAAGTTGTATTCTTTGACCCTTACAGAGTATCAGAATACAATGGATGGATGTCTCCTTACGTTGACAATGATGCAGAGGTGGTTCATCAAGATAATTCTCTGAAACTTGAAGTTGCAAAACTGGAATCTAAATTCTGTATGGAAGCCCAAGCTCTTATACATGGTGATCTCCATACAGGTTCTATCATGGTTACTCATGAATCAACTCAAGTCATTGATCCAAAATTTGCTTTTAATGCGCCAATAGAATTTGATGTTTGGGTGAGGGTTCAATCCCATATTAAATATTCTGCCAACACAAAGCGTCATGAGGAACAACGGGTGCCCAATGACATGGTTTGGGTTAAATATTATGGACACATCTCAGTTGGGAGATCCTTTCTTACTAAACTCTGTCATAGGTTCTATGAGCCTTCAATCTCAAATTCATTAGCCCCCATTCCTCAACCAGTTGTAATTTTGGCTCAACAAAGTACTCAACGCCAGAGAAAGTCCATTCAGCAGGATTTAATACGATGGCAGAGACTGCCTATTGAGGAAGCTACCTGGGAGGACACACAACCATTCTGAACCTTGAGGACAAGGTTCTTTTCAGAGGCGAGGGTATTGTCATGAACTTAGAAGATGCCATATTCTAGAAACACTTGATGAGCTGGACACTCAAGCATATCATCAGCATGACCCAATGTAGAGCACGTGATAACAAAATCATTTAAGAAGGCAAAATAAGCAGCTATAAATAGGGAGCCTTAGCAATGAAGTAGATATCAGAAAGATTGTTATCAAAATTGAGCTTTGTCTCTGTCTGTTTTCTTTTCTCTTTTGGGAGCTTCAGCTTGCTCGAAAAGCTGCTTATCTTGTAATTTTCTGTTATTTCCTTTAAATCAATACAAGAAAATCCTTCTCTGCTATCAATTTGTCTTTAGATCTTGAGAGTTATCATTACAATGACATTCACATGTTTCTTTTGGGTCAATGAAAAGAAGAAGAATGGCATTATTTGATGAGTTGCTTGATAAGATTAAAAAGAAGTTTGGAGGTTAGGAAACTAAAGATCTTTCTCCAGGGGGCGTCTTATTGTGTTATGGAGTACTGTTACGTGTAATGCTATGCATCTTTTTTAGGTTATTACGCCTCCTGTCACTGTTATGGAAAGATTGGAATGCCTTTTTAATGGTTTCCTGTGGGGTGATCAAGGAAATTATAAAAAAAATTCGGTGGTGTTCCTGGAATAAAGTTTGCTACCCCTTAGATGAAGGAGGCCTTGGTTTCGCTGGGTGCAGGATGTTTGTAGGGCTATGGGATGGGAACTTGGTGGCGGTTTAGAGCTCATAGCGGTCTTTGGTCGCAATTTATGCAGGCTTAATATTGCAGGGATCTGCATCCTACTAGGAGCACGACTTCTATAGGTCATTCTTCCATTTGGGGACGCCTTACTGATGGTAGTTATGACTGTGAAGGATTTATCTGATGGAAGCTTAGTAGTGGTGAAGCTTGGTTTTGGTATGATGCATGGCTAGAAAAGGAGCCTTCTATTGAACTTGTGGAGGGCGTTGGGGATTTGTTGTGGAAAGTTAAGGAAACAATGGGATGAGAAGCACTTATTGGGTGTTTTGCCGGCAAGCATTGTTGAAAAAGGGAAGCAAATTCCTATTGATTCTAATGAAGCAGTCGATGTTCCTTTTTGTTCGTTGAATTGGGTACTGATAGTACGTTTCATTTGAGCTCCGCATGGGAACAAGTTAGAAAGAAACATGTTTCCTCTTTTGTTTTCAAACAGATTTGGCACCCCTATATACTCCTCAAGATTTCATTTTTCATTTGGAGAATGTTACATAACTGGGATCCGGTGGATAAGAGGCTGCAGCAGAAAGGAATTCAGTTGGTGTCTTGCTGCTAGTGTTGTAATAATATTGAGACTACTGAACATTGTTTCTTTACCAGTGACAAGTCTTTTTTGGGGTTCGAGATTTGCCTTTCGTGGGAGCGAGGCTATGGTTTTTGAATTGGTTCTCTTAAGCTAATGCTAGAAAAGGGCATGTTCGAGGAATTATACCCATGTTTATTCTCTGGTTTTGTTGGCTGGAATGCAATGAAGCTAAGCATCAAGGGCCGGACTTTATTGTTGATCGAATTAGATAGAAAGTTGATATATTGGTGGCGTAGTTGTGGAATCCTTAGCTCACTGTTGCTTTTCGATGTTATTATGACATTTCTCAGGATAGCGTTCCGCGAGTTGTTATTGGAACTTTCCTAGAGCCAGTGGTTTTAAATTGAATGTGGATGATAGTGTTAGGCTTGCGGAAGGGAAGGCAAGTGGAGAAGGTCTAGTACGTGATGTAGCTGGTAATTTGGTCTTTGGATTTTGTGAAAATTTAGGCAAACAGCCGGTTATTTTGGCCGAGATGTTTGCTTTGCTACATGGTCTGAGGCTTTGCGCTGCAAGAAGTTTGGTCGGCTTCGCAGTAGGAATGGACTCTTTGAGGGTGGTTGGGATTATGCAAGGAGCAATAAGTCGTGGGGTTGTTTGTCATGCCTCATGTAAAGCAAAGCAAATGCTAATAGGGCTTGGAGCGAGTATTAATCATATTTTTCATGAAGGTAATCGTCCTACAGATTAATTAGCTAATGAAGATACTGATGCTATTGGTCTTGAGGTCTTTGAAGATATGAGGTCCAGGCCAAAACTCTGGCATTTAATTCCACGTGGTCAACGGCAACTGCCTGCCTTTAGGTTTTAATTTGTTACATATTAGGTTTTGGTAAGATATTATTTTTCTTGTAAGGGTAGTAGTACTTCCTTATATATATTTTTACATGCATTGCATTTCATTTACACTGTATACTAAATGTTGGCCTATCAACCTTCTGGCCTAAGAGTAGACTAGAAGGCTAGGCTCTCCCTCCTCCTCTCCTCCCCCCTCCCTCCTTCTATTTGTCATTTTGGATTTGTGGTAATAAAATTTTTGGGAGTGAAAAAATAATGAAAGTGTTAAAAAAAAAAAAAGAGGAACTTTTACTAATGAGAAAATCTAACCAACACCTGCGTTTCAAATGCAACGTAGAGAATGTTAAAAAGCTCTGAAGGGGGGGGGGGGGGGGTTCTCCACCCAATCTAGAGGAAGAACTGCAATTTTTACATTCCTAGCTACTCAATTGACTACCTTATTTGCATTACTGCTAATGTGAGGAACACTACACCCCAAATAGCAATAAGAAATTTTGCATCCTTCGCACAGTGGTCAATTGTCCACCTCAATATAGACGGACCATTAAACTCTCAAACTAGTTCAAAGACAGTTCGAATCAATACATACATTAGATAAGCCTTCTTGGTGGATCATCCGACAAGCTTCTTTCCAGAATAGTGCATACGCATGCACTACGTATGAAATGTATTTCAAATTTAATATTTAAACTGACAAACAACATAATTAATTCTATTCTGAAAAAAAAAAACACAAAAAGAATCCAATAATGTAGAAATCCATTAGAAATTAACGTACTAAACTATTACCTAAAAGAAAATGACAAGTAACATAACAAATTCTATTTTGGGAAACAAAAAAGCCCAAAAGGAATGGAATAATGCAGAAATCTATTAGAAATTAAAACACTAAACTATTACATAAAAGAAAATGCAATAAACATAAAAAAGAAAAGAAAAGAAAAGAAAAGCAACATGTGAACAGGGAGCTCAAAACCAAACAATGGGTATGTTTTTGGTTCTCCAGGTCAATTACTGACACCTCTCACTCATTTGGTTCTCTCCGTCTATTTTGACAAGTAGCGTTTTTCATATTTATCATCAATCCAATTTGCAATTAAAAATCGAGGGATGTAAGCAGATTAAAACTCGAGGGATGTCAGCAGTATTGCTATAGTCCCGACTTTGTTTGTAGCTTGTTGATAAAATTATAAAAAAAAAATAGCTTTTTGACTAACTTTTATTATTTTAACTAAGTCAAAACACTACTATTTCTAATTTTTTATTGTTCAGTAAAACAACTTCTTGGCTAGCTTTTAGTATTTCAACTAGCTTTCTTCATAAGCTAAAAATTTTAGCCTTTTAGGTAGTTTTTAACTTTTCATTTTCTATTTTGGAAATTCTACCCTTTCCTTTTTTTTTTTTGGGCAATTCTACTCTGTTTCTAATCTCTTTTATATTTTTATCTTTTCTTTCACAAATATAAATAAAAAATAATACAAAACAAATTTCTAACTCTATCTAATCAATATTATACTAAAAAGCATAAGTTTTATTAGTTTTTTTTTTACATAATAAATTTTGAATATATTAAAATTAATTTTTATAATATTGATACAAATGTTTTAGCAAAAGATTAATTATATTTTAATATTAAAATATTACTATAAAGAATAAATATCTAATTATAAAATATGTTATCTTATTCCTATCATAGTAATAATAATTATAATTATAATAATAACAATGATAATAATAACATAATATCAATGTCCTTTTACGTCATTCTACGTTCATCAGCTAATCTAACAGCTAATTTTACAAAACATATTTTCTTTAATTAGCTAGCTAAACAACTATTAGCTAATGCTAAAATATAATAGCTACTAGCTAGTTACTTAAACATCTATCAGCTATCCTAGCAGCTAATTTTGCCAAAAACAACCGTTCCTTTTTTTAGAAATTTGATCTTTTTCATTAAAAATTTTGAAGTTCAAGTCCTTAATTTTATATGGCACTAAATACTAATATTAAATTCTAAAACAGTAATTTAAATTTAAAGTAAATTTTTATACTAAGACTAAAAATAATTTAGGAGATAAAATTTTCGTACTAAAACTAAAAATAATTGGCAATTCCCAGTTTCCTCAGCTGGGTTAGCTTTGCTTTCTCCCTAACTATTTTGACTTCACCCAATTGACCTGCGTCTATGCTATCAAGAATCTGAAGGTTTTGAAATTTTCCGATTTTATATGGAGCCTCAAATCGAAAAAACTTCTCGCCTAATAATAGATGCTGAGGTTGTTGAAGCTTTAAAATCTCAGCAGGCAATTCTCTCACATTGGTGTATCTTAAATCCAATGTTTCTAGCTTTTCAAGCTTCCCAGCAACCCATTTTGGAACAATTTTCACTCTTGTCTCCCTCATGCTCAAATACTTGAGATGAAGCAATTCAAAAAATTCCACGGAAGATCTCCTCCAAAGCAGCACCTCTCAGATCTAACACCTTTAATAGTCTAACACACACCATCAGATAATAACTTAGATAGAAATGCTCCGGACATATAACCAATGGACTGGAACAACACAGGTGAGCGAAGACACTTGAACAAACCATTGCTTACTCTTACTAAATATGACTGCAATGTGTTACGTTGTTCTCTTGCTTTGCGAAGGATTACTTGTTGTATAATGTCATGGATGCGACATGCCTTAATTCGTCCATCAATGGTCTAGGATAATGCGCTCTCCTCCCGGAGAAAGATCGCGAGTTGGTCTAAGGATAAAGGATAGTGCAGCATCTGCCATTGTCAGTTGCTCAAAATTTCTCACAGCTATGAGACTCTTTTTCGGATGAGTATGCAATGAGTTGCCTAAATGTGAACTCACAGAGGCATAAATGGTCAATTATACTGGGCCCTTGCCTTAATGCTCTCACACGCAGAGGAAAATTGCGGATGCACATGGCCATGGTTAGACCAAATTATATTAAGAAATCAGCTTTATTGACAAAGACTCAACTTTTGACAAAGACTCGACTTTTGTTTAAATTAGCTGGCTGATTGTGAAAAAGTTTAACGTGGATCTGGCTTTGTTGACAAAGACTCGACTTTTGTTTTTGTGACAGATGTTTTTACGAAGTTTTCTCAAAACAAACAAACAAAATGTCGATAGTTAAAATAAGTTGCAATGAGGATGGCTAGTGTGTGATGGTCTTGAATGTTTTCGTAGAACTTTTCAGCAAGTTATAAATAAAGACTAGATATCTATTGATTAGATTTTTTAGGGAACTTTTTATGTTGTTGAATGCTATTTTTGAACTTCTTTTTGTATATTAACAAAAAAAACGACACTAGCCCGTGGAAAGGTAAATAATATGCATGTCATGGTTAGTATTCATTCTGAAGAATTTGCATAACTTGACGAGATATAGAAGATATTCCCTTATTTTTCTTCTATACCTTTTAGGATTTTTTCATTTAATGCCATTAGTGTATGGAGTTAATGACACTTTACCCCTCCCCCCCAAAGTATAACCACTTAAATCAATTGATTATCATTCAAAGACCATAAAATCAACGTAATTATTCATGTTATATATGTACCGCAACATTTTTGTTCACAAAATAAACCTTTCTCTTACTCCCAAAACAAATCGTTCTCATAACCAAATGGAAAAAAATAATAATAATAATAATACAATATAAGGGCTAGTTTGGCTTTCAATTTGAAAACGCTATTTTGTAAAAAGGCCTTTTAGAAACGTATTTTTGGTTAAAAGGACTTCTGATCAAAAAGGGAATATGTTCTATTATTTTTATATGAAACAAACTTTTATTAAATGAAATGATTTTTGGTTTTAAATCTATATATATAAAAGTTATACTTTTTTTGAGCATTGTGAAAGTGTCATATTTAAGTATTGTGAGAATGCCATGTCAATGTTTACATAGTATGGTTATTTTATTTTTATTATTTTACTTTTTATTATTTTTTATCTTTTTGAATATACATTATTAGCTTTAATTGAAATATTAAATGGTCAATCAATTAATGCTTAAGATTAAATTCATTTGTGAATTCTAAAAAATTTATTTCTTATCTATTATGTACATATGTTATTAGAATTAGAAATTTAATTTTTAAATTCTTAAAATAATATTCATTTGTGAGTTTCAAAAGGTTAAATCCAAGTAAATTTAACATATACAATTAAAAAATATTTCTTTGAGCATTAAGAGAGTGTCATATCAGCTTTTATATGGCAATGGATATTTTCTTATTAGCTTATACAATAATTTATTATTTATTATTTATTTTGTTTATATTATTTTTATCTTTGTGGATATCATTAAATTATTAGTTAAATTAAATAATCAATCAATTGATACTTAAAATATGATTCATTTGTGAATTCCAAAAAGGTTCGATCACATATTATCTGTTATCGATATATATATATATATATTCTTAGCTTTAACTTAGAAATTTAATTATCAATTAATTAATTTTTTAAAAATAATATTCGTTCGTGAATTTCAAAAGGTTCATTTCTTATTATGGATATGTATATTGTTAGTTTTAATTTAAAATTTTAATTACTAATTAATTAATGCTTAAAAGCCTTAAAGAATTTTTCATTTGTAAATTGTAAAGATTCAACCTAAGCAAATTTAACATTCATTATTTAAAAATATCTATACAGAAAATAGAATATTCATGACTAAACACTTCATATATTATCAAAAATAGAAGAAAATTAACTTATATAACATTTTCTATCTAAAAATAAATCCGTAAGGAGCACGGATAAAAGTACACTAATATATATATATATATATATATATATATGTTCTACGCAATAGACCTCAAAGAGACATGCCACATTAGCTTCTATTGAGAGAGTACATGCTAATTTTAGATTCTCGCAAGTGATGATGTGCAAAGTTAAAAAGATCATTAATTTCAAAAGTATAAATTGTGTTATAAGCCCTTAACATTGTTATTTTTCTCTAACTAAGCTCTTATTATTTTAAAATGTTCAAATTAATTCATAATATTTTACTACATAGTCAAATTAGTCCCTAAATTAAAAAATCAATTAGTTCTTATTAGTTAAGAAATTTTATATCAGTCATTTATATTTAATAAAGTTATTCAAATTAGTACAAATATGTGTAAAACAATGAGGACTTTTAAATTAGTCAATAAAATTTTAAGGACATAGTCAAATTAGCCTACAAACATTGACAAAATTTTCATTATTTCAATATATCTATAGGTTAGTCCTTAATATTTCACAGCTTATTCAAATTAGTTTCATTATATAATATAATATTATATGATATAGATTTTAGAGATATAGTACACTAACAAATGAGGAAATTATATTATAAGTACCAGTATTTTTTTTAAATTAGTCCATGTTATTTCTAAAGATTCAAATAAGAATAATGGTACCAAAATTACTACAGAAAATGAAATGATATTTAGTAATTCTTCAATATAATTAGTAGTAGTAGTAGTAGTAGTAATAATGATAATAATAATGATAATGATAATGATAACAATAATAATAGTAATAATAATTATGATGATGATAATGATGATGATTATATTTTATATTTTCTGAGATTTCATATCATCATTTAATTAAGTCTTTTTGTTTATTTCTATTAAATAGTCTTTAATATAAAAATATCTCTATGATCACTACAAATTCATGTTATTTCCTTTTATATTCGATCTTTATTATTTTGAAATATCTAAATCAATTATGATTTTTTAAAGAAATATTCAATTTAACTCCTGCCATTAAATATTTAACTAAATATGACTAAAATAACTTTACTAATTTGGTGAAATAAAAGTATTCTTTAATTGTAAATATATACTAAATAAAATGGTAAGACATGTCATTGCATTGTTCAAGTGAATATTAATAGTCATAAATAATTTTTAAACGTAATGATATCATATTCATACGATATTTAAAAAAATAAAAATAACAAAGCACTAGAATTAATTTTTATAAATATTTAAAAATAATAAAAAAATACATTAAAACCTAAAAACAACAAAAAAAAAATACATATATAAATATTTAAAAAACTAAAAAGCACACAAAGAACCTAAATAAGCTCATACAAAGCACAGGGTATGAAAGCAGTAGTTATCTTTAATTGAGTTATATTTTGACATTGTTTTCTTTCTATACACATGGAAACATAAATAATATGCATGTCATAGTTAGTCTTCATTCTAATGAATTTGCAAAAGTGAAGAGTTAAGTTGATGCTATTCCCTTATTTTTTTTATCTATAATTTTTACGAATTTTTTCATTTAATCCCCTTAATGTGTGGAGTTAGTGACACTTTATCCCTAAAGTATAACCACTTAAATCCATTAATTAGTGGTCAAAACTTTAAAATTAACATCTTTATTGATGTTACCCATTTACCCTTAATAATTTTGTTTACAAAATAAACCTTTTTCTTACCCCCAAAACATATCGTTCTCATAACCAAAGTAAAAGAATTAATAAAGCCTAAATTTCTCATCATTACAAAGTTACTGCAAGTTCCTCTCCACCGTTTGTAGTCTTCTGCAACTAGTTGATTTTCTCCTCTGGTAAATTTGTGCTTGAACAATTTTTTATTGATTATTATAACCATTGCAAATGCCCGAAACATGTCCTGAACATAATTAATCGTCAAAAAATAACCTTTTGTACTATTGACTCTCACAATTGAGTGTAGTGGCGCATCGATTTCTTAGAATTTTTTAAAGGAAACAAGCAATCAGCAATTTCATGACCAAATTCTCCCATAAGTATAAACACTGTCACTAAAGCAAATAAATTTTGTCTCGAAAGGTTGATAAATGAAGAAAAAATTGATTAGCAAATTAAATTTGGTTGAAGTTTATAAAAAAAATGTTAAATCTAGAAAATAAGTATTGCCACAAGATAAGAATTAGTTGTTTGGAAATTATTTAATCATATTATAACAATATAATATAAAGAAGAGTATTTCTGAAATATAATTGTATAAAAAATATAAATATAACATATGTTAACTTAAACCAGTTTGATTGTTAGTTAAATAGAGTTAAGTAGCTATTGATATATATTAAACACAAAGTGTCATTTGAAAGTGATGAAGTTGACTAGGTAACTAAGTTTTGTTTCATAGAACAATAAGGATAATTAGGTCTCACAAATTTTCACTGTCTGATTAAAGTTCGAGGTTTCAATAATTTATCCTTCCAAGGTTTTGATTTTTTCCCCCACAAACGAAGGTGATGGAACTTTATTAGAACAATATCGAAAAGATACATGTTTGTCTCTTTAGTCCTGCTTCACAATCCCTAAAAATAACATTTTGAGTAATTTTTACTGTTTAATTTTTGGAAAATAGTATTCTAAGTAATTTTTTAAGTATTGATAAAAATATATATATATTTTTAGATAACTTTTAACATTTTAAGTAGCTTTTCTTAAACGTTATAGTTTTCAGTGTTTCATTTTTTTTTTTTTTGCCAATCTTTAATTTCTATCCAATCTTTTTATTGGCAACCCTACCTTCTCTCTAATCTCTGTATATCTTTATTTTTTCTATCACAAATATAAATCTAAACTAACACAAAAATTAATTTTAAATTATATTCACATTAACATACACTAAAAAAGTGTAAATTTTAGTTGTATGTATTTATGTTCATACCTATTTTATTTTCTAATAAGAGGACATATTTATAAGTTTTTATTAGTTTATTCTGATCTTACTAATAAACTTTTTTTAATACTTAATAGACATAGTGAATTTATATTTTTCAGATATCAATTACATAGTATTTTTTTATTTAGCCAAAAAAGAAGTGCAAAAGGAGCCAAAGTAGTTCAAAATCTTCCTTTCCAAGTGGAAGGACAGGAATTAATAATTGAGACTCTCCCTTGGAAAAAAGAAAAAAGAGTAAATAACATCGTATCCCCTATAATTAGTTAAAAGTGTACATTTACCCCTCGTTCCCGTGGTTTCAAAATGCTCTAGGAACTCTTTGTAGTTTTCAAAAACTAAGCACAGTACCCCCCTCCCCCGGTCAAAAATTCCATTAGTTTTAATTGGCTACGTGATGCACACACTTGGACTATGATTGGGCTTTGGTTCTTTGTCATTAACTTAATTTTGGTAAAAAAAAAATGCCCTTCCTTTTTTATTTTCAAAAAACATTTACCAAATAAAATACTTGAAACCTTGACCTTAATTTAAAATATATACATTTTAACCAACCATAGTACAAACATGTTTATGTTTTATTTTGTTACCAAAAATAAATATTTTTTATCATCAAAGAATAAAAAAATGTTACCCTTCACTATTACCACGATCACACAACCACCATCTCCACTATTATTATATAAGATAATCAAAATACACTTTCTCATATTTTATCATACAAGTAATTAAAGTAGCCAATTTTTAATTGATTAAATATTAATTAGTTAATTATTAATTATTTGATTAATTAATAATTAGTAATTAATTACTTGATTATTAATTAATTAATTAATAATTAATTATTTAATGTTTTAATTAAATAAAAAATATAATTAGCGTCGTATCCCCATGTAATTTATCATAAGTGCACTATTAGCCCTTGGGTTGAAGGACATATTAGTCTTTTTGTATTTCTATTGGCCAAAAATAACAGTGTTAATAAATAGGGGCGTGTGTGTTCTTTTTTTAAAAGCCACAAGGGAGTTCCTAGCTTATACGTTAAGTGGAGTAAGTGGGAAAATCCCTTAAAAACTTTGAAGAGAAATTCGATCTTTTTCATTAGAAGTTTTGAAGTGCAAGTTCTAATTTTGTTTTACACTAACATTCAACTTTGAATTCTTTGCAAGTTTGAAATAATTATAAGAGCAATAACTAATAGCCATCATGCAGAAGTTGAAGAAGGAAGAGCCTCTAATCTAGGCATTCTTACAATAACACGCTTATATACTTCTATTTTATCACAGAATTATCGCACAAAAGTTTTCAATGGCTTCAAATTAAGGTACGATTCAAAACTAATTTTTTAATTTAATTAGCAATATTTTTTATATTAATTTTAATTTAAGTCCAAGTTTTAAAATTATTCTTTTTCCCTTTTTCATTTATAATTACATACACAAGTAGTAAAATTTACCTACCTAGCAACCTGGTTACATAAGTAGATTAGGAGGAGCCTCTAATCTAGGCATACTTACCATAACCAAAACCGTTAAAATCTACTAAACCAATACTTTTCTTGCTATAAACCTTCGATTCATTTTAGTTGGATTTTCTTTGTTCTTTTTGGGGTCAACTACAATAATTTGGAGATCCAAAACCTACTAAAGAAATGCTTTAAGATAAAAAGAATGTATCTGCTGATACAATTCTAAGGGTGTTTGCCGTTTTTTTTTAATTGTTTATAAGCAAGTGATATTTATAAATAATTTTTTATATTTATAAACAAATGATAATTAGATATATAATTATGTTGTTATAAATCATTGATATGTTTGATAACTATATGTTTATAAGTAATAATGTTTGTTAACATGACTAAAAGAATTTTAATTAAAATATAAAATTATTATTTTTTAAATGATAGAATTATTTTTTATTTAATCAAATCACATCACTTATAATTAAATAAAATAAAAATAGAAATAGGAGTGCTGTTTTTCTTTTTCCATCCTCATATAAGCAGGTAAAATTTATAACAAAGCCAAACACCCGTCTATATTATGAATTAAATCTAGTAAACGCAAAAAAAGTATATCTACAATGAAATATATTAACAATTTATAATTATTAAACTTCAGGCATAATTTAATAAACCGATCTTTCAAGTATTGTTAATCGTCAAAAACATGGCCGCTAATTTCTGGACATCATCTCACTAGTAAAATTTTAATCCCCAATCTCATCTTCAATTTTTCTTTTTTAACATTTTAAGTTCAATGTCATTTTCTTTTGGTTTAAATTTATTGGATTAAATGTTTTAATTGAATGTTTACAGCAAGCAGTTGTTGGACCAAGAAGAAGTGGATGTTGTGCATCAGCCTGATAAGGAAAGGGGCATTACCCTTGAAGATTTCAAGCTCATCAAGCTCCACATGGCCAATTGTATTCCCATTCTCTCTCTGTGTGTGTTTGTGTGTATTTTTGTGGGTTTATTTCATTCTCAAGTTTCTTGTTTTGGTTTTTTATATATGGGTTTATTTATATTTACGACCGTAATTACTTGAAAATGTGATAACCTTTTGAATAAGGGGATGAAATCGGTTGTTTTTCTCTGTATATACTCAAATGGTTATTTCCTTTCATCATTGGTGGAAGCGTTGGTGGAAATGCTTCTATTAGCTTCTTGCTTAATGATTCTCTGCTAACAATCAGATAGGAGTTGTTATATTTGCTATTTGAAGATCTGGGGATCAAATAAACTTAGTTATATTTAAATCTTTTCAGTTGAAGATCAGTTGTTTCGACATTGTTGTGTCTCTTTTTCTTTTAAAGTTTGAAATGTTATACGATGATGCTTACCTACTTTTCATTTAGTTCATTATTTCCTTAATACCCACTAGGATATTGGAGTTTGAAAATTTCTTACTTTGATTTGGCAAATCTCTATTACGATATTAGGTGTAGAAGTTAGAAACTTAGGTTTGATTGTTACTCTTAAGGCCTGCAGCTATGGGATGCTCTATTAGCTACAGATGAGGACAGATTTTGCCTAGAATTGTGTGTGTGTGGTGTGAGATTGTTGGGGGGTGGTGGGGGGGGTGTGGGGGAGCGAAAATCTGAAGTGATGTGATTCATGTACTGTGAATGTTGAATACCAACTGCTTTCCTGGCCCTTGGCGTTTGGTTAGTGATCTCAATTGGTGAGGGTCATGTTCGCTCACATTATTAGTTTGCAATATCCCTTGTGGAGATGCTCGCTATATCTCTTTGAGTTGATATCCATCTGCAACATAACATGCACTTTCTATTATGTAGTGGAATCAGATAGAGAGTGAAGTGGTCTATTGATAGGAACAAGCAAAAGAAAATGAAAAAAGAAAATGGTCTCTTTCTTATTAGGGGAAAGATTATATTTTTAGTTGATATATGAACCTAAGAGGCCAATTAGTGGGAACATTCATGATTAATCTCTGCAACCACATACATGTAACATTTGGTTGCTTGCACAGTTCTTAAAATGCATTTTTTTTATATTTTCAAAGTCTTTTGAACTCGTGGTATTTTCCAGGTATTGCTAGATTGGCTCAACATGTGAAAGTGAGGCAAAGGTTTGACATTAATTTCCGAGATATACCTCTTTTGCGATTTCATCACTATGAGAACATGGCTAGCAACCTTAAAGCTTTTTGTCATACTATTTCCACTTTATTGTTAGAAAACTAATTATAATATGGAAACAAAAAAATTAACTCTATTCCTCTTCATTTTTGACTAGTTTTTTAATTTCTTGAACAAACATCCAGTTAGAAGGCATATACTGTACTCCACTGCTAAGATGCAGATAATAAAACTAAACCAAAAGTAAATGATTTCTTTATTCACTCCTAACAACTTTTCCATCTCTAATATGCGGGATTATTTCCAGGGTTGTTGCTACTGCAATTACATATATGAGACGGGTTTATGTCAGGTACATCTATCACAAGGAAGATTATTATGAAAATTAGTAGTTTGCCCTAGCTTTTATGGTTCATGTTGTCATCATTTATTTATTTATTTATTTTCTGGTTCAAATGCACAATTTTTATGTATCACTAGTTTTTTTTTTTTTTCCTTCTGGGTGTTCGGTCTACTTGTCAATTCATGTCACGTAAAGTACAGAAAGAGTACTACTATTAGTTATAATGGAACTGTCATTATGAGATGGTTTTCGCTCCTACATATGAGGAAGTCAATGGTGGATACAAGTAGGAAGGAAAGAGTATTAGTCTTAATTAACAATCAGCATGGTTGTGAATTATAATCCTTAGATCTCATGTAAGAGTCTCAAATGCGGAATCTTTTTGTAGCTGCCTATTTCTGCCCCATAAAATTTTTGTATTAATCATAAATGGCATACTTGTAAGTTTATCTGCTATGTTCTTTCAGGAAGAGTATGACTGAATATGATCCTCGTGTTGTTGGTCCAACCTGCTTGTACCTGGCATCTAAAGCAGAGGAAAGCACTGTGCAGGCCAGACTTCTTGTCTTTTACATCAAGAAATTATGCAAGTACCTAATGCCCTGGTTTTCTATTCCGAAGATTTAAATTGCATATTCATTTTCTTCTTCTATTTCCTGGATGTTCGCCAGTTGTTAGTGCAGTTGATAAAATTCTAGTTGTTTGATTTTGCAGATCCAGATGAGAAGCACAGGTGTGAGATAAAGGGGATACTTGAAATGGAGATGAAAATCTTGGAAGCTGTTAATTATTATTTAATTGTATTTCATCCATACCATTCATTATCTGAGTAAGTTGATATCCAAATATGCTAACCAAATAAAAGATCATCTTTGAATTATGAGTCTGCAGTATAATGTTAATATCTTTGGTGTTTGTAAGATATCATGCCATTTCAAGTGGACAATCAATTGGAGACTTACTGATCCAGCCATGCTCCTATGATAACTGAAGCTGGTCTTTCCATGATGTACTCTGATATACTTTCCACGAGTCTGCTGATGATTAACTTTGTTCTTCCTTTCATGTTCTTCATTTCCCAGGTTGCTTCAAGATGCTGGCATGAGTGATGCTACTCAACTGACTTGGTAACAAGATTCACCTCAATAAACTTTTTACCTCCTAAACATGTATCAGTGTGTTCACAAAATGCCAGAACTTATATATATATATATAATATATATGATGTAATGCAATACTGTGTAGTTAAGCTTCAAATTTCATGCAGCTGGCCAGGATACAACATCTAGAGGCAAATTAATCAGTTGAAAACACTGCATTCTATAATTAATATAACTATCATGAATTAGTTTCGAATTGTTTCTTTTTATCAGGCTAGGGCCTGGTTTCTTTCTTGTTTATGGAACAATTCATGACAATTGGAAAGAAAATTGATCTTGAAATCAGCTGTAGAATTATTCCTCTTACTCTAGCATTTTGACTCGTACAGGGGAATTGTGAATGATACCTATAGGATGGACCTCATGCTAATACATCCTCCACACCTGATTACATTAGCCTGCATATATATCGCAAGCGTGCTCAGAGATAAAGAGAACACAGCCTGGTTTGAAGAGCTTCGAGTTGATATGAATGTGGTAAGTCTACAAAATATTGTGAAAATCATTTTAATGTGTTGGTTTATATGAAATAGTTCCAATTGCCAAATTTAGTGTTTGAAATTCCAAATGTTCCAAATTTTGGATCTATAGTACCAATTTGCAGTTCACTAGGGGTTTATTGATCCCTGATACAATGTCCAGGATGGATTTTATCTGAAGAATGGAACAGTGGCTATGACCAGAAATAGCAATTCATTCACCTATTGTGCAGTGCTTCCTTTTGTGGAAGCCTGGTTCTACTCCCCCTTTGTTAGGATTTGGAGGAATTCCATGAGTGTTCGGTAAAATTATATCACCGAGTCTGAGAGTGCTCATATTTAATTGTAGGAAGCATATGTGCATACGTGGAAGTCATTTAGAGTAATTTTAGCTGTCACGGAAACTTTCTCTCTTTACATGTTTTAAGATTCTTGAAATCTGAACTGTCTGACTTTGCCTTAAGATATTACTGGATGCCATGTTATAGTCATTTCGACACCTCATTGAACATGTCATTATTGGTAATGCTGGTAATATGTCATAATAAAGGTGTGACATTGTCCCATATAAGTCTGCTGCTGTGTTAATCCCACTGGTGGAGTAAGTTTTGGTGTAAGAATAGCAGATAAGGAATCTGAACAGAAGATCAGATAGACAATAAGTTGCCTATTTTTATGGAGTTGCATGTTGTCTGGATGACTTGATTACAACTTATAAGCAACAATATGTCTAATACCACAATCAGTTCTTGGCGGCAATTTTGAGTCCTCTGAACAATATTTTCTCACATACATTGCCATTTTTTGTCTATTGCACAACATCATACATTTTAGGCAAATCTTGTAGATTCATGCATATCAGTTTCTCATTTACCAGAAGTATAGACTACTCCATAGTCTTTATGTTCTTGCTTTTGTTAGCAACGATGAATATGAGATCTTCTTGAATGCTTTCTGGTTAGTTCACTTAGAAGTACGTGGTACGAATTCATCACTAACAATGTGACTATCCTGACCATTGACAGGTAAAAAACATTGCAATGGAAATTTTGGATTTTTATGACTGCGTCAAAATGATAACAGATGAGAGGATCAATGCTGCTATGAGTAAACTACCCAGATGATTGCCAGGCATGTTTGTCTAAATTATTATTCACAATAAAGTTTTCAACCTTTAGACCATTGGAGAAAGTAAGTTCTAGAGGGCGGAGGAGGTACAGTCTATGTAGGACTGAATCCTTGAAAGTTAGCACTGAGATGATTGAGTCTTTAATGCTGTCATCAGAGTTAAAAAAAGATGTCTCTTCATTCTCCATGGATGATAGATTTGCAGATAAAACTAAATGGAACTGCTTAGTTCCTTTTAAGTCCCCATACAATAAGCCCAAGGAAGAAGCAATTTGAATGGAAGCTTTATCATAGGGAAGATTCAATAATGATGATATAATTCTGTGTGACATAATGTGCAGACAATTTACTATCATTAGATCTTCTTATAATGAATAGAAACATGTTTTAATACTGGAAACATTTTCCCTTTTGTTTTTCTTTTTTGGTTGTGGATAAACAATGGTTGCACGGGCATGATTTACTAGCCAAGAACGGTACAGTTAAGTTCAGGATAATATTCTGTTTGGACAATGGGTAGTTTTTATAATAATAAGTCAAGAATAATAATCAAACTTTCTAAGAGCTAATAATAGCCCAATTGTCCTAGAGTACCGTATTGTATAATATTTCTAGTACTATGGGCCTCCCCCATCTAAGAGCCTATTCATGTGCAACTGACTAGGGCAAAATATAACTTGAATAACTTTGTTTTTCCAAAGGAGTCGTCATTTTCCATCAAAACTGCAATGTCATTTACAACCCCAGCGTATTTCAGATGCTTGAAGGCTCTGCTAAGGCGAAGTGATTTAGGTCAAGAAATTTAAAAAAAAAAAAAAAGAGTAATTTCTTGGGGGTAGAAATACTGCTTTTCATAATGTGGACGCAAAGAATATCCTAAGACGTTAACTTGGACATAAAATTAGACCTTGTCTATCACCCCAATCCCATGTTCACAAATACATTTTCTACGAAAACGTGATTAGGAGGCTGCAACTACACGCTACTTAGTGTTGAAATTAGAAGCAACAATATGCGAAGTCATGCGTCATATTTATACATCTGAGCTTGCAATATGTTGAATTAGATCAAAGTTAAGGTTGAATAATTGAAGTCTCGTTTTGCTTCAGTCAAAGATATCGAATCACCATATCAACTCGTATCAGGGTGGAAAAATCTCCTCACAGGAAGAAGGCATGGAGGGTTTTTGCAGGGCTTATCTAGATACTTACAAGCACTCAAAATAAAAAGTTACCTTCACTAAACATCAATATTTACAAGGTAAATAAAGCATTCGGGACAATTTGCGAATGGACTGATGGTCAACTCCGTCAAAATCCATAACAACATATCATCTGGATGAACCTGCATGTCCAGAGGCACGAGTTAAATCACATTCCAGAGATGCATCCACATCCTGAAATTTTGGAAAATGCTGTGGTTGCTGTAACCTACTGCAATAGATATTAACCAATTCATCTCGAGCAGCTATCAATGAAATTTTCTATATCGTCAAGATCTTGAGCATATGATATGAAATAATTGGTTTTTCTCTAGCAAGCAATTACAGATCATATGACTAAAATTCTACAGGATGATTACAGAGACGGAAGGTAAATTGTACACTTCTCAGACACAAAATGGGAAAAGATATTTTCTCTATTGTGTATCTTCCACTCTTAAGTATCGAGTAATATGCTAAATAGAGTATGAATGCAAGAATATTCATCCCTCTTTCAAGAGTTCTGAACTTTGCGAAGATCCCAGCAGCGACTCACATTTCTATTCCAGCCAGCAACTATGAGAGTTACTCATTTAACTTTTTCTCTTCTTCTTGGCTTGCTTTTTCGCTGTTACAGTATAAATTGTTAATCCACATCTCCAAAAATATCAATTCAATTACAGAATATATAAAAGATACTGACCAAGTCTCCTTTTAGCTTCGGATTTGGCAAAGAATTCTCTCCATTCATCAGTAAGGACAAAAACAGGTTCTTCATCTTCTTCTGTTTCAAATTGCTTATTGTTCTCCTCTATCATCCTTTTTGACCAGCCACAGTCAATGAAACCAATATTAATGTATTTAAAGAGATGAGGATTAGAACAATAGATGAATGTGTTATGTAAACATAATTTGGCTGAAACATCAACTGATTAAGATATTAAAGAATGACCCTTTGAAATTTTTCATACTGCATCCTCCACATTTTCAGTCAAAAATGCAACCGAGCTAAACATTGCCCATTTCAAATACACCAAAGTATATACATTAATTCGACTCCTATGACAGTATTTAGCATGTTGAGTTAGAATCATAAGAACCATCCTTCCTCCTTTTAGATACCAAATCTAACTCACCCTTTGACATTGTGCTGGCATTAACATGAAAACTCAAGAGTGATTCTATCTAGTAGCCCATCGAATTGGATTGTTCTGCACATGTCCTGCCCTCTTTTTTCTTTTTCTTTAAAATGATTGTGAATGCTGAATAATTTAGATTTGCAAATGCTCCAATCAATATGAAGGAATATAAGTGCAGTCTCTGCAATGACTTCAAGACTAACCATGCGTGTGATATTCACTGGCCGCTGGTCAATTAGTACTAGACACTCTTTGCTCTTTCCTCTCCTCCACCATTTCATTAACTTTCTAAAGCAAATTAGGACACATGTTGACTATCGAAAAGGCCACACTAGAACTCTTCAATATACACTCAAAATTTAACAGTCAGAATTGCAGTCTCAGACAAGTTATCTATTCAATAAAAAAAAAACTTTCCTGCTTACCATTTGATGTCAACATCAGTAACTAACACTAAACCTGCAACATAGTTTTCATATTTAACTAACTGATTAGGTTTAATTATACCTTCATTAAATTACGAAAGCAAAAGTAAGATAAACACATGATTCACGCATTACCAACTAACAAGAACATCTAATGAAGTATAGATAAAATAACTTGACTAAAGATTTTGGTCACAATGTGCAGTCTAAGATCTGAAGCAAGAAAAAGCAGCCAATTATGACTGATTACTGGGTCTACATCGACAGCTATAAATAAAACACCGGTATAACCGCTGTAACGACCCAAGTCCAACTGCTAGCCCCACAGAACCTAATCAACTAGTCAAAATACTTAAAGCCGCACGTATTAACAGTAGTAATAAATAATAATTAAATAAATGAAGCCTCAACGTTATAGTGGTATGCACAATTTAAGTCAAAGTTAGGCAATAAAAAAAAATGTTAAAAAAAAGGAAAGCTTTAGTAAGAAAATGAGAGAGGAAATTAAGCAAACGCTTACTGGGCATCATCAATGGCTGCCTCTTTCGACTCAATGACCTGAGAGCTTGAATTGTCTTGAAAAGGGAAAAAAATGGTGGGTTGTGAGAATTGAGTAACGGGGCCATGTGGAGTAGTAGAAAGAGGGCAAGTGGATGAGTGAGTGAGCGAGTGGTGCATAAAGTTGTGATAGGGACAATGAGGTGATGGATGAAGGTGGTAGTGGTGGTGGTGAAGAGGTGGTGGAGCGTGGTGGTAGTGATGGTGGTGAAGTGGTGGTGGAGGGTGGTGGTGAAGTGGGGTCGGGATGAATGGCCCGGAGGCGGGAGAAGAATCCATTGTTTTCTTGGTAGAAACTGTAGAAGCTTGTCTTGAATTTAATAAATGGAAAAAAAAAGTACCATTTACAGCAGCACGTTGTACAACTCTTTTTTGGTACAAAAATGTTTATACTTGGTTTTTCTTTTTTCACATAAAACCTTTTCAACTATTCGAACCGAACATTGCACCACTAAACTAATAAATCTCTTGAGATTATTCAATTGACTCATTTAGATAGGTGTTTGGCATTGTTCATAACTCGATCAAATTCACTTATAAGTAAAAAAAATAAAATTTTTATATTTAATAAATTATACTTATAAGCAAAAAAAGGTAACAGCTTATAAACAATAAAGAATTATAAACGAAAAAAAAACAAAAGAAGAGATTGAATGCTTAAAGATTAGAATAATTCAATGAGAGTAGACACGGCTAATTTCAAGAACACTAAATTATTGAGATTGAGTTTTCTGGATTCATGAGTTGCCTGGTGCCTATTTTATCAATCAATATCTCTACCTTACATATATTGAAGTTTATCAATAATGTCTCATATCAATTTATAAGGTAATTTGTGATTTATTTATAAGTAATTAGTGTAAGTATAACTAATAACTTAATTAATTATTTTAGGCCAGTTGATTTAAATGCCAAAATAGTTATTGGTTATGTTTATAATATCAATCTCGCTCCCAGGTCTAAGGTCCGAGTTCGGGGGCGTGACACTATCTGGATGTTCCATTTGCATAAAAGCTTCTTTAGACCTATCATATTGTGATTTGCGGGTCTATTTAAAATAAATGTCTGATATAATAAGATTATTTGGTTTGTTAGCTGAAATGTTGTTATAAGTTACTTTGTTAATAATGTTATCAATTTTGACTCATGGTATTTTAATTTTATAATTAAATAATAAATTATAAGATATAAATATTAATTAATTTTTATTTTTGTTTTTGAAATTTTGAATTTTTAAATTTTTAAATTTTTTATTTTTTAGTTTTTAAATTTTAAAGTTTTAAATTTTTTATTTTAATTTTAATTTTTAATATTTTATTTTTTATTTTTAAATTTTTATTTTAATTTTAATTTTTTAATTTTTATATTTTTAAAATTTTATTTTTAATTATTTTCTATCTAATAAGATATAAGATATAAGATAAGATATAAGTACCCTAAACCCAACTTATTTTTTATAACTACAAATAAGATATTTTATGAAAAGTATCTTGTAAGTGTCTTATAATAAGCTAATAACAAATAATTTTTTGTATATAAGATGTCAAATAAGATAAGTGTCTTATAATAAGTTCCAAACAAACACAGCATTAATTGGTTTCTTTTCTCATAAAAATACTTTTTTAAAACTCAAAAAGTATTTCCTTTTTGCAATTCAATATTTTGATTGGCTTTCAAGAAAGTTCAAATTATGAGAAAAAAAAAGAAAAAAAAACTCATTTTTAACTTTTTCCAAAATTCAAAATTTAAACTTCTTAAAGAAATACTCTTTCTCAAAACTTATAGTCATGCATAGCAATCTGCATTGTGCTTCATGACTCTAGTATGCAAGGTGAAAACTAGTTTCTTTCTTTTGGGGGATTGAAAAGTTGGGGAAGGGAAGGAAGGGAAAATGTTATATTTTACGAGAAAAAGGGAATAGGTTATATTGAACGAGAAAATTAAGTAGGACTAATGCCATGTTCAATATCTTACTCACAATGCAAAGAAAAATGAACAAAAAAGAAAATCAAACAAAATCAGTAAAGAGCATGGTTGAAAATCAGAAATAGTAACCTTATGCTAACCGGTGAATGATTGGTTTCATATTTGGTGTGCCACCTTTTTTTTTTTTTTTTTGCGAGGTATTGGTGTGCCACCCTACTAACTAAATGCACACACCAAGTATATGATAAAATGATACTAAAGTATTTATTAAGTTACTCAAAAAAGGGATCATCATTTAGTCAAGGGGTGTATATTTCACATCTGGTTTAAGAAAAATATATCAGTGATGTTTTTTTTTTATGTTGGACACTCAATTACTTTTATTCTCATACTTTACAAGGACTTATACTATTTGTTAAACTTTTTGAGATATTCTTGATGATGTCAACAAAAATCAAATCTAGGGTTCCATGCATTTGCATTTGTTCATGTACTCATTAATGGTTGGCTTGTCAATGGTGACAATTAGATGTAAATCAATAGTAAGGTTCAAGTCCTGTCTCATTTTGTATCCTTGAGTTTTGATTTAGTATAATAACTTTAGGAGTTCTGCCTTCTGCCCACCCGTCATGGGGCTTCACGTGACACAACGGTTAATAAGTTAAAAAAATCAGTTTCTTTTTGGCAAATGTTAAAAAAATTAATTAACTATTAAAAATAAATAAGTAACCAAGGGAAGCTACATAGCATCTTATCCAAGCATTAAATTAGATTTTTTTTTTCAAAAAAAAGCTCTATTTGGCTTTGGCAATAAAAGGAAAAAGAAACCAAGAATAACAATTTAATTTCTTAAAGAAAAACTAAAATGACTGAGAAGGTGACACATGACACCCCCACTCGACAATTTTAATATATATAAAGATTTAGATAGTTCACCAACTTTGAATTTTTTTCTTTTAATTGGTACCAACTTTGAAATTTCAGTAAGCTTACATCAATTCTTGCATGTGAGTTATGTGATCCGTTAACGTTAGTATTGGTATTATAGTGGTTGCATGTCACCTCACTCAATCATTTTTATATATAAATACTTCACCAACTTTCAAATTTCAACGAATCAATTCTTGCATATGAGTTATGAGATCCGATACATTAGTATTGGTACTATAGTGCTCGCCAAATTCCAAATTCCTTGTGTGAGTTACCAACAATTGGTGCATTCACGTCCTAGTGCCATAATATGTGTGTCTTCCCCTCAACCATTTTAATATATATATATATAAATTTAGATAGTTCACCGCCTTTGAAATTTCGATAAACTTAGATTAATTCATGCATGTGAGTTGTGAGATCCGGTACATTAGTATTGGTACTATAGTGGTCGCCAAATTCCAAATTCCTGCATGTGAGTTACCAGCAATTGGTGCAACCTCGTCCTGGTGCCATAACATGGTACCATTAACAGTCTCACCACCACCACCACCACCACCTTACATGAAATATTCGTGCTAAGGACAAACGATACAAAGTGGTTTCCTAAAATAGATGCAGACTTGGGTCCATGATTCAAAGCATTATAAAAAGAGTACAAAAAGAAAATCTGGAGAAAAAAAACAAGGTAAGGCCTTCCACACATTCAAAGATCAAAGAAGACCCCTCATTTTATTTGTACTATAATAAAGCTTTAAAGACTTGCGTCTACACATCTCTCACCCTCTCTCTTTCGTTCTTCGTTTCTTCTTCTCTTGATAGCAGCCCTACAGTGCTTTCCTGCCTCTCTTTAATATTTAATCTGAAAAAGGGGCATTTGTGTTTTTAGTCATTTCCTTCGTCTGGGTGCCTCAGGGTTTGAATATATTTTGCTAAATCCTTTCTGGGTCTTTTTGCAAATTAAAAGATAAGTATTTTGGTTGGTTGGTCGGATTGGTTTGTCCTATAAAGATTGGGTTTCTATTTGTTCGTTGGAAAATCTGGATTTTCATTGTTTCTGTTGGTTTTGGTGTTGAAAAGTCAAATTTTTATTGGTTCTGTTCTCAGTGTTGAAAAGATTGGTCTTTTTCTTGGTTCTGTTGGTCTAAGCGTTGAAAAGATTGAATTTTTACGGCTCTGTTGGTTCAAGTGTTGAAAAGACTAGATTTTGTATTGGTTATATTGGTTTTAGTGTTGAAAAGATTGGTTCTTATTGGTTCTCTTGGTTTTAGCTTAAAAAATATTGGGTTTTATTGGTTCTTTAGTTTTGGTGTTGAAAAGATTGGATTTTTATTGGTTGTAATTGGTTTGCTGTGGTGAGTTCTGAGCTGTGATTTGGTGTGTGGAGGGAGGGATTTTCTGTTTCTTGTGCTTTTAAGGGGGGTTCTTCTGATGGGAGCTTTAGATGAGGGGCATTTCAATTTGGAGCTAGAAAATGGAGTGAAGGTAGGTGGTTGCTGTGTTGAGCTGAATGGTTTTGAGGGAGAACCAGAGACTCAGGCGATTGAGGATGCTGTGAGAGTCCTCTTGCAAGGACTTGGTGAAGATATCAACCGAGAAGGCCTCCGGAAAACACCTCTTCGTGTGGCCAAGGCCTTAAGGGAGGGGACCAAAGGTTAGAAAGCATCTTTTAGCCCTTTCGCATAGTTGCCTTGGTCTTCTTTGCTTGGTCTTTATTGCTTATTTATAGTATAGTTATCTTTATTGCATGGTCATCTACATTTGCTGTATTAAAAGCTTGTGGAAAAGAAGTTTGCGGCATGTGTACTACTTTGATGTATACATTGGCTGATGTGATTGTTTTATATTCACTGATGCAATGACTGTTGGTGGAATGTTAGTTGACTACTGGTTATATGGTTCACAAAGTGGATTATGGAATCCTCTTATTACATATGATGGGATCTAAGACCTCATAGAACATGTATATTGAAGGATTCCCTAATACTAAAGACTATAGTATTTTAACTTTGTCTGCATATGTTAAATTAGAAACATGCTTAGTTGTTGGGATGTCTTGATAACTAGACTTGTGTTTACAATATTGATTAGTTGTTGGGATGTGTTGATAACTAGATTTGTGTTTTTGTGATATTGATTGAATGAACGAAAGCTCCTTCAGTTGCTGAGGGGTCTTGTGTTTATGATATTGATTAGTTGTTGGGATGTGTTGATAACTAGATTTGTGTTTTTGTGATATTGATTGAATGAACTAAAGCTCCTTCAGTTGCTGAGGGGCATTAAGCTTTTATACTTTTCCTCTATAATGCCCTTGCACTGCATCTTTCAAGGTCTTAGCAATGTCATTCCTATAAGATTTTCCTCATTAGGCTAGAAAAACTTTGCCTGTGAAAATTTTAGGACATTTCTTCACTATGGATTGATTTCTGTGCTGGTTAATTCAGTTGATTACAGAAGGAGATAAAATTGATATCTGATTCTGGGGATCTAATGTATGAATTATAAACATAAGTTCTTACTATTATTCTGTGCTAATAAAGAGACAAGTATTACTGATTGACTTGCGGCTTCTCCCCTGTCCAGGCTATAGACAAAAGGTGAAGGACATCATTCATGGTGCATTATTTCCTGAATCTGGACTGGAAAATGGAGTCGGTCATGCTGGAGGAGTTGGTGGCCTTGTAATAGTTAGAGATCTTGATCACTTCTCATATTGTGAGTTGTGCCTTCTTCCTTTCCAGGTCAAGTGTCACATAGGATATGTTCCATCTGGGCAAAGGGTTGTAGGCCTAAGCAAGCTATCACGTGTGGCTGATATTTTTGCTAAACGGCTACAAGATCCTCAGCGTCTAGCAGATGAAGTGTGTACAGCTTTGCAGCATGGAATAAAACCTGCTGGTGTGGCTGTAGTTCTTCAGTGTTTACACATTCACTTTCCTAATATTGAATCTGCCTTTGTGGATTCAAATCATCAAGGTTGGAGGAAGGCTCTAGTTACCTCAGGTTCTGGAGTTTTTGAAGATGAGAAGGCAGAGATTTGGACCGACTATCCGAGTCTCCTCAGATTCAGAGGTATCGACATTGAGAATTCTCCCCACAGAGGCTCTACTGACCAATCTTGGTGCCCTTCACAGTCTTTCTCCAAGATGGCTGTGTCCAACTCAGTGATGACAAGTGCAGTAGCCTCAATTCTTCATGCATTGGGTGAAGATCCATCAAGAAAAGAGCTTGTAGATACTCCTGCTCGTTTCATAAAGTGGTTGATGAATTTTAAAAATTCTAATTTAGAGATGAAGCTGAATGGCTTTGTTCATAATAGAAGAGATCCTTCAAAATCCAATGGTGGTATTTTTCATCATGAAGATAGCATGTGTTCCGAGCTAAACTTGTCGTTCTGGTCCCAATGTGAACACCATTTACTTCCTTTTCATGGTGTTGTGCATATAGGATATTACTGCACTGAAGGTGTTAATCCGATTCGAAGACCTCTATTGCAGTCAATAGTACATTTTTATGGTTTTAAGCTCCAGGTACAGGAAAGGCTGACTAGGCAGATCGCGGAGACTGTTGCATCACTTTTAGGGGAAGATGTAATGGTGGTTGCTGAAGCTAACCACACCTGTATGATATCACGAGGGATTGAGAAGTTCAGTAGTAATACTGCTACAATTGCTGTCCTCGGACAATTTTCTGCCGACCCCGCTGCAAGGGCCAAATTTTTTAAGAGCATCCCCTGCTCGGGTCACACTGGAGTATGATGTCGGATACAGATTTGGCAATGTATTGGTGTAATCAGGCAAAGTTTCTGCACCTTTCTGGATTCCTTGATTTAGAGGGTGTTTAGCTTTGCTTACTTAGTTGCTTATAAACACTTAGAGAAAAGCACCTAAAGACATATTTTTTACTATTTAGCTACTTATAAGCACCAAAGAAGCAAAGCCAAACATCCTCTAATACGATCTTGGTTGATTTCCCTCCCTGTAGCTTATTTAATTAAAAAGTTCAAAGAATGCAAACTAGCAACAAGGAAGCCTCATCGGATCTTTCCATCGAGGTGCAGGTGGTACGAGTGTACAAAGAAATTGCAGAAATGTATGCGGAGTTCAAGTAAAAGACTCCTTAAAGTGAACAAATGTAGGCTTCGGCATAGTTAGCATATGTTGTTGATTATTTGATTGTCTTTATTCAAACACCTATCTCTCCGTATGATGAGAGAAGCATGTTAAATTCTTGCCATTCATGAGATGAAATTTTGATTTCTTTTGCTAGCCTTCTGTTGCAGTTACTTGTCTCTTTTCTTTTTCCTTTCCCTTGGTAGTCAGGCTTAGCAGGAAATTATGATGGCTCATGTTACGCATGCTGGTCATAATCCTAACCAAAACGAAACGAATCTTTATCCCACTAGATAGAGCCGGCATAAAATTGTGGCAGCAGCTGTAACAAAATTTTCTATCAATATCTGAAACATGCATACCAGTGCAAGATCTCTCAAGTTATTTTATATAAGATCATAAAATCTCCAACTCCACATGTATATATACTTTGCTTGCGAGTGAACTGATATTTACACAAAAATGACCCAGATGCATAAACCACATCCTAGCCCAGCCACAAGTGTCGAATTGCACGCCAATCATACGAGTCTCGCATGGAGGAGTGCGACGATTCAAACGAGTTTTCCTGCCAACCATTTGTATCTGCCAAGGAGGAGCGCAATGATCCAAACGAGTCTTCCCTGGACGCGCACAATGGAGGAGAGCGATGCATGAAAGAATGATGAGAAACATAAGCAGAGATTACAGCGATTACCAACATCAACATGAAAAGATAAACTGATGGAGATGCTACAGGTACCTGCAAGTCATGACATCTCCAGAATTAGTAACTACAAAATATGTAGTCATAGAAGGTATAATCAAATGGCAAGTGGAGATTGTCAACCAAATTGCTTGTATTCAATCTTAATTGTTAGTATGTGTAACATAGATCCGCTCAATGGTGTAGCTCCACAACAAACAAAACAGCCAATGTATGTGACAATTCCGATCAAATATGTATCAATTTAAGATAAATGTTCCAAAATATCCATGTGATAGTGCATTTTTACCAGCTACTTATTCTCTCCCCCTTATGTTGGGAATATTGTTTTATCAAAATGACAATTAGCAAATCTTGCCATAAATAAATCTCCAGTCAATTGTTTAAGATACTTAACTATAAAAGGAGACTCATAACCAACATATATTCCCAACCTCCTTTAAGGACCCATCTTTGTGCATTGTTGTAAACAAATTATGACGGATTAAAACAAAATGAAACGCCTAAAATACTATGATGCTAGCAAAGGGAATTGATTCCCATCTCAAAAGTATGGGGATTCCCTAAGTAGTAGGTAAGGGAATCATTTTAGTAAAATTTAGATAAGACCAAAAATTGTGATAAACAGTTCTTTCTTCTCCAGTTTCCCTTTGATAATGAAGAAAGAATAGAAGTCTACCGTAGAGTGTGGAAGCAAATGGACCTAAATTGCAAACACCCTAAAAAGGAACATCAACTATCCTTCATGAAGCATTCAAGTTCAACCAACATTATTATAGAAAATAGTTGCAACAAGTTATGGTCATAAGAAATTCCGGCGGAGTGATCAAACCCTTCTTGCAGACCAGCCTTTGACAGGAAGATTTCTATCTGCATGCTCAAGGCAGTACCGGATCATGTCAATTATTGTTAGTTCAGCTGCTCGATCATCACTTTCTGCAAGATAGAAATTAGAAGTAACATGGTGAAGAAGGTTCACCTTAATGAGACATGAAACACAGTAATACCTAAAGGTAAGTTACCTGGGATGTCAAAAATTTGTTTGTGTGGAGGAATACCGAGCAACTCCCCAAGATGGACGCGAACCCGTATTCGGTCAGATATGGAAAGCAAGTCTCCATGTGTGACAACAATGACAGGTCTGTCATCTGAAACACAGAAAATGAAAATGTAAGAAACATCACACTTGCCTGAATCAAAACAGCAGTTATATGCTAAAAGTCTCCTACAAATCTAAGTAAGAGACATGCGCCATGCAACTGATGTCATCTGACTGTTGATTAATGCAGAAAATACTAATAATGCAGCAAAACTGAAAGCATTCACAAAAGATTATACACACATGCGCTTGCTGCAAAGATAATAATTATTATGTGTATGAATAAGTCACACTGTACCTTTATGAGTCAAAAGGATAAACTTAGTCCATGGTGTTCATGTAAATAATATACAATTGTTCACCAAAACAAACCCTCTCAATCTTTTACATAATTGAAAATCCACCACATCAGGTAATAATATCTCAATTCCAGTCATTGTTAAGAGCAAAAATTCCAGTTTGAACTCATGAGTCTTTTGAATTTGTTAAGAACTCTTGAGGTTCCATCATAAAAATCAATTGGTTGCTATGAGGAGTGGTCCAAGACTTTATACGGGAATTATATTTAACACCCCCTTACATGTGACCCGGAATCCAAAACCAAGAACAGGTGCTGAAACAAGCCAAAAAACCAAGCAGGTGCTCAAACAAGCCACAGAACTAGGAATAGGTGCTCCAACGAGCCAAAGTGGGTGCTCAAGCAAGCCAAAGTAGGTGATCAAACGAGCCAAAGAGCAAATCACACGTGCAGACGTGAGAGACTGGGCCAAGACCCAACTCTAATACCATGTTAAGAATTTCTGAGGTTCCATCATAAAAAATTGGTTGCTATGAGGAGTAGTCCAGGACCCTAAAAGATGGTCTTACACTTTATTATATTTCCATGAGGAAGGGGAATTATATTCAACAGAATTTAAGGACTTACAAGAATACTCAAATATCCAAATTGCTCCTCATATTCATATAATAGTGCAAAAGGAACATCAAAGAGTAGTCTGAACGCTTTCAAACCTGAAAAGGGAGCCTCCAGAGGGCGTGGGGTAGGGTGGAGAAGAGAGTCTTTTCCCCTTTGTAAGAGAATTTTCTTTTTCTTTTTAAATAAAGGTGAGGAAGAGAGTCCTTCATCCTTTACAAGAAAATTTCCTTTTCGTCTCCAAATAAAATGTTTCAACACATGAAGCATTGTATACTTACCAGACTCACCAGCAAGACAGCAAAACACCATAGAAACTCCAGAAAGCCACAAGTACCTTTAAATGACAAGAATGGAAAGTTGAATGTTGCCGCAATCATTTCAATATATAGTTTCTTTGTTTCATCATCACTGTCTAGAGCTTCCAAAACTGAAAGCCCATTCACAACAAAGATGACAGAGTTCACCATCCTAGCCTCTTGAGAATAGCAGTTATGGAGACGAGCTTTGCACTTCATTCTGGTTTTCATACTCCTGCTATCAGAGTCCCTGTAGAACAGCCAATACTAGCGACTTTAAGCCCAGAATCTGCAGATTGAACCTCAAAGCCAACCTGAACTGAAATGGTCATACAAACCTAAGAACTAGTTCCCCATGTCGCACGCCCTTTGTCATCCAGTGCTCGAGCATTTTCATATTTTCAGATGACTCCTTAGAAAAACTACGTGTATCATATAGACAGAAAGCACCAGAACCTCTTGGAATCATATACTCCTGGACAAAGTAGGTTCCATCTCCAACAGAAGGATTATCTGGAAAATGAATTAATAATCAAAAGGTGACTTGTCCAATAAAGAGGAGAGATGAACTTATATCCACTAATTTACATAAAAGCAAGGATAAAGAAATTATAAATTATAGGTACATGATACTTGGGCTCTTTCTGAAGCAAAGATGTCTTCCTCAAACACCCTGGAAACTTTGTTCACGAGACTACTTTTCCCGGATCCTTTTGGACCAATTAACAGAAGCAACGTTGTCTTTGGGACATCATACTCAGTCACTTTTGTCCCACTAACCTTCTCAATCCATGAGCCAGGGGTGTAGCTGTGTGAAGTATGGATTCAAATGTCATTTCATAGAAGTCTTCTTATAGTCCTAAGCTATCACGGATTACTCAAATCAAAAGCCATATGGCAATTAGAATAGCCGAACAACTAAAGCTACTCTTGCAGTTATTTTAGCAAACATAGATGAAAAAGTGCTTCATATCATTAGGGATGTCAATGGTACCCCACCCCGCAGGGGCACCGGCGGGGTAGGGGCGGGGTTTTGGCAAAAAAAACACCTGGGGCGGGGCGGGGCAGGTTTTTTCTTTGTGTATGTATGTATGTATATATATATATGTATGTATGTATATTATATGTTATGTTTAATAATTATGATTTGGAGTAAGTTTGGATTTAATGTGTTATTATTGAAAAATTATGTTAAATTTTAAGTATTAGAGTTTGAATTTGATGTTTAGCGCATGATTTATGTTGTTTTTTATTTATTTTTATCTAATTAAAAAATAGAGATTTCACTTGACAGATAGGAGCTTAACAAGTACGTGTTTTATCCCGATGCTACCACCCCTTGACTTTTGTTGACAGGTGCCCCGTATGTAGGGGCATGGTATAAAAAACATCAGTAGGGCGGGGATGGTAGTCCGGAGAAAACCCCGGTACAAATATAGGGGCGGGATAGGGGCAGGTGGAAAAATACCAGGTGCGAAGAAAGGGTTTGTGAACCCCGCATGGTGGAAAAATACCAGGTGCGAAATAAGGGTCTGTGAAACCCGCCCCATTGACATCACTACATAGAATCGGTCCCGGGAGACGGAAAAGGGCTGACAGAGACTCAAATATCGATCAGTATTAATCAGAAGGAAGTGACCACAACATCAAATAAAAGATATCACTACATTGTCTTCCGACCAGTTTTCAACTCGACACATAACATATCAAGTGTCATAAAACAACTGTTATGCTAAATACATATCTGAGATATAAAAGAATTGTTAACTAAAATGTGGATTCAACATTTTACATCTACATATAGATAAAAATGAAACAGAATTATTACCCAAACTAATTGACAAAGAGAAGAAAAGACAGAGCACGCAAAGAAGATATAACAGTCATAATGCAACACATCTTTACTTTTCTTTCCACAGTAAAATTATGAGGAGAAAATTCAGATTTCACAGAACAAGAAAGCAGAATGATCACAGATGCAGCAAAACAAAAGATCCAAAATGGCAAAAAGAAACCTCCCTCATCATACAATTTATGGAAATATAGTTTACAAAGACCCATTCATCAAAAAACCACCAAAAATTTTAAAAGTAGTTTAAATTAACCAAAAAGATTAATATAAACCTCAAGATTTTTGTTTTGGCCTCCTCCAAATGCTCACTCCTGCGCTGCAAGTCATCATAACTCCTCAAAACCTCAGCATAAACTCTTTGTACACGCCTTTCATTGGCCTCAAAAACCACAGAACTTGAAGAAATTCTTCGACCCAAATCATCAAATTCGCCAGAAAGTGAGCCAGTTTCTACCATTGCACTCAAAGCATCTTCACTGCACCCATCCAAAACCACCACTAAATTATTACAAATATAACAAAGAAATTATTTTACAAAAATATATAAAAATAAAATAAAATAAAATACTAGAGAAAATTGGATAATCCATGTGGGTGTTCCTCAGATTCTTGGTCCAACGATGATTGTTCTTCTGCAAAGAAATCAAAACCCAAAATAAGATTAAATTCTCTCATTCCAAATAACTTTATAAGAAATCATTTTTTAATTAAATCATAAAAATATATAGCCTTTAGCAGTACCAGCTGAAGAGTTGAGAACGGAAAGCATATCTCCACCCATTAATGCTGTCCTTTGGAAGCTTTTTTCTTTTTTTTATTATTTTTACTGAATTTTTCTCTTTAAAAAGAGATATGAGTGAGAGTGGGCTTCTTGAATTTTAGAATTTTTAATACAAGAGTTGACAAAATCACATGTTCTTTGACTTGCATAAGATAGGAAGATTTTGCCACGTGTCGTGGGTGCTTTATGACGTGGCAGTTGGCAGTGAATTTAAAATATTTAGAATGATTTTTAAAATATTTTTTTATGACCTCACCTCTCACTTGTCTCACGCTCTATTGCAAGTTCTAAAGAATTCTTAGATGATTAGTAAACTAGACTCACCCTTAGTCAAGAACAGTGCAGAGAAATTTGAATTGCTATTAGTCAAGAGAATTTGATATATGCCACATATTTAGATCATTTCCCCATAACTTGAAAAAAAAAAAAAAAAACCCTAAACGGCCAATTTAGATTTATTTCTTTTAATGAAAAAGAACTTTTTTTTCCGAAAAAAGTATTATTTTTGGCACAAATAGTTAAATCAACTTCAAACAAAACAAAAACTCTTCAAAAAAAAGCTTATACTCGATTTTTTTTGAAAACAAAAGTTTCAACTACTCAAAAACATTACTTTTTTAAAAAAGTTATTAAAAAAGTCAACCCAAATGAGCCTAAGATTTAAAAGAAACTTTTTACCCCTAAACTTCCTCGAGATTGGACAAAACTAGTACATAGTAAGAACCAAGATTTATGATAAGCCATGGAGAAAAGTTCGTCATCTCATAAATGAGTGAGTCAATAGAATCATCGTTTCCTGTATTATCATATATTTCGTGCGTATGAAGATACATTACATCATCAAAATTGTGTGGGTGGTGCAAAAATGGACCAAAAAAAAAACTTTCATTCTCAGTTGCGTGGGCAAAGATCAAGGCCTGTGTAATTTACTCATGTCCTCAACCTGCAACAAGGATCTAAGATCCTCAACCACTTGATCTCAGCCTTGGAACGTCGGGGTCTTTTCTCGCGATACAGCGAATGACAGATAACTACTCCTGAGAGTTCCCCGGTGACTGAGTTCTGCAGTAGCTACCGATCTCTGAAGCAAGAAATATGCATGCACAATATCCAGAACAAGTTTGTGCCTTGTGGAAAAAGGCTCGGTGGATTAGGCAAGCCTCCGAATAAAGCATATCTTGATGCTTCTACTGGAAATCTTGCAAGAGCCATGTGCGCTCATTCCAGGCTGCTTTTTATGCAATGCTGGTGCTTCACCCTTGAAAATCCATGTTTCTCAGAACAGCTAATTCTGAACAACGTGTTTCAGTCAAAAGCTGATCTAAACGAGAGAAAACTAAATGCCCCCATCAACCTGTGACTCCAAGAACACAATGTGGTACATGGCATAGGTGAAGAAGTGCAATGAAGTGATCCGGGAAGATGATGTGGGTGGAGATCATTCCATCAGCGCTAGCTAGTAAGGTATGACATACGGCAATGCAACAGCATCGGCAGACTCTATCAATAGAGCTTCTGCCCAGACCTGCTTAGTCTCTTCAACCTGAGTAGAAACAGTTTTGGGTTTCTTTGCCTTGGAATCACTACCAGTGAACAGCCACTCTTGATCATCAAAGTCGCACCATTCTACTTCAGGAACAGTAAAAATTTGGCTCAGGTATTTTGAATCAGGATGTGGAGATCTTTTATGCGTTTCAGATTTTTCTTTAACTTTCTTGGATTCTTCAGACTTTATAAGACCATTAATCACGTGTTTCTTGTCATCCACCTTATGTAGACCCAAGATGGCCTGCCTCTCTGCTGTTGTGAGCATGATCACTTGGCCGCCATTTGATATTGTCTGGTTTTCCACATCTGGCTGTAAAGATGAAACATTGTTGTTCACTTTATGGCTACTGCCAACCCCTGGCCCCAATATTTTTGAGTTCACACCAGCTTGGCATGACTCGAGTTCCATTCCAGTTCCCCCAACTGGTTGCGAAGGAAAAAGACTATTCTGAACCTTATGGTTATTCAGTGCAATCTTCTGCTCAGAAATATATCCACTAACAATGTGGCCTGGGGCCAGGTTCGTTCCATTTCCAAGAACCGATTGAGGGATTGAAACTTTAGCATTCACCTTATGATCTTGCACTGTAACCTGCCTCTCTGATGTAAATTGGCAAGCAGCTTGAGAGGGATCATGTTTACTCCCATTCTGCATAACTTGACCGGAGGAGGAAACAGGCCTCAAGAACTTATTAGATTGAGTGTCATCGTCTGTAAAAAATACGAGAAAGACGCGATATTAGCCAATATGATGGTAATCATTTACAATCAAACACTTTTATTCTTTAAAATAACCAGATGAAATAGAAGAATGCAGTTAGTGTCAACCAGGACAGCTATGCAGTAGTTAACCAATATGGTACACCACATTAACACCAATAGACAAAAACAAGAATGAGGATAAGAGGAAGGCAGGAATAAATCCTCATACAGTATGGTCTTGTACTGTACAACTAAGATATATTTAAGCCTCTATTACCATCCATCAGGGAGAAAGGCCCATTTGAATTTCAATTGGCTTATAAAAAGTACTTTTCAAATTTTTGGCTGTTGAAGAAAAATTGAGGTTTTCTATTAGAGTTTCAGCTGTTTTTAAAACCTAATTCAAATGTTAATTGAGAAAAAAAATTTAAAAAAGAAAAAGGAAAAAAAAAAAAGAAAGAAGAGGTATTTCTTTCATGAAAAGAGTGCTTTTTCATGGAAAATAGCCAATCAAATGGACTCTTGGAGAGGGGAAAAAAATAAAGGAACTGCAAATCCTCACGAGTACAGTTCCTGTGTAGTATAATTTAAGAGATACTTGAGCCTCTACCACCATTCATTAGCGCTAAAATTTAAAAAGCAGAAATCTGACTGTCCAGAACATGAGATAACAAATGCGCAGTAGTGAAACACTCAGCAGAGAGAAACAGAGAGAACAACTCACCACAGACAACTCCATTTGAAACAGGGTCCTTCCTTTTACCAAGATTTCCTCTGCTCCTACTGCTCTCGTCGGAAAGATATGATGGTCCGTTACTGTGAATATCTACCATATCAATATTGCTATCTTTAATCTGCACTTTACTTCTCTCCTCAATTACCTTTTCCTTTTTTTCCTTCTCTTTTTCCCCTTCTCCATCCTTCGATTTATTTTGCTTATTCTGATCTCTATCATGGTGTTTATTTCCTTTACCATCTCTCTTATGTTTCTTCTTTTCTTTTCGCTCCTTTCCTTTCTCGTTAACCTTCTCCACTTGGAAAACACCTCCTCCATCCTCCTTTTGATCTTCTCCAATAATAACCGGACCAACTCCATTTTCCAAAGCCCTTGCAACAACCTTGAGAGTTTGGCCATTAACCATTCTATGATCATCTCTCTTGTCCTTAAATTTCTGTTTCGTATCTGATAAAACATTAGATTTGCTCCCTGTAACCTTCCCATGAAACCTAAAACTAACTTGATCTGCAGCAGGAATTTTCCCAACCATTTTATTTTCAGTTGGTCCATCATTGTTAGTAAGCCTCTTTTCCTGTTGAAGCAGAAATGCTGGTTGGGACTCATCACCCTGGATGCCGGTTGGACCAGGCTTCCCAACATTATGATGCTTGGATGTCCCGAAAACGTTCTTCTCTTGTGGGGTACTTTTCTTCTCTTTGTCTCTCTCTTTGTCCTTCTTCTCCTTGTGCTTGTCCTTTTTCTCTTTCCTTTCCTTACGCTTTTCTTCACTTCTCTCTTTGTCCTTCTCTTTTCTTTCTTTATTTTCCTTGTCCTGCTTTTCCTTTTTCTCCTTCCCCTTCTTTTCTTTTTTTTCCTTATCCTTCTTTTCTTTTTTCTCCTTGTCCTTTTCTTTTTTATGCTTTTTCTCTTTGTGCTTCTCCTGAAAAGAGATCACTTCCATTATTAGTTAATCGAAAAATATGAAAAGAAATAGGCAGAGCAGATGGCCAGTACCAAGGAAATAAAACTAAGTTAGCAAACTGAGAGGGCCAAGCAGGGAACCCAGGTCCCTGAAGACAAAGTTAAGCTTCAACCCTATCAAACTCTGCACAAGTTTTTTATCTTTTCAGTTATTTATTTTGTCAGTAAGAAACGGATCATTAGAACCATAAACTTCAACATGGCAGAGACTAAGATGAAGTGGAGAAAAAGTATGAGAGAAAAGGATATAGCCATGGCAGTCACTAGCATAATTAAAGATATTACCAGAGGAAACTCCATAAATCAACAATCTAAAGGAGTAGGATAAAATATAAATGTAAAAATATATAATCTCATATGACATTAAAGAGTATCTCGACAAGCGAATTTGTTATGCTAGGCTTGAAGGGCCAAACTATCAACAATATTGTTGTAATACACTTGAGGGGCAAAACTTTCAACACACACTTGGATGATTCAGATGGTCCCATCAAGAAGATAATAACCTTACAGTCTTCTAAAACCTTTAAACATTCTCAATAGTTTCCTACATCTCAAAATTACTTTCTGAGAGGAAATATAGAAATGATTACTGATTACTTGCTTATAAGTTGCTCACCTAGCGAAAGGAAATGTTGGATTTTCCACTTCCATGATCAACAAGGACGAAAGCCTTCAGGAGGAAGTTGGAAACACTAAATACCTCTAGCTCATGAACAAAAAGTTCATCCATAAAAGAAAATCTGAACTTCTGAGTTCATAAGTGCTAGTGCACATTAAGCATACATTATAGAAGGTGTAAGTGAAAAAGACACTGCTTTATTTCAAAGGATATATGTCAGCCACTTAGGCTTTGATAATCATATTTTGTGATTCCGTCTCCCAAATGTAGTGGAGTAAGTAAATTAGGGTCCTATTCAACACAAATTCTCAGCCATCTATTCCATTAACAGAAGGCTCCAAGCAAATAAAATAACAGCAAAAAATGCAAAGCTATATAGCTGGAATGCACTATGATTCCCAGAATTTGCTCTTTGGGTGTGTCTGATTGTGTAGGGAGAAAAGGAAAATTATTAATATACAAGCTCTCACATAAAACTATGAAACATTTCAAAACACCGACATCTCATATTTACTACTACAAGTATTCCTAGTGAAAATAGTAGCAAATTATAGAAGTCTCATTATTATAATAACTTCATCATTATAGCTTATATGTCCTTCTGGATAATTAATATATAATCAATCTTAAGGGCAATGAGATGCTTCCTGCAGCTGGAGGGATTACATATTCTGGATCTGATGACAAAGATACCTGTTACAAAACTTGGCAACCTGGAGCAACTTTATGTTTTCTTCCAAAGCTATTTGATAAACAAATGATCTCTTACATGTAAAGATTTCAACTTTCAAGAGATCTAAATCTTCACATAATCCAGTAAAATAAAGACATGACCATTATGTTAGACTATTTTTTGTTATTCCTAACATCATCTCTCCCTCCTCCAATTGGACTTTTAAGTTTCAGAGTAAGGTAGTATAAGATAGTCCACGAATTTCCCATAGAGGATTAGGCAAGGATATCTCATAAATTATCATACCGACTCATATAAATGGTCATAAAGCAGTGAAGCCTTTCACAGAAGAGATGCCAATTTCAGCTTTAGCATTAAGATGAAACAGAAGCGTTTTATCCACTAACTTTAACCAATCATTTATTAGTCCCTAGAATTCTATTATACAAGTTAATCATAAATGCTCCTCCAAATGTGATCTAACCCCACTATCTAGTTGCTTTCCTCATTTCCACGTTTCTTCTACTAAATAAAAAGATTCGTGTATTGAATTAATAAATAGAGGCAAGCATACATTTAATCAGCCTAATCACCAACATTCACAGGTGGACCAGTTTCCTCCATGAATTCTTGGACCTCACAATTTTGGCAGAACTTTCTAGAATAAATATCTTTAGATTGACACGACAAGCAGAGATCATAAGAACCAGCGAGAAAAGGCAATGAAATAAATCTATATGCAAAGGATGTAAACCTTTATTAGGATGTTTGAGTCATCAGGCCTAGGCTTCTTTTCATATCCTGGAGGCGGAAATGGGAAGCAGCGAGACATTGCACATAAAAGGCAAAATGGGAGCCTTCAGCTACCCGTAAAGCTTCCCTTAGTTTCTGCATATGCCGTCCCAGCTCAGGAACAAACCGGCAAGTTTCTCGTCCATGCACCATGTCCTTGTGTTCATTTCTCAGGTTAATCCAAAAGCAGCATTAATTCAAACATATTTCTTCAAAATTCAGCAACAGGATTCTTTCCTTGTCCGCTACTAGAGTTCAACAACTGTGCCAATGACTATCCAGACAACTGCACAACTTGGCACTAAATAGACGAAACCTTAATGATACGTCGACAAATTAAGAGGATCAAGAGCAATCTGATCCTCAGCCAATTCTACAACACAGCCCAAATACCAGGACCTGCCCATCATCCAAAACCAAAATCAGGGGCTTTTCCCGTATAAGTGCACATATTCTTAGTTTCAAAAATGCAGAAAATAAACATCATAACCTCAAAATGCAAAAAGCTTCCTATTTCTGTAGACCAAGAATACACTAATCCAATCTTAATCCAATGTCCAAAAGACGAACTCTTTTACATAACCCTTTTGCAGATTCAGTGTGCAAGACTCCAAAAAAGAAAAACTGAACCCACAAAAGAGCTCAAAGCAATATCCAAATCAAACTGCACAAGATTCAACTGACCACTATCCAAAATTTACCTAAAAGACAAAAATTTCCAATAAACCAATATTTAACATCTATATCTTCAAACTGTGAGGCAATGATCACAACACTAATTATTCAACAATGTCAAAAGACCAATCAAGAGAACTACCTCAAAGCACAAAATCCGGTAAGAAAACAGTACAAATACATTCCTTTCAACCCAACAAGTCGTCTCTGTGTGCATTCATCTTTTTACACCTTTGAAAGAAGCAAAACAATTCATTCAAGAAAACCCATTTTCAAAAGACAAATCTTGAGCCTTGATGAAAAAACATTTATTTTCCAAAAGGAAAGCTTTCAATAAACAACCCACCAAAAAAAAAAAGTCCCTATATTAAAGTTGTAACAACAAGCAGACAACACAAGATGGATTAAAAAATCAAAAAAAGAGACTCAAAATCTCAAAATACTAATCTTTTTGTCTCTATGCTTTGCTTGTATATATCTATCTCTCTATATAATAAACTATGTGCATATTTATACATGTATGCGTCTATCTAATGAGCTTTTTTCTTTTTTTCTTTTTTTGGTTCTTGAGTGGTTTCTTTTGTATTTGTGTTCCTTACTCAAGATCCTTCAAAAGTCTTTGAATTCTTGGAATGGGTTTTTGTTCTCCTTTGAGCCCCTCTCTGTGTGGAAACCCCCCAAAGGGAAGAGAAAATTGTGATGTTGAGGCTACAGGGTGTATTTATAGGGAGAGAGATGTGGAAAAAGAAGAATCCAGACATAAATATCAACCACATGCACATTCTTTCTAGGGTGTAATCCTTTACTCTTGCTTTTTTAACACCCAAGTGGTAGTGGCATTAAAATGGTAAGTATTCTAACCATGTGACTATTAAAAGAGTGGTGAGTTATTAGGGCCTAGGGATTCAATAATTGTAAAGTATTTATATGATCTATATAATTTAAGGTTAATGATACAAATAGCCTCTTTTGTTTATTGTATTTGACGTTAAAATCTCTTACTTTTTCAAATGAATATTTTTACCCCTATCTTTCATTCCATTAGTTCAAACACTTTTTTATTAAAAATTTAACGCGTTTATCACTAACCAAAATGAAGCCACGTGTGGTTCATATGATAAAAACGTTAAATTGTTAACGGAAATGTGCCTTAGAACTAATCGTGGCTCAAGAATGGAAGTTGGGGGTCAAAATGTTTGTTCAAAAAGATAAGGGATTTAAGTGTCAAATGTGATAAATATAGAGGACTATTAATGTCATTAATCTTATTTATTAATTTATAATTATTGAATTTTATTTTTAATATCATAATTTTATATTTGGTAAAAGCCTTTGATGGGATAAAGTAGGAGTGAGCAAATTTTGGTTAATAATTGATAACCGAATTGAATTAATAAAAAAGTAATTTTGTTCAGTTATTTAATCTTTTGTTTAACTTTTAGTTTCAGTTACAATAATATTTATAAATTTTAGTTAATAACTGAATAACCGAGTTTTTTTGTTGACCTTATTCTGCTTCTTTTATTTGTATTTGTACAAGGTAATTTTTATTTTAGTAAATTTGGTTATGTCTTTGCTATTTGTTGGTTATCCAAATTCCCATGTGCTTTTCTTTCTTGTTTTACAATTCGATTATTTTGAATACTAATCAGAAAGAAATTGAAATATTGTGATTAGTAAAAATTTGATTATAAAAATAGTTTAGCTTGGTACCGTTTACATATTTTTATAAATTTAGAAATATGGTTAGTTTAATTCAATTGGTTAAACTATAACTAAATTATGACCCCTAGTATGAAGAAATTGTTTGCAACATCCCTTTTCCAATATATTTATAAGTAGTAGCTTTTCAAAATGATCTAATGTTTGTGACAGATACTCCAATAATAGTCGTATTCAAAACTAATTGTGCATCCAATAAAGTTTTTTTTTTTAGTATAATAGGAAAATATAGGAAATGTCCTACTTTGATAACAAAATACAAAGAAAAAATAATGAATAGGGCGAATAATTTGATAGCCAAAATAAAGGGCAACCCTTATATTAGTTTAACCTAATTTACTTGTGAGTAAGCTTAGGACAATTCCACAATGGTGAGATGTGTGTACCAAAGCATTAAATTATTAAATAGTAAAGCTCTTGCATTTTGTGCTTAGCTCTGGTCTATTGAGGTTTTCTTGTGTCTAATAAAAATAATATTCTCACATTCACAAATTAGTTATCAATGTTAAATATTAGTTATAAATGTAAGTGTTTAATCTCACCCAATGAACCACATGGTCATTAGCTTTGACCTTTTTTTGGTCAATTTCTAGTTTTGATCTTCAAATGTGTCAATACAGCTTATACAATTTATATATACAAGAAGCTAATAGTCAAATAAAATTCTCTTTCTCTTAGTTGTACATGTGATAATCTCAACATGATTACACATGAAGAAATCCAAACTTTGGGATGCACATTTGTTCCATGTACATAGACTTGGAGAATTCTTACTTATCTCACAAAAAAAAAAAAAGCTTTGGGATGCACATCTTTTCCATGTACATAGACTAGGAGAAATTCTGAAAAAGAAAAAAAAGAAATAGCTTTGGGATGCACATTTGTTCCATGTACATAGACTTGTTTGTGCCTTGTTGGTGGTGAATTGGCCTACTATTTCACAAATGTTTTATTTGTGTAATCTTGTGGCCTGACTGATACAGGTTGAGAAGCAACTCAATCTAATTGCAGGAGAAATGGGCTGTATGGTTGGACCATTTTGCAGCCAATTCTGTGTGCTGCTATCTATAAATATGCAGGGTTCAGTTTAGTGAGAAAGACACTTGTGGATGGGGTGAGTATCTGTATCACGTTATTACATTATAAACGAGATTTAATAGTTATAAATTGTCAAGATTATTTTATTATACAATTATAATGCCAATTTGTAATTGTTAAATATCAACCATATGTAGTAATAATAAGCGGGTCCTAAGCCTCAGTGTGGTAAGTTATCCCAAAATAGGTAACTAGTTTTTGAACACCAAGCTTTTTTTCACCAAGCTTTTTTCTTTTTTTCCTTTTTTTGTCAAGAGAGCTTCATTAAACAAACCTTCTTTTTCACGATGAGTGACGCACAGGTGGATGTGCCCGAAGCCATTGGTTTCCATGACTCAATGGTCCACGAGTTCCTGTAATTCATATCAAGTACTGCATTTCACTACGATTACTTGCCAGGCTGGTAAGTGCAAACTTGAAAGGCTGGGCAGTGGAGGTGCACAGAAGGGAAAGGCTTGTAGAAAATATTTGTGGAAAGTTGACTAGGGACAGAAAAGATGATAAGAGAAAAGCCTTAGATAACGACACATCCTTCAAAGTTTATCCATCATTTGGTCAAGGACTTGAAGGCCATTGCTGGGTCTAGCTAGGTTAGATTTTGTGCTTCTAAACAATTTGTAGTAACATCATATTAGCCATCTTCTTTCTGAGAAGATCTTTAGGTTACTTCATTTGATCATATATTGTAGCTTCAAAGAACGTATTTCACGAAGAAGTAAAGTAATACAAATACTCTCTACATATTATTTCTCCATTGAAAATATACGTTGATATATACTCTGCATTTGCAAATTTACAGGACATGTACTGTTTCGAGCAAAAAGGAGGATAAAGGAAAAGCATATCTATGTATCTACATAGTATTAACGCGACCAGTGAATCGCGCGTTGTCTATTCTAACGAGTTCTCTTCGAGCTTATATACAGGGTTGACAAATTCCTCCGCGTCCCAGAGAAACGAGCCAAAAGCGACGGCCTCCAAGATGAATCTCTTAAGACTTGCCAATGATGTAGAAATTAACTCGTCAGATTCAAGAGAACCCGTATTTTCGTCTCCAAAAAGCGCGCAACTATGTCTACCTATCAGATTAACAGCTTCTTTGGACTTGGGCTTTGCACACATCTTCAGTGTTGCTGGGTCAAATCCCATCACATAACGCTTCAGCCTGCTCTGTTTCTTTGGCTGGCTACAAGGAGCTTCACCCACTGACCTAGACTGCACACTGCCAATTCGGCCAAAAGCAATGTTCTTTGATTCCAAGGACAATATTTCTGAAAGTGGGAGGTGACTTCCGGTTCTAATGCCAAGGTCAGGGTGGACTCGACCTAGACTCTGTTCAAGATGGCACCTCAATGAAGCAGACTTCAGAAAGTATCCATACAGAATCGAAGCAGCGTACAGCCGGCACAGATGAAGCCGTTGGATCTGTGTTGTTGCCCAAGTGTCTGAAACACTTGAGTCCGCCCTCCAGCCAACAACAGTCGTAAGATGATCCCTTACCATCTCCAACACCTCAAAGCTATGGATTGCCTCAAGTCCCCAGTCCCTTGAAGGACAAATCTCAAGTCTACCATTATAGATGCATCTGGAGAGCCTGGGGACTAAATGGACTCTGATTTCGGAAAAGTTGGATAATATCAACATGTACATGACATCTTCAACTGCAGTTTGACATTCAATTGCTTTCAATTCAGCAATCCTCCTGGTATGCATAGAGATTCAGAATTAGAAAAAGTTCTGAGTGTTTGATATTATATAATGTGCAACCGCAGATAATTCACCCATGTTTCAAAAAAGCAGTTATATACTACCATGATATTTGACATGCAGGAACACTATCCTTCAATAAATTTCTCATTTAGTAGCCACTTTGAGACAGTGGAGATCTTTAACTTCTCTAGGTGGCTTCTTCATGCAAGTTGGTAATGCCACATCAAAAAACAAATCTTCGGGTACCAGAACACAGATACAGTAAAGCATATTGTGGTGAATACAAGAGCTCCTAGCTTGCTGAGGGAGGTCAGAAAATAATGCATGAGCAACAGGGACAACCATTGCTCCCTCAATTTCTGCTTGCCTCAAGGAGATTACATCTTTGAGTGGATGCCCCGTGATGCTCGACAGCATTACTCATACATCATCCCCCAGGCCATGACATTCTTCAGGACCTCATGCACTGGAACACCCTCCCTGTCCATGCAATCCCATGGAGTTCGGGCTTTCCCGCAGAGACACCACGCAGTTCAAGAAAAGAGAATGCTTATTGCTAATACTTGATTGTTACAAGATCAGATCTCAATCAACATGCTGATATTTGAATCTGCATAAAACAAGTGTCAAGCAACTGCTCATTTAGTGTAATGTTGCTTATCCTTACACATATAAGGTCCACCAATGGCAGTAACACGTAATATTTTAAGCATCTTGTCTCAAACGCATCATGCCTCCTTGATATAAGAAAAAATGGGGACAACACTTGGAAAAATACTAGTCTTTCACCATTTTGTCAAATCAAATCAGCTGCAGGCATTGCATTAATTCGATATGAGGAGTCAGAGTGAACCACTTCCAAGCTCTTATCATGTTATAGATTACACATAAGCCTGACTGTCTCACTATAGAAAGACGTCCAAACAATCTGTTAAAAGCCATGCACAATTATGATTTTCAGACTTCAATTTCAGGGTGATGGTTGAGCCTAGAGGCACCATAGACTTAAGCCAGATATAGGTTGATTCATACACAAAAATAAGTTTTAATGTTATCACCATTTATCAGGGCTGATCTAATATTTACACTATCCAATAAAGACCTGAATGGTTTTTATCCAATAACTGAAAATACTAAGAGTAGCATAGATCCTACGTCAACGAACAGATGTAGGAAAAAAATACTAACAAAAAGCATAGATCCTAGGCCAAGAAGTAAAGGTCGAAAATCTAAATGGCAGCGAAAAACCTCCTACAGCTAGAAGCCAAATAGCAGGTGAAACAAGATAGCAAAACATCCTAGCCCAATGGATTCTGCAAGTAGTCTCTTAGAATGATACTTGATGAGTAACAGAAATAGGCAAGAAAAAGATAAAAATGATACTGGCAAAATAATTGGAGCTACCCAACTATGGAACAGCAGGAGTGGCAGAGAAATACATAACCCAAATAGAGAAAACATATTTCTAATTTTTAACACATCAGGTCCTTATGCTAACAATTTCTTCCTGTAAAATATCATCCTATACACAGAATTCAAAAGGATCATCATTCAACACATGCCTTATAAACTAACACCATTGATATATCTACAGATTGACACACGCTATACAATAGAGGCTGAAACAGATAAAGAAAGAAGGCAAACAGAAGGAACAAATTGTTATTTCTGATATTGTGCAGATACCTGCCAACTATTACAAGTTTTATTGTCCAAGACACCCGAATATCTCTGTAATTTGCTCAATCTACATGCTCCAACAAACATGTTTATCAATAAACTCATTAGTGATAATTTCAGTTAATTTCATCGACTGAAACACCGTGTCCGTTTATCTCTTCATCCTACACTAGTTATGTAATGCTCTTTACAGTACTAGATTTGTGAATGATTTATAAAGACTTAGATTATTTACTAGTTTTCCACTTAATCATTTTAAGATATTCAATCAGGCTAAACGGGTTCTAAGGCTCGTACTCAAACTCAGCCATGTCTCATCTACGCACTTGAACATTCGTGTACAACATTTACCCTCCCCCTGCCAGTACAAGTGTTTAAAAATTTTATACATTTTAGCCCCGTTAATTAGGATCCTCACCTACAAGTACAAATTAAAACATTTCGGGCCAGTTGATTAGGCTAAACGAGCTGAGAATTTAGTACTCCAACACTGGGTCATCGCATCTATGGCTTCGAGCATTCAGAGTCTTTAGCACCCTTTTCTTTAAACACATCTCTTTTGCAATAAGTATTTGGATAAAATTTCAAAAAGAGCTGAATGCTCAATTTCATTTTCTCCAGAAGCAAGAATTTTTAGTCTCAGAAAAGCACTTCTTTCAAAAGAGAGCTTTTGGACAATCCAAACGAACCCTTAGTATTCTTGATTCATCCTTGTTCTAATTGTGAAACGTTTCTCCAAAAAATCAAACCCAAAAAACTTTGCACCACCCAAAAACAAAACAAAAGAAAAAAAAAAAAGTCTATAACTTGAACATCAAGAATTTTTCTTAAGAAAAGAAAACACAACAATACAAGAATATTGAATTAACATAACACAAACCTGTGAAGGACAGCTTCATGAGAGCCGAGGCTCAAGCACATACGAGCCAATGCTTCATCACGATCAGCAGCCAACTGCTCCAACTGCCTCTTCACACCCACATGGAAACACTCCCTATCCTCGTTCAACAACACGCCGCTCAAGTATTTTCCGGCCGCTGTCTTCAGCTGCAGCGGCGCGTTCAACCCACTAAACCCACACTTACTACCACCACCACCAACACTCCCCGCCACCACCACCACGGCGACCGAAGTCAACGGCGTCCTCCTCCTCCGGCCGATCCAACGGCCAGGACCGGACTTCGGTCTGGTTAGAGATTGGAGAAGACTAGGCTTGGTGCTGTAGGAAAGGCAATAGTCCATTCAAGTGTGTGTGTTTTTTTGAGTGTGTGTTTGTGCGTGCTTAAACCCCTTTAGATGGATGAGAATTATTGAGGGGTGGGATATTATAGAGTGGAGAGGTGAAGTGGGGACAGATGATAAGGAGACTAAATAGTGGCCAGTGGAGAGAGTGGATAAGGATAAATTGATAAAAGTATCGTTACGGTAAACTGTGGGCTACACCAACTCAATTCAACATTGGGCAGCCAAGATTTTGGCCTCATTTGAATTGATTTTTCTAAAAATATTTTTTTAATAATTTTAAAATAAAATATTTTTTTTAAAATTAAAATTTTTAATTTTTATGAATTTTTTTTTAATTTTAACTTTTTTAAAAATCAAACTAAATAATTATTGTAAAAGTAATATATTTTTTTAGGGAAAAAAATGTTTTTCTTTTCACTCTCCTTCGTTTTTAGTGTTTTTCTTTTTGCCATGAGAAATTAGATGAAAATGTAATATTTTCACCTATTTTTTTGCAAATATTGACGCAATAACTATCAATAACACTTTTAGGAGTGTTCCTCGTTCGACTATTCGAGTAATAGATTAGGTTGCAGAAGAAATTCAGGTAAGCGTTATTTCTATATCCTGACCTAGTAGTCTATCGTCGGAATTAGCTTATTTTCTACTACCTGATTTTGATGCCTCTGGCGTTGATTATTATTGTAATTTGTGACATTTTGTAGTATACTATGATCTTCCCCAATAAAAGAAAATAACTACCAATAACATAAAATATAAACATAAAGAGTGAAAAAATATCAACTATGAAAATAAAGAACTAACTTAATAAAAACAAAGAAAGGTAGAAGAATTACTGGGGGTAATAAACCCTTTTTACTAGTTTAGCTCAACCTATTTATAAAGGTTCTACCATGAGAAGTTTTTATCATGCACGACATTTGAAAGGAATCAAATTAATTTGGTTTTTCTTTAACTTTATAGTTAAAGACGATAATATTGATGGGGACAAGTATCCCTACTACAAATTCTACATAGAAGAGATATTCATTTTCAAGACTTTCTCTTCAATTTGATTTTGTACGAGTTTCATTTTGCATTTTGTTAAGAAATTATTTATGGGTCCACACACTAATTATATATTAATATTTTCTATTAGGTAGGTGTATATATATATATATATATGTGTGTGTGTGTATGTATGTGTGTGTGTATTTGCGTATGTATATATATGAATTCTTGTGCATATACTAGTTGATATTTTTACTTCTAAGAGCATTTTGTATTTTGTTGTGCCAAAAAAAAAAAGCTAAATTTAGGAGATTTAGTAGCAATTATTGTTTATGTTTATTTTTCTTTTATCTTCTTATCTTGGTAGAATTAAGAGTATCAAGCATTATCATGCGTCATAATCTTAATGATTGAAGATTGAGTCTTCTAGACCACTCTTCACTTGAAAGATGTATATGTGTCACCAAAAGCAATCATTCGAGTTAAAGAATAAGGAAAAAGGGGAAACAGAAGAAGAAGGAATCTCCTCTTTTGGGCCACTAATTAAGCAACAAAGCAATGTTGTTAATATATTTATGTCTATGCGTGTTTGTTTCTTGCTACTTGCCATCCATAAGATCAAAACAGTGAACACAAACTTTTCATAAATAAGATTACGTGTGTGTGTAGTATATATATGTGTCTATCTAAATAGTGTCTGCCTATGGGTATTAGGTCATTAATAAAGCTTTTAAAGTAGGATACGAGAAGATGATCCATTCAAAAAGTGTCGTTGCATAACTGGTGTCGACCTCTCTTAAAAAGAAAATAGTGTTTTTGTATCTTCTAAACTTTTTAGAACATAAGTTATAGAATTATTTCATGTAATAGCATCATCTTACAAGCTGAAACAATTGCGATTAGAACAAAAATTTCACATTTAGAAGATAAATCACACAATAAGCCATATATTTTTATATGTAACTATGGTTCAACAAGAACATTTACCTACCTTTTAAAGCTAAAAAGTATGTTATAAAATACAAAGAATTTTTTAAATAAGATTAGTTAAAAGATTAGCGGTAGCTCAAGTAATTAAACTATCTTATTAAGAAATGTGGTCTTGGGTTCAAACCTCATGAAGGATGAGGAGTTAAGTTAGAGGTGTGGGATGGAAAAAGAAAAAGTTCTGAGATAAGATTAGTTGAAAGATTAGAGGTAACTCAAGTAGTCGAACTGTTTTTTTAGAAAATGTCGTCTTGGGTTCAAATTTCATGAAGAATGAGGGGTTAGCCCCCAGGGGCATAGGTGAGTTGGTAAGTGGCCAGGTGATTGGGGTGTAAACACTCCGACAACGCGGGTTCGAATCCATGTGGTGGCAGTTCCCTGCTGAAATATTGTGGGGGCTGCTGCTGGGTTCGTGACCCGTTGGTCCTTTCCCTGGCAGGACTGCCACTCATGCACATCCCTAATTTACATTCCACTTGGTCATGGGGCCTCTGGCACAGGTGGGGAAGGGGTAGGTGGGGAAGGGGTTCGCCTTCGGACTAACTCTTTTAAAAGAATGAGGAGTTAAATTAGAGGTGTGGAATGGAAAAATATATATATATATATATATATATGAGATAAGATTAGTTGAAAGATTAGAGGTAGCTCAAGTTGTTGAATTGTCTTCTTGAGGAATGTGGTCTCGGGTTCAAACCTCACGAAGGATGAGGAGTTAAGTCAGAGATGCGGGATGGAAAAAGAAAAAAAATTTGTGATAACCTGTTTGAAGTTTTTAAGGTATAGCTATTTTATAAAAATCTGATTAGGCGGCTTGCTTATATATCTTGAAAACTGAAACGCTAATTAATCAGTCTGAGTCAAGGGTCATGCGGCAGTTTACATCCAACTTACGTACCGAACGTGGTTCAATAATTGCCAGTTTGTCAGTTAACATGTTGCCGTCTAGAAAAGGACACTTTGCAATTACAGGGTTAAGCAATCCACTATTAATTAATTACTGACAATTAAGAACGGAATAAACAGAATCCATTGTTTTTTGCATATGATGAGTGAATTTATAGGTTCTCTTATTTTTTTAATTTTTTTAATGTATAAGAGAGATAATCTTAATTTTTTTATAAGATTAAATTAGTTTGAATCTTTTATTTTAAAATTTAAATTTTTTATCAATACTTTTTTTGGTGTGCGGAACAAAATTTGTTCCATAAAGATAATGCATAAATTTGTAAATAGGATATGTGAATATGTAGAGTGGTTATATGAATTTAAAGTAAAAAATAATTTTATCCATTTTTCCACGCAAGTGGCAGTAAACAAATTTACTATCGGCATGCACAAACAAAAGAGTTTGAATCTCACGCCATGTTTGTATCAATTGCATGCATAAAAAAAAAAAAAAAAGGAGTGAGAATCTCACGCAATGCTTTACAATTATTACATCTTTTTCCTTTTTTTTTCTTTTTGTTAAACCCCTCGTATTTATCTAATTTTCCCTCTTCTTAGGTTCCAATTCATGCCATTACCTTTGAAGACTGCAACTTTAATCACTTGAACTGCTTTCTAAATCAACTATTATATCTGTAGACTCTAAGACCTACAATTAAGATCTCGACTCACAAGAATAATCAGAGTTCATTTAAATAGATACGAATGATACCTTTTGCATAGGATTTATATGACTATTTCAAATATTCATCCTTCGACTCCTTTTATTGTCCTCGTCTATTCTCAATCAATCACTCCCCCCTAATCAATCCTGCAATCTCCACTTTGTCCTAATTGTCTCACTGGCATAATGGCTCTTTTATTGTTGATGATCCTTGTGCAAGGATTATGTTAGCCCTATCAGTCCCTTATCAATGTGACCTAATTACAGCCCTCCTGCCCAAGATCGTATAGATCGGGTCGGCCCATGGCCCACGGGGTTGCCCATGGGTTCGGAGCCTAGTAGGCATACTGCCATTGTAATATCTTTGTACCATAACTAGGGATAAACAATGATAACTTACCGTAGAGTTATTATGTTTCCAAAAATTATTTAATTATAATTACGGAATCAACTAAAAATTATTAAACTTCTATAATATTATTAAAATGTTCTTATAATATTATAAATTTGAGATATCTTGTTTTATTAGTTGGTGCATAAAAACAGAATCCTGTGACTCTTCACATGCCTTATCAACCGCTAATATCTGTATTCCCTTATAAGAGACATCAATATATGTAAAGCCTCAACAAGTTCAACATAGTGGCTTCTTTATTATCCAGTATAATATAATTGTCCTTGTCCATCATTAAACATTAGTCATTATAGTACTCAAGTCAAAACTAATCTTAAAGTTAGGCTTTGCCATTTGTCCCATATCAAAATTAATATATTGTTTCCATCAAGGCAAAACATTAAAAATTACCAATAATAAATTATTATAAAAAGCAAAACATTAAAAAAGATGTTAATAATACATTATTATAAGAAGTGAACCAGACATCACTATCGTAGTGCGCTACTTTTGCTTTTGGATCGTGCAAGAGACGTAATTGCAACACTGCAACCTCATCCCTAGTGAGATGCTATCAATCTGGACGACTGATCTTTCGCCTAGTGTTTCGACCGAAAAAAGAAAAAGCAAGATTCTTACGCCTAGTGTTGTGACTTTTCAAATGTCACGATTGGGATGGACAACAAAGAGATTTTTGAAAAAAGAAACAGAAATACAGATGCAGTAGATATTGGCAAATTGTATTTTATTAGAGTTGGTAAATGGGTCAGGTCGGGTCATTTTTTTGGGTTGGCCCGCAACGTGCCGACCCACTCCCGACCCTCCAGGATTGGTAACGGTGGGTTTTCGAGTTGACTCGGGGGTCAATGGATTGGCCATCTACGTGTCAATATATATTTATATATATGTATGTATGTATGTATGTGTATATATATATATATATATGTATATATTAAAACTATGCATTTTTACAAAATAATTACAAAATAAAATATATAAACTCTTAAATCATAATATAAAACCATAATCAATTACAAAAATAATAATTGAACTTAGATCACATAACTAGTTGGACATGATTCTTTTTTTAAAATAAAGACAGGTTAGGGGAAGAATGCTGGCTAACCCAACCCAGCCTGTATTGGGTTGGGTTGGCCCGTTTGTCTTGCTCGTCATCAAAGCTGACATGTAACAATAACAACACATCAAAATATTAGCATTATAATTATAAAATTCACATGTTATTTTGTGGAACAACTTTATATATAATGCTGCTCTACTTATTTGTCAATTGTTTATAAACCCATGTGAATGAGCATAGCGAAACGGACTCTCACCCCAATCCACGTTAATTTCGAAAATTTAATTTGGGTCTCCTTCTATTCAGCCCAAGGTGTCACACTATAATCAAGTCCACTGCCGCCGTGCTCCCCACCTGCATCACAAACAATGCGGATGCATCTCGCTCGACCTCTCCTCTCCACACTCGCAACCTCCCTCCTCCGCTCCATTTCCACCTCCGCCGTCCTCCGCCATCCGACCACCACCACACCTCCGCCACCATCACCACCACCACCACAAGCCCCTCGACCACGAACCTTGACCCCAATGGAGAAACAATTCGAGACATGGATAACCAATCTCAAACCTGGCTTCACCCCATCCGACGTGGACGAAGCCCTAAAAGCCCAATCCGACCCGGACTTGGCACTCGACATCTTCCGATGGACGGCCCAACAACGCGGCTACAAGCACAACGACGTCACTTACTTAACCATGATCCAAATCGCCGTCTCCGGTAAGCGTTACCGCGCCGCCGAAACCCTCGTCGAGGAAGTCCTCGCCGGCGCGTGCCCGCCAAGCCTCCACCTTTACAATTCCATGATTAAATTCTGCTGTGGCCGTAAATTCTTATTCAACCGCGCTTTTGATATTTACAAAAAGATGCTGAAATGCGAAGATTCAAAACCCTCGCTTGAAACTTATGCTTTGTTGTTTAATTCGCTGCTTCGGAAATTTAATAGATTGAATGTTTGTTATGTTTATTTACACGCGGTTAGATCATTGACGAAGCAAATGAAGTTGTCTGGTGTGATACCTGATACGTTTGTTTTGAATATGATTATCAAAGCTTATTCAAAATGTTTGGAAGTTGATGAAGCGATTAGGGTTTTTCGCGAAATGGGGTTGTATGGGTGTGAGCCGAATGCGTATACTTATAGTTACATGGTGAGAGGGTTGTGTGAGAAGGGGAGGGTGAATAAGGGGTTGGGGTTTTATAAGGAAATGAAGGAGAAAGGGTTGGTGCCGAAAGGGAGCAGTTATATGGTTTTGGTATGTAGTCTTGCAATGGAACGGAGGTTTGAGGATGCTATCGAGGTTGTGTTTGATATGTTTGCGAGTTCTTTGGCGCCGGATCTGTTGACGTATAAGACGTTGTTGGAAGAGATGTGTAGGGATGGGCGAGGGAACGATGCTTTCGAATTGCTTGAAGAAGTTAGGAAGAGGGATACTTTTATGAATGAGAAAACCTACAACACTCTGTTGAATGGTTTGCATTTTTTGAACCGAGAGTGAGTCTTTCAAGCTCATTTATCCTTCAAATGTTTGCTCAGTCCAGGATATTTTGAAAGCTTTGTTTGATTGGATGGAGCTTCGGGCTTGTGGTTTACACTAGAGTGGCTTAGTTATCTTATCAGCAAACAAGCATATAGAGTCTAGATGCACGGCTCGGTCTACTAGGTGCAGTTCGGATGGAAACTGCATTTATAGTCTTATTTCTCTCAAAAGTGAGCAACTATCTGAAAGAAGACGCCACTTGGCTTTTCCATCTAGCTCCAATCAGGGAGCAAATTGAATCTTTTGATTAGCTGGTTGCTAAAATTGTATATGAGCATCTGAGGAAGGCTAACTGTCTGGGTAATAGATCATTCTGTTTGGCAAAACTCAGATAAGCAGCTGAGAGTAAAGATCATGATTGGAATGTGTACAAGGTTGTCTGATATTAGAAATCATGATTGGAATGCGGACAACGTATTCTTTTGTTGAGAACATCAGTTGGGCAAGAACTAAAGGTGCTACATTGGGCTTCATGAGTTATCCTGAAGTGCTCCTTTTATAATTGGGTGCAACCAGATATCTTTTTTTGAATGATCCTCACATATCAATAGATTGATTCCTTTAATTATGCAGAACATGTTACCTTAGGCGGTTGGGCAAAATTCATTTGGCGGATTCATTGTTGTTGATGGTTGCCTATATGGTTGCAAGTATAATTATAGAGTTACCGGTTATCAGTGTGGTGCAAAGATTCCATTTTCTCAGCTGTGAGGAGATGCTGAACAAGCTGGAACTAGATGCTCTTCTTTTGCTGCGAAGTCGCATGCATTCATGCTGATTGTCTTCCCAGTATCGGGGTTGGGTGATCTGTGCAGGTCTCACCATGTCTTGCTAAAAATAAGCGAGTTCTCATTCATTGGCTCTTACCAGATGCTGGTAAGTTCTCTGCCATGCAATGTATGTAGTATTATCTACAACTGTACTTCGAGGGGACGCCTCGATGCTGGTAAGAGATTCAAGTTCTTTTCCTGGCTTTTGAATCACATAAAACTTGGCAGCGTACACATTTATGATGTAACCAAGACATGAGTCTCCACAAAGCAGTCAGCATGCTGTACAGTCGCATCAAGCAGAAGAATCTTTCGTGTGTTTTTCACTAGTTATCGTCCCTGCACTTGTTGAGTTTTGATGGAGTGTGTAGCTAACCATATAGCTGATGGCTCTAACGGAAACGAATAGAGTTGTTAGACGTATATAGCCGATTCTATTTAATTGGATAAATGGAGATAGAACTATATAACCGACTCCATCTAATCGAACCGTGCAGCAGCCTTTCAGAGCTGCATACGTAGAAAATTTTGCCGTCAGTCTGCTGAGTAAGCCCATTTACATCCAGTTATCTCGAGGGTACATAATCATACACCGAGTCTATAATTCTGACCTGCTCGGGAAACATATCCTTATGGGGTTTGATATTTTAGACTCTCATGGAGGAAAGGAGACAGATACATCTAAACGCATAATAGAGTGCAAGAGCTTCAACTCGAAAACATCCAGTTATTATTTATCTTGAATTTCACACTCTAGACTATAATATCTTTCCATGAGTCTTTCAAAATAATCAATTATCAGTTTTAGCTTAACATCAAATTAAATGAAATCTAAACATGATGTAATCTTGTTATGCATATTTTGGAGGGGAAATGAAGACATCGATATTTTGAATTCGAACCAATTTGAAAATTTGTTGAGAAATATTTTATATAAAAATAATTAATTCATAATAATGTCAATAATTATAAAATTTATTATTATTACTGTTAATTAATGATTATAGTAAAACATCATAATCCTTATAAGTGCTGCTGACATGAAGTCTCACTACCATGTCACTCTCGTCTGCAGAAGGTGTTTAGCGTTGCTTATAAGTCAAATCTGCTTATCTACAAAATAAAATTATTTATCTATAAGCAAGTTTTATCTTTTTATAAACAAGATAGTTTAATTAAATGAAAAGATATCTCTATCTCTTAAACAAACAACACTTTCTTAGTTTAATAAAAAGTAATTTTTAGAAGGTTTATGGAAGTGTTTATTTAGGTGCTCATAGGAACTAAATTTTTATTTGAGGTGTAAAGCACTTAAATAAGTATGGTCAGATGCTTATTTTATAGTCAATTTAACAATATTACTACTTCTAAGAACATAATTTTTAAACATATTTACTATTTATAGGATATTTTATTCAAATGCTTCTTTATTTAGTTATTATTTGTTTATGCACATAAAAAATTACTTAAAAAGTAAGTTAATAGTATTCTAATTACTTACGAATAGCTTTAAGAAAAAAAGGCAAAGCCAAATAAGCCCATTTTTGCACTCCACTATTTGTGAAGCATGTTAGCGCCCAAAGCAAAAGGCGTCCACATGCTGCCACATGGCATTCTATATATGTGTTGTATATGCATGCATGCATACATACATACATACATCTGTACTATATAATAAAAAAAAATAAGTTATAATTTCATATTATCAAGTGACATTATATACGATAAACTTTTCATAATTACTTATCAATTAATTAAATATGCCCATTCTTAGATCATTTTTGTTTTCTATTATTTATTTAGTTTCATTCCTGTATTAAACGTTTTAATTTAATTAATATTATTCCCTTTTTTATATATCTCATTATTGTTTTATTAATTCCGTATTATATAATTGTTTCAATAACTATTTAGTAAGATGTAAAAACTCAATAGCTTTAATATATTCAATCACATATGTCGCTCTTGTGTATTGTACGGGTGTCACACTAGTGTGTGTGTCTATATATACCACTAGCGTGTTTGTGTATATATATACACATACATATATATATATATGTATATGTATATTTGGGCTTTGGTTGATTAATATGGTTCACTTTCCAAACAAGTCAATTTTTTGTTAATTAATACGGTTGATTTCTCGAATATGCCACTTTTTGTTTTTTCATATAACTAACTAGAGAGGAAAGATATGTAATATATTATATCAATAACATTTAACATACGAAAAATTTTAAAAAGAAACCAAACGCACCACGCGTGAAATTAAGATAAATAAAAATAACTAAAAAATAATTCCCAAAAAATGAAAAATAAAAAAAATTACATTAAAAAATCCTAATTAAAACAAATGGATTCACAAATTATTTTCTGTAATTGATATATCTTCACATACTCCCTATTTGTTATTAATTCAGTTGGTCATTATTATAAATTATTTATACAGGTTAGCAGACATAATGAAATTACATTTAATTTGTTATATTTATTATTAATAAATATTCATGCACACTGTTAGTTACCAAAAAAATAATTAATAAAAAAAAAGTGATAAAAAATGTACTCCAATTAAGATGCATATATTTTATTTTATTTATAAGTAGAATTTTTTGTTACACGCCCGGCCTTACACCAGTAGCATGCCAATTATAATAGCTCAGCTGCCCTTACCAAATTCGCTTAAACAGAGAAATGCACGAGTGGTGCACAGAAAGCAAAACGCAGAAGCGAAAAATGAGTGCGAAAATGAGCAGCGTCTCAAACGCCCTTTTACTATTTCTCCTTTTGGCTTTTATATTTTTCGGTACTTGCTTATTAACAGATCCAAACCCATATACTTTTTCCACTCGTTATTTATACCCAAAAAAAATTCTCTAGATCTAATTAATTTTGAAATGTCTAAATTATCTTTTTTATGCCCTGACAAAATTTTGAATTTTGCTTTTTTTTCTCTTTTTCAGTTGCGGCTAAGAAATCAAAGGATGTTACGGAGTTACAAATCGGCGTGAAGGTAACAAAAGTCTTCCTCTTTGCATTTCACATTGTGGCAACTAATCCCACATTGGTTCTGTGGATTTTTTTTTTTTTGGCGGATAAAAAAAATTGTGCTTATTGGGTCTGAGTTATTAGATGTTGTAGAGGAGAGTATGTAACGCTCTGTCCCGCATCGGTTCTATGGGAGATTTATGTTGAACCTGTTTTGGATGGATTGTTATATGTGTCCAAATTAATTGTTTATATTTGTTGAGATGTTACAGTGTTGTCAGTTTGTTAAAATAAAATGCTGAGGATGATCATTTTTTTGAAAATTGTGTTCTAGCATTGGGTAGAAATTTCTGTTTCTTTTGAAAGAATTGGAAATTAATCTGTTAATTGCTTGATAAATCTATCAGGCGATTATGCGTGGTACAGTATATTCTTGTCCCATCTAGGAAAATCGTGAATTTCGAGACCCGGGATTCTTAACAATGCGATAAGTAAAGGGCAAATTCTAGTGCTAGTAAATAATAATACCCAATATTCCAACTTTAGATTATGAATTGCGATGTCTTGCCTAAGTGTTCGAAGTATTCATTATTATCTTTTTGCAAGACTGCAATAGGAGATGGACATGTGATCGTGCACATGAAATAAGATGATTTTATAAAAGTAATTTTTTGTTTTCCCATCCAATGTGATGGAAAAATAGCAGGAGGGACTTAAGTGACAACTTTTGTGGAATATTACGTCTCGTTAAGTGATTTTTGTAAAATTGACAGCTAACTTGAAAATCCAAGGACTACAGCAGAAATTTGCCCCAAAAATAAATGAGACATTTAGTTGGCATTTTGCGTATAACATTTGAAAGGATGACCTGGGATATAATTTCTGAAGTTACTTATAGATTGCTATTAGTGCTTAAGGCTAATGTTTTAGTTGTTAAACATTTTGTTACAGGCTACATCACAATTATAGATAAGGATTGTTTTTTGTGCCGATATAGCTTGTCACCAAGAATGTTATGGAGTTGTTTCTCTTTTCTGCACATTTTCCTTTATTGGGTGATGTCAGGGACAAAAAGGAAACTGCCATAATGTTATCCAAAAATGGCAGGACTTTGAGACTATCTTTTTAGTACCTTGGTCTCCTAGATTTTCTGTTATGCAGAATTTGATATTGTAGTCTGCTATAGGTAGTCTGGGTTTGCTGCTTCTGGAATGAAAACTTGATCCTAATAGATTTGCTGTGGAGTATTTCTATAGTAAACCCTGTGAAGGGTAACATAAATATATCATCACGTTAACTGCTAAAATTTCAGTATTCTAGTTACTTCAACTAATGAAGTCTTATCATTTCAGTCTCTGAGTACCTTTACATGTGGTGTTGTCCTTTTTACTTTTACACAAACATGAAAGAGAGGCTGCAGCTTCTTGATTGTTTACCTATTTTATTGGATATTTTTCTCGGAGTATGTAGGATATTCCCAGTGTTTGCACTTTTTACTTTTTTAACTTGTTCAAATTTGCCTTCGTTTCTCCACTGCTGCAGTATAAACCGGAGTCATGTGATATTCAGGCTCATAAGGGTGATAGAATCAAAGTACACTATCGGGTGAGTAATAAAACTGCATTGTGATCTCCCTGCAATTTTTCATCTTTATGGCAGTAGAATGCCTGCAAATAGTTTTTAATATATAAACTGATCAGGATGGTCATTTTTCATTTTTTCTTTCTCTTTACTTGTGTTTTTCTGGAAATATGCATGAGTATTACGCAAAGCAAATCTAGTATCTCTTGTTTGGGAATCTTCAAAGCTTCACCTGAAGATATATTTTCTGTTATTCTTGTGTTTGACCACCTTAACATCTCTTTGTTTTTAATTTTATTGGCAGGGAACACTCACTGATGGAACTGTATTTGACTCTAGCTATGATAGGAATGATGCTATTGAATTTGAGCTTGGTAGTGGTCAAGTGATAAAAGGTTTGTGGCGGTATTTTCTTTTTCAAAAAAAATTATCTTATTGTCCTTATAGATAGTTGCTTTTCCATTTCTTTCACCCAGCAAAGAAATAAAATTTTAATCAAGGCTACAAGTTTACAACTGATTAGTAGACATTGGCTGTTGTTCTTGAGAACCAACCTCAGTATCTCTGGTCTCTTTGTATGCTCTAGAATGATTAGAACATGTAAAGATAGCAGAAAGTGTAGGAAACAGAATCTCGAAGGGTGATTCTGGTCTATAGTGACCGTTGAAACTACCGTTGGATATTGCAGAAACAAACCGAAGCTGTCTTGCACATAGTCATCTAGCTTTGATTTAATCACAAATTAAATGAGGCCTTGTTGAAATATATATATATTTTGACTGCTAATGAGTTTGGAGCAATGTTTTTTTCCTCATCATGTGCTTTAAAATAACTTGGCGTTTGGCCAGAATGACATTCATTTAAATCAAAAGTAGGAAGCAGTAAATTCAAGATATATTAGTATTTAGATGGAGCAAGACTAATATATATTTTGATGTCTCCATGGTTAAGTTCTTATGTATCCTGCCTTATAGATGAATTGGTTCTTTTGCAGGATGGGACCAAGGGCTTCTAGGAATGTGTGTTGGGGAGAAGAGAAAATTGAAAATTCCTGCTAAACTTGGTTATGGAGAACAGGGCTCCCCACCTAAAATCCCAGGTAATACAAGCTGCACTTTTAAAGGGTAAAAGCTTCATGTTGGAGCAATAATTATTCATTACCATTAACTAACAAAAAGATCTCTAGATGCTAGACATATTAAACAATCAAGTGCACCTGCTTGCATCAAATTCTTGCACCCAAATTTGAACTGAATATGGTCATGATGTCCATTGATTAATGTTCCTACTATTTGTGAATGTAAAATGCTTTTCTATTTGACTATTGTCATATCCTGCTCAATTTCTTTGTCTCCTTTTCTTTTGAAGTAATTGTAAGTGCAGCCTGTGTTGTGATTGAAGTGACATGCTGCATGGACACATAAATGCTTAGAAGACTTCTGCTAGTACCTTATGTTATGACAGTCTCAAAATCTTCATGGAGTTCTAGATTGGAGAAGTTAGATGAAAGAATATTTTAAATTCAGAAATTTTTGTTGGGGAATATGCATACAATATTATGTGAACAGGTTACACCCTAGATGACTTTATGCCTTTGTTTTGTGCCTAAAATTGACAAAAACAAATTTTGTTCTGGCATATAATCAGTGTCAGTTGTCTGGTGATTATAATTGCATTTGGGCCGGCTTGTTCCATGAGATGGATCTTCAAAGGACTGAAAAATGTCCTTTATTCTTGTCAAATATTTCTTACTGAGAACTTTCCACCAGCATATTTCTCTAATTCTTATATAGTCACGTGACAATATTGGGTAGCTGAGCGACCGTATGACAATTCATATTTTGCTTGAAATTTATTTGTTTTGCTTTTCAATATAAATCCCCGAGTTAAACCTCAACATGGAGAATGGGACCGGGACCTGGACTCTCTACCCTGTAAAGTAGCAGCCTTCTCTATCTACTGGGCTACATCTCATTCCTGAATTGTGCTTGAAATATCTGCTCAAGCTACTTAACAAAATAGTGAGTGTAATTCATACAGACTTGAATAAAGAATTTATCATCTTGTGGGAACCTTTCATAGTTTGATTACACAATGTACTTTTGTGTGCTTTTTGCGGCGGTTCAAAATCATCAAACTTAACTACTTAAAGATGGTTAGTAATATTTCTTTGAATATTTTCCAGGGGGCGCAACACTTATTTTTGAAACTGAGCTAGTTGCTGTGAACGGAAAAACATTGAGCGGAGGAAAGCCGGATGACAGTGAACTGTAAGAGGAGGAAGCTCCAAAGGAGTGCCTTGAACGAATTTCAGTCACAAGAGAATAAGAGATTCCTCTGTCTTTGTAGATTCTTTCTTAAGATATATACCAAAGAACCTGTAGCATGCTTGAAGGTCTTAGTAATGTCAATTGTCTTTTTGCTTTGGTCCTTCATCTTTTGTCTTCTGAGGTTTGCCTAATCAGGATTGACGTTTTGTCTATTAACATTTAACTGTGGAAAGTGTCCATGATCTTTTCACGTGGAAGTTCAGTGAAGTGTTCGGCTATGGATTTTTCAATGAAGTGTTTGGCTTTGTTTATAAGTAGGTTTCAGACACAGAAAATTTACTTGTTGATAAAATTTGTTTATAAGCAGATTTTATCTGATTATAAGCAATGCTTTCCTTACTTTTTTTTTTATGTGTTTGATAAAATTTGTTTATAAGTAAGTTTTATCTACTTATAGGCAACGCTTTTTTTACTTTTTCTTTAACTTGCTTATAAGTAAAGTGGTTTGGCTAGAGAAAAGGACACCTCTACTTTACAAGAATGAAAAGCAACACTTTTTTATTTTAATGAAAAGTTCTTTTAGTTATTTTAACAAACGTTATTATTTATTAGTACATGTTTTTCAAATATGTGAACATTTTTAAGTATATTTGATTCGTATATTTTTTTTACTTATTTGTCATTTGCTTATAAGTATTAAAAGTAACTTACAAGCTTAAACAAAACAAAGCCAAACACATTCTACATGTCGTACCTTATCAATAGAAGTATTGTCTGACTTTTGACTTATATGGAACATCTACAGAGACTTTATTAAGAAGAAATACAATATAGTTTCGCCTGAAACGAACTTACTTTTACTAAAAACGAAAAAAGAAAGAACTTGTAAAATTCTTCTCCTTTTTTGTGGCTAACTGAAAAATCATCTCCCTCAAACTTTTTTTGTTGTACTTATTCTAAATTCGTTAAAAATGTTACACAACTTTTTCTTTTCCGTTTCTTTTGTCCTAAATTTGGAAAAGGAAAAGGAAAAAAAAGTCTTTAAAAGGTCAAATAATGCCGAAACTGGAGACAAATTTGTCTATTTGAAATTTTTTATTTGATTTATATGCCGTAAACGCAGTATATGACATTGACACATAGAATTATTAGAAACTGTCGTATATTTTCAGATCATAAAAGCATTTTATAGATTTTTCCAGATTTTACAAAGTCTGCTGCTAGATATGGTGATTCAGCTTTTCATTTTCCTTTTGTGCAGTCAGATGTGCTCCAGAGAGTTTCATGACGTGTAATGGGTCCATCTTTCACCAGCATAAATACTTTCTGGGCTTTTCTTACATAAGCGACCAATTAACTCAGCTATTCTATCACGTGAGAGTATTTTCAATCCTTTACGTAATTTGAAAATTTCGAAATAATTCAAGTAATTGAGATTATTCTTTAAAAGTAAAGATTTAGTTTGAAATCTATAACAGTAACAGGTTATATAGAGAGCAGAGTTAAAAAGAATTTATTTTCAACTAATTGTTAATTAAATTGGCTTCACATAGGAACGGGTCTATCTGTGTATAATTTGTTTTCGAGAAATTACAAGTATAATTCTAACAAAAGTTATCTATAAAAGAAATTATTTAATTGATAATGTAGACCATGTTACTATTGCTAGAGTATTTGGGAAATGAATTCTTTATGGATATTTCATTTGCAACAATTACATCTATATTTTTCTCTTGTTACTATGTTATTCTATTATCCTTCAATAATATTATGCAATAATTAAGTTTCATTTCATATCTATACAGAAATAATTTTATATATATATATATATATATATATATAATAAATGGCAAGTGATTTGCCACATCAACTTTTCTTTTTCTTAATTAATTTAAACTAATAATAAACATGTTAACGTAGTTGAAGCAAACAATACGACATGCGGTTGTTGAACTTGCTCATTGACATATTTATGAAATATAATAATTTAATTTTTGTTTTTAAACTTCACAGATGATTAAATTGAAAGCAATATATATCTATACTATATAATAAAATAAAATAAATTGTAATTTCGTATTACTAAGTGACGTTCTATATGATAAGTTTTTCATAATTACTTATCAATTAATTAAATATGCCCATTCTTAGGACATTTTTGTTTTCTATCATTTATTTATTTCCATTCCTGTATTAAATATTTTAATTTAATTAATATTATGTTATTTTTTTATATATATTATTATTATTTTATTAATTTCATAGCATATAATTATTTTAATAACTATTTAATAAGATGCAAAAATTCTATAACTTTAATATATCTAATTATATATGCTGCTCCTAGTGTATCGCATTAGTGACGCACCAATATGTCTATATATATATATTTAATACGTTAATAAATTATTGTTTCAATAAAATTAATCGTTCTTTAACTATACTATTAACTTCCGTCTGTCTTTTAACAACAAACCTCATTTTTTTGGAATTTCTTCGAACAGATGTGCTTACCTTTGTGAAAAATTTTGGAAAAGCACACCTCCAATAAATTGTGAACTATTTTTCTAATAAAACTGATTGATTTTTAACCATATAATCATCATATATATATATATATATGTATTAAGAATCCACATTCGGCGCATATTATTATAGATTTGAAGACATTGTTAATAATTTGATACGAACAAAAGAGAAATGTTTAAAATTTAGCGATTATGATTTCCCATATAATAAAAAGGAAAAAGCAAAATTCATTTCAAAATCAAAAAGCAAAAAAAAGAAAAAGAAAAAGAAAAAAGAAAAGCTAAACCCTTTCAGAACTCTCCAGAACCTCGAAAAAAGCCATAGCAGCCCCTCTTCTCCCTCTCTTATCACACCATTTAAGCCTCCCACTTTTCTCTCCTCAAATTCACCAACACGCATCGTTATTAGCTGCAACACAGTTTGAATTTACGAGAATTATTAGCATCAAATGGATGAGGATTTCGATATTCCGGCGGCCGGCGAGGGGATGATGGACGAGGACATGGCCCTGCCGGACGACGATGAAGCTCCGATCATGAAAGTAGGTGAAGAGAAGGAGATCGGGAAACAAGGATTGAAGAAGAAGCTTGTTAAGGAAGGTGAAGGTTGGGATACTCCTGATAATGGCGATGAAGTTGAAGGTAATTATGTTTTTGTTTTTCTTTGTTATTATATTTATTATCATTATTATTCTTTAGATAACGCAATATAATTTTCACTATTTTTTTTTTGGTCGAAACTAGAGTATAAGACGGAAAAAAACGGATAAGATTTTTATAGTTTATTGAACAGTATTGTTTCTGGAAGAATAGAAATGTAAATATATCTTATAAAAAATTATTCTTTGTAAGTTTTCAGTAACATTACTGTGAGATGTCTGGAGAAAATTTTGTAGAATGTTTAGATTTGAAAAAGTAAAATGAAAAGTGGATTTGATTTGGATTAGTAAATAATTTTAGATGGATGGAAGGAAAAATATTTAATATTTTTTTGGAGGGAAAAAAGTTATAAGATCGTACATGTGGTGTTAAGGAAATAGGCATAGATAGATTACACGTTAAATGCAATTAGAATACTAATAAGCTAATAACATTTATTATTTATATGACGGTAAGTGTAGTTTCTTTTATTTATTTTGCAGTTTAGTTTTATCTTCAATCTCTTATTTCCTTTTTGCCTTTTCTTTTGGTGCAGTTCACTATACTGGAACATTGCTTGATGGAACTAAATTTGATTCGAGCCGTGACACAGGCAATCCGTTCAAGTTCACTCTCGGCCAAGGTTAGTTTCTCTTCCCCTTTTACGATTTGGTGATGCTTTAGGTCATGTGAGGTTAGCTGATAATGTGAGAATTTTGGAGAATGTTAAATTGACTTTTACGAACATGTTTGAAAATGCTTCAGGTTTTATTGGGCTTTTGATGATTAATGTTGAATTTAATTTTGACTCCTTTTCATATGCAAGTAAAATAGTGCTAAGCATTATAAATCTTGAGTTATTGGATTTACTTTTTTTCTAATTGTGTACTTTGACGAGTTGGTGCTTCTTTCTCTGCGCTTACTTTTGTTTTATCTAACTACCTTACTGGTAGCTCCTCTTTTCCTCCTTTGTTCATGGAAAAGTACCTTTTTCCTGAAAAAAAAAAATATCTTTTTTGGAATAAGTATTTATATTAGAATTAGATTTCAAAAAAGCTGGAACTCTAAAAAAAAAAAAATAAATTTCAATTTCAACTTTTCCTAGAGGTCAGAAATTTTGGCTTATTAAAAAAAGCACATTTTTTAAAAAAATTTAGAGAAAGCACTTTTAGAAAAACTCATGAAAGTGTAAACTTTTGAACTAGAAGTTAGCTAGCATGGTATTGAGCAAGAAGATCCCTTGAATTGTTTACATACAGGAGTGAGTTCTATAGAATTGTTACTTAGGACAGGATGAGGCCACATAAAATTCTCAAAAAGGGTTGTGACAGTAGGAGAGTCGCCCTGGTTTAGTGGGACACAGAGTAGTTGAATTTCTTTTGCAACTGAATGGTCACTGGATGATATTAAAATTTCTGTTTACCTTTGCAGGGCAAGTGATTAAGGGATGGGACCAAGGTATCAAGACTATGAAGGAGGGTGAAAATGCCATTTTTACCATTCCTCCAGATCTTGCTTATGGGGAGTCTGGTTCTCCTCCAACCATTCCTCCAAATGCTACACTCCAGTTTGACGTTGAATTGTTATCATGGGTTAGCGTGAAAGACATCTGTAAGGATGGTGGAATATTCAAGAAGATCCTTGCTGAGGGAGAGAAATGGGAAAATCCCAAGGATCTAGATGAAGTATTCGGTAAATTGATCAAGTTTTCTGCTTCATACTTGCGTCCTTTATGTGGTTTCTTCTCTCTCTTTAGATAACAACTAAATGGTGCACCTTCTTTCTGCAACTCAGTTAAGTATGAAGCTAAACTTGAAGATGGTACATTGGTAGCAAAGTCTGATGGAGTGGAGTTCACTGTCCAAGAAGGTGAGCTTTTCAAGAGATTCCTCTGCCTTTTGTGCCAGTGTGGGTGTTTATTTTTGTATTTTCTGATAAGCCAGTATCTGTGAATAGGTCATTTCTGTCCTGCACTTGCCAAGGCTGTGAAGACAATGAAGAAAGGAGAAAAGGTCCTTTTGACGGTGAAGCCGCAATGTTAGTACAATTTAAGTCAACATAATAAATTTTTTTTTTTTGGAGCAAATCTGCTCGATATTTATATTCTCGTGCATGTTTTGCTGTTGTAGATGGCTTTGGAGAGAAGGGCAAGCCAGCCTCTGGTAATGAAGGATGTGTGCCACCAAGTGCTACACTGAATATTACTCTGGAACTGGTATCTTGGAAAACTGTATCTAATATCACAGATGACAAGAAAGTTGTTAAAAAGATCCTCAAAGAGGGAGAGGGTTATGAGCGGCCAAATGAAGGAGCTGTAGTTAAATGTTAGTTTCTTTTGGATTATATAACACTTCTCACTTTGGCCTATGGGATGGTATCTTATATTTTGACTTTATCTTTATCCCAGTGAAATTAATTGGGAAGCTGCAGGATGGTACAATATTCATCAAGAAGGGTCACAAAGAGGATGATGAAAATGATCTTTTTGAGTTTAAGACGGATGAGGGTATAATTGACTTTTCAGATCTCTGATAACATTATTGGATCTATTGCTTGTTGTCTAACTGTGTTCTCTCTCGAACAGAGCAAGTGGTGGAGGGGCTCGACAGGGCTGTGCTGACAATGAAGAAGGGTGAAGTTGCATTGCTGACAATTGCTCCGGAGTATGCTTTTGGTTCATCTGAGTCACAGCAGGAGTTGGCTGTGGTTCCATCGAACTCTACCTTATACTATGAGGTTGAGCTTGTATCCTTTGTCAAGGTTAGTGTACTAACAAAATTTCCTTTTTGTTATTGTGTTTGATAGTTAATAAGTTATGTGAGCTGAAAGTAAAACTTTGATGAATTTGTTTAGGAGAAGGAATCTTGGGATATGAACACCCAGGAGAAGATTGAGGCTGCTGGCAAAAAGAAGGAAGAAGGTAATGTACTCTTCAAGGCTGGTAAATATGTGAAAGCGTCAAAGAAATATGAGAAGGTAATTATCTTATTGAGATGCCTTTTGGCCATGATATTACCAGCTTTGCATGGTGGTATGCTTTTATTAACATCTTCTGAAATTTTGATGGTAGGCTGGCAAATTCATTGAATATGATTCGTCCTTCAGTGAAGAGGAGAAGAAACAGTCAAAAGTGCTGAAAATCACTTGCAATCTCAACAATGCAGCTTGCAAGTTGAAACTGAAAGACTACAAGGAGGCGGAAAAGCTATGCTCTAAGGTGTGATGAGCTACTTTATACTTCACCTGTTTGCTCTTTACAGTGTCAGTTTGAAAGTTGTGAGCTCATGAATCATGAAGAATAAAATGTTCTTGAAACAGGTATTGGAACTTGAGAGTACGAACATTAAGGCTCTCTACAGGAGAGCTCAAGCATACATGAATATGGCTGATTTGGATCTTGCAGAGTTTGATATTAAGAAAGCTCTTGAAATTGATCCAAACAACAGGTAATCTTAAAAGACTTTTTGGCTTAAAGTTCTTCAACCAGCTATTTTTAATCTAAAAGTTTGCTAGATTGATTCGACTTATCCTGAAAATGAAGGGAAGTAAAGCTGGAGCACAAAGTTTTGAAGGAGAAGGTCAAGGAATATAACAAGAAAGATGCCAAATTTTACGGGAACATGTTTGCCAAATTGAACAAGTTGGACACTAACAATGTAAGCGCACTGAGGTAGTTGTATAGTTTTTTGACATGGGCAAATGCTCATATGAATGAAGTCTAAATTCACTTGTGTTCCAATGCAGAACGCAACCTCCAAAGAAGCCGAACCAATGAATGTCGACAGCAAGTAATAAGAGCTTATCTCCATAAGTTGAGGGCAAACCTGGTCATGTGGTCTGCTATTATCATTTTTCTCCTATGGAAACCCCATGCTTGATTTATGAGTATGTGGTGAAGAGGTGTATCTGTGTCGAATTTTCGCAGACATTGAATATTGTCCTAGATTGAACTAATCAACAGATTTAATGGTCAATCTTCCTATTTTCTTTTGTGGTTTTCTTTTCGTCCTTCCTGAAGTCCTTCCCCCCGCACTTTTTTGGTGGTCAATGGTACGATGCAGTTATAAATTGCTGGCGCAGCGGGCTATCGAGGTAAGAGGTCGAATTGATAAATGCGTTAATGTGCTTTGGTTCTGAGGGCCCTTTGCCGTATGGATACTTTAAGGTTCGTTTGAATTGATCTTTTTCAAAAGTATCTTATTGTTAATCTTTTCGAGAAAGTGTTTTTTTAAAAACTAAAAATTCTGACTTTTAGAATGCAATTTTTGTAATTTTTTTTTTTTTGAGTTTTAGTTTTTTGGGAAGTGAAGTTAAATAGGTTTTGTTAAAAGAATCTACTTTTAAGTCAGAGGAAAAAACAAGAAGGTCAATCTAAATATGCCAAAAAGATACGTTTTGTTAAGAACAAAAGGATTTTTCTAATCCAAATAGGTCCTTAATGTGCTAGCGAATAGGAGCGACCTTCAAATACATCCCCAGATGACTAGTTTATCAGATACCTATAAGCCTTAGTTAGAAGGAAGGCGTTCTATAGACGAGCTCTTCCTCATTCAGTTAGATTATTTAGTAGTATGCTACACCCTTGTAAAGCAACTCTAAGCGTGTCGAAATAAAGAATGCATTGTCCAAGTGCTTTTTTCTTGTGCCCTTTTCTCACAATAAACGCCACGAATTCTACTATCTGTTTGCTTCTCTTCATGACAACACCAATCTAAAAGTTGTTTATACGCTTGGCTGGCCTTGTTGGGTATCTTACTAAATGGCATATGTTTTAGTGCGAGTGGTATGACATAGATACTAGTTTATTTAGTATGACAAGGGCTATGAGAACTTTAACAAGCAGTCTGTAGCATAGAAATTCGCAATTTTCCACAAGCTCTGTTCCTTTGACTGATTGTTTGCATATCTCAAGTTCTCTATTGCACTCTGGATTGGAATCGCCTTAATCGTTACATTGACTAGCAGAAATTATCGATGCCGCTCGCTCATGCACCCCGAACTTCCGAAGTCATTCCACGATGGTGCTTACTCGTGTACTCAAATTTGCGTGCTGTGCTTCTTTGTTTTGATCTAGTTTTGAAAAATATAAGGGGCATCGATCAATTTTAAAAATTATAAAAGGGTATTACGCATTCATAATAAACATAAAGGGATTGAGATTTGAGTTCTACTTTTATTTGACAAATATTTCTTCTAGTCAACTATTTGAGTGAGATTTTTGGTTTAAATCTTGTTATAATCATTCTCAACCTATTTGGCTAAGCTTATTTGGGACTTATATAAGCTGCGAATAGTAAAGAACATGTGAGGAAGTACTTGTCTCTATGAACTTATAAACTGCAAAATAAGTAGAGTCAAATGGGTTCTTGATTAGGTTTTTAACGGTGGTTCTATATATTAGAGATAGATTGACTTCGAATTGGGACTTTAAGTTGGTAGAAATGATCAAGAAGTACTCCTCGTGATTCTGACCCAAAGTATTTTCCTATTCACCGATTAAGTAAATAATTATCAAGAATGAAGTAATCTTTTACTTTGGTTAAAGTCCCTTGAGATTCAACTATTTTGTTTTTTAAATAGTTGCAAGACCAAAACAGGGTGCAAAAATCAAAAGCCCTTCTTTTTTCCTTTTTTCTAATGCTCTTTCCAAATACATGGCTTACATAGCCGACTCAACATTTTTGGAAAACAATCTACCTGCAAGTAAATTGGTTCAAAACTCAACTTGATCAACAGGTGAAAGAAATGAAAAGTGGAAAATGATTCAACTCTCTGGTATAACAGCTTTGTTTACATGGCTGTCTAATAGAAAATAATACCAAGGCAATCAATCACAAAATAAGCCAAGTTATGACTAAGGGGAAAGGTGTCTATCAGACTTTTTAAAAGAGAAAAAAGGGAAAGACATCGTTTAGGTTGGGCTAAGTTGATGGGCCGAACTAAAAGATACCTACCGCGAAACAAATCGTAGTCCAGCTACAGCCCAACAACAATAGGCCCACATCAAGAAAAACCCAATAGCCGCTGAGATTAGGGTTTTATCGGTTGCTCTGCAGTCTGCACGAGCAAGCAAGCTTACGTGCTAGAGAGAGAAAGAGAGAGAGAGAGAGAGAGAGAGAGAGAGAGAGGGATTGAAGATAAAAAAAAAATGGGTATGAATTTAAGCTTCAAAAAAGAAAAGTTGTATTTGGCTTAAAAAAAAAAATTTCAACTAAAAGTTGATTGTAATATGTATGTACAGGTATTTCACGTGATTCTATGCACAAGAGGCGTGCCACTGGTGGCAAGAAGAAAGCTTGGAGGAAGAAGCGCAAGTTAGTCTCCTTTTCTCATATACATTGTATATGTGTGTGTGTAAGAGAGATTAGGGTTGTGTGTATATGTATATGTATTCATGCGTGTATGAATGATTTTCTGTATATAATATGTGTATACTTTGATTGAAGTTGCCATATTGGATACGTAATTGCCAATAAGCTAAATTGTAAAATGAATAGATTAGGATTATGTAGAAGTGATTTTAGGGCTGCGTTTTTTAGTTCCCAACTTAAGAAATTCTGCTATTCGGTAATATATCTTTTTAGAGAGATTGTAAGAATCAGATTCTAGGAATAATCTGAACTTTTTATTCGATTAACTGCTCCTTGATGGTGTAAAAATTGAGTCTTGAGTTAATGGAGTATTGCATTGTAGGTGTTGGAAATTAGATTGGTACATTCAGGTTCTTGTAACTCGGGCGATTTTTCGTGCAGAGCTGTGTAGACATTTGATCTAATGTTGTTGTTGCCGATAATTATTATAAACACCCTAATCGTAATTTGGAGTTATTTTTTCTGCCTCCTTTTCTTCTGATGGGTGTTGGTTAAAAAAGATAGCCACTCTCTATGAGGTCTGTTGTATATTATTTCCTGTATCTCTCATTGATTAGGAGAAGTTTAAATGTGTTTGGTTGTTTTGCCTGTCTTTTGTTGGCCAGGAGAATTTGGGTGGGGAGGTTGTGGGGTTGAGAAAAACTATTATTGGTTTATAACGGTTGCATTGGCCTGGCCTAGGATAAGCCGAAGTCATCTACTTTTGATGAATTCGTAATTATCACTACTAAATCTAAGGTGGTCTTGCTCTCTGATATATGCTTTTGTTATTTTATTTTGTTTATAAAGGTATGAGCTTGGTCGCCAACCTGCAAACACTAAGCTGTCAAGCAACAAGACAGTTAGGAGAGTCCGTGTTCGAGGAGGAAATGTGAAGTGGAGGGCCCTGAGATTGGATACAGGAAACTATTCATGGGGTAGTGAGGCTGTCACTCGCAAAACACGTATCCTTGATGTGGTATACAATGCATCAAACAATGAGCTTGTCAGGACACAAACTTTAGTCAAGAGTGCAATTGTTCAGGTTGATGCAGCTCCTTTTAAGCAGTGGTACCACCAGCATTATGGCGTTGACGTTGGTAGGAAGAAGAAGGGGCCTGCTAAGAAGGAAACCGAGGTACCCTTAGCTATTTTACTTTATTTGACATCATGATGATGTAATACCAGTTGAAAACTTCATGTGTACTGACACGATTTCTGGCTTTTGCCTTTGACTCCCATAATGGGATTAAAACCATTGATGTACACACAAATATAGATATGTAATACTGTTTAGCTGTAAATGTGTTGTTATATTTATTTGTTAGTGATCTTTTGCCCTTTGGCTTGATCATGGCAGGAAGGAGAAGGTCCTGCTGAGGAAACTAAAAAGAGCAACCACGTCCAGAGGAAACTTGAGAAGCGCCAACAGGACCGTAAACTTGATCCACATCTAGAAGAGCAATTTGGTGCTGGTAGGTTGTTGGCCTGCATCTCTTCCCGCCCAGGTCAATGTGGCAGGGCTGATGGGTAAGTCAAGCCTCTCTATCTGGGTTCATTGGTTTCGGGACATTCTTCTTTACTATATATCTTACCTTTCCTGTCTTGTTTATGTAACTGGACAGTTATATCTTGGAGGGGAAAGAGCTTGAGTTCTACATGAAGAAACTCCAGAGAAAGAAGGGCAAGGGTGGATCTGGTGCTTCTGCTTAACTGGAACAAACACCGGCCACACTCTTGTAGTAGTCTTAGGTTTTCAATCTTTCTTCTTATCCGTTATGGTTTACATGGTCGTATTCGTATTTTTAATGTCTTTAGTGCTCGAACCTTTCTTGATGTCACGTCTTTATATACATTTTTGCCAGTATTCTATGAAATTTTAATTTTATTTATGACCCTCTTTATCTCAATTTTGCTCGAGACAATGATGCCGAATGGTTCCTGAGCTAGATCTTGTCATCTCCAGTCTGCAGAAAGTGATATCTGAGTTAACCATCTACACTGGATTGACAAGTTAAAATAAACTAAAACAAAAGTTTTCTGTCATGAATAGTTTCTATTTTTTTTTTGGGGGAGTCAAAATGAATAGTTTCTAGTTAAAATGAGCCTATGAAACTCAGTCATGTCATGAAATTGTATTTAGATATAATACTCCGTCTTATCATGAATGGCATTATTGAAGCAAGTTTTGCTATTTCTTTGAGTTTCTTGTTGCGCCCAAAAAATTTATTTTGGTAGGGATGATATGTTAATGAGAGACAAATTCTATAACAATTCATCAATACAGGAAAGAAATTTACAATTGTGATCTTACAATATGTCATTGATTTATTATTTTATCATGTTCTATTTTATGTGTAAGTATTATTCTTCACGCTGGGGGTGATAATTCGTATACAATCGAATCAAATCGAATTATGGATAATCGAATAATTAAATCTGTAAAATTTTGCCAACCAAAATCGAATGGAACTACTTCAATAATCAAAATTTATATATCTTAATCGAAATCAAAACCGGACTGAAAAAATAATTCAACTAAAATACCATCTCAAATTGGTTCAGTGTTGATTTTCGATTATTTGATCGAATTGTGCTAACGCTATCACTTTTACACATTGTTTGGATACAGGGGGAAAATTTAATAAAGGAAAGAAAAGAATTATGAAGAAAAGGAGGGAAAATGAGTAATTCATATTTGGATTAAAATATTTTTATGAGGAAAAGAAACATAAACGATTATGAGTATTTGTGTTTGGATTAAGAAGGAAATGGAAGGAAATGATAGATTATATATATAAATTTACTTTTGTGCCCTTGTTTTTATTTTGTCTTTTATAGCAAGTTTAGTAATTAAAATAAAACTCAGGAGATAAAATTGTTTTTTCACAACTTTCCTTCCCTTTCCTCCCTTTTGGAAGGATTAAAAATAAAGGAAACGAGAGAAAAGTTCTTTTCCGCTTAAAACCATCTCCCTCCCAAAATTTTCAAAACAAATAAAAGAAAGGATTCCTTCATCCCTCCAAAACCATTCCCTCCCCTCCATTCCCCTCAATCCAAACAGAGTGTTAAGATATAATCTAAATAAGCTCATGAATTAAGTTTTTGATGCTGTAACTTAATCCATCTCCTGAGAGAGAAGGGAAGCTAGTCATTGATAGTTTGATGAAAGCCAAACAATGAGACAACCACAAGTAAGCAAAGTAGAATGAATCTGTTTAACGAAAAATGTAGAGGTATTTGTGTGTTATTAATCCATCATAAGAACGTTTTCACTTCCCTGACAATTAAAAGCACAGGTTTCGCTTCGCTTTTTTATTTCGTTTTTTGAGACAATATCGAGCTTGGGATGGTTTTCTCTTTTCTCTTCTCTTTTCCAGACATTTGAAAAAAAAGGGTTTTTCTTCATTTTTTATTTCGTTTTTTGAGACTTTTTTTTTTCTGCAATAAGAAAAACGGTTTTTGCTTCATTTTTTTATTTCGCTTTTTTGAGTCGAGCTTGGGGGTGTTTTCTCTTTTCTCATTCTTTTTTCCCCCGACAATTTAAAAAAGGGTCTTACTTCATTTTTATTTCGTTTTTTGAGATAATATCGAGCTTGGGAATGATTACATGGTTGTATAACAAACTCCTAATTTTTTCTTTTCTCTTTCTTTCTTTTTCTTGACAATTAAAAAAAATAGTTATGCTTCATTTTTTATTTTGTTTTTTGAGACAATATCTTTTGGTTTTATCTGCTAAATTGGCCTAATTTATATAGTGTAGAAATTTTTATGTGTGCGAGTAGATGAGTCAATTCGCCCTTTTGGAACAATATCGAGTTTGGGAGTGGTTTTTCTTTTCTCTTTCATTTTTCCCCGACATTTAAAAAGGGGTTTTTGCTTCATTTTTATTTTGTTTTTAAAGATAATATCGAGCTTGGGGATGGTTACGTGGTAGACTTATAGACTCCTAATTTTTTTCTTTTTCTCTTTCTTTCTTTTTCTTGACAATTAAAAAAAAGGGGCTATGCTTCGTTTTTTTATTTTGTTTTTTGAGATAATACCTTTTGCTTTTATTTGCTAATTGGCCTAATTTATATCCTCCAGAAATTTTTATGTACACGAGTAGATGAGTCAATTTATTATTAAGTCTTTTTGACAATTTAAAAATGTCAAGTTCTAAAACATGTATATATATCAGAATCAAAACTTTAAGGGTTGTTATAATTTTTTCTAAAAAGATCATTAATAATTCCCCACTTATCCTTAAGGGATATTGTTATAATTGCCAAAACGAACTTTGTTAAGTGTTCACAGCCTTCTCACGTGCTTTCAGTAAAGATTGTAAAAAGACGTTTCATAAGCTTGAAGGATTCCTAGTAGTCCATGTATGGGCCAATTAATTATCAACTTTTTCTTACAATAAAAACCGAAAAAAAAAAAAACAAAAAAACCGAGTAGTCCATGCCTTTCAAGAAGCACATAGGTAATTTACTAACTAGTCAATTCACTACATACAGTTTCTCCTTATTAACACTCGATATCTTGGGCACCATTCATATGCTCCAAACTAGAAGGAATTGCAAATACCAAAATTGATTTATAGTAATGGAGAACAGGTTAGACATTAGCTTAGAATTGCAATTTTTTGGTACAATGTGATAGTGTTCATCTTTGTTTTCCCTTTTCTAACTTTTCTTTTTATTGGCGTTCTAAGGATACCGAAATAAAGAAGTCAATGAATTCTTTATTGTAAAATAGTTCTTTTGAAAGATCAAACCTAGCATCCGGTTTAGTGGAGCACCACGTGCATGTGAAGCGCACAAACCATAGAAAATTGTGCCATTCAACTTAGACATTTGCAAGTATTTTCCTGGGTTGCAAATTGGTCAGCACTTATAAGAATCATTTACACTAGAGAAAGCCTATTAAATATGGGGAAATTCTCAAAAATAGCTGTTTCTTGGTGAGACATAACACTTGCGTAGGGATGTCAATGGAGCGGGATAAGGGTGAGGTTCACCAACTCCTACTCCGCACCTGTCATTTTTTCACATGCTCCTATCCCGCCCCTATACTTGTATCGGAGTTTTCTCCCAACTATCATCCCTACCCCTATTAGTGTTTTTTATACTAAGTCCCTACCTACAGAGCACCTGTCAACAAAAGTCAAAGAAGTGATGGCATCGGGGTAAAACCCTTACCTATTAAGCCCCTACTTGTTAAATGAAACTCTTACCTGTTAATTAAATAAATTAAAATTCATTCTGAATAAATAAACTATCAAAAGTAATTTTAAAAATTAAAATTATTTTTAAAAATTAATTTTCTATAGATTAATATAGGACATCAAGATGATTTACGATAGAAAAGTGTCTTTTTTTATATGATAAATTCCAAAGAATCAATAAAAAAATTTACTTAGAAACCATAAGCTATAGTCATCAAATCAATACATACAATTAATTAGTGGATCGTGCATCTCCACAGAACGAGTAAAAGAAAAAATTACTTAGAAACAATAAGTTCAATTAATCAGATCAAAACTTTCAATTTATGAATGAATCAATTTCTATATATCTACGTTGAATGAAATAGGAATATTTTGTTCAAACGAATGTAATATTAAACATAACATATATACATACAAATATATATAGTTTAAAAATATATATATCGGGAAGGAATGGGGCAGGGCGGGGCCACCCAACCCCGACCCCGACCCCGCCCCGGCACCGATGCACAAATAAAAAACCCTGCCCCGCCCCACCTTAGAAGTTTTTTTGCAAAAACCCCGCTCTTACCCCGCCGGTACTTCTGCGGGGCGAGCTACCATTGATATCCCTACACTTGCGGTAAACTTTCCCTAAAGATAATTATCTCTATGGCAGGAAATCCTTTTAGAAATGGAGACAGAACAAATCTTGCAGTTAAAAGATCAAAAAAGTATTCCAATGAGCAATTGTTTTGTTTTTGAGAATCTTCCAAGATTTAATCAACTATTTAACTATTGTGGCTAAGATCTACATGAGATTTTTTCCCAAAGAAAAACATATATAATTGTACAGATCCTGTCAACTTCTAAAACAAAGAATGCCGAGTCTAAGTATCTAACACTACGCCAGCAGAATCACAGGCAAAACATTCACTAAAAGTTGCACCATGCTAATAGGGTGACAGAAGAATGATCCTGTGGTTGTTGTATACTCTTTACACCTCCTCAGCAGTTCGGCATCGACCGCAGGCATAACTCAATAATGGTGGGATCTTACCTCATGTAGATAGGCAAAATATCGCTTGCACATTTTTCTCGAAAAAGGGATCCAATTGGGGGCTGGTACCATGATGACACGAGAACCATTAGCTACAACGATTGCTGAACCTCTTGAGAAATTCTGCCTTTGTGATTAAAGTTCACTTCATGCCCCAAGCTTGATCTTATGCAAAATGAGTGTTTGGCCTACTTGTTCTCTATTTGTTCTCCAATCAGATCAAGGCCAACAACTAGGAAGGTTATCCCTTGAAACAACAGAAAGTAGAAGTGAATTCCCTGAGCGGATAACAAACTTCTCACTGAGGCAGTTAATAAGATAAATGCAAGCGCGAGTTCCTTTCTGTACAAGCGGTTTCTTCTAATTTTTCCTGTCTTTTTTGTTGTCTCTAATTTGTTAAGTGCGGAAAGATCTGATCCCGAGGTGGATCTGTGACGAGTATCAGATTCAAGTAAGGCCTCGGATTTGGTCTCCATGATGACAACTAGATCTGCCTCCGACGATCTGCCCATTTTCTTGGTGACAATCCATTCATAAGCACTTCCCAGTTGAAACAGTCCCGAGATCATGGCATTGAATTTGGTGACTGACATAGTATTCTCAAACAGAAGGTAGGGCACAATAAATGGGAATGAATGTGGAGCTGGGAGAATGTTCATGATAGACATAACTCCGGGGACATAACAAACCACCCAAGCGGGTAAATGAGCCTCTGGCAAGAACATAGTCAGTGGGAGAATAATGCAGAAGAGAGTGAATGAATAAAAGGGTAGGATGAGCTTCCGTAGGAGAAAGAAAAGAAATATCAGATTTGCTTTCTTGGCGCAGCTCACCTGAAATTGGAAAAAAATAATTAAGAGAATGGTAGTTGATATGGTAATTGATGCCATCGAGTGACTAATGTTAATATACACAGTGATTGTTTGTGTATTTGCAAACATGATTTCTAAATTCATGGTTATTCTACTAAGATAAAATCTCAGGAAGTTGATACAAGTCATGAATGCGACAAGCTTTATACTTGCATTGAAAGATAGCTACATAATAAAAGAAATTCTCACCTCTCACGTACTCAAATTCTAATCCAGAAAGTCAATTAAATGCTAAAAACAATATAGTGGTGCAAATTCAGATAAAACAAATGCACCAGAATATCAGAACCTCCACTCTAAAACATTAACCCCTTCTCCTTGCCATTACAACTTTAAAATCCAAAACAAGAACAGAAATTATAAGTTGTAGCTCTTATTTGAAGTGGGCAGGTTCACAGAGAAGGACAAATACATAGACCTCACAACTACATCTATTCAAGCTGAAGTTTCTTTGATCTCGATTTTATCAACATTGACAAGAACTGGAAGTACTTTTTCTCAAGTTCAATCTCAGAAAAGTAGTTGGCTGTCAGCATTCTCATGTTTTTTAGGTAGATTATCAATTTAAATTGTCTTCCCCTTCTTTCTTGGTAATTCCAGATATTTACTTAAGTAGATGAAGCTAAGCGTCTGAACCAAATTCACTTCTTCCTTTAAGAGTAATGAATCTTCATAGTTTTGTCCAACGTTCTATTTTCTGTTCAGAGAAAGGACTTACATGCAATGTAATGATTCTTGTTTCCTGCCAGAGAGTTTAAAAACTATTGAACCTGGACTAGGAATTATTATGTTCTTTATTTTGGAGGAAATTATTGCTCTGGAATTCATAATAAAGAAAGTGTTTTAAATTTTCAAAGGGCATGTGTTCCAAAACAGGATGGAGAGAATAACAAATTTTCGCATATCAACATCCACTGCAGATTTTATTTTTCATATATGCTTCAGTTTTGCACGTTGATATTTCAATATAATTCTAACTTCCTGATTGATCTTTCGCAGTTTTGGAAATACAATTAAATATGTCTTACCAACCTTTGAGCGCAGGATATCAAGAAAGCATAAGCGGAACAACTGCATGGGACCTGAATGCCAGCGATGTTGCTGCTTCTTGTATGCCTCATAAGACTCTGGAAGTTCACAGAGGCACTGCAAAACCGCAAAAAGGTTTAGATTACTGACACCTGATCCAAATGTGTAAATGAACTAATAGATAGTAGCAGTATCCTAATGACCTTCACATCATTCAGATAAACAAACTTCCACCCACATAGATGAGCACGGACAGCAATGTCCATATCTTCAACAGTTGTACGGTCCAACCAGCCACCACAGTCTTCTAGGGCCTTGATTTTCCAGACACCAGCAGTTCCATTGAAACCAAAAAAATTGATGAACCACCCATTGACTTGTTGCTCGACCTCAAAATGGAAAGACAAATTAATGTTCTGCAACCGTGTAAGCAAATTCTCATCCTTGTTTACAAATGCCCACCTCGTCTGGACCAAGGCGAGATCATTATTTCCCTTCAAGAATACGAAAGCAATTTTATGAAAATAAGAGAACTGGACATGCATAAGGGTATAATAATTCTACAAAATTCTAATATTAGAGCGTTGAGCACACGTAAAAGATTACATCAGCAGCTCCTTCCTGACATAATAATAGCATCCAGATAAGATCATTTCACAAGCATGCCATGCTTTGGTTGAGATTGGATAGCTTGATCCAAATGTTTCTTTCTTATAAGTGCTATATACGAAAGTAATTTTTGACCAATCAATAGAACAAAAGAGGACCAGATTAAAATTATCCTACCGAGGAATCCTACCCATCCTCCTAAAAATGAAGTAGGGAGGCCAAGCAATACGTTTATCATAGAATATCAAAGGATTTCCTGCTCTATGACACTTTCTTAATGCCTAAAACTTCACTTCAAACCTAGTTGTGCAAGAGAACACTTCAAATACATGGAAAGAGAATTACCCTAAAATAAGGTATAGTTTTCTTCAAAAAATCAGGTGCAGGTTGGAAGTCCGCATCAAAGATTGCTACAAACTCATAATCTTTGACATAATCACAACTCATGGCAGATTTGAGATTCCCTGCCTTATAGCCAGTACGAAGATAGCGATGCCTGTATACAATGCGCACTCCGCTCTGCAGCCACTTCTGTACTTCTGCCTGGATAAGGGCTTGAACATCTGTATCATTGGAATCATCTAAAACCTGTACTAGCATTCTCTCTTTAGGCCAATCCTGGGTACATACTGCAGCAATGGACTGTTGATAAACCTGAGTGATAAACAATTAAAGGATATTAATATGGCTCTATTCCCATTTATCATAGAGAACAATGGAAGATGCAATTTCAATATTATATAGATCCCTTGTAGAGAGAAATGAGTAGTCTCTTTAAACGGCAGACATTTTTTAGAAGAGAAAAAGCCTTAAATCATGAAATTTACTTTCTTTCAGGTAAGTGACTAAAGTTGTACTGAAACACCTATTATCTTTTTTCTTTTCTTTTCTCTCTCTTTTTGTTTTTTTTTGGACAACAAATCCCCCATTGGTAAAAGAAGGATTCTTCCAATACAGATCCCTTATAAATAGAAACAAATGTGATTGTCTCTCTTGAGCAAAGCATGTGGTCTATAAAACAGCAGTCATTTTTGGAAAAAGAGAAAGAAAAATTGATCAAACTTTTTCAATCCAAAGTGCATGTATCATGTGGAATCAATCGTTCTAGAAAGGCCTTAAATCATGAAGTTGTACTTCTTTTTGTTTTGATAAGTGAATCATGAAGTTGTACTAAAACTCCCAATCATCTTTTGCTGGTCAAAACCTCCCATTATTAAAGGAAAAATATTTATCATGTGACGATTTGTTTAAAGCAGGTGTAGCAATGATGAGACAAGTGCTCACAACATCTAACTTGTCATGGATATACTTGTATATTACAGGCATGGCTATGCCAAAAATGTACACTAGTGGGTTTAATTCTTTTTCTTTTATCTTTATATTATTTTGGACAAAGGTGTTTGGCTGAAATTTGCCAAGAAATTGGGATAAGGCATATCATCATAAGCATAACAGCACACAGGTAACGTTAATTAACACGTGCATATATACAAAAAAGTTCTTAATTTACATCGAAAATGTAAAACAAAGATATGGAATGAACTCATTTGACAATATTATTTCAATATATACATAATGAAACTCAGTCAAAGAGATAAAATAGCAAAATTTATCATGGCACTCTATTGACTACTTCGTGAGAGCTTGATTGCTTGATTGTTTCCTTTATGGCATCTTTTGACTTCCATTAGATTCCACATGGTTTTATATCTAAGGCAAGCAATAGTATTCAATGTTTTGCCATGACATTAATACCTAAAACAGTAAAAGAGATGATAGAAGGCCACCAGAAACCTGTATCAGGAAGGAAATTACCTCTGTTCAATGGTCAATAGAACAATGATACTGAAATACTTCATGCAAGTAAACACACAGAAGCATTATTAATTGTAAATTTTATGCAAGTATGAGGATTCATAATACAAAGAAAACTCTTGCTTGCTTCTTTTTCCACAGGCCTCAAAAGGATTAATGTTACAACTGCAGATGTGAATAACTATATTATTTCTTTTACATGTAATTCTGGCTTGCTTTCATCTTCTTCTTGTTGTTTGAGGATGTGATTGTTGTTTCTTGTTTGTGGAGGTGATTGTTGTTTCTTCTTTTCCCCCGTGGGGTGTGATGGGTTGGGTGTGAGAGGGCGTTCAGTGACTGTGGGTGGGGGGTGGAAAATCAGGTGATCTTTGCCATGTCTTTGTGATATCTTGTGTTCTAGCAATATAAAGGACGTGGATTGGCATCCTACCTCTCCACCAGGAAAAGAAATGGAACTGCTCCAGAAATCAATGATAAATTCTAACTAGCGGAGAAATATGGATACAAGATGTTCGCATGCTTTTCCGAATTCGATCCTATATTACTTGTTTGTACTTTTATTGATTTTGTACTTTGCTTCTTTTATCAGTTTGGATACTTGCATGCTTGCTTGCATGTGTAGACTCAGATGTACATTAATTTGAAAAGAAAACTAGACAATCTTAAACAGCAAGTACACAAAATCAGATGCCATGCATTAGCAGAAACTGGTATCATTCAATGTAAATGACTGGGCATAATGAAACAGCAAGCACCTTTCTTCCTGTTCTTTTCTTCTCTTCTCTTTCAATAGGTAACTGTGCATTCATTGATACTTAGCAGGCAAGCTCCAAAGAGAGGTGCACGCCTCTGCACAAGATTTTCTTGTTCTTTTCAATAAACTAAACGTCAGAAGCACATTCTTTTTCAATCCTCGCTTATAACCACTCCCTACAAGAGGATTGAATCTTCAATTCGCGAGTGCAAAAGTACAGCTAAAACTTCCAGTGCAAATTTATCCGAAGTAAAGTTAATACTCATACAACACTTTCCATACTAACTACCGGCATACCTAGCATCTTCTAGTCAATGGCTTATTGATCCACATGCCTAGTAACATTAATTAACAGAAACACAACAGAACAATGAAAGCCCGGAACTTTACAAATAAAATATTTCAATAAATTTCATCAATAAAGCTACATTTCTCCGGCAATGTCAAGCTTCATTGCTGCCATCTATTATTTAGTATCAATTCATCCCGAATTTAACTAAAGCTCCGAACCTTTCATATTAATTAAACAAGCTCAATACAAAATTCTTGCACCATTATCCACTTACCTATGTAGAAAAGACAAACTTATCCATTTAACTATGAAAAGCTCAAAACTTTACTTAAGTTAAATTAAAATAACTGCCACTAAAGTTATACCTCGAGTTAATAAAAGAACTAACAAAATCTTTCGCTGTAGGAATCTGAAAACAACATCTTTTTACCTCTCTCTCATTGCACATTGGTATTTGCAGCATCACCATCGGATAATCCTCTGGACTCACATTTTCCTCGTCGAATGAGTGTTCGGTCGGTGCCACTGGCTTGAGCCCTCGGAGCTTGATCCAGAAGCAACCTAGCACCAACACTAACCGATCCAATGACTGTATCAAGAACAACACAATGCATACATTAGCCAGGCTCTGCAACGGTGGCGCCAAATAACCAGCCCTAATCTCCAGCCAATGCGCGTAGACATACTCCACCACCTCCACCGCCGCCTCCACCGTCGGCGGACTGAAATGCCAACCCCTAAAGTACGCAACCAGCTCGAACACCAAGAGCGTCACCACGATTACCAACACGGCTTTGATAACTCCATAGAGCTTGGATCGCGAGCGCTGCTGTTGATGAGCCTCGCCGGAGGACGAGGACGAGGTGGAAGAATTCGCGTCGGAGACACGGCGGTTGGCACGACGGAGGACGGCGACGAAGCCGTTGGTGAGCAGAGCAACGGAATTCGCGAGCTTCTGGAACTTGAGGAGGTAAATCCAGGAGAGCTGACGAGCGCTACGGCTTCGAGGACGCTCATTGTCGAACGTAGGATCGGCGCGGGAGCTGCTGATCTCGACAGTCAAGAAGCTAGGCTTTTCGGAAGAGAAATCATCGCCGTGGTTCGCTCTCTGCTTGTTCCACCATTCCTGAAACTCATAGTTTGGCTTCCGAGACATATATATATATATATATCTATCTGTATAATGTAATGTGTATTTATATATATATATATTATATTATATACGTGTGTACATAAGTATAATATGTATGTATAGGTCTGTGTGTATTTAGATCCTTGTCGTTATCATTCTCTGTGTGGCTGTGCGATCCAGAGAAAGGATGGGGGTTCAAACGAGGCATTGCGCCAATCAAAGGATTATTATTTTGCAGAGCTTATAAGCACCTGGTGATGCTTATAAGCTGGAGTTACTTGTAAGCAAATTGTTATGTGTTTGGATAAATTGCTTATAAGTAAGTTGTTATGTATTTTGATAAATATATATTTATAAATTTATAATATATTTGGTAAATAAGTACTTATAAACTCTTTTACCAAACACATGTTTTATCATTTTTGGCTTATAAACTGGTTCTTAGCCAAACACCCTCTTAATCGCTTTTGCTAATTAATTTATTGTTCTCTATCCTAATTGACTATTTTTAATCGGAAAAGTTAGACTAATAGTTCTTATCTTTGTTATTTATAATAATTATATTTCTTTTTTTTTTTTTGCTGGGCAATAATTATATTTCTTATTTCTTATCTGTAGACTTTTTGTTTTCTGGGTGGGGATGGATCTAAGCCTTTTTTATTGAGTAAAAACTAAAAATACAAAAATTAACACTCATATATGAACCTTTTGTTTTCCAGTATGGCTTTATTTTTGATTTCTAACCTAAAACTACAAACATTTCGAAAGAAACGCCTTCCGATTCACTACTTACTAGTTTTACTTTTAGAAGTAATAGGGACTACAATTCTTACTAACCGGTGAGTATATCGGTCCATGTCTCTAGGGAAGCAATGGAACCTTAAACTCATTGACTATTGAACGCTGGCAATCAAAGAGAGGTTCATTAATGTGTTTTACGGGGATATATCAACTAATTAAACAACAAAAAGGAAAGATTATATTCGAGTAAGGATAAGTACAAGTCAATTTAGTCCGGTATGGATTTGTAGTGTTATTTTCAAACTTGTGGAGTTACAGACCAACTTAGTAGGTGAGTGAAAATCTCCGCATGAAATCATAACGATATTCACGTCTGTTCCCGTCTGACGACAGTGCCTTGATAGCCGAGGCACTGGTCTTTTAAGGAGCCTGCAAGCTCGCTTTCTTGACAGGTAGCTAAGTTTTTGCATTAAATCAGCGTCTGCAATGTCTCAATTTGAACTATTTCTCATTAATAATTTTGTCTATCCTTCATTACTTGGAGCCTGCCTTCATGGTGTATTAATACAGCACGGGGTTTGTAACGTTACAAAAAATTTAAGCTCACTGTCTCCACTACCAAGCATGGACTTTCCGTTTTCAAAACATTTCAGACTTAGCGGTGAGTGATGAAAAGAGCGAAGTTTTCTTTGGGGCTTGCACTCAAGAGTTAAAAGAGCAGATCTTGGAAAACCTGGGTTTTAGATGTGGAAATTTCCCAGTTCGGTACCTGGGAGTACCTTGTTGAAAAAATTTTAAATGCCAAATAATGTTAAATTTATGAACACAAAATTAAATATAATTGAGATCCATAGTGAATGAGAACTACCCGTTTTTTTTCAAGTACGCATGTTCATATTTAAGAATTTCTTCCAGGATCTTGGTTGACTGATTGTTCTTCCTATCCATGATCCCTGAATTTTTGTCTAATAGGAAATGGAGATAACCTTTTTTTTTTTTATAGAGACTAAAAGACCAGTTATAATCTTGTCAACATAGGCTGTGTTTCTTTAAAAATAGAAAATGAGACCAATCAGAATCTCTAATTTAGTCATAGACCTACCTGTAACAAGCCTAATGACTATAAACAATTTTCTAATCCACACACATGATATGACTTTTACACATCACAACTCTCGAATCTAGGATATTAAAACTCCTTCAGATGGTGCTTGGTATTGTAGAAAACTTCTCCAACTCAGACAGGACATAAAGGAATTGGTTTTCGACAAAGAGGGCAATGGAGAATCAATCTTTTTCTGGCGCGACCTTTGGCACCCGATGGAAATTTTGGCAGAGGTGTGCAAAGCAAGACTTGTTGATTTCATTGATGATGGTAGGTGGATTTGGGATGAGAATGAAGCTGTATTGCAGACCATTTTCAATTATGAGAGCCTTCCTCAATTGGCCAGTGAAATTTCAGCCTGAAATTATAATTTATAGTCTAAGAAGAAATTTTTACTGTTTCACACTGAAAATCGACTAGATATTGGAACGATATGTAAATGCTTGAGACTAATATTGACATCGGCTTTGAGCATTTTCACTTATTGGGTTAAGCTCAATGTATATTGATCAACTAATAGACCTGGACATTTAATTTGACTCACTTAGGGAGGTCTTAGGTGTTGGACAAGGTCTAACAATTTAATAATGTCTTGTACTAAATATTCTAAATAAACAATGAAAAGGTATAATGTCATTTGAATTCTATGGTATTATCAAGAAGAGTTTTCAACATTTTGAGGACATAGTTTATGATTAATCTGTTGGCAGACTAGTCGATGCACCTGAATAGATTCGATTTTGGCCATTATCAACTATGGCAAAAATTTGTTATTATTGTTTACTTGGTATAAGTCTTACTTTCCTTGCAACTCTCAAAGGTCTCATAATACTTGTAAAAGTCATTAATGGGATGTCTAGAAAAGCGGTTAGATCACTCATATAATGATGCAATAATTTCCATATAAAAAGGAAAACATTCGTGCATGATACTTAAAATGTAGAAAGATAGATTGTAACTTGAAATTATGTATTATTTATCTAATTTTGCTTTCAAGGCAGAAACATAGGCGTAAATTCAAGAACAACACAATTACACACTTGTTATATCCACCCAAAATATTTCTCCATAGAATCGTTTGGTTTAGGACTTATTCGGCAAATTTAACTGTTAGAGTAGCTGATAGCTGTTTAGGTAGTTGATAGCTGTTGTATTTTAGCTGTTAGCGAATAGTTGTTTAACTAACTGATTGAACAAAATGTGTTCGGTAAAATTAATTGTTAGATTAATTGATGAATATTAGATGACGTAAAAGGACATTAATATCATGTTATTATTATTATTATTATTATTATTATTATTATGATAATTGTAATTGCTATTACTATTATAGGAATAAGATAATATATTTCATAATTAGATATTTATTTTCATAATCATATTTTAATATTAAAGTATAACTAATTTTTTGACAAAATATTTATATCAAATTACAAAAATTAATTTTAATAGATTCAAAATTATTTTGTTAAAAAAATGTATTAATAAAACTTATGCTTTTAGTAATGTTGATTATATAGAAATTGAAATTTATTTTTATATTATTTCTTATTTATATTTGTGAAAGAAAAGATAAATATAGAGAGAGATTGGAAAAAGAATAGAAATATAAAAAAATGCAAAAAGGGTAGAATTACCAAAAAAATAAAAATATGAAAAGTTAAAAGCTACCTGAAACACTAAAATTTTTAGTTTTTGAGAAATGCTAAAAATTACCTAAAAAGTTATTTGAAATACTAGTTTACCAAACATCAATAATTTAGCAAAATAGTGTTCTGATCAGTCAAAACGCTAAACGCTACTTAAAAAACTGTTGCCGAACACACACTTAATAGGAGGTTTTTGATAGACTACGTGAAAACCATCTTCTTTAACTATTCAAGAGGTAGTTGGACAAGATCTGGCATTATCAAAGACATCAACAGTTACGTTCTTTGTTCCCCTTCATAAATGGTAGAAAATTAATATATGTAGGGGAAAAGGTTTGGAATGAAAGTGCCGATTGAAGTTAGCATTTATAGGAAGATTATGAAATCATTGTCTCAAGATGCACAATGGACTCTTAACTTAGAAGAATTTCGAGAAAGTTTGTTAATAATGTACTCGAAATCTTTTTTAAGTTCGATGAAAGATTCTGCTTGAGAAACAATAAGAAGAACAAGAGAACAAGTGAACAAGTCAAGGAAATAAAATTTTGACCATAGTAGAACTCATTTCTACTTCATAAAAAGCTAGTAATAATGCTTTAGAACCAGGGGCACAGCAAGAAATTTGATCTTTGGGGGGCCAAGCTTAATTAAAGAGTTGATTAACTCGGGTGAAAACATTGAATGTTAAACGTCTTTAGCAAAAGAAAAAGTATAAAAAAAATACTATTAGGAAAAGAAAAATAAGATTATGTAAAAGAAAATTAATTGATTCAGTTGATGAAGTTGAACCTATTTAAATTAAAAAAAAAACTAATTATTATAATTACATGAACATGACACTAATTTGTTTTTTATATTAAAAATCAAGTTATGTTTTAGAAAGTTAAGGTACTCATACATATAATATATCTTTTAACTCTAAAAAATTTAGTGAAGGTTCTAAAGGCCTATTTGGGTTGGCTTATAAAGAGCATGTTTTGATAATGCTATAAACAATGTGTTTTTCTTGACTTTTATCTTTTCAAAAAAAAAAAAAATTGCTGGAAAAACTCATTTTAAAAAGGGTATATTTTATATAAAAAAGTACATTTTTGTGGTAAAAAAAAATATCATTAATTAATAATTTGATATCCAAAACAAATTATCCTATATAAAAACTCTAAAATCGTCTAACCAAATGATAAATAAATTAAGCATCTCTAAGATTTTATGGACTAAAGTTCCATATCTATTACAAAAATTTGACCACTTAAATATAATTTGAAATAGCAAAAAAAAAAAAAAACTCTATAAACAAGAATTTATAGTTTCAAACTAAAATATAAAAAGAATTACGCTAAATTTTGGGAAAAATTACTCTTAGTCAATGTATTGTTCAAGTCTTAAAATGTTCACCCACTAACAACAAAAATATTAAGAAAAAAATTCCAAATAAAATTATATTGTGAAAAAATAAATAAGTTGGACATAATATAATTTTATCTATGATCATTAATGACTAAAATTTGGAGTACAAAATTACATAAACAAACAAAAAAATTTGGGGGGGCCGAAGTAATAATTTTTTGCTTTTTAAGTATAATATATGTACGTAGAAAAAATCTTTTTGGAGCTTGCGGGGGGCCAGGGATCCCCCTGAACTCCTCAACTCCGTCCTCGTTTAGAATGTTAGTAATTTTTGCCACTTTATAATTTAGGAGAAGAGAAGCCGTATGAGACTGTGCTTTAAATTCATTTATGAGATTTTATGTTTCAAACATAGTTAATCTATCGATTTTTGTACGCACTAAGTTAATTAAATAATCTATACTGATTTTTGTACACATTAAGTTAGTTAAACAACCCTACTAATATGGGAATTTATATTTTTAGATATTCTCAGACTAAATACAACCCAAATCATAAATGAAGGTTTTTTTTTTTTTTTGGATTAAACCCTTATTCTCATGAGATTTGAACTTAGGATCTTAAGATTGAGAGAGATAGTCTCAATCATTTATGCTATCCCTTAATCCAAATGAAAAGATAACTGAACATTATTTTTCTTTTCTTTTTATACTTATTCATAGCTCAAGCGTGCTATATACACGAGTAGCAAACGCAGAGGGATGAGGGTTGAATTGTGAGGTCAATTGGCAAAAGCAATAAAGCTGAACACACGATGTAGAATGGTTCGGTGCAAGCCTTCTCCCTTTTAGACTTTTTCAACAAATTCCACTAAATCAAGAACTTGTACTTTTTAAACGTAGGCAAAGTACGAACCAATCTAACAAAACAATCTTGAATTCTAGCCAATCCAAGGAATCAACCCAATCACTCTTGTTTTCAGCAATTTATTGCTTTCACACGCAATCCAACCTTTTTTTTTATAATGGTTATAATGAATATTCAAAGATAATGCTGACAAAATTTAGCCCAAAAACTGAGTGAATATATTAACAATGACAGATCCTATGATTGCTTCGAAATATGTGAAAAACTCTAGATTGTTGCTCAATAATAGATAATTTTATGCATCATTTAAAAATGTATTCGATTACTCAATTGATCATATTTTTAAGTGACTATTAACTCTACTCATAGTTGCCCAAAATACCTAAATAAGCATCTTATAATAAAATTATTACAAACACAGCATTTAATTGGTCACTCGGACAAGGATAAAAGGCCTAATGACTTAAAGACGAAAATGTAAAACTCGACTGCCAAAACATGCACTTCATTACACCATTGGTGTTTTGAAACCTTGGGTGGACAAGCCTGTCACCTGAACAGCTCTGGATGGAATAATTTGTTCTTTAACTCTTATATATTTGCAAAATATCATTCCCAAAGAATCTTCCTCATTATTAAATCTGAGTGGACCAGGTGGACAATTATAGAAATCTCAATAAAATAATATAAGGCTGCAAAGTCGAAATATTTTATTCAACCCTCTAAACTTAAACTTCACTCCTCGCCTTTAATCAAGTGATTCATTTTTGTTTTTTTTTTCCTTCCTGTGAACAGTCAAGGCCAGTTACCCCGTTTCCCTATATTAACCCATTCCTGAAAACGGTCCAATTATGGACTGCATGGACTCAGTACTTGCTTAAAGAAAGGTCTTGGCCCAATGTGGGTTGCTTAGGACCATAGCTAGTTTGCGAGGTCAACGGGTTCATGGAGGGATCATTCGATAAGGGATACACAACTATAATGCCAGTATCCCGAATGACCATTAGTGCGTTCAGACAATTAAGATTGAGCGGATCACTTCCCAGATGATCATTCGATTAGGGTTTAAAGTTGAAGGTCTTAATTGTAGGTTGTGAGATCTACAACCTGTTTAACGAGAGAGTGTATTCCCTATTATTCTTCTGCAAAATATCGGATAATCTATGTTTTAGTGTATGGTATCTTTCCCATACCTCATGTCCACTACATCAACCTTTTTTATACTCGCAACATGCTTAATAAAATAGAATGGATTAAAGCCGTCAGATTCTTTGTGTCTAGGCAGCAATATTAGCAGTTGCCAACCTGGGATTCTTTTAACACCTTCTAACTTTGTTATTCAGGGGACAAATGAATAGTTCCAGCTTTTGCCTCGTTCGTTTCTTCCATACACAGCAAAGACTCAATGGAAGCTTCTGTTTCTGGTCAAAATATGAAAATTATAGATGCTCAAATAAAAGATAATTTGGTGTACAAAACTTTCACTTAATAGAGCTGAATTCTTTTGCCATCTTACAACCTTATTATGGCTGACAGCAGCTCAGGCCTGTTTGGCAGTGCTTACAGAGAGCCCGTCTAGTTCTTTTATTTTGGACGCTTATAAGCACCCAAATAAAAGCTGCCAAAAACCCTTTTAAGCTATGGCAGAAATTTTAATAAGTCATGTTAAAGACTTTTGAAAGAAGAGGAGCCCGCTTGGGATTAAGAGATAGTTCAAGTGATTGAGATTATCTCTTTCAAACGTGAGATCCTGGGTTTAATTTCATGGGGTAGAGGTTTAACAAAAAAAGGAAAAAAGAAAGAAGAGGAGCCCACTTGTACAGCTGGTTGCAACATGGTAGAAAATCATAACCACCAGAAGACTTAACTTCTAACCCTGAATGATTAATACCAACCAAACAAAAATCTTTGAGAAGATTTTCATATATCTTGCCAAAAATTGATTTCAGATACTGATTTACAAAGTGTAATCACTAACTGCTTCGATGAAAGCTGGTAGAAAATCTCTATTTCTCATTCCTTTAACTTGAGAAGATACATTACATGTGGTGCTCTTATAAAAAATATACTCTTAACTAGACCGAGAAAATCAGACCAGTAAATCAATTACAATCCAAAGGACAAAAAGATTATACAGATTAGACCTAATGGTAGGTTAGCGATTGCTACAACATAGTAAAAAAAAATCTCTATTTACAGCAGCCTCCAGATTTCGATCACTTCATAACGTTATAATTGATATTGGGTTCGGAAAGAATGGTTGTCACAGCTCAACTTTCATGTGAGGCGTTTGGCTTGTCACTGCATCAAGAAAACTATCCATCAATAACTACTAATTGAACTGTGAACACGAAACTAAATTCGTGTGTCTTATGTCACATGTTCTTACCTGGAAAGCCTTGTGAATGAAATGCCAGGTCCTGGTTAGGATTCTGGTTGAAACCCATACAGACAATGGTTTGCAGCTCATCCTCACAAAGAGCAGGGAGCTGAACAAGTCCACACAGAAAGCTTTTAACAATTTTTCATCAAGCAAGCACTATTAAACACATATTTCCTAAATCATACAAACATAGATTTTTCTCTTGGGACCAATTGGTTTCTTGGACAAAAACTACATAAATATTTGAAGAATTTTATAGGGCTAATGAGCGGAACTATTGCTGCAACCGCCCTTGATTATTACAGATGCTCTACTTTACCAAGTATTTCGCATTTTCTCACACTTAATTTTTAATCAAATTCTACCAGAAAGTGGATCAATTTTCAATTACCTGAGTGAGGCCTTCACCAAATGCTGTGACATCCAAAGGGTCCACAGGGCATTGCCTCGCCGACACAGCGGAAGTAGTCGTGTGTAGTTGGGGTGTTTGTTGGGGCTGGTGACAGTACAAAGTTGCTGCCGAGGAATCTAATGAACAAATAGGTGGGGGCACAGGCGCATTTGGTTGTGACATCTGAAAAGTTCAAAATGGACCCCAGAAATTGTATTTCAGAAACTCATAACTGTACCAAATGAGAATTCAGGAATTGCATTACATGAAAGTATATAATTCACTTACATCTTTAGGCATGAAATTTTCCATGTCAAAGTCAAGTCCGGGATTAACCGAAGCTAACTTCATCGAAAGAAACTACAACAAGTGTGCAGAACTTAATTAGAGCCATAATTTAACAGTATAACCAATTGATCATCATGAAAATCTTGTCGATGGATTGTAATTTACCTCTACTTGGCGCTGCAATGCCTGTACATAGTTAATAATCTCATCAAGCATTAACGCTTTTCCGGTCACCTGAATTGCCATAAAAGTTCAGTTAAGCGATAGACCTCAACAGAGCCTAAAATCCCTGTTTCACGAAAGAATTGGGCTAAGCATTTCTGCATACCTTATTGCAGCCTGGTACAAGATCTTGAAGAAGCTTCATTCTTTCACTTATCTTTTCTCGCCGGACCTAATCATATAATCAAAATAAGTGATTATTTCTGTATCAAAAACAGAGGAGAAGATGACATTTTGCGAAAGAATATCATATGATGCATACTCTTTCTGCTAAACTATGGCTATCAGTAGCTTGACCCCTTCTTGCTCTAACATGAATGTAGTCCTTTGGTGGCTCGGGAGGCTTTTGGTTCGCCTTTTCTTGCTTTTTGCTTTCATCCCCTGCATTACTCTTTCCTTCCTCCTCTTTCTTGCAGCCACTGTTCTCACTTCCAGTGCCTTCTGATGGCTTTGATCGCTTCGCGTTTGCATTGTCCTCAGCTTCAGCATCCTGAAACGAAAACTTCCATCACGTATCAATAACATTCTGAACTATACAAATAGAAGGAAATCGAATCATTTTCACCTTGTAGCCCATACCTTAGGAGCTTCAGCTTTTCTTTTTCTGGAATTCAATTCACTTGGAACTTGCTCAGAGACATAGGACTCCTCATTAGAATTGCCAGCAGACCCTGATAACTTACTCAAATTCTTATCAGAACCCGAAACAAACCCATTGTTGGCCCTGCATTCCATCTGGGGCTGGCTTGAATTCTTGTATCCCACTGGCGATCCAGCTTCTTTAAGAGCAGGACTACTCGAAGCCCGCGGTAATCTTAGGTCGAACTGGCTTGTTCTGCCATTGAAACTACGGCTGCCAAAGCATGAAAACTTGGCAGCCCTTTCTGCAAACCCCGGATCAACAGGGATGGCAGGCAAAGCAGGGCTTAAGGCCACCGAATTTCGCATACTGCAAAAGCTCTCATTCATGATCTGATCCACCATTGGCATGTTCAACTTGGGTGGAGAGTTTAAAGGAGTAGTGAAACAGGACGAGCTAGTACTACTATTTCCAATCAATTCGAGAAGTGTGAAGCTGTCGTTGGATGCTGCTGAGTTTGTGGCTACTGGATATGACACCATTGAGCTCAAAGCAGAGCCAAAATGGTTGCTATACTGATCTGTAGACTTATCCCAGTTGAGCTTCATGAAGCAATCCAGGAGCTGCCCTGATGAGCGGTTTAGTTCTTGACCTGATGACAGAGAGCTCCATGTGGACATTGTGTGTTCCAGTTGCAGAGTTGGTGGTGGTATGCAAGAATTGAGAAAGTAATCTTTGTCCATTTTGTACAAGAAGCTAAAACTTCTGCAAGAAACTTCTTGACTAGGCAAACAATGTTTGATGTTCTATGTGTGTGTGTCTTGTAACTATGGTGTAATGAAGATTTGGGGTTGAATAAGCGAAAGGGGGGATTATATTGGTGCAAGAAAGGTAAAGCAAAAGTAAGAATGATTGTTTTGGAGAAAGAGAAGGGTGGGGAAGGGGGGGGGGTGGAGGGAAAGGGAAATGGTAGGCAAGCGATGATCTTTTATAGCCTGAAAGGAAAAGTTCTGTTTGAACTTCATATGCCAGTGGGTTTTTATTTTTATTTTTTTAGGTCGGTTGTTCCATTCTTTTTTTTTTTTTTTGTCGGAAGGTTGTTCCATTCTTGACGTGATTTTTAGACAGTTGATTAACTTAATAAGGCACGGTAAGAGAAGCGAGACGGGGTGTTATTAATATAATAAAAAAGGATTTTTCTCCTGGAAAACCGGAGAGAGGGAGTGAGACAGGAGGTGGGGGTGTGTCTTTTTTTTTTTTTTGGGTGGGGGGTAGGGGCGTGGGGGGGTCGGGTGGCTGTGGTTCTTGCATGGTTGATGGCGGGCCTTGGACGTCAAAGCACTAAATTGTCACCTGTGCTGCTTCTCTTGAAAATTTAACCATTTTCCAGGTTTTGATGGAAATCTGTTTATGTCTCTTCTTCCGAGTGAAGAATTTTGACAAACTTCTTCGAAGAAACAACCTTGGATTCTCCAACCCGAAACAAATTTTATTATTTTGACCAATCATGTGAACTTGGAGGATCCATTTATTGCATGTATAGTTTGTCATGGTATTAAAATTGAGTTTTAATCGATATTATTTGTCGATTTTCCTTCTTGCAAAATTACTTAAACCATTGAGATTATGGTGGGGATTTCACGCGGTTATTAATAAGGTCTATAATCCATAATTGCAATAACCTACAATCATAATTTGTACATTTATTTTTTCCCCCAGTTTGTAGGGCTGCCACCTCGTACGTGGCTAGTCGTCCTGCATGGTGAGCCGAGTAGCGAAGGGGGTTCACTAAGAAAAATAATTGCTGTTCTTTTAGAGAGAAAGTCATCGAACCTCAAAAATAATTGCTGTTTGTTGGTACACCAAAAAGTTTTCTTTTATGGAGGAAAAGACCAAAACAAAAATTCAGAAGCAAGCAACCATCATAAAACCAGTGGGCTTCCAAACCAAGACCCACGCCCACCCCCGCCAAGACCCACGCCCAACCCCCCCCCCCAACCCCAACCCCAACCCACACACACACAAACTCATCGTTTATCGGCACTACAAGAATTTCATAACTAGGTAATGGTTAGGTACTGGTTTTAGTAGGGGCAATTCAGTAATCGGCGCTAAAATTCAACTTTTTGCAGAAAAAGGCACCACCAATCAGCTAATAAATGGTAGTTTTATGAAAATTGTCACCTAATTGTGTGTTTTTTTTTTTTTTGCTTTGAACTAAGGTGTCTTCAAATTACATTAGACTGACACTAATCCCTATCGAACCAGAAGCGGTTAAGGAAAAACCTCACAACAAGTACATTTTTTGGTATTCAAACTTATGTTCTCCTCTTTATGGGAGTAAAACAATTACCATCTTAACCAACAAGTTACCTAATTGCGTATTTTAATGACTATGGGCGCGTGATTTTCATAAAAACAAATTTAATTGTCAATTGTTTCGATTCAAACAGGCTTACTTCTATGTCAATCGTCAAGTAGACATGTAATGAACATGTCCGAATGCAGGATACCTTCTTGTTCACGAAGAACTAGCCAAGTTGCTAATTGCTTCGATTTAAAAAGGACTTGTATTATGTCAAGTTGTCATACAATTAATATGTTTGAACTAGTCTAGGACAGTTATTCTATAAAATGCTGGAAGGATGGAAGATATGTTTTTGTATTACACCTAGTTGAGGCAAATTTGGCAATTTGACCTCAGCATAATATGGTTGTTACCACAAGGGCTGGAAAGTGTTCAAAATCCGACTTACTAGTTGCTGTTGAAAAGGATATGAGAGCAATGAGTCAATGTGACTCTACTAAGCTGAAGAGGTCACAAAATCACCTCACTATATTACAAAATTTATAGTTTTGGAATAGATCTAATATGATTCTAGTTATATTGAACTTGTTTGTCACAAAAAAAAAAAAATTGAATCTATTAGTGTGTTATACAGAGAACAAGATGTGGAGTAATTTTAAATGGTTATACATTGTTGTTGTGTTCTTAATAAGACCAAATATATAGGGATCAAAGATGTAATTGAATAAGAAAAAGAAAATGATACAAGTATTTCTTAATTCAGCTTCCACTAAGAGCATGTAAAGATAAAATATTGTAAATGAAATACCCATGGTTTTAGACATTTTGACAGTTTTGAAAGAGGTTTGGATTCATTGCACCCAATGTATTTTAGCTTTAGAAAATTAAGTATCACTTTACGAAAAGACGTCCTCTATGTGCTACAATATTTAAAAGGGTTAACAAAAGGAGAACCCTTTTCTCACCTGGCCAGAGGCCCCTTAACCAGGCGGGAGGTAAATCGAGGGATGTGCGTGAGTGGCAGCCCGACCAGGGAGAGGACCAACGGGCTTGAAAATCCAGCAACAGCCCCCGCAATATTTCAGCAGAGTACTGCCGCCACACGGACTCGATCCCGCGTTGTCAGGGTGTCTCCATCCTAGTCACCTGACCACTTACCAACTCACCTATGCCCCTGGGGGCTTTATGTGCTACAATATGAATTTAAAACAAAGACCTTTTTTGATATGTAATTCTGAAAGAGCAATAACTTATATTAAAATGTATTTAAAGTTAGAGTAATTAATAACACTAATAGTCTTTTATCTCTATCAAATTTCGTAATTAACTCTTTCATTTTTCAAATGTGACATATTGTTATCATCATTAATCCTCAAAATAAAATTCGTCGAAAAACAAACTGATATGTCATGCATACACAACAACTAGGAGTTCTATAATGCGTACTATATTTCCAGCTTGGTTAAAAAAATTACTTCATAAGTACAAGCTTTTTTCCCCCTTCTGCAAACAAGTGAAATTTAGCTGACGGAACTCTACTACCGCAACACTAGATAGAGCTTGACCATCAACTTGCACTCCTCGAGTGTACAACACGTTCTTTATACTATACACAAGTTAAATTGAGGGCACTCAACCCATGACAAGGGACTAAATTTGAACCTGAAGCATGAGTCGTATCTATCTCCAACTTTAAGTATTAAGGCATTCTTAGGAGACAAGTACAAGCAGCTTCTTTGCTTTGAGCATTGTGCTAAAAATGATTTTTTTTCTTTTTTCTTCTTTATTTTCTTTTTCTTAATTGCTAAATGAGATTTTTGACGAAGGTTATCAATGATGATATCATCGCTTACAGCACCCTAATGTGCTTAAATATTTCATAGCTGATTATTCTCTGATTGCTGCATTTCTAGCATGCCCTTTGCTACTTAAATTAAACAAATTAACGCGCTTGTTAGCTGCACGGATCGAGGTCTAAGGCTTATTAAAATCTATCTTTAAAAATTATAACCTCTTAATTTATTAGAACTCAAGATATAAATAAATTTTATATCTAACTCACTTTAAATGTTCAACACTAAACTAATTCCTCCTCGAACTTAGTGCACGGGAACTCTATATTCTTTTTTCTCTCATATTATTCCTTTATAATGTACCAGGGATTGAGAAACGCTATATTTTACAATGATTGGAGTCAAAACAAGTTGTCTGTTTGCATTAAAAGTCAAATAAATTGAATACAAAGTATTTTATTTAATTAGACAGTTAATACTCAACTAATATTTTGTTCTTTCGCTCACATGAAAGGCTGAATAGTGTCATTATTTAACAATGATTTATTTTCTATATCTTATTCCCCACTTGGAGTGAGGGAGAGAAAAATCGTTAACGTGTTTTAGCAGATCCATCATTGCTTTTTATTTCAACCTATCCGCATTAATTGGATTTGGTCGGATTCACACATCATTAGAATTTGGAAAAACATAGTTAACTATTTATCACTAATTACACAATTATCCTTTTGGGCCCTGTTTGGTAATACTCAAGAATGATTTTTCGAATAATTCATAGTCCTCATCAGATTATTATCGTTCAGTCAAATAAGAATTTCAAATGACTTCTCAAGTAGTTTTTAGCACTTCAAAAACTTTTTGTAAACATCAAAATTTTTAAGTTTCACAATATTAATTTTTAGTATTTGATCTTTTTTTAACAATATAATCCTACCCCCTCTCTATTATTATTATTATTATTATTATTATTATTATTATTATTATTATTTTTACAATCCTACCTTCTATTCAAGCACTCCACATCTTTACCTTTTCTTTTGACAATACAAATTTAAAATAATATAAAACTAATTTCAAATTTTATCTGTATCAAAATATACCAAAAAAATTAAATTTATTAGTCCATTTATCATTTTTCTTTGACAAAATGAATTTTCAATCAATTAATAATATTTTTCTATAATATTGATAAAAATAATTTATCAAAAAAGTATTTTTATTATATTTTAATAATAAAATATTACTATGAGAAATGTATATCTAATTATAAACTATCTTATTTCAGTTGTAATAATAATGATGATAAATTAAAATAATAACGACAATAATAATGTGATACTAATTTTTTTGCATTTATTACTAAATCAACAGCTTATCAAATAAATTTTGTTCAATTAACTAATGAAACAACTGTCTATTAATAATTAAAATATAATAACTGTAAGTTACTTTAACAGTGAGTTGAACTAGATTCTTTTTCTTCTGGACCAAGTTTTAAATTTGATATATTTTGTGCCAGACTAAATTACTTCATGCTTTTTTTAACAAATAATGTATTTTGAAATTTATCGTTTTCTACATAAGGCAGAAAAATTTTTCTTTAAGAATTTTGCGAGCTGGTGACTTCATCATGAATGTTCAAGTTCAACCATCATTGACCCAAAAAGGGGAAAAAAAATCAATGTGCTATTATCAAATATATAATACCGCATTACAAGTAATAATAGATAATCGTAAAATGTCGCCAAAATGGAGAATCTTTCTTATTATTTCATTAGCACGCATTGATTAATTTTTTGCTTAGATCCATTATATATATAATGCCCCATTACAAGTAATAATAGATAATCGTAAAATGTTGCCAAAATGGAGAATCTTTCTTATTATTTCATTAGCACGCATTGATTAATTTTTTGCTTAGATCCATTATATACTTGAGCTTTGCAAGGACTAGTAAGAAGGTTATTCAATTCGGAATATTAGTTGTGATTGACTTGATTAAAATCCACTTGACAAAAATTAATTATATAAATAAGTTAAGTGCGTGTTCGGCAACAGCTTTTCAAGTAGCGTTTAGCGTTTTAACTAGTTAAAATACTATTTTGCTAAATTATTGTTGTTCGGTAAACTAGCGTTTCAACTAACGTTTCTCAAAGCTAAAAATTTTAGCGTTTTAGGTAACTTTTAGCTTTTCATATTTTTTTTAGCAATTCTACCCTTTTTGCATTTTTTGATTTTTCTATTCTTTTTTCAATCTCTCTCTATATTTTTACCTTTTCTTTCACAAATATAAATAAAAAATAATATAAAAATGAATCTCAATTTCTATATAATCAACATTACTAAAAGCATAATTTTTATTAGTGCATTTTTTTAACAAAATAATTTTGAATCTATTAAAATTAATTTTTGTAATATTGATATAAATATTTTATCAAAAAATTAGTTATACTTTAATATTAAAATATGATTATGAAAATAAATATCTAATTATGAAATATATTATCTTATTCCTATAATAGTAATAGTAATTACAATTATCATAATAATAACATGATATTAATGTCTTTTTATGTCATTTAACATTCATCAGCTAATTTTACCGAACATATTTTGTTCAATCAGCTAGTTAAACAGCTATCAACTATACAAATAGCTATCAGCTACTCTAACAGTTAAATTTGCCGAACAGGACCTAAATTAAATTGAACTTTTTTTAAGATCCCAAAAAACACATTTCTACTACTTCTACCTTTACCATCACCACCACTTTGTAAAATGCTGTCGTCTTAGTACAATTGACGACCCACGTCTATTTTTCACTTCAAATAAAAACGTCACAAATATATTATACTCAGAAATTCATATTCGTTTCAAAAATTGATTGATCAATAAAAAAAAATTTATTTAGAAAATGGTGAACTTAAGGTTTAAGATTGTTTAATCTACAAGAAATATAAATATATTAGGATTTTGTGGTTAGAAGTCGAATAAAAAGGGAATTTTTCTTGGCGATGGAATTTTCTGTAGCCACTTGGCGATAGAATGGAGACGAAACCAAAATGGATACGAGCCTAATAGCGACGCTACGTTTCCGTCGCCCGCTGTAATTTTTTTTGTAGTGGAAGTTAATATACCAATGTCAACCCCGTCTGGCGAAGGTGATCATAATGAGCAATTAATCAATCGAGTAATAATAATGACAAATAATAAAATTTTGATCATGAAATCTTCTTTTTCTACTCGTGAAATCATTTCAAAATCTTATCCTGTTTATTTTTCACTCGTTTCTTTTCATATAAAAGACAATACGAACATGCATGCATTATAAAATCGATACTGACAAAAATAAATATGGAATGGTTATGCTACAGTGTGGTTTTGATTTAGCAACACTGTTATCGTATCTCACTACAACATGATTAGCAACGAAACCATATGATTAAGGGTCCATGTGGGCAATTATATTGTTTACTTTCTCATCGCGATTATTAATCTATTTTTTTTTTAACAAGGAAACAGCCATCCTTAGGTGATTAGCATTGGTAACTAAAAGGTGATGGTGGAATTCTTTTATTGAATTTTTTTTTTGGTGGGTGGGTGTTAATTTTTTAATTAATTTATTTATTTTTGGTGGGGATGGATCAAAGGGGATATAATAAGATATAGTGTAATAAAATAATGTTGACGACTCATGATTATTAGATCCTCCTTAGTGTTACGAAAGAATCTAAATTTAGGGTTAAAGAATATTATTTCCATTTTAAGCATATTTTTGGATATTTCCTTTTTTCTTTGTATATGACTTTTAAGGAGGTCAAAATCGAATTATAGTAATACCATTTGACTTCTGAGGGTCGGTTCGCCCTCTCAGAAGAAACAATCTTATTAGAATAGCATTTTGTACCTATGTTTAACACATTTGGCAAGTTCGTAATAATATGTTCTTTTTGTAACACCGTTGTTTCACAAGAACATCTTTCACAGACAATATTATTGGATGTTAAGGATAGGATTAGCTTGCAATGTAAGTAGAAAGAGACATTGGAAATCTTATTTTTGTGGTATAGACACTTGGCTATGGTATGTTAGTCTCTGTTTGATGTATAATCTTAAAAGAGACCACAAAAGAGTTATTTGGGGTGAAAAGCACGCTTGTATTGTATCGTATAATTCTGTATATATATCGTGTGTTGATAGAGTACAGATAACTATGTATAGAGACCGGTTCCTAATACAAATATAATTCTAAAGTACACCAACGATATACACTATCTTTATACATATCTTATCAAATCTCTTCTTTTCTGCCTTAATAACCTATTGACCATTGTAAAGCATAATTGACAAGTTAATGTAGTTGTTAATTTACATATTCTCGCATATCTTTTTAAAAGTTTGTTCAACAAAATTAGCTGTTAGAATAATTGACAGCTCTGCCCTACTTGAATTACATATAGTCAAGAAATTATCAAGCTCAGATGCATTGCATATGGCATTGCCATGCAATATCATCTTTGGGGGACACTTTCTTGACTAAAGATGCGCCAATCGCCCATCTATCTATATTCAATGGGATTCTTATGCAACCGTACATATCAACTATTAAAATTATTTTATTATAATTATATTATTAATTTGTTTTTATTAAATTTTGTTGATTACATTATGAGCAAATCCACTTAGTACATGAAGATAAAGATTCTAGCTATTACAGAACATAACACCTAAAAGAGTTGATCATGAACTTCCATTTGCGGGATTTGTATGTACGGCCCCACAACTAAAAGTACCAACCTAAGCACTAAGATTCATTTAAGAATCAACAAAAGAACAAGAAAAAAAGAAAAAGAAATAATTAGACTCAACTAAAGCATAAATATGAACAGAAGGATGCAGAAAAGTATAGCATGCGCATTTTGTTAAAGCTAGATATTAAAATAATTAAATGTAGACTCTTTGTTGTTCAAACTTTTAGGATAAATAATCACCTCTACTCAATTCCTCCTGGCCCAGTCTCTATTGTGCCAATTGTCTAATCAGCACGTTCATTGCTTACGTGGCACGTTGCTAATTGGGCAATGAGATAACCTCGTGTCGGAAAATCGGTTCGTGTAGAAATCAGGTGGTTTGCGACTGCAAGGTCTGGACGAAGTCGTGGCGGAATTCAATTGGCTTTGGGAAAAGATTTCCACGAAAAAATAATATTGAGTTTCCAAATATTATATGCATAGTTGAAAGGTCGCATTTACATGTGACAGGGAGTGTTGCAGACATAAAAAGCAATCGAGTATAAATTTAGCGTGGTTGGGACATCAATACACACTGTTTAACAGTTTGAAAAGGAGCTGTGCATTAACGGATAATTTTTATTTTTAATCTTATTTTATTAAATACTTCTAAAATTAACTCAATTTTTAAAAAAATAAAGTTAAAAATAAAAATTATCCGTGCATTAACTTTAATTTTTCGAGAGTTTGGTCAAATTCCTCAACCATTGCTTCTCATTAATTTAATCGATAACTTTTCTTTGAAATTAATGAATAATTCAAGTAATTAAAATTATATTTTTTTTAAGCGTAATACTTTGGGCTCGATTTCCATCAACAGGAATTTTAGAAAAGAAAAAAACTTTTCCTTCAGCTCGACAACGTTCCTGCCACTCTATCGTACCTTAATCGTAGGCAGACACCACCAAAAGAAAAATATCCATATATACAATCCGACATTGACCCAAAGAATTATGAGTAATTATAAAATTATACCAGCCAAAGAGTATGACTTAATGCAGATGTTGAGAAATGCGAAAGGCAAGCCGACGAGCATTGGGCAGCGTTCTTTAATGACTTTACACAATGACAACCACGTCTTTTGGCCATAATAAATATTTTGAAGATTAATAAAGTTAGAATATGTGAAATTAGATGGGTATATTTTTTTTTCTTGTTCTAATTAAAATAACTAAACAAGAAGGCAAGTAATGAACTTATTGGTATAAAGCCCTGCTTAGATTGGTTCTTTTTTTAATAAAGAAATATTTTTAATGAAAAAATATATTATTTTTGTAATAGTTATTTGGTTTGACCTTCAAAAAAATTAAAACTCTTAAAAAAAACTCAAATATAACTTTTTTTTTCAAAAATTAAAATTTTTAGCTTTTAAAAAAAATCACTTTTTTCAAGAATTTTAAAAAATTACGCTTTTAGAAAAAATTAATTCAAATAGGCCCATAAATGTGTATGTATGTATATATATTTATATGCATGCATGTGTGTATATGTATATATAAAATAAAGTAGTGGAAATTATAATGTGTATATGTATATATAAAATAAAGTAGTGGAAATTATAATACTCACTGGTTTTAATATTTTAAAAAGTAATTTATCTTTGCAGTATTTTTTATTTAAAAGATTAACTAATAATCTTGATTGAAAAGATATTACTTATGTATGAATGTCAAATTATGTATTATATTTTTAATTGAGGAAAGATTTTAAAAAAATCCTCTGTTAATTTTGTAGTAGATAGGTTGCAGATTATTAAAATGGGTTTTTTTTTGGTTGGTATGATGTCAATTATTCTTATACTCTATTTTTATAATTTTATTTTAAAATATTTATCTTATTAAAAATAAATAAACATATATTTTATAAAATTTAAGACATCTTTATCACGCAAATTATCGTACACTCGAGGCTACGTGCACCGGACACGGGGAGGGCATTCACGGGCGCGTGGGATGGAAGCACCTATTTTTTTTTTTTTTTTTAAATTTACGCAAATATGGAGCTTAACGGCAGCAACGTCCTTAGTCAAGGGCGAGTGCGTCTCGTGATGATGCAAGCAAAGACAACTACGGTGCTGTCCACTTTGTTTCCGCCATCGCCACCGGTGGTGGAGCCGTTGCAGTTGTTGCATCTGCTGTGGTGGTGCTGCTGCTCAATTGTTGCTGAAACCAAAGAACAGAAGAAAGATGAGGACGAGGTATTTGACGATGATATGGGCTTTGGCTTTCTTGGACTAAATTGGTGGTTGAGCTGTTTTTTGGATATCGGATAAAGAAGAAAAAAAGGAGATGAGATGAGAAAAAAAGGGTAAATTTTAATATTTGTTGAGTTGGAATTTGTAAATTTTGAAGTTTGTAAGTGTGAACATAAGTTGAGAGGGTGTGAACATAACGTTCACATATTGTGACATATCTTAAATAGTCGTGAATAAATAATTTATTATTGTGAAAATATAATATAAAATCTTTAAACATATAGTATAAGAATAGTGAATAATTAAATTGTAACAATTAAATTTTTAAAGATAAAGTCTTAAAATTATAAACGCGTTCATTAGATGTGAACATATCGTTTGCAAATTGTAAATATAGGGTTACTAGTTTGTGAACATATAGTTCACAAGTTATGAACAAATTTAAAGAGTCGTGAATAGGTAATTGATATTGTGAAAATATAATCTAAAATTTTTGAACATATAATATAAGAATAGTGAATAACAAAGTTTTGAACTATTAAAAGTTTTGGATATAAAATTTTAAAATTATAGACATATAACATATAATCTACAAATAATTAAAGTTGTGAATATATAATATAAAAATTATAAATATATAAACAAGATTATGAATGTGCTATTGTTGTGAATATCAACTATAGTAAATCTAGCAGTTTTTGCTTCAAAACTCTCGACTAACTTGCAAGTGTCATAAAACAAACATCTACAAAGCCAAGACACTTGCAAACAAATTTTCTTTGATATATGTCACGTTAATTATAAGCCAGCTTAGAAAAATAAGAAGAAAAAAGATTATTTTGAATTAAAAAAAAAGTTTATTTTTTGCCTCCATAACATACACAAACAGAGGTCACGAGCAACTCATGAGTAGCAACACAAAAACACAGGTTATAGCTCATCCTCGCCGTTGACCTCTTCGTTGGCAGACACAACTCAATTTCTAAGCAATCAAACAACAAGCGACCACCGTCCATCTCCTCCTGGCCAGACGTTGACTTCAACGGTATCTCTAGTTGTTGGATTAGACTAGTAGAGCACCACAAATAGCCACGTAGACAAGCACAATGCGGGCATCTTATCTTTTGGGGGCAATAATAAAATCCGACCTAATGCAATATCCTTTACCAAGACTTTGCACTTGGTAAGATAGAACACTCAACATGACAACACGACATGGCTCGAATACACACGAATAGTGTTCTCCCCTCGTCTTACCACCAGGATATGATATGGGGGACCAATCTAAAGAGATTTTAATAGAAAACAAATGTATAAATTAGTTAGTGATGAATTATGGTTCATTGCCTTCACTGCGGTTTCATTTGATGGGAGATCTCTCTTAGGGTGCTGCTAGATAATGATTTGAGGAGTGTCTTGTCCGTTAATCTGTTTTAATGTAATTCGGTATTTTTTCTGCTGGGAATTTAAAAAAAAAAAAAAAAACCATGTTTGAGATACTTTATGTAAATAATTATGCAAGATGCAAAAATATCTTTTAGGGTAGTTTGGCTTGGCTTAAACCCAGATAGCCTTATTTTTATTACTTTAAAAATGAATAGATCATTACTTTAGGCTGACCCCTATATTTATAGTGCATTAGTATAATTCATGCGCGATGGGCGGGTGTGATAAATATTTTGTTTTTTGTTTAATAAGATTTAGATTATTATACAAATAAACGTCAATTGGTTTCTATTGAGAAAATAATCTCTTAGTCTTAAATATTTTCAGGAAAAATTCACGTTACCCCATGTGACATGCGAAAGTATCACGTTACCCCTTATATTCCAAAAACTTTAAATCATCTCTTTGTTTTTTTTCCAAAACTTATCACGTTAATTCTCTCCGTCCACTTTTCTGTCAAATTTGAGCCACACGCGCTACAATCGCAACTGGTCTAATATTTTTAATCAGTTTGCCTTCTATTTGGACAAAAATGTCCTTGACAACATCATTTTCATCTTCATCTTCTTCATCTTCCTCATCATCTTCATCTTCATCTTGACCATCATCTTCATCTTCATCATCAACATCATCTTACTCTTAATATGTGTATGTATGTATAATACATCAGCCAATCTATTTTTTTAGTCACAATAATCTTCACTTTCACACCCATCAAAATTACAAGCAATCTCTTTTCTTCATCTTTTTCATCGTCTTCATCTTCATCATCATCTTCATCATCAATGTCATCTTACTCTTAATATATGTATGCATGTATGTATATATACATCAGCTAATCCATTTCTTTACCACTATCAACACTGCCAATCTCTACCCATTCTTGATAGGTGCATCTTGGAATGTATTCAAGATACAAGAAAAAATTAAAGAAAAAGATAGTCACAACCGTCAAAATTATAAGCAAATCTCTTTTCTTCATCGTCTTTATCATCATCTTTTTCTTCATCATCAACATCATCTTACTCTACTCTTAATATATGTACGTATACACATATACATTAGCTAATCCATTTTTTTACCACCATCAACACTGTCAATCTCTACCCATTCTTGACAGGTGCATCTTGGAATGTATTCAAGATACAAGAGAAAATTGAACAAGAAGATAGTAAAGCACTTTTTTTTTTTCCTATCTTATTCTTTCGTATTACCGGGGGTAGAGGATTGGGAATTAGGGATTTTAGGTATTTTATTATATAAGCAATAGATTTATTTTACTTACTGATAAAAATTTTTTATTACTTTATTTCAGGTGTAAAATGGTGATTTCAAACTTATACTTAACGCTGTTAACGTTTAACTAATGGTAAGGGAGAATGTAATTAATTAAAAAAAACACAAAGGGACGATCTGAAGTTTTGGGAACATAAAGAAGGTAATATGATACTTTCGCAGATCACAAATGGATACCATGAAATTTACCCAATATTTTCTAATACATACATACATACATACATACATACATACACACACACACACACACACATATATATATATATATATATATATATATATATTATATGGTTGTCATATTGGAAGAGAGTGTGTATGTTGACAAGCAAATGTGATTTGTTGACGTATAACATAATTCTAAAATGTTCTCATTCACTAAGACAAATGTGAGTTATTGATATATAAAGTAGTGTAAAATGTTTTCATTGGGTAAAACACATGAGAATATTTTTAATTTCTTATTTTTTTATATTATCTAAATATATTTTTAATTGATTTATTTTTAAGACCATAAATAAAAAAAAAATTTCACAAAGAAAGTTGATGACAAACAAAAATATCTGCGGGATCCGTAACTTTTTTCTATTTTCATTTTCTTCTCAAAAAGAAAGAAGATTTTAAATTAAAAAAGGGGTAAAGGATGAAGAAAAACCCACTGATAGTATTTTAAACGTGAAATTAAGAGTCATACAATAGATAACTTCATCAAATTTGTCGAATTATGGCTACATTCCCAAGTTCGTTTGCGAATTAATTTCTTACAAATGTGTATAAGTTTTAGACATATGGGGTTCACTTGGAAAAAGTCAAAAAATTGAAAATAAGTTGGTTCAACAGGGTTTGAGAAAGGGAAAAGTACAATACAATGTACTGTTTGATAGGTTATTTAACTCATTTTCATTATTTATTAGAAGATAATAACTTATATTGTTATATGATTTGATAAGTTTATTGATCATTAGCTCATCTAATAAATTTTAAGTATTAGATGCATATTAAATAATATTTGAATTAATTATTTCATTAAATTCAGTAAAACTAACATCTCAAAGTGAAATTACGCAAAAATGTAAATTCAATATATAAATTATTGATACTCACATGTCCTATTTGGTATTGTTGCTGTGGATTTATTTAATGTCTCAACTTTAAGTTTAAAGAAGTTAGATAACAAGATAATATAGAAGTAATTTCTTTTCTATTAAAGTGGCTTTTATTATTTTCCAAACCTTACTAATTTTCCTAATAAGTGGAAGTTGATTGGGAAATAGATTGTTATTATTTTTATAGAAAAAATATTAGTCTATTGTTATCTTAATCTCTATATATTCTAAAAGAGGGAACCAAGATGTTAAATATCATTATACAATAGTTTCTCCAAAGATACTATACAACTTTCCTTTAACACAATCCAAATAAAAGCCTAAAAATATCATAATAAACAAATATACACAATTGTTACAATTGACTTTTGTCAATGTTGTCACTCAGTAAATTAGTATTAGTTTCAAATTCTAATTATTATATTGTAAAAGAATATAATAATAAAACTTTTCAATACACAAAATTAATAATTTGTATTCTAATGTAATAAATTAGCCTTTTCGTTACAATAACCAATCTATACATTGCATAGGAGGCTCACTAGAGTAAAGATAAATTATTCAAATATAAACATTAGCATTAACCACATCGATTATAAATCTATGAATGTAGCACCTTAGCTATTAGTTGTTTCTTCAATTTTGTTATTTCATTTCTTTTTTGAAGTTACAATCAACTTTTTATTTTAAATGGGTGAGCGCACTATTACAACTAAATGTAAGATTCAGAGTAAATAATGATTATTCACGAATATTTAAACTAAAATAAATATATTTTAATGAATTGATAAATTATTTTCTCAATGACTGATTGACTTTTAATTATATAATTATGTGACTAATATAATTATGGAGTATGAGTCCTTTCTAATATGTCCTCGCAAGAATCATGAATATTCATCTTGGTCCTTAACTGAATGAATTGCGACTGAGCAATTGGTTTTGTAAGTGCATCAGCGACTTGATCTTGAGTGGAAACATGTGCAGCTTTTGGAGCTTCATTAGCAACCTTTTCACGAATGAAATGGTAGTCTTACGCCGAGTGTTTCATTCATAAGTGAAAGACGGTATCTGGACACAAATACATAGCTCTTATATTGTCACATTGAAGTCTATACTACACATCTTTTTGCACATGTAATTCACCAAGCAAGTTTTGTAGCCATCAAATCTCAGCTACTATTGAGGCGACTAAGCGGTATTCTACCTCAGTTGATGATTGACATGGGCGGAGCAACATAGGCTCCAAGGGGGTGCCAGGCACCCCCTGACTTTTTCATAAAAATTTTATTATTACTTTGTTTTGTTAATTTTTTATTTATGAAAAATTAATTAACATGAAGCGCATCCCCTCATAATATAAGAGTGCACCCCCTCATGATTGTGATAAATATAGTATCAACACTTTTATTTTACTTTTCGATAAAAAAAGTAATTTTAGAACAAAAAAAAAGCAAATAAGCAAAAAAAATATAAATAAAAATATACATAGAAGCGAAGAGATGAAGAAAGGAAAATAAAAAAAAATGACTACTTGTCACTTATATTAAGAAATATTTTTAAGTTGAATATTCAACATTTTCAAAATCTGATGATTATAAAATATAGTTCTATTTGCAATAATGTTAGACATTTATTTATATTTTTTATGTATATTAAGATACCATTATTGTATTAAATATTATATATTTTTATATTTAATTTTTTAATTTATATTAAAAAATTATACATGTCTAAATGTGCATCCGCTGGACCTTGGGTCCTGGCTCCGCCACTGATGATTGAGCAACTGTTTTTGCTTCTTAGATCCCCAAGAGACTGGATTAGTCCCAAAGAAAATAATTTTAGCAGAAGTTGATGTGAGATCATCCTTATTTAATTTCCAGCCCAATCCGAATCCGGAAAAAGCAATGAGGGCATTTGAGGGTGATTTCTTGAGCAACAATCCATGATCTATTGTTTGCTCTAAGTAATGCAACAGACGTTTGGCTGTCTTGGGCAGTGTGCATAAATTGAACAAGCTTGTTTACGGTATAACAAATATCAGGTCGAGTTAACGATAGATTTTGAAGTCCACCAATCGAGGTTCGATATTCTTTATCATGTGAGATGAGTGATCCTTCAGTCATAGTAAACTTATCGTGCAACTAGCTGGAGTGGAGGTTGCCTTCGAACCATCCATCCTAAACTTAATTAGTGGATCAAGGATGTGTTTGTGTTGGTTTAGAAGAAAACTTGCAGAGCAAGGTATTGCTTCAACCCCCAAAAAAAGATAGACACCCCATAGTTAAAGTGATAAGTTCTAAAAAAGTATTTAATTTATATGTTAGATGCACTTGATTTTGGAATAAAATGCTTCTTAATCGATATTTTTAATGTAATTTTGCATAAATGTGCTTAGGAAAAGGAGCTGGATGCATTATATATGGATATAGAAGCTTTTTGGACATGTTTGAAGCAGTCAAAGTCGACATCGTCACGTGGAAAAATGCTATTTAATTGCTACGCGGGTTTTGACTGGGTTGACCAAGATTGAAGATATTTTTCTGGGCTTTTGGAAGGAATTAGCTTAAATGTTAGCAGGCTTTTTATTTTGTTGGACTTATTTCAGGCTTTTACCTTTTTATTTCTTTTGGGTCAGGGTTTCCTTATCCAATAAGGAAAGTAGGTTAGGGTTTTTATTATATAAATACCTCTTAGTAGCCACCTTGGAGGAGACAGCTTTTAGTAGACAGTTCTTAGCACACAGATTAATTTTCTCTTTATTCTTTGAGCAATATTTATAGAGAAGCTGTTCTAATTTCTTTTCTAGCCGAGGATTAATCAAGATTTCGGATCATCAAATTCGTGAGATCTAAGTGTTTTTCTTCCTTTCATGCTATTTTAGTATTTGCGTATTTACTGCTTTAATAATTAATATTGATATGTGATTATTTAATTTTGCGCGTGATTATTTAATTGCATGACAATAGGTAGCCAATTAGATTAATTTAATTAATCTAAATATAGTGGTAGCCAGGTTTCCTGTGTAATTACGCGATCTAAATGAGCAATTACCGCGAGAGTATTGACTTTTAGAATTGGGTCTTTCTAGATTTTTATTGCTACCGTTAGATAGATCCTGCGGGCATCTCCGGGGATTAGAACGTCTAATAGGTAAGGCGATAACGGAAAAAATCTTAGGGATTTAAACCGTTATCAACTCTGTAAGGAAAGATAAGGTTATTAGGCCGAGCCAATAACTATAACTGATTTATCGAAATAGCTGAAAGTATTTTTGCATCTATGATCGAATTTGTTGGCCGAAATTGCGATTAATTCTCAGGCTAGATTTTATTCTCACTTATTTTCTGATTTTCCAGTTTAGCGAATATTCAGAATTGCATATTTTAGTTAATTTAATTTTTATTTACGTTTTTTTTATTTTCTGGTCAGATTGCGTGCCTATGCAGTGTGCCCAGTGCTCTAGACAGATTTGTTAATTTTATTGATTTCGTATTTAATTCCCCCCATTTTGGTTGCAACTTAGTTGAGTAATTTACTTGGCATAACTAGAATAAAATATTCTTCCAATCCCTGTGGACTCGACCCTTTTCTCACCACGCACACAAATTAAAATTACCAGGTAAGAAATAGGAATTTATTTTTGGTGGTTTCGACGCCCATCAAATTTTGGCGCCGTTGCCGGGGATTGGTGCTGATATTTTTATTTTTTTTATGACCAGGTTAGATCGTATAGGTGAGTTGCAATTTGATCCTGAAATCGAAAAGACCGCAAAGAGCTTGAAAAAAGAATCAAAGTTGCGGAAACAACTTCAAAAGCAAGCCGAAGCTTTACAAGTGCAAAGTGAACCATCGAGTGAATCCGAAAATGAGAAGATGGCTGGAAACAACCAGACTTTGCGTGAATTGGTGGCTGCCCCCTTGAATCAACAGCCCCTATGCATCACTTATCCCGCATTGAACGCAGATTTTGAACTAAAATCAGGTCTAGTGCACCTTCTACCTACCTTTCGCGGATTAGAGAACGAGGATCCACATAAGCATTTGAAGGAGTTTGATGTAGTTTGTTCCAGCATGACACCCCAAGGAGTGACGGAAGATCAAATTAAACTAAGGCCGTTTCCGTTTTCATTGGCAGATACAGTAAAAGAATGGTTACTCTACCTTCCATCCGGATCTATCACAACATGGGATGCAATGGCAAGATCTTTTCTTGACAAATTTTTCCCTGCATCAAGGGTAGTTGGTATTAGAAAGGAAATTTGTGCCATTAAGCAGAAGGATTCGGAGCTACTATATGACTATTGGGAGAGATTTAAAAGACTTTGTGCGAGTTGCCCTCAACATGGAATTTCGGAGCAATCTCTCATTCAATATTTTTATGAAGGGCTGCTCCCAATAGAGAGAAAAATGATGGATGCCGCAAGCGGAGGTGCTATAGTTGATAAAACACCACAATAAGCTAGAGATTTGATTTCTATCATGGCTGCAAATTCGCAGCAATTCGGAGCAAGACAAGAACCTTCACGAAGAGTTAATGAGGTAAGTGTATCTTCAATTGATTCGAAATTGACTCAATTAACTACTCTTGTTCAAAGCTTGGTTATAGGTGGTAATATCCCAGTTCAAAAGGTTTGCGGAATTTGCGCTAAGGTAGGACACTTGACCGACATGTGCCCCACGCTTCAAGAAGATAATCCTCAACAATGCTGTTGGAGGATTTCCAGGTCCACCACAGCGGAGATATGATCCTTTTTCAACCACTTATAACCCTGGTTGGAGGGACCATCCAAATTTGAGCTATGGAGCAAGGCAACAAAATTATCACCCACCTAATGCGCAACAATTTCAACCACGACCAGCTCTACCACAGCAGCTTTTACCTCCAAATTCAGGCACTTCTCTTGAAGATATTGTGAAAGCTCTTGCTCTTAATGCTAAAAAATTTCAACAGGATACCAAGGCGAGTATTAAGAACTTGGAAAACCAAGTTAGCTAATTAGCCACCTCCGTTAGCCGATTGGAGTCCCAGGGTAAGCTACCATCTCAAATGGTGGTCAATCCAAAGCAAAACGCAAGTGCCATGACCTTACGAAGTGGAAAGGAGCTGCAGGACAGCCACTGTCAGGCTAGGAGTGGGCACGCAAAGTTGACAGCACCTGAATCGGAGAAAGAAATCGAAAAAACTGATACGGAATGCAATGATAAGGTGTTGGACAGAGATGAAACAAAGCCTAAAAAAGGTGCAGAGCTGGTGGTTAAGCCTCCTTTTCCTGAGAGATTCACAAAGTCCAAGAAAGAGAAGGAAGAGAAGGAGATTTTTGAGCTTTTTCGCAAAGTTGAGGTAAATATCCCCTTACTTGATGCAATTAGACAAGTACCTCGAATTGCAAAATTTCTGAAGGAACTATGTACTAATAAGAAGAAGCTTATGGGTAATGAGAAGATAAGTGTGGGGGAGAATGTCTCCGCCGTACTTCAAAAGAGATTGCCACCAAAATGCAAAGACCAAGGTATGTTTGCTATCTCTTGTCAAATAGGCTCTCTAGGCATTAAGAAAGCTATGTGCAATTTAGGAGCGTCTATTAATGTCATGCCTAAGTCTATTTACTCCACTTTAAATGAGGGACCTTTAAAGGTAGGACCATTGAAGGAAACGGGCATTGTAATTCAACTAGCTGATAGATCTTTGGTTTATCCCGAAGGTGTTTTAGAAGATGTTTTTGTACAAGTGGGTAAATTAGTCTTCCCTGCTGATTTTTATGTGCTTGATATGAAGGAAGATTCATCTTCCAAATCTTGTGAAATCTTGCTAGGTAGACCTTTTCTTACTGCTCGAGCTAAAATTGATGTTCATGATGGAACTCTAACTTTGGAATTTGATGGTGATATAATGAAATTTAATGTTTATGATGCCATGAAATATACTAGTGATGTCTCTTGTATTTTTGGCTTGGAAGCTTATGATCCACTATTTGAGAATTTACATGAATTATGGGATCAAGAGTTTCTTGAATTGTTTGAAGATGACAAGTTGAATATGGTTATTTGCAAAAGTTTTACTCTTGAAAGGTTGCAGGAAATTGAGACAAGTCATGCAATAAAGGGAGATTTTCTTGAAATACTCTATGCTTTGGAAGAACAAAAACCATGGAGGTACGGTTCATCCTCTCTTACACTTCCTGCATCTCATACAAAGCTTCTTCCTTCTATTTTGCAGGCCCCGCAATTAGAATTGAAGCAATTACTCGATCATCTCAAGTATGCATACTTGGGAGAAAAGGAAACGCTTCCGGTTATTATTTCTAGTAAGCTTAACGCAATAGAAGAAGAAAGGTTGATTAAAGTCTTAAAGGAGTTTAAGGAAGCCATTAGGTGGACCATTGCCGATATTAAAGGTTTGAGCCCCTCCACATGTATGCATAGAATCTTGTTGGATGATGAAACTAAAACATGTAAGGAGGCTCAACGTCGTCTCAATCCACTGATGATGGAGGTAGTGAAGAAAGAGATTTTGAAACTTCTCGATGCAGGTATGATCTATCCAATTTCTGATAGTAAATGGGTAAGTCCTGTGCAAGTTGTTCCAAAGAAAATAGGTATTACAGTTACTGAAAATAACGAAGGTGAGTTGGTACCCACTCGAGTTCAAAATGGATGGAAAGTGTGCATAGATTATAGGAAGTTGAATGCTGCAACGAGAAAAGATCATTTTCCTCTCCCCTTTATTGATCAGATGCTTGAAAGGCTAGCAGGAAAAACTCATTATTTTTGTCTTGATGGTTATTCAGGTTTTCACCAAATTCCGCTCACGCCGGAAGATCAAGAAAAGACGACTTTTACCTGCCCTTTTGGTACGTTTGCATATAGAAGAATGCCATTCGGATTATGCAATGCGCCTGCCACTTTTCAAAGGTGTATGGTAAGTATTTTTCTGAATATGTGGAGAATATGATAGAGGTTTTCATGGATGACTTCACGGTGTATGGTGAGTCTTTTGATTAATGTCTGAATAATCTAGCTTTGATATTGAAAAGGTGTCTTGAATCAAATCTAGTTTTGAATTATGAAAAGTGCCATTTTATGGTAGATCAAGGTTTGATTTTAGGCCACATAGTTTCTTCGAAAGGGTTAGAGGTGGATAAAGCGAAAATAGATGTTATAAAAACCTTGCCTTACCCGCGAATGTGCGGGAAGTTCGTCTTTTTTGGACATGTAGGTTTTTATAGGCGTTTCATCAAAGATTTTGCGAAAGTATCTCAACCGCTATGTAAGCTTCTTCGAAAAGATGCTGTGTTCGAAATCAACGAGAAATGCAAGGAAGCTTTTGATAAGTTGAAGGAAAAGTTAATTTCAGCCCCGATTATCCAACCTTCTAGTTGGGATCTTTCGTTTGAAATCATGTGTGATGCGAGTGACCATGCGGTTGGAGCAGTCCTAGGCCAACGAGTTGGACGAGATCCTCATGTCAGATATTATGCTTCTAGGACATTGGACAAAGCTCAAAGCAATTATTCCACCACAGAAAAGGAGCTTTTAGCGATAATCTTTGCTTTAGAAAAATTTCGTTCATATTTGCTTGGCACTAAAGTAATTGTTTATTCTGATCACGCAGCATTGCGATATCTTTTAGCAAAAAAGGATGCGAAGCCAAGGCTTATTCGATGGGTGTTACTCATGCAAGAATTTGAGTTGGAGATTCGAGACAAAAAGGGATCTGAAAATCTAGTCGCTGATCACCTTAGCCGGTTGCCCACGAGCGATGAACCATCCCCTCTCAAGGACGACTTCCCAGATGAGTTTCTTTTTGTTGTTCACAATAGCTCTCCTTGGTTTGCTGATATCGTCAATTTCTTAGTCACTGGTTCTATGCCTCCTGAGTTGTCTAAAAGTGAAAAAGATAAAATAAAAAGGGATGTGAGGTATTATGTGTGGGATGATCCTTATTTGTGGAAACATTGCACTGATCAGGTTATTAGACGATGTGTTATTGAATCTGAAATTCCGTCTATCTTGAAATTTTGTCATACACATGCGTGTGGTGGCCATTTTGGTCCAAAGAGAACTGCACGTAAAATTCTTGAATGTGGATTATATTGGCCGAACTTATTTCGTGATTCCTATGAGTATTGTAAAAGATGTGCTAATTGTCAAAGGACAGGTAGTTTAGGACATAGGGATCAAATGACTTTGAATTCTATTCTTGTGTGCGAAATTTTCGATATATGGGGATTGGATTTCATGAGGCCGTTTCCTTCGTCTTTTGGGTATGTGTACATCATTCTTGCCGTTGATTATGTATCTAAATGGATAGAGGCCAGGCCTACACGTACTGACAATGCTAAAGTAGTCGTGGATTTTGTGAAGTCTTGTATTTTTAACAGGTATGGAGTTCCACGAGCCATAATCAGTGATAGAGTGCGCATTTTTGCAATAAAGTCTTTGGAGCGCTTTTGAAGAAATATGGTGTGACCCATCGGACTTCCAGACTTACCATCCACAAATGAATGGACAAACCAAGTGTCTAATCGAGAAATAAAATCAATTCTGAAAAGACGTTGAATTTAAATAGGAAGGATTGAGTTTGCGGCTAGACGATGCTCTTTGGGCTTACCGATCGCTTACAAAACACCGATAGGTATGTCACCATATCGACCGTGTTTGGAAAGCCATGCCATCTTCCGTGGAATTGGAGCACAAAGCGTCGGGCTATCAAACAATGCAACATGGAGTTGGAAAAGGCAGGGGGACAACGAAAATTGCAAATCCAAGAGCTCGAGGAAATCCGGAACGATGCGTATGAAAGCTCAAGGATTTACAAAGAGAAAACAAAAGCTTATCATGATCAGCAGATATCAAGAAAACAATTTTTCGTGGGCCAAAAAGTATTACTTTACCAATCTCGCCTAAAATTGTTTCCAGGTAAGCTTCGTTCTCGTTGGATAGACCCTTTTATTGTAACTAAAGTTTTTGCGCATGGTGCAGTGGAAATCCAGAGTTTGGAAACGAATAAAGTATTAAAGGTGAATGGTCATCGTTTGAAGCTTTTCTATGATGAATTTAATGTGCAAACAGTGGAAGAATTGATGTTGGAAGCATCCACGGAATACGAGTAACCGTTCCGGAACGTCGAGCCAACGACGTTAAAAGAAAGGCGCTGGTAGGAGGCAACCCATAGAGTTTGGAATTTTATTTTGTATTTGTTTTTAATTTTTGCAAATTTTTATCATTTTTCATCAATTTTTAGGAATTTTTCTAATTATTATTATTATTATTATTTTTATTTTATTTTATTTTTATGTTCCTGTTCATCTTCTTCCTAGAGAAACCTGAAGTTGGACTAATGCTGATGCTATGGAGTTTGGATTGCTGCAGGAACACATGGTTTGAAGACATAGAAAAAAGGAGCTGATTTTGAAATAAGAAGTTTGCAATGGGGTCAAATTTGCAAGCACAAAGGAAATTAGGGGTCAATCCCTAAATAGATAACAATTAATACCCAATTTCCTTTACCCCCAATTCACAAACCCTTATCAGACCCAATTTCCCAACCCCCCTTCATCCCCACCATCGTGACTCACCAACCAATAGCATCGACCATCACCCAACGCATCATCACCTTCTGGCCGTCGCACCTTCATCACCATCATCATCCGACATCACCCAACGCATCATCATCTTCTTGCCGCATCCACCATAAGCCACACAGCCATCTCTTTCTCTGTCGAGTCGGCCATCGTGCATCATCATCACTCTTATCACGTCACCCACCACTGTCGACCACCGCCACGCCGCTGCAGCGAACCACCATCACCATCCTAGGCTCCCTTAATCTTCATCATCAACAACTATCATCTTCTTCGCACCATTATCTTTAACCGACAGTATCATCATCAACTTGGGCAAACATTTTGTTTACTTATTCTTGGTCGACGCCATTCTTCAAACCATTGGCTGTGTCAATTGGGCACTGTGCATTTGAAACAAAAGTCATGGACAGGAAACAATCAACCAGTGAACCACCCCGTCGTCGTAGCCAACGCATTGCGTCGCAAGTGCAGTCGCCTCCAACTGGTCGTGTGCGTACTTTTCAGGGCCGAAATCCACCTAATACTGTCGAAATTATTCCGGATTCCCCGTCCCCTGCTTCTTCACCATCAGCTGCTTTATCGGTCTCTTCATCAGACAGTGGTGATACAGCTGCAGCTACCACGCCGGAACAAGCCACGACAGCGCCACTGGTTGCACCCCTACTTCCATCTTCGAGCCGCCGATTCCGAACAAATGCTGGTCGAGTTTCGCAAGGTTTATTTTCATTGTGCAGGGAGTTCGTCAGGGAGGTGAACCTACGGGGGAGACTCATGAAGCCTCAGCTTCTCGTTTGGCAGGACCATCCTCTTCCACGACCCAGGCTGTAGACGATGCTCGGCTTGCTCGTATTGAAGCGTCCCTCGCTGATCAATCCACTAGACTAGCTAAATTGGAGGAGTTCATTTATGCGTGGGCACGACATTCGGGGTACCATGGTCCTGATTCCGACGCTTGACGGCTACACCACTCCCTCACTTGTGTTTCCAGGGAAGTCCTCAGATTTTTCTTTTCTGTATTTTTTGTTTTTATCCTTATTTCTTCTTTATCTGCTTTCTTTTATTTCCACATTGAGGGCAATGTGTATGATAAGTGTGGGGGAGGACTACTTCATGCTTGTGTCTTTTTGTCTTTTATTTTGAGTCTTGCTTATGCTTAGAAGTGTTTTTGATGTGGTAATTCGAGTCTTTTTACATAATTGTGTTTTATTTAGTATTGTTTGAGTCTTCCTGTGCCTTGTCTTCATAAAAAAAAATGAAATGAAAAAAAAAACACAGAAAATTGAAAAAAAAAATGGCAAAAACACAATTTTGGGTCAAGTTATTGTTTCCTTAGTTTTATTTGTACAAATATTTTTCTGGCTCTACTTTCTACGTTGTAAACTTGGCATTCCTCATGAAAAAAAAGAATCTAATCCCCATGCTCGGGAAACTCGCTTTGGTTACAACGGTAAGTTAGTACATGCAGTGAATCCATCCCCATTGTTTTTGTCCCTTGATAGATACTTGAACAAGCTATGCTTGAACCTTGCTTAATCTTAACTTGGGCTGAAAATGTGCATGCGCTTCAATTGGAAGCTACTGCTTAGTTTGAGTTTGAGAGGTACTTGCCTTGATTTATTTTTGTGGTAAAATTGTGAAAAAGTGCGTGTCTAGAAAAGTTATGTTGGGGTTGAGGTCACTCCTGCAAAAGTGATAAAAAAAAGAGCGCAAGAATGAATGAAATCAAAGTAAATGCGCGTTTTTTTTACTCATTGGTCTCCAAAAGAAAGAAAAATGGAGATTTATGAGTAGAGCTAAAAGCCACTTAAAATTGTGACCAACTGAGTAACCGGGGGCATTCATCACAAATGTTTGTCATCGCGTAAAAAGGTTGGATGACATTCTAGGCAATTCATGAAAATTGTGGAAAAAGGCAGTTGAAGTGATCCGGCTTTCCGGCAGCTGGGCCTAGACACAAACTTATTTTCTTTGAGGAAAAATTGCACATCAAGGCAGTGCTTTGATCTCTCTTCTTTGCATTAGCATAATCATACTTGGCTTAAATCTCTTTGGTGTGCTTAAATGATGCAAGGTTCATTTATATAGTGTTTTGGGTGCTAGCAAGGTGACTTGTACATATGGAGGTTCTTGTTTTGACTTGCTGAAAAACTGGCTTACCTTTGTTTTTCCTTTCGAGTTTCTTTGAGTCAAGGTGGAGGAACTTTTGAAGGTTTATGTGCCTATGTTTACTATGATGAATGGTTGAGTTAGATTAAAGTCCAGTGGGAAATTGTGGTGGAATTATTCTTGAGGAAACTTTGTGGCTATATTTTTGACGAAGATGTTTATTTGTGGGAATTTTCTTGCTAAGTTAAGCTTCTTTTTGAAAATCTTTGGTCAAGTCAAGTCTTACTTTCAGAAAAAATGCTGCAGGAATTTGCAAAATGAGTGCACTCTTTTGGCTAAAAACATTGCAAGTTAGTTGAAAGAAGAAGAAAATTTAGTTTGTCAGTATGTTGACTTGCATGTTTTTATAAATGCTTGAATTGGGTCAAGACTTGCACATGTGTTGAGAGGTTGAGCTTGAATGATTATGTTCCTGTGATTGAATGGTGACAAGATGGGATGTTGAATGATGAAATTGGTGGATGAACTGTGAAGATTGAAGCTTTGATGACATATGTCTTGACTTTATTCTGTATTTTGGATTCTTTAAAGCTAGCTATGTGCATAAAAGTACAGAAATTTAATTGCAAGATTGGTATTAATTTTGGTTGTAAAACTTGGTATCTTGCATAATTTCGGTCTTGGTCAATCTTGCATGTGAATTCTCTATTCTTAATTATTTTCATGCTTGAGGGCAAGCATGGTTCAAGTGTGGGGGAATTTGATAAGTTCTAAATAAGTATTTAATTTATATGTTAGATGCACTTGATTTTGGAATAAAATGCTTCTTAATCGATATTTTTAATGTAATTTTGCATAAATGTGCTTAGGAAAAGGAGCTGGATGCATTACATATGGATATAGAAGCTTTTTGGACATATTTGTAGCAGTCAAAGTCGACATCGTCACGTGGAAAAATGCCATTTAATTGCTACGCGAGTTTTGACTGGGTTGACCAAGATTGAAGATATTTTTCTGGGCTTTTGGAAGGAATTAGCTTAAATGTTAGCAGGCTTTTTATTTTGTTGGACTTATTTCAGGCTTTTACCTTTTTATTCCTTTTGGGTCAGGGTTTCCTTATCCAATAGAGAAAGTAGGTTAGGGTTTTTATTATATAAATAACTCTTAGTAGCCACCTTGGAGGAGACAGCTTTTAGTAGACAGTTCTTAGCACACAGATTAATTTTCTCTTTGTTCTTTGAGCAATATTTATGGAGAAGCTGTTCTAATTTCTTTTATAGCCGATGATTAATCAAGATTTCGGATCATCAAATTCATGAGATCTAAGTGTTTTTCTTCCTTTCATGCTATTTTGGTATTTGCGTATTTACTGTTTTAATAATTAATATTGATCTGTGATTATTTAATTTTGCGCGCGATTATTTAATTGCATGACAATAGGTAGCCAATTAGATTAATTTAATTAATTTAAATATAGTGGTAGCCAGGTTTCCTGTATAATTACGCGATCTAAATGAGCAATTACCGCGAGAGTATTGACTTTTAGAATTGGGTCTTTCTAGATTTTTATTGCTACCGTTAGATAGATCCTGCGGGCATCTCCGGGATTAGAACGTCTAATAGGTAAGGCGATAACGGAAAAATCTTAGGGATTTAAACCGTTATCAACTCTGTAAGGAAAGATAAGGTTATTAGGCCGAGCCAATAACTATAACTGATTTATCGAAATAGCTGAAAGTATTTTTGCATCTATGATCGAATTTGTTGGCCGAAATTGCGATTGATTCTCAAGCTAGATTTTATTCTCACTTATTTTCTGATTTTCCAGTTTAGCGAATATTTAGAATTGCATATTTTAGTCAATTTAATTTTTATTTACGTTTTTTTATTTTCTGGTCAGATTGCGTGCCCACGCAGCGTGCTCAGTGCTCTAGACAGATTTGTTAATTTTATTGATTTCGTATTTAATTCCCCCCATTTTGGTTGCAACTTAGTTGAGTAATTTACTTGGCATAACTAGAATAAAAATATTCTTCCAATCCCTGTGGACTCGACCCTTTTCTCACCACGCACACAAATTAAAATTACCAGGTAAGAAATAGGAATTTATTTTTGGTGGTTTCGACGCCCATCATAAAGTTACCACTTCATTTAAATGGTTTAAACTTATAAAGAGATATTGATTTATTAACACCCATATCTTTAATTGAAAACTTTGTTGCCAATGCATCAAATTTTCTTATAACAAAGAGGAAAGGGAATTTGAAACAACGGTTAAAATATCATTCTTGATTCAATAAGCATAAATAGCACTTAAGATGTAAAACGTAGAGTGCACAAGTGCACAAATCAACTGACATAAAGAAAAAAATGGTGTAAAATTTTCCTTTAATGGAAGATAAAGATTTAGTCGACATTCATGTTCATATATGACACCAAATAAAAGGTAAATAATATTTTATATTACCTATTTATTCTTTTTTATACGATAAGAATTTATGTATTAATTATCGAATAAATCAGAAATGTTGAAAAAGAGCACAGGCTTTCGCTGGGTGGGGATAATGGGAAGGGCACTCATGAAATGGCTAATCTTCAATGCTATCTTTGTTAAGACTTCCTCAACGTTTTCTAGTATTCTGTTTAGGAAAGCTCACTAGCAATGGGTTCCATAGAGGAAAATTCTATTAGATATAGAGAACCATGAAATAACATAAAGTAACGTCATATCGAAATTTTAATTAACAAAGATAGTGAAGGCCCAAAAGGGATGAACAAAATTAGGCTGCCATATAATAAGGTGTAAATCACAATTACAAAAAGAAAATTCCGTAACAAGCCGATGTGTTACCTGCACGAATATTGAAATTAAATCCCTAATCTTGTTAACACTTAAAAACGCAAATTGGAATAAATGATCGTTCACATATATTATAAAGTGGTATTTAGTTCTTTTTTCCAATGCCACATGTCATCCGTCCATGATTTGTTTCCCTCCGAAAGGACTTTGAGTCTATTACTTCTATTAGTAAAAGTTATTTCCTAATATGCTTTTCTAAAGATCTTCACTATTCATAATTTTTTTTTCAAAAATTATTTATTTTTACAAAAATATAAAAATGGTATTTAGGGTTGAAACTTGTTAAAGATTAGATTCAGAAATTTTTTTTGTATTTTATCCTTGCTTAGATTATAAAAAATAAACATTAATAACAAATGAAGACATAAAAATATTTATTTTTCTCGAGTATCGACGTACTATACACTAAAATCAGAATAGGGTTTCGAATGAAACATAAAACTAGAATAGGATAGAGAGAATAAAAAATTTAAATTAAGAAACACTAAGCAACATGAGTTCAATCTTATTGAAAACTAAAGCCTATCAAAATATTGCACTTGAAACTAATCAATAATTGAAAAAAATATTTTAAAAAAATAAAATCAGAAAAAGACATTGATAAAAAAAAAAAGAAGAAGTATAGACTCTGTTCTTTTGGGGGTTTGGGGGAAAGTTTCACCAAAAATTGGCATGTGGCATTGATAAAAAAGATATAAACTCTATTTTATATAATACTGGTATTTTCACAATCTGTGCTTTGCATGGCCAAGTCTTATATATATATATATATATATATATATATATATATATATATTAAATGATAAAGATATATGTAATATTACCAAATTTTGTTTGGGATCAACATATAATTTTGAAAAGTTTTGGATCATTTTGTGAATAGGACCTTTTAAAGATTTTTTTTTTTCATTTTATTGATGATTTTATTTGAAATTTTTAGTTACGCTTTTGCAATTTTTTTTCCTTTTCCTCTTTCTCTTTATTTAGCAAAAATTTCGCTAAATATTATTTATTAAGCCACATATAGTTATAAAATAATGAGTTACTAAATATTTTTTTTATTTTTTGTAATACTTATTGTATCATTATTTTATCTTTTCTTGAATATTCTTATTTGGAATTCATGGTGACGCAATTTTTAGAGTTTTAGCCTCAAGGATTTCAACTTTAAATAATTTCTTATTTATTTATTCCTATATTATATATATATATATATATATATATATTTAACTAAGTGAGCAAGTGAATATCATTAATCCAAAATAATGTACAAATGCTCAATAGGCGCATAAACTCTTTACAATGGGAGACATCGTCAACCATACAAGCAAGCTGGTAATAAATATTATTAGAAAGTTACTCCATATAATTGTTACGATAAATAATCACTGATAATATGTATCAACTGAGTTTTAGTAATAAATTATAAACGAAAAGAAAAGAAGATAACTTGCTTCAAAATTTAAAAGCTGCATTTTCGAATAATGAGTTTTCCTTACAACTCTAACTTGAATGTCAACAACATAGTTCTTATATAATTTTTTAAACCACTACAATGTCTATAATCATATAGTCTTTTTCTAACCCATTATAATGGTGGCATTTATAAATGACATTTTATACATATAGTATACACCCTTAAATTGAATGTGACAAAAAATGTTTTAGAGTTTATTAAGTTAAAATCATATAATGCATATTGTGTCTGATATTAGTTAAATACATTGTATCACATTAAAACATTAATAATATTTAAAAAATTAATATATTCTTTTAGCTAAAACTCTCTTTTATTTGTAGAGTTGACAATGTCAGACTCTGACATTACTCCTCCGATTTTCATTTGGAGAATTCACATGTCACGCCTTGACTTCACAAGTCCCTCCGACTTTAATATGTGTGTGTAATATTTAATGCAAAAATTAATAAAACAGGACGATGCTTGCTTTTTACATATCAATATTCGAAGAGTATGTTTGTCCAGCCTTTGTGTATTAATTAGCATTGATGGTTAATTATTACCGTGCATATAAGAATAAAATCCATGTACACTGACAGTTTATAGAAGCAGATTTGGAAATAATTTTGCATAAATAGAAGCAGCGTGAGTACTTGCCCAAAAACAGGAGCCCGAGTCAAAATCACTTTCGAGGAAAAAAAGAAAGCCATCTCATAAATTAATGAAATTTCATTTTTAATCATCTCACATTAAGATTACTAGAATTCAGTTACATACTCCAATTTTTGTATAATCTTTAAATTAATACAATGAAATATATTCTAACCATTCTTGTTTTCTCTCGTGGTATATATATATATATATATCTCGTTTATCCTTTCATAGGCAAACGAAGATGAGTTCAACCATGTTGAAAACCCTCCTCTCTTTACTAGTTTTATTACTCATAAGCCTCGCCCCAACGACGAAAGCGGGCTTCTTCAACGACCGTTTTGAGGTTCATATTATCAACGGTTTGCCTCGTGGCTCCCCAGCACTATCTGCTCATTGTAAATCCAAAAATGATGATATTGGAACTCACATCCTTGGCCAAAACCAAGGGTTTCACTGGTCATTTAAACAAAACGTTTACCAAACTACGACATTCTTCTGTTACTTTTCCTGGGGTTCAAAAAACACGAGTTTCGAGGTCTTCAATAAAAGTCTAGGTGAGGCGAATTGTTATGTAAACGATGGTGGGATGTGTTATTGGGTTGCCAAAGCTGATGGCTTCTATTTAACGAATCACATTGTTCAACCTCCCTTCACATTTACTCCTGCTCAGAGACTTCACCAATGGTGATATATATGGACACGATCCCTCATGTCAATGATCATGAAAAAAGAGCTGCAATTATAGCCAAGCTAGTTAATTATGAATGCAATCAAGCTTCTTTTTTTAATTCAATTTTATACATCTCATTTCTCTTCTACTTACTATATATACACGAGACATTTGCGAAACTTTGTACACAAGTGATTACAAGTTGTTCTATTTTAGATGAATGTGAGGCCTATGATATGCTAAATAGAACAATTTATTTGCCCCAATAATTTGTTGAGCAAGCTAGCGTGCTTTTTCTTTTTCTCTTTCTTTTTCTTTTCCCCTCTTATGGTCGACGGTAAGTCAATTGAACCTTGGGGTTTATAGCATATTTGGCTAGGCTTATTTGGGACTTATAAGCTGTGAATAGTAAAAAACACGCAAGTGTGAGTGATTTTTTTTTCTAATAACTTATAAACTGCAAAATAAGCTGAGCCAAACAGCCATGTAGACTCTCCATGTGTACTAGTGTAGTAGTGTTAAAAAGGAAGTTATAATCTGTGTCGCCCTCAAAAATGAGGACCACATCTTAGCCTCTAAATAAAATATATTTGAGATGGCTTCTGGTTCTTTTACTTCATTTTAGTGATTTTTTATTTTTACTGGGGAAAAGTTGTTTAGGTTTTTTAGGTTTATTTGTTGGTGTTGTGCAGACACACATACTATTGGCGTTACATGTTCCGTTTGGTTAAAAGTAGAGTTGAAATTAAGTTTCAGAGGGTGGGATGTGATGGAGCTTCTCTTGATTCAGAGAATGCTAAAACATTGAGGAGCATATGCTCTAAAGCTCGTATTCTTGTCATAGTTACTCTATGTTTGATATAAGTTCCGGCCACATTGGTAGAAGACACGATATGATTATGGGAGATTAGTTAGTATTATTATAATTTTTATACGTCGGATAAATTATTTTGGTCTTAATTATGAATATTATTTAACCAAGATGTTTATTTTCAAATCAATAATCAAGGTCTTGGCACTTACAAACTTCAAGTCTATAATGCGATTCGATATGGCTTGGTTTTGGAAAAAAATAAATAAAAATTTTCCAACCAGATGCAACACCTCTAACAAACCCTTGTTCTGCTCTAATAGCATTCAGGTACGTGAACTTAGGGTTGACAATTGAGCGGGAAAGGGGCGGGGTGTGCTTACCCCTACTCCATACCTATTAATAAAATTCCTACCGCTACTTCTATCATATATTTGGTACCAGAGTAAACTCTTACTACCATTTCCTCCCCTATTGGATAGAAAAACCCTACCTTGTCCCTATAGAGTACTAGTTAACAAAGTTGATAACTAGCACTAATTTTGTTTTAAAGAAATACTAATACATAAGAACATATTAAAAAATAAATCAACTTTTACTACTAAACCAATGAGATATATTATAATATAAAGTTTATATTAAAATATATAAGAATATCTTAAAGATATATACAAAATAATATAATGTTTATACTAAAATTATATAAGAACATATTAAAAGTAATACATATACTTATATAGTAGGGCAAGGTGGAGCGGGGTGCATAAACCCCTACTGGCCCCCTCCCTTGCACCGGGGTAGGGGAAGAAACCCCGCCCCACCTCTAGTAGCTAGCAGTCTTCTGCCAAAAACTTTGCCCTTACCCTTGTGGTACTTCTACGGAGCGGAATAGAGTGGAGTACTATTGTCATCATAAACATCTTCTAATTTTTCCTATTCTTTGTTTTTCTTTCTTTTTTAATTAAAAAAAATATCCAAAGTCAACAGTGTGTTATTTAAAAATAAATTTCGACTGGCCTTCTAAAATAATATAACATAAGGAGCTTAATGCATCCATGCACATCGTAAAGTCCACACGTTCTTGCAAAATCGATGTTTGACAATTTATCACACTCATTAGGGGGGAGTATCTTAAATCAATTTATAATGTCGCTATGCATGATCGGTGGTCGAAGTCAACGAAGCCAAAGGACTAGATCTAACCAATAACGCGAACATTCAGAATATATTATAACGCCGCCATCCAACCTTTTTACAGTTGGATTAGATAATAAAATGCCCTATTGTAAGAAGGATCAGGGGATGTGATTACATGGAAACTTTGATACCAGAAAACAACTCTTACTTCAATCTCAAGTGAGCTTTAATGATACACATTTCGTATTTCATTTCCAAATGGCACCTGTTTACTCATATAGAACATGAAAACTAAAATATGATGTTCATAAATAAAAAAGAAAAAAAAAACTGAAAATAGCTTTGAACATTTTTCAAATTAAAGAAGGGAATAGAGTTTTTCTTTAAAAAAATAAATAAACTGGGGAGACTATCTAATAATTCTCCATTTATAAAACATGTTTACAAATCTGGAACGTCAACCTTTTGATCTTTAGCTCAATTCTTCTTATATAATATCTTATTTGTGTTCCTTATATTTAGTGATCTTTTATATTTTAATTTCATCTAACTCCTAAATCTAAACCTTAACTATCATAATATTAACTCTTAATAACTTCTACACAATATTTGTCACCTAGAAGTGTTCCAATGGTAAGAGTTGAGATCGAATGCAACTTATAATCCGCATCCAATTATAGTTAAGTGCCTTCGACTTATCTGGTACTTAGTATTGCAGATATGTTGCACACCTATGGTCTACTAATTAGTGGTAGGGCTTGCCAGTTGGATATTCAATGTCAGGGAAAAAAAATTCTACAATATTAATTAATATATAATCAGAAAAGAAAAGAAGTGATAATAAATTGAATAATGACAAAACATATATAAATACATTTCCTAATCGTGTAAATACATGTTTTTGAGCTTTTCATAAGAAATAAAAACTCTCTAATTTAATTTCTTAAATGTGTTAGAAAATATAAAATAATTTTTTATAAATAAACAAGTACTTTCTTAATTTACATCCAAACCAGCTTTTTGTTACAAGTGTCATACATAAACAATGCAAATTTGTTGGTTTAGATGGTAGTCACCCCGCCTATAACGATTACAACATAAGTTGGAATTCTTAGTAGTGTACTTATTAGAAAAAAACAAGTACTTTCTTAATTTACATCCAAACCAACTTTTGTTACAAGTGTCATACATAAACAATGCAAATTTGTTGGTTTAGATGGTAGTCACCTCGCCCTATAAGGATTAGAACATAAGTTGAATTCTTAGCAGCGTATTTGTTAGAGGAATTTTCCTGTCACTGCTATCAACCTGTTAACATTAATTTTTAATTTAATGTAACTTTATAATACCTTATCTCAAAGCGAATAAAAAACACAAACTTTATTTCTAGGATTGGACTAGGTCGCATGTTTATCTTCTCTAATTAGGTGGTGATCACATTCCTGGAAGAATCGCAAGCTAATAATTAAACAAAAGCAATAAACAACAAGTTCTTGTAGCCTCTCAAGGTCAAAAAAGCTGAATAATTACGCTTTGGAAGAATAAAACAAATACTCTTCGACACGACCCAAAAGCCAAGGCTAAATACATGCATAGGAGGTTTTAATATTCACCTCTTTTTGTCCATTACCTCAATAATATTCCTCTCATTATTTCTTTATAAAAGGAAACTCTGCAAGGCACTTCAAGTCGTGTGCTTTCGACTTGAGTTGCATGCTCAATACTTCATGGTAGTGAAAATAGTTTGCTATTTATTACTTCTACATATATATTCAACCAAAAAATGAAAGCTCAACTAAGCTTTCTGCTGATCTTGCTATCCTTTCTTGTTGTTGGAGTCATTAATGGGGTTTCTGGGGCAGGTGGGTTGACGAAGAACTTCTATAAGAGAAGTTGTCCTCGAGCTGAGAGGTTGGTGAGGGACATTGTTTGGAGGAAGGCTGCAAATGACACTACCTTGGGTGCTAAAATCCTTAGGGTGCACTACCATGATTGTTTTGTTAGGGTACTTCCGCGATTTTCCACATCTATTTTAATTTCTTCATAATTAATCTTTTCATTTCGCGTTTCCTCTAACGTACAATCACGAATCTTGAATTCCAGTACTATTCTCCTAAACGTATAATTTTTCATGCGCAAAAGATGTTGATCTACTTCACTTAATATAATTTTAATTTGTTTCAAAATAGAATCTCGTAATCTTATTGAACTACTTGCCTTTGATTACTTTATTTGTTGTTACATTTTTCCCGTACACATAAATATGCAAAGTCTTGAAAATCCCACACCAAATTGACCATTACCACATTGTTCTTTCCCCTTTTCTTTTTTCTTTTTGGGTTGATTCATCTTTAATTCCATTAAAATATTAAAATCAAAATGGTTATACATTGTTCATTGTTCACAAAATCAGCTGTAAGCATTTGTTGTTGCAGGGATGTGATGCATCTATTCTGTTGGACAAAGTTGGAAGTGATCCATCGGAAAAAGAGGCAAGACCTAATCTCTCACTCTCAGGTTTTGAAATAATTGATGAGATCAAGTCTGAGGTAGAGCAAGCATGCAAGGGTGTCGTGTCCTGCGCAGACATACTAGCCTTGGCAGCTCGTGATGCTGTTTCCTTCCCAGTAAGTACCTATATAGTAATAAATGATTAATTTCGCAAAAGTTCTCATCGTTGTCACACTTTCTTAAATTAGTCCTGTCGTTCTAAAATATTCAGATCAGTTCTTAATACTTTTTATTTACCAACGGTTTTGTGCAGTTCAAGAAGCCAATGTGGGACGTACTAACCGGAAGAAGGGATGGCAGAACATCTCTTGCATCAGATGTTAATGGAAATTTACCTTCACCCTTCTCAAATTTCACGACCCTTCAGCAACTGTTCGCAAGAAAACGTCTCAATGTCGATCATCTCGTGGCATTATCAGGTGAGACAATCATATGCTGTTAATTTCTTATCCACCAATAATCTTCATCATGCAATAAATTACTCATGCGTGTAATATTGCTTTAGCTGTTTCTACTTGCCAAAAATTTTGCCATTATAAAAAAGAGATTCGACATTCAATATATTAATTCAATAATTTTTATCGTCCAAGGAAACAAACAAATATTAATCGAGTGATATAAAGGATTACTAAAAACGAAATAATATATTCCATCCAGGTGCACATACACTAGGGGTTTCTCACTGTGGAGCCTTCTCAAGGAGGCTTTTCAATTTTACCGGCAACGGCGACACGGATCCATCTCTTGATCCAACTTATGCCGAGCAATTGAAGCAGCTATGCCCTCTACCAACTAACCCTACCACAACAGTTGAGATGGACCCTCAAAGCTCGCAGTCTTTCGATAGCCAATACTTCAACATCCTCACCAAGAACCAAGGCTTATTCCAATCTGATGCAGCACTTCTTACAGATAGAAGATCAACTAAAGTTGTTAGGAAGTTGCAAGTACCAAGATCTTTTTTCAAGGAGTTTGGTAAATCAATGATAAAAATGGGCGCTATAGAAGTTCTGACAGGCAATGCAGGAGAGATCAGGAAGAATTGCCGTGTAGTGAATTCTTGAGTTATGATCTTGTTAGTCAATTATGAGTAGAAAATTTGTGGTTTTTGGGATTAGTATTTGTTATATCGATAGCTAAAAGTGCATTTAGCTATTGATATTTGAATAATTAAGTAATTACGCTAATAATCATTTATGTTAATCTCAACAATTAATGTAATTGCGGAACCATATACATATGCTTTCTTATTATCTAGTAGGAAGCTTGGTGGGTGTGTAACCTCAATGGGGTCTAGATAAGAATTTGCAAAATAGAAGTTAAAATCACGATAGTGTGTAGCCTCAAAATAATTATTTATTCTGATGAATTAACAATATTTATTAACTAAATTTTAGTAATAAATAAGAAACGAGAAAAAAGCAACAACTTAGCTAAAAATTCAGAAATGCATCTCCAAACCATTTTATAAACTTAGCAAAAATTCAGAAAATTCATAAAGTTTATCACTTAATTGAGTTAATTAACTTGTCTTACTTTTATGAAATGATTTTGCTATCTTTTTTATATGTATTTTTTAAATATGAATGTATTATGTAATATATGTGTTATATATGTGTTAGATTAGAATATTATGGTGAATGGTTATGTATATTATGTAGTGGGAATGTTTTCATTTTCTTTCACTTTCTTTTTGGATATCTAGATCATATTCGAATTGGTAGAAAAACTATCCAAAACCCTATCTAATTTCGTGTGTACTTTTATCGGACAATATAATATTCAGGTATACTTGAATCCAAAATTGTTGTAATTATTTTTATCCAATTGGATTTACATTTCAATTCAGAATTGATACTCTTACCCCTAAGTGTTGGGATATAGAATGGAGCATAAAGGAAATATATCATTTAACAATAACTCTACAAGTGTGTCAATGTTAGATTAATTATAAAATTTCATAAATCATATACAAAAGGATGTTTTATATTAAAATAACGAAAACATGATAGAATTTTCTAATTGATCCAACATTAACACACACTTGTGGAGTTGTTATTAGATGATCCATTCTATACATATTCCAATGCCTAAGAGGCTTTCACTTTTTATGCGCCTTAATAGTATTAAGTCCCCATGCCATCTAGTAAAGTACACAGTGTGCTATATGCATGCAACCTGACCATGTTAGGATATTTAAGAACATAGAAGATATGGATCACTTACTAACAATTAAATATTTTTTCTGAGTACGCAATATATTATATGCATGCAGTCGGACCATATTAGGATATCTACACTCACATCGCATAGATATCTGTTAGATAATATGACAATTAAAATTATTTTTTGAAATAAGAAAAACAATCAAGATAAATATAAAGGAGTTGCACTTTTACCTCCACGAACTTGATTTTTCAGGTTTATAACTTTTCACATAATGCAATGGCATAAGATGTAAATGCATCATGAATGGTTGCAAATTCTTTCCTACAAGAAATTATAAGAGTTAATACCTACAAAATATTATTACTCAGGCAACAATTTAGTTTTTGTTTAGAATAAGTTTCATTTTCATTATTATAAATCCTATTTGGTATTTTTTTAAAAACAAAATAAAAATAATCACCAAAATCTTAAATTAAACAAATATAATGTTACTAATACTTGCCATTCTACATTGTTTTTCTTTAATTTCTTGTGTAAAAGAATTCTACAAATATTTAAAATCTAAAAAATATAAATTAACTATGCCTTTCAAGCTTTATATTTTTTATTTTTGTAATAATTTTGTTTTATTTATAATTTTCTAATTCTTGAACACAACCAATTTTACATTCTTAGATTTCAAATACATATGATTTTTTATATTTTGAAAAAGAAAAGTTAAAAATATACTATATTATTAATTGAGACTCTCCAGTGGAGCAATAAAATCACCAAAAAAAAATCTTGAAAGGGATACTAAATTATATATTTTTCATATTTCAAATACATATGAATTTTTTGTATTTGAAAAAAAAAACTTACAAAGGCATATATTGATAATTGAGACTCTTCTTTAGAACAATAAAATTTTTGTATTTCGTTATCCCATAGTCCAAAAAGTAAAAATTTATATATGTGTACATATACATGTAACTTAAAGCTTAGGGTTATATATATATATATGGATGCCATGTAGGTGTTGGAGTATTACATAAGGAAAAGCCATGTAAGATAGAAAAGAAAAAAAAAATGTCGCATTTAAGATTTGAAAAAAAAAAAAAAAGAATGCCACATAAGGAAAAGAAACCATTAATGGCGTGTAAAAACCTCATTGTCGTAACTTGCTTGAGCGCTTCTACAAAAGGTTTTGAAATTCAGACTTCACTAACCTTTGCAGCCGTAAAACTCAATTTCTAATGGTATTTATATGACAAAATAAATAAATAATAAAATTGTACATAGATAAGAGCAAGTAACTAGAGACTAGATATCACGAAATCCTTACTCCAAAAATGCAATTACATCCTTTCCTATATTGCTTTATCTAGATTGTGGCCTAAATTAATGTGGGTAGTACAAAGAAGAAGGAACTTTCTATTGGTTTTTAAGAGAATAATACAGTCTAAATTCAACAAGACTAAACATTAAACAATAATTGAAGCACCATTACAGAATATAGTATAATTGTATAAAACTAATGAACTCGTGTTTGAATTTTAGAAACAATTTTGAAACTTGGGTCAATATTCCATATTTGAATATGTATATGCTTCGATCTATTACTATATAATAGAGACTTACACCTCAAGCACTTTGGAGGGAAGAAAATGCCATGTCAGAAGTTTAGGAGTTTGATATTGTGACATTTCAGGAAATAATTTTCGGATAGTGGGCCGACTAATTGAACTTGATTATTTATTACGTACACTCAAAGGTATATTAATTTTCACAAGTCCAAAATTTGTCTATTATATATAGATACTAGCTGCGCGGTACCCGTATGATGATGAATTCGTACATTATCTTAATTTTTTATTAAATAGATACACTCAAAGTTATATTGATTTTCATAAGTGCAAAATCTACTATTTGTCTATAATATATAGATACCAGCAGCGGGGTACCCAGGCAATGTACGAATTTGTATATTATCAATTTTTTTAAGATTGATAATTAATTTAATTTTTCATATATATATATAATATTATATTATATTATGATTACTTAGTTAATATTGAACCTTGAACTCGGTATGAAATAATTTTATATGAATCAAGATTATAAATGAATCAATAGAAACATAAATGTTAGAAAATTTTAATTTGTTTATTTTCATATTTTATCATTGAAAGCACAATGATAGGATTAATATGGTTAAAAATAGAAAAGTGCATTGAAACCCTAACTTGAACCAGTATAACTTAATTGGCTAAACTTTGATCACTATCACAACCTAGATTTACACCTGTGCAATGCATAATATAATTTTTTTATATAAAATTATATGAAAGCATAAATACTAACATATGTCTTATAAATAACTGAGTAATAAGTTTTGATATAGTCTTAATATTAATATCCTACATATAGTTTTGACTTGTTTAGAATAGATTATATTGTATGCATAAAAAAAAAATATGTTATACACAATGTGTGTTAAATGTTTATTTTTCATATATAGTAAATGATAAAATTCTGCATGTGCATTATAATTTCATTTTTTACCACTGTATATAGTTTATATATATAATACAATGTGAAAAATTTTGTGATTCATGAACATCTTGTAATTGAATTATATTTGTCATAAGTTTTTAATATTTAAGTTAAAAATTAAGGTATAAGAGATAGAAAAGTTAGGTAATTAATTTTGATATTTGATCCTAGTCTCTAACTTATGGGTTTGCAACAATTTTTAATATTAATTTAACATTATTTTATGTTAAATTATAAAGTATAACTAAAATTACAATGATCACTCCAGGTGGAAAACATTAGACAATCCATCTTTTGAAACCAAAATTCATTCTATATACTTTAAGTGAAATTTATTGTGTTTTTTTTAAAATATAAAGTAAATGATTGAAGCCGTAAATTTTTTTTATACATGTATGATAAGAAGTTAGCTTGTAATTTTTTTTTTAAAAAAAAAATTGTAAACTCATGTTTGAAAATATTTGAAGCCATATCACAGTTTAAAATTGTCAAACAAATTCAACATCCGTTCATATTCCGGCATAAAATTATAAATGATTCAATTTATTCATTTTTGCAAAGAAATGAAAGCGAACTCTACAAATGTATTAAAAAAAAAATTGAATCAAACATTAAATGCCGAATTGCTACTTTATACTATTCAATATGCGAATTTGTTATCCCTCCTTGCTCAATAGTTGTAGTAATCGTAATCTATCAAACACTACTTGAAAAGGATTCTTTTACTCAACCAAAAAAAAATGTTTTAAATATTCTTGGAAATTCTTGTTCTTATTGGATTATTTGTATCTCTATATGCATTTGGATCCTGATTCATGAATCTCTTCGTTCAAGAAATAAAAAGACAATCAAACCATTTCTTCTGACTCTTTTTTGAATTCGAAAATTAAATGTTGGTGTATTAAATGTTCTTTTTCTAGATTAGGCTCCTCTTTTCCACTTTTACTTTTTCAATTCAAATTTTTTAGTTAATTAATGCAAATTCTGTCTCTCAAATTAAGAATCTAACTAGTGTTAGAAACTTATGGCAAAATTAAGATTTACGAAATAAATTTATGTTTTATGCTTGCGTGGATAGTAAAAATCGTTTGATACTTAGAAATTATTTTTGTTTATGTTTTGAAAACTTTGAGATTTATTTAATTTGTTCGCATTTGTGCTTTATCATTTATTGAAATCTTGATTAATTATTATTATGTTTGTAGCTAATTTTTGTTAGTAAAAGATTTATAATTTTTGACATATAGAGATTTCGTAGACTCTTGTAGATACGGATATAGATTAATTAACAGGGCCATACATTAATTCAAGATTGAGATAATTTATGCCACTGAAATAGCCTATGGTCCTTGTAGTTTCAAATTTTTTAGTATTAATAAACTAAAGAAAGTGGGAGATAATTTAAGCCACTCACAATTGAGAAAGATTATCCCTCAACAACTTTATTTATAATCTAGGTGTAATAGAACTTGTAGCCTAATCCTATGTGTTTAATTAAAAATCCCATAAATTTTGATTCTCGCAATTGATGTGGTTGATTTCTATGATTTTTTAGTTACTTTAGTTCATTAAATTTCTATAATTTAGTTTAATTCGATAATTGTCTTCTCTGATTATTTAATTTAGTTATTTTAAATTATTAATTTTAGTTCTTAGTTTATATATATATATATATATATATATATATTTTAGTTCCTAGCAACATTCTCGATTCCCATAGTTTAACCCTCGAGTTCAATAATTTGATAAAGAGGAAAAATTTTATTACCTATTTAATTGTTATTGTTTGGCCATACAATAATGCAGTCATTAATAATTAAAATAAATAAAGACACCTTCATATATGCATTGCCCGAGTCATACAATTATTTTTAAAATAGAATTTGGTTGATGTGTAACTATTGTTGTCCAAGTAGAATTTGATTGATATTTAACTTTTGACACTTTACTAGAATATATATATATCGTGTAAGTAACACGCCAAATAAAGAAAAGAAAACTTCAAAATAAGCCGAGCCAAACAGGCTGTAACTCTTCCCAAACCCAATTACCCACCCTTCTCTCTGAGCACCTCTCTCCACACCCACCACCGTCTCCACTGTTTCGCACCCCATCGCATATCACGATCAAGGTGAGTCACAATTTCCAGAAAAATTCTTCTTCTTTTATTTTTCAATTGATTCATTTTCAATGATATTGGGGTGATTTTTTCTCCTATTTCAGTATGATGATAATAAATGATGTGTTCATGGTTTCGGACTCTCTTTGATTTTACAAAATACTCACACTCCTTATTAGTTAATAATACTAGTGATTTGGCTTTCTATGTTTGTTCTGATAGGAAATAAATAAAATATTTAAATAAATTCTTTTGGATTGAATGACTATTCATATTTGTATTTTCATGCAAATAGGTTTAATTCGATATTGTATAATAAGTTTAAGAAGAAGTACCTAGCTTGTTTATATTCGGATCCTCTCATCATGAACTGCAAACTATGTATTTATAGTGCATGCAGCAAAACAATGAACGCACTTGAAACTATATTCATCATCTTTGCTTTATATTTTTATATTGTATCAGTGATTTAATTTGTTCTTCAAAGAGTCTTGGGGTTTGTTTGCTGCACTTTGATCAGATGGGAAGCATCTCAAAATTGTCCGAAGACATAATCCATCACATACTATCATTTCTCACGACAAAAGAAGCAGCACGGATAAGTATATTTTGCAAGACATGGTACAGGGCATGGCTTACTTGCCCATCTTTGGATTTTGGCAGGAGTGAGGATAATTCAAAAGAGTTTATTAAGTTCATCAAAAAGACTTTGCGGAGATACCAAGAGGGAAAATTATGTATAGATCAGTTGATTCTGGGTCTGGGGATTGTTAATTCTTATTTGACTTCGCTTGTGGACGAATGGATTGGTGTTGCAGTTGAACATGGTGTCAAAAGGTTTGGACTTAGTTTTGGGAATGTACAAGTGAGGAAGGATCGTTATCCTTACATTTTGCCTCGTGTGATCTTTGAAGCCAAATCACTCAGAGAATTAGCGGTTCGTGGAGTAAACATGAATTTAAAGGAGCAAATTATAAGTGACAAGGCAATGTTTAGTCATCTTCACAAATTACATCTTTGCTCTGTTTACATAGATGATGACATGTTTCAAGGTATAATGGAGAGATGTTCTTTGATTGACGACTTAGAAGTTATGTATTGCAAGAGCTTGAAAAGGATTAAGGTAACCAACCTTTATAACCTTAAGAAACTTAAGGTTACTGCTTACCAGGCTCAACCTATTGAAATTTATGCACCCAATCTTCAGTATTTCGATTGCAGAACATCCTATAGTGGCTCCTTTGACTTGTATACAACTGAAAATTTGAAATATTTGTCATTATCGAGTGCCGCTGTTCCCTCAGCAACATTTTTTGACGACTTCATGCAAAAGTGCCCACAACTTGAGGATTTGAGATTGAACACATCTTTGGATCTGAAAAGCATCAATATATCAAGTCATTCACTGAAGCACATAGCAATAGTTGCCCCAGCAAACTTGAGGGAGATCAAAATTGATGCTCCAAACATGGTCTCCCTTGATTTTGATAGTTCTAGTATCGACTTGCCCTGTTTATCTTTGGTCAGTGTTCCAAGTCGTCAACGGATCATGTCTAGGATATCCGTTATGAGCTCTTCTTGTATGGACGCACACCTGTTTTGTCAGCTCAAGGGATTTCTAGAAAAGTTGATCCATTCAAAAATTTCGTTGCATCTACAGTTCCGGCATCCACAGCATGCACAGCACTGCTGCTTTGATTATTATGTAACAGGGATACCGATTTTTCCCTTGATGGAAGTTGAGAATACACACTTGAGCTTTGATGTTGGAGCAGCATTGACAAATGCAAATAGTTTTCTTGATGCTTTGTTCCGGACTTATTGTCCCAAGGCTATCGAAATGAATCGGTATGAAGAAGCCACAGCTTTGCTCTACAGCAGCCTGACAGATAAAAGATATGAGCTCGAGCATACTTATCGACACTTGAATAAGGTGAGATTCGAAATCTATGACGAGACCAAGCATGCGTGGCAGCCAATCAACTGGAAGGATATGCTAGAGGCACCACAGCACTGGAAGAGAGTTTGCTTCAGGTTACAATGGGGAGCACATTTTAGAAGAAGAATGTGAGAAAGGAAGCAGACTCACATACATTAGTGGGGGAGTTTGAAGCACTTAAAGACGTTTTCCTTTATTATTATTCTTGATGCAAACTCTTTCGTTTTTGGTTTATAATTCTTGATGCGAACTTTTTCTTCATTAACGTTTTTGAATTAATGAGTGAACTGATATGGTTGTAGCTTCTGATGTGCTGAATTTCTTTATTATCATGCGAGATACAAATTTTTGTTCTTTCCCAAAGGAGGCAGTGCCGAGTTTAGTGAAAGATCATCCTAAGGGAAGCACATTCCAATAGTAGGAAAGCACAAGTAGTTAAAGATTAGATGTTTGTCATGATTCACTTTAGAAAGGGGTGTTTAGAGTTTTGCAATAACCATCAAACTTCAGATATGAGATTATTTTCTGACATATATTCATAGTCTTGGGAATTTTAGGCCTGGAGCATGATATAATCTTTACTAACATCTTTGAATGATTGAATTTTTACATATGCTAGTAGCTCAACTTCTAATGTGTGCTTCTGATGCTTCAAGCATCGTCTCATTTGAATATGATCATCATGGCACTGTATTTTTCTCCAGATCTATCTTTCAGTGATCATGATACTGATCCTTATTGTGTGGACTTGTGTAAGCTGAAGGTATTTCTAATAAAAAGTTGTTTCAATCTAAAATTTCACTACTTTTGCAGAGTTGGTATGATTGTAGCAGAATTGAGCATGTAAGAAAGATTCCAATTAATCTTGTAGTTGAAGTTGAGAATATACAGTTGCATCGTGGTTTAATAGGTCCAAAAATTTCTTGATGGTTTGTGCCTCACTTGTCATCCCTAGGCCATAAAGCGAGATAAGGAAAATGCTAGCACAATCATGTTGATAATATAATATGATTGAAAGAAGGGATTAAAGCTGCCTCACTTGCAATGAAACCAAGTCTATGATATCACCAATCACGGTTGCAGCCAAGCGTCTGGAAGAATTATTGTATACAATTATAGTAAAACTAGTATGTAGCCCATGCTATGCACGGGTTTTTAGATAAATTTAGTATTATTGGCTTACGTAGAAATTTATTATATTATTTAATTTTGAAATATCTCAGTTTGATTAATAATTTTATTATAATTTAAATTCTTGTTTCATTGAAAATAATTTTTACTTGTTTGTAGTTTATATCAGGATAAGTTGTGTCAGAGAATTATGTTAAATGATAAGGTATAAAGGGAAAAAATAGTTTGAAAGTAGAGATATCTCGTCAATTAGAAGGGTGCAAGAAAAGCTTTTTATTTTTTCAGATTAGAGTGCGAGAGACGTATTGCTAAATTAATTTATAGCATTTTTTTACATAAAAAACAGTTGTAGTGTAATATGACTTGTGGCTTAAGAATACTTTAGCATACATTCAAAATTTTAACAAAAGTAATTTAGAGTTTAGACGTCAAAAAGGCTACAGAGCAAACTGCAAAGATAATTTGTAACTTTTTTGGCTTTGTTGAATTGACTGCATTTTTTTTACCAAAACAAATAAAGGAAGAATTTCAGCAACCAAACGTGGAATCTGCTGAGCATTTGATCCGTAGTAACACATGGCAAGCAGCATGGTTTCAAACTTTTTTTCTTTTTAGTTTGGCATGAGGAACCTGTTGTATAAATTTTGCTGGAGAGACGTGTTGGTCAGTTTGTCATAGGACACGTTTGTGTGGCCCGTCTTTTGGCTTGGAAAGTGGTTTGGGACAATAAATTTAATTTATGTACTGATACTGATGAATGATGATGTGCATAGTTCACAATTATTGAACCCAACTCATAATATTACGATACTATTTTAGCATCCTTATGAAGAGCCAAATATATTTGGTCTCCATCGATAAAAATTTGCAGTTTGTGGGAGTAATTGGTATGTGTATAACACTACCTCGCTCTATAACTTTATATGCCTGGTGCATCAAGCATCTATACTAAAATATTCGAATGATTCAATATCCTTATATGCTTATAGCTTCCGATGTGTGAATAGTTGCGGACCATATTAACGGATCGAAGATCGACCTTATGCTCTGCCTTGTTCTGTAAATCTCTTTTGTTTGCAATTAAATTTCGAGGCCGCCGCGTTAATCTCTTCTATTTGCAATTAAATTTTTGGACCGCCGCTTTCCTTTCCTTTGGGGTGGGGGGAGAAAATAAAAGAGTATAGCAACTTAGCAATAAATCTTCTAATGTGTGTTTGGTCATCCAACATATAAGATTTTGGACTGTTCTATGTAATAAATGTTAATAATAACTGAGGCTCCATTATAAAAACTAATTGATCAATATGAAGAGTGGTTCAAGATTTAAATAAGGTGGTCTTGAATCTTGAAACTTTTTTATGTGGGAAGAATATATATTCTAACAACCTCTTCACGTGTGACCTGCAATAAGAATTGGTAGAACTTGAACAGGATAAAATCAAGAGCTCTACAAGCAGGATGGTCAGGGTATGACAATAATAATAGTCAAGGTATGAGCTACAATTGAAGACGGGTTAATGGAACTCAAATAGGATAGAATCTAGAGCTCCATGAACAAAATGGTTAGGGTGTGACAACTACAATACTCATGGTATGGGAAAAACAGTAGTAAGATGGTAGGGATAGGTCACATGTGCATGAGAAATTAGGCAAAAGTTGACCCACCTCTGATACTATATTAAGAGTTCCTGATGTTCCATAATAAGATCCAATTGGTCAATATGAGGAGTAGCTTAAGATTTATGAAGTAGCATTGAATCTTAAGATTTATGTTAATGTATATTCCAATAGCAGATTTTGAGCTACTCAACTTAATATTACTTAGGCTAACTCCAATAGTCTCCTCACAATGGCAGATGCAATTGTAAGGAGTTATAGAAGGTGATAGAATAACCACACTAGAAGCTTAAACTTGTTGGTATGAAATTGGTATATTTTATTTATTGTATTTGTAAAAGGATAATCCATATATATTCAAATAGCTTTATCTATATCTTTTAGATAGTGTATCTATTGTTCTTAACATATAAGACTCCTTATAAGCATATAATTCTGTAAACTTTATAGTATTAACACACCCCTCGTGTGTAGGTTGGATTTGTCTTTTGAGTCTTGCACATGTATAGGTTTTACATTCTTAAACGGGTGACAGTGAATTTTGAACTTAATATCTTTGGAGTATTTGTTTATTGTATTAACACACCCCTCATGTGTAAGCAGAGTTTGTTTTACGAGCTTTGCACGTGAATAATTTTAATATTTTTAAATAGGTGGTGGTGAGCTTTGAACTTGAGACCTTTTGGTGTAAGCGCAAATAGGTTTATTGTTTGACCCTTGTACATAGACATTTTTTAATGTTTCTAAATATGTGAGTTTTGAACTTGAGGCCTTTCGATATCTTGCATATGGACAGTTCTAATGTTTTTAAATCGGTGGCTATATACTTGCAGGTAAGTGAGTTGAGACCTTTCGGTGTCTTGCACGTGAATAGGGTTAATGTTTTCAAATGGTTGGTGTACGTGCAAACAAGTGAGTTTTAAACTTGGGACTTTTCAGTGTACATGTAAGTGGGTTTTTTTTTTCCCCCTCTTTTGAGCCTTGCACGAGGATAGTTTTAATGTTTTAGATGGGCGAGCCTTGTATGTGGACAGTTTCTATTTGGAGACATATTAGAGATGGGATTATAGGAAATTGTCGATTGCTAAATTATGCCAGATTAGTGATGGAAAATATAATTTTATTCATCAACATAAATAATTTATCTTATTTTTAAAAATTTTCCTAGTGAGAGACAGAAATTTCATCTCTAATTAGTGACAGAAATTAGCCTTTCCTAGTTATGAACAATTTGTTTTTAATTAGAGACAACTAGCTTCTGTCTCTATTTAGAGATTGCCATATAGAGACAGAAATCCTTCTCTGAACTTATAAAATTTTAATATTAAAAATATTAATAATTTTAATGCAAAAAAAATCAATTTCTTATATTTATCAAATTCTATCTCAAATTTTTATTAACTTATTAGAAAATTTAGTCCAAGATTTCCCTCAAATTCGCCTCAAATTCAGACAAAAAATTTGTATTTCAAATTCACCAGTTTCTAGTAGTGATAAAAGTTTTAATTTTAAATATAAGAATAAAAAATACAAAAATATAGTAATCTTGAAATATGACAAAATATACAAAACAGTTATTGACAAGATTTTTCATACCCACGCAATTAAAGAGAAAAATAAAATTTAATTTAAAATCTACTTTTTCAATATATTGATAAAAATATTACATAGAATCCAATCTTTTCTACTTAAGATTAACGCATATATTTGGAATGAACTAACTTTTAAAAATACATAAAAAATGAAAATAAGAAGTAGTTAATTTATTGTATACAATTTGTGCTATGAATTAAATCAAATAAATATTAAATTTAGATTGAAATTTATCTTTCTTATGCAAATAAAAATACACATATAAAATAAAAATAGAATAATAATTTTACTACAACAATGTCACTTTGGAAAGTAAAATAAAAATATAGTAGCAATAAAGTAGAATTAAATCATCTAGTAAACAAATAAAAAGATTAAAATAGCAAAATGCTATTAAATACAAGACATTATTTGGCAGGTTTTGATATCATGGAGAAATAGATAAAATTTTAACTTTATGAGAAACTTTAAAATTTATGCAAAAGTAAATGGCATTAATTAATTTAGAGCCCACGCCGTACTAAAAAGGCAATCTTGATCTTCAAGAATTTAGTGCGTCGCATAACTTCCCTGCAAGTTATTTTCTTACAAACGTGTTTAGAAGCATAATAAGTTTTCTTGCTGATTACACCTATAAAAGAACTGCAGTCCCATCACATTGTTTGAAACCCCAAATTTAGAAACCCCACCTCAAAAGCAAGAAACCCCAAATTTAGAAGTAAGATTTGAGTGCATAGTTTTCGAAAAAAAAGACATTCTTTTTTTCAAAAAAGTTTTTTTCCATCAAATTATTTTCCTACAAATAAATGGAGCCTTACAAACGCGGTATTTAATAGTATACAAAATGTAACCAAAAGAAAGTGGCAATAACTAAGTAAGTTGCTTTTGTAGATTACACTATCACAAGCAACGATTAACCGCATTGGAGAATTTATATATGCAGTGGTTTAGGCGATTTCTTAATTATTTAATGCAATATTTCGCCTATAAGAACATGCCATTATCATTTTTCTTGAAATCCTAAAATTTAGAAACTACCTGAAAAAGCATTCAACTTGCCCTTCAAGATTTCTCAATGGTTAAATATTTGTGTATTTATTTATTATACTAACTAGAGTATATTCCATATAATATACAGACAAATGCATATTATTCATGTATTTATTTATTGTTTATAATAAAGTTTTGTATTCTAAGTGAGAATGAAATATAATCTTTTAAATTTTATTCTTTGTTAGTTTTTATGTATTCAAGAATATAATTTTATATAGGGATTATAAAACAAAAAAGAGGAGTAAAATTAATCTAAATGTATTATTTTTAAAGATTATAGTTAAAAGTATATATATACATATATATACACACACACATATATATGTATATGTATATGTTTTGAAATGTTCCAACAAAAAATATATAGGAAGTCATGCATTCCATTTTTAAAAATAAGTTTATTTTCAGGGTAAATCTCACATAATAACCCTAACTTTTATATGAGATGACACTTATTAACTTTTATGTTTGGTTTTAACCACTTACTAACACTTAACCTAGGTCAAATTTAACAAAATTATATTTCTATTGATAAAAGTAATACAATTACTAAATTGCCTTTTTTTAATTTTGTCTTTGAAAATTAAAAAAAAATACAAAAATAAATGTTCTATCCCTCCATATACTATACAAAGAAAATTTTCTTAAAATATTACCAAATTTTGGCCATTAAATTACATTAAAATTTATTACCTCAATCTAAAAATAACTTTCTCTCGTATTTTTGTTACTCTTCTATCCTATCATATACCGATAAAAAGAAAATTTCTTTTTCTTTCTTCACTTTTAAATATTAATTTCCTTTTTTTGGTGCCATTTTTTCAAATTTAATTTTTTGGCATTTTTTCTTCATTATCAATTTCTCAATTGCTTGGTTCATCATGCATTGCATTTTTGTTCCTGATTATTAGTTTTTCAATTGCTCGCTTCATCACGCATTGCACTTTTTTTCTCGTCATCTGTTTCTCAATTGTTTGCTTCATCAGCATTCTGTTGAGCCCAACTTGATTGCTTCGTCCACTATGTACTTTTGGAGAAAACAAATTTAAATATCATACTAAAAGATATATATTTAATCAAATAACAATGTTGTCAATGTCTCTTTGACATATTCAGTAAATTGAAAAAAAAAAAATATAATAAGCATGCATTAGTTATCAGTTATTAAACTAATGAAGCTAGACTATAAGAATTCGAAGTATTGCTGAAATCCTAACAAAATCAATCTAACTTAAGATATTATAATTAGATTAAAATAAAAAACGTCTTTTTGCATGTAAAATCTTCATCAAATTCAAATGGATCTTAAACAAAATTCATATGAAATTACACAAAAATGCAAAGAAGTATAATAAAAATAAGATTTATAACAAAATCAAAATCAAATGGGTCATCTTTACATCCAAAATTATTACTAAAATCAAATGGTTTTTCTTTTTTATATTTGTAGTTTTGACTTTTGATGTGTGCTTGGAGTTTGAATTAAAAAAAAAACAGGTGTGAGACTGTGGTCTAAATGACAAGGGTATTTTAGTCCAAGAAAATATGTAATGTTAACTTGTTTGTTAAATTTTTAACAGTAATTTACTAAAAGATTAATAAGAGGCTAAAACTAAAAATAAGAGTTAATAAGTGTCATTATATATGAAAGTTAGGGTTGGAATTGACCCTTAACTTTAACATTTAAGGTGTAGATGTACAGTTGTATTAGTGCAAAATTTATTCTTCTAGCGATTCATCAAAAAAAATTAAAATATCAATATTTAATTTTGAATAGAGATCATATTCTTTGATAACAAGAACAAATAGAAGAGTTTGAATAAAAATTATCTAATAAATAATAAACTATTTATAATTCAAATATCCAGTACAATGTCTTATAGAATTTAGGATACAAATTATTCTGCACGAACTTTGCAAACAAAAAATAATAACCACATGACATAGATCTCACCACTCATCGGTGAATTTAGCCTTGTTATATATAGCGTTCAAACATCCATAGGTATCAAAGAAGTTGCTAACCTGATCCAACTTCTAAGTTATTTATTGGTTCGACAGAAAATTTTATGGACAAATTCTTCTTAATAATCTTTTTTACTTTTAGTGGGTGAATATCCTAAGCCACAATATAATAGAATGACTAAGAGCAATTTGTCTTATATATTCGTCGTGATTAACTATTTTTTTTGGTTTGAGACTCTAAATTATTGTACGTAGTGATATGTTAGTGGAGCTTATTGGCTATTTAAAATGATATTTAAGTGATCGAGTTTCTGTATTTTAGTGGATAAAATTTTTATAATACTTGGATCTATTCACCTTTTTGGTTATTAGGGGAATTTAGTATTTCTAAATAAAAAATTATTTTTGGGTATGTAATTATCAATTAATTTAGGCCCTTTTGAATTTTTGTATAGAAAATTACTTTTAAAAAAAAAGAAATTCTATTTTAATAAGTGTTTGGAGTACTTCTTAAAATAAGGTGAAAATTTAATTTAAAAAGAAGTAGGAGGAGAAGAAGAAGATTCTTTCATAAGCTAAAAGTTCAAATTTATCAGAGAAGTTGTTTTTCTTTGGCCCCTCAAATATCAGAGGAAAAAAAATACTTTTCATTAACTAATCAAAACAGGCCTTTTAGAACCATTATTAAGATTTCCAAAAGTTAAACTTTTTATTATGGAGAGAAGGGTAATTTTAGGGCTTAAATTTTATAAAATATGAAATTAAGGGCTTTAATAAAAGGGCTTAAACTTATAAAAAAGTGAGATTTTACACATCGTTAATTAACAGTGTTAATTTCACTTACATGGCATTTTATTTTATTTGTAATCTTAGTTGGATTTTCTTATATGGTAATATAATTCTTACATGGCATATACAGACTCAAATTATAAATTTAAGCTATTACATACATGTACACATATATAAATTTTTGAAAATCTTTTTGTTGGATATGAATATATAAATTAATCTACATTTTTTTGCCCAATTAACTCTTTTATATATTTAAAAATTAAAAATTTTAAATTAATTATGTATTTTAAGTATCAAAATAAAATTTTAAATAATGTATATTAAACCAACAATTAATTGTACATTTAAAAAATTTTTGTTTAAAGTTTAACCCAATTAATTTAAATGCACAATCAATTTAAATTATTAAATTAATACTTAAATTAATAAATAAAGTTTTTGTTTAGTAATTTTTGTTTAATAAGAAAAAAATATAGTAAATTAATTATTGTGCATTAATTTAATATTTAAAAATACACAATAATTCTTTTCCCACAAAGTACATATTATTGCGCCTATGTGATACTTTGAAGTTTAAAGTTTTTGTTTATTAATTTTCGTTAAACAAGCAAAAATGTACTAAATTTTTTTATATTAATTTAAACTAAATAATTGAAATGCACATTTAATAGTTGGTTTATGTAAATCATTTAAATTTTTTATTTTAATATTTAAAATGCACAATTAGTTTAATTTTTTAAAATTTAAATATATAAAATTTAACATTAAGCAAAAGAGAAAAAAATAGATTAATTTATATTCTCATTTTCCCAGTTTATATATCTACATATTTACATAATAGCTTAGACTTTATAAGTTTGTGTGTGTATATATGTCATGTAAGAGTTAAATTGTCACGTAAAAAAATTCAACTAAAAAAAAATGATAGTTTTAAGGCACGAACTTTGTAAAATATAAAAACATGGACGGGAACTTGAAAACCTTTAATATAAGTTTTTTGTTTTTTTATCAGACTTGTGTGCCAAGTTAACCGCGTTAGGAAGGTGCCAGCAGATTTATATTCATTAGATTAGATAACTTCCTAATTTGATACAAAAACTCTCGCCTATAAAAACCTTCGACCACAGCATAATTCCTTCAGACCCTAAACTAAGTAGCCACGTAGAAGAGCATTCTTATTCAAGATTTGAGTCGTCATCATCAAGGCTCAGCATTTATAACTTTCTGAGCATGGCGCATGCAGATCTTCTTCTATCTGCAGGAAGAGACATGAAGATGATCGCAGGCGCGTATTACATCCCGAAAAGGGACAAATCCAAGCCACTGGGAGAGGACGCCTACTTCATCAGCGATTGGGGCCAAACCATTGGAGTAGCAGATGGGGTTGGAGGCTCCGCAAGGAAAGGTATCGATTCAGGCGTATTCGCAAGAGAGCTCATGTCGAATGCAGAATTCGAAGTCGAAAATCAGCCCGTACTGAGCGATGTGAATCCCCTGGAAGTTCTAAAGTTAGCTTTCTTGAACACCACGGCTCCTGGAGCATCAACTGCTTGCATCGTTTCGCTTTCTGAAAATCGTTTGCGCGCTGCGAATGTTGGCGATAGTGGATTTCTGGTGATCAGGAATGGAATAACTGTATATCAGTCGCCTGTTCAGCAATCCAAGTTCAATTCTCCGTATCAGTTGGGAAGACATAAGAATGATTGTCTAAGCTTGGCTGAGGAGCTTGCGGTTGCAGTGGAGCCTGGTGATGTTGTCATACTCGGCACAGATGGGTTGTTCGATAACGTTTTCGACGTTGAGATCGAGGAGATCGTGAACGCATCCCTGGAGGATTACGATGTGTTAGACAAGATGGCCTGGAAAATAGCGGAGTATGCTCGTAAAAGATCTGTTGAAGAGAAGATTTTCACTCCCTTCACTAGGGCTGCCTTTGCTGCTGGAAAGGAATTTTATGGAGGCAAATATGATGATATTACTGTGATAGCTGCTTATATTGAACTTGCAGACTGAGAAAGTCATTTTTTTCTCGAGAATAGTTGTATCTGGATCGGAAAAATCAATTTTGTATATGAGAATATTGCTAGAATTGTACTTGTTTGTTTAATTATGTGTGTAATAATATTACTTTTCTTCTCGTAATCCAACTTCTATTATATGTATCTTGTTATTTTCTGTTCTTTGCACTACAAAAAATTATTAGCATTTACCACTAAATTGGACAGTCAAGGTAAAGTAACCAGATGAATTACTCTGCACAAAGCAACTTTCTTCTTAGGCTACTATTTAAAATGTGCTTCATGAAAGTAAAAGGGACTTCAACAAGTATCAGCATGCCAGTCTGACTCGAGATGCCTTTAAATTTGATTATTAAGTAAAGCTTAAGGTCTTGTAGGAAGTTGCTGAATCTGTGAAACAGGACTTTGGTACCATTGACATCCTTCTGCATTCTCTCGCCAATATCTTCGTGACTCTGAGATTATTGGCAATCAGCAAGGCAGGGGAGGGCCGGGGGAGGCAGAGGAAGATGATTTAAGGGAGAGAACGGTTTCAGATATGATCGTCATCGTCAGGTGAATCGCGTTGTTAGTCGGAGAAGTTGATTCAGGATCATTTCTACAAGGATGATCGACCATAGTGCATGTGCAACAAATTGGCAGATAAAGGAGAAAATTGATAATATGTCAATGAAGATCATAAGGCCAGCAATGGTAGCAGACTAGTAGTCCTATTGGTGAGAAATGAGTGTTCTCTGTGAACTCCTTTATCAACTGATTGGGAAGTTGTAGAGCACACCTCTGCGTATTTGGAACTGAATTGTAGATTCTGTGTATCTTTTTTCTTTCTCTTGCACAGGTTTAATAGTGCACTAAGGATGGATGCTAAAGGTTTTTGCTAAATAAGCAAGAGAAATTTCCATTAAACAAAAAACAGCTATACAAGCAAGAGCAGAGCCAAAGCTAGACAAAAGACACCTAGGCCAAACACACAGTATCTACATTCCAGGCCTTGCATATGGCTCGATTAACACTAGAATCAGCAACAGTCCTCCTAGAATGAAGTAAGTTCTTTACTTCAAAGTTGATATTAGAAAACAGTTGCTCCTCACGTAAGGCAGTTTGACCATAGATGTGCTGATTTCGCTCCTTCAAAATGTGACAGACAATTGCTGCAAAGAGGAGTTTTGAAATTTCCGGCTTTAGCGAGTTTGAATTGATTCTTCGCTTGAACCAAGTGGAAATCTCCTCCCACGAAGAGATCCAGCAACGGCCCCATCACCATACGCATCCCCTTCTTCCATAGTATCTTCCGTAAAAGAGTATTACGCCTGCTACCAATTCTGTGAAAGGCAAAGCCCTTTAAGAGGTCCCCAGGTTTGAGTAATCGTTTCCAATACCAGGCAGTATCTTGTTTTGCATTAATACTCCACAGATTCTCTGCCCACAGCAGGTATTCGTAGACCCAATGAACCCAGATTGAAGGCTGTTTTGTAATAATATTCCAAAGATAGACGAGATTGCTTGAGCAGTTAGATTCCCACTTAGTAGTAGTTGCTTGGGGAGGTAGAGATGAATGCTTGTTCGTTCCCCTTTCATTCTGCTAATACGTACCCTCTCATGTAACAATCAGTCTTTCCCCCTTTCAACCCACCTCCCATACCTGGGAGCAAAGGAACTCCCAGGTATCTAACTGGGAGTTTACCCTCTTACTTTTAAGCCAAGAAAATCCACAATCTGTTTCTTTGTAGAATCGTCACAAAAACCTCACTCTTGTCCTTGCTAATCTGAAGACCAGATAATTCTTGAAATAATTGAAGACCCCTAGTGATCAGTTCAAAGTAAGAGGGTACAACAGTGCCGCCGAAGTTCGATCCACAACTCATCATCCCCATCGAGTCGGCTCACCTCACCGTCTCTTACCTCGGCGACCAGTTCAAAGATATTCGTATACACACTTGCACACTCATTCTCATCTCTCTCTCTATATATCTATATATATATATATATATATATATATATATATATAATCTAGGCCTCTCTGCTTCACATTCTCATAATATCTGAATTTTTTTCCTCTTTCTTTTTCTCTTTCTCATTTTCCCACTTTTATATACGTACATTCATGTTAGTGAATATATGCGCATATTTTCTCTTCACAGGATTCAAATTTTGTAGTGAATTTATCAATTTATCGTGATACACAATTTCAGATTGAAGGAATGCTGATCTACGGGCTGTTAACACCCGGCCAGGTTAGTAAATTCTGTTTTTTTTTGGATATACATGTAATTTGGCTAGATCTCCGCGTTGCATCAAGTAGATCCTTATTTTCGAGTTTAATTAATTGTTTTTGTGGTAAAATTTAGTAATCACTTGCATGATTTTGCTAATTAGCTTGTACACTATGGAAAATATATTTTTGTAGATGATTGTGTATCTATGTTTTTCTGTTTGTCTGTGTGTTGTGTTTGTATTTGCTTGCATATGTTGTTATAGATTTATGTATCTAAAAATTTACACCTGTAAGTGTAAAGTTGCAATTTTGAATCTAATAAACTTTTCGAGGCAAGCACTAGTAATCATTTGCTTGATTCTGCTGATCAACTTGATGCATATGTTTGTGTCTGTAGAAGCATAATTTTTTCATGAATGTATGTGTCTATGTAGCATGTTTGTACATACAAGTGAATGTGAATTTGCATTTTTTCAGTTTAGTTTTATCAATAGAAGATTGTATTATAATTTCATGTATTTGTGGTTAAAAGTGATGAATATTTGAAGTAATCTTTTCTTTAATTTATCACGAACTACAGGTGTCATTTTTTCTTGGCATTATACCTATATTTGCAGCTTGGATATATTCAGAATATTTGGTGTGCAGGAAAAATACATCGGAAAACAGTAAGCCAAAAAGCATTTTCTTTTCTTTATTGATTTTATTGGGGTAAAATAAATCAAACCCCCTATAGTTTATCAAAAGTACATCAAACCCACCTGTAGTCTAAAAAATATCTCATAACTCCCTTATAGTTTATAAAAGTGTATCAAAGCTCCTTACCATTAAAAAATTTGTTATCTTTAATCATGATTTTTCGAAATTACCCAAACTACCCATCTGTCTTTCATAAAAGAAATGTTGCTAAAAATATTTAAATCCTCAATCTCATATTAAAACAACAAATACTTTGACCAACTATATTATAAATAATTTTTTTTACACTTAATTTTAAGTTTATTTATATGTCAACTGTTCATGAGCTAAACCAACAACGTGGAATCTGGTATACATGTGGGATGATGAGGGATATGTGACTGTGTTCTATTTCACCGGGTTTAGATCGCCTCAGTAATCTTCACCAATTGCTATATCTTATTAAATCTTTTTATAAGCTTGTTATGTGTATTTATATAATGAAGTGAAAATAACTTAAATCTTGAATCCCTTTGTCGTGGATAACAAAATAAAAATGGTAACGATAGTAAAAGATATTTTTACTCCTGAAATTTTATCAAAATTATATAAAATTCTTTATAATTTAAAAATTTACTAACACCTTTATGTTATTGAAGAACTGCTAATGTCTAATACCCTGTATGTTAGAGATAATATTGCACAGAAACCCCAAAAATTAAGAATTTTATGTAATATTTTTTAAAATATAAAAGATAATAACGAAAGAGTCACCTATGGCAACATGTTCTGCCTCACTCACCACCACCATCTCTCCCATTGTGTTTTCTTCAATTTCCAAAAGAGACGTATGTGGATCATTAGAGTTATCAAATGCTGGAACGTTAAGCCGTTAACATTTCCATCTGACAAAAGCTTAGTTGACATATAAATCAACATAAAATTAAGTTACAACATAAATTGATTATAGGTTAGTTGGTTAGAGTATTTGTTATTTTAATTTAAGATTAAGGGTTCAAATCCATTTAGCAATATTTCTTTGTAAAAAAGAGAGGTATAATTTGGGTAATTTCAAATAATCATGATTAAAGATAACGAATTTTTTAATAGTAAGGGGGTTTAATGCACTTTTTTAGGCCATAAGAGGGTTATAAGAAACTTTTTAGACTATAGGGGGTTCAGTTTATTTTTGATAAATAACTAGAGGATCTAATACATTTTACCCATTTTATTGGCCATTGTGAGATTTACTTTTGTATAATGTGGGGATGATGGCTGAAATCTGTTAGCTTGTTTGCTTTTCATTACCAATTTTCATTGAGAAAACCTCTAATCTTTACATTGTGAGCAACTATGTCTAAATCTAATTGGTTCAAATATCATAAAACAACTTCGTACTGCTTAGCAATTGCATGGAAAAGTATTAGAATATTCTGCTGGTAGTCCTTTTATTTCACTGATAAGTATGCGCTTAATGTTCCCTTCCCTCTTTGGACATGAAGCCTATTTTGCTGAGCTTGACTTACAAGGGAAAATCTAGCTTGTGCAAATCAAGGACTTTGAGGTTAAGTATCCTAATGTTATTCGTTTGTTTCTATCAAGGTAAATTTAAAACTATATGCGAAGTACAACCAGAGAGCAGGTATCATTAGGATCCAATTATATATATTTTTAAGAGATGCATAGATATAGAAGAAAGAATATATGTGTATGAAGAGAGAGGAAACAAAGTGGAAGAGAGAGGAAACAAAGTGGGAAAAAAAGAGAATAAGAAGTCGGTATCACAAAGGAGAAAATACTACAACAAGAAGCTTGGCTTCTTACAACAAAGGCCAAGGCATTTTATAGACGTCTTGAGGCCATTCTAGATTTGTAGTACATTGACTTTATTTAATGGCAATTCTTTTTGCCCAAGTGCTAAGTAGTATTTCATAGGTGCATAACATTATTATACATAAGTGACTAGTATTATTTAGGACAAGTGCTAATATTATTCACAACTAACTTTGTTCTCATGAAGGAGGAGCAAGTCATACGTAATTGTTAGAGTATGACTCGAATTCCAAGTCTAATTGAATATTGAAGAGAATAGGAAGTCAATAAGAATAAAAGTACTTCAAATTATAGGATTCCTAATCCAAATAAGATCAGCATATGTATTCTATAAATAGGACTTTCTATTATGAGTTTAATTGTCATACACCAATAGGTTGGTGTACCATGTATGGTCATAGAGAAAGTATTTCTTTTGAGTAATAGAGAACTGCTCCATGGATGTAGGCCTTAACCGAACTATGTTAAAATCTTGAGTGTTTCTATGTTATGTTACTTCCGTTGTATTATATGTATTTATTGCATTTGTATCCTATGTATCTATGTGCACGATCTTTCCAACAATGTGCTATCAGAGCCTGGGACTGCACATAGATATGACAACTGAAGGTGTCGTCAGAAGGTTGTTGCCACGATGCGTTTAGCAGTGATTGCCGCACCAGAGTAATTAAACAAAATAAAGGAGTATGGTAGGGTGCATAATGACTAGTGCACCTGAGCTACGTTATGTGATATGTCTGCTAATTGATCAGAAAATGATGACACCAAAGGAGAAGCCAAAACTACGACAATAGTTGGAGTAGGTTCAAGAATACCTATGCCAGGGTTTAAGAACACCTATGGCAGGAAGAGTATAGTTGTTGCGGTGTAGAGGTGTTATTGGCAAACGTGAGCGTCATCGGCACCTTGCAAGTGGGGAAGCAACAATACATGAAAGAAGATAAATACATTATCAGAGAAGCTAAAGCTTAATGTTGCAGAAGGTTTCATCAAGATAGGTTGACAACGAGCAGTGAGAAGGCAACCAGAAAGATATGGTCTGATCATGTGCTCTGGGCTGTCAGATATTCTTAGAGTATAATGGTCGTGATCAAGTGTGATGTGCAACCGGTGGAATTGATAAATTGGAGAATTAGATCTTACGAATGGTCTAGCATTATTTTATACTTAAGGAAGGATTTTTAGATGTCACAGGTCCAAATTTGAAGACGAAATTACCAAAGTCCATCTACGCATTGAAATATTGAATTTTGAAGATGTTGATCAAGGATTTGATGCGTGGAATTTCTCGTCAAGGGAGGAATTTGTTAGAGCATGACTCAAATTCTAAATCTAATTGAATATTGAAGAGAATAGGAAATCAATAAGAATAAAAGTACTTCAGATTATAGGATTCCTAATCCAAATAGGATTAGCATATGTATTTTATAAATAGGACTTTCTATTATAAGTTTAGTTGTCACACATCAATAGGTTGGTGTATGATGTATGGTTGTAGAGAAATTATTTCTTTTGAGTAATAGAGAATTGCTCCGTGGATGTAGGCCTTAGCCGAACCACGTTAAAATCTTGAGTGTTTCTATGTTATGTTACTTCCGTTGTGTTATATGTGTTTATTGTATTTGTGTCCTATGTATCTATATGCACGATCCTTCCAACAGTAATATGGCGGCTTCCTCAAATATTTTCACATTTTCTGAAGACTGTGTAACTAACTGACAGACAAGAGTTATGGAATTACTTCAAAGCATATAAAGGGTGTCGAAAATATATGTAACTATAACACCGTTGTATTTCACAGTCTGCTGATTGAATTGGATAAACATGAGAAGATAAAATGTATTTTACATGTTAATATATATTTGATCTACTTTTGCACGTATTATTCCTTCATTGAGAATCCTAAGTCTTTTGTGCCCTTCACACTAGCTAATTTGTGGACATGAATAACTACCAAATTAATCTAATCTGGAAGAATCTTTCGAGCAATGGCCAAAACTTTTTGTGCTTTGCGAATATTATAATTTAATGGAATTAAGAGACTCTAAAATATATATTATTTTGGAGAATTGTGCTACAAGAAAGCTGATTAATTTACCACCACTAAAGGTTGTGATATGGTGTTGATCATGTAATCTTTTAACTGTGATGTCTAGAGCAAATGGAAGTATGGCTCTCAATTGTCATCCTTCGTTAACTGAGGTACTGAGTGTTAAGGCTAGTCTTTCTGTATATGTAGTTCCATTTCTCGAGTCTACAATTATGTAATTATGATTGTGGTCTTGGTTGTGTGCTAAAATGAGAACAGTTGTATTTGACCATTTAAAGAATTGATTCTGTTATGGTTCTTCTTAGGCTTTAATTGTTTGATATTGATGAAGAGTAAGTTTTGCTGCTCTTCCTGGTCAACAGGTATCCATCTCTCTTTGTGCAAATGAGGACTGAAAAATGTAAAGGCAGAAAAAAAAATCGAGTTCAGGAAGGTAGAAGGAAAAAGGCTGAAAATTTTTTGAACTCCTTTCCTTTAAGAAATTGATGGAGGTTTTTGGTGACTTACCAGATACACATAGAATTTCTAGAAATGTTGGAGTAACAATTGAGCTTTGCCCAGAGATGACAAAGAGGAATGTTACTACGCTAGAGCTTGGTACAGATCCTTTAAAGAGTCACATGGAGAGCTTGGTAAAGCACAATAGATTGACTTATAGTTTAGGCCTTGCTTATCTTAGAAATTTTTGAGTGTATATAGTTTAGGCCTTGCCTATCTTTTTTCTTGGTTGGAGTCAGGTTTAGGCTTCTTGTTGTAGAGGCTCCTTTGCCGTACATTTAAGTGTATATTTTTGGTGGTCAGCAATAATTTTTGGGGATTATCCCTCTCTTTTCACCTTAAAAAAATGTATCATATTTAAATATGTTATAAAAAAATCCATATTAATTATCTGTACAGATAAAATTTGTTTAAAGTAGAATTAACCCCCACACACATTATATATATATATATATATATATATATATATATATTGTAGAAGAAGAGATATATTGAATGATCTTTTTTTTCTTCTTCTTCTTACTGAAGATTTTTTCAATTTGTATATAATTGAAAGGATTGTTGTAAAACAATAAATATGGCAGCATTGTAAACCCTCCCATTGCAAGATGCACGTTGCAAGAAGGTAATGTGTTAAGTTTAAAACACTAGGGGTAATCAGCTAATGAAAAACCATAGGTGAGTAACGTGCATCCCGCAATAGGGGAGTTTACAATGCTACCATATTTATTGTTTTACAACAATTCTTTTCAATTATCTACAAAGCAGTAAACTAAAAAAAAATTATTATACTCACTCATATGCATTTGTTCACCACCCTACAACTATTTGTTCACTGACTATCATACATATGTACATACATACATACACATATATACATACATATATATACATACATATATATACATAATATATATGTATATATTAAATACTTATTCATTATCCTACAACTATATATTCACTATTTCACAACTATTTGTTCACTGACTATTTGTTCATTACCCATAACTGTTTATTCACTACTCTCACACACACAGACACAACACAAACACATATGCATGTATGCATACTTTAAGGTCAAGGTGAGCTTTAATGACGGATTGATCTTGAAATGTCCAAACATCGTGTAAGAGGTACGACTAGAATCACAACGAGAAGAGAAAGAGATTGGTAGTCGCGACACAGCGAGATGATGTCAGAATCTTCGCCGGTATGAGGAAGAAAACGACAGGCTTTAATGGTGAATCGACACCTAGGAGGTTTTCTTAGACATGGTGCACACCGTTACGATCAATAAAGAAAGGCAAATTTTATGATGGTAATGTGAGATGACTGATGGTGTCATCAGTAAAGCGAAGAAGAAAAGAAGAGAAGAAGAGAGAGGTGAGGAGAAAGAGAAAGAAAAGACGAGAGAGAAGAAAGATGCGTCTAACGTCTGATGATTAGTTGTTTTGTTTTTCTTTAACAGGTGAAGGACCCCCTAACTTAGCAAGAGCACTTTGTGCAGAACCACCATATAATTTTCGACCTTCTTATGCTTTTTAAAAGGTGGCACGTTATTCTGCTATAATTTGCTTAATTAGCTTATTACCCCTATAGTTCGTCTATGTAGTTGATTGCTCCCCCTCTATTTTTAAAACTTAGTATATTACTCCGTTGTACTTTTCAAAGGGTGGTACAATTGCCTCTTTTTTCAGTTATTATTGTAGTTTCTTCAAAATAATGGTATCTTGTAAAATAGTGGGACGGGATAAGAAAGAAATTGTTTAAGAACGACTTTTTCTCTCTAAAAAACTTTCTTTCTGCATGCAACTAAACCCTACTCCTCCATCTACCTTTTTGGCGCCGCCTTCCAAGCCATTTGATCCTCTGCTGAATATGGCTTATCCACCATGTGAACAACAAACATGGAACAAGACATGGTCCTCCATTCTTTCTGGCACAGACACAAAGACCTCGAACTTTAAAATGGATCTTTCCCTTGTAAAAGAATAACAAAATGCCCCCGCCATTGTTATCCATGAAGATGATTTTGCTGCCATGGCTGAAGCTCTAAAGTTCTCTCTTATTGGTAAGTTTCACTCTATGTGTAGCATGCCAAATATGGATAAATGGGTAACCAGATACAACCCTACCAGTGCTTTTGAAGTCCTCTAGCTAGGTTATAAAACTATCCTCATCACCATGTGTTAGCTAAATATTCATTATTGGTTGTGATGATGAAAATATATGCATTATCTTACTAAATAGCTTCTTGTGAAAATGAGATTATATCTAGTTGAAGCTTTGAAAGATTGAAGAAAATGTGCAAAAAGCATTACTTGAAGAAAGAGAAGAAGAGAAGGCATAAGGAGGAGAAGAGAAGTCATAAGGGGTACCGGACATTAGTTTACTTCTTGCTCTTTTTGTGAAATGCCTATATATTGTGTGAACTTGGCTCAAACCTTATTTTTCTTATTCATAGCAAAATTTTCAAGTCTTGCACATTTGATATAACATATGCAAAAATGTATTTGAATGCACACATAGAGATAAAATGAGTTTTTGGGGTGTTTCAATTCACAACACGTGTTTACAAATTTATTCAAAATGATTTGGAGTTGTGAAAATGCACTTAAAATGTTTTCCTGCAAAACTCTGGCTTTACTTCATATTCTGGAGTGGCCAGACCCCTCAGCCGGTCGACCGGCTGACTTGAGAGGGTCGCCCGGCCAAAACAGAAAGTTGAAGAAAAAGCTGGACCCCCTAGCTGGTCGACCGGTTAAGGCGTCCGGCCTAGTCAGAGAAGAAAAGGGGATAGCCGGACGACCCAGCCGGTCGACCGGCTGAATGGGAGCTGTAATAAATGCACTAGCCGTTTATTACTGTTCTGGCCAAAAATCCCAAATTTTCTTCACCTACGAAATCCCTAACTCTCAAATCTCTTTAAATACTCATTTAATACACTTTATTACTGTGCTAAAGTGTTTATCATCATTTAATCCATCTTTGAGCCATTCTTGCAATATATTTGAGCTTTCAAGAGCTTATTTATCTTCTTCTTGAAGAAAATCTCAGATTCAATCTTTTCTTATTCTTGAGTACATACATACTTTGAGAGCTATAATCTTTGTAAGATTTATTCATTAAAACTTGTAAAGTGTGGGGAAATCCTATAGAGTATATCTCTTGGGTTCTTTGAAGTTAGGCTTCAAAGAGGTTGTAAGAATTTGGTTTGTGCTTCACCAAGTTTTGAAGAAGCATCTTAGTGGAGATCTTTGAAGTCCTAAGGGGAGCTTCCTTGGGTGGTGGACGTAGGCTTGGCCGAACCACCTTAAAATCGTTTGTTTCTCTTCTCCTTACACTTCTATTTTTATACTTACTTACCTTGCTTATCTTGTGTTTGATATATTGATTGTTAGAAGTTGTAAATTTTTTGTAAATTTTTAATAACGAAAATTAGTATTAATATCTTAATTCACCCCCCTTAAGATATTTGCACCCACAATTGGTATCAGAGCTATGGTTCTACATATAGTCTAACAACTAGTAGAACTTCCAGCAAATATTAAACAAGCACCCCCTTTTGATGGAACAAATTATGCATTTTGGAAAATGAGAATGAAAGTGTTTATACAATCACATGACTATAAAGCCTGGAAAATAATAGAAAATGGGCCTACCTTACCTACAAAATTAGAGGGTGATAGGAGAATACCCAAATCGAAAAATGAATGGAATGATGAAGATATTAAATTATTTGAGTTAAATCAAAAAGCATTACATTATTTATTTAATGCTATGAATGCCACCGAATTTGCTAGAGCAATGGGTTGCACTTCGGCTAAAGAACTTTGGGATCAATTAAAAGTAACTTATAAAGGAACTTATGAAGGAACTAGCCAAGTGAAAGAATCTAGGATTGCTATGCTTGTACATAGATATGAATTATTCAAGATGCTTCCAAATGAAAATGTTGAACAAATGTTTTCTAGATTTGTTGAAATCACTAATGGTTTGAAAGCTCTTGGTAAAAATTATTCCAATGTAGAGAAGGTAAGGAAAGTGCTAAGGAGCTTGCCATCATCATGGCAACCTAAAGTCACGGCAATAAAGGAAGCGAAGGACTTGAATACATTGGAGTTCAATAAGCTCATTGGGTCACTCATGACTCATGAGCTTGAGATAAAAGATCATGAAGAAGAAGAAAGGAAAGCAAAGCAGTCCATTGCTCTCGTTGCATCAAAATATCCATCAAGTGACGATGAAGAAGATGATGAGGACCCGGAAGATGAAGAAATTACACTTCTAGCCCGAAATTTCAAAAGGTTTATGAAATATAGAAAGATGAGGAAAGGGACTTCTTCAAGCAACACAAATTGGAAGAAGAAAGGAAAAGAAGGCAATGAGTTCAAAAAGATAAAAGATGCAAAAGATGAGTTAAAATGCTTCAATTGCAACAAACCGAGACATATAAAAGCAAATTGTCCTAAGCTTTCAAAGAAGAAGGAAGGAAAGGCGCTCAAGGCCACGTGAGACTTCTTCGAAACCGAAGAAGATGAGGAAGAGCATAATGAGGTAGCCAACTTTTGCCTCATGGCCAATGAGGAAGAGATACCATCTTCACCTTCACCATCTATTCATTATTCATCTAGTGAAGAAGAGGAAGAAGAATGTAGTTTTGATAAACTAAAAGATGCATTTGCTAAATTACATGATGATTTATCCTTAGCTTTGGCAAAAAACAAGCAAATGCATAAAAGTTTAAAACTTGTTCTTAATGAAAAGGAAATCTTGGAAAAGAAAAATACCTCTCTTATTGAAAAAGTAGATATCTTAGAAAAAGAAAATGATTCTTATGCCGAGGATTTTATAAAAATTGAAAAAGAGGTTAAAGATTTGAAAAAGAAAAATATGGATTTGAATGGAATTATTCAAAAATTTACTAATGGCAAAGAAAATTTTGAAAAACTTCTTGGAAGTCAAAAAATGTCTTTTGATAAGAGTGGTATAGGATACAAACCCAATATTAATCAAAAATATTTCAAAACCTATTTTGTCAAGGCTTCTACCTCTAAATCCTCCTCTTCACCAAAATCAAATGTTGTTTGTACCTATTGTGAAAAGAAAGGACATGTATCTACACATCGTTATTACAAGAAAATTCATGATAAAGGATCACATGTTTCGTATTAGCTAAGACCTAAATGGGTGGTCAAAAACAAAAATTGAAACTAACGCCAAGGACCCAAGTTGTTGGGGACCCCAAAATAAAGAATTGCATTTAAATTTCATGTGTGTAGGTATGCAATAAAAGCAATTCAAGCAAAATAAAATAGATCTTAGATAGTGGATGTTCCAAGCACATGACGGGGAACTATTCACTTTTCTACAAATTAAAAAGGACAAAAGGAGGAGACGCTACCTTTGGGGACAATGGCAAAGGAAAAATTATTGGAAAAGGAAGCATTGGTAACGAAAACTCTCTTGCGATACACAATGTCCTACTAGTAGAGGGTCTAAAATTTAATTTACTTAGCATTAGCCAATTATGTGACATAGGTCATAAAGTTGTTTTTCAATCTTCTAAATGTCTTGTGTATGAATGTGAAAATGATAATGTGTTATTTATAGCTCAGAGAAATGAAAATGTTTACACTGTTGAAATTGATCAACTTATATGTCAACATGTTAAATGTTTATCCGTTGTGCATGATAATGCTTGGTTATGGCATAGAAGATTAGGACATGCTAGCATGAGCTTATTGAATGATTTTTCAAAGCATGATCTAGTTAGAGACCTACCAAAGCTAAAATTTGAAAGAGACAAAATTTGTGATGCTTGCCAATTAGGAAAACAACACAAGATATCCTTCAAATCCTTAAATAAAGTTTCAACAAATAGAGCATTACAACTATTACACATGGATTTGTTTGGACCCATTGATGTGGCAAGCTTAGGAGGATCTAGATATACATTTGTTGTAGTTGATGATTACACTAGATTTACATAGGTCATGTTTCTTGCACATAAAAATGATGCCTTCAATGAATTCGCAAGATTGTGTAGAAAAGTGCAAAATGAGAAATGCTATTTTATAACTTGCATTCGTAGTGATAATGGCACCGAATATGTGAATACTCCTTTCATGAACTTTTGTGATGAACATGGCATTGAGTATAACTTTTCGGCCCCTCGTACTCCTCAACAAAATGGGGTAGTAGAGAGGAAGAATCGTACATTATAAGAAATGGCAAGGACTATGCTAAAAGAACACAACTTGCCAACATATTTTTGGAGTGAAGCCATAAATACTGCATGTTATGTGCAAAATAGAGTATTGATTAGACCTATTTTAAACAAAACTCCATATGAACTATGGCATGGCAAAACATCTAAAATATCATACTTCAAGGTATTTGGTTGTAAATGTTTTATTCTAAACACTAAGGACCACTTAAGAAAATTTGATGCTAAATCCGATGAAGGAATATTCTTAGGTTATTCCACAAAGAGCAAAGCATATAGGGTATATAATAAGAGAACTCTTGTTGTAGAAGAATCAATACATGTTACATTTGATGAGACTAATCCATTTGAGCCGAGAAAGGAAATTGATGATGTAGGTTATCTTTTGGAAAAGACAACGCTTGAAGATCCAACTCCAAAAGACAAAGAAAAACCAACGAAACAAGAAGAAGAACTTTAAGAAATGAGGTCTCAAGCAAATGAGGAAATCAAACATTGCTCAAACAAAGATGATGAAACAAAAGAACCTCATGAAGATCTACCAAAGAGTTGGAAGTTCGTGAGAAACCATCCTCAAGATCTTATTCTCGGTGATCCAAATGAAGGTGTAAGAACTAGGCGTAATATTAGTACTTTTTGTGAGCATCATGCATTTATTTCTCATATTGAACCCAAAAATGTAAAAGAAGCTCTACTAGGTGAAAATTGGATAATGGCCATGCAAGAAAAACTCAATCAATTTGAGAGAAATAAAGTTTGAAAGCTAGTTGAAAGACCTAAAGATAGACCGGTAATAGAAACCAAATGGGTATTTAGAAACAAACTAGATGAAGCCGGAATAGTGACTAGGAATAAGGCTAGACTAGTTGCACAAGGATACAATCAAGAAGAAGGAATTGATTATGATGAAACTTATGCTCCTGTAGCTAGACTTGAATTCATTCGTATGTTACTTGCATTTGCATGTCACATGGACTTTAAGCTTTATCAAATGGATGTGAAAAGTGCATTTTTAAATGGATTCATTGAAGAAGAAGTTTATGTTGAACAATCCCTCGGTTTTGAAGATTCATGCTTTCCTAATCATGTTTTTAAACTAGAAAAGGCTTTATATGGCTTAAAGCAAGCTCCTAGAGCTTGGTATGAAAGACTTAGTGGATTTTTGGTAGAAAACAATTTTGAAAGAGGAAAACTTGATTCAACCCTATTTATCAAAAGAAAAGACAATGACATTCTACTTGTCCAAATCTATGTAGATGATATAATTTTTGGTGCTACTAATGTTTCCTTGTGCGAGAATTTTTCAAAGTGCATGCACAAGGAGTTCAAGATGAGCATGATGGGAGAATTAACTTTCTTCCTTGGACTCCAAATCAAACAAGCAAAAGAGGGGATCTTCATAAATCAAGCCAAATACACCAAGGAAATCATCAAGAAATTTGGACTTGAAGATGCAAAGGAGATTGGAACTCCTATGAGCCCCTCAACAAAGCTAGATAAAAATGAGAAAGGTAAATCAGTAAACAAGAAGAAATATAGAGGAATGATCGGTAGCATATTATATTTAACTGCCTCTAGACCTGATATCATGTTCTCAGTGTGCTTATGTGCTAGATTTCAATCCAATCCTAAGGAAATTCACTTAACAGCTGTAAAAAGAATAATTAGATATCTTAAGGGAACAATTAATTTAGAGCTTTGGTATGCTAAAGGAACGTCATTTGATCTATGTGGTTTTTCTGATACTGACTATGCTAGTTGCAAAGTAGATCGTAAGAGCACTAGTGGAACATGCCAATTCCTAGGACATTCCTTAGTATCTTGGTCTTGTAGGACACAAAATAGCGTTGCTATTTCGACCACCGAAGCTGAATATATTGCAGCTGGTAGTTGTGTGGCTCAAATTTTGTAGATGAAACAAAATTTACTTGATTATGGATTGAAGTATGATCATATTCCTATATATTGTGATAATACTAGTGCAATTAATCTTACTAAGAACCCAATTCAACACTCAAGAACTAAGCATATTGAGATTAGGCACCATCTCATTAGAGATCATGTACAAAAAGGTGATATAATTCTTGAATTTGTTAATACTTTACATCAAGCTGCTGATATTTTTACTAAACCTTTGAATGAACATCAATTTTGCAAGATTAGGAGAGAGATTGGAATGATAAAATGTGGTTAAATTGCATATATATGTTTATGTGGCTTGAGAATGGAAAATAAGCAATTTATGCACTTTCTGACCAAACCGGTTGACCAAGCCGGTCGACCGACTGATGCATTAAGTGTCCGGCTAAAAAGAAATTTTTAATAAGCTCTCTGATCCGGCCAGTCGACCTAGCCGGTCGACCCCCCGCGACCAGCCGGTCGACTGGCTAAACGTGGATAGAGTTAGAAATTGGGGGTTTTTCACCCCAAATTCACTACATTCTAACAAATTTTTTAAAAACCTAACCAAAACTCTCCAAAACCCATCTCAAAATCTTCAATTTTCAACCGTTTTCTTCCAAATTTCTTCCTAACATTTGCTTGCCCACTTCAAAAACAAAGTTTTTCATCGATTATTCTTGCAAAAACAATGCGAAGTCATGGTGAATCCAAGGGGAAGAGGTCAATCACATGGGAGAAAAGGAAAGCGACCAAGAACACGATCTCCACCACCACTGCCACCGCGTCCCGTGTCAAAAATCTAAGGAAAGCAATCCATTATGTACGGTAAATATCTTGTTGATACAGATTTTGCTGATACAGATGTTTTATCATTGTTTAAGGATTGGGATTATTTTATACATCTATATTGTGATGTCCAAGACAACTTGATTATAGAATTTTATGAAAATCTTGAGGTACAAAGTTTGAGCCCAAATTTGGTGTTAAGTTCGACTGTATGTGGAGAAAACTTTGTTCTTAACGAAAAAGTTTTGGGAGAAATTTTGAAAATATCTGCAGATGGTGAGGGACATTACAATAGTCAAGGGTGGCCGGAAGGAATTAAGGAAGCTGGTATCCCGGGTCAAGTTATAAAATATATGTGGAAGAAAGTAGAGCCTAGGAATCCAGATTTGATTCTTCCATTGTTGAGAGATGTTGATGTTAATACAAGAATTGCTCTCAAAGTCATTAGTGAAGTACTTTTTCCTAGAAATATCAATGATGGAAAGATTCCGGCTATGGATGCCTACATATATTATAGCCTTAGGAAGAACAAAAAGATAGCCTTACCTTTCCTTATTCTTCATCATATGCTACATATTAGTGGAAAGGGTGGAGGAAAAACGACCACTCCTGGGTATGGTATGGCATTAATGTATATCTTCTCCCACTTCAACATAACTTCAAATGCCCCATACAGAGAATTTGCTTGGAACTTTGACATGTTATATATAAATTTTATGGGGATTTATTGGTATAACGGGGAGCCTATAAATAGAGAGACATTCAAAAGCTTGGCCCAAACCACCAAGCTGCTATTAAGGAAAGAACTAAGAAGGGCACTACTTTCACCAACTCGGTTTTTGGTCCTGAAGCACAAAAGCTTGATGACACGCTTGGTGGGATAGATATCATATTGGAAGAAGATGTTGGGCCAAAAATTGAGGGAGAACCCGATATAGGCATACCAGGAACTACACCCATGGTTGTAAATACCTTTGAGGAAGAATAGGCTGATCCTGAGGAGATTACTCTTAGGCAAGTAATGAGAGAGTCCAGGGAGCAAGCACATATTGATGAGCAATGAAGACGAGAGGTTCGTCGCGGTGCAGGTTCCAGCTCAATAGGTGGTGTTGCTTTTAGCTCGATGGGTCAACAGAAAGACCTTTCTTTGATGGCTCAGATTTTGTCTCAGTTGCAAGCATTAAACATTGGTACGGGCGAAATGAGGGCAACTATGACAAGCCAATGGGACGAGCTCGCTGTTTGGAGGCAACATATTGATTCAGAAGTGGCTGCTATGAAATCAGACATGAGAGAATACTTCAAAGATCACCATGATCGCGCAACCTGATTTTCTTCTTTTTTAAAAACATTTTTCATTCCACTTGAAAACAATTTTTAGCTTTAGTTGACTTTTACATTCTTGACTTTAGTTAACAAATTATTTCTTTAATACACTCTTAACCTTTGTTTCTTTTCCTGCCTTTATATTGATTTTGATGATGCCAAAGGGGGAAAAGTATGGTGAATGATATTTACACTTTGGTGAATGGTATTTCTTTGGTGCATGATATATGGTGAATGGTATTTTTTGGTGCATGATATATGTTGAATGGTGTATGCTTTGTTTGGAAAAGTAAATGGTAAATGGTATGCTTTGTTGATATGTTTTACTTGTTTGAATATGGCTATTTGCATGTCTTTGCAAATAAGTTTAAATTTGATAGTTAAAGCATTTTCCCAAAAATTCATTTTTAAAGGAATGCATATATTATGGGGGAGTACTTTTGTCTTATATCTTAAAATTTTGTCATCATAAAAAAGGGGAAGATTGTTAGCTAAATATTCATTATGGTTTTGATGATGAAAATATATGCATTATCTTACTAAATAGCTTCTTGTGAAATGAGATTATATCTAGTTGAAGCTTTGAAAGATTGAAGAAAATGTGCAAAAAGCATTACTTGAAGAAAGAGAAGGAGAGAAGGCATAAGGAGGAGAAGAGAAGTCATAAGGGGTACCGGACATTAGTTTACTTCTTGCTCTTTTTGTGAAATGCCTATATATTGTGTGAACTTGGCTCAAACCTTCTTTTTCTTATTCATAGCAAAATTTTCAAGTCTTGCACATTTGATATAACATATGCAAAAATGTATTTGAATGTACACATAGAGATAAAATGAGTTTTTGGGGTGTTTCAATTCACAACACGTGTTTACAAATTTATTCAAAATGATTTGGAGTTGTGAAAATGCACTTAAAATGTTTTCCTGCAAAACTCTGGCTTTACTTCACATTTTGGAGTGGCCGGACCCCTTAGCCGGTCGACCAGCTGACTTAGGAGGGTCGCCCGATCAAAACAGAAAGTTGAAGGAAAAATCGGACCCCCTAGCCGATCGACCGGCTAAGGCGTCCGGCCTATTCAGAGAGGAAAAGGGAATAGCCGGTCGACCAGCTGAACGGGAGCTGTAATAAATGCACTAGCCGTTTATTACTGTTCTGGCCGAAAATCCCAAATTTTCTTCACCTACCAAATCCCTAACCCCAAAATCTCTTTAAATACTCATTTAATACATTTTCTAAACAAAAAAAAAAAAAAAAAATTGAAGTGTACTAAAGTGTTTGTCATCATTCAATCCATCTTTGAGCCATTCTTGCAATATATTTGAGCTTTCAAGAACTTATTCATCTTCTTCTTGAAGAAAATCTCAGATTCAATCTTTTCTTATTCTTGAGTACATACACACTTTGAGAGCTATAATCTTTGTAAGATTTATTCATTAAAGCTTGTAAAGTGTGGGAAAATCCTATAGAATGTATCTCTTGGGTTCTTTGAAGTTAGGCTTCAAAGAGGTTGTAAGAATTTGGTTTGTGCTTCACCAAGTTTTGAAGAAGCACCTTAGTGGAGATCTTTAAAGTCCTAAGGGGAGCTTCTTTGGGTGGTAGACGTAGGCTTGGCCGAACCACCTTAAAATCGTTTGTTTCTCTTTTCCTTACACTTCTATTTTTATACTTACTTACCTTGCTTATCTTGTGTTTGATATATTGATTGTTAGAAGTTGTAAATTTTTTGTAAATTTTTAATAACGAAAATTAGTATTAATATCTTAATTCACCCCCCTCCCCTCTTAATATATTTGCACCCACACCTTGTCTAATGAAATTCATTCAAAAGATGTTGGGCTAAGAAGGATTGGGATGTGTAAAGGCACAAAATGCATATCTCAAGATAGACGCTGGAGTTTGAACACGAAAAAGAAGCCCCTTTTGCTCCAATATGGATTTGCTTTCTATATCTTCCTTTAAACATTTACAAACAACCCTAAGCTATCATAGGTCTTGCATCAACTATTGGGCATCCCCTTCAGATGGATGAAGCCACCTCTGAGACACCAGGCCTACTCTCGCTAGGGTATGTGTTGAACTTGATCTGCTCAAACCAAAAGCCTCAGACATTTGGATCCAGTTAAGAAACAAGAATACCAAGGCTAATACTAGGGGTTTTTGGCAACCAGTGGTCTTTGAAGATTGTCCCCCTTATTGTGTTCATTATTGTCATATTGGACATGATAGAAATACACATATGGGGTTAGAGTTCGAGAAACCTAAGCCTTAACAAGCCCCTTCCGATAACCATAACAACTCTGCACCCAAAGAGGATCGCAATGACAAAAAGTAGCCTCATGTCAACAACAAAGATAATGGATATATGAATAGTCAAAACAAGCAAACTTATCACCATGTTGAAGGTCAGACTAATAATCCAATCAATATGAGCAACACTTTTGATATCCTGGATAATAAGACTAGCACTGACAAGTAGGATGAGATCAATTAGGAAATAGAAAAAGGTAAAGCTCCCCTTAATACTACAAATCATAGTCCGCCGCATATTAGGCCTAACTCTCCCCTTCAGGGCATTAAAATTAGGGAGGAGCGTGTTCGAGATCAAGCTTTTGTCTTAGAGATTCCATTTTTGTGACAGGGAACTTGAACCCTATGCCAACTGCTAATAACCATGAGGCTAGTTCTTTAAGGTTGAACAAAGAATCTTTTTCTTCTCAAGGATCTTGAGGAAGCTAGGGTGACCTCTGTTGAGGTCTTGGTGAGTGTGAGAGAGGCGTAGGGTGAGACATGTGGCAATAATAGGGTGGATATTAGGGTAAAGAGTGCCAGGGATTAGAGGGTGAGGAGGGCAAGTTGTTGGACACTAGTCTCATTACTCTATTAGCCATTGAACATCCTCAGGTTGTCAATAATTCAAAAGACATAATTACGATTCCTCCTGGCAATAGCATAGATCCTTAGGGCCACATCAGTTTCTCCAAAGACTTGGAAGAAGATAGTTGAATTCGTAGGGACGACGAAAGTTTGTAGACCATTAATAGATCAGCCTTTCATAAAGCAATTCAGCTTACTAGAAGCAACTCCACTGACAACATAGAATTGTGCAATGGTCCAAAAAAGAAGAGAAGAAATCCTCGTCTTCTACCAACTTTTCTCCTTCCCGATCTCACTCTAGAAGCAGGCAAGGGCAGCGAAAAATTCATCCTCTAATGTTTCTCATGATTAAAGGACTAATTTGGAACATTAGAGGCATCATTGATAAAGACAATTTTTGGCGTCTCAATAGCTTAGCTCCTCTTCAGAAAATGTGCTTCATTGCAATCTTGGACCTATTTGTAAATAAGATAAATATTAAATACTTTTGTCACAAGCTTGGTTTTTCAAAATTCGCATCCAACACTTCGGGCAAAATTTGGATTTTTGGTCTGATACTATTAACTTCCAGATACTAAGTGATCATTGGCAATACTTGTCCTTTTATATTACTACAACCTAGCTTCCCCAAGAATGTATTGCCTTCTTTGTATATGCCAGGCACTCGCGTTCTTTTAGACAAGCATTTTGGGCAAAAATGACCAACATCTCTAATTTGGAGGCCCCATGGTTCATCAGAGGTGATTTCAACGTTCTTTTAGATGCCAATGAGCAGGAAAATGAAACATCCTACTGCCATTGAGGGTTTCATTCATACTCTTGAGCAATGCAATTTAATAGATGCAAGGTTTGAATGAAGAAAATTTACCTAGGTTAAAGGGAAACTTATGCAAAGATTGGATTGTATTCGCTATAACTATTAATGGCATAAAGTTTTTCCTGTTTCATGAGTTCTTCACCTTGCTAGAGAGGGAAGTTATCATGTTTGATCACAGCTTATCTTGTAGCCCTTCTTCTTTGAGATTCATTAATGCGTGGACTAAGCATAACAGCTTTCTTAATTTGGTTGAGCTAGTTTGGAATGTAGATAATGTTGATACTGGCATCAACAAATTCTAGAAAAAGCAACAAGCTTTAAAACTCAAGCTAAAGGAATGGAACAAGTCTGCTTTTGGCAATGTTATTAATAAAGTTGCTGAAGCCGAAAAAGCAGTACAGCAATAAGAGTTGCTCTTTCAGCAGGACCCATCACCAAACAGAAGGCAATCTTTAAACTTAGTTGGGGCCAATCTTAACTATGCTCTTGCTTGCGAGGAAAGCTTTTGGCGTCAAAAGTCTGGATGTAAGTAGCTTACTAAAGAAGATAGAAATAATAGATTCTGTCAGCTTTATATGGCTAGACGAAGAACTCGTAATCAGATTTGGTCCATCAATGATACTCTTCTTGGCCATATTGATGATCCTAGTGAACTTAAAACCTCTGCAGTTAGATTCTTTGAGCAGCTTCTCGTGGCGACAAGTACCAATCCCGATGCCTTAGATCCTTCCATCATCCCCAGTTGATTGATGGCTTTGATAATAGTTCTCTGTGTAGCATTCCTTTTCTGGATGAGGTCAAAGATGTGGTTTTGGCATAGACGAACAAAATGCTGCTAGCCCTGATAGCTTTTCAGTCACTTTTTACAAAGTTTGTTGGCATATTATTTGTAATGATTTGCATGAGGGCATTAAGGTTTTTTCCATAGGAGGTTTTGTTCTGCGAGGCATTACTTCCACTTTAATTGTTCCCATCGTTAAGAAAGATAATCCATCTTCTTGGGGTGGTTTCCGACCTATCAGCTTATGCACTGTTCTAAACAAAATTCTTACTAAAATTTTAGCCAATAGGCTCAAGGGGTACTTACTTAAGATCATCTCTCCTAACCAGAGTGGCTATGTTTCAGAAAGACTAATCAATGACAACATTCTCCTCGCCCAAGAGTTGGCTGAAAGCATTGATTGTAAAGTGAAGGGTTTTAATGTCATCTTTAAACTGGACATGATGAAGTCCTACGATCAAGTTAATTGGGATTTTCTGTTCAAAGTCATGGCTTCTTTTGGTTTTAATTCTCAGATGGTTAACTTGATAAAGAGATGTGTATCCAATTGTTAGTTCTCCATCATTGTGCATGGTGAATGCACTGGTTATTTCAAGTGCTCTCGAGGCCTTCGGCAAAAAGATCCCTTATTGCGCCTCCTCCTTATTATTGCGGCAGAGTACTTCTCTAGAGGCTGTAACATATTATTTCTTTCCAATCTTGGTATACACTATATATCTGGCTATGTGCAAATATTTCACATATAGCTTATACAAATGACATGATTATTTTCATTAATGGGGTGATTGTTTTCATTAATGGGGGCAAATCAGCGGTCAAAAGGTTCTCATACTTTATGCTACACTACAAAATGGTTTCTAGGGAAAAAGTTGACAAAAACAAAAGTGGTTTTTTCCTTAGTAGCAAGGCATGGACGTGAAACTTTGGTGGAGATTCCGTACGTCTAAAAGTCTGTGGTCTCTGTTCATGCATTCTAAAAATTGCTTAAATCAATTTGTACAAGACCCTTAGGCAAGCAAGCAAGATTCACCTTTATGGAAAAGACTTGTCGAGCTACTCCTTTTGCTGAGCCATACATTAGATGCAAAATTAATAATGGACAAGTTTCCTTTTGGCATGATGTTGGTGGGGTAATACACCTCTAAAAGATGTCAGAGATTGTCAAAACTTTCCTGATGTTAAAGTTGAGAATGTTATGAGTGGTAATCAGTGGAACTACACAATGCTAAAGTCTCTTCTTCCTAGTGCTTTTGCTCAACAAATATGCGATATCCTTTTTGCTAAAAATGGTCCGGATATTCCTTTTTGGAGCCTTTCCAGTAATGTCTTGTTGAGCCTTAAGTGCTGCTGGCAGATTATGTGACGGAAAAATAACTCTTCCATCATTATGGCACACTTATGGCATATGAGTATTCCACAAAAAATTTCTTTCTTTATCTGGAAAGCTCTTAATGATCGGTTGCCTATTAACAGTAGATTGAAGAGCAAAGGGACTCAGATGGCTTCTAAGTGTCAATGTTGTGATCATGAAGAATCCCTTTTGCACATATTTCATGACAATCCACATTCTGCTCAGGTTTGGGTGCACTTTGGTGAATCTTTTGATGTTAATAGTCAAGATTGCTCTAGCGTGCATCAAATCCTAATGACCTGGATCATTTCGTTTAGAAAGGCTATAAAAGGTCATATCCGCATCATTCTCCCCATCATCATCTTTGGTCTATTTGTCTTGAAAGAAATGAAGCTACATTTCAAAGCCAGGATTTTTCCTCTAATCTCATCATATGGCGTGTTAAGAGGTTTATTACTCAGCTTCATCAGGCTAAAATTTTATCGAATAAGCAATGGCGAAGTGATGAAGATAAAGCCTCAATATTTCTCATATCCTTGCAAGCTGTTATGCCTAAAAGCATACGTCTTGCTCGTTGGATTTACCCCCAAGCTGGCAGGTGTAAACTCAACATTAATGGTAGTGTTTTGAGCCATGGTTATAGGGCAGGAGGTGGAGGGCTCATTCGAAATGATAAAGGCGAGCTTTTACAAGGTTTTCATGAATTCTTTGGTGAAGATTCTGTCTTGAATGCAGAGTTGAGTGCTTTTGTTTGAGGTCTCAAAATTTGCATCGACGTGCATATTGAGCAGCTGTGGATTGAGATGGATTCTGAAGTTGCTATGCATCTTGTTCTTAGCAATTCTTGGGGTTCTTGGTAGAATTGCCATTGGGTAGATCTTGCCAGACATCTTTTGAAACAATGTAGAGGTTCTATATCCCATATTTTAAAAGACGGGAATACAACAATAGATTTTTTGGCTAATGAAGGCGCAAATGGATCAAACTTGCAAGTTTTTGACTCTCTACAAGCCCACAAGCAGCTAAAAGGTATTATTGCTTGCAATAAGCTAGGTTTGCCTTATATTTGTTCAAATTAGAATAATTCTTACTCTTGTAAGGGTGGTAGTGCCACCTTATTTATTACTTCTCGCATTAGAGTTTATTGTATCTAGAGGAGATAGTACTACCCCAGTTAGGTTGCATTTGCATTCTTTTGTTATAGTGATTGGCCTATCAATTGTAGCATCTAGGAGTAAAATAAAAGGTATTTGGATTAGCTCGCCTTCTATCATGTAATTTTTATTTGTGGCAATAAAAGTTCGGGGAGTGCCGTCTCTCTTTCCAAAAAATTGTGTCAATTTTGAAAAACATTGGAGATAATATGACATAATTGTGGTGCCACATCTGGATAAGATTCATGAATATCGACATTATCAAGTTCGTTATCCAAGACAGAATGGACCCTTTTAATCGAAGTCCCAACAAACCCCCAAAGGTGAAGAGCATAAACAAGTCAAAGCCACAAAGTTTAAATAATTAATTTGATGGTTGAGAATAATAGATTTCAAGATTTGATTGAAATCATTACCACGTCATCTTGCGAGCTTTAATAATGATGTGATGGATTAACTTTTAATTCCACTTGAATTGTGTCTATTAATTTAGATCTAAATCTTGTGTCTTAATGGTACAATAATTGCAAATCATGCACGATATATAATGCGGAAAAGCTTGTTTAATTAGTCTAATACTGTTGACATTGCGACGTTGCAGCTCTCAGGTACCAGGCGACTCCATGGAACATGCAATTCAGATTTTGTGTAGGGACTACTACCATGTGTTAAGTAAAATAAATAAATGTAATTAAATTCTCTTTATAAATTTAAATTTTAATGAGATAGTAATTTAATATAGTATCAGAGTTTAGGTTATGGGTTCGAAACTCATTGTCACCCATTTAAAAATATTAAACTATTCACGTGCAAGTTCTAAAAAAATCACACTACACGTGAGGGTCGTGTTAGTTAAAATAAATAAATATAACAAAATCCTTTTTACAAGCTTAAGCTTTTAAATGAGATAATAACTCAATATTAAGGAGGGTTATCTCTTCTTTGAAAATGTGATCAAGGTCCCGTGTGGATTTATTTTTTAAAAAGTTTTGATTTTTAGAAAAAGTTTCACTTGAGTTTTATTTAAGAGTTTTAATTTTTTAAAAGCTATTTGTTGCAAAAATTATATATATATTTTTATTGAAAAGCTAGTTCAAATGGGTTTCAGGGCCAATTTGAATTGGTGCTTTTTAAAAGCATTTTTTTCTAAAACTTTTAAAAAATAATATATATATATATTTTTTTTTTCCTTTTTTGAGAAACTAACGTTAAAAATGAGGTTTTTTATTTTAAGAGTTTCAGGTTATTTGAAATTTAATTCAGAAACTTATTGCAAAAAGCTATGCTTTTCTCAAAGGAAAAAAGAAAATTTTTTCATGGAAAAAAATGTCCAATCAAAACAGACTCCTAAGCATTTACATTTGTAGCATTCAGGTTTAAGAGGGTGATTGGCTTTGTTTGTTTTGGGTGCTTATAAGCACTTCAAAAAACATCTTCTTACATACTTTTTATTATTTGTTATTTATAAACATCAAATAATCAAAGCCAAACACTCTCTTAACAATATATAGTAATTACCTAAATTAATTCGTCGGATTGTCGATGTTTTGTGCTTCTTAAAACAATTTTTTCTACAAAAAATATCTATTCGTTATGGTGGTCAAATCAATATACTTTTATTCTGTTCTACTTTTAGAAACTTTTCGGACCCAAAGAGATCAATACAGAAAGGCGGATGTGTCTTAAAAAATTCTGTGTTGTGATATCTACTAATTCTAAAAACATATTTCAAATGCATGGATAATTTTAAAATATATTTTTTAGTTGAAGGATTTATATCTAAAAGAGTTATGGATGTTAATGTAAGCACAATATAGAATCGTATATATGAATTTACAATATAAAATTCAAAGACATAATTGATAGTGGAAGCACATACCTGTTTGAGCCATCATTGTTAAAGAATTATTGTTGAAGAAATAACTATCACCCAGCCTAGGTTTAGATCTTCCTCTCCCTGCTCTACTCAATATTAACAGATGCTTATGGGAACAACTCTTAGGTTAGGAATAGGAGAGGGGACCTAGCCCTATTTATAACAAATTCTGACAGTCCTACCCATAAAAGGATTTATCAGGATATATAGGCCAACGCACAAAAGAACCGTATGGATTTATGAGGTAGGATAAAACTAATATGATCACAAAACCCAACTTGTGAACCAGATATTCAGCCTATTTTATAAAATCAAAAATAATTGACGGTAGCCCACTTTAAAGAGAAATTTTCCAACAGTCTCCCACTTGGGCAACGTTAATTATTTTATTTATTTTTCAAAAATTCTTAAGAAAAATATTTATTAGGTTGAATAGGAAACAGAATGTGGCCACAATTTTTTAAAATATTCTGATTCACAAGATTATATCTCGAACACATATCCGGACCAACAAGATTGTCAAACATTGAATCATGGTAGTCATAGTGTTCTTTATTGACACAAGACTTTCCATGGTCACAAATGTCATCCAACCTTATCGTGATGGACCAAACATACAGCAGCATAGCAAGAAACTAGCACCAATATGTGATCAAAATGTGTTATTTCTTTGTCAGTCCTAGAAATGATTTCTCCAATATCGGCATTTAAAGCAAAAGAAATCTATTATTCTTATCCTCACAAAATAGCGTTCAATATGCTAAAGGAAAGAACGCATATCCTCACAAAAATGGCATTCAACAAGCCAGAGGATAGATTATTCTTAACCTCACAAAACGGCGATCAACATGCCAGAGGTAAGAATACATATCTCCAACCAAAATGTGTCCTTATGGAGATATTAAACATAATAGAGGATCTTATCGCAATGGACACCAAACATAAGATCCTCAATAAAATATGAATATGAGTAATCACAATATACAATTATATTGTAAACTATAACACAACATGCTATTGTACGAATGCACTAATGTGCAAAGCAAAACATAAAATAATGGGAACATCCAACAGTACGTGATGATATAAAGCTCCCACTACACAATAGCATTAAAAGATTGTAAAATACTCATATTCCTAACATGTTTCACAAAAATCATAAGTCAAAGACCCTTGAACAAGGAGTCAATTAATACGCCACCACTAGCAATTCAATCTATATGAATGTCATCACTTTTGACAAAGTCTGTGACTACCAAGAACTTGATATCTATATGCTTGCAAGCTTTAGTTTTCTTATTATTCTTTGAGAATAGAACAACTCTATTATCATAATAGATCTTAATAGATCTAGTAACAGAATTTATAATTCTCAAGACTAAATATCATGTTCTTAAAACATATAGCAGGAGATGAGGCATCATAGCAAGCCACAAATTCACATAGTTGAAGAGGCATCAAGCTGTTATTTTGCAATTTTCCAAGATATAGCCCCTCCAGCTAACACAAAGATATACCCAAAAATAGATTTTTAATCATCTGAGCATCCAACATAGTCAGAGTTAGAATATCCAACCAACTTTAGATAATCTACTTTATAGCAAACAAGCGTATAATTTTTGGTCTTTTGTAAGTATTTTATTACCTAATTAGCAACAACCCAATAATCCATTCCAGGATTTATTATCAACAAAAAATCTTACCACAAAAGTGATATCAAGTGTAGTGCATACTAGATCATACAACAAGCTTTCAATAGCACTAGTACAAGGTATATCTTTCATAGAATCTCTTTCTATATCATTTTTAGGATATTGCTTCAATTTGAGTTGATCACCTTTTACAATAAATGAACACAAGACTTACAATCCTTTACTCCAAACAAGTTCTGAAAACTCAATCAATGTAAGATTTTCGTAAAGGATTCAAAAATTCCAATAGACCTATCTCAACAAAACTTAGTACCAAGAACAAAAGAAGCATCCTCAAAATCTTTCATATCAAAAGCCTTAAGTAAAATATTGTTTAGTCTCATAGAGCATACACAAGTCATATACAACTAGTAAAATATCATCAACATGCAATATTAGGAAGACAAATTTACTCCCACTGATCTTGAAGGGTATACATGAATCAACTATATTTTCTTCAAAATAATAAGAAGTTACCATTACCATTTCATCAAACTTCAAATATTCATTGCCTTGAGGCTTGATTCAAAACTATAAGTGGATTTTCTAATTCTATAACCCATGTTATCCTTACCACTAATAGTAAACCCTTAGGCTATTTCATATAGACTTATAGATATATATCACTATTAAGAAAAACTATTTTCACATTCATAGGAGCCATTAATAGCTTAAAGAATATTTTATAAAAACATGTGAAAAAGATTTCGTTGTAATCTATACCTTTTCTTTGTGTAAAGCCTTTTGTAACTAATCTCACCTTTGGCCTCTTAATCTTCTTTATGAGATCTCTTTTGGTCTTGAAGACCCATTTGCTGCCAATAAGATTATCTTCTTTAAGAAGATTAACAAGTTCCCAAATTCAATTTCAACATAGGTTGCATCTCATCTCTCGTAGCATTCAAGTAAATGTGATAATCATTATAGATGGAATGTCTTCTTTTTCTAATAGACCTTTTAAATGTTGTTCATCATTAAATCATAAGGTTGTGAAATCTCAACATGTATATTGTCATTAGCTATAAAATCATCATCTATTATAGGGTATCCACTAATATCTTGTCTCTCAATGTGAGTAGAGTACCAGTCTAACTACTTATCAGTAGTGGAAATGACACAATTTCTCTATCATTATCCTCAGTAGTAGGTTGAGGACATACAACATTATCAACATCCAATTATAAGAATTTAGGCATTTGAGATTTGGCAATCATAGAAACACATATAGGAAAATAAAACTTATATCATTAAAAATGAGCCAAATACCCAATGAAATAACGAATAGTCTAAGGTCAGTGGTTTCTTAATTGAAAATCCTTACCTAAGCAGGACAACCCCAACTTGAAAATCGGTCAAACTGGGTTTTCTCCCTAACCAAAATTCAAAAAATGAGCCTTAGGGACAAACTTGTTGGGAACATGGTTAAGTATTTAATAGCAAAATTTTAATGGCTTCACTACAAAGGTACTCTAGTAGGTCAATAACACTTATCATGCTTCTTATCATATCCGTAAAGGTGTCTTTCACCTTTTGATCACACCATTTTACTCAGGGATACTAGACATAGTATACTGGCCAACAATCCCATAATTCTATGAGTACTTGGTAAATGACCCTTTATGTTGTCCGAAGATCCAAACCTACCACAGTACTCACCTTTTCAGTCAGATCCAACAATTTTGATAACCTTCTCAAGTTGTTTTTCTATCTTTATCTTTAAGAATTTTAAATTTCTCAATTGTTTCAGATTTCTCTTTAATTAGATAGAAGTATCTGTAACAAGAAAAAAAACATCAATGAATGAAACAAAATATTCCTTACCACACCATATAACAAAATAAGGTCTCGTAGTATTTATGTTTATAACTCTAAAAGGCAAAACTGCGGGTAGCATATTTCTTTTAACTTTAGTGCGCTTACCTCTTATGTACCCAATATAAGTTTCAAGATCATAAAAAATTTAGAGAAGGTAAAATCTCACTGTTAATGAGTATTTCAACTCTTTCCCTAGAAATATGACCTGACCTTTTATGCCATAGCAAAGGAAAATTTTTTTATAATTAAACTCCTTTTAGAAGCAAAATTTTTAATATGAAAAGAGTCACGAGAACTTCCTAGGAATAAGCACAATTGGTATAAACCATTTGATAAAACACATTCACCAACAATTTTGGAATTAAAAAACAATTGTACTTGGTCATTTCTAAAGTGAAAATCATAACCAATCTTGTCTAAAAAAAAAAAATAGGAATCAAGTTCCGTCTAAAACATTTTCTAAAATAAGTTCAAAACTAATTTTTAAATACAGACTAACAATCCCACTGTAAGACTCTAATCCACTTGCCCCTCGTCTATTTTCTCTTTATTTAACCGAAATTGAACTTGTGTAATGAGCTCTTTTATAACCTTACAAAAGTAAGAGTTCTTATCAAACTTACTAATAGCAGATTTGGGACCTCTTACATTGTGATTTTAATCTACGATCTAGATTTAACCTTTACCACCCTTTTTTAAAACTATGACCTCTCTTAGGAACATGACCCTTAAAATTCGAAGTACTAACGTTATAAGAATAGGGCCTAAGTTGAAAACAAAATATACAACCTTTGGATTTCTACCCTTAATTTTGTTTTCCTCAATAACATAATGGGTATTTTTTTTTTTTTGTCATCGATATTCCAAGATTCCTTGGTATTTCTCTCCTATAGTTATTAAGAGTTCTTTTACATTCTTAGTTCAAGACAAGCCATTCACTAAATACTCAGCTATGGTCTCTTCATAGTCATTAAGCAAGACAGTTAGACCTCTCCTATTGCCAATTATATTACCCTTTCTTTGTCACCATTTTTATCAACCAAAGCGGCATGTGCATCAAATGTAATGTCAAGTCAGTATTGACTATACTCAGATAAAACCCAATATTTGCTTTCATTTCATAATGGTTTTATCTATTCAAGACATCTAAGTAATGATTGTTCAAAGTAAATGAAACAATACAAGAAAAGAATGCAATATCAATAAACATTATGCATACATACTATATTACAAGAGTAAGCATTATAAATAAAAGAGTCTAAGCACATCGTTGTCATATCTGCCTTTGGGCAAATAATTCAACATGTAAATAGGCACTCTTTTAACATAAAATAATACAAATAAGATCACCTCACTAAAAGAAAAGTCAACCACCTTTGGGCAATTGAACTCACTAACAGCATTTTAATCTTCGTCTATACTTTATGTTTATGCTACCGGACCAAAGCCATATAATGATCTCCTTTGGGAGAACATTGCGCACTTTACCATGGTAGTTTCCCAAACAAAATGAGAAAAGCCGTAGATTTAATTGAGCAAATTACTTTGGTGAATTTGCCTACTTAAATCTATGTTGTCAACTCATTGGGAAAAATTAATTCTTAACTTTAATCACAAAATGCTATGTATGCGATTTACCATACAATATGAAATAATTCAATATAACATGTCTCAGTGATCAATTTAAAATTGCATTCTTCAGCAAATTTCAAGAGCACATATGAATAATCTAGCAATAGAAGATATATAAAATTTCAAAGTTTAATTAAATTTATTTTCATAACAAAGCAAAAACAATTGTTACTAGTGCCAAAACCAAATATTAGCTTGATCTAATGGCAACTCGCTTAGCAATAGAATTCTATTATATTTGCAAAAGCAAATAGATGATGGCATTTGCATTTAAAAGTGCCCTAAGGACTCGTTATAGTAAATCAATTAATGATATATTAATTAATTTAATACTTTAAAAGGAATATGACATAAGCAATAATTATAAAATATTCTTTGCAAGAACATGTCACCATTAATGACGTATCTTATGGCATTACAAAATATATTTCAGTTTGCCATATACAATCAAACTGAAAATTAAAAAACAAAACTAACAATAATTATTATTATTATTATTATTATTATTTTTATTTTTAATGAGTCCCAAATATATATATCATATGTATATATATTTATTTATATAATAATGGATGACCAAAAAAAAACTCAACCATAATGGTTTTTTTTTAAAGATATATATATATATACACACACACAAAAATTAACATTTTAAATTAAATTTAATTCCATAGTAGCAAAGGCATTGTTTGGTAAATAGAAAATATGCAATGCTGTGTCTTTGGTAAGAAAAACCTTTAGCCAAACAAGACCTTCTCAACTTAAAAATAAGGGCTCTGTTTGGTTATGCAAATAATTTAAATACCAAAAAACTAAAGAAATTAAGTATTGCCAAACGCAATCCTTTCTAGCTTAAAACACAAGGCCTTGTTTGGTCGCGCTCATATATAACAAAAGCCTAAGTATCCCAAAAGGCCTATTTGCCAAACACACCCCTTACCAATTTAAAATAAGGTGTTGTTTGGCTATGCTTATTAATTGTAAAGTTTAATCACCCCAAAGTCTTATTTACCAAACATGGCATTTTTTCCTCTAAAGTGGGCCAATACAGAGTATGTTTAAACCCAAAACGAAATTCATGTCATAAAAACCTCGAATCTAATTTGATTTTTGTAATAAAATAATCTAATCCTAGTCTTTTTCACGTAGAAATTCAAATTCAACATCAATTTCACCAAAAAAAAAAGTTGAATTCTTTGCTGGATTATGCAAATAGTTTTTTTTAATTTATTTTATTAAAAAACAAGAAAATTGCAAAAATTTGAAACACAAGACCAAAACATGGGTCTTCAAAAATAAAAATCAAATCATGAATATTTCCTTTTTTTATTTTAAACAAAAGGCTATTTTCTTAATGTGAGTGGCGATTGGCTTTCTCTGAATAATTCTGAGGAAAAATTCAAAAATTAAAATAGATCATAAAATACATGAAGAACGGCCAAGGAGAGTTCTACGAAAGCACTCAATCAATTTTATGAAATAAAATATAATAATAATATAAACAATCATCAACAACTTTCGTAGTTTATATGCTCAAACAAGTATTTCAATTTTTTTAAAAAAAATACATGTAAATCCACGTATAAGTGGCTCTTATACCACATGTAAGCGCAATAGAGAATCGTATACATGAATTTACAATATAAAATTCAAAGACATAATTGATAGCAGAAGCACATACCTGTTTGAGTCATCATTGTTAAAGAATTATTGTTGAAGAAATAACTATCACTCAGTCTAGGCTTAGATCTTCCTCTCCCTGCTCCACTCAATATTAACAGATGCTTATGGAAACAACTCTTAGGTTAGGAGTAGGAGAGGGGACCTAGCCCTGTTTATAATAAATTCTGACAGTCCTACCCATAAAAGGATTTATCAGGATATATGAGCATACGCACAAAAGAACCGTATGGATTTATGAGGTGGCTAAAACTAATATGATCACAAAGCCCAACTTGTGAACCAAATATTCAGCCTATTTTATAAAACCAAAAATAATTAACGGTAGCCCACTTTAAAGAGAAATTTTCCAACAGTTAAATCATATGTATAAAATCGTCACTAAGATCTTTCTTGGAGATCTCTCAGACGATTTTAATATATGTTAGCACTAGAAATATGTCTTCGGACGTGAAAAACGCGAAGCCTTTATATATGACACCTCTCCATACTTTTGAATGCGATCTCTGGTCTATTAAGACTTTGATTTCTTGTTTCTTATTTATTTATTTATTTTTCTTCCCTTTTTAGTTTTTTTTTTTAGGGAGGGGGGGTGGTCATTGTTTTGTTGGTCAAATTAAGATGAAGAATGGCATCGCATGTCAACTAATTTGAACAATTAATAATAATATGATAGGATCATAATATAAACATTTGGAAATTTTCAAGATCTTCAAAGTTATTTACCACAAAAAAAAGTAGGTAAGAAGTTACGCAATATCAGTAAAAAATGAAGACCAATAAATACTTGACACGGGGCACCCAAATGATGACATGGAGCTATGGGCAGACCCAACCCCTATCAGTCATCTTAGGAATGGCTTTGGGTGGATTGGTGCCATCGGGTCTGACACATATGTATATTCATACATGGTCAAGATGTAAGATTAGGAAACATGAAAGCAATATAAAGATACATAAAAGTAGACGCTGGGACCTGCAGTCAAGAAGGGCAGACCCTTGGCTACCTTGTCCGACTTGTTTGCGGAATGCATTCGTGGCAATGGTGTTTTGCCTAAAAAGGAGAATTATGCCATGTCATGAAAAAATTAAGCCTAGTCAACACCTTTTTTATGGATAATTTCGATATTAGAGCTTAAACATCTAAAATAGCCAAGTTCGTGCCATGACAAGTAAGGGAATTCTCCCCAAATACTCTTTAAAGATTCAAGAACATATTCATATATTCAAGTGTATGTTCATATCAATCTTCAAATCTTCATATCAAGACCTTTGAATCTTCAATTAACTTAGGCATCGAAGGTACAACAAGGGAAGCCACGCCTTTTCTTCTTTGAATGCTGGAAAGGTGACCCAGAGTAACCACGTCAACTGGGATACCCCGTGGCACATTGTTAACCAGCGTACCCCATGGCATACAATTCACCATACACCAATTGCACCCTAAAGTTGACCTGTGGCTCACACGTCAATCAGCTAACCTCGTGGCATACCATCCACCATCCACCTGTTACACTCCAAAGTTGACCCATGGCACACCGTTAATCGGCATACTCCTATCCACCGATTGTACTCCAAAGTCAACCCGTGGCACGCCATCAACCGACTTACCCCATACCACCACATCAACCAACCACATCAATCGGCTTATCCCATAACCACCACGACAACCAGCCACATCAATCGGCTTATCCCGTAACCACCACGTCAACCAGCCATATCAATCAGCTTATCCCTTACCATCGCGTCAACCAGTTACTTCGAAGGATACCATAAACTCCTCTCTTGGCCAAGGTTAAAGATCACTATATCATTTACTGACATAGACCAATTTTCTCAGGCCACATCATTACGCATATTTATCCTGAGGGGAATAAACCAACGAATTTGTTAGCAAACAAAGGGGGTATGCCTGATGGCCTAGTGCTATTTTATACAATGGAGAATCTCAAAGAATTGCACGGATTGGTTTGTTGCGATTAACTGGGTATTCCGAATTTACATCTTCAGCTTAGGATTTTGCTTCCTTGGTCTTGAGTTTCATTTTTGTAAACGTATTAATATTACCTTATTTATTTTCTTCTTTTATTGAATTGTAAGGGTAGTAAGTACTACCTTATTTGTGTTTTTATTCTGTATTTGCATGCATTCATATTTTGATTTGTAATATGGTTGGCCTATCAACCAAACATCTCTAGGAGTAGCATTAGGGGTATGGTTTATGCCCTCCCTAATCTTGTAACTTTCTTTTTTCATGAAATAAAATTTTGGGGTGCCAAAAAAAGGCAGGTAATAGACAACAGTTTTATCGCCACCTGTATGGGCATCGACGATTTCAAAACCGCCAGCATGGGTATTGCCTTTTTTAAAAAGGCCACCTATAGATGATTCCAAAAAAGAAAAAAAATCCACACCATGTTTCATCCACGGTTTGAACCTTGAACTTTCTTTATTATAGCACTCTATAATTATACCATCTACTAATTAAGCTAAGAAAACATTCATTAATTATTTTGCATAATAATATATTTATATATTACCTAAACCTCTGCCTACTTATTCTTTGTTTTTTATAATTTTTCTTTTTCAAATTTTTAACCTCACAACTCCAAAAAAACTCTCCAACATCGTGAATTCGAGCTAAGTTATCACTTTTAAAGAGATCTCAAATATTCACTTTGTGCAATTAAAAAGTTTGTTATTATTTGTAAAGAAGAATTACTTTTCCTTAAAGAAGATAGACCAATGCATAAAACAAGAAGAGAATAGCTTTTCATTAAAAGAAAAGGTCTGACTAATAGAAGCATATGGAGGACAACAATGTATCTGCATCTAGATTACATCTAGATTAATGAGGTGAACCCAAAAAAAAAGGTAAATTAACAAACAAAACAAATAAAACCAATTCTCATCTAAAAATGCTAAAAAATAAATGCATTTCAATTCTTTGTGCTTTGTGAAAGTATCATAAAATCCTCTATAATTTCAAAACTTATTAATACTCCCCTGTAATTTGAAAACCATTGCATATTGACCCATGCCATTAGTTTTTTGTTAGATTTAAGGGAGAATTTTTAGTTGGTGCAAATTCCCTCCCCCCTCTCCCCCAGTTTGAAATAAGATGTAAATATATTACTTGTAAGGTGAAAATAAAAATATACATCCTAAATAATATAGATTTCTTTGTTTATATGCATTCAATTATTATTGAATATATTTGTATTATTTAATAAGAAATCACTTAAACTAAGAAATTTACATAATTTAGGAGAAACATTTTCGATTTTTTACTCATCTAAGGTTGTATTTGTACCTTATTTTAAAGTAGAAGGAGAAATATGTACATTTTTAAAATCAGAGGAGGAAATTTGTATCAATTTACTTGAGTTTTTCATTATTAAAAGTCAAAATGCATTGTAGGCATGTTTTTTACACTCTCCATTAACTTTAATGAAACAACTAAAGGCAGGGGCTAATATACAATGTTTTTTAAACCACGGAAGGTATTAGCGAATTTTAAAGCTACAGAAGATTTTATGCGACTTTCACAAAATATAAGAGGGTAAAATGTATTTTACTCAAAACTAATTAGTAGTTGTGGCAAATTAGTTAACCAATTTAGTAGAAGGAGGAGAATTAGAAGGAGAAGAAGAAGAAAATGAAGGAGCAAAAGGAAGAGAATTAAAAGGAGGAGGAGAAGGAGCAGAAGAAGAAGAAGAAGAAAGATACATCTTCAATGATATGTTTAACCAATTAGTAGTTGCGGCAAATTAGTTAACATGTAGTTAAGCTTCTCTTAATATTTTTTCATCAAGAAGATCGGACTGGAGCTAAATGGTGACTACTTGATCACTCTAAGAAGGGTGAATAGCACCGTGCATCCTGTGGTTTGTTTGACAATTCAAAAAATTCGATCATACTATGATCCTAGTATGATCGCAGTTGGGTAAGTAAGTACATAATTAGTCCTTGTGATTTTAAGATCTGTGCATTTTAGCTAACTACACTACAAACATGTTTGTATTTATTTCATTACAACAATTAGATTTTTTTGCCTATCAAAGAAAAAAGAAAAATAAAAAAACTTAACCTCCACTACCACTATGACCGCACAAAAACCATGTCCACCAGCATTATATATGATAAACAGAACACCTTGTCTCATAGTTTACCATATGGGTAATTAAGTTGGCCAATTTTTTAATTAATTAATTAATTAGTCCCCGCGTGATTTGTCATAAGCGTAATGTGAGCCCCTGGGTTAAAGTGCATATTAGTCTTTTTGTATTTTCCTTTAGCAAAATTAACAGAAGTAACGAATTGGGTCATGTATGCTTAGTTTCAAAAAACAGTAGAAAATTTTGTTGCCTATTTTTAGACCACAAGCACTAATTGTGCACAAATCACAGGGGTTACAATGCAATTTACCTTTCTGGAAAAAAAGAAAAAAGAAAAAAAGAGAGATCCTCTGACATTGTTTTCTATCAACTCTCATAGAGTCAAGCAACTCTACAAAGGATTGTAATCCCACCAAATTTAAAATATCAAAATTGACAAGTTAATCCGTGATTCTTCGAAAAAGCTTTCTCTTAGAATTCAAACAACATGATCTAGACAATCTTGTAATATCATAATATTAGGAAAATTTAATAATTTATTACCATTATATCTTTTTTAGAACACTATTTTTTTTTGCAACAAGAGAAATTCAATTGGAGAAATTCGACAATCGATACATCTAACAGAGTCCGACTACCAATTAAGAGTGCAGAACACGTCTCATATACTATGAACTAATTAAGATAACACTCAACTTAAGACAAAAAATTAAATAAAAATTCGTGTCATGAAACGTGTCTATTTCTAAAACTCTTATCGCTGAAGGATCAGGACCCTTTTCGAAACATTATACCGACAGCCAACAGGATCCACATGTATAGATATGACCCTAGAGTTAAAGTTTCTAGTAATATAAGCACGTGAAAAAATCTTTAGGCATCACTTTTAAGCTTTGGTCCCAGAAATGAATAATTTTCTTGTAATCCAAGACCTGATTTCCATTACACCACCTGTACATTCTGAGGATAGGGTCACAATAAATCTAACTCATTTTTTGTCAAAATCGAAATCGAAATCAAAATCCAAGTGGTCAGTCTATCATCCTCTCTCTCTCTCTCTCTCTCTCTCTCTCTCTCTCTCTCTCTCTCTCTCTCTCTCTCCCTCTCCTCCCTCACCCTTGACACTCACCAAGAGCCAGTTCTGCATTTTTATCATTTGTGATATTACACTTGTTTAGATTAATTTTTTAAAAAAAAACATTTTTTTATAACTTTTAGAACTTTTTTTTCAAAAGTTAAAGTTTTTTACTTTTTTAAAAAAATTAAATTTGAGCTCTTTATAAAGTTTTAATTGTTTTAATTATTTTTTAAAATCAAGTTAAATACTTATTACAAAATAATATGTTAATATTTTTTTCATTAAAAAAAACTCAAAGGAACCTATTACCTTAGACATCAAAGAATTATTAAAGCTGGGATAAATCTAATGAAGTGGTGATAATAATAAGATTGTGTTCATTTAAATTTTTCTTAAACATTAGTTAAATTACATAAGTAACAATCAAAAGTTCTCACATAATGTTTAGCTAATAGTGAAAATTCCTTGTTTTTATGGTCAATTAAAAATTTTTATTAACACCAAACACAAAATAATAACGAACAAAAACAAAAAGCCAAGACCACAATAGGCCACATAGCCAACAATCAACAACTTCACAGAGGTTATCAAAGTAACTCTGACCAACTTTTGTACTTGACGACTTGAATTACATGCTGCAATAGCAGCGAACTATACGAAGCAAAAGTAAGGCCATAAGCCAATGAGTTCAACAAAACTTATCAATCTATAAAAAAAGGTAGACCCAAAATATTTAAAATCTAAATAGTTTAAATAGTGAAGATTCTAAAAGCATGACCCCACCAAAAAATTAACCGGTGATATCTCGTTCACAAAACGTCCTTTGCATGCTCAGGCTCCGATATTACGCGTCATTATTTTGTTAGTCTATAATTAATATTATTATCGTTTTACCATCATTATTTTCCTCACTGTTAAAGTGAATGACTAGCAATTAAAACCTTTTTCATTACATTTATAGACTTTAAACATCGTTACAGTACCTTGGATTGATTTATTCGCTCGCGTGTCCTTGTTGGAACTTTTTTAGTTACGTTGTAATATTTCGTTCTTCAATATTTCATTGTTTTATTGCCATTAATGTTAATCAACAACTAATATTTCGGCATAACATTTAGGGCTTAACAAAGAAAACAGAAGCGTAACATCTAAGGAGTGAACATGGTCCCATCACGAGATGGACCATTTCATATTTAATTATTCACTTGTCTCTTTTGTGACCTCGACCTTGACTAATTATCCACGTGCCAATTTTGCACCGGTTAGTATGTGGCAAAATCTTGTTAGTCCGTGTCCTTAACCATTTACGGGAAAGGATAATCTTATGGTACTGCTGGATATGCTTCTTTCTCTCTGGCTAATAAACCATCACTTGGATAAAACCCCAGTATATGCTTTACAAACACATTACAAGTGGAAATATAAGATGCACAAATAAATAAATCGTACCAATTCTCTATCATTTTTAAAAGACTAAAAATACTTTTTTTTGGAATATTCCGTTGTATAATTCCACCTTAAATACACATTTACCCCTTAAGCCTCTTGCTCGTATGAACTATAAAAAGCAAACTCAGCAAAAGCCTCGTTGCAAACATACACACACAACACACACTAAACCGAACCTCTCAAACAACATGTCCGGTTTCGCGAGGATAAAACGAGTCATTGAACCGCTCGATGACAAAGTGAAGGCTCGTATTTTCGGCCAAGACCGGCTTTTTGAACCAGGCTATATTAGCAGCGGGAGCGAACACAGCGCCCAAGTCGACGATGACGGCGTCGTTTCGCCCAGCCTGTCTGATCTCTTCTTATATGGTAATGATGAAGACTCAGCAACAGCCGAGTTGCCGGAGAATACTGACTCGGACACGGACCGGGGTTTATTGGTATACGACTCGGCCGAGGCTATCGAAGAACTGAACCGGGTTCTTTTACGTGTAAATGCGGATTTGTATCGAAATGTTCTAGTTAAGAATGTTATGAAGGCGTTGGAGTTGTTCTCATGCTCAAGGGTAAATAAGTCAATTCAGAGGCGCAACGTGATGGCGTTTCTGAGAGACGCCGGCTACAATGCGGCGGTTTGCAAGACCAAATGGGAGAGCTCCGGCGGCGTCACCGGCGGCAACCACGAGTTCATCGACGTACTCCGGCCGAATTCCTTCTCCGCCACCGCTCGCTATCTCATCGACCTCGACTTCGCCGCTGAGTTCGCGATCGCGCGGCCGACGAGCGGCTACGAGCGCCTCTCGCAGGCGCTCCCTAGGGTTTTCGTTGGCAAACCCGAGGAATTGAAGCAGATTTTGAAGGTCATGAGCGACGCCGCTAGGAGATCGTTGAAGAGCAGAGGCCTCCACCTTCCGCCGTGGAGAAAGCACCGCTTCATGCAGAACAAGTGGCTTGCTCCGTACAAACGGACGTCGAATATATTCCCGGCGAGTTTCTCGTCGCCGGCGTCTTATAATCAGAATTTTCCGGTCAAGTGTCGATTGGTTGGGTTCGACGCCTCCGCCTCCGCCGCCGTTGATGGCCGTTTGTTCTTTCCGGCGGCGACTCGGACCAGATGATAGTCCTGATTGCCAATGAACAAAAACTACTTTTGGATTTTTTAGATTATTTTATACTTTTTTATTAAATATATACATTTTACGTTTTGTATTTAAAACTACGTATCTAGTGAAGTTGTAGAGAATCATTATATGAATTGAGAATATTTCTTTCGACAAGCAAAAAACAAAAGTCAGAATTTTTTTTATTTTTTTTGTCAAAAAAAAAGTCAGAATGTTTCACAAAAAGATGTTTAAGCTTAGTTTCTCTCGTTATTTTTTCCTAAGATCTGCGTAGAAAATTATATTAAGTTGGTTTTTAATATTTATCCGAATTGTTGAGTGAGTTAGTCCCGCGAAATGATAATTTCTTTTCTTGATGATAATTTTTTATTGTTTATAATACACTTTATTTATAATATGCTTAAGGGCTTATTTGAATTACTTTAAAAATAATTTTTTAGAAAGATATATTTTTTTGAAAGGTTAATATTTAATTTTTTGCTTTTAAAAAAATTTAGATTTGATCTTTTTAAAAGTTTCACTTAATTTTTTCCCAATCAATCCAAATAAGGATACAAAAAAGATATACTTAATTTCCCCAAAAAAAAAAGTATTGTCCATTAAAAAAATAAATCCAAACTGATCTTAGTAGAAGTTGTTTATAAATAAGTTAAGGTGGGAAACTCACTACTTTCTTTTACCAATGCAATTCGGTTTGTCCAAAAACCAAAACTTTTTCTCTTTAATATTAATTTTATTTTACAATATATATATTTTTTTAAATCCTCCACCCTCACAAGATTCAAACATAGGATCTCACTGATTTATAAATATTTATTAATTAAAGATTTTTTAACTTTATAATATTTATTAGTGAAAGATTTTTATATAATACTTATTAACGAAAGATTTTTTAACTTTAAGTACCTATTTGTTATATAGGTCAATAATTTATAAATATATTTCATTCAAATACTTTTATGTTTATTTGTCCTCTACAAGTATCATTTGCTTATAAGTGTATAAAACCTGTTCTTCAAATGAAAGACTAGGAACTAATTAGGATCCACGCGTAAATTTACTTGCAGAAGTATGGTTTAAGTTAATTGGACAAGAAGACCAAAAAAGTTAATTAGATTCTATTTAGTTTAGTTGTGAGATTTCAGCTATTAAATTTGGAGCTTTTAGTCGTAAAACTTTAGATAAAAGTGTTGTCCAATTATTTTAAGAGTTGAACTTTTAATTATTTTAAGGGTAATATTAGACTTTAAAAAATATGGAATAATAATTTTAGAAAAAGATGAAGAAAAATAATTTTTGACATAATATCAAAGCTATTTTTGGCATAATGTCGAAATTGTTTCACAAAAGTCTTTGTTGAAAAACTCAAATTTGGAGATTTTAGATTTTTTCAATTCTTTAACTTTGATTTTTGTATAAAACTGTTTTAAAAATAGGTTAAGTAGGTCAAATTTAATTTTAAATTCACATAAAATATTTTTAAATGTTTAAAAATTAGACAAACAAACTTAGACAACATTAATTTTTTAAAAAAATTAGACCAACAAACTTAGACAACATTAATTTTTTAACAAGGATAGTATTTTTCTTTCATTTATGTGTGGCCAAGTGGCCAAGTCCTTGAAAAAAAAAAAGAAAAGAAAAATGTGACCTTGTTTGTTTTAAAATCTAAAATATTTTACCAAAAGATCAATCAAACGTTGAAAATTATGGGAACCGGCAAACGCACGTTGTCAATCGGACGGCTCTAGTCAGTAACATTTTCACGTGTAACCAGAACCACTACATCATTAGAAAATGATGTTTTAATACCTTAGACCAACGGCCCAAAGTTGTTCACTAATACTAAGATGTCAACGTTACTTTCACCGACAAGCATGGCCCGTTGTAATAATGTGCAGTCAATGTCTTCGCGGGGTTGCTAGGCTGACGTGGCAGTATTATATAAATTCACCTCGTTATGGACTTGTGATAAGAAAATATGGCGAGGAAAATAAAGGCAAAAAAATTCCGATGAACAACTGGTTTTGTAGTGCGTGTGGATAATGTGTGTTTTCTTTTTCCTTTAGTGAACAGATAAGCTTAAAATTTACTTTCGTGCCTTTGGTTTTTTTAAGGGTTGCTTTGGCTCTTTACAGGTGCAAAATGACAGGTGTTTTGAAGCTACTCAAGGGTTGCATTGTGGGTACCTCTCCAAGAACCAAAGGCATAATTAACAACATTATTCGTAGTAATTAGCAACTACAGAAGTTTAAACTTATGGTTGAAATACATCCACCATATAAGGATTTGGCCATTTCCCTCGTTGATGTTTTGTTTTTTTATGATAGAATTTGAATGATTTTTAATATGATATCAGAGTTGAGTTTCAACTCAATTTTTCACGTTATTTATGTGTGATCCATGTTAGATTGCATTCCCAATTAGTAGGATATCTAATTTTCAAAAAAAATTTCTCAAAATTCAAATTTACCATATAGAGTTCTTGGTCACTCCTTATATTAATCAATTGATTTTTTTGATTAAACCCCAATAATTCTTAACACTTATAAAGACGATATAAATATATATTTTTTTATTGTAATAAAAAGAAAAAATATCTTTATTTCCTAATACAAATAACCCAATTATAGTATGACTATTCCTTCTAAAAGCAACAAGACAAGTTCAGTTACAAGCTACGTGCTCTCCATCATAGAAATTTAAGATTTTAGCCGCGTACTTTTTTAGATTGGCAATTTTCTTCTCTTTGTTTCGCTTGTTGCTCTCTACATTATATTATGCCCGTGATTTAATAACTGGTGACAATTAATTAAACTGCCAGTCTGCCTCTTTAAGACATTGTTATGTGTCTTTGATAATCTTTACAGTTGAATGATGTTGGGTAATAATTATTGGCAATGTCCTTGTCTACGATTACATTCGGTATACTCCATAATATATATGATTTTAAACTAGTCTACTTAAACCCAATTATTTTTTAAAAAACAAGGATGATTCTTAACATGATAATAAAGTTTTGTTCTTAATTTAGTTTTATTTTTTCACGTGCGTTTCATCTGTACAGGTCTTCGCATCCGGGTGCTTTCATCTTCCGTTTGTCGTCTTTTATTCCATACAGTGCTTATCTTTATGTGTATATTTATATTTCACGTATAATCCATTCATCTCAAATTGAGTTACACATGAAGAGCTATGTTAAAGTATACACTTAGACCAAAAAATTATTACACGCAGTGGGGTACTTTTAATCTCTCTTGTTTCATGAGAAGTAGTTTAATTTACATGCCCCTGGCCTTAAGTAACTTCATGAAAATGCCATTAGATCAGGAGTTAATTTAAATGGTTGAGGTTAATTTCGTCAGGAGTGAGATCTTGAGTATTAATTCAGTGGGTGACGAGGAGTTCTTTAAATAGCCAAAAAAAAAAAAAAACTTCATTATAATGCCATCATGTAAGAAACTTTGTAATCTCACGCACATATTCTTGAAAGTAATTTCTCATCAACACGCCAACTAAATTATATGGTGAAAAATCTTTTCTCATGCTCATGAGTTTTACTAAAAATTGACACCTAAAAAGTGATGCTACTGCATAATATTCTTAGGTGAAGTTTATTGTTCAGTTTCCTTACATGCCTACAAGGTGTGTTTGAATATTAATAGAATTGAAGAAACGATGTTTCTGGACATATTATATGGCGAAATGGATGAGAATGGATGAGATCTAAGTGCTGCATGTCTCCATGGTGGGCATGGGTCCCAACAATCATTGCTTTATCTTGATTTGAGTTCTACAAAAGTGGCCAATAAACCGAGAGCTTTTTTGACGTGTACAATGTATGCAGGGACGGACCCAGATGTAATATTTGGGTAATTATGAAATTTAAAAAGTGTAAAAAAAAAAAAAGAGAGAGAGGAGGCACGAAGTGAAACATCTTTCGGGATGATTGTGTAAAGTGTCGGACTTTATCTAGTTAAAACAAAAAAAGCAAAAGAAAAAATAAAAAGGAGAGCGAGAGAAAAAGCAGATATCAGTGGTGCTTCGAGGATAATGAATGGAACCAAAGAACAAGAGCTTCTGTTCCCCATCAATGATTAGTGCTCTTCCATCATACCTCACATTTCCTCCATTTTGACTTTTGTGAAATAAAAAGGGAAAAAATAGAATACAAAAGATTAATTGTAATTTATAAAGATATCAATTTTTTAAAAATAAAATAAATTACCTTTGTTAAATTAAATTTCCTTTTTTTTGTGGAGTATTAAATTAAATTAAGTTTCCTATCTAAATAAAATTAGTTACCATTTACATATTTTTCCCCTCTTTTGGGGGGGGGGGGGGCAATACAAGTCATTAATTTATAATCAAAACTTATTTGATAGCACAAAAGGTCAAAAAGAAAACTTGGGGGGCGGGGCGGTGCCAGGGCCCCTCCCAGCAATTGAATAGTTCCGTCCCTGAATGTATGGGCTTTTACATAAATTTGATATTATTAAGTTTTATATAATTAATAACATTAGAAATTTTATTTTAAATTAAGTTACAATAATAGATATATTTTGTGTAAAAAATGTGATTTTTCAAATTTCATTATTAATAAACTTTTGATTGAGCTTTATGCAATTAATAGGTTGTTGATATATTATTTAAGCATATATATAACTCGTTAACATTAACCTTTCTCCCCTTCATGAAAAATCGAGAAAGGCGAATTTCTTCTTTTTGTAATTTAGATTTTTGATGAAATTAAATATGTTCATTCACTTTCACATAGAAATAAGGATCCTTATTCATGTAATGATAAATATAGTCAAATATGCCATGTTAGTACGATATCGTAATGAATCAAATACTATCAAATGACGTTTGAAGTTTTGGATGAAAAAATAGAAATAATGGGAATTAACTTTAGTATATATAGAAATTCAGTGTAATACATATATATATATACATACATATATATATATATATATATATATTTATATATGCGATAATGTAATCACGTATGTCTTAAATTAATTACAAATTAAATACTATTTTTAACAAAAAAGATAAATTGAAACTTAAGATATTTGACAATAACAAATCATTTATTCTACTACTTTAACCAATCTTGGCCTTGTATTAATATAGTCCCTTGAATCAAATATTTTAAATCTTTTTGGCTCTGAGGCAATGACATTTTAGTGGGAATATTAGCTTTGCCCATCAGCATTTCAAAATTATATTACTTTTATTGTTGATATGTTGGACATTGTTTAAATTATCTAGCCGGGGAGGGGACATCTTTAGCAATTTACTGAACGTTTCTAGAGACCTCTTGTCTATTGTTTGGATCTTGCATGTTTCTCTCATTATCGTGAGATGTGAACATCATTACTTGAATGCTATTACCTAACGAAAATTTGTGTCATCGCTAATTTCTGCTTGTCCATCTAGTAAAAGCATTTAGATGTTGACTTCATTATTAGAATAAAAAATAATGAAATTTCGTATTCTGATTGCTCTATCACTGATCAATTAGAAATATGAGTGGAACCATTTATGTATGTATAATATTATCTCAATTATTTATGAAATTTGTGTCCTAAAAAAAGGTGGGTTTTGGAAAGGAGAAGAAAGTTTTTGTAAAAAAGTAAAAAGTATCTCTTTTTAGAATTTGAGTTTCGTAAATAGTTGAGATAATGTGATGCATAAATCAGTAGTTAAGATTTTCTTCATATTAATATGAGAGTATTTGATATGAGATAGCATTTAATATGAGCTCCAGATTTCCTTTGCATTTTTAAGCATATTGCAAGGTAGGCAATTAAAACAATCACGTAAGAGACATTAAAATGAAACTTATGTGAAGCATATTAGATTCTATTGAACAACAAAATAATAGCAAGTGGACGAATGAATATAGCCTGTATTCTTTTTAGGAAAAAATTCTACATGAGTTGACGATAAGATCTATCAATATGCTCCCATTATGTTTAATCATAGGTACAAATCATTGAAAATGGTTCTTATTGTCAAGCAGAGAAACATGTGAAAAATATGACAAGAACCTCTAAAACTACAATATATAACTCCCACTAGATAGAAATTAGAACAACATCAGATAGAAGTTGAACAAAAGAGAGATGAAACTTACCAAGTAAAAAAGATATACTTAATTTCCCAACAAAGAAAAAAAGGTATTGTCCATTAAAAAAATAAATCCAAACTGATCTTAGTAGAAATTGTTTATAAATAAGTTAAGGTGGGATAGTCACTTATTTCTTTACCAATTCAATTTGGTTTGTCCAAAAAACAAAACTTTTTCTCTTGAATATTAATTTTACTTTATAATATATTTTTTTTAAAAAAATCCTCCACTCTCACAGAATTCAAATCTAGGATCTCACTGATTTATAAAAATTTATTAAAGAAAGATTTTTTAACTTTATAATATTTATTAGTGAAAGATTTGTATATAATACTTATTAACAAAAGATTTTTTAACTTTAAGTACCTATTTGTCATATAGGTCAATAATTTATAAATATATTTCATTCAAATACTTTTATGTTTATTTGTCCTTTACAAGTTGGAGTAGCCAAAATTGACCTAGCCCAAGGGCCGCTTATCTCGAAACACATGGTAAGGCAACCGTAACCCATTAACATTACGTGGCCCAAGAAAGCTTGTATGGGTCGCTTCTTTACAGTAAAAGGCGTGCTGAACACGCGTGATTTGCATAACCACGTATGACATTATCCAAACCCTCCAGATAAGCACGTCAGTATGTAATATATCTTTCCAACTAAGGTCAATTTCATCTATACGATAACTAAGAAGTCTCTAGAGCACCAAAGGGGATACATAGTACCTATCCGATTAGATCAACATGATAAGAATTGAGCTATACACGCCTTTACATCTGAAACGACTGTAAATACACCCCTTTATGAGTGGCATGGGGGGAGAAACCCTTACACTAATATATACCAGATTTCTCAGATTTGCACCTAACTTTTCCTTTTATATAGACCTTCCCTTTTATATAGCCATATATCCTTCCCTCTGATAACTGACTTGGGCGTCAGAGTGTCTTGGCTGGCATCACACTAGTGTCAAAGACTTACCCGCCTTTCTCTCTTTCTGTTTCGCAGGTTGTTAGTATCCCAAGTTCGTGATTATAGATTTTAGTGTTTACACAAGTATCATTTGCTTATAAGTAAATAAAACCATGTTCTTCAAATGAAAGACTAGGAAGTAATTAGGATCCACACATAAATTTACCAGCAGAAGTATGCGTTAAGTTAATTAGACAAGAAGACTAAAAAAGTTAATTAGATTCTATTTGGTTTAGTTGTGAGATTTTAACTATTGAATTTGAAGCTTTTAGCCGTAAAATTTTGGATAAAAGTGTTGTCCAATAAAAGGTGTTGCTTTAAGAGTTGAATTTTTAATTATTTTAAGGATAATATTAGACTTTAAAAAATATACAATAATACTGAGTTGAATTTTTAATTATTTTAAGGGTAATATTAGACTTTAAAAAAAATGCAATAATACTTTTAGATAAAGATGAAGAAAAATCATTTTTGACATAATATCAAAAGTATTTTTGACATAATGTCGAAACCGTTTCTCAAAAGTCTTTGTTGAAAAACTCAAATTTGGAGTTTTTACATTTTTTCAATTTTTTAACTTTGATTTTTGTATAAAAACTCTTTTAAAAATAAGTTAAGTAGGTCAAATTCAATTTTAAATTTACATAAAATATTTTGAAGTGTCTAAAAATTAGACCAACAAACTTAGATAACATTAATTTTTTAACAAGGATAGTATTTTTCTTTGATATTTATGTGGCCAAGTGGCCAAGTCCTTGAAAAACAAAAAGAAAAGAAAAATGTGACCTTGTTTGTTTTAAAATCTAAAATATTCTACCAATAGATCAATCCAACGTTGAAAATTATGGGTAGCGGCAAACGCACGTTGTCAATCCGACGGCTCTAATCAGCAGCATTTTCACGTGTAACCAGAACCACTATATCATTAGAAAATGATGTTTTAATATCTTAAATGGACGGCCCACAGTTGTTTACTAATACTTAGATGTCAACGTTACTTCCCCGGACAAGCATGGCTCGCTGTAAAAATGTGCAGTCAATGTCTTCATGGGGCTAGGCTGACGTGGCAGTGTTGCCACTTCGTTTTTTAGATGACTTTTGATGTAGACTTGTGATAAGAAAACAAGGGGAGGAAAAAAAAAGAAAAAAAAGGCAAAAAAATCCCTATGAACAACTGGTTTTGTAGTGTGTGTTTGTGTGTGTGGATAATGTGTGTTCTCTTTTTCCTTTAGTGACCAAATAAGCTTAAAATTTACTTTTGTGCCTTTGGTTTTTTTTTAAGGGTTGCTTTGACTCTTTGCGTATGCAAAATGGCAGGAGTCTTGAAACTACTCGAGGGTCGCCATTATGGTTACCTCCCAAGAACCTAAGGCATAATCCATTTGGATAATTTTAAATTTCTTTTTACAACATTATTCGTAATAATTAACAACTATAGAAGTTTAAACTTACTGATGAAATACATCCACCATATAAGGATTTGGCCATTTCTATCGTTGACATTTTTTTTTTAATGATAAAATTCGAATAATTTTTAATATGATATTAGAGTTGAATTTTAACCCAATTTCTTATGTTATTTATGTGTGAACCGTGTTAGATTGTGTTCTCAGTTAGCAAGATATTTAGTTTCCAAAAAAATAAAAAATCTCATAATTCAAATTTACCATGTAAAGTTCAGGGTCATTTCTTATATTAATCAATTGATTTTTGTGATTAAAACCCCAATAATTCTTAACGCTTATTAAGACGATATAAATAGATTCTTTTTATTGTATTAACAAAAAGAAAGAATATCTTTATTTCCTAATACAAATAACCCAATTATAGTGCGACTATTCCTTCTAAAAGCAACAAGATAAGTTCAGTTGCAAGCTACGTGCTCTCCATCATAGAAATTTAAGATTTTAGCCGAATACTTTTTTAGATTGGCAATTTTCTTCTCTTTGTTTCGCTTGTTGCTCTTTACATTATATTATGCCAGGTATTTAATCACTGGTGACGATTAATTAAACTGCCAGTCTGCCTCTTTAAGACATTGTTATGTGTCTTTGATAATCTTTACAGTTGAATGATGTTGGGTAATAATTATTGGCAATGTCCTTGTCTACGATTACATTGCGTATACTCCATAATATATATGATTTTAAACTAGTCTACTTAAACCCAATTATTTTTTTTTAAAAAAACGAGGATGATTCATACCATGATATTAAAGTTTTGCTCTTAATTTAGTTTTATTTTTTCACGTGCATTTCACCTGTACAGGTCTTCGCATCTGGGTTCTTACATCTTCCGTATGTCGTCTTTTATTTCATACAATGCTTATCTTTACATGTATACTTATATTTCACGTATAAACCATTCATCTCAAATTGAATTACAAATGAAGAACTATGTTAAAGTATACACTTGTCCTAGACCAAAAAATTATAACACGCAATGGGGTACTTTTACTCTCTCTTGTCTTATGAGAAGTAGTTTGCATGCCCCTGGCCTTAAGTAACTTCATTAAAATGCCATTAGATCACGAGTTAATTTAAGTGATTGAGATTAATTTCTTCAGGAGTGAGGTCTTGAGTATTAATTCAGTGGGTAATGAGGAGTTCTTTAAATAACTGAAAAAAAAAACTTCATTATAATGCCATAATGTAAGAAACTTTGTAATCTCACGCACATATTTTTTAAAGTAATTTCTCGTCGACACACTAACTAAATTATATGGCGAAAACTCTTTTCTCATCCTCATGATTTTTACTGAAAATTGACACCTAAAAAGTGATGCTACTACATAATATTCTTTGGTGGCGAAAACTCTTTTCTCATCCTCATGATTTTTACTGAAAATTGACACCTAAAAAGTGATGCTACTACATAATATTCTTTGGTGAAGTTTATTGTTCAGTTTCCTTACGTGCCTTCAAGGTCTGTTTGAATATTAACAGATTGGAGAAACAATGTTTCTGGACATATTATCTCGCGAAATGGATGAGAATGGATGAGATCTAAGTGCTGCAAGTCTCCATGGTGGGCAGGGGTCTTAACAATCATTGCTTTATGTTGATTGAGCTCTACAAAAGTGGCGAATAAACCGAGAGCCTTTTTGACTTGTACAATGTATGGGTTTTTACATATATTCGATATTATTAAGTTTTATATAATAAATAACATTAGAAATTATATTTTAAATTAAGTTACAATAAAGATGTGATTTTTCAAATTTCAATTATTAATGAACTTTTGATTGAGCTTTATTAAATTAATAGGTTGTTAATATATTATTTAAGCATTTATATAACTTGTTAACATTACCTTTCTCCCCTTCATGAAAAATCGTGGAAGGCGCATTTCTTCTTTTTGTAATTTAGATTTTTGATGAAATTAAATACAGCCATTCACTTTCACATAGAAATATAAGGATCCTTATTCATATAATGATAAATATAGTCAAATATGCCATGTTAGTATGATATCGTAATAAATCAAATAGTAACAAATGATGTTTGAAATTTTGGATGGAAAAATAGAGATAATGGGAATTAACTTTAGTATATATAGAAATTTAGTGTACTAATGTGTGTATTTGTGTGTATATATATGTGTGTGTGTATATTATATATGTATATATACGCGACAATGTGATCACATATGTCTTAAATTAATTACAAATTAAATACTATTTTTTTAAAAAAAAGATAAATTGAAACTTAAGATATTTAACAATAACAAATCATTTATTCTACTACTTTAACCAGTCTTGGCCTTGTATGAATATACTCCCTTCAATCAAATATTTTTAAATCTTTTTGGCTTTGAGGCAATGACATTTTAGTGGGAATATCAGCTTTGCCCATCAGCATTTCAAAATTATATTACTTTTACTGTTGATATGTTGGACATTGTTTAAATTATCCAGCCGGGGAGGGGACATCTTTAGCATTTTACTGAACGTTTCTAGAGACCTCTTCTCTATTGTTTGGATCTTGCATGTTTCTGTAAGCGCAATATAAGATCATATACATGAATTTACAATATAAAATTTAAAGACATAATTGATAGCGGAAGCACATACCTGTTTGAGCCATTATTGTTGAAGAAATAACTGTCACTCAATCTAGGCTTAGATCTTTCTCTCCCTGCTCTACTTAATATTAACAGATGCTTATGGGAACAACTGTTAGGTTAAGAGTAGGAGAGGGGACCTAGCCCTATTTATAATAAATTTTAACAGTCCTACCCATAAAAGAATTTATCAGAATATATGGGCCTACGCACAAAAGAACCGTATGAATTTATGAGGTAAACTAAAACCAATATAATCACAAAATCCAATTTGTGAACCAGATATTCAGCCTATTTTATAAAACCAAAAATAATTAACGATAGCCCACTTTAAAGAGAAATTTTCCAACAGTCTCCCACTTGGGCAACGTTAATTGTTTTATTTATTTTTTAAAAATTTTTAAGAAAAATATTTATTAGGCTGAATAGGAAACAGAATGTGGCCACAATTTTTAAAAAATATTCTAATTCACAAGATTACACCTCGAGTGCATATCCGGACAAACAAGATTGTTAAACATCAAATCATGGCAATCATAGTGTTCCTTATTGACACAAGACTTTCCATGGTCACAAATGTCATCCAACCTTATCATCATGGACCAAATTACGGCAGTGTAGCAAGAAACTAGCACCAATATGTGATCAAATGTGCTATTTCTTTGTCAGTCCTCGACATGATTTCTCCAATATCGGCATTTAAAGCAAGAGAAATCTATTATTCTTATCTTCACAAAATAGCGTTCAATATGCTAGAGAAAAGAACACATATCCTCACAAAACGGCATTCAACATGTCAGAGGATAGATTATTCTTAACTTCACAAAACGGCGATCAACATGTCAGAGGTAAGAATACATATCTCCAACCAAAATGTGTCCTTATGGAGATATTAAACACAATAGGAGATCTTATCGCAATGAACACCAAACATAAGATCCTCAATAAAATATGAATATGAGTAATCACAATATACAATTATATTGTAAACTATAACACAACATGCTATTGTATGAATGCACTAATGTGCAAAGCAAAACATAAAATAATGGGAACATCCAATAGTACATGATGATATAAAGTTCCCACTAGACAATAGCATCAAAAAGATTGTAAAATACTCATATTCCTAACATGTTTCACAAAAATCATAAGTCAAACACCCTTGGACAAGGAGTCAATTAATACGTCATCACTAGTAATTCGTTCTATATGAATGCCATCATTTTTTACAAAGTCTCTGACTACCAAGAACTTGATATCTATATGCTTGCAAGCTTTAATTTTCTTATTATTCTTTGAGAATAGAACAACAACTTTATTATCACAATATATCTTAATAAATCTAGTAACAGAATTTATAATTCTTAAGACTAGATATCATGTTCTTAAAACATATAGCAGGAGATAAGGCATCATAACAAGCCACAAATTCATATAGTTGAAGAGGCATTAAGCTGTTATTTTGCACTCTTCCAAGACATAGCCTCTCCAGCTAACACAAAGATATACCCAAAAGTAAATTTTCAATTATTTGAGTATTCAACATAGTCAGAGTTAGAATATCCAACCAACTTTAGATAATCTACTTTATAGCAAACAAGCGTATAATTTTTGGTCTTTTGTAGGTATTTTATTACCTAATTAGCAACAACCCAATAATCCATTCCAGGATTTATTATCAACCAAAACTCTTATCACAAAAGTGATACCAAGTCTAGTGCAAACCAGATCATACAACATGTTCTCAATAGCACTAGCACAAGGTATATCTTTCATAGAATCCCTCTCTATATCATTTTGAAGATATTGTTTCAATTTGAGTTAATCACCTTTTACAATAAATGCACACAAGACTTACAATCTTTAACACCAAAAAAAAAAAATTCTGAAAACTCAATTAATGTAAGATTTTGTAAAAGATTTAAAAATTTCAGGAGACTTATTTCAACAAAACTTAATCCCAAGAACAAAAGAAGCATCCTCAAAATCTTTCATATCGAAAGTCTTAAGTAAAATATTGTTTAGTCTCATGGAGCATACCCAAGTCATATATAACTAGCAAAATATCATCAACATGCAATATTAGGAAGACAAATTTACTCCCACTGATCTGGAAATACATACATGGATCAACTCTTTTTTCCTCAAAATAATAAGAAGTTACTATTTTATCAAACTTCAAATATTCACTACTTTGAGACCTGATTCAAAACTATAAATGAATTTTCTAAGTCTACAAGCCATATTATCCTTATTAGTAATAGTAAACACTCAGGCTATTTCATGTAAACTTATAGATATATATCACTATTGAAGAAAACTATTTTCACATGTGAAAAAGATTTCGTTGTAATCTATACCTTTTCTTTGGGTAAAGCCTTTTGTACCTAATCTCACCTTTGGCCGTTCAATCTTCTCTATGAGATCTCTCTTGGTCTTAAAGACCCATTTGCAACCAAAAAGATTATCTCCTTTAAGAAGATCAACGAGTTCCCAAATTTATTTTCATCATAGATTGCATCTCATCTCTCATAACATTCAAATAAATGTGATAATCATTATAGATGAAACGTCTTCCTTCTAATAGACCTTTTAAATGTTGTTCATCATTAATCTCATAACGCTGTGAGATCTCAACATGTTGATTTTCATTAGTTGTAACATCATCATCTATTATAGGGTACTCACTAATATCTTGTCTCTCAATGTGAGTAGAGTACCAACCCGACTACTTATTAGTAGTGGAAATGAGACAATTTCTCTATCATTATCCTCAGTAGTAGGTTGAGGACATACAACATTATCAACATCCAATTATAAGAATTTGGGCATTTGAGATTTGACAATCATAGAAACACATATAGAAGAGTAAAACTTATATCGTTAAAATGAGTCAAATACCCAATGAAACAACGAATAGTTTTAGGGTCAGTGGTTTCTTATTTGAAAAACCTTACCTAAGCAGGACAATCCCAAATCAAAAATCGGTCAAACTAGATTTTCTCCCTAACCAAAATTCAAAAAATGAACCTTAGGGACAAACTTGTTGAAAACATGGTTAAGTACCTAACAAGAAATTTTAATGGCTTCACTATAAAGGTACTTTAATAGGTCAGTAACACTCATCATGCTTCTTATCATATCCGTAAAGGTGTATTTTTACCTTTCGATCACACCACTTTACTCAGGCATACTAGACATAGTATACTGGGCAATAATCCCATAATTTTATAAGTACTTGGTGAATGACCCTATATGTTGTCCGGAGATCCAAGCCTATCACAGTACTTACCTCTTCTATCAGATCCAACAATTTTGATAACCTTCCCAAGTTGTTTTTCTACTTGTCTTAGAAAATTTTAAATTTCTCAATAGCGTCAGATTTTTTTTAATTAGATAGAGGTATCTATAACGAGAAAAATCATCAATGAATGTAACAAAATATTTATTACCACACAATATAACAGAATAAGGTCCTGTAGTATCTATGTTTATCACTTCTAAAAGGCAAAACTGCAAGTAGCATATTTCTTTTAACTTTAGTGCACTTACCTATTATGAACCCAATATAAGTTTCAAGATCATCAAAAATTTAGAGAAGGTAAAATCTCACTGTTAATGAGTCTTTCAACTCTTTTCCTAGAAATATGACCTAACCTTTTATGCCATAGCAAAGGAAAGTTTTCTTATAATTAAACTCTTTTTAGAAGCAAAATTTTCTATATGAAAAGAGTCACGAGAACTTACTAGGAATAAACACAATTGGTATAAACTATTTGATAAAACACATTCATCAAAAGTTTTGGAATTAAAAAACAATTGTAATTGGTCATTTCTAAAGTGAAAATCATAACCAATCTTATCTAAAAAAAAGAAATAGGAATCAAGTTCCGTCTAAAACATTTTCTAAAATAAGTTCAAAACTAATTTTTAAATACAGACTAACAGTCCCAATGTAAGACTCTAATCCACTTGCCCCTCATCTATTTTCTCTTTATTTAACCAAAATTGAACTTGTTCAATGAGCTCTTTTATAACCTTACAAAAGTGAGAGTTCTTATCAAACTTACTAATAGCAGATTTGGGACCTCTTACATTGTGATTTTAATCAACGATCTAGATTTGACATTTACCACCCTTTTTAAAATTATGACCTCTCTTAGGAACATGACCCTTAGAATTCGAAGTACTAACGTTATAAGAATAGGGCCTAAGTTGAAAACAAAATATACAACCTTTGGGTTTCTACCCTTAATTTTGTTTTCCTCAATAACATAATGGGTAATTTTTTTTGTTATTGATATTCCAAGATTCCTTGGTATTTCTCTCCTATAGTTATTAAGAGTTCTTTTACATTCTTAGTTCAAGACAAGCCATTCATTAAATACTCAGTTATGGTCTCTTCATAGTCATTAAGCAAAACAGTTAGACCTCTCCTATTGCCAATTATTTTACCTTTTATTTATCACTATTTTTATCAACCAAAGCGGCATGTGCATCAAATGTAATGTCAAGTCAGTATTGATTATACTCAAATAAAACCCAATATTTGATTTCATTTCATAATAGTTTTATCTATTCAAGACATTTAAGTAATGATGGTTCAAAGTAAATGAAACAATCCAAGAAAAGAATGCAATATCAATAAACATTATGCATACATACTATATTATAAGAGTAAACATTATAAACAAAAGAGTCCAACCACATCGTTGTCATATTTGCCTTTGGGCAAATAATTCAACATGTAAATAGGCGCTCTTTTAACATAAAGTAATACATATAAGATTACCTCACTGAAAGAAAAGTTAACCACCTTTGGGCAATTGAGTTCCCTAGCAGCATTGTAATCGTGGTCCATACTTTACTTTTATGCTACCAGGTTAAAGCCATATAATGATCTCCTTTAGGAGAACATTACGCATTTTACCATGGTAGTTTTCCAAACAAAATGAGAAAAGCCATGGATTTAATTGAACGAATCACTTTGGTGAATTTGCCTACTTAAATCTATGCTGTCAACTCATTGGGAAAAATTAATGTTTAACTTTAATCACAAAATGCTATGTATGCGATCGACCACACAATATGAAACAATTCAATATGACATGTCTTAGTGATCAATTTAAAATTGCATTCTTCAACAAATTTCAAGAGCACATATGAATAATCTAGCAATAGGATATATATAAAATTTCAAAGTTTAATTAAATTTATTTTCATAACAAAGCTAAAACAATTATTACTTGTGCCAAAACCAAATATTAACTTGATCCAATGGCAACTCGCTTAGCAATAGAATTCTATTACATTTGCAAAAACAAATAGATGATGGCACTTGCATTTAAAAGTGCCCTAAGGACTTGTTATAGTAAATCAATTAATGATATATTAATTAATTTAATACTTTAAAGGGAATATGACATAAGTAATAATTATAAAATATTCTTTGCAAAAACATGTCACCATTAATGACGTATCTTAAGGCATAACAAAATATATTTCAGTTTGCCATATACAATCAAACTGAGAATTAAAAAACAAAAAAAAAAAAAAAAAATAATAATAATAATAATTATTATTATTATTTTTAACGAGCCCCAAATACATATATCATATGTATATATATTTATTTATATAATAATGGATGACCAAAAGAAAAAAAAACTCAGCCATAATGGTCTTTTTTTTTAAAGGATATATATATATATATATATATACACAAAAAAATTTTAATATTTTAAATTAAATTTGATTCCATAGTAGCAAAGACATTGTTTGGTAAATATAAAATATGCAATGCTATGTCTTTGGTAAGAAAAACCTTTAGCCAAACAAGACCTTTCTAACTTAAAAATAAGGGCTCTGTTTGGTTATGCAAATAATCCAAAGACCAAAAAGCTAAAGAAATTAAGTTTTGCCAAACGCAGTCCTTTCTAACTTAAAACACAAGGGCCTTGTTTGGTCACGCTCATATATAACAAAAGCCTAAGTATCCCAAAAGGACTATGTGCCAAACACACCCCTTACCAATTTAAAATAAGATTCTATTTGGCTATACTTATTAATTGTAAAGTTTAATCACCCCAAAGTCTTATTTACCAAACATGGCCTTTTTACCTTTAAACTGGGCCAATACAGAGTACGTTTAGACACAAAACGAAACCCATGTCATAAAAACCTCGAATCTAATTTGATTTTTGTAATCAAATAATCTAATCCTAGTCTTTTTCACCTAGAAATTCAAATTCAACATCAATTTCACCAAAAAAAAAAGTTGAATTCTTTGCTGGATTATGCAAATAGTTTTTTTTAATTTATTTTATTAAAAAGCAAGAAAATCGCAAAAATTTGAAACACATGACCAAAACATGGGTCTTCAAAAAAACAAATCAAATCATGAATATTCCCTTTTTTATTTTTAAAAAAATGGCTATTTTCTTGATGTGAGTGGTGTTTGGCTTTCTCTGAATGATTAAGAGGAAAAACTCAAAAATTAAAATAGATCATAAAATCCATCAAGAACGACCAAGAAGAGTTCTACGAAAGCACTCAATCAATTTTATGAAATAAAATTTAATAATAATATAAACAATCATCAACAACTTTCGTAGTTTATATGCTCAAACAAGTATTTCAATTTTTCGTTAAAAAAAAAACATGTAAATCCATGTATAAGTGGCTCTAATACCACATATAAGCACAATATAAGATCGTATACATGAATTTACAATATAAAATTCAAATACATAATTGATAATGGAAGCACATACCTGTTTGAGCCATTATTGTTAAAGAATTATTGTTGAAGAAATAACTGTCACCCAGTTTAAGCTTAGATCTTCCTCTCCCTGCTCTACTCAATATTAACAGATGCTTATGGGAACAACTGCTAAGTTAAGAGTAGGAGAGGGGACCTGGCCCTATTTATAATAAATTCTGACAGTCTTATCCATAAAAGGATTTATCAGAATATATGAGCCTACGCACAAAAGAACTGTATGGATTTATGAGGTAGGCTAAAATCAATATAATCACAAAACCCAATTTGTAAACTAGATATTCAGCTTATTTTATAAAACTAAAAATAATTAATGACAGTCCATTTTAAAGAGAAATTTTCCAACAGTTTCCCCATTATCAAGAGATGTGAACATCATTACTTGAATGCTATTAGCTAACTAAAATTTTTTCGTCCTTAATTTCTGTAATTCACAGTCCTTTTTCTCACGGTGGAAGTTCGTAAATAATTATTTATGAAATTCATGTCCTGAAAAAGGGGTAAAGGAGATAAAGTTTTTGTAAAAAAGTAAAAAGTATCTCATTTTAGAATTTGAGTTTCGTAAATAAGTGAGATAATGTGATTCATAAATCAATAGTTAAGATTTTCCTTATATCAGAATGAGAGTATTTGATATGAGATAGTATTTAATATGAGTTCTAGATTTACGTTGCATTTTAAGCATACTGCAAGGTAGGCAATTAAAACGATCACGTAAGAGACATTAAAATGAAACTTATGTGAAGCATATTAGATTCTATTGAACAACAAAATAATAGCAACTAGAAAAATGAATATAGCCTGTATTCTTTTTAGGAAAAAATTCTACATTGTTCACAATTAGATCTGTCAATATGCTCCCATTATGTTTAATAATAGGTACAAATCATTGAAAATGGTTATTACTGTCAAGCAGAGAAACATATGAAAAATATGACAAGGACCTCTAAAAGTACAATACATAACTCCCACTAGATAGAAATTAGAAAAACATCAGATAGAAATTGAACAAAAGAGAGATGAAACTGACCAAGCAAAATACTCGAAAATAATAAAATTGAGGATGTATGGAGACTCACCTCAAACTTAGAATCTTTATATAAATGGAAAAAAATATAAATTAGTTTAAAGCTGAAAGAGTGTTTATGTTGAAATGAAGCTTAAAAAATAGAAAAATTAATAATTAAAGGGCATTTATCAGCTCAAAAGTTGAAATCTCATAGGTAGTCCAAGCAGAACCTAAGTATGGTGGAAAAAAATATAAATTTGTTTAAAGCTGAAAGAGTGTTTATGTTGAAATGAAGCTTAAAAAAAAGAAAAATTAATAATTAAAGGACATTTATCAGCTCAAAAGTCGAAATCTCACAGGTACAAATCATTGAAAATGGTTATTATTGTCAAGCAGAGAAACATATAAAAAATATGACAAGGACCTCTAAAAGTACAATACATAACTCCCACTAGATAGAAATTAGAAAAACATCAGATAGAAGTTGAACAAAGGAGAGATGAAACTGACCAAGCAAAATACTCGAAAATAATAAAATTGAGGATGTAAGGAGACTCACCTCAAACTCAGAATCTTTATATAAATGGAAAAAAATATAAATTAGTTTAAAGCTGAAAGAGTGTTTATGTTGAAATGAAACTTAAAAAATAGAAAAATTAATAATTAAAGGGCATTTATCAGCGCAAAAGTTGAAATCTCATAGGTGGTCCAAACAGAACCTAAGTATGGTGGAAAAAAATATAAATTTGTTTAAAGCTGAAAGAGTGTTTATGTTGAAATGAAGCTTAAAAAATAGAAAAATTAATAATTAAAGGGCATTTATCAGCTCAAAAGTTGAAATCTCATAGGTGGTCCAAACAGAACCTAAGTATGGTGGAAAAAAATATAAATTTGTTTAAAGCTGAAAGAGTGTTTATGTTGAAATGAAGCTTAAAAAATAGAAAAATTAATAATTAAAGGACATTTATCAGCTCAAAAGTCGAAATCTCACAGGTACAAATCATTGAAAATGGTTATTATTGTCAAGCAGAGAAACATATGAAAAATATGACAAGGACCGCTAAAAGTACAATACATAACTTCCACTAGATAGAAATTAGAAAAACATCAGATAGAAGTTGAACAAAAGAGAGATGAAACTGACCAAGCAAAATACTCGAAAATAATAAAATTGAGGATGTATGGAGACTCACTTCAAACTCAGAATCTTTATATAAAGCTAAAAGAGTGTTTATGTTGAAATGAAGCTTAAAAAATAGAAAAATTAATAATTAAAGGGCATTTATCAGCTCAAAAGTTGAAATCTCATAGGTGGTCCAAACAGAACCTAAGTATGGTGGAAAAAAATACAAATTTGTTTAAAGCTGAAAGAGTGTTTATGTTGAAATGAAGCTTAAAAAATAGAAAAATTAATAATTAAAGGACATTTATCAGCTCAAAAGTCGAAATCTCACAGGTACAAATCATTGAAAATGGTTATTATTGTCAAGCAGAGAAACATATGAAAAATATGACAAGGACCTCTAAAAGTACAATACATAACTCCCACTACATAGAAATTAGAAAAACATCAGATAGAAGTTGAACAAAAGAGAGATGAAACTGACCAAGCAAAATACTCGAAAATAATAAAATTGGGGATGTATGGAGACTCACCTCAAACTCAGAATCTTTATATAAATGGAAAAAAATATAAATTAGTTTAAAGCTGAAAGAGTGTTTATGATGAAGCTTAAAAAATAGAAAAATTAATAATTAAAGGGCATTTATCAGCTCAAAAGTTGAAATCTCATCGGTGGTTCGAACAGAACCTAAGTATGGTGGAAAAAAATATAAATTAGTTTAAAGCTGAAAGAGTGTTTATGTTGAAATGAAGCTTAAAAAATAGAAAAATTAATAATTAAAGGACATTTATCAGCTCAAAAGTCGAAATCTCACAGGTACAAATCATTGAAAATGGTTATTATTGTCAAGCAGAGAAACATATGAAAAATATGACAAGGACCTCTAAAAGTACAATACATAACTCCCACTACATAGAAATTAGAAAAACATCAGATAGAAGTTGAACAAAAGAGAGATGAAACTGACCAAGCAAAATACTCGAAAATAATAAAATTGGGGATGTATGGAGACTCACCTCAAACTCAGAATCTTTATATAAATGGAAAAAAATATAAATTAGTTTAAAGCTGAAAGAGTGTTTATGATGAAGCTTAAAAAATAGAAAAATTAATAATTAAAGGGCATTTATCAGCTCAAAAGTTGAAATCTCATAGGTGGTCCAAACAGAACCTAAGTATGGTGGAAAAAAATATAAATTTGTTTAAAGCTGAAAGAGTGTTTATGTTGAAATGAAGCTTAAAAAATAGAGAAATTAATAATTAAAGGACATTTATCAGCTCAAAAGTCGAAATCTCACAGGTACAAATCATTGAAAATAGTTATTAATGTCAAGCAGAGAAACACATGAAAAATATGACAAGGACCTCTAAAAGTACAATACATAACTCCCACTAGATAGAAATTAGAAAAACATCAGATAGAAGTTGAACAAAAGAGAGATGAAACTGACCAAGCAAAATACTCAAAAATAATAAAATTGAGGATGTATGGAGACTCACCTCAAACTCAGAATCTTTATATAAATGGAAAAAATATAAATTAGTTTAAAGCTGAAAGAGTGTTTATGTTGAAATGAAGCTTAAAAAATAGAAAAATTAATAATTAAAGCTCATTTATCAGCTCAAAAGTTGAAATCTCATAGGTGGTCCAAACAGAACCTAAGTATGGTGGAAAAAAATATAAATTTGTTTAAAGCTGAAAGAGTGTTTATGCTGAAATGAAGCTTAAAAAATAGAAAAATTAATAATTAAAGGACATTTATCAGCTCGAAAGTCGAAATCTCACAGGTACAAATCATTGAAAATGGTTATTATTGTCAAGCAGAGAAACATATGAAAAATTTGACAACGACCTCTAAAAGTACAATACATAACTCCCACTAGATAGAAATTAGAAAAACATCAGATAGAAGTTGAACAAAAGAGAGATGAAACTGACCAAGCAAAATACTCGAAAATAATAAAATTGAGGATGTATGGAGACTCACCTCAAACTCAGAATCTTTATATAAATGGAAAAAAATATAAATTAGTTTAAAGCTGAAAGAGTGTTTATGTTGAAATGAAGCTTAAAAAATAGAAAAATTAATAATTAAAGGGCATGTATCAGCTCAAAAGTTGAAATCTCATAGGCGGTCCAAACAGAACCTAAGTATGGTGGAAAAAAATATAAATTTGTTTAAAGCTGAAAGAGTGTTTATGTTGAAATGAAGCTTAAAAAATAGAAAAATTAATAATTAAAGGACATTTATCAGCTCGAAAGTCGAAATCTCACAGTTACAAATCATTGAAAATGGTTATTATTGTCAAGCAGAGAAACATATGAAAAATATGACAACGACCTCTAAAAGTACAATACATAACTCCCACTTGATAGAAATTAGAAAAACATCAGATAGAAGTTGAACAAAAGAGAGATGAAACTGACCAAGCAAAATACTCGAAAATAATAAAATTGAGGATGTATGGAGACTCACCTCAAACTCAGAATCTCTATATAAATGGAAAAAAATATAAATTAGTTTAAAGCTGGAGGAGTGTTTATGTTGAAATGAAGCTTAAAAATAGAAAAATTAATAATTAAAGGACATTTATCACTCAAAAGTCGAAATCTCACAGGTACAAATCATTGAAAATGGTTATTATTGTCAAGCAGAGAAACACATGAAAAATATGACAAGGACCTCTAAAAGTACAATACAAAACTCCCACTAGATAGAAATTAAAAAAACATCAGATAGAAGTTGAACAAAAGAGAGAAGAAACTGACCAAGCAAAATACTCGAAAATAATAAAATTGAGGATGTATGGAGACTCACCTCAAACTCAGAATCTTTATATAAATGGAAAAAAATATAAATTAGTTTAAAGCTGAAAGAGTGTTTATGTTGAAATGAAGCTTAAAAAATAGAAAAATTAATAATTAAAGGGCATGTATCAGCTCAAAAGTTGAAATCTCATAGGTGGTCAAAACAGAACCTAAGTATGGTGGAAAAAAATATAAATTTGTTTAAAGCTGAAAGAGTGTTTATGTTGAAATGAAGCTTAAAAAATAGAAAAATTAATAATTAGAGTACATTTATCACTCGAAAGTCGAAATCTCACAGTACAAATCATTGAAAAGGGTTATTATTGTCAAGCGAGAAACACATGAAAAATATGACAAGGACCTCTAATAGTACAATACATAACTCCCACTACATAGAAATTAGAAAAACATCAGATAGAAGTTGAACAAGAGAGAGATGAAACTGACCAAGCAAAATACTCGAAAATAATAAAATTGAGGATGTATGCAGACTCACCTCAAACTCAGAATCTTTATACAAATGGAAAAAGATATAAATTAGTTTAAAGCTGAAAGAGTGTTTATGTTGAAATGAAGCTTAAAAAATAGAAAAATTAATAATTAAAGCTCATTTAACATCACAAAAGATAAAATCTCATAGGTGTTCCAAACAGAACCAAAGTATTTTGGAAAAAAATATAAATTTCTATAAAGAAGAAAGAGTGTTTATGTTGAAATGAAGCTTAAAAAATAGAAAAATTAATAATTAAAGGACATTTATCAGCTCGAAAGTCGAAATCTCACAGGTACAAATCATTGAAAATGGTTATTATTGTCAAGCAGAGAAACGTATGAAAAATATGACAACGACCTCTAAAAGTACAATACATAACTCCCACTAGATAGAAATTAGAAAAACATCAGATAGAAGTTGAACAAAAGAAAGATGAAACTGCCCAAGCAAAATACTCGAAAATAATAAAACCGAGGATGTATGGAGACTCACCTCAAACTCAGAATCTTTATATAAATGGAAAAAAATATAAATTAGTTTAAAGCTGGAGGAGTGTTTATGTTGAAATGAAGCATAAAAAATAGAAAAATTAATAATTAAAGGACATTTATCAGCTCAAAAGTTGAAATCACATAGGCGGTCCAAACAGAACCTAAGTATGGTGGAAAAAAATATAAATTTGTTTAAAGCTGAAAGAGTGTTTATGTTGAAATGAAGCTTAAAAAATAGAAAAATTAATAATTAAAGGACATTTATCAGCTCAAAAGTCGAAATCTCACAGGTACAAATCATTGAAAATGGTTATTATTGTCAAGCAGAGAAACACATGAAAAATATGACAAGGACCTCTAATAGTACAATACATAACTCCCACTACATAGAAATTAAAAAAACATCAGATAGAAGTTGAACAAAGAGAGATGAAATGACCAAGCAAAATACTCAAAATAATAAAATTGAGGATGTATGAAGACTCACCTCAAACTCAGAATCTTTATATAAATGGAAAAAAATATAAATTAGTTTAAAGCTGAAAGAGTGTTTATGTTGAAATGAAGCTTAAAAAATAGAAAAATTAATAATTAAAGGGCATTTATCAGCTCAAAAGTTGAAATCTCATAGGTGGTCCAAACGGAACCTAAGTATGGTGGAAAAAAACATAAATTTGTTTAAAGCTGAAAGAGTGTTTATGTTGAAATGAAGCTTAAAAAATAGAAAAATTAATAATTAAAGGACATTTATCAGCTCAAAAGTTGAAATCTCACAGGTACAAATCATTGAAAATGGTTATTATTGTCAAGCAGAGAAACGTATGAAAAATATGACAAGGACCTCTAATAGTACAATACATAACTCCCACTAGATAGAAATTAAAAAAACATCAGATAGAAGTTGAACAAAAGAGAGATGAAACTGACCAAGCAAAATACTCGAAAATAATAAAATTGAGGATGTATGGAGACTCACCTCAAACTCAGAATCTTTATATAAATGGAAAAAAATATAAATTAGTTTAAAGCTGAAAGAGTGTTTATGTTGAAATGAAGCTTTAAAAATAGAAAAATTATTAATTAAAGGGCATTTATCAGCTCAAAAGTTGAAATCTCATAGGTGGTCCGAACAGAACCTAAGTATCGTGGAAAAAAATATAAATTTGTTTAAAGCTGAAAGAGTGTTTATGTTGAAATGAAGCTTAAAAAATAGAAAAATTAATAATTAAAGGACATTTATCAGCTCACAGGTACAAATCATTGAAAATGGTTATTATTGTCAAGCAGAGAAACATATGAAAAATATGACAACGACCTCTAAAAGTACAAAACATAACTCCCACTAGATAGAAATTAGAAAAACATCAGATAGAAGTTGAACAAAAGAGAGATGAAACTGACCAAGCAAAATACTCGAAAATAATAAAATTGAGGATGTATGGAGACTCACCTCAAACTCAGAATCTTTATATAAATGGAAAAAAATATAAATTAGTTTAAAGCTGAAAGAGTGTTTATGTTGAAATGAAGCTTAAAAAATAGAAAAATTAATAATTAAAGGACATTTATCAGCTCAAAAGTCGAAATCTCAAAGGTACAAATCATTGAAAATGGTTATTATTGTCAAGCAGAGAAACACATTAAAAATATGACAAGGACCTCTAATAGTACATTACATAACTCCCACTACATAGAAATTAAAAAAACATCAGATAGAAGTTGAACAAAAGAGAGATGAAACTGACCAAGCAAAATACTCGAAAATAATAAAATTGAGGATGTATGGAGACTCACCTCAAACTCAGAATCTTTATATAAATGGAAAAAAATATAAATTAGTTTAAAGCTGAAAGAGTGTTTATGTTGAAATGAAGCTTAAAAAATAGAAAAATTAATAATTAAAGGGCATGTATCAGCTCAAAAGTTGAAATCTCATAGGTGGTCCAAACAGAACCTAAGTATGGTGGAAAAAAATATAAATTTGTTTAAAGTGAAAGAGTGTTTATGTTGAAATGAAGCTTAAAAATAGAAAAATTAATAATTAAAGGACATTTATCAGCTCGAAAGTCGAAATCTCACAGGTACAAATCATTGAAAATGGTTATTATTGTCAAGCAGAGAAACACATGAAAAATATGACAAGGACCTCTAATAGTACAATACATAACTCCCACTAGATAGAAATTAAAAAAACATCAGATAGAAGTTGAACAAAAGAGAGATGAAACTGACCAAGCAAAATACTCGAAAATAATAAAATTGAGGATGTATGGAGACTCACCTCAAACTCAGAATCTTTATATAAATGGAAAAAATATAAATTAGTTTAAAGATGAAAGATTGTTTATGTTGAAATGAAGCTTAAAAATAGAAAAATTAATAATTAAAGGGCATTTATCACTCAAAAGTTGAAATCTCATAGGTGGTCCAAACGGAACCTAAGTATGGTGGAAAAAAACATAAATTTGTTTAAAGCTGAAAGAGTGTTTATGTTGAAATGAAGCTTAAAAAATAGAAAAATTAATAATTAAAGGACATTTATCAGCTCGAAAGTCGAAATCTCACAGGTACAAATCATTGAAAATGGTTATTATTGTCAAGCAGAGAAACATATGAAAAATTTGACAACGACCTCTAAAAGTACAATACATAACTCCCACTAGATAGAAATTAGAAAAACATCAGATAGAAGTTGAACAAAAGAGAGATGAAACTGACCAAGCAAAATACTCGAAAATAATAAAATTGAGGATGTATGGAGACTCACCTCAAACTCAGAATCTTTATATAAATGGAAAAAAATATAAATTAGTTTAAAGCTGAAAGAGTGTTTATGTTGAAATGAAGCTTAAAAAATAGAAAAATTAATAATTAAAGGGCATTTATCAGCTCAAAAGTTGAAATCTCATAGGCGGTCCAAACAGAACCTAAGTATGGTGGAAAAAAATATAAATTTGTTTAAAGCTGAAAGAGTGTTTATGTTGAAATGAAGCTTAAAAATAGAAAAATTAATAATTAAAGGACATTTATCACTCAAAGTCGAAATCTCACAGTTACAAATCATTGAAAATGGTTATTATTGTCAAGCAGAGAAACATATGAAAAATATGACAACGACCTCTAAAAGTACAATACATAACTCCCACTTGATAGAAATTAGAAAAACATCAGATAGAAGTTGAACAAAAGAGAGATGAAACTGACCAAGCAAAATACTCGAAAATAATAAAATTGAGGATGTATGGAGACTCACCTCAAACTCAGAATCTCTATATAAATGGAAAAAAATATAAATTAGTTTAAAGCTGGAGGAGTGTTTATGTTGAAATGAAGCTTAAAAAATAGAAAAATTAATAATTAAAGGACATTTATCAGCTCAAAAGTCGAAATCTCACAGGTACAAATCATTGAAAATGGTTATTATTTTCAAGCAGAGAAACACATGAAAAATATGACAAGGACCTCTAATAGTACAATACATAACTCCCACTAGATAGAAATTAAAAAAACATCAGATAGAAGTTGAACAAAAGAGAGATGAAACTGACCAAGCAAAATACTCGAAAATAATAAAATTGAGGATGTATGGAGACTCACCTCAAACTCAGAATCTTTATATAAATGGAAAAAAATATAAATTAGTTTAAAGCTGAAAGAGTGTTTATGTTGAAATGAAGCTTAAAAAATAGAAAAATTAATAATTAAAGGGCATGTATCAGCTCAAAAGGTGAAATCTCAGAGGTGGTCCAATCAGAACCTAAGTATGGTGGAAAAAATATAAATTTGTATAAAGTTTGAAAGAGTGTTTATGTTGAAATGAAGCTTAAAAAATAGAAAAATTAATAATTAAAGGACATTTATCAGCTCGAAAGTCGAAATCTCACAGGTACAAATCATTGAAAAGGGTTATTATTGTCAAGCAGAGAAACACATGAAAAATATGACAAGGACCTCTAATAGTACAATACATAACTCCCACTAGATAGAAATTAAAAAAACATCAGATAGAAGTTGAACAAAAGAGAGATGAAACTGACCAAGCAAAATACTCGAAAATAATAAAATTGAGGATGTATGGAGACTCACCTCAAACTCAGAATCTTTATATAAATGGAAAAAAATATAAATTAGTTTAAAGCTGAAAGAGTGTTTATGTTGAAATGAAGCTTAAAAAATAGAAAAATTAATAATTAAAGGGCATTTATCAGCTCAAAAGTTGAAATCTCATAGGTGGTCCAAACAGAACCTAAGTATGGTGGAAAAAAATATAAATTTATTTAAAGCTGAAATAGTATTTATGTTGAAATGAAGCTTAAAAATAGAAAAATTAATAATTAAAGGACATTTATCACTTCGAAAGTCGAAATCTCACAGGTACAAATCATTGAAAATGGTTATTATTGTCAAGCAGAGAAACGTATGAAAAATATGACAACGACCTCTAAAAGTACAATACATAACTCCCACTAGATAGAAATTAGAAAAACATCAGATAGAAGTTGAACAAAAGAGAGATGAAACTGACCAAGCAAAATACTCGAAAATAATAAAATTGAGGATGTATGGAGACTCACCTCAAACTCAGAATCTTTATATAAATGGAAAAAAATATAAATTAGTTTAAAGCTGGAGGAGTGTTTATGTTGAAATGAAGCATAAAAAATAGAAAAATTAATAATTAAAGGACATTTATCAGCTCAAAAGTTGAAATCACATAGGCGGTCCAAACAGAACCTAAGTATGGTGGAAAAAAATATAAATTTGTTTAAAGCTGAAAGAGTGTTTATGTTGAAATGAAGCTTAAAAAATAGAAAAATTAATAATTAAAGGACATTTATCAGCTCAAAAGTCGAAATCTCACAGGTACAAATCATTGAAAATGGTTATTATTGTCAAGCAGAGAAACACATGAAAAATATGACAAGGACCTCTAAAAGTACAATACATAACTCCCACTACATAGAAATTAAAAAAACATCAGATAGAAGTTGAACAAAAGAGAGATGAAACTGACCAAGCAAAATACTCGAAAATAATAAAATTGAGGATGTATGAAGACTCACCTCAAACTCAGAATCTTTATATAAATGGAAAAAAATATAAATTAGTTTAAAGCTGAAAGAGTGTTTATGTTGAAATGAAGCTTAAAAAATAGAAAAATTAATAATTAAAGGGCATTTATCAGCTCAAAAGTTGAAATCTCATAGGTGGTCCAAACGGAACCTAAGTATGGTGGAAAAAAACATAAATTTGTTTAAAGCTGAAAGAGTGTTTATGTTGAAATGAAGCTTAAAAAATAGAAAAATTAATAATTAAAGGACATTTATCAGCTCAAAAGTTGAAATCTCACAGGTACAAATCATTGAAAATGGTTATTATTGTCAAGCAGAGAAACGTATGAAAAATATGACAAGGACCTCTAATAGTACAATACATAACTCCCACTAGATAGAAATTAAAAAAAACATCAGATAGAAGTTGAACAAAAGAGAGATGAAACTGACCAAGCAAAATACTCGAAAATAATAAAATTGAGGATGTATGGAGACTCACCTCAAACTCCGAATCTTTATATAAATGGAAAAAAATATAAATTAGTTTAAAGCTGGAGGAGTGTTTATGTTGAAATGAAGCTTAAAAAATAGAAAAATTAATAATTAAAGGACATTTATCAGCTCGAAAGTCGAAATCTCACAGGTACAAATCATTGAAAATGGTTATTATTGTCAAGCAGAGAAACACATGAAAAATATGACAAGGACCTCTAATAGTACAATACATAACTCCCACTAGATAGAAATTAAAAAAACATCAGATAGAAGTTGAACAAAAGAGAGATGAAACTGACCAAGCAAAATACTCGAAAATAATAAAATTGAGGATGTATGGAGACTCACCTCAAACTCAGAATCTTTATATAAATGGAAAAAATATAAATTAAATTAAAGAAGAAAGAGTGTTTATGTTGAAATGAAGCTTTATATATAGAAAAATTAATAATTAAAGGGCATTTATCATCTCAAAAGTTGAAATCTCATAGGTGGTCCAAACGGAACCTAAGTATGGTGGAAAAAAACATAAATTTGTTTAAAGCTGAAAGAGTGTTTATGTTGAAATGAAGCTTAAAAAATAGAAAAATTAATAATTAAAGGACATTTATCAGCTCAAAAGTTGAAATCTCACAGGTACAAATCATTGAAAATGGTTATTATTGTCAAGCAGAGAAACACATGAAAAATATGACAAGGACCTCTAAAAGTACAATGCATAACTCCCACTACATAGAAATTAGAAAAACATCAGATAGAAGTTGAACAAAAGAGAGATGAAACTGACCAAGCAAAATACTCGAAAATAATAAAATTGAGGATGTATGGAGACTCACCTCAAACTCAGAATCTTTATATAAATGGAAAAAAATATAAATTAGTTTAAAGCTGAAAGAGTGTTTATGTTGAAATGAAGCTTAAAAAATAGAAAAATTAATAATTAAAGGGCATGTATCAGCTCAAAAGTTGAAATCTCATAGGTGGTCCAAACAGAACCTAAGTATGGTGAAAAAAAATATAAATTTGTTTAAAGCTGAAAGAGTGTTTATGTTGAAATGAAGCTTAAAAAATAGAAAAATTAATAATTAAAGGACATTTATCAGCTCGAAAGTCGAAATCTCACAGGTACAAATCATTGAAAATGGTTATTATTGTCAAGCAGAGAAACATATGAAAAATATGACAACGACCTCTAAAAGTACAATACATAACTCCCACTAGATAGAAATTAGAAAAACATCAGATAGAAATTGAACAAAAGAGAGATGAAACTGACCAAGCAAAATACTCGAAAATAATAAAATTGAGGATGTATGGAGACTCACCTCAAACTCAGAATCTTTATATAAATGGAAAAAAATATAAATTAGTTTAAAGCTGGAGGAGTGTTTATGTTGAAATGAAGCTTAAAAAATAGAAAAATTAATAATTAAAGGACATTTATCAGCTCGAAAGTCGAAATCTCACAGGTACAAATCATTGAAAATGGTTATTATTGTCAAGCAGAGAAACACATGAAAAATATGACAAGGACCTCTAATAGTACAATACATAACTCCCACTACATAGAAATTAAAAAAACATCAGATAGAAGTTGAACAAAAGAGAGATGAAACTGACCAAGCAAAATACTCGAAAATAATAAAATTGAGGATGTATGGAGACTCACCTCAAACTCAGAATCTTTATATAAATGGAAAAAAATATAAATTAGTTTAAAGCTGGAGGAGTGTTTATGTTGAAATGAAGCTTAAAAAATAGAAAAATTAATAATTAAAGGACATTTATCAGCTCAAAAGTCGAAATCTCACAGGTACAAATCATTGAAAATGGTTATTATTGTCAAGCAGAGAAACACATGAAAAATATGACAAGGACCTCTAATAGTACAATACATAACTCCCACTACATAGAAATTAAAAAAACATCGATAGAAGTTGAACAAAGAGAGATGAAATGACCAAGCAAAATACTCGAAAATAATAAAATTGAGGATGTATGCAGACTCACCTCAAACTCAGAATCTTTATATAAATGGAAAAAAATATAAATTAGTTTAAAGCTGAAAGAGTGTTTATGTTGAAATGAAGCTTAAAAAATAGAAAAATTAATAATTAAAGCTCATTTATCAGCTCAAAAGTTGAAATCTCATAGGTGGTCCAAACAGAACCTAAGTATGGTGGAAAAAAATATAAATTTGTTTAAAGCTGAAAGAGTGTTTATGCTGAAATGAAGCTTAAAAAATAGAAAAATTAATAATTAAAGGACATTTATCAGCTCAAAAGTCGAAATCTCACAGGGACAAATCATTGAAAATGGTTATTATTGTCAAGCAGGGAAACACATGAAAAATATGACAAGGACCTCTAAAAGTACAATACATAACTCCCACTAGATAGAAATTAGAAAAACATCAGATAGAAGTTGAACAAAAGAGAGATGAAACTGACCAAGCAAAATACTCGAAAATAATAAAATTGAGGATGTATGCAGACTCACCTCAAACTCAGAATCTTTATACAAATGGAAAAAGATATAAATTAGTTTAAAGTTTGGAGGAGTGTTTATGTTGAAATGAAGCTTAAAAAATAGAAAAATTAATAATTAAAGGACATTTATCAGCTCAAAAGTCGAAATCTCACAGGTACAAATCATTGAAAATGGTTATTATTGTCAAGCAGAGAAACACATGAAAAATATGACAAGGACCTCTAAAAGTACAATACATAACTCCCACTAGATAGAAATTAGAAAAACATCAGATAGAAGTTGAACAAAAGAGAGATGAAACTGACCTAGCAAAATACTCGAAAATAATAAAATTGAGGATTTATGGATACTCACCTCAAAATCAGAATATTTATATAAATGGAAAAAAATAAAAATTAGTTTAAAGCTGAAAGAGTGTTTATGTTGAAACGAAGCTTAAAAAATAGAAAAATTAATAATTAAAGGGCATTTATCAGCTCAAAAGTTGAAATCTCATAGGTGGTCCAAACAGAACCTAAGTATGGTGGAAAAAAATATAAATTTGTTTAAAGCTGAAAGAGTGTTTATGTTGAAATGAAGGTTAAAAAATAGAAAAATTAATAATTAAAGGACATTTATCAGCTCAAAAGTCGAAATCTCACAGGTACAAATCATTGAAAATGGTTATAATTGTCAAGAGAAACACATGAAAAATATGACAAGGACCTCTAAAAGTACAATACATAACTCCCACTAGATAGAAATTAGAAAAACATCAGATAGAAGTTGAACAAAAGAGAGATGAAATTGACCTAGCAAAATACTCGAAAATAATAAAATTGAGGATTTATGGAGACTCACCTCAAACTCAGAATCTTTATATAAATGGAAAAAAATATAAATTAGTTTAAAGCTGAAAGAGTGTTTATGATGAAGCTTAAAAAATAGAAAAATTAATAATTAAAGGGCATTTATCAGCTCAAAAGTTGAAATCTCATAGGTGGTCCAAACAGAACCTAAGTATGGTGGAAAAAAATATAAATTTTTTTAAAGCGGAAAGAGTGTTTATGCTGAAATGAAGCTTAAAAAATAGAAAAATTAATAATTAAAGGACATTTATCAACTCAAAAGTCTAAATCTCACAGGGACAAATCATTGAAAATGGTTATTATTGTCAAGCAGGGAAACACATGAAAAATATGACAAGGACCTCTAAAACTACAATACATAACTCCCACTACATAGAAATTAGAAAAACATCAGATAGAAGTTGAACAAAAGAGAGATGAAACTGACCAAGCAAAATACTAGAAAATAATAAAATTGAGGATGTATGGAGACTCACCTCAAACTCAGAATCTTTATATAAATGGAAAAAAATATAAATTAGTTTAAAGCTGAAAGAGTGTTTATGTTGAAATGAAGCTTAAAAAATAGAAAAATTAATAATTAAAGGGCATGTATCAGCTCAAAAGTTGAAATCTCATAGGTGGTCCAAACAGAACCTAAGTATGGTGGAAAAAAATATAAATTTGTTTAAAGCTGAAAGAGTGTTTATGTTGAAATGAAGCTTAAAAAATAGAAAAATTAATAATTAAAGGACATTTATCAGCTCAAAAGTCGAAATCTCACAGGTACAAATCATTGAAAATGGTTATTATTGTCAAGCAGAGAAACACATGAAAAATATGACAATGACCACTAAAAGTACAATACATAACTCCCACTAGATAGAAAATAGAAAAACATCAGATAGAAGTTGAACAAAAGAGAGACGAAACTGACCAAGCAAAATACTCGAAAATAATAAAATTGAGGATGTATGGAGACTCACCTCAAACTCAGAATCTTTATATAAATGGAAAAAAATATAAATTAGTTTAAAGCTGGAGGAGTGTTTATGTTGAAATGAAGCTTAAAAAATAGAAAAATTAATAATTAAAGGACATTTATCAGCTCAAAAGTCGAAATCTCACAGGTACAAATCATTGAAAATGGTTATTATTGTCAAGCAGAGAAACACATGAAAAATATGACAAGGACCTCTAAAAGGACAATACATAACTCCCACTAGATAGAAATTAGAAAAACATCAGATAGAAGTTGAACAAAAGAGAGATGAAACTGACCTAGCAAAATACTCGAAAATAATAAAATTGAGGATTTATGGAGACTCACCTCAAAATCAGAATCTTTATATAAATGGAAAAAAATATAAATTAGTTTAAAGCTGAAAGAGTGTTTATGTTGAAATGAAGCTTAAAAAATAGATAAATTAATAATTAAAGGGCATTTATCAGCTCAAAAGTTGAAATCTCTTAGGTGGTCCAAACAGAACCTAAGTATGGTGGAAAAAAATATAAATTTGTTTAAAGCTGAAAGAGTGTTTATGTTGAAATGAAGGTTAAAAAATAGAAAAATTAATAATTAAAGGACATTTATCAGCTCAAAAGTCGAAATCTCACAGGTACAAATCATTGAAAATGGTTATAATTGTCAAGCAGAGAAACACATGAAAAATATGACAAGGACCTCTAAAAGTACAATACATAACTCCCACTAGATAGAAATTAGAAAAACATCAGATAGAAGTTGAACAAAAGAGAGATGAAACTGACCTAGCAAAATACTCGAAAATAATAAAACTGAGGATGTATGGAGACTCACCTCAAACTCAGAATCTTTATATAAATGGAAAAAAATATAAATTAGTTTAAAGCTGAAAGAGTGTTTATGATGAAGCCTAAAAAATAGAAAAATTAATAATTAAAGGGCATTTATCAGCTCAAAAGTTGAAATCTCATAGGTGGTCCAAACGGAACCTAAGTATGGTGGAAAAAAACATAAATTTGTTTAAAGCTGAAAGAGTGTTTATGTTGAAATGAAGCTTAAAAAATAGAAAAATTAATAATTAGAGGACATTTATCAGCTCAAAAGTCGAAATCTCACAGGTACAAATCATTGAAAATGGTTATTATTGTCAAGCAGAGAAACACATGAAAAATATTAGAAGGACCTCTAAAAGTACAATACATAACTCCCACTACATAGAAATTAGAAAAACATCAGATAGAAGTTGAACAAAAGAGAGATGAAACTGACCAAGCAAAATACTCGAAAATAATAAAATTGAGGATGTATGCAGACTCACCTCAAACTCAGAATCTTTATATAAATGGAAAAAAATATAAATTAGTTTAAAGCTGAAAGAGTGTTTATGTTGAAATGAAGCTTAAAAAATAGATAAATTAATAATTAAAGGGCATTTATCAGCTAAAAAGTTTATATCTCATAGGTGGTCCAAACAGATGCTAAGTATGGTGGAAAAAAATATAAATTACTTTAAAGCTGAAAGAGTGTTTATGTTGAAATGAAGCTTAAAAAATAGAAAAATTAATAATTAAAGGACATTTATCAGCTCAAAAGTCGAAATCTAACAGGTACAAATCATTGAAAATGGTTATTATTGTCAAGCAGAGAAACACATGAAAAATATGACAATGACCACTAAAAGTACAATACATAACTCCCACTAGATAGAAAATAGAAAAACATCAGATAGAAGTTGAACAAAAGAGAGACGAAACTGACCAAGCAAAATACTCGAAAATAATAAAATTGAGGATGTATGGAGACTCACCTCAAACTCAGAATCTTTATATAAATGGAAAAAAATATAAATTAGTTTAAAGCTGGAGGAGTGTTTATGTTGAAATGAAGCTTAAAAAATAGAAAAATTAATAATTAAAGGACATTTATCAGCTCAAAAGTTGAAATCTCACAGGTACAAATCATTGAAAATGGTTATTATTGTCAAGCAGAGAAACACATTAAAAATATGACAAGGACCTCTAAAAGTACAATACATAACTCCCACTACATAGAAATTAGAAAAACATCAGATAGAAGTTGAACAAAAGAGAGATGAAACTGACCAAGCAAAATACTCAAAAATAATAAAATTGAGGATGTATGGAGACTCACCTCAAACTCAGAATCTTTATATAAATGGAAAAAAATATAAATTAGTTTAAAGCTGAAAGAGTGTTTATGTTGAAATGAAGCTTAAAAAATAGAAAAATTAATAATTAAAGGGCATGTATCAGCTCAAAAGTTGAAATCTCATAGGTGGTCCAAACAGAACCTAAGTATGGTGGAAAAAAATATAAATTTGTTTAAAGCTGAAAGTGTGTTTATGTTGAAATGAAGCTTAAAAAATAGAAAAATTAATAATTAAAGGACATTTATCAGCTCAAAAGTCGAAATCTCACAGGTACAAATCATTGAAAATGGTTATTATTGTCAATCAGAGAAACACATGAAAAATATGACAATGACCACTAAAAGTACAATACATAACTCCCACTAGATAGAAAATAGAAAAACATCAGATAGAAGTTGAACAAAAGAGAGACGAAACTGACCAAGCAAAATACTCGAAAATAATAAAATTGAGGATGTATGGAGACTCACCTCAAACTCAGAATCTTTATATAAATGGAAAAAAATATAAATTAGTTTAAAGCTGAAAGAGTGTTTATGTTGAAATGAAGCTTAAAAAATAGAAAAATTAATAATTAAAGGACATTTATCAGCTCAAAAGTCGAAATCTCACAGGTACAAATCATTGAAAATGGTTATTATTGTCAAGCAGAGAAACACATGAAAAATATGACAAGGACCTCTAAAAGTACAATACATAACTCCCACTACATAGAAATTAAAAAAACATCAGATAGAAGTTGAACACAAGAGAGATGAAACTGACCAAGCAAAATACTCGAAAATAATAAAATTGAGGATGTATGAAGACTCACCTCAAACTCAGAATCTTTATATAAATGGAAAAAAATATAAATTAGTTTAAAGCTGAAAGAGTGTTTATGTTGAAATGAAGCTTAAAAAATAGAAAAATTAATAATTAAAGGGCATTTATCAGCTCAAAAGTTGAAATCTCATAGGTGGTCCAAACAGAACCTAAGTATGGTGGAAAAAAATATAAATTTGTTTAAAGCTGAAAGAGTGTTTATGTTGAAATGAAGCTTAAAAAATAGAAAAATTAATAATTAAAGGACATTTATCAGCTCGAAAGTCGAAATCTCACAGGTACAAATCATTAAAAATGGTTATTATTGTCAAGCAGAGAAACACATGAAAAATATGACAAGGACCTCTAAAAGTACAATACATAACTCCCACTAGATAGAAATTAGAAAAACATCAGATAGAAGTTGAACAAAAGAGAGATGAAACTGACCAAGCAAAATACTCGAAAATAATAAAATTGAGGATGTATGGAGACTCACCTCAAACTCAGAATCTTTATATAAATGGAAAAAAATATAAATTAGTTTAAAGCTGGAGGAGTGTTTATGTTGAAATGAAGCTTAAAAAATAGAAAAATTAATAATTAAAGGACATTTATCAGCTCAAAAGTCGAAATCTCACAGGTACAAATCATTGAAAATGGTTATTATTGTCAAGCAGAGAAACACATGAAAAATATGACAAGGACCTCTAAAAGTACAATACATCACTCCCACAACATAGAAATTAGAAAAACATCAGATAGAAGTTGAACAAAAGAGAGATGAAACTGACCTAGCAAAATACTCGAAAATAATAAAATTGAGGATTTATGGAGACTCACCTCAAAATCAGAATATTTATATAAATGGAAAAAAAATATAAATTAGTTTAAAGCTGAAAGAGTGTTTATGTTGAAATGAAGCTTAAAAAATAGAAAAATTAATAATTAAAGGGCATTTATCAGCTCAAAAGTTGAAATCTCATAGGTGGTCCAAACAGAACCTAAGTATGGTGGAAAAAAATATAAATTTGTTTAAAGCTGAAAGAGTGTTTATGTTGAAATGAAGATTAAAAAATAGAAAAATTAATAATTAAAGGACATTTATCAGCTCAAAAGTCGAAATCTCACAGGTACAAATCATTGAAAATGGTTATAATTGTCAAGCAGAGAAACACATGAAAAATATGACAAGGACCTCTAAAAGTACAATACATAACTCCCACTAGATAGAAATTAGAAAAACATCAGATTGAAGTTGAACAAAAGAGAGATGAAACTGACCAAGCAAAATACTCGAAAATAATAAAATTGAGGATGTATGGAGACTCACCTCAAACTCAGAATCTTTATATAAATGGAAAAAAATATAAATTAGTTTAAAGCTGAAAGAGTGTTTATGATGAAGCTTAAAAAATAGAAAAATTAATAATTAAAGGGCATTTATCAGCTCAAAAGTTGAAATCTCATAGGTGGTCCAAACGGAACCTAAGTATGGTGGAAAAAAACATAAATTTGTTTAAAGCTGAAAGAGTGTTTATGTTGAAATGAAGCTTAAAAAATAGAAAAATTAATAATTAAAGGACATTTATCAGCTCAAAAGTTGAAATCTCACAGGTACAAATCATTGAAAATGGTTATTATTGTCAAGCAGAGAAACACATGAAAAATATGACAAGGACCTCTAAAAGTACAATACATAACTCCCACTACATAGAAATTAGAAAAACATCAGATAGAAGTTGAACAAGAGAGATGAAACTGACCAAGCAAAATACTCGAAAATAATAAAATTGAGGATGTATGGAGACTCACCTCAAACTCAGAATCTTTATATAAATGGAAAAAAATATAAATTAGTTTAAAGCTGAAAGAGTGTTTATGTTGAAATGAAGCTTAAAAAATAGAAAAATTAATAATTAAAGGGCATTTATCAGCTCAAAAGTTGAAATCTCATAGGTGGTCCGAACAGAACCTAAGTATGGTGGAAAAAAATATAAATTTGTTTAAAGCTGAAAGAGTGTTTATGTTGAAATGAAGCTTAAAAAATAGAAAAATTAATAATTAAAGGACATTTATCAGCTCAAAAGTCGAAATCTCACAGGTACAAATCATTGAAAATGGTTATTATTGTCAAGCAGAGAAACACATGAAAAATATGACAATGACCACTAAAAGTACAATACATAACTCCCACTAGATAGAAATTAGAAAAACATCAGATAGAAGTTGAACAAAAGGGAGATGAAACTGACCAAGCAAAATACTCGAAAATAATAAAATTGGGGATGTATGGAGACTCACCTCAAACTCAGAATCTTTATATAAATGGAAAAAAATATAAATTAGTTTAAAGCTGGAGGAGTGTTTATGTTGAAATGAAGCTTAAAAAATAGAAAAATTAATAATTAAAGGACATTTATCAGCTCAAAAGTCGAAATCTCACAGGTACAAATCATTGAAAATGGTTATTATTGTCAAGCAGAGAAACACATGAAAAATATGACAAGGACCTCTAATAGTACAATACATAACTCCCACTACATAGAAATTAAAAAAACATCAGATAGAAGTTGAACAAAAGAGAGATGAAACTGACCAAGCAAAATACTCGAAAATAATAAAATTGAGGATGTATGAAGACTCACCTCAAACTCAGAATCTTTATATAAATGGAAAAAAATATAAATTAGTTTAAAGCTGAAAGAGTGTTTATGTTGAAATGAAGCTTAAAAAATAGAAAAATTAATAATTAAAGGGCATGTATCAGCTCAAAAGTTGAAATCTCATAGGTGGTCCAAACAGAACCTAAGTATGGTGGAAAAAAATATAAATTTGTTTAAAGCTAAAAGAGTGTTTATGTTGAAATGAAGCTTAAAAAATAGAAAAATTAATAATTAAAGGACATTTATCAGCTCGAAAGTCGAAACCTCACAGGTACAAATCATTAAAAATGGTTATTATTGTCAAGCAGAGAAACATATGAAAAATATGACAAGGACCACTAAAAGTACAATACATAACTCCCACTAGATAGAAATTAGAAAAACATCAGATAGAAGTTGAACAAAAGAGAGATGAAACTGACCAAGCAAAATACTCGAAAATAATAAAATTGAGGATGTATGGAGACTCACCTCAAACTCAGAATCTTTATATAAATGGAAAAAAATATAAATTAGTTTAAAGCTGAAAGAGTGTTTATGTTGAAATGAAGCTTAAAAAATAGAAAAAATAACAATTAAAGGACATTTATCAGCTCAAAAGTTGAAATCTCATAGGTGGTCCGAACAGAACCTAAGTATCGTGGAAAAAAATATAAATTTGTTTAAAGCTGAAAGAGTGTTTATGTTGAAATGAAGCTTAAAAAATAGAAAAATTAATAATTAAAGGACATTTATCAGCTCAAAAGTTGAAATCTCACAGGTACAAATCATTGAAAATGGTTATTATTGTCAAGCAGAGAAACACATGAAAAATATGACAAGGACCTCTAAAAGTACAATACATAACTCCCACTACATAGAAATTAGAAAAACATCAGATAGAAGTTGAACAAAGAGATGACCAAGCAAAAAACTCGAAAATAATAAAATTGAGGATGTATGGAGACTCTCCTCAAACTCAGAATCTTTATATAAAAAAAAAAAAAAAAAAATTAGTTTAAAGAAAAAGAGTGTTTATGTTGATGAAGCTTAAAAAAATAAAAAAAAATAATTAAAAAGGACATTTCAGCTCAAAAGTTGAAATCTCACGGTACAAAATCATGAAAAATGGTTTTATTTGTCAAAAGAGAAACACATGAAAAATATGACAAGGACCTCTAAAAGTACAATACATAACTCCCACAACATAGAAATTAGAAAAACATCAGATAGAAGTTGAACAAAAGAGAGATGAAACTGACCAAGCAAAATACTCAAAAATAATAAAATTGAGGATGTATGGAGACTCACCTCAAACTCAGAATCTTTATATAAATGGAAAAAAATATAAATTAGTTTAAAGCTGAAAGAGTGTTTATGTTGAAATGAAGCTTAAAAAATAGAAAAATTAATAATTAAAGGGCATGTATCAGCTCAAAAGTTGAAATCTCATAGGTGGTCCAAACAGAACCTAAGTATGGTGGAAAAAAATATAAATTTGTTTAAAGCTAAAAGAGTGTTTATGTTGAAATGAAGCTTAAAAAATAGAAAAATTAATAATTAGAGGACATTTATCAGCTCAAAAGTCGAAATCTCACAGGTACAAATCATTGAAAATGGTTATTATTGTCAAGCAGAGAAACATATGAAAAATATGACAAGGACCACTAAAAGTACAATACATAACTCCCACTAGATAGAAATTAGAAAAACATCAGATAGAAGTTGAACAAAAGAGAGATGAAACTGACCAAGCAAAATACTCGAAAATAATAAAATTGAGGATGTATGGAGACTCACCTCAAACTCAGAATCTTTATATAAATGGAAAAAAATATAAATTAGTTTAAAGCTGAAAGAGTGTTTATGTTGAAATGAAGCTTAAAAAATAGAAAAATTAATAATTAAAGGGCATTTATCAGCTCAAAAGTTGAAATCTCATAGGTGGTCCAAACAGAACCTAAGTATGGTGGAAAAAAATATAAATTTGTTTAAAGCTGAAAGAGTGTTTATGTTGAAATGAAGCTTAAAAAATAGAAAAATTAATAATTAAAGGGCATTTATCAGCTCAAAAGTTGAAATCTCATAGGTACAAATCATTGAAAATGGTTATTATTGTCAAGCAGGAAAACACATGAAAAATATGACAAGGACCTCTAAAAGTACAATACATAACTCCCACTACATAGAAATTAGAAAAACATCAGATAGAAGTTGAACAAAAGAGAGATGAAACTGACCAAGCAAAATACTCGAAAATAATAAAATTGAGGATGTATGGAGACTCACCTCAAACTCAGAATCTTTATATAAATGGAAAAAAATAAAAATTAGTTTAAAGCTGAAAGAGTGTTTATGTTGAAATGAAGCTTAAAAAATAGAAAAATTAATAATTAAAGGACATTTATCAGCTCAAAAGTTGAAATCTCACAGGTACAAATCATTGAAAATGGTTATTATTGTCAAGCAGAGAAACACATGAAAAATATGACAAGGACCTCTAAAAGTACAATACATAACTCCCACTACATAGAAATTAGAAAAACATCAGATAGAAGTTGAACAAAAGAGAGATGAAACTGACCAAGCAAAATACTCGAAAATAATAAAATTGAGGATGTATGGAGACTCACCTCAAACTCAGAATCTTTATATAAATGGAAAAAAATATAAATTAGTTTAAAGCTGAAAGAGTGTTTATGTTGAAATGAAGCTTAAAAAATAGAAAAATTAATAATTAAAGGGCATTTATCAGCTCAAAAGTTGAAATCTCATAGGTGGTCCAAACAGAACCTATGTATGGTGGAAAAAAAATATAAATTTGTTTAAAGCTGAAAGAGTGTTTATGTTGAAATGAAGCTTAAAAAATAGAGAAATTAATAATTAAAGGACATTTATCAGCTCAAAAGTCGAAATCTCACAGGTGCAAATCATTGAAAATGGTTATTATTGTCAAGCAGAGAAACATATGAAAAATATGACAAGGACCTCTAAAAGTACAACACATCACTCCCACTAGATAGAAATTAGGAAAACATCAGATAGAAGTTGAACAAAAGAGAGATGAAACTGACCAAGCAAAATACTCGAAAATAATAAAATTGAGGATGTATGGAGACTCACCTCAAACTCAGAATCTTTATATAAATGGAAAAAAATATAAATTAGTTTAAAGCTGAAAGAGTGTTTATGTTGAAATGAAGCTTAAAAAATAGAAAATTTATTAATTAAAGGGCATTTATCAGCTCAAAAGTTGAAATCTCATTGGTGGTCCGAACAGAACCTAAGTATGGTGGAAAAAAATATAAATTTGTTTAAAGCTGAAAGAGTGTTTATGTTGAAATGAAGCTTAAAAAATAGAGAAATTAATAATTAAAGGACATTTATCAGCTCAAAAGTCGAAATCTCACAGGTACAAATCATTGAAAATGGTTATTATTGTCAAGCAGAGAAACATATGAAAAATATGACAAGGACCTCTAAAAGTACAACACTTAACTCCCACTAGATAGAAATTAGAACAACATCAGATAGAAGTTGAACAAAAGAGAGATGAAACTGACCAAGCAAAATACTCGAAAATAATAAAATTGAGGATGTATGGAGACTCACCTCAAACTCAGAATCTTTATATAAATGGAAAAAAAAATAAATTAGTTTAAAGCTGAAAGAGTGTTTATGTTGAAATGAAGCTTAAAAAATAGAAAAGTTAATAATTAAAGGGCATTTATCAGCTCAAAAGTTGAAATCTCATCGGTGGTCCGAACAGAACCTAAGTATGGTGGAAAAAAATATAAATTTGTTTAAAGCTGAAAGAGTGTTTATGTTGAAATGAAGCTTAAAAAATAGAAAAATTAATAATTAAAGGACATTTATCAGCTCAAAAGTCGAAATCTCACAGGTACAAATCATTGAAAATGGTTATTATTGTCAAGCAGAGAAATATATGAAAAATATGACAAGGACCTCTAAAAGTACAATACATAACTCCCACTAGATAGAAATAAGAAAAACATCAGATAGAAGTTGAACAAAAGAGAGATGAAACTGACCAAGCAAAATACTCGAAAATAATAAAATTGAGGATATATGCAGACTCACCTCAAACTCAGAATCTTTATTTAAATGGAAAAAAATATAAATTAGTTTAAAGCTGAAAGAGTGTTTATGTTGAAATGAAGCTTAAAAAATAGAAAAATTAATAATTAAAGGGCATTTATCAGCTCAAAAGTTGAAATCACATAGGTGGTCCAAACAGAACCTAAGGATGGTGGAAAAAAAATATAAATTTGTTTAAAACTGAAAGAGTGTTTATGTTGAAATGAAGCTTAAAAAATAGAAAAATTAATAATTAAAGGACATTTATCAGCTCAAAAGTCGAAATCTCACAGGTGCAAATCATTGAAAATGGTTATTATTGTCAAGCAGAGAAACATATGAAAAATATGACAAGGACCTCTAAAAGTACAACACATCACTCCCACTAGATAGAAATTAGGAAAACATCAGATAGAAGTTGAACAAAAGAGA